>CP050236.2:9166750-10595500 GCA_012066045.3 Morus alba
TACCAAGATGAGGACTTCAAGAATGAAAAGCCCATAACCAATTTGGTGATTCTGTGTCCACAAATCAAATCTATGATGACCTTATGAATTGGATCATCACATTTCTCCACTTTCAGTAATTCAGCCTTCACCTGTAGAAATTTTGGAACCCCATTAGAACTAAAAAGAATTCATGTCTAAATGTCTAAATTTTGCTTGATCAGCAGCCAGAAAAATATCGGCAAACTTTAACTCAAACCTCTCCACAAAAAGATATATATTTGGAGAGCAACTTGTCAATCTTTTCTTTCTCATATCTCTTAAGAACTTCCAATTTCTCATCACTAACAGCACTTGCAGGGAGCTTCCCAACTGGAATAAAAAAATAACAGAAATATTAAGATATAAAATTTTCATCAAAGATAGAAGAATGAGAGTAATCAATATCTGTGGAAGCATGAAAACTTACATGGGGTGTAAACAAAATCCTTGGAAATGTTGTGAGTAGCATGGAGAATGATGATGGAGATTGGCTGAGAGTTCCACTTCTTTAGTGTCCAATCCAAGGTCTTAAATCCATCTTGTAGATCATTTCCAAGAGCAACATAGACCTTATTTTCTGCTAATTGACTATCCATTAGCTTCTTCTATTAGGAATGGTTTTTGGGCTGAGGGGAAACAACCAAGAAACTTACATAATTATAGAAGCATTTTTTGGTGAATAAACTATAGAGCTTAAGAGAATCAGCAGAAGATGACTGGAAAATTGCTTAGGTGAGGCAAATAATGTTTAAAATAATTGGAAGAGAAGGTTGCTTTTGAAAAGGTTTGTTGATATGGAACTTTTCAAAGGTCTATGTTGAAGCTTTTAGCAATTTTCTGTTTGTTTTTGTGACAGCAGGACAGCCCAGTGTTGGACTTTTTTATGTGTCTTTAGTGGGAGAAAAATCAACGTGGGACATAACTCATAGAGATTTTTTTAATGAATTTTGGGTGTAACACAAGCATATGTATGTGTTAATCTGCTAACAATCTTAAGAGAATTGGAATCACTTCTGAGTTATATTACATATTCATTTTTGTTTCAAGTGAAATGGGATAAAAAAAATTTTAGTACGTTTGAATTTGAATATAACGAAACATCTCGGTGATATTTTATATTGTTAACATATTAAAATGGTATGTCACTTTTAAAGAAGCATTCTTTTAGTACACTTAGAGACCAATTTTTAATATGTATAATGTCTATATAGTCATTTTCATTAATTAAATAAAAACTAATAACTTTAAAAATGCTTTTTAAAAATATTTTTAACTTAATTTAATTTTTTTAATTTTTAAATGTTCTAAAGTATTTTCGGATTTCTTTTATAAAAAAAAAGTTATTAGTTCGTTATTAATTAATGAGAATGGTAGAATAGACATTGATGTCCTAAAAATCAGTCTTAAGGTACTAAAAAAAGTTTTTGTAAAGGTAAAAGTAGAGTTTTAATACATTAAAACACAGGATATGAAGAAGATGTTTCACAAGTTTGTTCAGTTGCATTTTTGAGTTATGATGACTTGAGTGTAAATTTTGAGTTGAATTTGAGTTATAACTTATAATTTGAGTTATAACTTATAACTTGAGTTGAAGTTGTAACTTGAGTTTGTGTTTGGTTGTGTACATTTGAGTTATGGTTTGATATGCGAATCTTTTTGAGTTTGTGTTTGGACGGGTCAAAACTTGAGTTTGTATTTAGATAGTATTTTAATAAAAACTCAATGATGATGGAAAATTTTAATAGGGTATATGGGTGATGTTTTATTCGTTTCTTCATTGTAAATGCATAAAAAAAAAATCTTAATCAAAATTAAAACAAAAGAGTTATAACATTTTTAATAATCGAAAAAAATATTGTTCATTAACTTGAGTTTGAATTTAGAAACTTGAATTGAAGAGAAAACTTGAACTCGGATTTTAACCCCAAACTCAAGTTCAAACTCAATTTTTATAAAAGAACATAAACTTGAATAAAGTTATAACTTTAGTTTAAACTTTTTTTGAGTTTAAGTGCAAACGAACAAGCCCAAATAATTGAAATTGTGCACTCCAAGTTCATATCTAGCATTACATCATCTTTTAGGTCACTAACCGTTTCCACAACATTTTTTTAATTGCTACTATTATTAAGAAGCAAGAGTAATGATTGGAAAAATAATATAAAATCCATAAAAATATAACAGAATAGCTTTTTAAATTTTTAGGTGCGTTTTGAATTAGTTCCAAAACGTTTTTACTTTTTGTATGAAAATGAAAATGAAAACGTTTTCATTTTCATTTTGAAATTATTTCTGAAAATGCGTTTGGTAATTTTATTCCGAGATTATTTTCAGTTTAAAAAAAAACTAAAATTGTGTTTGGTGATTTAATTTTTAAAAACATGTAATAATATTTAAATTCATAATATATTAAATAAATAATAATATTGAATATATTAAATAAATATTATTATATCTATTAAATATATATGTTGCCCTTGAATAAGGTATCATTGGAATTAAGTTGTCGTTTTTCCCTTTTTGGAAGGGAAGTTGTCGTTTTTCTTTTTCTCCTTTGCGTGAGCGTGACCTATGGAAGTTCAGTGATTATCAATGGTAGCCACAACATAGCAGAGGTAGAAGGTTTTCATCCACAAAGCATCTCCGGCAAGTACGTGCGGTGAGGAGTAGAGATGTTTGAGAGAGCATCGGCGGCGAGATCGAAGGTGAAAAGCTCAACGGCTGCACGGGGCTGTGTTAGGGAGGCGCGATTTGAGGCAACTCTAGAGGTTTGGCTCGAATAGACTCCAAGTAGAGCTCACAGAGAGACCCATCATTTCCGGGCAAGGTCGCCGAAAGGCAACCAGAGTTTAAGGTTCCTTGCCGCTCAATGCATGTCATCGGGGGGTGGGTAGTCGGAGAATAGTTGGGGGAGAGGGGGTGCAGTCGGGGGGCGGTGGGCAGTCGGAGAAGAGAGAGAATAACAAAGGGAGAAAATGTCAGGAAAAAAAAAATTTTAAGAAAAATCTAAAAACGTTTTTATTTTTAGTTTTGGTACGATTTCTTCTCAAACACATTTTCATTTTCTGTTTTCTCTTTTTTAAAAAAAAAAACGTAAAAAACGAAAATAAAAATGAAAACAAACAGACCCAAATTGTTTCTAAAATATAGTTAATGCTATATAGAATAGTTATGAATTATATTCACATTTATTTTTGGCAAAATAAGAACGCTTTCAACGACCAATTGTTTTCTAGTTCTCTCTTCGTCTACAAATCGATGGTGTGTATATATATATATATATATATATATATATATATATATATTTGTTAATCATCCATGTTATTTACATGTTTATTTATTTTGAAGTAATTAAAAGGAGATGATATACTTTGGCCTTATTTATTTTACCGACTCAAATTTAGAATTCGAGTTTTGTTGTACTAAAAACCTCTAAGAAATAGTCACATTTAAACATTTTTTACTATAATAAAAAGCTCTCACATAAAATCACATCTTAACTTGAATTAAAAACTCACATCAACAAACTAAATGATCCTTTATTTGCGTCATCGAATTTGCACCCTTTTAAATTCGAACTTCATCCCGTCTTGTCCCACCTCATATCATATGATTTAGAGGGTGTTTAGTATGAGAATTCATGTCATAATTTTAATTATAATTTATGACTTGTTATAACATTTTTTTTTAAAAAAAACACATTTAAATTAAAATTAATTTTAAATTATGATTATAAATCTGTAGACTAAACATTCACTCAGTGACCGTCATCATTGCCAATGAATTGTTATTTTTTTAAGGGAGAAAGGCAAATGCATTTGTTTTTAAAAATTCTTTAATTCATTGATGCATGACAATGCACCAGAAGGGAATGCCTGTTGACCTTGATACATTAAATGAGCGTGTCTGTTGCCATTCAATTTTGCTTACCGTCAAGAACCAATGGCGGCTCAGCTATAGCGTAAGGGAACCTTTAAGAAACTAATATATATATATATATATATATATATACATACATATATATATTTTTGAATAAAGAAACTGAAATAATTTATGCATGATGTTTGCAATGGGATTATAATATATACTTAGCTCTAGCCACGTTTTGCCTGCAGAGGAATATGCTTCTCAAAATTCTTTAAGAGAGCAATAATTTCAAAATAATGACATTTATTAATCTGAAAATGATCGTTAAAACTTATGTATATATCTTGACCAATTTTATATAGCCACTATAGGATGAACATTATCAAGTACGTGATAAATCAAGTAAAGTTGTTTGTCTTCTGATTAAGATTAGGGGCACTAATTTTTTTCTTCGAAAAATAGAAGTACAAAAAGGAGTTCGCCGAAGCATGCTTCTATAATTCAACTAGCTTGACATGTCCCGTTATTCTTTTTTTTTTTTTTTTTTTCACTTTGCAAATTGTATTTTTTCACATTATTTAAAACTATTAAATATGATAAGTAATATTTCAATACAAATATGCTTTTTTAAATTGTTTCTTTAAAAAGAAATTAATAAATATGTGAACAATTTATAAAAATAAATAAATATAGCTAATTGAAACATGACAAACACAATATGCTAACGATGTTCTTTTAAGAATGCCAACAATGTTTTAACAATGATAAAAATAAATAGATATAGCCAATTGATAATTATTTTTTAAAATAAAACAATGATATTCATAAAAAAAAATTTCTAATGACGGTGTAAAATTATTAAGAAATTTTAAATTTTAACCTAAATAAAACTATGATTCGATGAAAATCAACAATTTCATGTTATGCATAATGATGGTAGAACGAAAAAAGTTGAAAAAAATATATACATCTTCTCTACTATAAGTGTAGATACATAAGAGTATAGTGATTTATGAGTGGCAGTATATATGCAAGTAAAAAAGAAGAAGAAAAAGAACAGTATTTATAATACAATTAAAGAAAATGGAAAGGAAAAAAAGCAGAAAAAGACAATTTAAAAAAAAAATGCTTGAAAGCAAGCAATAAAAAAAAGTGTTTAAAGAGAAAATTAATGGAAAAAAAAATATTTTAATGGGAAATAATGAAAAATACATGTGTTAAAAAAGAAGAAAACAAACAATATTTAAAATACAATTAAAGAAAATGGAAATGAAAAAAAATTGAAGAAAGACAATTTAAAAAAAAAAAAATGCTTGAAAATAAGTAAGCAAAGTAAAATAAAATAAAAAATAAAAAAAAAACCTTGCAAGCAAGCTGTCGAAGTACGAAATTTTGTACTCCAGTCTCCATCGGCTCTTCTCTCTCTCTCTCTCTCTCTCTCTCTCTCTCTCTCTCTCTCTCTCTCTCTCTCTCTCTCTCTCTCTCTCTCTCTCTATATATATATATATATATATATATATATATATATATGTTTGTTTCATGTATTCCCTTATAATTTTAAATCATAATTTATAATTTTTTATAATATTTTTTTCTCATAAAAAATTTAAATTTTAAAAATCAGAATCATGAATCTAAATTCATAACTTAAATAGGCCCATAATAATTTTGTGAATTAAATAAGTGATATACTGAATATAATTGCACGATTATCTTTTTCTCATGGTCCACATGTAAGGTGTTCGAATTTCCACGTTTTAATAGTTTCAAGCCATTTAATTTTTTAAAAAAAATTCTTTGAAACTATTATTCTTTTTATGAGAAACTGTTGTATATAACAAAAGTTTTAATAAACTTTTAAAATACTTTATAGAATACATTAATTTATGCACGAATAAATTAATTAAATTAATTTTAAAATAAATTTACCTAACCAATAATTAGGTCGATAACTTGATTTTTTTGACAGCAAACGTTCTTCGCTCCAAACTTGTTTCGAATACCTAAATCTTCCTCTCAATTCCTTAAATTTACGAAGACGTGTGTGTGGACAAACCTGAAACAAAATAGGATTAGCACTCAAAACACTCAAGTCTTCTACGAACACCAACACATGCACGACGTGGAACTGGGAATTTGGAAGAACTTTTCTTCTCTTTTTCTCTCAGGTTACATGCCCATTTCTAGTAGGTTACATGCTAACCAACTACGTGCTACATGCCTGCACTAGACATGTTACACGCGACCTATAGAGAAGGGAGTGAAAAAGTTACATGCATGTCATTAGCATGTTACACACTGTCTGACAGAATGTTACACGCCCATCACATAGGGGACAGAAGAAAAATTGTGTTCTCCAATTTTCTACAACTTCCTATTTATAGGTACCTCTTAGAGTCCTAGAAAAACGATATCTTATCTATTAAGATAAAGGTTTTAGAAAATAAGAGATAACATTTAATTTTAGAACAATTTTCTCTCTCCCGTTGTCGATAAAATATGGCTGCCACATGGATAAGCACTATATGGTTGGCACCTACTGTAGATAAGGAGGTAGCAAAATTTTTTCTTTATCCAATTGTCTAAGTTTGACTCAAATTCAAATTCTAATTAAATTCAAACTTAATTTAATTTGAATTCTAATTGGATAACTTATCAAATAAGTTAATTCGATAACTGTAACACCCTGAAGAATTAATTGAGATTAATTAAGGTAATTAAGATTATTAGTGTGCCTAATCTGATTTAATTAATTGAGTTTAAATGATTCCAAGGTATTTAAATTATTTACGGTAATTTATTTAAATCCGTATGTGTGTATATGGCGCATTTACTGGACCATTTATATTTTCGCATGTCATGTCATTTTTCCTTATTTTTCTTTTTCTTTTCTTTTCTTTTCTTTTCCTTCCTTTTCTTTCCTTTTTCCCTTTTCCCCGTCGTTCTCTCTCTCTCCTTCACTCTCACTCTCCCGCGTACTCACTCTCTCTTTCTCTCTCATTTACATTTCCAAATCGAACGGGTTTTGAGCCAAAGAGTGATTTCAAAGAGTTTTCAACATCAAGAGAAGGATTCAAGGTAAGATTACTTGAAAGAACCTCTCTTGGATTTCAAGTTTTTGGATTTAAAACTTACTTTTGGTTCAAAACGGATTTTGATGGATTTGGAGTGAAACTAGGGTAGAAATTGGAGATCTTGGGTTCTTTGGACTTGTTTTAGGACCTAGAACCCGGATCTAGTGGTTGTCCCTTGAGATTTTGTGAATTGGGACTGGATTTGCAGGTTTTTGGACTGATTTCCGCGAGTTTTCGCGAACTAGAAATGTCCACCGGTCGACCGCATTGGTCGACCGGATTTTGTTGAGGCCACCGGCCGACCGGACCGGTCGACCGGAGTGCACACCACCGGCCGACCGGTGGTGATGCACTCCTCTGTCTCCGGTCGACCGGTGTACACGGGGTTTGACCCTGTTTGGCCTGAAATTGTCGTTTTGACCCCTGTTTTTGGGGAGAACCCAAATTAGCTTCATTTGGGGACTTGGGATGAAAGGATTAGTATCCTTAACCCCTGATTTGATATTTAAAAACCCTTGGAATGGAATTTGAACATGAAAATTTATTAGGGCACACTAATTGGAAAATCTTGGAATATGATTGAGATTTGGATTACTTTAGGACTGAGGATTGATCCTAAAGTGTTATCTTGTATCGATGCTCATTGTGGATTCGATCGAAGGGGCTTAAGGAAGCGGAAGCCGGAAAAAAAGCAACGCTAGTCCTGTGTTTGATTGTGCGAGGTAGGATTTCTATCCCTTTCCTTGTGAGCCTGTTTTCAAAGAAGATTTTGGCCTTGAAAATGTTTTAAAGAAAGGGATTGGTTTGCGAAAGAAAAACGTTTTAAAAACCATGGCTTGTTAGTTTATGGAAATCCTTGGCTTGTCCTGTCCATGGAATCCATAGCTTGTCTAGTCATGGAAGCTCATGGCTTGTTCAGTCATGGGGCCCGCGGCTTGAGTAGTTCGTGGGGTCATATGAACGATTTCATAATGTTAAACGGATGATTTCTTAAGATAAGAGATCTTGTGAACTGGTAATAGAGTCTATTGCTGTAAGCCTAGATAGGATGCGGATAGTGCATCCTCGGGGGCAGAACCCGAAACCGGTCCGGTAGGCGAGGCGTTCGGTGAGGTGAGTAATTTGTACTAATTACTCGCTGAAGCCTGTAATATGGATTATTTACGGTTATATTTCCTTTGAGAAAAAGGATGTGAGGTTCCGGCTGTTTTGTCGGGCTGAATGTCTATTTATTTTATTTACGCACTCATTTATTTATTTGTTTATTTAAATTATTTCAAATTATATCTTACTGGGCCTTTCGCTCATGTTTCAAATGTTTAAACCCCTCCCAGGAGATTCGAGGAGCGGTGCATCGTAGCTGAGTTGTGCTACGGATCGAGCAAGTGAGGATTGTGTTATCCTCTTGAGCAAATGTAAGGAATTTGAGAAATTCTGTAAACTTAACTAATATTTAGATTTACTAGACTGTGGATGATGTCTGTTGTAATGGTTTATTTACATGAACATGTATGTATGATACTGTATGTCCTGTGGGGTGGAGCCCTGTGTGTCAGAGGCTCCTGGATTATGTAGATTATTTATATTTTAATGCAGCTAAGTGTGGGACCCGGTTGGGGATCTGCTTTATTAATCCCTAATCGAGCTCCACGTCACCCACCCCGGTTGGGGGGTGTGACAATAACTTAGAGAGTAAACAACTGAATCCCATAGGGCTTACAGCGCTAGGCATATGACACTTGTGATCTCTATTACATGTGTGTTCCAAAATTCAAATTAAATAATCAAAATATTTAATATCAAATTCATTCTCGATTAATTATTTTTGAGTATTTTATTTAAAATTTCATAATTCTAAAATTTCCATTTTGTCTTTAGTATCTTGTAGAATTATAAGGACGACGCGAGGACTAATGGACCTATAATTCTGAACTCCAATAAAATTAATAATTAATTAAAACTCTTTAATTAATTAATTAATTCTTATTAATTCCAAAGTTACTCTACATAATCTCATTATGCGTAATACATGTTGGTTTCTAAATCGAATTTGGATGCGGAAGTATGGGGATAGCGGATCAAGTATAACAAAAATTTTCATAAAACCTTTGAAATACTCTATAGATTATATTAATTTATGCATGAATAAATTAATCACATTAATTCATTTGTTAAGAACTCAATTACGAATAATACTTGGCGGCTAATTAAGATGATAACTTGAGTTCTTTGACCTTGAACAATCTTTGCTCCAAAGCCTTATATTTAGAAAACCAATGTCTTCCACGTCAATTTCTAGAATTCACGAAGTCATGTGTGTGAGTACACCTGAGACAAAATGGGTTAGAATAAACAATTGAATTTCCACAAACAGCAACACATGCATGATGTGAAATTTTTGGAGAAAAATATTTTTTCTCTCACTCTATGGAGAATTTCGACCACCCTTTAAAAATTAGGTCAAAAATTGTTCAAAAATTGTGTCCACAATTTTCTATCATTATCTTATTTATAGAATAGAAGTCAAACTTCTAGAAGGAATCTAATCTCTATCTCCAAGATAAAGCTTGTTAATTATCTCCTATTTGAATTTGGAACAAAATCTCCTCTTATTCTTTATTCATTATGGCTGGCCATTCATTGGGGATTTTATCCCTGTGTAGGCGCCAATATCATATAGGAAGAGAAAATCATCTTTTATCCTATAATTCAATTTTGACTCAAATTCAAATTCCAATTTAAATTAAACTTAAATTAATTTGAATTCTAAATTGAACAACTTATCAAATAAGTTTAAAAGGATAAATTTAAATTATGTTCACAATTCAAATTCAAATTTAAATAATCACATTATTTAAATAATAATTAATGTTCAATTAATTATTTTCAAGTGTTTGATTTTAGAATTTCATAATTCTAAAATTCTCATTTTATCCTTTGTGTCTGGTAGAATTATTAGGACGACGCGGGGACTAATGGACCTATAATCCCGAGCTCCAATAAAATTAATAATTAATTAAACACTTTAATTAATTAATTAATTCTATTAATTCCAATAGTTACTCCACTATAAACTTAGAATCGCACTCTCAAAATTATAGACATAAATTACTTCTAAACTGTGAATGTCCATTTGATATAGTCACTGCATATAGATCAATCGGTAGACTCAATTAGAATTTCTATACTTAACGGAAATTATTAGAAATTCATATTGTGTTTGTGTCCCTCTTTCACATAATCTTATTATGCGAAATACACTCATTCAATATCTCACCATATTAACAGTGTGGATAACACTGTTCCATTCGAAATGAGAATGACATGTATTAGTAATGTTTTAATTAAAGATTATGAACTTTAATTAAATTCATTATGAACATCTCTTTTTGATTATTATCCTTAAACATTATCCTCTCACATATAATACTTATATACAATGTTTAAGGTCACATAAATAATCATGGAATTTTCATTGATATTCATAAAATATTAACAAATATATATACACATAAAATGATGAATAAACTCTTTTATTAAATAAATAAAATGTCCTATTACATCTCATGCTTCTAGGACACCATTCCCACTAATACACTCATTCAATATCTCATTATATTAGCAGTGCGGATAACATCTTTCCATTCTAAATAGGAATGACATGTATTATTAATGTTTTAATTAAAAATTTTCAACTTTAATTAAATCTATTACAAACATCATTTCGATTATTATCTTTAAATATTATCCTCTTACATATAACACTTATTTACAATAATTAAGGTCACATAAATAATCATGAAATTTTCAATTATATTCATAAAATATTCAATAATATATGCACATAAATAAAAAAAAATTCTCTTTTATTTAATAAATAATAATATTCTTTATTACATCTCATCCTTTTTAGGACATTATTCCTAACAATAACTATTGAACTTACTTTTAGAGTGCATGAATCTAGATTTTTATCATTTACTCTTGATTAACACTCTTTCGACTAATATAGTTATTTGACTAAAAATTATATTAATCAAGAGTAAGAAATATAAATTCAGAACCACGCACTCTAAAAGATATTTGTCTCATTTTTTCTTCTTTTATTACTAAAACAAGTGGGGCAGTCGCTTAAAAAAAAAGAAAAAAAAAAGTTGACACAGGTAAAGTATAAAAATAATGAGAATGACAAGCCAATATTTATCTTTGATTGCACCAAAAAAAAAGAAGAAGAAGAAGAAGAAGAATTTAAACACTAAGGTGGCACAATTGATCTTTTATGATGCCAATCTTGAATGAGAGAATGAAGGGTGTGATTAGGGGTGAGGAACTTGTCCTTAAGCTTCAAGTTTGTCATAGGAGAAGTATCTCTTCCCATTTTCAGCCATTCTTCGATAGCTTCTTGCTCATAAGAGAATCCATCAGCCGCTACGTGTGGATTCTTCATCACTTCCTACATTCCAAATGATGTAATTAATTTCCAATTGTGCTTAACTATCATGATTAATACTTTTTGTTGTTAGCTCAATGACTTTTGAAGTACTTTGTCCATTAAGAGTTATGTATTTTTTTTTCTTTGATTTGATTCTGACCAGTGACCATGAGTAGTGTTCATGAAAATGCAATACTGATAAGAATAGCCTTATCATAGAAAGGACTAATAAAGTACTGCTATTAAGAGAATGACAAATGACTAGATTTTTGAAAGCAGTCATTTAAAAAGTAACTTACAAAAGACATTATTTACTGACATTTTTTTAATAAGTTGAGGTATTATCAGACCATCTCGCTATGTTATTTAAGAAAAAAAAATATATGGTAAATTTTATCATCTTATATTTTTTAAAAATCAATATTTAAATCCATATTCCAATATGATCCTCATGCTTCATTAGTCTATACTGCTTCTAAAAGAATACTTATGGCTTAAAGGAGGTATTTAGTATGCGATAATCAGTAAAAATTATATTACTGGAAAAGTGATATAGGGTAATATAAATCCTAAGAAACATGCATTATCATGTTTGGTTACATATGAAATTTTTTTTTAAAATTTCTTGAAATATCATTTTATTGTGTTTGGTTGAGTACAATAATATTTTAAGATTAATATTAACTGGATTATTATAATTTTGACAAAGATGCTGGACTAATAATACCATAACTCCAATCTTTGATATTCTTATCTTTTTTTTTTTCTAATTAGTAATTAGAAAAATATAAAAAGATTGAATTATGAACAAAAAAATACCGATATTTTTATTATATAAATCATATTTACCTGAAATATTGGGCAGAGAAAGACACTGGGGACTTCACCAGGGTCCTGTCTAGGTCCACCTTCATCACTAATCTCCTCAAATCTTCTTCTATCAACCAACTCATCTGCCTTTTTACTCAATTCCTCCAGCTCTTCCATCAACATTTCTACTCTCAAATTTCTATTGGGATGTCCACTTTTGGTCAAAGTCAAACACCTGGCTGCCAATATGGCAAGTCCCTCCACAACTTCCAATGGCCACTCTCCAGCTGTCTCGTCTAAAACCTGTACAAAAGCCGCCATATCCATAAGCATGGCCTCGTCAACAAGCCCAACCCAATTACTTCCCGTCAGAAGATGCATAAGCAAAAGCCCAAAGGCCTCCACATCAGATCCAATGTGGGCCTCATTATTGTATTGGGAAAGCCCAAACCCACTAATCTTCGCGACTAGGTTGCGGTCAAGGAGGATGTTGGAGGCGGTGAGGCTGCCGTGAACAATGGGCTTTGGTTGGGCCTGGTGGAGGTAGCATAGGCCCGAGCAAACTTGGGCCGCAATACGTATTCGGTCATGCCAAGGAAGGGCGAGATTTCTCTTGGCCGAGTTTCGGTATGAAGAAACTAGGATGTCTCTTAAGGAACCATTGTGCATGTATTCAAAGACAATGCACTGAGGCTCCGAACAAAAGCCAATCATTGCAATCAAATTGGGGTGTCTAATCTCGCCGAGGAACTTCACCTACACATCACATGGAGCTTCAATTTTATCTAAAATGGAAAAGGAAAAAATAAACATTACAGTTTTTAGCAAAATTTATGCCAAGTCATTATTAACTAGCCACATCCCATTATAAAACAAGGTGCAACGAGTTTTTTTTTCTTCTTTTCGGATCAATATAAGGTGGAGTAGTTTGTACTTTCAAGTAGTATGAGAGTGCTCACGGTGATTGTGTGATAAAAGAACAAAATGTGAAAAGAGGGTCAACCTAGTCCAGTCAACTTAGTCCTGTTTTAAAGTCTGATTCTAAAGTCTGATGAGTTTAGGACTAGTCTAATTAGGTCTAAAATTTTATAGGAAAATAGTAGAAAATAGGCCAATATGAAGAGTTTAAAGAAGTATATAGGTCAATTTTTAGTTATAGAAATTAATAGGCCATAATTTGTCAAGTTATGGTTCATAACCAGATAAGTTATGGTTCATAACCAGACAAGTTATGGATGAAAATAAGAATTTGGCCTATTTATTAATTTATATAAACTATTGGCCTATTAATTTTAATTCATCTCAAGTCTTGGCCTATTTTTCTCTTTCTCCCAATTTTATAAGGTAATTTAAAAGGAGGGTGCTTGGCCCAACAAGAATAAGCTTATAAGTTTAAAATCTTAACATAGGTCAACAATGACAATTTCAGACCAAATCAAATTTCCCGCCCTAAAAAGAACAAATTACTTTAGAGATTAGGAATAAGCAGTAGTAATACCATTACACTTTTATGCCAACCATGACAAATGCAAATCGATAGTGAAAAATGCACCAATACTTTATCCCTTCAACACTCATTCCAAGTCCAACGTAAGATTGGATAACAAGTTAGTCCGCATGTTATTTAGTGACATAGTAAACCTGTGTAGAATGGCTTAAAAAAAGTTTAATTTAGTTTATTGAGTCCAGAAAATTACTTTTGAACATTTTGGATGCCAGCCTCGAAGGTTTGTGGCTTTTATAAACTCTTTTGTAGCAAATTAACTTTTAGATGCTTATGGAAAAAGAGTATATGCAAAGCTTTTTTATTTACATTTTTAACCTTTATTTATAAATAAAAAATTATAAATTCTATCCATATAAGAGTTTTTTATTTATTTTTCAAACATGTTCAAAAGCTTTTTTTTTTTTTGAAATAAAAACCCTTTTTTTCCACATACCATTTAAATAGTAATAAAAAAAAGTATTGATATATGTTTATCTTTTACCAATAAAAAGTAAGAATTTTTTGTGGTGTTCTTTTTTATCAGCCGTCTAATTTATATTATTTTTTAATTTAACGTGATTTATGATCAGATTTAATATAAATTCGACAATTGATAGATAAGAATAAACACTGATATTTTTAAAAAACAGAGAATACAAGAAAAAATCTCAAAAAAGTAAAAGCAAACGTTATTCAAAATGAGCCTCCAGTCATGAAATTCATAAACCAAGTATAGTACAACTCGTTTTTTACCCATGATACTGTTCGATACAATCCAATCATACACATCAAAATAAGAAAAACAAGAAGGTTCTTTCTGCAGTGGGTGTCCATATCCCTATTATCTCACGCAAAGTTAATAATAAGCATATTTGATAAATATGCACATATTTATCACACATTATGGAATTAGGACCAAACAGAGAGCACGCCTGCGTTAACAATAGTCATTTGTTTTCAAAATTGAACCATGCTTGAATATGTTTTAATTTATGAAAAATGAAGTTAAAATGTTATTAATGTTCTAACTTGTGCACAAGTGCCTATTTTGGAGTACAAAACTCGGTTTCTTAGTTCAAGGATGACTGGTGTGCTAAACAGTTATAGAAGGAATCTCAAAAGCCTAATTTTTACAGAAATTAAAAGATATTAGACTTAACTCAACCTAATAAAATTAGCTTGTTAAAGGAGGATTGCCCTCACTTTATTAAGTGGATCATCCCAATATCTCCAGTCAATGTGAGATTCTAATACACTCCTTCACGCACAGCGTGGACCATACCAAACCACTGTGAATAAGTCGATATTGGAGGACCCAACATTACAAAATTGAGTCTGTTCTGATACCATTTTAAAAAAATTAAAGGATATTAGGCCTAACTCAACCTAACAAAATCGGCTTGTTAGGAGAGACTTACTCTCACCTTATTAAGTGGATCATGTCAATATCTTCAGCCAATGTGAGATTCTAATACTAATTAAGTTTAGAAAGTGCTAAATTAATTGTTTGTTGTAATAGTTGTTAACTATAAACATTTTAGTGACGATATGTCATTGCTAAAGCATTTATAGCGACAACCTTTTGGTTTTTTTATCATCATTAGAGGTCTTAGTTTTTTTTTTTTTTTTTTTTTTTTTTGAGGAATCAGTTTAGAATGGTACTTTTCCAATTTGCATCTGATTCAAACAAGTGCACATTTGATTTGGGTTCGTTTGGTTCCTAGATTCGAATTCCTGATTCGAATCATGATTCATGATCGCTACAGTATTTTCTCTCACAAAAAATACACGTAAATCAATAATGGTTCAAATCACATGATTTGAATCCATGAACCAAACGGTAGTGTCTTCCAATCCAATATGCAGTCAGTCGATTATATTTAGGGATTGGATTGGTTTAATATGTTTAAATGATTATTTACACATATTTTCTTATTAATCATTATCTTTGATGTCTCTTAAATTTTAAATTCATTCTCAATTTACCATCTAAACTTTAAAAATTCTACTTTTCTTTTTAAATTTTAAGTTGTTTCCTCTTAACCTCTTCTATAACAATTCAAAAAAAAAAATAATAACACAGTCACATTTTATTTTATAAAAGAAAACATATAAAAACAACATGATTACTTTTATGCCTCGTTCACTTCACCGATTCGAGTTTTTAGTTTTAGGTTTCTACAGTAAAAAGCTCTCAGAAAATGTCACATCAAAATTTTCTGCTATAGTAAAAAGCTCTCAGAAAATGTCACATCTCATCTCGAATTGAAAACTCGAATCCGCTAAGTGAACGAGACCTTAATTCTCTTTTTTCTGAATAATTTTAACAAAAATTATAACAAAAAAATTAAATAAAAACAATTCAAAACTCAATAAACAAAATAAAAAATTTTAAAATTTAAAATATAAACTAAAAATAATCTTAAAATTCAAGAAACACCTATCAAAATAATTCTTTTAGTTCGTTGATTCGAGTTTTTAATTCAAGTTGAGATTTAGGCCTCGTTCATTTCACTGATTCGAATTTTCAGTTTTAGATTTCTATAGTAAAAAGTTATCAAAAAATGTCACATCTAACCTTTTCTGCTACAGTAAAAAGCTCTCAGAAAATGTCACATCTCAGCTCAAATTGAAAACTCGAATCCGCGAAGTGAATAATGCCTTAATTTTATGTGAGAGTTTTTTACTGTAGTAAAAAAATTAGATGTGATTGTTTGTGAGATCTTTTTACTGTAATAAAATTTAAATTCTAAACTTGAATCAGCGAAATGAACGGGTTCAAATGGATATTTTTAAACGTTAGACACGATCAACAATCACATCAAAATTAAATGCTGACAAAAAAAAAAAAAAAAAAAAAAACGTTGTATGTCCTTTTTACCTTAAATTGAAATTCTGCCTCAGGCAATGATGCATTGATCACCTTGATGGCAACAGTTTGAAGGTTGATACGCCCTTTGTATACTGCAGTCCAATCCCCTCCAGATTTAAACCTCAAATGCTCCGAGAAATTATTAGTCGCCGATCTGATCTCGCCGCTAAACTCCCTCAATTCGCACCTCCGTTCAGAATCCCTCTCTGCCATGCCATTGCCAATGGCGTCTCTCTCTCTGCAAAATTCGATCCTCCGCCGGAAAACGTCCCTCTGCCTCCTCAGCTTCTCCATTTCAGCCGCCGTCTCCGCCCTTCCGATCGTCGCCGCCTTCAGCCTCTCCTCCGCCTCCGATCTCGCCGCTGCCGAGCGCTGGAGCTCCTCGGAGAGATCTGATCGGGGATCCGCGAGCGAGTTTAGCCTCTTCTTGCTTTCTTCGACGTCCCCTAGGGCTTCGCGGAGGAGCTCTCTCGTGGCGTCTAGCTCCTTCTTCAGCTCCGCTCGATTCGTCACCTCTCTCGCTATCAGAGCTTCGACTCCTTCCTTCTGTTAAGGTTGAAATTTTTTTCGTGATATGATTTTCTCGCCAGCCAAACAGAGCTGGAGATGATGAAGATAGTTAAAACTTATTGTTTACCCGGCGATTGCATAAAGAAATGGCAAATTCTGCTTTCGCAAGTCTTTCCGTATCTTCCTTCCTCTTTGATTGGGTTCTCTCGTTGGTTTCTTTGATTATTCTCCTTAGAAGTTCAGATTTTTTTGCAACGCTCTGTAGAAAATTGAAGGGGGGAAAAAAATGGAAAACAAAAAACATAACAGAACAAAATTCTCTTTATATTGAAACAATTTTCAAAACAATTAAAGTACGATAAAAGAGAATAATGTAAATTTGCTTGGTTTGAGTTACCATATTGGAGTTTTGTAGTTCTTTCATTTCTGCTTCCATTGGACTATAATGAGAATCATTTTCTTGCTCACAAACTTCTTGTTCTTCTTCCAGATTCAGAGACAACAGATGGTGAAGATAGTTTTCCATTTCTTCAGCACAATTTTCCCATTGATTTTCCACATTGGGAGAGTTAGGATTTGAAGATGAAGGAGATGGTGATCCAAGGTTGTAATCAGCAAATTTATCTTCTTGCATGAGTATCTGTTTGCCCCCACTTATTATGAAGAACTCGCAAAATTCAGGCTTGTTTTGGTGGATGTAAAAACATCCACTAATTGCACTCTTTGATTTTCTTCATATTAAAAAAAAAAAAAAAAAAAAAAAAAAAAAAAAGACACACACACACACACACACACCGAGAAAAATTAGAATTAGAAGTGGAAAACAAAAAATTAAGAAGAACGATTTGTTTATGGTTGTACCTGGATGAGGATTTCATGAATGTGAGTCCCATGACCAAGTTGGTTATGTGGAGACCAGAAATCAAATCTATGATGTGCTCAGGAATAGGCTTCTCATACTTGTCAACTTTGAAGATTTCAGCTTTTACCTATCAATCAAAAGGGAAAATTATTAAAAGCGCCAAATATTACGAAAGCAAATGGTCGTCATGTTCTGTAATGCTGGATCCTTTTCTATTCTAATGTCTCCCCGAAAGCGTATTTCTAGCAATGAGACAAAAGCAACAAAATCTTTTACTACCTTGCCGCAGGAGGCTTTGTACTGAGAAAGCAGCATGTCAATCTGTTCTTGCTCGTTCTTTCTGAGAACTTCCAACATCTCCTCGTTAACAGAACTTGCAGGCATCTTCCCAACTGCATCAGAAGATGGATTTTATAAACCATCCTTCTTCATATACAAGTATCGATAATCCTAGGTGAAAGAATTGAAAGTTGAAACCCAACTTTGTATTGAACTTACAATAGGTCATAACGGTTTCTTTTGTCATGTCTATGTGGAGAATGATGATTGAAATTGGCTGAAACTTCCACTTTAGCAGTGTCCATCTCAATGTCTTGAGACCTTCATCTCGATCATTTCCCAGCGCGACATAAATCGCCATTTCTTGAGGCTGCATCTGCCTAAATCTAGCCATAACTCCGACTTTGCCAATTTGAATTTCTTGACAACAAGAAATATCCCACTTAACCTTGCATCATCACCAAGAATAGGACTCGGATACTTGTTGAGGTAAAATAAACCGAAAAAACGCGTAGAATTATTCTAGTATAAATTTCACCACTGAAGAAAATTAGGGTTGCTGTTGATATGTAAGTAGTTTTAAAAATTTTTATGTTTAGAAGAATTTTCAAAGTGTCATGACTTGGGGGTGTCTGTTTGCTGTCATGTAGTAGTTTGTATATATTTGTTTATCATTCAATGACATATAGGGCGGCAGAGTTTTTGGATATTATTCTTTTGAGTAGGTTCTCAACAATTTTTTTATCCTTGAGAGTGAATATTCTTGTGGTATTATGTTGATTCTATTTTGATCCAATGGTACTTCTTGGTTTTATAGGAATTAGAAAGATGACGACAAGAGCTATTTAGTTTGGCTAGCCATATCATTCTCGGATTTTACTCCTTGACAGGTATTAAGGAGGGATTTTTGAGTCATATTCCGGGTAATTGTAAGTATACTGAGTAGTGAGTACGTGGATAGCTTACCAAGGATTACTTTCGATTAAAGATATTTCTTTTTCTTTTCTTTTGGTTTATTTTGGGAGTAAATATTGTCTATATATGCTTGATTCCTCCTTGCGTACCTGTTTGTGGCTAAGATGTACATTACCGGAAGCATTGTCCTTACTATATAAAGTATTTCATCTTTCGAGAATTATAGCGACCCTTTTGACTAGTACTTGTGAATTTTGTAGGCGTTTGGTATAGAAGATGGAGCTGCCATGATTTCATTCGACCTAATAAACTATGATTTGCGTCCTTATTTTAGCATTATGGTGTTTTCCCATCTTTAGTTTGTGATAGTATAGCAATAGAAGATAAAGATGCCATGATTCCATTCGAGCATTAAACCATGATTTCTATGCTTAATTTAGCTTTATGGCGTTTTGTATCTTTAATTTTTGATATCATTGCAATGGATTGAAATCACATTTTGAATTTATTATTATTATTAGTACTATTATTATTATTACTATTACCATTATTATTACTATTATTATTATAATTATAATAATAATAATTATTATTATTATTATAATTATAATAATAATAATAATAATTATTATTATTATTATTATTACTATTACTACTACTATTATTACTATTATTACTATTATTATTACTATTATTATTACTATTACTAATAATAATAATAATAATAATAATAATAATTATTATTATTATTATTATTATTATTATTATTATTATATTATTACTATTATTACTATTATTATAATAATAGTAATAATAGTAATAGTAGTAATAATAGTAATATGTAATAATAGTAATAATAGTAGTAATAATAGTAGTAATAATAATAATAATAATAATAATAATAATAATAATAATAATAATTATTATTTATTATTATTATTATTATTATTATTATTATTATTATTATTATTATTATCCCTCGTCAGTAACAAAAATATTTTCGTCAATAACAAAAATATATTTTACCAGTATATTTTACCTTCAAATTATTCTATATGAAATTTTTTAATATGGTTAATGATGTTTCAGTAAATATGTATATTGTAGTGGGATTTGCGTTATGAATTTATGTAAATAAATATGCTAATTGAACTAATGTTCAAATATATATATATATATATTCATAGCATTTTGATGTCAGAGTGTCAGACCTACATGATTATGGGAATTAGAGAGAAATAGAAGAACAGAGAGAGAATGAGAGGGAGAAGAAGGGAAGAAACAGAAGAATTTAGGATATGCCAACATGAGATATATCTAAATTATAACTTTTTTGAATTAAAAGACGATATTATAATTTTTTAGGTAATTTTATCTGTTTATACCCTCTATTTTATATTTATTAAGAAATTATACCATTGGTTTTTAGTATTATCAAAAGGACACTGGAACAATACATAAATCTTTATCTTTTCTCGGTCAAAATGTAATTCTGACTTGTGACATGACTAAATTATTCATAGAATGAGACTGGATAACTGAATGAAAACCAGGAGAACAAAAGAGATAAATACTCCTTTGAGTAGTACCTCTCTAGCTATCTATTTCTACCCTTTAGATTGAACTAGTCAAATGCTCAACATGTGTATTACAAAATTACCCTCAATGGTCAAAAAGGCAATCTATAAAATTACCAGTAGAACATTACCAGATGGCGTCAGGAGGAAATCTCCGGTCATCGACGCTAGCCGCCTGTCGCAATTACAATCTGCTAGACTACGATTAATAATTTGGCAATTTATTTTGTTTATTTTCAACCAACAAAAAAATTATGTTCTCTTCGACCAACATCAGCTGTCGGTATCTGTCGTCGATCATAATCTGCTAGATTATGCACAATCTGTCATATTCTTTTTTTAATTTTTAAGAAAAAATTACTATTTATTTTTGACTCGAAAGGTCATTCATCAGTTATAATTTATTAAATTATGCGTCATAATTTGTCATATTATTTTTCTATTTTTAACTAAAAAATGACATGATATTTTTGACTCGGCGTCCGTTGCTAATTATAATTTGTCAGATTATACTTCATAATCTATCATATAATTTTTCTATTTTTAATCAAAAATAGTGTCAATTAGAAAACTACCAATTGTGTGGTTGTGTCGTTCAATTCTACCATTTCTATGAAAAAGTTTGAACCATATGACTTTTAATAAATAAAAAGACAATATTACCCCTGACAATCAGGTATGGTTATTCACTGATTAATTAGAGTTAATCAGACTCTAATTAATCATCAATTAACTCCAGTTAATCCCTAAGTTGGAAATTTAAATATAAATGAATATAGACTTCATACCACTTGAAAGTGATATGAATTGAAAGAAATAAAATAAAATGGTAAAGACTAACAACCACCTCTTAAAAATGGTATATGGTCAAATTTACTGCAAAAAAAGAGATGTTGTCCTCGGGTCTAGTACAATCACCGATTGGGGGTCTTAATATAACAAATTATGTCTCATAATCTGTTAGATTATTTCTATTTTCAACCAAATAAAAAATGTAAGAGTAATTTCTATTTTCAACCAAAAAAATGTCTTTGACTCTTACATCGAATCCTGATACCAACCATAATCTATCATATTATGTTTAATGGCATGCCAGATTATTTTTCTATTTTCACCAGAAATGATAGGTTGTCTTCGATTTTGATGTCGATCGCCGGTCATAATGCCATGTTTTTTTATATTTTTAACCAAAAAATTGCAAGTTGCCTTTGACTCTGGGGTCGGTTATCGATTATTAACACCAAACACCAATCATAATCTGTCAAATTATGTTCCATAATTTGTTAGATTATTTTTCTACTTTTGACCAAAAAATACAAGTTATATCCGGCTCCGATCTTGATCGTCTATGACGATGACCTGTCATAATCTGCGAGATGATGTTTTATAATCTGCCATATTATTCTTTATAATCCATCAAATTAGTTTTGTACTTTCTAGTTGAAAAAAAAAAAATGATCAAACGGATCTGCGACGCTAGTTTTAATCTTGATACCTATCATATTATTTTCTTTGTATTTTCAGCTTAAAATGTCCAATTTTTATCTCCAACACCAATGAGTAAGTAAGCACACCACAAATCCAATCACAGAACAAAAAAGAATAACGGTCCAAATAAAAAAAATAAAAACACAATAAGAAAAAACCCCAAATCTCAGCGTCTAAATCAAAACAATTCAAATCCAAACACAAAGAACCATATACTAGTAAAATCAAATCGAAAATCTAAAATCAAACCTCAAATATTAGCCAAAAAAAAAAATCAAATCTAAATTCTAGAATCAAATCTCATACTTGCAAAAATAATAATAATAATTGTTGACGGTGTTTTTTCGACAACTCGTGATATCCTCTCAGAATCACTCACAGTTACGTTAATCACTGGATTACGAAATCAGTATGAAATAATACGGGAGAAACAACAATTTTATAGTGGTTCGGCAATAATATTGTGCCTAATCCACTTGTACATGCACTATATCTTTGAGCTGAGTACAAGTATTCTATCTGTAATACAATTGGTTTCTAACCCCTTTTCTGGGTTCTTTTCGTTCTATTTATAGGGTCTCTCACACGGGTGCACATTCCCGGTTCCCAAGAGAGAAGCCATCTCCCGTCCTCGGTCTCCGTGAGGGTAGGTGAGTTCTCATGATGGCTTATCCCTAGAAATTCGGCGGATCTCCCCAGGCTGACACCTGACTTCCTGACTCCAAAAGTAGCCGTCGGATCAGTACTTCCCTCCTCTGGTTGACATGACCTCTGACAGCCGAGACGTCGCTTCGTGTGCCTGTAGAGACCTTACCCGGCGCCCTTCCTCCTGTGGCCTCTCTCGACGCATAGGGCATTTCCGCTACGCTTTACCTCATTGCCAACAGTCGATCCTCCGCGGAGAGTTCCTCGACGTCGGTTAATAGGAGAAGTGGTCGAGGTATCGACCATGGCGTAACAATAATAATAAATCTCTTAAACAAATGACTAGATTTAATTTGTGAGATGATGAAGCATGGCGGCAGCGCTAGTGAGGGTGCGGAACCATACGTTATTGAGATTGAGTCATCGGTGGAGATCATGTCAAATTTGGTGTAAATCTGCCGCATTGGCATAGAGAAACAAAGAGAGAGAGAGAGAACATTGCGGGATCTTCACAGATTCAGTGGTCCATCACGGTGGCATGGAGAGAGAGCGACAAAGTCCATGTTTTTTTAGATTTCAAACATATCACTTTTATGAAAGTTGATGTGCCGTTAGGTTCAAAGTGGAATCAAACTTTTCGCTACCCATTATTTCTCTATAAAAAAAAAAAAAAAAAAAAAAAAAATTTCAAACCTATTAACAAAACGATCAGCCATGTGCATAATTTTCACCTCAATATGAATGGCTAAACTACAAAAGTGAAATATTTCCTACTTAACACTTATAAGAAAGAAAATGAGCTCAAAGCGCTTCAACCACATCGACCAAGCTTATAAACCTCAATACGAAAACCAACTGCAAGCCTCAATCTTGAAAATTCCAAAGGGCAAGTCAAGCTGCACCAGCTCCAAAAATATCAAAAAACGTTAAATGTTGATTTTATATTCGAGTTGAGATGTAATTTTATATATGAGTTTTTTTACTGTGATAAAAACGTTAAATGTGACTGTTTTTGAGAATTTTTTACTGTGATAAAACTCGAATCGATGAAAAAAACCGAGTCTTAAAAAGTAAGGGAAAAAACCTAACCAGTAGTTCTAATAGTTAAGCCATTATTTTGCTTACCTGGATATTCTTCTCACCTGCTAATAAAACATCGCACGTTAGAGATATTTAAAAAGGAAAAATGCTATTGAGGAATTCGCAGCAAACTTTTCAAAGAAGACGTCGTATATACTACTCCATTAACCCAACTGGGGTTTTTTTTTTTTAATTTTAAGCTTTATGGATGCAAACTAAAAAATAAGGGGGTGTAGCTCATATGGTAGAGCGCTCGCTTCGCATGCGAGAGGCACGGGGTTCGATTCCCCGCACCTCCAATTTTCAATTGTTCATCATCCACGCCTTCAATCGTTAGAGGCCAATGCGTCAGCGACGAACAGGTATTCAGTTTTTCTTTTTATTACTGTTTAGAGTAATTAACATTGACACTTCTTATTAAAATAAAATTAGCACTCACTTAATTAAAATTGATCATGTCAATACGCCTTGACTTTTCTAAAAAAATTATAAAAACACTCCACTGTTAGTTGACTCCTAATAGATGAGGCATCAATTTTTTAACCGTAACTAAATTGCAATTTAAAAGATCCCATGCAAATTATTAAACACGGAAATTAAGGGCCCGTTTAGTTCGTTGATTCGAGTTTTTAATTCGAATTGAGGTGTGATTTTATATGAGAGTTTTTTACTGTAGTAAAAAAGTTAAATGTGATTGTTTGTGAGAGCTTTTTACTGTAGTAAAACTCGAATTCTAAACTCGAACCAGCCAAATAAACGGGGCCTAATTAAATGAAAGTAGACAGACAGACCCCTTCTTGTTGCTGCTAAATATCTCTAGCTATAAAAGTTTCAGAGGCAATGCGTAATGTCACTGCTAAAATACCTATTTATTGTAGTAGTACATGCTCACTTCGTAATTTTTAATCTGCCTTCATTTTCCTGTAATATTTCAATCGTGTCAACAAATTAAATCTCATAAATAGACATAACATGATATAAGGTACGTTTTTAGATGTTTTAAGGGTATTAGAGTCACTAATGAGTAGTCCATCAACCAGTGAAACTTTGTAGTGTACTCATAAAATTAGTCCTTTACAATTCACAATTGCATTTCAAAAATTTTTAAGAATCACAATTTGGATTTCAAATATAAAATTAAAAAAAAAGTGAAAAATAATAATGTATTCATTTACCTATGTGATAATTGAAACTGTAAATTTTATACGTTTTATTCATAAATTAGACAATAAAGTTTATACTAAAAAGTTTAAACTAATTTAGACTAAAAAGTTGAAAGCGGTCCAATTCGAACCTACAAACCGAATGGGTCCTAAGATCATTGCACATTTTCCACAAGCTAGTTCACAAGTTCATACGACATAAAACATTGTTCATGTAATGATTAAAGATGGTTCAGAAGTAAATGACTTGAAGGCTTCATAGTTCATACCAACTCTAAAATGTTGGTCATGTCATGTGATATATTACTTACTCCACATTGTCACGAGCTAGTTTAGAAGTTAATAATGTGCATTCCTTCCTAATTTCCTAACGTATATTGACTTTTAGCCCTTGGCTCTATTCGGCACTAGGGATCGATGTGATTTGATTGATTCCTTCAGGACCATAAAACAGTTGTTGAATTAAATAAATAAATGATCAGTTGGTCAACAAGGGCTGTAATGTAGCAAAAATTTGTAATTTATAAGAGATATTTAGCTAATATATATGTGTGTTTATAGCTAGAGATAAACAAGGACCATAAAACATTTTTGTGTGTTTAGCTATGTGTGTTTATATGTGTGTTTAGCTATGTGTGTGTGTGTGTGTGTGTGTGTGTGTGTTTAGCTATATATATATATATATATATATATATGTGTGTGTGTGTGTGTGTGTGTGTGTGTGTGTGTGTTTAATACATTTTTTCTAATATGGACATCTGTAGTTTCATACTACAAGGACCTCCTTGTTGGATCTCAGTGTAAGAATAGTCATACAGGAAAAATGTTAAAAAAAGACCCTCAAAATTTTGAGTCCTGACACCATTAACTAGTTAGAAACACTTATTACTCACGTGCATAAGAGTTTCGATGTGTGAATACAATTTCATGAAGAGTTTAGTTTTTTTTTATTCTTTTTTAATTCATTATTTTGCTTAAGTGTTTAATTCAGTGAATAAAAAAATAGAATAAACTGGAATGCACATTTTAATCAAAGCTTTTTTAGCTGAATATATATAGATGAGTTTTTAATAGTTATGTTTATATCGGTGGTCATGTTTAAATATCAATATTTGATGATGTAGCATGATAAAAACCCAATTGCATTAATTGTCATTAATTTTTTTATCAACTATTTAATTTATTACAATCGTTAAATTAATATCTTGTGGCTAAAAAATAATACACATTGATGGATAAATATTAGAGTAATATAGATAAATAGAACATATTTGAATATTAATAAAGATTTTAATGAGTGAATTGTATAGAAAATTATTCAGAAGGTACATATGAGGACACAATAGTTGAGAGTGGCACCATTGAAAAAAAAAAAAAAAAAAAAAAAAAAAAAAAACAAACAAACAAAAAAAAAACAATTTTTAAGTAAGGTTATATTTGAAAATAAATATTAACTCCCCAAGTGCAAACAAGGAAAAAGGTATTTATGGGATAATAATTGAGAGGGTTTTGTGAAAAGAAAAAAATACATAAGTAGGGATCCTTTGAGAATAACTGTTTTAATGGTTCACATAGAACAAAATTTTGGATCGCTTTTAATATTACAAAGACCGCGTGACATTACGTGGAGAATCATAATTGAAATTTATCTTAACTGGGGCATATAATATATATATATATATATATATATATAGTCGAAAAACTTTGCATTAAAAAAAAAAAAAAAAAACAAAATACAGGGGCTTAGAATAAAATCTCAAAACAATAGTCAGTCAGTCCATAGTTACCAATTTGGTGGTTTTTAGACGGCCTTGACAAATTCCACGTCACGAGTACTTTTTTTCGGTAGTTTTAAGTCTGGACCAGATGGGAATCCGATTTGTGAAATATGAGGAACAGTCTGAATTAAAAGAATGGAAAAGAGATAAATATCATTTAAAGTATAGAGATCTAAATTTTAACTTTTTATTTTTAATTAAATAATTATATTAATGAAATGGTTTTTTCCTTCCCACATCTCTTTCCTTCCATCTCTCTAGTTAAATCCACCATGATCAGCACAGTATTTACTTAAAAATATTATATTTACTTAGAAATTTAGTCAGTGCCCATAATTAGTAAATGGTAAATAAATACCCAGAAATATCATATTTATCTAGAAATTTGATTGTCGTCGGGCTGGCCATTATCGATTGATAAAAACGATAAATATTGTATTTATTAGAAAATCCAACAATTTTCAGCATTGACGACTTGTAAATATGGTAAATATCGTGTTTACCCAGAAATTCAACAGTCAGACCGACAACTGATAAATACCGTATTTATCTATAAATATTATATTTAGATGAAAATATTATATTTACCCAAAATCTCGTATTTACTCTAACATCTGATTGCCAGCAACAATGACCGGTAAATATGATATTTATCTCGAAATACCAAATTTATTGTGAAATATGATCTCCGAAGATAGATAAATATTGTATTTACTTGAAAATTTGGTAAATTTCGTATTTACCCATAAATTCGATCGCTGATGGCAGAAGCGTCAGAATCCCATAAATCCCAAATTTACCAATAAATCCAATAGCTACAAACAAATCTCAAATATATTCATAAATCGAGTTGCAATTGTTTTAAATTTTTTATCTATTAAATTCATAATTTAAGTTCAAAATGCATAATAGCTATTTAGTAAATACTATATTTACTTGTAAGTACCTAATTAGGTTCAATCTTATAACCGATTTACACTAAATACTTACTTTTTTGACATAAACAATCACAATTGAAATGTTTTAAACCTACAAAATCACAAATTTAGATATAAAAAAAATCACACACTCAGATTAACTAAAATCACAAACTACAAAATCATAAACTCAAATCTAAAAATCAAAAACTTGAACAAGCTGAAAATCTCATTAGAACACATCGACTTTGAGCGTCTAACGGAAAAGGAAATCCAAATCTGGTCATCGACAAAAGCGCAACATTAGCGGCGTCATGACTCCCTTTCGCAAGAATACTAAAAAAAGTTATTAAAAAAAAAAAAAAGAAACCCTACAAAGAATGGTAAAATTAAAAAAGAGTAATATATAATTTCGTATGAGAAAATACAGATATGCTATAATTTATCAATAAAAATAAGATTCTACAAACTTCAATAGCATATCTGAAATGTGCTATTTACTATATTTTCTCTACAATATATCATTAGCCCAAACTTTTTTAGCTATTATAATCTTTTATCTTACAAAAAATTAAAATTTATGTTAAATGTTCAAATTAATGAAACAAACAAGGCATAAATCTTTCAAAGTTTTCAACCTTTAAGTTCAAACAACTTAAAAGTGGCACAAAAAGTTAAGGGAAAAATAACCCACCCAAAATAAATAAATAAGTATATAAATAATGTCTTAAAAGACCTTTATTAAATTATAAAATACATAATGTTCCAAGAAAAAAAAAAAAAAAAAAAACTTTGAACACATATATATTGGAAATTAAATCTATTTTGACCTAAGGAATAACAAAAGGCAATCATATTGAGAAGCTGAAATTCATATTTTAACTTGTTACCCATAATAAAAAAATATTAGATATGGAAAAATTCCTTTTTAAATGTCATAATTATCGAGTATGGCCGAAAAACGTCATACGTCGTGCAAAGAGACAGTATTGATCGTTGGTCTCTTTCCATTAAAATTTAAAATATATATATATATATATATATCAAAAAATCAAAAATCAAAAATCAAAAATCAAAAATCTTTCTAATGCAGCGACGTCAATAACCTTTTGAAAAAAAAAAAAAAAAAAAAAAAAAAAAATTTATTTGGTATTGGGCCCATGAATGATAGATCCCTTGTAGCGCATTTTAATGACATTTGCTCAATGTAATACAGCCGCTAAATATATATTTTATATATGTGTGTGTCTTTTGATAATATGTTTCTAGTTGCAGAAAGATTTCAACCTGGAATAAATATGGCATTAATTGACACCCAATTTTGAGGACTGGGACAGACCCAATCCAGGTATATGCATGGCTGATTCTCTGGTATAATCTACGTCGTGAAAGAAGTACTAGACCTGGTCCTACATATCACACAATATTATTTCCACCTTCCATGATATCATGTTATCCATTGTGTGCAGATTTTGACGCTGAGATATATATATATATATATATCAATTCTCTTATCCAATAACCACTTTGATTCTGTTTTACTTGGTCAACCCAGAAAAGTTCATAATTCATACATACCCGATCTCAATGTGAATACTAAAATATATCACCCATCATCCCCTTTCCATCACTTTTTAAGTCCTAATTATTTTTTGAAAGAGATTTTTAGTTTTTACTAGGGATGGCAATGACGGATATACTTCCCTCACTTCATACCATATTCTCATTTTGTCCTCTATACCGAGTCATAATCGTCTAATCTAAAGTGAGGTTAAGTTTGAGAATTTTTGATGGGGACCATTTTCATATCCTACCCGTTTAGACTATGTTTGGTTGGAAGGAATGGAATAGAAAAGAAAAGTCATTTCACTAAATTCCATTGTTTGCTTTCATTTTTTGGGTTAGAAAGGGCTTTCTGTAGGAAAGCCCATTCACTCATTTTGAGTGAATGGTCATTCATGTGGGTAGGGGTGTTCATGGGTTGGGTTGGTGCGGGGTAAAATTTTTTTTCCCCCGCCCCAAAGGGTGCGAGTTACACATATTTGGCCCCAACGATGTTAGAAAATTTTCACAACCCAATGATGTTTGAGTTGGGTTGGGACGGTGCGGGGTGAGTTGGGTGGTCGGTTTCAACATTCAAAAAATCAAAGACTTAAAGTTCAATATAATATTCAAACTTCATCATTAAATATAAATAGCAATCATCTTTATCAGTCCATCTAACATCAAACATGAAGCGAAATAGTTCATCCAATATCAAATACAAAGCAAACATAAATTAGTCTACACTTATAAATTAGTCTTAACATAAAACAAATAGCTTAAGCAAAGCAAACATAGAGGCTTAAATCTTAATTCAAATCCATCCAAAGCAAGCATTACAACATTAACCATCTTATCAATCCACACTCTTAGGCTCCTCAATGGTTGTAGTAGGACATGAAGTTGAATTATCTATAAGAGAAATGAAAATAGCTTGTAATCATTTGGATAGTTTAGAGTTCATATAATAAAATAGATTAAAATACATACAAATTATTGTCTTACCTAGATTTTCATATGTCTCAAAGTCATCTAAATAGTCTCTTACTTGCATAGAATCATGTGTAGACTTCAACCAATTTTGAGTACAAACAAGAGCCTCCACCATCTTAGGATTCAAAGCACTCTTAAATGGAGGGGTATGTCTTTCACAAATTGAGTCTGTAGATGATTGATCCTGACTTTAAATAATACAATTTATTTATTTAAGCCAAGGATTTTCCTAGAGAATATTATGTGATTGAAGGATTTATGGAATCAATATCTGTATTCCTAAATTCATATTTCATGTTAGGTTTATGTTTTTTTCGATCAAGTAAATTCGATCGATAAATTATTGCCGTACTTTAAAAATAATTTTTTGAGACAAGTATAGTTTGAGAATCTTAATTTCAAGAATCTCCAAACACAAAGATGATGTTAGCAAAAAAAAAAAAAAAAAACATTTTAAAGAAGAAAAATCCTTAATTGCCGAACAATTAGATTAAAGTCACAAGATAAATACCCATAACAAAACAATGTGAGCTCGGGATTTGACACCATCGAAACAATGTCATTCCCGGATATATGATGCAGAAAAGTTAAATGTAGAATTTGTTCATCTAGAATTAATTTCAAGACTTGAAACAGTTCAAGACATTAAAGTAAGAATTTAATGTGATGTCAAAGTAGTCGAAATTAATATTAAACTGTAAATGAGCATAAAAAGGAACCGCTAAAACTAGAATTTCCCTGTCATTTAGGTACTTCCTTACAATCGAATCTGATTCAAGGAAAATTTAAGTAGACAAAAGTACAAGGGGTAGGTGAGATTTTTCTCTCTCTCCTTCTCCACTTGGCCGGCCATGCATAGGAAAATAGAGCCAAAATTTGGCTAGTTAAGTGTGCTAGAAGGTTACATGTAAATGTGATGTGATGGGGTTAGGTTTTTACTTTTCTCTCCTTCCTTCACTTGGCCGGCCAACCTTAAAAATTAGAGCCAAATTGGCAAGTTGAGTGTGCAAGTGGATGACATGGTAAGGTGATGGGATATGAGTGGTTGAAGGGGAATTAATGGCAAAGTTGCTTCTTCTTTTCTCCTTCCACAACCGCCAAGAAAGGGGGAATTTAACCAAAATTTGGGTGAATGATGAAGGGAATTAGTGTTAAAAAATAATTTTCAAGTTGCCTATAAAAGAAACCAACATAGGATAAGCTTCATTTTTCTCCTAGCTTTTTTCCTTACTCAAAAATCTGGCCATACCACCCATTCTCTCTCAAAAAAAAAAAAACTAGCAAACCATAGAAGAAGAAGAAGAAGAAGATCAAGGGTTCTAGGAGGAGTTTAGTCAAGCATTTCTCCAATGGTATAAACTCTAAACCCTATCTTTTTATGCTCTAGTAAAGTTTGAGATGTAGAGATATTATTCTCAAATTTTCTTACACTCCTCTAGTTCCAAGCCATTATCCAACCTTAGAGGAGGAAGAATGTGAATAAGAAGCTAAGAGAAATCAAGTATATTGGCCTTCAAGGGTAAACTCTTAATCTCTCATTTTCTAGTAAAGTTTAAGTTTAAGAATCCATTAATGTAATTTGAGGTTCTTGAGGAAATAAGTTTGTAATAAGGGTGTGTGAGTTTTATGTTGGTTTTGTGAGTTTTGAGCTTAGTTTGATGTGGCATGCTTATGCTTGATTTAAGCTTGCTTACTTCCGGTTAGAGGAAAAATTTCCGGTTACTTTGAACGTAAAAATAAGGACTCTAGAGTGAGATTTTACGATGTCTTAAAGTTTGACCTTATAGCCCTTGATGTTGTGAACATTTTCTGTGACTATAACAAAATCCAAATTTAACTCTAAAACCGAGTTTGAAGCCATTTTGTAAAAAAAAGACGGATGTCCAAACACACATTTCGGAAAGAAAAAAAAAAAAATGATTTGCTGCAGCAACCTACAGCAATCTTACAGTGTTTTTAAAGAGATTACTACAACATTTTTTTTTTTTAAATGATTGCTACAGCATTTTTAAAATGCTGCAGCATTTTTTTTTAAAATGCTTGCAACATTCTAGGTAAACAAAAGAAAAATAGCAGCCATATGAGGCCGAATTTCAACTTTCACCAAAAATGAAAATTTTAGATCTCGAATTTCATGAAGAATGAAATTTTGAAATCCAACTCTAAAATGCGGTAAAACACAGATTTCAGAAATCAGACAGTTTTAACAAAACGAAACTAAAAAAATTATCGTTTTTTAACAAAGGTTATCAAAGAACCCGAGATGTGAGTTTAGTAGAATAATATGGTTTTAGACCTCACTTTAACCAGGAATAGCAATGAAGAAAGATTTCAAAAAAGGTTTCTACAACATAGTTTCACGTTGGTTTGTAAGTTAACCATAAAACGACTTGGGGAATAGTTTTCAAAAGTCGGTATTCGAAAAGAGATTTTACAACGGGATTTTAGTGCTTGTAACTAAATGAGTGAGTTATCATTTCATAAAAATTGAATGATAGTTCTTTTAAAAGCTTAATAGTTTTCGAGCAAAACATCCCGACGGGCACCCACGAGCCCAATATAGGTCCGTAGAATTTTGAAGGTTGATGTGGGTCCAACGCCCGCATTGATCTAAGAGACTCCGTTTGAGTTTAAATTTCAACGGCCTATAGTTAGAATGCCGTGAATGAGTTCTAGGCCGAATTGGGCCTTAATATCGTAGTAAGTCCAATGAGGAAAATTATGGAGAATAAGTTACTAGATTGGATAATTGATTTCCAACCTAGACATAAGTACGTTAAGGGCAATTAAAGAAAATAAGATTTTAAGGATTTAACAAATCTATCCTCATAGTAAATTATCCTTGATAAAGGAAAGGAATACATGCCTTAAGTAAAGGGCTAGATTTCCTTCAAGTTGCTAAATAGAATAGCAAACGACAATTAATCGACACTCTTAATGGGTGTTCATTTTCAAGTAAGCAAGTAAGAGAATAGGTGTTTTGGCGAAAAGTGAATTCATTTCTTGTAATCGGGTAAGTGGGAATCTCACCTAATAGATTTTAAATTTTAAAAAAAAAGTTACACATGTTATATATGCATGTTTATGCTCTAAGTATTGTATCGATGCTATGTTATCTTTGCACACATAAGCGAAGGTCACAAGAATTATATGTGTTTAAATTAATTTAATGTTATAGTATGCTATGCTAGGTCATATTGCATACACCTTAATAAGTCAAGAGGAACTTATAAGAAGAAACTCGGTTGATGCCATACCGACCTCCATGAGGAAGTAATCGAGACTCCACAAGGGAGATAAATGAACAAAAAAAAAAAGGGTCCTTCACAAGGGAGGCACTCGGTTCAATTTAAATCACGGGTCGTTGGGGACCTTTGAAACCCTTACGTCCCGATGATTGCGCCGCAAAGTGGTACGTGAGCACTCGGGCCCATCATAAGATAAGATAATAAGACTATGATAAAACATCATAATCAAGCATAATCGACTCATGCATATTTATTCATGTGTACTTACAGGTTATTTTGTGAGATATAGTTCCTTGTCTTGGCAAATCGATAAAGTTCATCTTGAGGTAAGAAACCTATCGTTCTTGAAGGGCAATGGTGAGCGGACGAATGGTGGAGATGGGAATGGATACCGCTTACGCATTTTCCATGATGAAGTTTAAGTATAATCATGTATATATTTATATGATTCAAAGTTTCAAGCATGTATGTTTAAAAAGTATATGTACATATGTATGTTAGGAAAACCTAACAATCCTAGTTTTGAGTATTTAAGTTTTAGAAAGCGTTGCAAAGGCATGCAACAAATAAAGGAATTTTAAACATGATGATTTAAATGATTGATTTTAAAATGACTTTAAGATGTACTTGAATTTAAGATTTTTCACGAAATTCATTTTAAAGTCAAATGAGATAACCCAATTAAATTGGCTAGTTTTAGAAATGCTTTTAAAGAGTATGTGAATCAAGAGTTCAAATGTCACTCAATTCGAAAGATATTTTTAGAAGTTTTATCTTAACTAAAATTAAGAAAAGTTTTTAGTAATTGAGTGATTCATTATTTTTAAATTATTATTACGAATTATGAAAGTATTCATTCTTATGTTTAAAAAAAAAAAAAAAATGTTCCGCAAATTTTAAGAAACCCCAAGTACAAGTTAAAAAGTAAGTTACGGTGACGGCCTCATAGGAGGGTCGTCATTTTGACCAGGAGATATAATAGATTGAAAATTTAAAAAAAAAAAAAAAATGTTGCGGGTTGTTTTTTTCGGCTTGGGTTGGGGCGGGGTAGGTTGGGTTTGCAAGTTGTGCGGGTTTATGAACAGCCCTACATGTGGGGGGGCTGTGGAATGGTTTTTCCATTCAGTCCTGATTCACATTATCTCCAAAAACTCCCTGATTCACATTTAATATATTATTATTTAATATATTTAATATTATTATTTATTTAATATATTTAATATTATTATTTATTTAATTTATTTAATATATTTAATATTATTATTTATTTAACATATGATTATTTAATATATTTAATATTATTATTTATTTAACATTATCAAATCTCATTTTGAGTTTAAAAAATGCTTGCTACATTATCAAATCTCAAAGAAAATTTTATTAAATTAATTAAAAATGATAAATTTTATTTTTACCTCTTAAACTTTGGCCTATTTATCATTTTGTCCTCCGAATTTTAAAAATTACTATGCATGTTCTCTAAACAGAAATGACAAAGTTTAAGGAGTGCGTTGACTAATTTTTAAAATTCAGAAAATAAAGTGAGAAAATGACAAGTTTCTTGGGTAAAAATAAAATTTATCCATTAAAAAAATTAAACAACATAACTATTAATACATCACAAAAGTAAATTAGAATCTTCATGCCAAATCTAAACTCTAATAATAATAAACCAAAGTCTAAAAACTAAATCCAAACTCAAACATATGTAAATGTATATGTAACCGGGACGGAGGAGGGGACGGGGAGCTTCTCCTAATCCCGCCCCACCTCCAAATCGGGAGCTAATTTTTGCCTCTATACTCACCTCGACCCCATATAATACCCTTAATGGGGTGGGTACCCGCGGGTATTCGTACTCATAAGTAAGATTGTCATTTTTAATTTTTATGGTAGAGCATGAAAAAAAAAATATTCCATATATAAAACTCTGTTTTTTGTGCTTATTCATTATGCTAGTTGCTCATATGATTTTATTTTAATGTGACTTTGACAATATTTAAAATGTATTAGGATGAAGAGTATACTAAACTGAGGTGCATTGAAGAAATACCACGTTTAGAGAGTTCAAGAATATCTTTTTTTTGGAAAGTTTTGAGCTTAATTTACGTTAAAAAAATATATTCGAATGGAGTTATAAGACTTTATAAGAGGTAATGGCCTAATTTATACCTAAACACGAACCTATTCAGTTAAGGTCCACTGCCAAACCAAAATCAAATATTGTTAGAGTTAATTCCTTTATTATGTTTGCTTTTTGTGTGTTTCTTTAGAAAATTTGCCTTTTGAACTCAGATTGAAAAATAATCCTTTAAAAAAAAATTTGGTCTTTTGACCCTCCAAAATAGCTGCTTAGATTTTTTTATTTTTTATTTTGATCTTTTTTTTTTTTGCTTTACCTACGCTTTGGATATAGCAGACATTCAAACCCAAGATCAGTGGTGTGGGGTAGTGGTCCATGACCACCCTGAGTGCCCCCTGCGGGATTATACATAAAAGTTAGAGTACTTGAATAGTTCGAATTTGCTTGGAGGGTCAAAAATCCAGTTTTATGGACAAAATATTCTTTAGCTACGGACACATTCAAGAAAGGAATAATTGGTAGGGAAAGTTTTCTTGTCTTATTCCTGTATTGAGTTGAAAAAAAAAAAAAAAAAAAAAAAAAAAGCCCAGACCATCATCGTTCAATTCAATCGGATGATTAAAACAATGCAGACATTTGCACAAAAAAATTTTACTTGTATATATTAAAGAAAAGAAAATATAAAACTTGGAAAGTTCTACTTCATGAGCAGAAATATAAGTTTGGACCACCCAGTCTCACAACGCAAAAGAAATTCAATCTAATCCTAAATCTAAAATAATTAAAACTAAATTTTATAAGGTATTTTTAAAAAAAATCTTTAAAAATATAATATTCAACCCGGCCTTAAAAGAGAGCCGATTTAGTTGGTTTTAAGCTAAAAATGTTTAGGACCGGACCCAAATCAATAATAATGGACCCTGGCACGTTTAACTTGACCAAACTTGGAGCTCTATTCATGAGTAGCAATTTTTTTGGGTAAGACGTATAAACATTGTTTGGGGTTGCATTACTTCATTTGATTTAATGAAATGGTTTATCACGCAGTTTGATAAGAAGAAGATAAAATGAAAAGATAAAAAAGATCACAAGAGAAAATATTTTTTGTTTTCCTTGTGTATATAGTTGGCATGGGTAGTAGGAAAGAAATAAAAAGTGTGTGATAAATAATTATTGGTTTAGTCATAATTTACTGATTATTTTATTTTAATATTTGGACAAATTTAAATTAATTAAATTATCTGTATTTATTATCGCTTTAATTGTTGTCCCTTTAAGGTGGATCTCCTAACTTTGATTTCAAGTTTGTCACTTAATAATACGCACTTGATTAACAATGCAAATGTGTTCTAATTTACCAAAAGTAAATTTATATTTGATTTTCCTGATCACTTACCTTAAATAGTTATTCTAATTCGTCATTAATCAACTACTTTGAACACGAGGTATTGATTTTCGTTTTGCAGTTTTTATTTGCTGGCTGATTTATTTTGAATATTTTTTTTTTAGAAAAGTTTGTTTTGAACTTTAAACATTAATATTAGTGGTGATTTTGGATTTATCACTTAACCAAGTCTTAAACCAGGCTTTAGGGTTTCTCAAGTGTCAATTTCTTAATACAATTTTTGTACGAGCACTCTTATTTATTTTGATAAGATTATAAGCTTGTTATGCACAAAAAGTAAGTCTCACTCACTCAGTGAGTACATGGAATTCAATCTAACAAGACCCTTTTTTTTTTCATTTAGGAATTTATCTCTTCATTTTGTCTTTTTATTTACATCATGTGTTTAGTTGGGCCTTTATGACCTAAGAAGCACTTGGCAATACGCAACAACCTCTGCATATTTAATGCCTTAAACAAACACTAGCTTTCCATTAAAAAAATACCAGAGATAAAGAGGGAAATAGATAATTGGTAAATTATAACATATTTTAAAAAAAATATAAATTATAATATAATTTAATATTTTAAGTTTTAAGCATTATTAAAAACTTAAAAATACCTCTAAATCTCCTTTTTTTTTTTTACCTCACTCTTCCTCCTAAACATCTAATTCTTTTAAAAAATAATAAATTATAACATATTTTTTAAAATAGGTAGATTATAGTCAAGTCCGCTATGGTCAGGACCAGTAGGTAGCTCCGGCAACTGGAAAGCATTTTCTGACGAACCGTTTTTTAGTGACTATTTTTTGGTGACCGTTTAACACTATATTTACATATAATTACCGTATTTACCATTTAATATTGTATTTACTAGTAAATACTATATTTACCCAAAAAGTCGACTACATACTCCAGCGACCATTTAACGTTGTATTTATATGTAAATATCGTATTTATCAATAAATATCATATTTACTAGTAAATTTCATATTTACCCGAAAATCAGACCACCGACTTCGGTGACTGTTTAACATTGTATTTACTAGTAAATATCATATTTATCTGAAAATTTGGACACCGATTTTGGCAACCATTTAACACTGTATTTATTAGTAAATACTGTATGTATCATATTTATTTGAAAATCTAGGATCGGCTTCAGCGACTAGTAAATATTATATTTATTGATAAAAACTATATTTACTAGTAAATACCGTATTTACCATATTTATTCGAAAATCTGACAACCGGCTCCGGCGACTGATAAATACCGTATTTATCGATAAATATCATATTTATCTAAAAATTCAGTGACCAATTCTGACTAATAAATACCATATTTATCAGATTCAAACTATTCAATGATGTATTTATTGGTAAATACATTATTTACCGGATTAAAAATTAGATTCAGTAAAGTATTTACTAGTAAATACATTATTTACCATATCATAAATTAAATTTAGTAAAGTATTTACTAATAAATACCATATTTATGAGATTCAAACTTGAATTCAGTAAATTATTTACTAGTAAATATAGTATATAGTAGAGTCAGAATCCAAACTCTCCCCAATAATCACACACACATTTCAGATCACAAAACGTAATTGTTCAATCCGTGCTATTTGACAGAAAAAAAGAGATTTACTTGTAAATCCTTAATTTACTAATTAAAACTCTAATAAGTCAAAACCTAGATCTGAAATCTGAGCATGTACTTTTACACATAAAACTCAAAAAAAGATAACTCAAATTTTAATTTTATTTAAGTTCACGTTCTTTTAAGTTTTAACTTCACTTAATTTTACTCAGCTTTATTCAAGTTCTAATTTCAATTTAAGTTATAACTCAAATTTAACTCAAAAACTACACTCAAATTACGCTCCAAAAGAACAACTCCTTATATCATGCAACCACTGCCGTTGCCATCTCTTTGCCGACGGAGAGGATGACGTCGTCACCGCGTCTTGTTTTCACACCTTCACCGTTCACCACCACGTTGTCGCCAAAACGAAGAGAAAGTTCGCCAGAGAAGATCACGACCGGAATTGAGGTGAGACGATCGCTGATGAACGACGACTCATGGTGATTGCGAGATTGTCTATGTAGCTAGAGTCGTGAGATCAATGGCCGGGATGTAGTTCACAAAATCGGTGAGATTTGGTTTCGATGTTCGAGGCCTCCTAAGCCTCCTTTCCACCCTTCAACGCCGGAGACGAAGACCTGGTCAGATTTGTTCATGATTCGGTTGGGTTTCTTCGTGATCTGGTCAGGTTTCTTCACCGACGAGATCTCAATAGCAACTGGAACGTCCGGGCATCGACGAGATTTGGAACGATGATGATCTAGTAATGTCGTTGTCTGGTTTCAAATGTCGGAGTCTGACCAGCAATGGAGGAGGGAGAGAGAGTTTAATTCAGGGGAGAGAGGGGGGAAGTCGGCTGAGTGTACGAGGAAGAAGAAAATGAGATAACCCTAGGGGTAAATTTGGAAAAGTAGATTTATTTTAAAATGAAAGTATGAGTAAAATTTCAAACATTGCTATAATTTACTATGATTTAAAAAATATAGATCGTGTTTAGAATTGATCTCGTTTTTATTTTTTATATTTTTAAGAAAGAAAAAATGAAAACGTTTTCAAAACGATATTTGGTGCAATAATGACAAAAAAGAGAAATGAAAAGATTTTTTGGTTTGACGTAAAATGAAAGAGAAATAAAAAATAACTTTTAGTTGTTTTTTATTTTTTATTTTTGTTTTCTCTTATCTTGAGTAGAGAGAAAAAGACATTAATAAATTTTTTATACTGAAAATAATCTCTTAATAAAATTATTAAACATATTTTTAAAAATAATTTCTGTCTAAAATTAAAAACATTTTATTTTCACATAAAAAATAAAATTTTTTTAAAATAAGTTCTAAATGCGTCCATACTATTTAGTTTAAACATGTGTATGGAACATGCTATTTGCCGTATCTAAAGACATCTAATTCATCAATCATACCATTAACGTGCAAGTATAGTAATCCACTATTATATTTCAAGCGCAAGTATTTAAAAAAAAAAAAAAAGATTATTATTGTATAAAGATACAAAAAGAAATGGAAAAAGAAAAATGAAAAAGAAAATATTAACATTTAAGACATCATTATGTTAATAGATGTTAGTTGTCGGGGACAGAGCAACTGCACGTGCGTCGCCGAAATCAACGAGGCTACGTTTTGAACGAGGGGATGCCCCGCACGTGCCTTTCAGTCAAAGGTCAAAAGCAGTGATTACACGAGGAGTCCAGTGGGGCCTACGCATCCAAAGATCTTTTAATAAAGCGACTATCATAACATAACATAAAGAAAGCCGAAGATAAGAACGATGATGAGGATGCACTTTCTGACCATGTTCCGCACCATCTTCACCGTCCATTAATTATACTTTCTGCAACGAGCAAGTACAAATAATAATAACCGAAAAAATAATAAAGAACAATAGTATGTTTCAATTCTCAAGTGATAGGATCTCTTTTTGACATCATAGTGAAACATGATTGGACTAAAAAAAAGTAATAATAATGACAACATAGAACTACTTTTATAAAAAAAAAAAAAAAAAAAAAAATTGTAAGATATATGAGAAAAAAAAATCGTAGCATTATGATGCAATTTTTTAACCATCGATCAAACAAAATCATATTATATTTAAAAAAATATGATCATTTAAAAAATTTAATAAAGATCGATCTACTTCGTAATTTTTAACTAACATATCATATAACAATATATAAGACTAAAACGTGTAAGGTAATATAATAAATTTAATAAAGACCTAATAGTTAAAAATTGTATCATTAATTTTTTTTAAAGTAGTGTATCATTTAAAAAAAATCATAATAACCTTAAATTTCAAAAAATAAATTAAATATGAAAAAAATTGATAAAATTTCTTTGCAGCATTTTCAATCATTGCTAATTGTGAATGTTTATTATTGACTCTGTATACAATTTATTGTAATCAATGAATCAATAAATATAAAAAGTTAGTTCCTGATTTTTATTTATTTTGCAAAATGCCACCCATAGTATATAAAAACCCACATATTTACATGTGTGTGTCTATATATACATATTTATTACATGCCATCTGTGTAGATAGATATGAGTTGATGAGGATGAAGTATTGTATCGTGGTTATGATCAACCATGTGAAATTGACACGCGCCTTCAACGTGACGACCTCATATATACTTTTCAAAAGGAATATATATATATATATATATATATATAATGCACATATAGATGAAAAGTTCTTTTGATCTTTTTCCACGTTGTTAATACTTTTATATAATTTTAGTGGTAATGAGTTTGGTATTGTACTAACTGACGTATCTATTTTTTTTTTTTTTTCAGTATTAAAGATAAGTCATGTGTTTTGAGAGGTGAATAATGAGGCTTTTTTTTTTTTTTTTTTTTTTTTTTTTTTACATCTTTGATTTTAATATAGATGATGAGCTCTCTCCTTCACTAATAAAAATTGTTATTTGTATTTGAAACTTTAAATTAATGATAACGTTTCTGATTACAAAAAAAAAAAAAAAAAAAAAAAAAAAAAAAAAAAAAACTAGTGTGTTGTGAATTTGAACATAAACAATAGAGACGTGTACTTAAGTGTTATTTACACATGGGGCTTGCACATTCTCTTTGTCTGGTTGCACCACGTGTGATGTCACATGCCGTTTGAAAAGGGTGTGCAACCAAGTCAGCAAAGTATGCAACTTGGGTCTGCCAAAGGTTTGGCTTTGATTCTACTATATCTCACAAGTGTCAACTGATTTTGGAGCATGCAACACTATTAAAAATGATTTTGATCAACGCACAGAACAGAAGTAAAGAATATATATGTTTTCAGTAAGTAATTATTTTGGATGGTAACTTTAAATGGTTTTTTTTTTTTTTTTTTTTTTTTCGCCCTGTAAAGAAGAGGACTAGCAGTTTTATTATCCATATATAGAAGTTCATGCGCGTATATATGGTACAGTTTCATTAATTAGCAGGACTAAGTATAAATTTCAAGAATTATCACTTGCTGAGTGATAAAATGATTTTTTTAGGAGCTTGCATATAGGAATTGTTTTCAATCCGACAATTTTATTAGGTCACTAGATGTAACATTTTTTTTTTTGTTTGTCTATGTAATATTGTTTGTACTTCTATTGAACACTCATTTTATCTAAGTGTAACATTTAAAATTATACAATTTATCAACATGTTACATGTTTGCTTCAGTGTTATTATGTTACATTTAAAAAAAATACAAAGCATATTAAAAATGTTACACCTACTATATTCTACGGCCGTCAAACTTAAAACCATGTCTGTATAGACATAATTAAATAATAGTTCTTCAGTACTGTGGACATCTGTAGCTGTAAAACTTCATCTATATATCTTTTTTTTATATATTATTTTCGAGTAATTTTCGCCACGTTATGTAGCAAGTCTAGTCAAAGGTCGAGCGGTATGATTTTGTAGGCAATGATATGGATAATATACTTCACTATGATCTTTTTCTTTTCCCCTTTCAAATACAAGCAAATGATTAATGAATAACAAAATCCAATAAAACTCATGCTCATACATCATTGCAATCCAATCGAATATTCACTAGACAATGATCTAATTAAAAGTCTGCCAGCAAATTAAACTAAATCACTTATAATCAACTTGAACAGTTTAAGCTTAAGATTAAAAAAAATTTTAATAATTTATAGAGCATGTTAACATAAATGACAAATTTAATAAAAAATTTTAAAGTATTTAGTATAAAATTTCGTATTATAATTTAAATCATAACTCATTATAATAATTTCTCTAATAAAAAATATACCTAAATTAAAAATAATTCTTAATTAAAGTCCACTTAAAATTTATGCCAAAGGAAAAGAAAGAAAATCTGGAAGAGGTTAGCTAGGGTGGAACTGAAGAAAGCAGACGAACAAATTGAGGAAATAGGAACATTTAAAGACTCATTTAATTCGTTGATTCAAGTTTTTAATTCAAATTAAAATATAATTTTATGTGAGAATTTTTTACTATAATAAAAAAATTAAATGTAATTATTTATAAAATTTTTTTACTATAATAAAACTCAAATTTTAAACTTAAATTAATAAAATAAATGAGACCTCCAAACAAACTCCCCTGCAAACTCCACGAGCGGAAGTATACATTAAAAAAAAAAAAAAAAAAAAAAAAAAAAAAAAAAAGCCCGCTGCGAGAGGCCACGTCTCATGTAGAATCAGCAGGGGTCCCCCCAAACCAAAACAGAAACAAAACGTCAAAACCTAGCTACTCATCTTTCCTTTTCTTTTCCTCTGCTTGCGTTGTTCATTGTATAGGTATAGCTTTATTAGCTAGCTGTTGCCGCCGATCTCCCAACGAATAATCCAACTCTACGTGTGTGTCTGTTAATGTATATCAAAATATTTGTGTTCTATATTATATATGTCTGTATGTACGTATATATGTAGAGAATTCTAATTCAGAGCGTAACTAAAGCCCTGTTTATTTTGCTTATTTAAATTTAGAATTTAAATTTTATTATAGTAAAAAACTCTCATAAATAATCACATCTAACTTTTTTATTACAGTAAAAAGTTCTCACATAAAATCAAATTTTTAACTTGAATTAACAACTCGAATCAGCGAACTAAACGGGCCCTTAATTAAGTGATGATAATGTTTATAAAAACGGGTGTACTCCTATTGCCAAAGAATTCTCTCATATCCCATACATATTATGTATATGATTCGCTTATATAATTGAATATAATATACTTATTTTTCACACTGATTATATAATCTTAAATAACGTTCAGAAGCTTTGAATATCATACAAAATACATATTAGATAAGATTTCATATAGTGTACAATATAAATATCATGTATGTCTCTTGTCAGGTTGAAATTATACCTTTCATCCGTCCCTCAAATATGATTTGGACTAATGTGATTTTTAATTCTTTAGGTGCTGTGCATGTATAGATTAGGTTTTTTTTTTTTTTTTTTTTTTTTTCGCGTCCTCAATAACTTATCAAATGCATGTTTATTTTATATATTTAAATTTAAATTATTAATTTTGTTATAATATTTTATTTTTATAAAAAAATTTAAATTCGTAACGTCAGATTAAAAAATCATAATTTGAATGTATTATTTTTTAAATAGATCCCAAGTGATTGTTAGGCGCGTGAGTGAGGGAGGGAAATGTCTGCATGGGTAGACTTCCAGTTCACAAATTAGCGAATGTTAGGGTATCAGAAACATTATTGTACGCACACACCCAACAACTTAAGGAGATAGGGCATTACTCTCAATTGAATGCGAGTTTATTTTCTTTTTCTATTTGGTTGGTTTTTGAATTGATTGATTGAGTTGTGCCTGAACCATTAATCGTACATACACTAATTTGTACGTGAGAAAATAATGCATGGCATCGACAGGGTTTAATGTATATATATAAGCAACGAAAACACATAATTGCAATTGATCAGTTCAGGACTGATGATCATTAAATGTTTGATAGATACAATATAGGCGATCATTTACTTGATGTGCATATTCGAGTACACGATTTGTCATCGATCAGGTGAAAATCGATTATGATATATCTTATAAATAATACCAATATAAAAAGATTTTCCGACATTATTCTTAACGCACGGTATAAATGATCTAAGAGTTGTCAAAAAAAAAAAAAAAACTTGAATTATAATTTTATTTAAATTCATTTTTTTATAACTAAAACTCGAGTTCAAAAACTCAAACTTAAATTAATGAACATTATTTTTTCTATTCTTAAAAATGTTATAACATTTTCGTTTTAATTCTGATTGAGATGATTTTTTTTCTATGCATTAACAACGAAAAGACGAATAAAACCACACCCATAAACCTTATTAAAATTTTTCATCACTATTAAGTTTTTATTAAAATACTATATAAATACAAATTCAAATTTTGACTCACTCAAATGTAAACTCAAAAAGATTTTTATCTCAAACTATAATTCAAATATACACATCTAAAGTAAATACTAATGACATTCAGTTGTTTTGATTTTGATTTTGTTTTAATTTTTTTTCTTTTTTAAGAATTGACATTTGATTGTTATATTCAGCAGCGAAGCCATTTAAAGATGAGTGGGACAGCCGCCCTCATTGAGTCTTTTTTTTGTTTATCTAAAGTAGTCTTTAAAAATTTATAATTTTCTCATTTTGTCTCATTAATGAAATATAGTTTTTTTATTTTTTATTTTATTTTATTTATTATTATTATTTTTTTTACATACGTATTGAATTTCATACTTTTTTTATTATTTCAAAATAAAAATTTAATATATATCCTCACTGAAATTGAAATCTGACTGCGTCACTGGTTATATCTTAAAATAAATTAAGATTTTCTAGAGTGTACATGAATGCCTTCTTTTCCTTTTTTTTTTTTTTTTTTCTTTTTTAAGTTAGTTTAGCATATTGAACACTTGCCTATTATTTTTTTCTTAAAGCTAATGAAATTAGTTCATGGATTCAAATCATGTTATTAGAACCATTTTTAATTTATGTGTATTTTTTGTGAGAGAAAATACTATAGCGAATCATAAATTATGATTCGAATCAAATAACGAATTTAGGTACCAAATAGACTCTTAGAAGCACAAAATATGTCATGCGAGAGAATCTAGGCCCAGTTTAGTTCATAAGTATGAGCATAAGTTAAATAAAAATTTAAATTTTTGTTAAAAAAACACTATAAAAAATTATTTGAATGGTGATTGAAAATATGTATAATTAATTCTAATTACAAAATATACAAAAACAAGGAAAAGAAAATAACGTACGTTATAGCTACCAATAACAACACTAAAGAAATGCAATTGCTCGACAGATTATTATTATTCTCTATAGCAGTAGCTACTATTCGTTTTTGGCGGTGAATAGAGAAACATAAATTCATAATATATATTTATTTTTTAGAGGCACTACTTTGAGACAAATTTATCGAATCACTAACCGTAAAAGCTGGGGAATTACTTCAAATTTCACAGTGGGAAAAAGAAACAACCTGATGATCAGGTTCTGTGTCTCCAGGTTTCTCGGTCACTCGGTCTTGCACTTTCCTTTCAAGTTTGATGGTCGTAAAAGTCTTTTTTCATCCATTTTGTTAAAGAAGCACTTCAACAGGCTAATGTTTATTGGATATTCCATTGTTTTGCTTTTGACCTAAAGAATTAATAAAAAACAAAAATAATAATAATAATAATAAAAGATGCACAGAAAACACAGGTTTGTAAGTACTTTTTTCCCTCTTCTTGATTGTCTTCGTTTTCAGTACTTTTAAGGCATATTCTTTTGTCTCAAAAATTAAAAAAAAAACAATTCAAATTTTAATTTTATTTAAGTTTACGTCTTTTAAGTTTTAATTTTATTCAATTTTACTCAACTTTATTTAAATTTTAATTTTAACTCAAATTATAACTTAAATTTAACTAAAAAATTACACTCAAATTACACTCTAAAAAAATAACCCCTGAATTCTTCTCTATTTTCATTTAAATTTCTTTCCCATTTCTATTTTTTCCCCTTTCTCCATTGATGCAAAAAGCAATATTCCATGATGCCTTTTAAAGAAGTATTATTATCCTTTTTAATAATTTTGTAGTGACAGTCTTAATATTCCCTAAAAGACAGTAATTTACTTATCATAAGTCATAATAATATTAGATTAAAAAAGTAGGCCACTTTAATAGAATTTTAATAAAAATCTAAAATTTTAGAGCTATAGATATTGGTAGTTTTTTCCCTCGTATACTATCAAATAATTCTCCTCTTTCTCAAAGAAAAAGGAAATCTCCTATTTATTTCATCAAATTATATGTTAATTTCACTGTTTAAATTCTTTATTTCATCTCATTTGCAATTGAAATTAAAATACATTTAGCTATACCAATGATTTGATTTGATTTATTTGATTTATGAGCAGGAAAAATTCTGTGTCGTATATTGCAAATGTTTAATGATAACACTTATAAATTAAACTATCAAAAAGTTAATTCTACGATTAAAATGATATTTTCTATAGATAATGAAAGGAAAAAAAAAAAAAGAGTTATTATACTAAAAAATTCTTCAAAAAAAATAAATAAATGTTATTGGGTAATAGCTTCTGGGATTCCTTCCCTCCTCTTTTATTTTTCCCCATATTCAACGGTACAAAGTGAATTTGAGGGCCGATTTTACTTTGCAATGGTAGCTTCAAATAATGTGCCGGAATCACACGAAGTCACATCGAGACTGGTATCTTAAAATTGACATCTTATTTTTTATTTATTTATTTTTTTAAAATTTCATTTCCCATTCTCTTGCTGACGTAAAGGAAAATTGGTAAATAAATCACAAATTGTCATATGAGATGTGCTACATATTTAAAAAAATGAAATCATGCCTTTGGTTGTCATATTTTGAAACGTTTTTACATGGATGGATTAAAAAAATATTCAGATTCAAAACAATGTCCTACGACTTTGATGTAACCCATGGCATGTATTCCCACCGGAAAAAAAAATAAATAAATAAAACAACGACAACAACTTGGTATGTAATATGTGTGTTAGTTAGCTTTTAGGTAACTGGTGTCGTTCCTGTATGGTATTCTAGAAGGTAGTTTTAACTCCAAATTTATATGTATTGGTTTCCTCTCTCCATCTATTAGCAACTTTTTTTTTTTTTTTTTTTTTAAAATTATCTGTATATATAAATTTTGGTCATGGCCGTAAAATTGTTAGGACAAATGACCTTCACTCGTTTCACTAGAAACGTCAAAAATAATGTGATACGTGGCTTAATTTTACAATAGTACTTTTTTTTTCCAAATAAAAACGAGATTATTAACACCATTTCCCATTTCCTTCATTTATTGCAAAAATTTAAGGTCCCGTTTATTTTACCGATTCAAATTTTACTATAATAAAAAACTCTCAGAAATAGTCACATCTAACTTTTTTATTACAGTAAAAAATTCTCACATAAAATTACATCACAACTCAAATTAAAAACTCAAATCAGTGAACTAAACGGACCCTAAGAGTCCATCAATAAAACAAAAAAATACCCTAATAGTTCTTTTGTTGAACGTAGACTTCAAAAGTGTACTACGATATTTTAACCGTTACACTAACTCTGTTAGCGATATACATTGTATTTGAAAAATCAAAACACATCATTCTTTTAGGAATAATAAAACTTAGTGTATATGTAAACCTTGAAGATATTATTAATATATTTTGAGAATTTTATGACAGGACAAAATAATTCTATTAATATACATTTTCGAATTGTGAAATGACAATAAATCATATAAAATACCAAAAAAAAAAAAAAAAAATGTAGACTTAATAAAACTTCATAAGAATTTAACTGTCTACGATTAAGCAGTACACCAAGCTCTTATTTATTTATTTATTTATTTTTGAAACTTACCAAAAAGTCTCCATCTCCTTATCATGCTATTTCATCCTCCTTCAAGTAGTAACGGTAAACTCCAAAATTGCAATTAAAAAAAAAAAATCCAAATAGTTTTACTTGATTATCTTTCTGAAAAAGAAAACTTTATATATTCCTAAAGAAGCATTAATAAAGGCCCCTAAAAAAAGCATCATATATGAAGAATCAGCAAAAGCAAAAAAAAAAAAAAAAAAAAAAAAAAAAAAAAAAAAACTATAGCATAGTGTCTCACCTAGTATCAAGGGACTGATTTTCATTGTCCATATTAAAGTTGAGATACGACTTTAGGTATATATGATTTTTGAACTCTTTGAGCCCATTTGGTAAACTAGTTTAAGCCGTTCTAATATTTAACAAAGCTTTTTTAAGTTTTAGTTTAAATAATTAAGGAATAATACTCAAAACGTTTATTTTCTTTTGTTAAAATAATACTTTCATCTCTTTTATTATATAAATATCCAAAACACCACTGTGTTTATAAAAACATACTTAAAATACCTCTTGAAACAAATTTTTTAAAATATCAAGATTACTCTTCCCAATTTTCATTAAATCCTATTTAAAACATTAAATGTTAAATAAAATCAACCTTAAAAAATGAAAAACTCTTAAATTAATTAAAATTTTTTTTTGAGCATTTTTATAAATTTTTTATTTTATTTTTTAGTTAAATGATATCTAAATAACATCTAATATAGATTTGGAAGGGTCTTTATGGCATTTTTAAAAATTCAAATATTTCAAACGTGTTTTGCATATGTTTTTATAAAGACATGGTGTTTTGAGTATTAATATTTAAAAAAAAAAACACATAGGATCTTTTCGATATATTTTTAAATATTAACTTTGTTTTGAACTAAAAAAATCTTATGTATGCTCCTCCCCCGCCCTTTTCCTTAAGTGGTTGTAATGTGCTTGACATGTATTGTGATGTTGAAATAATGAAGAGTTTATTATTTATTGAATAATGAAAAATATATAATTATTAAGAATTTTTAAATTTATTTTAAAAAGGAATAAATAGTTGATAAAAAATAAGTAGGGACACATGTAAAGAGAATTATTTTATCTAATTAAAAATAAAATAAAAACACATGTAAAAAAATTACTCTCATAAAAATAAAGTGGAGAACAATATATCTTAAAAAGCACACAAAAAATTAAAATGTAAAAAAATTTAAAAAATAAAAATAAAAAGTAAAAAAATAAAAAAGTAACTAGACATGACACCCCGTAAAAAAGAATGATCTCTTTTATGTATTGTTAAATTATAGTCTCGGTGGTGAGAACATTACTTATCTTTTTTTTTTTCAAGCAAAAATACTTATTTTATAGTTTTTCAAAGAAATAAAAAACTCACCTTAATTCTTAAAAAAAAAACTTCATTTTAAAAAAAATTAAGATCTGTTTAGTTTATTAATTTTATATAAAATTTTTTACTGTAATAAAAAATTAAATGTGACTATTTTTTAAATTTTTTATTATAATAAAATTTAAATTATAGTAAATTATTTGAGAAAAAGAAAATAAAAATGCCACGTCAGACAGGTCAAGTAGACGGCTCATTTTGCGAGTAAAGCTGCATGGAAGACAAGTGTGAAGCAAAGGGAATGCGATTGGCAAAGGGTCATTTTGGTAAAAAGGAAGAGAAAAGATGATTTTTTATTGTTTATTTTATTTTTATTTAACACTTTAATCTCTCTTTTATTTATTCAAGGTGCCCGAACGACACGAACCCTAACAAATTCTCCAATTTCCGCCAGCCCGGATCTTTCGCGACCTTGTTCTCAGACAAATTTTCTTCCGCGCAGTGCCAAAAAGTCCCTTCCCTTCTCTCTCTTTCTCTCTCTTATTTTTTCTCTCCTCTCTATTTCCCCCCATTATTTTATTTCCGCTCTTCTCTCTCTCTCTCTCTAGAAACTATTTTCACTCTGGTTTTACGCCGGTTGGCAGCTGAAACCGCTACACATCCCTCTTTCATTTCCCCACTTTATCTATCTTATATATAAACACCTTCTCTCTCCTTCATTTTCTTTCTCTCTCCTCTCTCAAACTTTTGTGGTTATCAGTTCTGTGTTTTGAGCATTTTCGCATACAGTACTAGCTTGTACTCCTCATAGCTACCTTTGCATGCACTGCCATTTCTTGAACAAACTTCTTCTTCTTCAAATCCGACTAAAAATGGCTTCCAAGTGATTTCAGTAGTAACGCTTCAAGTTGAAGGTAATATCGGTTTCGTTTCTTCCTTTTCCTTTTTCCCTTTCTCTTTTTGTTTGTTTCCTGAGAAAAAAATAAAATCCGTTGTGCTAATTAATGGCTCGTGTTTGTTTCTTCTGTTTCAGTTGTAAGAGATTATAGAGAGACGAAAAAGGAGGAAAGAAAGGCGACTAAAATAGTCGTCAATGGCGCCGGCTACCAACTATAACTGGCTATCGTTCTCTTTGTCTCCATTGGAAATGTTGAGGTCTTCCGAGTCGACTCAGTTCATGGCGGCCGCGTACGAGAACTCGGCCTCCACCGCTACGCCTCAGTACCTAATCGATAACTTCTATGCCAATGGTAACGAGTAAAGGCCTCTTTCCACTAATCAGTAAATTAAGTAGAATCTTCAAAAGAGTTGTTTTAATTTAATACTGTTTGATTTTTAGGAGTTTGATTTAATCTTCTTTAACCGCCAATTCGTAAGGCTTTTATCATTTTTTGTTATGTTGCAATCAATGCGCAGAAATGTCGCTACATGTGTGTAAAGATAAAATGTTGTTCTTGTATAATAAGTCTGACGAAAAGAGCAGTTTCTCTGAGGGTAAAATCTATTCTTTCCTTTCTTCTGCTAATAGGCACATTCAAGTAATGACTAATGTATAATATATATATATATATATATATATATATATATATACCTGCGTCACGTGATTATCCTCCTCCAAGAAAAACTTTTTCTGTTTGGTATCTGAGAAAATCGAGGTCACCTAGTCTGATTATCATTTTGAAACTTTTGTCGGTGAGAAAAAAAGATATTCATAGGCTTATTAGAACCGCATGTGTATAGGCCTTCGTCACTGATTCACAGAGTTGCGATTTTTTTTTTGTTTTCTTCTTTTTCGTGTTTTCCTGTACTTACTCGGGAACCAAACGTCCGATGCACCGACTCAGCAGTACCTTTTTTTTTTTTTAGGGTGGGCTAATCCGAAGTCTCAAGTGTTCTTGACGGAGGAAGACAATCAAGGAAAAGAAAGGCAACCGCTTAGTAATATTGCCGATGATTCGCCGATTCTGACGAGCTTCATCGATCCGCAGAGCCAAAGCCAAGCCGTCCCAAAGCTCGAGGATTTTCTCGGCGACTCGTCGTCGATGGTCCGATACTCCGACAGCCAAACGGAGACCCAAGACTCGTCGCTGACTCAAATCTACGACGCGTCCTACTTCGCTGACCAACAGCAAGATCTCAAGGTCAAGGCGGTCACGGGTTTCCAAGCTTTCTCGACCAACTCGGGCTCGGAGGTCGACGACTCGGCCTCAATCCCGAGGACTCAGCTCGCTTGTGCCGAGTTCGCGGGTCACTCGATTGAGTCGTCGGCCGGGAACGAGTTGGCCTTCTCGAGTTGCCCCACGGGATCTTTGTCGCTTGGCGTCACCACTCAGTCTCCGAGCACTGAGAAAACCATTGTTCCTGTTGATTCGGATTGCTCAAAGAAGGTTGCCGATACTTTTGGCCAGCGCACTTCCATTTACAGAGGGGTCACTAGGTAGTTTACTATTTCTATGCTCTCCATTATTTTTTTAAATTCGTGTAATGCGTATTTGGATTGGGTACTGTTGATTCTACTTGGATTTGCTTTTATTTATGTTTCTGTAGCATAACCTGAAAATAGTACTCTAATAATTTGAAAGGCTCGAAGTATCTGAAATTAGTCGTACACTGCAACATTTTTCACCGATCGTACTGGGTTTCAATTGATTTTCGTGATAATGCATGAAAACCTGGAGAAACAAGTATATATCATTTGATTCAAATAAATTGCATAGAAACTGTATGATCTTTTGATTCATTAATTTTCACGCATGGTGGGGTGAGATTAGAAGGGCATGATGTGTTGGCGTAAGTTTATAGTTTTCTGAACTGTTGCAGACACAGATGGACGGGTCGATATGAAGCGCATCTATGGGATAACAGCTGTAGAAGAGAGGGTCAGGCCAGGAAAGGTCGTCAAGGTTTGTTCTCCGGTGTTTACACTCTCTTTATTAGGATGGCAATACGTGGCAATTCTGGTTATATGTGTCATATTTTAATTATTTTTTTAATTTACAGGAATAAAATTTTTTAAAAATCACAATACGAACATGATACGATAAGATTATTTTATAAATTGATACGACACGACACGAAAATAATTTTAACCCGTAAACTTAAAACACAAATTATATACTTTTAATTAATTTTTTGCATATTAAAAATTTAAAATAATTTTAATCTCATAATTTTAATTTATGAACTAAATGTCTCTTAAAATACATTAACACTTATTGAAATATAGTAAATAATAATATAAAATTTTAGGTATAATTATTATAATATTTTAAGTTCATAATAAAATTAAAAATATGTAATAAAAATATATATATTTTTTAATTTTTTATGAGTTTCGTGTCATCTTTAGAGTTAGAGGAGTTTGATATGAAATTAACTCGTTTGGGTTAGATGAGTTTAATATGAAATTAATTTGTATTTTTTGTGTTAATTTTAGATCGAATTAATTTTAATTTTGATTTTTTTTCTTAATGTTAATTTATAAAATTTATGTCATTTGTAAGATTGTATTATCGTGATTCATATTCTCGATTTTACTCTAAAAAAATGTTACAAGGTTGTTTTTTTAAAGTGTAATTTGAGTGTAGATTTTAAATTGAATTTGAGTTATAATTTGAGTTAAAGTTAAAATTTGAATAAAATTGAGGTAAAATTAAGTAAAAATTAAAATTTAAAAAAATGAATTTAAATAAAATTAAAATTTGAATTGTTTTTTTTTTTTAAGTTTTATGTGTAAAAGTAACATATCCGTATATTTTACAGTGTATGAGTGTGAATTTATGGGATTTAAGTATCATGTACAGCTGAAATGAAACTTGTAACTCAAATGCATTATTAATGGGTGGGTGGGGATGGTCAGCTTTGTTTAGGTGGGGTTATTTGCATCTCCTTGTCCATTAGTCTTAAATGATTGATTGACGGTATATACATGTACAAATGGTACTTTTATTTTCTCTGTTCTGAGTTTTCTTCCTTTCTATCAATTGATTTGATCAGATGTGCCGCCATTTTGTTCATGTGGGTTTTTTTTTTGATTTCTTGTCTTTTGGTTCAGTGAGAGCTCTCTCTTTCTCTCTCTCTCTCCCTCTTTCACCATCTACTCTCTGTATCTTTCTATTTCGCACAGACTACGCTCCTGTCTCCGTACCCCCATTTTGCAAGGTTTTGACGCGACCCATACCCCAAAACCCCAGATGTTTGCAGACATCAATGGGCTTCTGAGCAATGCGTCTGATTTTCTGAGCATACCTTTAACTTTTGCTTTTGCTTTCATCCGTCAGAGGAAGTCTGGTTTGACCAGAGCACCCATTTGAAAATTTGGTTTATTATTTAATGCTTCCCCACTACCATCGCCGAACCTTGGTGATAGTGGATCTGGTAGTGGGCTGATGAGTTTCCTGTCCACACACACTGGCCTAAATTATGTGTACATGCGGAGGAAAACATCCTGCAGAGATTGGTAGCTTTTGGAAAACTGTTTGCCTATTGATTGAACTATGTCGACTTTTACTTTATACGTTTCAGTAGTTGAAGAAAGAAAAGTGACAAAACAGTACATGATGGTAACTGTAAAAACACAAATTTACCGAGTCTGCTATAGGCATTCCACTTTGCGGCACAGGTGTCCAAGGCTCAGGCTATACGATAAAGAATAAAGATGGAACTTGTGATTAACCAGGAGCCAAAGGAAAAACACAAATAAATAAATAAAACAAAAACTTAGGCTCCATTCATTTCGCTTATTCGAGTTTAAAATTCGAGTTTTACTACAGTAAAAGGTTCTCACAAACAATCACATCTAATTTTTTTATTACAGTAAAAAATTTTCACATAAAATTAAATCTAAACTCGAATTAAAAACTCGAATCAACGAAGCGAACGGGCCCTTATGCTTAACTCAGCCCAGTAAGAGTTCTCTGAAAAGAAGAAAAAAGCTACTTGGTTATAATGAACAAAAAGAATGATTTGTTTTGCATTATTTCAGATTATTACTAATTTCATCTCTTTTTAATCAAAGTGAAGATTTATTTGTATAATCAGCGTATTATTGATATCATTTCTTTTCCATTCATAATGAAGTATACAATTTCTTGTTCTCTCTATGGGGATATTCTACTTATCCAAAATATCTTACCACTACATACACTAATGGTGGTATTCTTGCCCTTTCTTTTGTATGGAATGGGAATTTTGGATATTGGCCGACTCAACATTCGATCATGCTCTACAGTTTACTTAGGTAAGTTCCTACTGTTTTCTAGTTATATATATTCGGACTTTCATGTATTTTTAATGAGTTCTATAGCAAGTGTCATTAGTGTGATTGCTTGTATAATTTTCAGGTGGCTACGACAAAGAAGAAAAAGCAGCCAGGGCATATGATTTAGCCGCTCTAAAGTACTGGGGCGCCAATGCAACCACCAACTTTCCTGTAAGCACTTGAAATGTTCAGAGATTTAAATGAATTGATCTATTAATTTCTGTGGGTTACGTGACATAGGTAAGTTACTTAACCGTGTTGAAACCATTTTCTCAGGTTTCAAATTACAGCAAAGAATTGGAAGAGATGAAACATGTAACCAAGCAAGAATTCATTGCATCCCTCAGAAGGTATTGCTCAATTCCGCCCTTCTATTTCATTTCCATCATAATTTATTGCGTGAAGACAGTAGGTTAACACACTTTTTTCTTTGCTGAGCAGGAAAAGTAGTGGTTTCTCAAGAGGGGCTTCAATATACAGGGGAGTAACAAGGTTAGTACTACAATTTAGTTTATCCCTTATGGAAGGGGAAAAAAATTATAGAGATGTGCCCTGCATTGTTAAAATCTGAGTCGTGAATTTGTCAATTGAAATTACAGGCATCATCAACAAGGTCGTTGGCAAGCAAGAATAGGTCGTGTTGCCGGGAACAAAGATCTGTACCTTGGGACATTTGGTAAACAATCAACTTGTACTACTGTCACATTATTCACATGCTGGACGGTCAGAGCCATGAGTTTTAACTTCTAGATCATCGCAAATTGATGAAAGTTGTTTCCGGGACGCTAAACAAACTTAAAACCAACTTTTTCTAGGAAACTATTTTCTAGGAATGAACATTTCTTATACCACTCAAAATGATAACTTCCTTTTTTTTTTTTTTTGTTTTGGGACAGCCACAGAAGAGGAAGCCGCAGAGGCTTATGACATTGCCGCCATAAAGTTCAGAGGCGCAAATGCGGTGACAAACTTTGAAATGAGCAGATACGACGTAGAAGCTATAGCAAAAAGTGCTCTTCCTGTTGGTGGAGCAGCAAAGCGCTTAAAGCTCTCCCTTGATTCGGAGGATCAAAAACCATCTCTTACTCAGGACCACCAAACTCAATGCGGAAATAGCACCGTCACCACCACTGCCAACAACATCAACTTCTCCACTATTCAGCCGGCTTCTGCTGTCCCATGCGGGATTCCATTCGATGCAGCGCTTTACCACCACAATCTGTTCCAGCATTTTCAAGCTAACTACATTGGAGGCGCAGATGCTGCCGGCTCATCACCTGCCGTTGCAGCTCCTGTGACGGCCATGACTTCCCAGCCGGCGGAGTTCTTTGTATGGCCTCACCAGTCTTACTGATATCGGTGGATAAGTAGTAGTCCGTTTTTTGCATTCCCTAATGTTAGCAGCTAACAAAATTATCGAAAGCTCTTTATTCATGGCTGCCTTTCTGGCTGACCAAACATCTGACCCCTTGTAGTCTGACCTCTCAAGTTTGAGGAGTTGTAGAAGAAAAGGCTTAGGAGGTTTTGCTCTTTTCCGTTTGCAGGCTTAAGAGCGTACTCGATACAGTGGTAGGAAAGCTGGCTCTTGTATTTAACCTTATTAGATATCTGGTACAATGCTGAAAAAGAGGGTTATCAACCTAGTTAGAAAAATTTTCTTATGAAACATTTGCATTTCTTTTCCTTTTGGTAGCTCGTTGTCGTTTTGAGCTGGAGGTTGGTTGTTAGTACCAAATAACGCATTCAACTAATAGAACACAAACTCAAATACACAAGTATATCTAACTTGCATGTACCCTGCCTCTTAAAAAATGGAAATTCTGTTTTATCAAATATATTTTTTCTCCAGATAGAAACAAAGATAGTGAAATTGATAGGAATATTCAAGACCATGGTTTGAAAATTGATAGGAATATTCAAAAGAGTGAAATTGATAGGAATCCTTTCTAGATTCCGCCATGGTTTGTAAATTGCGTCAGCTTGCAGTAGCCAACTCAAAAGCTTCTAGCGGTTTCGATCATAGTTGTCCTGTTGTCCCATTTGTTCGGTTGATCTTGTCAAACTTTGGGCCATTTTCTAATCCGAATGTCCACAGATATTTCCATGATAACCAGTCAGGCTCTCTGGGGAAAAAAATGTTACTGAAAAAAAAAAAAGAAATTAATGTATAAGTCCAACTTCTCTGCCTCAATTTCCTTTTTTTTTTTTTTTTTTTTTTGAAAATTTTCTTAAGTGCAATCTTTTGTTGCTGAAGACTACTAATGCAAATTATTCAAACCTTGTTTCTCTCTTTCGCTTAACAACTATCTAGCTAATTGTTCTATAAAAAAAAAAAAAAAAAAAAAAAAAAAAGAAGTAGCATCCAGCTCATTGAAACAATGAAACGTGACAACCTCCTTTCACCTGTAATGAAAAGAAGTAAAATTAATTGAATGGCTATTATCAATTTATTACTATTCTAAGGGACCCAAAAAAAAAAAAAAAAAAAAAAAAAAAAAAGAATATTACCCACTTCAAAATCCAAACTTTCATATTTACTTTCGCCAGAAAAAGAGAAGAATTACTTGAAAAAAAAAAAAGAGCAGAGAGAGAAAAGAATTGCCAGTCCCCAAAAATAATAAAACACAAATTGAGACAAACAAAATCCCAAACTTTAGCACCTAATGAATAAATTGAATAAATTAATCATTTCTTTTTTTTTTTTTTTTTTTGGCGAAAGTAAATATGAAGGCACTCTCCCTCTCCCCGGGAGACACCTCTGCCCACGTCCTCACAGCCATGGCTTTGGATCTCGTCAACCGCAAGGCCTCCGTGCGTAGATGCCTCGACGTGGCGCTTTCTTCGCGCTTGAAACACCAACAAAAAATTTCCCACTTCTTCCATGAGGTAAAGAAAAGTCTTCCAATTTGGTTATAAACATTTATATATTTCACCAGTTTGCGGTTGTATCATTGTTACATATAACAGTTTACTTGTCTTTGTGAATTTGTGTAGGCACATTTTATGTAGTAGATTTTGGGTATGTAAACACGGGTTGTTTCTTAACACCATGTCGTGGTGCTACATATCACTTACAAGAGTTAAAGGATACGTCGAGGTCGACCTCACAGTGAATAGGAGTTATTTAACTATACACATTCATCGCTTAAGAATTGTATCAAGCAGACATTCGGGGTGCGGAAGGTAAGGTTCCGTATTTTAAAGATAATCAACAACTATCTGATACAGAAATAGATGAAAATACATATTGCTTGTGCTGTATTACATAACCGCATACACATGTATCAATATGATGGCAGCTTCATTAGCCAATACTTTTAAGATAGGGTACCTATAAGTGAAATTGATCCTGCAAACACGGAGGAAGATGTTAATCAAAATCACAACTCAAATCGGCAAACTGAAGGAGGGAGGAACACAACCAATCGCATACAAAGCGAACACTATATGGCAGGCTCAAGGAGAAAATAATTATCGGTAGTAATATGTAAACTCCACTTATTAACGTATAACACATTTTGAGGTGTAATAGGATATAGTCATGTTTTGATCGAATTCTTGACGTAGGTTTATTTTTTGCATTTTTCCAACATCATTTCTATAAATGGTGATATACCATTGCAAGGTTTTTCATGTAATTTGTGTACGTTTTTTGGTTATATGTATGAACTAAGTATAGTATCACAAAATAAAAAAATAAAAAAATGTCGTACATGCGGCCAGTATAAGAAAAATTTGCATGCAATTGAGTTTTTTTCCTTTCATTTCCGTGTGTAATTTTTAGAGAACGTGTGGTAGTTGAAATTGTGATTGTGTGCAATGAACACCTCACAATTTGAATTGGGAATCAAACTTAATAGGTCATGTGCACTCTTAAACAGTAACTCTAATTTCAGTTTCAATTCTAATTATGATTTCAACTTTAATTAATAATTCAATTCAAATTATAAATTTTAATCGGTGAAATAAAGACACCTTTAAATCAAATCGTATCAAATTGATACAGGTCTTTACTAAGTTTGGGGTTTTCCTTGTCCGAATTTGTGGTTTTTTTTTTTTTTTTTTTTTTTTTATTTTTGGCAAAGTGAATATCTATATTTAAATTCGCGGTTCGGCCGGCACGGCACGCTTTTTGGGACTGACAGTTCTTCTCTCTCTCTCTTCTCTCTCTCTCTCTCTCTCTCTCTGTTTTTATTTTTTATTCTCTCTGCAATTCGATATACCATCATCGCACTTGAGTTATCGATCAGTGCTAACAGTGTTCAGGATTAAAGATCTACTGCCGATGAATAAATTGATTCTACCTAATGTCCAAGTTATTACAACTCAAGTGCAATGAACAGATAATTCCATGATTGCAATAATCACAAATAATTTCGCAATATATTTGAACCGATAACTCAAGTGCAATAATCACGAATAAATCATGATTTTTAATTTTAATTTTACTTAAAAGAGTAGTATGAATCTCGGGACTTGAGTGATATTTTAATATTTAATGGGTGTAATTGATATTTTAACTTAGTTTTTCCTTTTCTTCAAGGTAACCATCTTAAAGGAGGTTAAAAATCTCAATTTTATCCTAAATTTTTTTTTTTTTAACCGGCATTGTAATTAATTACCATCCTTCTATTAATAAATGTAATTTGTTATATTGACATGACGTGAAGTTATTAAGAAGTTTGAATAAAAATAGAGATTTCCAGCATTATTCAACCTTGTAACCTAGTTGGAAACCAACTTTTAGGGGTTTTGGTGCTAATATTCCCTAAACTTTTTTTTAAGGAGTAATAGTTTAGTCCCACAAATTTCTTTTTCCCCATTATCACTTAGAAGTGCAGTAGCAATTAAGTCTTATGGAATGTAATATAATAAAAACCTTTTATGTAACTCTTCTTTCGCTCATTTAATTAAAAAGAATCTTAGTTAAAAAAAAGAAAATAAAAATCATGGTTCAGAAGGAAATTTTTATAATTAAGGACATTTATTAGATGAGTTTGCATCCAATTTATGTTTCTTTAGGGAAAAATCTCTTCGGATAATTTTTTTTTAGAAAATTCACTTTTTGGTTCATATTTTGTATTTTTTATGATATTAGAATGTTACCTAAAGTTTTTTTAAAAAAGTCATAATATCTTGAAACAATTTTTTTGTACATGGAAATGCTTTTTCTATCCCTTTCCTTAAGTTTATTTTAATGGTCTAAGTTAGAAATGAAAAGGGACCAAAAATATGAGTATTATTCCTTAGTCCAAATATCAATAAATGATATTTTCAGTATTATTTCTGACGTTAGATCAATTAAGAAAAAAAGAGAAATATGGTATAAAAGACATTTAATGTAACCATGTTTGAAGAGGTTAGGTTACTCTAAATCGATAATTTTAAATCTCAGTATAATTTTAATATTATCAAAACAACAGGGTTCTAAAAAAAAAAAAAAAAAAAAGGGTAACAAAGTGATTTTTTCTTGTTCTTTATTAGCTAAAGTGTGATATTATGCTTTCAGTTCTTGATATATCGAACTGTGCTATTGTTTGATGTTAGCTTGAATATTTCCATGATAATAAGTGCCGAGGCACCCATTGTATCTTTATGAAAGTTCTCTAACAAGTATTATTTGGATCCCAAATTACTTCAAAAAGAATTTTTACAAATATGTGTTGAGATCTTAAAAGGAGTATATCAAATTATTGATCACTGCCAATAGTGTTCAGGATAAAGTGCTGCCGCCAATGAATAAATTGATTCCACCTAATGTCCAAGTTTTTTCTGCTAACGCACCCAATGTCCAAGTTATTATAACTCAAGTGCAATGAACCAATAATTCCATTATTGCAATAAACATGGATAATTTTCTAATGTCAATTGTAATACGTCCATATAAAGTGGCATTCCTAATTTTCTTTCCATCACTGTGGAACCTATACAGATTTGTGAGGAACATCAAACTTTATAGAGTTCAAAGGAGCTACACAAGCTTGTGGAACTTTTACTTCACCCACACGTTTAGAACAGAGCCATACCCATTTCTAAGGCGCTCAAAAAGACGAAGTAACAACAACAAGAGGACGCCAAAGAAGCAACCAAATAAGCACTAGAGGCTATGAGATAGAAGGTACTCATTTTTACTCCATAACAAGCTGTCTATGGCGATTGAGGTCATTTAGGTATGTAGAACAAGTGTAATCTTCCACGTCACAAGCATCCAACATCACTGATCTCAGTGCTGTAGATTTAGGCTTCAATTCTTGATATCCATCATCAGCTTTCAACAGCTGAACAACCTATATATAGTAAAAAAAAGAAAAGAAAAGGTGAGCATAATCTGTCGAATTTTGGAATATGAAAAAACAGGGTGACGTTAAAGAGAAAAACACAGTTCCATACCCTATTCATGTATGGACGCCTAGATGATTGATGGTGAATGCACATTGATGCCGTCAGCATTACACGTTTCATCTCGATAATATCAAAACCTTCACCTAGTCGAGCGTCCGCGAGTTCCCTGAAATTATTCGTGTCTAGCATAGGTTTTGCCTGTGCATAACAAGATTCACCTTTTTGATTAGACTGTTATCTTTTTCAGGACATAATTATGAAGTCATTACAAAGCCCTGCAACCTATGTGTAGGAAATGCATTCTCTCTTGCACAAGTTGAATTAGAATTGTATAAGAAGTAATACCCAGATGACGAGGCTTTGTTGACTTGAATCGACTGCTCGACGGCCTGTTATGAGCTCAAGAAGTAAAACCCCATAAGCAAATACATCTGTCTTCTCATCTATAATTCCATGCATGAAGTATTCTGGAGCCAAATATCTGAAAACATGTGAAAATGCATAAGCACAAATGTCTTATAGCAGAAAATTGCTAACCACAAAGAGGGCAATATGAGAAACCGCCAAACTAACCCAAATGTGCCTTCAATTGGGAAGACAACATGGTGAGTCCATTTCTCTGGGAGCCACTTTGCGAGGCCAAAATCGGAAATCTGCATTTTACAAAACAAGCCAGTTTCACACACACACACACACACACACAAATAAATAAATAAATAAATAAAGGCACAGAAATGAACTTAGAAATCAACATGAGATGAATAGGAAATGTACCTGAGCCTCATAATCTTGGGTGAGCAATATGTTAGAGGCCTTAATGTCTCTGTGAATAATTCGCCTCTGGCAATTGTGATGTAGATATTGCAATCCCTCTGCTACCCCAATTGCCACTTTAAACCTTATCTTCCACTCCAGACCCTCTGAACCTGAAAAACTGAATGTTTCTTCATGAGCTCAAGTATGAAATGTTCTTATTGATCAATATTCCACTCATTGATCTAGAAAATAAATCGTATATTCAAAAGTTCAAAAGTAAAGAAGAGGACAAATGCAAGCAAAATGTATATGACTTGGGGCAAAATTAGAAGAAGATACAGCACCAAAGAGCAAAGAAGCAAGGCTGCCATGTGGGGAAAATTGTAGAACTAAATGCAAACCACCATCGACGCCAAAACCAAGCAAGCGAGCAGCATTTGGGTGGTCAATATGTGCAATGATCCCAAGCTCCGATAAGAAGTCCCCAATTCTCTCTTCATTTTCCTTCTCCTTCTTTATAAGCCTCTTTACTGCAACAATTTGACCGTCCGAAAAGCACCCCTTGTATACCTCTGCCTGTCCTCCTCTCCCAATTAGGTTATCTGTGAAGTTTTCAAGTTTTAACTCAATAGATGTATTAACTTTTCCTTCCAGAAAAAAAAAAAAAAAAATAAGGGAATTTCTCTTGTGTTCTCTCTTTTTTGAGACCCGGTGTTTCCTATTTATCAGTCGTCGGATCTGTATTAAATTTTATCAAAAGTTAAATTAGATTGAAAAAGTAATACATATCTAACTCTTGATAAACAGAAAATACCAGTGTTTTAAAAAAAAATGGAAAATAAATAAAACAGAAAAAGAAAAGGTAGTTCCACAAAATCAGCTGGCAATGGACGAACAGGATTGAAATGTTTATCAACCAAATCCCACTTTTGAAATCACACATAGGGTGTAGCTGATTGGTTTGCTTTCCTAAACTGTGGAAAAGAATAATTCTTGACTGAAATTCCTAAGTCTCACCAGATCCAACTATTGACTTCCTAGCATTGGTTTGACGGACATGGAGTCAGGAATTATGACCTCGCACAATGACCGTCTCTTAATTTATATCAAAAAGTAAACGTAGGGAATGACTCCATTCCCCATTAATTAGCGGGAAAATTTTCAAATCTGGCTAATTAGTTTTTTTAATGTCAGCCTCTTTTTTTCCACGTATTTGACATATAACAATAAGGCCGAGATGTTAACAACAACAACAACAATAATAAAACTAAAAGGCCGTAAAAACTAGGAACTCTTCAGGGATATATTAGAAAAATGGAGAATTCTGTGGTTGTAGGCTACTATTAAGACATATGTTTTATTATTATTATTATTATTATTATTTTTTATTGTCATATCACATTATACTAAAAAAGAATGATAATTTAACAAATTTTGATAAATATCTGGCAGCTTCAAAAGGTTTATACGAAATTTGATAATTTAACGAAATTTTATATCCTACCAAGGAATTCTCCTTCAAAACCAACTGCAAAAACCCTTGTTGATAGATGCAAGTGATGTATAAGATTTGGTCAATAAGAAATTCATGTGAATCATATCACACAGTTAGCCTTTTGCTAAAGGCAATTATTCTTGGCAAAGTCAAGGTGAACACTTGTAGATGTCATAGGTTGCTCATAAAAGATTGTTCTCAATTTCCACCCAAATAACCCGACAAGGTGTTATTTTTCTAGGTACGGCAATCGAGCACATAGCAACCACTTTCTTTCCTGTTTATGGTCCTTGAGAAAGAGCGAAAAGTTTTGAGTCAAAAAGGTCGTCTCAAAAGGAAAAGTCCCATGCTGATGCTGGTCCCCATATTGACTAATGGCTGCTAGTGCGCTTTATAAATTGGCTTCAGATGAGGAAGTCATTTCTATTCGTGGTTCAACATCTAATCATTTTAAAAAAAAAAAAAAAAAAAAAAAAAAAAAACCAGTTATCTTGTACAAAACAAGAAATCTTCAAATGGTCATATATATGTGTATATATATAACATATGGGTGTGGTTTTATACACTGTTTGGGATAGGAAACGATACATCTAACCACAAACGAGAGAGGAGAAACTGTGGTAAAATATCTATGACCTAAACAAAAGACTGTTTGATTTCCTGAGTCGGACCCAGAGGCAACTCTTTTGTAAATAGCATTATTGAGAAACCAATCCATTGACCCAAGAAAACAACAAAACAGTAGCAGCCCACAAGTCTCGGCTTGCATTGAGAATATGCCTAGACTCAAATGCCAAACGTTACAAAAACATTAATTTATACCCACCTCTAATATTAATGTCGAAAAAATTTGACTTTTTTTTTTCTAAGAAAAGAAAAACAAATTGGATCTATTTAGCCCAAAAATAAATCAAACAATAATAGTCATTATATTTAGTATCAAAGGTTTATATCTAATTATAATTTAGTGAATTGGAAATCTTTCCTTAAAAAAATCTAATGTGAAAGTAATGGCGTGATCACTAGTGATTATTGATTAATAGTAAACACTCGGCATATTTTTAATGTGAACACTCGTGGGTGAAATCTTTAAAATCGAATGAAATGGCCAACAAAATTTCCACGTAGAATTTTCAATTTTCCTCTAAGAAATCAATTAATTAGATTTAAATAAAAAAGCAGAAGCAAAAAAAAAGTTCCAAAATTCTCTCACCAGGACTGAAATTGGCCGTGGCAGCGGCGAGCTCAGCGTAGCCAAAGCTCCTCCAGGACGGCTTGGCCGCCATGAAACCTTCGCAGTCGACGACACGGCCTTCCTCGGCGCTGCGAATCCTTGCCAGCTTCCTCCTCAAATTCCTCCTCGACATCTCGTAGCTCGCCGCCAAAAAGGGCATCGTCGAGAATCTCCTCGCCGATTTCCTCTTTAGAAGTTCCAACACGTTCTTCCATTGTCCCCGTTGTCCTTGACTTCGACCCGTCGTCGTTTTCTCTCCCGAGCTCGAGCTGCTGCTTGTGCTGCTGCTCTGGTCCGACTCTGTTCCCGAGACAGGGATTTCCAGTACTCCTCTCGGCGACGCCTCATCGCAAAACTCCATGCTTTTCAAGTCGGATTCGGTTTCCGTTTCTGGGTTTTTTCTTTCTTCGGATTCCGTTTCTGGGTTTTCGTTCTCCTCGAAATCCATTTCCGGGTTTTGTCTTTCTTTGGATTCCGTTTCTGGGTTTTCGCTTTTCTCGAAATCCATTTCTGTGCTCTGTCTTTCTTGGGAATCCATTTCCGGTTTTTTGTTTTTCTCGAAATCCATTTCTAGGTTTTGGTTGTTTTCGATATCTTTTTCTGGGTTTTGTCTGTCCTCGAAATTCGTTTCTGGGTTTTGACTCTGTTCAATATGTATTTCTGGGTTTTGGTTCTCTTCGATATCCATTTCTAGGTTTTGTCCGTTTTCTTCTCCGACTCCGGTATCTGTTTGAGGCAATGGTGAATAAGTTAGGAAGCAATATGATCTCAGAAAACAGAGGAAACGACGAGAAAAGAATAAATGAGGAATTTGTCCGCTTTTCGAGTTCACGTTGCTTAGGAAGAAAACCATTTTTGGAGGCTTTTTTTTTTGGTTGGAAAATAATAAACAACGACTCTTTGAATATCCCCATTCCTTTCTTTGCTCAACCTTTCCTTTATTTCTCAGCAACCAAACATATATCAGCTAGAAGAGAAAGGAAAAATAGAAAAGAAAAAATAAAAACTTACCTTCAACCAACATGATTATTCTCTTGGTTTTTTTTTTTTTTTCAATACACAGAAACTTAATTTAAAAAAAAAAAACCTTAAAATTGTTCAAAACCCAGAGCCTAGAAAACTAATGAAGAACAACCTTGTAAACGAACAAAAAAAGAGTCTTCGTTGCATGAGGCTTAAAGAGAACGAAAATAAGGGGAAGAAAAAAAGAAAAGAAAACTTCAAAAGTTGGATATCTTTAAGAGTTGGTTATTCTTGGGAGGAACAGGGCAGAGAGGTGAACCAGCTTGGGGATGATTGGAATATGTGCTATATTTATACACCTCCTCTTCTGTTAAATACGTGTGTGTGTTTGCCTCCAAAAATATTATTGTGCAAAAAAAAAAAAAAAAAGGGAAAAGAAAGAAAAAAAAAAGTAAAATGATGAGATTAAAGAATTGGTATTGATGATGTAATCTCACCCGTTCTTTTTAGCGCTCGTGATTTTGGCCGCAACTAACGCTTAAAAAGCAGAGCGAGAGCTTTAGGGTATGTTTGGTAGGAAGGAGAGAAAGAGGGAGGAAGAGAAAGGAGTGAAAAGAGAGTAAATTTCTTGTTTAATAAAAAATAGAAGAATTATATATATTATTTTAGATCTTTTTATTAATAGAAAGATTTAATTTATTCACTTAAAATTAAAAATAAATATTTTTTTTTTTTTAAAAGTAATTCTTAACAAATAGTATAGTAGACATATATAATAATTAAATAAAAAGTTATTATCTATTTATTTAATTTTAATTTTATTATTATTAAATAACATAAAAAATTATTATAATAATTTTTCTCCTTTACATTTTTTGGTTTTGTTTAATTTGTCGATTTAAAATTTTAATTCGAATTAAAATATAATATTATGTGAGAACTTTTAACTATAAAAAAAAATTAAATATAACTTTTTTTAGAGAACTTTTACCTATAATAAAAGTAAAATTAAAAATTTAAATGAGTGAAATAAATAAAATCACTATTTTTTTAACTCTTTTCATCCCTTATTTTCTCCATCTCTCCCATCAAACAAATTCTTAACGAACTACGACCAAACTAACAAGGGAACAAGTGTGTTCACAAAAAAATAAAAATAAATAAATAAAAAAGAAGGCAACAAATTTTTTTTTTTTTTTTTTTTTTTTTTTTTTTTTTTTAACAATACAAGCAGTTATATGTTGGAATTTTTTAGGATAGTTTTGGTATTGGACAAAACGGTAAGAACCTTTATATGGATAGCTGATGTGTCCGTACGCATTCCGTTATTGGTCTGGATAATGTATTTTAGAAAAATAAAGAACATGATTTTAAGTATATATCTGACTGTGACTGTGACTGTGGATAGGGTTAAAAGAACCTTCAAGAGAAAAAAAAAGAAAGAAAAAAAAAAGAGTACAAGTAAAAAAGAAATCTATACGTTTCCCCTAATTTCTTTTTTCTTTCAAAGGATAAAAAGGTACAAGTATTCGATTTTATATATACAAGAATAAAGTTTTCCTTAAAAAAAATATTATATGCAAGAATTAATGAGGTTTTTTTTTTTTTTTTTTTTTTTGTAATGAATTAATGAGGATTTCTAGTTGATTATAAAAAGGGGAAATAGACATTGTGCAGAAATTGTCGAAAAGAAATTGTATCCTTCCGAATATGGGACCATATGAAGAAAAAGCAAACCCTAATAATTCTAAATCTCTCATCCCACGATTTTGCATGTTATTAACTGGGATTTTTTTTTTTTTTTTTTCTCTCAAAAGTAAAAAGGTTATTAATGTCTGCTCTTGTTATGGAGTACCTATGGTAAATAAATGGAACACAATTTACTGTTTTTAACATTAGCCACTAAAAAAAAAAAAGCAAAAAGATTATAACTATTAAATCTGTGAATTTTTTAATTTTTACATAATTTTTTATAAATTAAACAGACAAAAAATCTAACCTATCAATATGTTAGCGTACCAAAAAAAATCTAAAAAAAATAACATCTATGGGACATCGTAATTACTAGTTTAAACTTTTAAATATGAGAACTCCCTTATTTCTTTAGTATAAAGATAATTTCTATTTGGACTATCCAGCAAAAACATATTAATGTGAGCTTCAACTCAAATCTCAATGTTATATTTGACACACAAAAATTAAGAAAATAATATATTTAATATATTGTTCTGTTTTGTAATCCGATTTATAATGTTATATTAAATTTTATATTAATTTTTAAATGAAATTTTAAGCTTTTTTTTAATAATTTGAAAATGAAAAGATTTTGTGTAATATATTTAACTTATAGCAAGCAAATGATAAAATCATGTCCTATACTTGGTATAAAAAATAACATATACTAAATTTAAGGCAAAAATAACACTATATTGGAGAATATTTTCCTCTCTAAATGCCAAAATTTGGCATCAAGCCATCAACACTTTAATTCTGCTCTGTATATAGATGCTGTTACTTGACCACACTGAATAATGAACGCATGCAAACAAGAAAAGCAATAACATTGATAGTAAAGCCAATAATGAAGTCTGTAGTCAAGACGCAGGACAAGGAAGCATTGCAATTTTTACACTTCATCGTTCGTTTCTAATATATATATAAAAAAATATATATATATATATATAAATAATCCAACCCATATATATGAATTGTCCCGTAGTATATAAATTATGTATATTTATATAAATTATATATATTTATATATAAAGTCATATATATTTAACATAAAATACAATAAATCAATTAATATATATATTTTCATATTATGTATTTACTAATTGTTATAAAAAAAATGTTTTAAAAATTAATATATATTATCATTTCTTATAACTTAACATACATAATTTATATTTAAATATACACAATTTATATATAAATTTACATAATTACATAATTATATAAATATCATGTAAATATACATAATTTACTATAAATATATATATTTTATAAAAAAATATAAATGTCACTCTGATCAGGTACTTTTAAGTGTCCCATATATAGCTTCATGGAACGAACACGATGCCTTTTGAGGTCACATCCCTGGGCAAATAATTACTCGTGACATGTAGGAGACTGGAAGTTAGGTTTTATGTGATCAGTCTAATCTAAGGGGGGAAAAAAATAATAATCTGACCCATCTAAAAGTTTTGCCGTCAAAAGCAAAAAATATGGACGACACTTTCACATGTCAAACTTGTGCTTATGGAAGGACAAAGTGGTTCCCATTAGCCTTGATTTTCATTTATGGCACAAGGGATCAATCATATGAGCTAGGAATTGAGTTTGGGAACTTGCCACATGCATATTATCAGTATACATGTGTGCATCTCAAGGGGGTTATTTGTGTTTCCTCCTTTGTATTAATACTTACAAAGTCACATGACTACTCTACTCGTTAGATGCATTTTGTAAGTACACCATGTGTACTTGACGATTTTTAACACTCATATTTCAAGTGTTTTTATATGACCATTTATGCCCTTTTTCTTCTCTGTAATGAGACGGTAGAAACAACTAATTTAGGGTAATTTGCATTGGTTCACTTTGAATTTCTTATCATTAAAATGAGCATTAAACTTTAAATTTTGATATTTAGGACCCTAAATTTGACAATCTGTAACAAAATAGTCAAATGGATAATGGACTTTGATTAGTAAGTAGAAATTATGTTACGCTCCAAAATAGGAATTAGTGACGTGAAAGCTTGTTTAGAAATTAAACCGGATTAAGAAAAATAATTAGATTTCAAACAAACTACACAATTTGAAAGAAATTAGATTTCAAGAAAAATGATGAGGATTTCACAACATCATAATAAAACAAGTTCAAAATTTAGCTTATGGCATCATATCAAGATCCCCCACAGGAAAATCCATATTATAGCATACATAAATAAGACAGGGAAAATAAAATATTGACATCAACCACAGTTTAGGAGTATTTAAGGTTACAAACCATAAAATTATACATGCCTTAGAAATATACATTAAGGATAGAAGTAATTACAACTTCTTCACTCCATGAGTTCGAGCTAGTATCATCGGTAGTCTCTATCTACTCGGCACTACTTCTAATGTCGCCTAGGAGGGGTTTAAAACATTGAAAATAAAATAAACAATGAGCAAAATGCCCAGTAGGATATAATTTCATAAAATTTTATCAATTAAAAGAGTACACAGTCCGAACGTATCATACAGAACCAAACATCCTTTAATAAAAGGAAATAACCCATAAATTCTAGTTTCATGTGCTAATAAGCTATTCACAAAAATATGATAAATTACTCACATTATTGCAAAGCCATGATATGACCACCCACGCTATGGAGTGGCCCGTACGGGTTTCTAGACCTGCCCCTAAAGATATGATATGCATATCCGGATCTCTAGGCCATCATACATTTTACCATTTCTCAAAATATCTCATTTTAAGAAAATATATCCTTTTAAACCTTAAGTTGACACATTAAAAGTTCAATAGCATAATTCATGCTATCTCCTCAAAATCACATTTCTTTGTCAAACATGCTTTGTCTTCAAAACATCGTTTTAAGCCAAGCAACATTTTAAACAAAGGCTATCAAGGATATAGACATAAATATTCTACCTCTTTGATATCAATTCTACGGCTAGCTTCTCGTCGTCCTAGCCTCACTTATCTTTGAAGCTCAAAATTTGATCCCGCCGCTAGCTTCGCCATCAAAAGAATGTTTTAGAGTTTAGACCTCACCTCTAAAACAAATCTAGCTTAATTATGTAGAATTGTATCATATTAGTGTGCCTTGACTCAAAACCAAAGTTTATACACAACTTCATAATCCAAGTGCTGGTTCTTTGAGAATTGGAACTCAAACAAGAAAAATAGATATTGAACAAGGATTAATGTGGCTAATCCACTCACTCACTTTGAGTTTCCAAATGAAGTTAATTTGGTTTTCCATTGAGATTTAGGGTCAAAAACAAGTTTTTAAAGCATTATGGGGCAAAATACATTCAAATCGGTTGACTGGTGGTAGAAGAGTTCAAATCCACTGGTTGGTCGATGTGTGAAGTTCAGTCGATCGGGGTGGCAGACTAGGGTTGCGTGGTCCGGTTGCCCGGTGCGGGCAACTAGGGGTGTTCTGCAGGCCTGAAAAACTGGTCAAAATAGTGAGAAAAAGTACCAAAACCTGCATTTTTGAGTTTGATTTCAAGATATATTCATAGAAAATCACTAAAACCAGTTTCCAATCACTTCCAAAAGTTCAAAGAACCAAAACTCTCAAATTTAAACATGGAATCAACCACAATTCGTCTCAAAACCAAGCTTAAACCAAGAATTCACCAATTCAAACCAAGAACAAGTTTCACCAAAGTAAAATCTGAAAATCAAGAGTTGGTTTCTAAAAAGTTTTTACCTCAATCTTTCCTTTAGTGATGAAAACTCTTGAAAATCCTTTTTGGTTCAAATCTAGGTCCAAAACTTCCTTGTTTCTAGCTTGTTTGTACAAAGAACTAAATTTTTACTTGGTTTCCTTAGAGAAAGAGAGAATGACAAATTTGAGGGAGAGGAGGAGAGAGAATCGAGTGAGGGAGAGAGAGACGAGAGAATGAGAGGGAGAGATGAGAGAAAGTAAGAATACGTACAAAAAGATATTTAGAAGAAAATGTAAGAAAATGTGTTTCTATAAACTTCTGGAGTAGAATTATAAATACTAAAATAATTAAAATTTTTTAGAAATATTTTAAAACTTAAAGATAAGAAAATGTTTAACAAGCATGATTAATTAAGAAAATTAAATTAAACACATTAATATGTTACAATTTGCATAATTAAACTGTCTTAATTCTTCTGGTTGTTACAAATTACGGTCTCAAATACTTAAATTACAAAGTTCAATGTTCAACTTGCCAAACGAATTGTAGAGTATTCGTCCATTAAAGTCTATTAGACCACAATCGTGACGGATTTTTAAATAACATTCCAATTCTTAAAATTGAATGTTTTACATCAAAGTTAACAAATATTGATAAATTCTGGGTGCATTAGATTAGTTACCAATTTATCCTAAAAGTTTAAATTGTTAAGAGAGCTAATAATTGTATTCTCTAATATTTCTCCTTCATATGTGGGACTAGATCAAACAAAGTATTTAAGACGGACCAATCAAAAGAAGAGAGAACACAAATAGAAAGGCAAATGAGACAATATACTTAGTACATGAGAATAAGTGATGAGTTACGAAATTACAATTATATGGAGCTGAACTCAAGACCCCTTACTCTGGTAACTATCTTATAAACATTTAAAAAGTTAGAAAGTGGACTAATAATAGTATTATATTGTATTGCACGAGCGAAAAAAGCCAACTAATTTATGTTAGTAATTAACTCTCGTTTCAGTACTGCTATTGCAATAAAACCTATCCAAATTAATCCTAGAATTATAGATGACATCAATTCTGTTTTAAGGAATCCTTTAGATATTGGAATTCTTAGTTATAATGTGTATAGGTTTTTAATTAAGATATTGATTATCTTATTAAACTGCTCAGAAAATGTGTACATAGACTCATAGGGAAGTTGACGCTATGCGTATTCAACCAATGCATAGTAGCCACCAAGAGGGAAGTTGATGAAAGTTAAACCAACACCTTTTTTTTTTTTTTTTTTTTTTTTTTTTTTTTTTACAATAATCATAAGCACAAGAGCTTACACTTAAAATCCCCAAAACCATGATATCCATTACTTTGACGTATGCCGTTTATAATTTAATCACACACTATTCCTTATAATATCTTTTAGCTAATACATCCAGAAGTTTATTTTCACTATTTTTAACATGCGGAGAGTAGCTATAAGACTTTGAAATTGAATTAGTTATGGCTTATATATAAAAAAAAAAAAAAAAAAAAAAAAAAAAAAGTTTCATACGTATAAGCAGTTACTATCACTAGCAAATAAAGAACAAACCATGCAATTGGATAAAAACTGAAGAGCACAAACGTTAAGTGGGTGAACTAAACCCGTTAATGTGAGTGAGGATTTTTTTATTTTTTTTTTTTTTATGCACAAAATAATCCGAAACCCAAAGCCCACCAACCTCACCAAGTCGCCGTGTTGTCACCTCAGTTAGACAAGTGCGTTTAACTGAATTCTCTTGACGCAGTACTACATAGAAAAAGTTGATGAGACTCACAAAAATAATTAATACTAAAACAAAGGCTCCACCAAAACCAGATCCATTTGATGGGTCAATAAAGAAAAGAAAAACAGATCCATCCTTAAAGCTCTAATATATTTTAAAGTAAACTTTAGTGGACCATATTGAGCTTAAAGTAAACAAACTACTTAAGTCTCAGTTTCATGACTATGTCACTAGATCTCTAACTGGTTTTGGTGCTCCAAACTCAAAGTGGGGCACCAACTAAGAGAGAGAAATGGGAGGGTGCTTTGGTCATTTGGAGGGTGAAATTGGTGAGAACGAACTGGGGGATGATACCAATGAGGTTTAGTTTGTGATGGGTCAGTTGTTGGTCCACCTGATAGATTTTCATTGGGCTTGAAACTTAATAAGCAAAGAAAAAAGATTTATATATTTGTACGTGAAGTCAGAGGCTAAAAGAATTTTTAGTAATTAGTTTATGGCCATTTGAAAATGCACTCGGGTGGAGTAAGTGACTTAGATAAGTGCTAACCTAAATGAACGAATCCTATCAATAAAACGGTTCAGGTCGAGGAAGTATCAGCTAGTTCCCTGTAAAACCCTTGTTTTTATTTTCAAGAATGTGTGTATATATATATATGTATGTATGTATAGATCAAACAATTGAAGAGAGTATATTGTGGATTTTATAAGTTTACAAATAATATAAGCATAAGATTTCAATAGGAAAATAGAAGTTCAGAGTTCCAAGAAATTTATGATAAAAATTGATGGAGACTAATTTTATTATGATCTATTGGCGAGATGTTATATATCACACATTCCTCATTCAATTTATAAGATAAAATGAAAAAAATATAAAAATATAAAAGAAACGAAAAAGACTCAGCACAACGGTTTCCACTCAATTAAAAACACTGCAATTTCATATTTAGCGAACGAGTTCTAAATTTTAAAACTCTTTTGACTTGGAGCTCGTAAACTATGAGCATTGATTTTCCTTCATTAATTATTATTATTATTTTTGGGTAATGTATCAAAATCAATCAAGTTAGCCCAAACGCCAGAAATGACTATCCCTTTCTTCTTTATTATTTTTTCTTGAACAAGGACGTTATTCACATTTCTTCAAGTAAAGTGAATTTTGTGTTTTTATTTCCATTTCAAAATCAAGGATGTATTACTCTTCCATTCTTCTGCTTTCCCCCCCCCCCCCTATTCTCTTCCTGCGGTTCCTTGATCCTTTAACACCGTTTAGTTTCATTTATTGTCGTTTACTGTATCCATTATCATTAATTGTCGATCAATAACTATTTTATTTATGTGACAGATTTTGCAGTCGTTTTTTAGTATTTGAATTTCATGTATTTGTTTGTTCTTTTTTCTATGGTATCCCAGTGCCCTATCGTCTTTTACTTTCTTCTTGTCAATGCACTATAATGTCGTTTTTAGGTATATATTGTTTTTTAGAACATTTTGTCGTTTTGGAATGGATTATTAAAAAAAAAAAAAAAAACATACAATGGACTGTACATTTCTCTAATGAATAATTCCTTTTTTTTTTGTTGACGTGCTTATTTATTTAAATTGTTTCTTGTACTCTTGGTGATAAGTTTATTTTTGTCGTTCGTCTGATTGTTTTTATTTTTATTTTTATTTTTTCCCCTTAGTTCCGTGGTTTCCTATTTAACTGTCGTGTGATACGTTTTACTCGTTTTTTCCTATTTGTCTGTTTTCAAATATTTATTGTTTCCTTACTGACCCTTGTATTGTCGTTTCTTTGTGGTCGGTTTAGGTTTCAACAGACTCATTCTACTGTCGTTTTACGTTCAGTGTCGTTTCTCTTTCTTGCTTTTATGTAGTTTTTCTTTTTTTCCCATATTCTTCTCGTTGTATAATTGGCACTAGTGGAAGCATGGGGATTCGTTCATGTAGACAGGGACTTTGTCGCAACTTTTACAGAAGATTAAGTTCGGTATTAATATGCACCCTGTATTACTCCCGGAGGCAAATAACAATATTTAGATCGTTAGCTTAGTTTATTAACTCAAAATTGTCTGCTCATCTAATGATAAAGTTTTGCGTTCAAATTTTCTGGACTTACAATAGTATAAATGATATAAGTTTTATGTAAAGGATGACTATGATTTCTTTTTTTTTTTTTTTTTGAAACGATGAAGAAATGATTTCTAGTTCTACAACCTACTTCTATCTATTATATATATATATATATATATATAATTTAGATTTCTCTTTTTACTATTTAAAAACATGGTATTTCTATTTTGTCAACATGTGCTTCCTTTTTTTGTTCTTTTTATATCACCTAAAAATTTTAAAAATTAATTTGGTGAAGGAGACTCAAAAAATTTGTCATAAATTCTTTTATTAGATTTTTTTCATCAGTAATTTTCTTACATCTCTGAAATTGGTTCTCTTGTAAAATCCTCTTTTTTATTTTCCCACATATCAATCTAACTAATATATAATATGTACATATTATATGTCATTTAATTATTAAGCCTTTGACATCATTAGTTGCGCCTGTAGCTCAGTGGATAGAGCGTCTGTTTCCTAAGCAGAAAGTCGTAGGTTCGACCCCTACCTGGCGCGCGTTTAAGTTCCTTTTTTAAAATCTTTGTTTTAATATTTTGCTATCAAATAGCTGTCTTTAACGACGTGCACAGTTTATAACTGGGAAAATTTTCATACTTGGTAGTGTATATATTTTTTAGACATTGTGTTTTTAATAATTCTGAATTAATCATTTAAAAATAATAATTGGTACCCTAATATTTTAAGAAATCGATTTTTAGTATCTTGATCCCTTTAAAAAAGATGTAAATTGTCATTTCTATATTTTTATTAATTAAATAAAAACTAATAACTTAAATGTTTAAAAATAAATTTAAATATTTTTAAAATATATTTAAAAAACAAAAAAAAAAATCTAATTTCTTTCTGTCTTGCAAAAATTAGTTTTAAACATTTATAAATATATGAATATATTTCTATTTAATTAATGAGAAGAGTCATTACAAAAAAAGCTTCAACTTACTAGAAAATGATTTCTTAAAATGTCAACAAAGCAATTTCTTAAAACATCAGGATACTAATATAAAATTATAAATAACACAAGGTATTAAAAACCGATTATGCTAAAATAATAATGTACCGATATGAATTTTTTCCTTATAACTTTCTTCTTCTTCTCTCCCTCTGATTTTTTTTTTTTTTTATTATTATTTTTTTTTTTAATGGCTGGAAAGCAACGGATAGATGGCTTTTCCATTTTTTTTTTTTAATTCTTACAATATTATTTCCTAAATGCTCTAGTGATAAATGTTTTCAACAACGATGCACTTATTCTCTGGGGTTTACAAATTGTCTTGAAAACACCTCTTATTATGATGTATTTAAGTCAAAATAACTGTCTTGAAAACTTCTCTTATGATGCACTTATTTTCTGGAATTTTTCACATAAATTTTCTTTTTATGACTGTTAAAACAGTATTTTTCCACATAAATAATATTTTTTATCTGGTAAATTATTTTTTATCATTTTTAAATGATACATTTATATAGTAAATTGATATTTACTTCAAATAATTTTAAAATATATTATTTACTAATTTAATTTTAAAAATCTGTTATTTACTCTAATTTCCCAACATTTGTATTCTCTTTGTAAAATTAGTACATTGTAGTGAAAATTATTCTATCTTAAACTTTGAACTCTTTTAAGTGTATCAAATTTAATCACTAAGTTAAAATTCCGTTAAAATTTAGATGAAAAACTATGGCAATCTTGTAATTTTATATTATGTCCTTTTTTTTTCTTTATATGTTTTCACTAAATATGCTTTATTTATTATTTTTTAGATAACATACAAAAACACAAACTGTAGATCTTTTTTTTTTTCTCTTTAATATGTTTATTTATACTTTACTGTTGTCAGTGTGAATTAGATTTTTTTTTTTTTTTTTTTTTGTCGTTTACAATTTGAGATATTAAGAGTTTTAAAATTTGAAAATAAAATTACCTTTCTCTATAAATTGTAAATTATAGTCATTATAAATTCTTTTTCTTTTGTGAGAACTTAAACAATGATCTACAACTTAAAAATTGGACTTTTCCCTCACCCCAACTTGAAAATAGCCACCTATAAAAAAATAATCTACTTTCTTTCGCCGCCTATAAAAAAAATAATCTACTTTCTTTCGAATGATGTTTTGTGCTTTTTGTGGATATGCTTGAATTTTAGTTTACAAAGAAAAGAAAAGAATTTAGTTTCTTCTTCTTCTTCTTCTTCTTCTCCGCCCTATTATTCTCTTTGGACAGTTGTCATCTCTCCGTCAAATTCGGCCATGGGGAAGTTGTGTTCTTCTCATTTCATCACCATTCGTCAGATTCAAGCATTTGCTCTCTCCATTATTTATTTTCTTTTTCGTTTTTGGGATGGTTCAGATGGTTTGGATGGTTTGGATTTCTTCTTCTTGAGTTGTTGTTTTTGGTGCTCAGAATTTTAGTTTACAAAGGAAATAAAGGAATTTGGTTTCTTCTTCTTCTTCTTCTTCTTCTTCTTCTTCTTCTTCTTCTTCTTCTCCACCCTATTATTCTCTCTGGACTCTCGTCAGCTCTCTGTCAAATTTAGCCTCGGGGAAGTCGTGTCATTCTCATTTCTTCGCCCTTCGTCAGATTCAGGTATTTGCCCTCTCCATTATTTATTTATTTTTTCATTTTTTAGATGGTTTGGATGGTTTGGATTTCTTCTTCTAGAGTTGTTGTTGTTGTCGTTGTTTTTGGTGCTCAGAATTTTAGTTTACAAAGGAAAGAAAGGAATTTGGTTTCTTTTTCTTCTCCTCCCTATTATTCTCTCCGGACTCTCGTTAGCTCTCTGTCAAATTCGGTCTTGGGGAAGTCGTGTTCTTTTCATTTCGTCGCCCTTCGTCAAATTTAGGTATTTGCCCTCTCCATTATTTATTTATTTATTTTTGTTTTTTGGATTGTTTGGATTGTTTGAATTTCTTCTTGACTTGTGGTTGTTGTTGTCGTTGTTTTTGGTGCTCAGAATTTTAGTTTAGAAAGGAAAGAAAGGAATTTGGTTTCTTCTTTTTATTGTTCTCCGCCCTATTATTCTCTCTGGACTCTCGTCATCTCTTTGTCAAATTCGGCCTTGGGGAAGTAGTGTTCTACTCATTTCTTCGGCATTCGTTAGATTCAGGTATTTACCCTTTTCATTATTTATTTTTTTTTTTCATTTTTTGGATGGTTTGGATTTCTTCTTGAGTTGTTGTTGTTGTTTTTGGTGCTCAGAATTTTAGTGTTTAAAGGGAAGAAATGAATTTGGTTTCTTCTTCTTCTTCTTCTGCGCCCTATTATTTTCTCCACTCTCTGTCAAATTCGGCCTTGGGGAAGTCGTGTTCTTCTCATTTCTTCGTCCGTCGTCAGATTTAGGTATTTGTCCACTCCATTATTTTTTTTTTTTCCGTTTGTTGGATGGTTTGGAAGGTTTGAATTTCTTTTTGAGTTGTTGTTGTTGTTGTTTTTGGTGCTCAGAATTTTAGTTTACAAAGGAAAGAAAGGAATTTGGTTTCTTCTTCTTCTTCTTCTCTGTCCTATTATTCTCTCGGGACTCTCGTCATCTCTCTGTCAAATTCGGCCTTGGGGAAGTTGTGTTCTTCTCATTTCATCGACCTTCATCAGATTCAGGTATTTGCCCTCTCCATTATTTATTTATTTTTCTTTTTTTGGATGGTTTGGATTGTTTGGATGGTTTTGATTTCTTCTTGAGTTGTTGTTGTTGTTTTTGGTGCTCAATTTTAGTTTATAAAGATAAGAAAGGAATTTGGTTTCTTCTTCTTCTTCTTCTCCGCCCTATTATTCTCTTCGGACTCTTGTCAGCTCTTTGTCAAATTCGGCCTTAGGGAAGTCGTGTTCTTCTCATTTCTTTGGCCTTCGTCAGATTTAGGTATTTGCCCTCTCCATTATTTATTTATTTTTTCCGTTTTTTGGATGGTTTAGATGGTTTGAATATCTTCGTGAGTTGTTGTTGTTGTTTTTGGTGCTCAGAATTTTAGTTTGCAAAGGAAAGAAAGGAATTTGGTTTCTTCTTCTTCTTCTTCTCTGCCCTATTATTCTCTCTATACTCTCGTCATTTCTCCAGTAAATTCGGCCTTGGGGAAGTTGTGTTCTTCTCATTTCTTCAACCTTCGTCAGATTCAGGTATTTGCCCTCTCCATTATTATTATTATTTTTTTCATTTTTTGGATGGTTCGGATTTCTTCTTGAGTTGTTGTTGTTGTTGCTTTTAGTGCTCAAAATTTTAGTTTCAAAAAGTAAGAAAGGAATTTGGTTTCTTTTTTTTCTTCTTCTCCGCCCCTTTATTCTCTTCAGACTCTCGTCAGCTCTCTGTCAAATTCGACCTTGGGGAAGTCGTGTTCTTCTCATTTCTTTGCCCTTCATCAGAATTTGGTATTTGTCCTCTCCATTATTTATTTTTTTCCGTTTTTTGGATGGTTTGGATGGTTTGAATTTCTTCTTGAGATGTTGTTGTTGTTGTTATTGTTGTTGTTGTTATTTTTGGTTCTCAAAATTTTAGTTTACAAAGGAAAGAAAGGAATTTGGTTTATTCTTCTTTTTCTTTTCTGCCTTATTATTCTCTCTGGACTCTTGTCATCTCTCCATCAAATTCAGCCTTGGGAAAGTCGTGTTCTTCTCATTTCTTCGGCCTTCGTCAGATGCATGTATTTGCCATCTCCATTACTAATTTATTTTCATTTTTTGGATGGTTTGGATTTCTTCTTGAGTTGTTGTTGTTGTTGTTGTTGTTTTTTGTGCCCAGAATTTTAGTTTATAAAGGTAAGAAAGGAATTTGGTTTCTTCTTCTTCTTCTTCTCCGCCCTATTATTCTCTTTGGACTCTCGTTAGCTCTTTGTCAAATTAGACCTTGGGGAAGTCGTGTTCTTCTCATTTCTTCGCCCTCGTCAGATTTAGGTATTTGCCTTCTCCATTATTTATTTATTTTTTTTCCATTTTTGGATGGTTTGGATGGTTTGAGTATCTTCTTGAGTTGTTGTTGTTGTTGTTGTTTTTGGTGCTCAGAATTTTAGTTTACAATGGAAAGAAAGGAATTTGGTTTCTTCTTCTGCTTCTTCTCCGCCCTATTATTCTCTCTAGACTCTCGTCATCTCTCCATCAAATTCAGCCTTGGGCCAGTCGTGTTCTTCTCATTTCTTCGCCCTTCGTCAGATTCATGTATTTGCCCTCTCCATTACTTATTTATTTTCATTTTTTGGATTGTTTGGATGGTTTGGATTTCTTCTTGAGTTGTTGTTGTTGTTGTTTTTAGTGCTTAGAATTTTAGTTTAAAAAAGTAAGAAAGGAATTTGATTTCTTCTTCTTCTTCTTCTTCTTCTTTTTCTCTGCCCTTTTATTTTCTTCGGACTCTTGTCAACCCTCTGTCAAATTCGGCCTTGAGGAAGTCGTGTTCTTCTCATTTCTTTGCCCTTCGTATGATTTAGGTATTTGCCCTCTCCATTATTTATTTATTTATTTTTTCGTTTTTTAGATGGTTTGGATGGTTTGAATATCTTCTTGAGTTGTTGTTGTTGTTGTTGTTTTTGGTGCTCAAAATTTTAGTTTATAAAGGAAAGAAAGGAATTTGGTTTCTTCTTCTTCTTCTTCTTCTTTGCTTTATTATTCTCTCTGTACTCTCGTCATCTCTCCGTCAAATTCAGCCTTGGGAAAGTCGCGTTCTTCTCATTTCTTTGGCCTTCCATTTGACCTCTCCATTATTTATATTTTTTTCATTTTTTGAATGGTTTGGATTGTTTGAGGTTTGTGTCCTACAACTTTGTTTTGTGACAATGTTAGTTGAAGGATCTGATTAAAAGCTTTAAGGAAAGCGGAAGCTAGGATAATGAAAGGCTAGCCCAGGTTTGATATCCAAGAGGTAGGATATTCTTGTCTACATCCTTGATAACCATGATTTAACTGGTTTTGGCCTATGAAAATGTTTTCAAACAAAACATGTTTAAAGAAAATGATTTAAAAAGAAATAGCATGAATAATGCTATTGGGTTTCCAATAATTTGGAAATGAGATTTTAAAGAGTTTTCTTTCTGAAAATAAAATATTTTAAGAAATGATAAAATGCATGGTGGTCACAGGGATCAGGATATGGGAATCGTTTCCTTGGGGGCAGATTCAAAAATCGGTACGGTCCACTTCTTGCTCAGTAGTGTTATTATGGCTCTGCATATTTTCATTATACATACATTTTACTACTATTACGTGAGTACTTTTATTTACAATGTTTTACAAAATTATATCCTACTGGGTTTTCCGCTTATTTTTCTTTTGTTTTCAATGTTTTAATCTCCCCTCCAGAGTTAGCAGTTTAGATTTACAACATGTCGCGTGGATGCTAATGGATTGAAGACGTGAGATTCGAAGTGGTTAGTTTGTTTTGAATTTACAGTTTTTAATTCTGAGATGTACTGTATTTTTGTATATAATCTGTATTGGTATATATTGTCCCAAAGTTGTACTATTTTCCTTGAATTTTATGGACTGTTTTAAATATTGTTTGTAAAAAAAAAGACTCTGGAGCAATATATTTTAATATCTATTTTGGTATTTGTATATTTTATTTTATTTTCATGGATTTTCCTTAATTAATCCAGTTTAATTAAGTTAAATTTTTAATTAAACTCCAATAATCACGGCCCTATCCTTGGGGTTGTGACAGAGAAAGAAACAAAAAATAATGGGTAAAATGTAAAAAAAAAAAAAAAAGGTAAGAAAGAAATTAAAAGAAAAAATGGGAGGGGAGGGGCACATTAGAAAGAAAAAAAATATATTTATAAAAGTAAAAACTACTTATGACTTGTTTGATTTAACGATTTAAATTGTTACTTTAATTGAAATTGTAGTGATTTTAATTGTGATTGAAATTGGCGTTTGAATACACAAATAAACTGTAATTTGAATTAAGAATAAAATCCGAATTGTGTTGGATAAAGTGTTGAAACCGTCATTAAAGTTTTTTTAACAAATCTTATAAAACCTCACACTAAAATGTATGCAATATGGATTAGGTTTTGTTCCTCTCTTCATTATAAACACATTTAAAAAAATTCATTCCAATCGAAATTGAAACGAATAAGTTATGACATTTTTAAACTTGAAGTTGAGGAGAGAGAAAAAATAAAATCTGAATTGTTTTCATTGTTAAAAACAATTCAGATTGTTAGAATTTAAGAGGGAAGTGAATTATGTAATTAAAGTTTGAACTATTTGAATTGACCCCATTTAACTATCTGCCCAACATCAATTTGAACCTTGAACAACAATCCAAGTTGATTTGTGGGGTTAGGATTGCTTAAACAAAGAAGGGCTTAATACATGTAAGAAGTAAAAAGGTTTTTACAGAGGCACATTTTGAAAGGAAAAAAAAAGCATATATACAAGTGTCAAAACAATTTATCTAAGCAAGTAAGAGATAAAATATTAAAGATATTTACTGAGACATACTTGAAGGAAAAAATATTTTAACAGACAGCAGCCTTCAAACGGCAAAGAGGAATCCCACGATGTCAGCGACGAGAAATCCAGCCACTAAACGGCCTCCATTCAATCAGTGACGAAGTCAGAAAAAAATTCCGGAAGGGTGGGGTGGGGGCCTTGAATTAATCTTAAATTTTAAACTAAATTAATTGTACAATAGAGTGTTATTAGAAGTAAAAATTAAGAGTGTAAATGAAAAAATTTCAAATATTCTAAATAAAACATCAAGTTAGTACATTTTGAAGGAGTAAAATAATATAAATTTTATATAAAATTTAAGGATAGTAAATTTTTGAAGGAGTAAAATAACATCAAATTTTTTTTTTAAGGATAGTAAGGAAGCTAGTTGGGTCCGGGGGCTGCAGCCCACTCTGGGCCTATGCTAGCTTCGTCCCTGCGTCAATCATACTGCCATCATCATCAGTCTGTGGTCTTCATGATTGTGAAGAAGCAATTGATAATTTTGTAAGTAAACACATTTCAATAATTTTATAAGTAAACACATTTTAATGATTTTATAAGTAAACACATTTCAATTATTTTGTAAGTAGACACATTTCAATGATTTTAATAAGGGTGTTCAGCGGTTAAAAACCGTCAGTTTTGATCGGTTCGGTAACCGAACCGACCTTGTCGGTTTTTAAAAATTGAAAACCGAAACCGACCGTAAAAATAAGAATCGGTTCGGTTAATTGAATTTTCAATTTTCGGTCGATTTTCAGTTTTGATAATCTAGATGGTAACTGTCAATTAACTATCCGGTTACCTGCATATTTAGTTGTACTTTTTGACCAAAAATTACGAAAAAATACTCAATATTCCTTGTATGCAAGCATGTAATCACAATAAATGAATACAAAGCACAACATCCAAATTGATAATACCACAAACACAAAATATTCAAATCTAATGTCTAAAATCTAAAGTAAAAAAAAAAAAAAATGAAAACATCATCGGTCGATTCGGTTAAAACCGAAGAGCCCACAACAAAACCGAAACCGAACCGAATATCTAAGTTATCGGTCGGTTAACCGAACCGATTGTGTTCGGTTCCATGTGGCACCGCCGTTTTCAGTTTTTGAGCGGTCGGTTTTTCAGTCTGTTGCGGTCGGTTTCAGTTTTACGGTTTTTTTGTACAGTCCTATATTTTATAAATAAACAAATTATTAGATGATCCCTCACTTTTTTTTTTCCTTTAATGCAAAGTAAACATGCCCTAAATATAAATTGGGGACTTGGTTTCCAAAAGAAAAAGATTGGGAAATAAAGTGGTCACTTACTAAAAAGTTGGGGACTATTGTGCCAGTTCTGAAGTTTAAAACTACACATGCACAACTTGTCAGTATGCAAAATATTTTATACATATGTCGAGGAAAATAAAGATAACCACGGAAAAAAATAATAATAATTCAGTACTAGCAAGTAGCAAGCATTGTGTCCACACTAACTGATCAAATGCAGAACTATTTACTGGAGGGAGAAGTCAGCCTATTTTCCTCTGAATCGTGCTTTGATGCAGCATCTCCACCCATCAATTCTTGAAATCCTTCAACCTTCACGGGTGGAGCCCTAACAACACCCATATTCCTGCAAATACAAAGGATATTTCAAAATTTGGATGAATGATTATACATGTTAACCAGTGGTGACTTTATTATACTAGAAGATCTAATTCCTTACTGTGACTGCATTTGAGGGATTTGCCCCGAAGCCATCTGTCTAAATTGATTATTGGATTGACCATGGACGTTTGACATTGTGTAATTTGACATGGCAGCCATTTGCTGCCTATAATGCATCTGAGAAATTCTATTATTGAAATTGTTGAAGGAATTGCTATCCATTGGCAGTTCTGATGGTTGTTCAATCTTGACCTGAACCAAGGGTCTATCCTTGTCCACATCCATGCCAGAGCGAGGAGTAGATGGCTGACGTCTACGCATCCGCTCTAACTGCTGCTGTTGCTGCTGCTGCAATTGTTGCTGTTGCTGCTGCTGCAATTGTTGTTGCTGCAGTTGTTGCTGCTGCAGTTGCTGCTGTTGCTGTTGCAGTTGTTGCTGCTGCTGATGATGTTGCTGTTGCTGCTGCTGAAAAGCCATATTTTGGGAGTGGACAAATTGCTGCATCTGGGGATGCATTTGTCTGGACATCTGTGGTTCCGCCACAAAATCAGTTGCTACTTCATAATTCATACTAAAGCAAAGGCCATGATAAAAAAAAAAAAAAAAGCAAAACCCCAAATTCTCCAAATCTTTGGAGCTATTTCAGATATCCATACAGCATTTGCATAAAGAAAAAGAAAAGGCAGACCATAGCTAGCACACATTGCAACAAACACATATCCCCCCATAATACAGTATCTTGTGCAAGGATGAGGGGACTAGGGATTTAGGACAAACACCGAATAGCTTATTGGCATTCATTTCCAAACCAAAGCCAGAACGTTCTAATCATATTGACCAATAAGCAATTCTTGCAAATGATTCATTTAAGCATAACTATCAACTTATAGTTATTACAAAGATTAGAACCAACACTTGACAAATTACAAAAGTGATATTGGGAGGTGAACATACTTGCTGCTGTAGTCGAAGGGCAGCCTGGGCTTGTGACATCATCTGCGACTGTATCCCATGAACTTGAGATTGACTCTGTTGAACAGAAGTCCTGGAGCCATCCTTGACATGCTCCACAAGAGATCCAAAATCACTAGTGGGAATACAAAGAGAGGAAGACATACATAAGATAGTGACCTATAAGGTAGCTTAAACCATATAGATCTACATAAGTAATAGGCATATGCAGCCGCAACAAAAGTTTTTCATAATAGAACAAAATGGAAATCATCAAAATTCAAACACCTAATTCCTTCGACTTACCAGTTGTGATTGCATACAACCCCGTCACATATATTGCAGTATTGGGTTGGTCTAATTTTAATATAGTTCAAAAAACACAATTTCTTTAATGAACTTAGCAATGTCGAGCTAATCAGATTAATGGTAAGGTAATTAGTAACAGTTCATGATGTGACAATATCTAGGTCTTATTGCAGTTACCCTCTTTGCCTTCCACATCCACAATTACCAAAGTTATCAAAAGATATAAACGTCATGATCTAGAGAATAAATTAGGTTTCAAAGAATTATATATACGCATATGATTGAGCAACAGCAGAAACTCACCATTTCAACCGTTGAAGGAACATCTTAAGAAGCTCAACAGCTGTGCACTGCTTTCTGTAACTATCAGAAAGAACTTTTAAGATGCGGCCAAGCTCAGTGATATGACAAGACATCAACTGAGAGAATACTTCGACTGGGACTTCAGTAGAACCTTCGAACCCAATACTTGCCAGCATTCGGGCTATCACCTTTTGAGACAACTCTAATGCTTGCTCTTGACCAAGACATTTCTTGTTTACTACAGACCCATTTTTTACATGATGTACATTTCCTCCATGTTCCATGCCAAGGAAAGGATTGATACCAAACCTCTCAATCATAACAGGACTCTTAGTCATAACCCGAGGTAAGCCATCAAGAACTCCATAAAACTCAATTTTCCGTCTCTCTTCCACTCTATTAGCAACTGAGAGAGCACTATCAGGAACACTGTTCAATGTAAACATGATTTCTGGAAAAAATGTTGACTCGTCATCATCTGAGTTAATGGCATCTGAAATTGAATTTGGTCGCATGTATGACGAATTTTCTAGGACAGGATTTCCATAGCCCATATATTGATGTTCCTTATATGCTACACGTCTTTTCTTATGCTTCTCCAGAAGTTTTATATAAGCACACATCTCCTCCGGTGAGCGTTTATCCGGCTCTTGGTCCCCAAGTGACAACCTATAGGGTCTACTAGTTCTGTAATTCTCAATAAATTGATTATACCATGTTTCAGGCAAAACATCATTCCTAAACATCTGATGGACATTATCAATTTCAGATTCCCCATATCCTGATCCAACCCCAAATGATGCTTTTGATTGTATCTGGATATGTAGCCAATAACGTTAGCCAGCCCCGAAAAGCAGGTACGAGAAGAAGGAACTAACAAAAACCTTAGCTGATCAATGCCGTGTAATTTTAAAGATAACAGAATGTGGAAGCAGAGGTATAACTATAAATCAACGCTTGAATCAAAGTTAATCATAAAATCAAAGCAAAATCAAAATTTGAACTGTAACATTCTTAACATCACAGTATCAGGGTTTAATTAAAACAGTGAAATTCAAGGCACAGAACCTTAGATGATGCCGTATTGGAAGAAACATCTGAAGAAGAATTCTCTAGGGTAAAGTAAACATCGTCACCATGCAAGTTCAAATCTGCAACAAGAACCATACTAATCAGAAAAACCACACAATTTTTCACCTCACAAGCCAAGAAAAAACGAAAAAAGAAATGCTCACAATTTGGATTAAGCTTGGAAATGGCGACGGACGAATGAGACGCCGACGAAGAAGAAGAAGAAGAAGAAGAGGGATTTGAGCGGAGGAAGAGGGAGACGCTGGCTTTGTCAAAAAGGAGTGCTCGGACCCTCAGTTGGAGATGGATTTGTGCCCTAGATTTGGTTTCATCGACTCTCATGAAGGCTTCCCATGTCGTCGGCGAATTGAGATAAGGGGCGAAATTGCCGTAGCAGGAATCGCCGAGCCATTTCCGCCATACGCCGCAAGTCTCGAGTTTCCGAGCGAGCTCGAAGCCTCGACCGTCGTCGCCGAGTAGAGCCATGGACGACGACCGACAGTTGACTTCTGAGAGGGAATAGCCGGACTGGAATTCTTATTACAATGCGAGTATGCGACGCAAGGGAAAGAGGGAAATAACCTCGGAAAATTATTTGATTTTATTTCTTTTATTCAGTTTAAGTTACCTAGTGAGATTTTCTTTTCCTCATCGTATCATATTTTGTCACATTTGGATTTTTTTTTTTTACTTACTTGATCGAATCATATCCTAAGTCTAGTCTTGAAATTTTTGGGCACAGCGGGCATGCACCATTCGCCGCCCATCAGACCATTTTTTTAGGTTTGGGCTCGGGCGCCTGAGAAAAAACCATTCTCGGCAACCCGCCGCCGGTGGAGAAGTCGAGATCGCCGTCTGCCGGCTCCTTTTAAAATTTTCCCACGTAACCCGATTTTACTCGAATTTTTTGAACCGTTAGCCCAAATTTTACTCGAATTATGAACACAACGGCTCTTTTTTGCCCGACCTGACCGCCGCTCGACTTGCCGGATCCCAACGGTTCTTTTTCTTACCATTGCCTGAATTTGCCCGAACCCGACATGACCGCCCGAATTTGTGTTACTGTTGGAACCAAATTTTTTAGGGAAACTTTTTTTTTTTCAAGCCAAAACATTTCCTATAAATACCCCCATCTCCTAACCATTTTTCTCACCCAAAAACTCCCATCCTCTCTTTATTTCTCTTAATCTCACTTAAATCTCTCTCGATTTCTCTTAATCTCTTTCAAAGCGCCCTCAATCTCTTATTTTTCATAATGGCTTCTTCTGATTATGGTGGTGATATTCCCATTGATGCCTAATTCAACATCGAAGAAGGGCAATTTTTAAATGTTTTTCAAACGTAGAAATCGCAAAAAATAGTTGCTGAGGATGTAACGACCGGGAAGATTTTAAGTCTAATCTAGACAGTTAGATATTTGACTAAAATTCTCTCCGGAACAGAATGTAGTAGATTTTCAGGTGGATCAAGGAAATTTTATGTAGAAACTTTATTTATGAGATAAATTTTTTTGAAAAGTGTAATTCATAAATATCAGTTGTGAATATTGAAATATCGGTTAAAAGTTAGAAATTTTAACGGGTATATTTTAGTTATGAAAAACTCAAATATTTGGTAAGGGACCAAATGACGAGTTCGAAAAAGAGAAGAAATATTATGGGTAGGTTCTTTTGTCCAAAAAACTCAAAAAAAGACAACTTAAGTTTCAACTTTATTCAAGTTCACGTTCTTTTAAGTTTCAATTTTATTCAATTTTACTCAACTTTATTCAAGTTATAACTTCAATTTAAGTTATAACTTAAATTTAACTTAAAAACTACACTCAAATTACACTCTAAAAGAACAACCCCTATAAGTAAGGAAAACAACAAAAATTCCTGAAACAGGATTTTTCCGAGTTAGTTAAAGCGGGAAACTGCTCAAAAACTAGTACTGCGAGGGTACGCATTTTTTTGGACCAAAATTTTCTTGTTTTCATCAGTTTCAGAGGAAAAAAAATCGGAGAACTGTGATTGAAGACGGCTATAACTTTTGATCCAGAAATCGTTGCTGGGCCTATAATATACCAAATCGAAACTCGTTTTGAGCTCTACAAACGTGGCTGGACGTAGCCTGGCAACCCAATTTTTGGGGCCAAAATTCACTTGTCTTCATCAGTTTCGGACGAAAAAAATCAGAGAATTGTGACTGAAGATGACCATAACTTTTGATCCAGAAATCATTGCTGGGCCTATAATATACCAAATCGAAGCTCTTTTCGAGCTTTACAAATGTGGCAGGGCGTAGCCCGCCAACCTAATTTTTTGGGCCAAAATTCACTTGTTTTCATCAATTTCAGAGGAAAGAAAATCAGAGAACTGTGACTGAAGACGGCCACACTTTTGATCCAGAAATCGTTGCTGGGCCTATAATATACCAAATCGAAGCTCTTTTCGAGCACTACAAACGTCGCAGGACATAGCCTGCCAACCCAATTTTTTGGGCCAAAATTCACTTGTCTTCATCAGTTTCGGAGGAAAAAAATTGGAGAACTGCAACTGAAGACGGTCATAACTTTTGATCCAAAAATCGTTGCTGGGCCTGTAATATACCAAATCGAAGCACTTTTCGAGCTCTACAAATGTGGTAGGGCGAGCACGCCAAACCAATTTTTTGGGCCAAAATTCACTTGTTTTCATTAGTTTCGGAGGAAAAAAAATCAGAGAGCTGTGACTGAAGACGGCCAAAACTTTTGATCCAGAAATCGTTGCTGGGCCTATAATATACCAATTCGAAGCTCTTTTCGTGCTCTACAAACGTGGCAGGACGTAGCCAGCCAATCCAATTTTTTGGGCCAAAATTCACTTATCGTCATCAGTTTCGGAGAAAAAAAATTAGAGAACTGTGGCTGAAGACAGCCATAACTTTTGATCCAGAAATCGTTGCTGGGCCTATAACATACCAAATTGAAGCTCTTTTCGAGCTCTAGAAACGTTGCATAGTGTAGCCCGTAAACCCAATTTTTGGCGCCAAAATTCACTTGTCTTCATCAGTTTCGGAGGAAAACAAAACAGAGAACTGTTACTGAAGACGGCCATAACTTTTGATCTAGAAATCGTTGCTGGCCCTATAATATACCAAATCGAAGCTCTTTTCGAGCTCTACAAACGTGGTGGAGATTAGCCCACCAACCCAATTTTTTGCGGCAAAATTCACTTGTCTTTATCAGTTTCGGAGGAAAAAAAATCAGAGAACTGTGACTGAAGACGACCAAAACTTTTGATACAAAAATCGTTATTGGGCCTATAATATACCAAATCAAAGATCTTTTCGAGCTCTACAAACCTGGTAGGGGGTAGCCCGCCAACCCAATTTTGTGCGCTAAAATTCACTTGTTTTCATCAGTTTCGGAGGAAAAAAATCGGAGAACTGTGACTGAAGACGGCCATACCTTTTGATCCAGAAATCGTTGCTGGGCCTATAATATACCAAATCATAGTTGTTTTCGAGCTCTACAAACGTGGAAGGGCAAAGCCGGAGAACTCAATATTTTGGGCCAAAATTCACTTGTTTTCATTAGTTTTGGAGGAAAAAAATCAAAGAACTGTGACAGACGACGGCCATAACTTTTGATCCAAAAATCGTTGCTGGGCCTATAATATACCCAATCGAAGCCCTTTTAGAGCTCTACAAATGTGGTACGGCGTAGCCCGCCAACCCAATTTTTTGGGCCAAATTTCACTTGTTTTCATCAGTTTCGGAGGATAAAAAATCAGAGAACTGTGATTGAAGACGGCCAAAACTTTTGATCCAAAAATCGTTGCTGGGCCAATAATATACCAAATCGAAGTTCTTTTCGAGCTCTACAAACCTGGTAGGGGGTAGCCCGCCAACCCAATTTTGTGCGCTAAAATTCACTTGTTTTCATCAGTTTTGGAGGAAATAAATCGGAGAACTGTGACTGAAGACGACCATAACTTTTGATCCAGAAATCGTTGCTGGGCCTATAATATACCAAATCACTGACGTTTTCGAGCTCTACAAACGTGGAAGGGCAAAGCCGGAGAACCCAATATTTTGGGTCAAAATTCACTTGTTTTCATTAGTTTTAGAGGAAAAAAATCAAAGAACTGTGACAGACGACGGCCATAACTTTTGATCCAGAAATCGTTACTGGGCCTATAATATACCCAATCGAAGCCCTTTTAGAGCTTTGCAAACGTGGTTCGGCGTAGCCCGCCAACCCAATTTTTTGGGCCAAAATTCAGTTGTTTTCACTAGTTTAGGATTAAAAAAATTAGAGAACTGTGAGTGACGACGACCATAACTCTTGATCCAGAAATCGTTGCTGGGCCTATAATATACCAAATTGAAATTCTTTTGGAGCTCTACAAACGTGGCAGGGCTTAGCCCGCCATCCCAATTTTTTGGGCCAAAACTCACTTGTTTTTATCAGTTTCGGTGGAAAAAAAATCAAAGAACTATGACTGAAGCTGGCTATAACTTTTGATCCAGAATTCGTTGCTGGGGCAATAATATAACAAATCGAAGCTCTTTTCAAGGAATAAAATGACAGGGCGTAGCCCAAAAGCCCTATTTTTCCGGCCAAAATTCACTTGTTTTCTTAAGTTTCGGAGGAGAAAAAATCGGAGAACTGTGACTGAGGACGGCAATAACTTTTGATTCAGAAATCGTTGCTGGGCCTATTATATACCTAATCGAAGCTCTTTTCGAGCTCTACAGCCAACCCAATTTTTGGGCCAAAATTCAATTGTTTTCATAAGTTTTGGAGGGAAAAAAATCGGAGAACTATGATTGAAGATGGCCATAATTTTTGATCCAGAAATCGTTGCTAGGCCTATAATATACCGAATCGAATATCTTTTCGAGCTCTACAAACGTGCTTGCTTGTAGCCCACCAAACTAATTTTTTGGGGCAAAATGAACTTGTTTTCTTCAATTTCGGAGGAAAAAAAATAAGAGAACTGTGACTGAAGACGGCCATAACTTGTTATCCAGAAATTGTTGCTGGCCCTATAATATACCGAATCAAAGCAATTTTTGAGCTCTAAAAACTAGGAGGGCGTAGCCTACCGACCCAATTTTTTGGGGTGAAATTTAGTTGTTTTCATCAGTTTCAGCGGAAAAAAAATCGTAAAACTGTGACGGAAGATGGCCATAACTTTTGATCCCGAAATCGTTGCTGGGCCTATAATATACCAAATCGATGCTCTTTTCGGGCTCTATAAACGTGGCAAGACGTAGCTCGCTAACCAATTCTTTGGGCAAAAATTCACTTGTTTTCATCAGTTTTGAATAAAAAAAAGTCGAAGAACGGTGATTGATGACAGTAATAACTTTTGATCTAGAAATCATTGCTGCGCCTATAATATACCAAATCGAAGCTCTTTTCAAGCTCTACAAATGTGGCAGGGCGTATCCTACCAACCTAATTTTTTGGGCCAAAATTCACTTGTTTTCATCAGTTTTGGAGGAAAAAAAATCAGAGAACTGTGACTAAAGAGAGCCATAACATGTGATCCAGAAATCGTTGTTGTGCCTGTAATATACCAAATCGAAGCTCTTTTTGAGCAATACATATGTGGCAGGGCATAGCTCAAAAACCCAATTTTTTGGGCAAAAAGTCACTTGTTTTCATCAGTTTCGGAGGAAGAAACTCAGAGAACTGTGACTGAAGACGGCAATAATTTTTCATCCAGAAACCGTTCCTGGGCCTATAATATACAAAATCGATGCACTTTTCGAGCTCTATAAACGTGGCAGGGTGTTGCCCAGAAACCCAATTTTTTGGGCCAAAATTCTCTTGTTTTCATCCGGATGAGAAAAAAATCAGATAACTATGACTGAAGACGGTCATAACTTTTGATCCAGAAATCGTTGTTGGGCCTAAAATATACCAAATCGAAGCTCTGTTTGAGCTCTATAAAAGTGACAAGACATAGCCCGCCAACCCAATTTTTTGGGCAACAATTCACTTGTTTTCATCAGTTTTGAATAAAAAAAATCAGGGCGTATAATATACCATATCAAAGCTCTTTTCAAGCTTTACAAACATGGCAGGGAGTAGGCAGCCAACCCAATTTGTTTGGCCAAAATTCACTTGTTTTCATCAGTTTTTGAGGAAAGAAAATCAGAGAACTGTGTCTGAAGACGGCCATAACTTTTGATCCAAAAATCGTTGCAGGGCCTATAATATGCCAAATCAATGCTCTTTTTAAGCTCTATAAATGTGGTAGGGCGTAGCTTGCCTACCCAATTTTTTGGGTCAAAATTCACTTGTTTTCATCAATTTTGGAGGAAAAAAATCCGAGAACTGTGACTGAAGACGACCTTAATTTTTGATCCAAAAATCATTGCCTTGCCTATAATATATCAAGTCGAAGCTCTTTTGAGCTCTACAAACATGGCGGGGAGTAGGCCGGAAACCCAATTTTTTGGGCCAAAATTTACTTGTTTTCATCAGTTTCGGAGGAAAAAAAATCAGTGAACTGTGACTGAAGACGGCCATAACTTTTAATCCATAAATCGTTGTCGTGCCTATAATATACGATATCGAAGCTGTTTTCGAGCGTTACGAACATGGCAGGGCGTAGGCCGCCGACCTAATTTTTTGGGCCAAAATTCACTTGTTTTCATCAATTTCGGAGGAAAAAAATCAGTGAACTATGTCTGAAGACGACCATAACTTTTGATCCAAAAATCGTAGCTGGGCCTATAATATACCAAATCGAAGCTCATTTTGTGCGCTATAAACATGGCAGGGCGTAGCCTGCTAACCCAATTTTTTGGGCCAAAATTCACTTGTTTTCATGAGTTTCGGGGGAAGAAAATCAGAGAGCTATGACTGAAGACGACCATAACTTTTGATTCAAAAATCGTTGCTGAGACTATAATATACCGAGTTGAAGCTCCTTTTGAGCTCTATAAACATAGCAGGGTGTAGTCCGCCAACCCAATTTTTCGGGCCAAAATTCACTTGTTTTCATCAGTTTCGGAGAAAAAAAAATCAGAGAACTTTGTCTGAAGACAGCAATAACTTTTGATCCAGAAATCATTGCTGGGCCTATAATATACCAAATCGAAGCCTTTTTGAGGTCTATAAACGGGGCAGGGCGTAGCCCGCCAACCCAATTTTTTGGGTAAAAATTCACTTTTTTTCATCAGTTTTGAACAAAAAAAAAATCAGAGAACTGTGATTGAAGACGGCCATAACTTTTGATCCAGAAATCGTTGCTGGGCTTATAATATACTAAATCGAAGCTCTTTTCGAGCTTGACAAACGAGGCAAGGCTTATCGTGCGAACCAATTTTTCGGGCTAAAATTCACTTATTTTCATCAGTTTTGGAGGAAAAAATTTGAAGACTGTGACTGAGGACGGCCATAACTTTTGATCCAAAAATTGTTGCTGGGCCTATAATATACCAAATCGAATCTCTTTTCGAGCTCTGTAAACGTTGCAGGGCGTAGCCCGCCAAACCAAATGTTTGGGCCAAAATTCACTTGTTTTCATCAGTTTCAGAGGAAAAAAATCAGAGAATGGTGACTGAAAACGGCCGTAACTTTTGATCCACAAATCTTTGCTAGGCCTATAGTATACCAAGTCGAAGCACTTTTCGAGCTCTACAAACATGGTAGGGCGTAGGCCGCGAACCCAATTTTTTAGGCCTAAATTCACTTGTTCTCATCAGTTTTGAATAAAAAAAATAAGGGAATTGTGATTCAAGACGGCTATAACGTTTGATCCATAAATCGTTGCTGGGCCTATAATATACCAACTCGAAGCTCTTTTCCAGCACTAGAAACGTGGGAGGGCGTATCCTGCCAATCCAATTTTTTGGTCAAAAATTCACTTGTTTTCATCAGTTTTGGTGGAAAAAAATCGGAGAACTATGACTGAAGACGACCATAACTTTTGATCCAAAAATCGTTGTTGGGCCTATAATATACTGAATCGGAGCTCTTTTCAAGCAATACAAACGTTGCAGGGCGTAGCCCAAAAACCCAATTTTTTGGGCAAAAATTCGCTTGTTGTATTCAGTTTCGGAGGAAAAATATCAGAGAATTGTGACCAAAGACGGCTATAATTTTTAATGTAGAAATCGTTGCTAGGCCTATAATATACCAAATCGAAGCTCTACAAACATTGTTGGGCAAAGCCTGTCAATCCAATTTTTTGGGCCAAAATTCACTTGTTTTCATCAGTTCCGGAGGAAAAAAATCAGAGAACTGTGACGGAATACGGCCATAACTTTTGATCATGAAATCGTTGGTGGGCCTATAATATACCAAATTAAAGCTCTTTTCAAGCTCTATAAACGTGGCAGTGCGTAGCCTGCCAACCCAATTTTTTGGGCTAAAATTCACTTTGCTTCATCAGTTTCTGAGGAAAAAAAATCAGAGAACTATGATTGAAGACGGCCATAACTTTTGATCCATAAATTGTTATTAGGCCTATGATATACCAAATCAAAGCTCTTTTCGAGCGTTGCAAACTTGTCAGGGCGTAGCGCAAAAACCCAATTTTTTGTGCAAAAATTCACTTGTTTTCCTCAGTTTCAGTGGAAAAAAATCAGAGAACTTTGATTGATGATGGTCATAAGTTTTTATCCAGAAATCGTTGTTGTGCCTATAATATACCAAATCAAAGCTCTTTTTGAGCTCCACAAACATGGTTGGGCGTAGTCTACAAACCCAATTTTTTGGGCCAAAATTCACTTGTTTTCATTAGTTTCAGAGGAAAAAATATTGGAGAACTATGATTGATGAAGGGCATAACTTGTGACCCAGAAATCGTTGCTGGGTATATAATATACCAAATCCAAGCTCTTTTCGAGCTCACAAACGTGGCAGAGCGTATCCTGCCAAAATAATTTTTTCGGCCAAAATTCACTTGTTTTCATTAGTTTTTGAGGGGAAAAAAATCAGAGAACTGTGACGTAAGACGGCCATAACTTGTGATCTAGAAATCATTGCTGGGCTTGTATTATACCAAATCGAAGCTCTTTTCAAGCAATACAAACGTGGCAGTGCGTAGCCCAAAAACAAAATTTTTTTGGCAAAAATTCACTTGTTTTCATTAGTTTCAGCAAAAAAAAAAATCAGAAAATTGTGATTGAAGATGGCCATAAGTTTTATCCTGAAATCGTTGTTGGGCCTATAATACACCAAATCGAAGCTCTTTTAGAGCTCTACAAACGTGGTAGGGCCTAGCCCACCAACCAAATTTTTTGGGCGAAGTTCACTTGTTTTCATCAGTTTTGGTGGAAAAGAAAATCAGAGAACTGTGACTGAACACGGCCATAACTCTAGATCCAGAAATTGTTGCTGGGCCTATAATATACGAAGTCGAAGCTCTTTTCGAGCTCTACAAACGTGGCAGGGCGTGGCCCCTAACCCAATTTTTTGGGCAAAAATTCACTTATTTTCATCAGTTTCAGAGGAAAAAAAATCAGAGAACTGTGTCTGAAGACGACTATAACTTTTGATCAAAAAATCATTGTTAAGCCTATAATATACCAATTCAAAGCTCTTTTTGAGCTCCACAAACATGGTAGGGTGTAGTCCGCTAACTCAATTTTTCGGGCCAAAATTCACTTGTTTTCATCAGTTTTGAAGGAAAAAAATGAGATAACTGTGACTGAAGACGGTCAAAACTTTTGATCCAGAAATCGTTGCTGGGCCTATAATATACCATATCGAATCTCTTTTCGAGCTCTACAAATATGATAGTACGTAGGCCGCCAACCCAATTTTTTGGGCCAAAATTCACTTGTTTTCATGAGTTTCGGAGGAAAAGAACATCAGAGAGCTGTGACTGAACACGACAATAACTTTTGATCCAAAAATCGTTGCAGAGCCTATAATATACCAAGTCGAAGCTCTTTTCGAGCTCTACAAACATGACAGGGCGTAGTCCAAAATTCACTTGTTTTCATCAGTTTTGAAGGAAAAAAAATCAGAGAACTGTGATTGAGAACGGCCATAACATTTGATCCAGAAATCGTTGTTGGGCTTATAATATACCATATCGAAGCTCCTTCTATGTCCTACAAACGTAATAGGGCATAACCCGCCAACCCAATTTTTTAGGCTATAATTCACTTGTTTTCATCAGTTTCGGCAGAAAAAATATCGAAGAACTGTGATTGAAGACGACCTTAACTTTTGATCTAAAAATCATTGCCGAGCCTATAATATATCAAATCGAAGCTCTTTTCGAGCTCTACAAAACCTGGCAGGTCATAGCCCGTCTACCCAATTTTTTGAGCCAAAATTTACTTGTTTTCATCCGTTTTGAAGGAAAAAAAATCAAAGAATTGTGACTGAAGACGGCCATAACTTTCAATCCATAAATCGTTGCTGGGCCTATAATATGCTAAATTAAATCACTTTTCGAGTTCTACAAACGTGGCAAGTGTAGCTTGCCAACCCAATTTTTTTGGCAAAAATTCACTTGTTTTCATCTGTTTCGTAGGGAAAGAAATCGGGGAACTGGGACTGTCGACGAACTTAACTTTTGATCCAAAAATCGTTGCTGGGCCTATAATATTTTGAATCGAAGCTCTTTTCGAGCTCTATAAACGTGACAGTTCGTAGCCCGCCAACCTACTTTTTTGGGTAAAAATTCACTTGTTTTCATCTGTTTCGGAGGAAAAAAAATCAGAGTGTAACTGTAGACGGACATAGCTTTTGATCCATAAATCGTTGCTGGGCCTATAATATACCAATTCGAAGCTCTTTTTGAGTTCTACAAACGTGGCAGTTGGTAGCCCACCAACCAAATTATATTGGCTAAAATTCACCTATTTTCATCAATTTCAGAGGAAAAAAATGGAGAACTGTGACTGAAAACGACCATAACTTTTGATAACTTTTGATCCAAAAATCGTTGTTGCGCCTATAATATACCAAATCAAAACTCTTTTTGACCTCTACAAGTTTGGCAGGGCGAAGCTCGTGCACCCAATTTTTTGGGCCAAAACTTACTTCTTTTCATTAGTTTCGGAGGGAAAAAAATCATAGAACTCTGACTGAAGTCAGCCATAACTTTTGATTTAGAACTCGTTGCTGGGCCTACAATATAACAAATCGAAGCACTTTTCGAGCTCTAAAAATGTGGAAGGCCGTAGCTGGCGAACCAAATTTTTTGGGCCAAAATTCACTTGTTTTCATCTGTTTTGGAGGAAAAAAAAACATAGAACTGTGACTGAAGTCGGCAATAACTTTGATCCAGAAATCATTACTGGGCCTATAATATACCAAATCAAAACACTTTTCGAGCTTTACAAACATGGTTGGGTGTAGCCTGCAAACCCAATATTTTGCGCCAAAATTCACTTGTTTTCATCAGTTTTGGAGGAAAAAAATATCAGAGAACTATGACTAAAGACGACCATAACTTTTGATCCAGAAATCGTTGCTAGGCCTATAATATATCAAATCGAAGCTCTTTTTTAGCTCTATGAACATGGCATGGCATAGCCCGCCAGCGCAATTTTTGGGGCCAAAATTCATTTGTTTTCATTCGTTTCAGAGGAAAAAAATTGGAGAACAATGAATGAAATAGGCGATAACTTTTTATCTAGAAATTATTGCTGGGCCTATAATATAAGAAATTGAAGCTCTTTTCGAGCTCTAAAAACGTGCCATCGTGTACCCCACAGACCAAATTTGTTGGGCCAAAATTTATTTATATTCATCAGTTTCAGAGGAAAAAAAATTAGAGAACTGTGACAGAACATGGCCATAACTTTTGATCCAGAAATCGTTACTGGGCCAATAAAATACCAAATCAAAGCACTTTTTGAGCTCTGTAAACGTGGTAGGGGATAGCTTGCTAACCCAATTTTTTAGGCCAAAATTCACTTGTTTTCATCAGTTTTGGAGGAAAAATAATTAGAGAATTGTGATTGAAGACGGCCATAACTTTTGATCCAGAAATCGTTATTGGGCAGATAATATACCAAATCGAAGCACTTTTTGAGCACCATAAACGTGGCATGGTGTAGCCTGCCTGCCAATCCAATTATTTGGGCCAAAATTCACTTGTTTTCATCAGTTTTGGATGAAAAATAATCGGAAAATTGTGACTGAAGACGGCTATAACTTTTGATCCATAAATCGTTGCTGGGCTTCTAATATACCAAATCGAAGCTCTTTTCGTGCTCTACAAATGTGGCCTTGAGTAGCCCGCAACGTAATTTTTTGTGCCAAAATTCACTTGTTTTCATCAGTTTTAGAGGAAAAATAATCAAAAAACTGTGACTGATGACAGCCAAAACATTTGATCCATAAATCGCTACTAGGTCTATAATATACCAAATCGAAGCTCTCTTTGACCTCTACAAACGTGGTAGGTCGTATCCTGCCAACCTAATTTTTGGGCCAAAATTCACTTATTTTCATCCATTTCGGATGAAAAAAATCAGAGAACTGTGACTGAAGACGACATAACTTTTGATCCAGAAATCGTTGCTGGACCTACAATATACCAAATCCAAGCTCCTTTCGATCTCTACAAATGTGGCTTGGCGTAGCCCGCCAACCCAATTTTCTGGGACAAAATTCACTTGTTTTCATAAGTTTCGGAGGAAAAAAAATCAGAGAACTGTGACTGAAGACGGCCACGACATTTTATCCAGAAATTGTTGCCGAGCCTATAATTTACCAAATCGAAGCTCTTTTCTAGCTCTATAAATGTGGCAGGGCATACCCCGCCAGCTCAAATTTTTGGGCCAAAATTCACTTATTTTCATCAGTGTCGGAGGAAAAAAATCGGACAACTATGACTGAAAAAGGCCATAAGTTTTGATCCAGAAATCGTTGCTGGGCCTATAATATACAAAATTGAAGCTCTTTTAAAGCTCTACCAACGTGGAAGGGTGTACCCTGCGAACCCAATTTTTGGGGCCAAAATTTACTTGTTTCCATCAATTTCAGAGAAAATCAGAGAACTGTTACTGAAGACGGCACTAACTTTTGATCCAGAAATTGTTGCTGGGCCTATAATATACTAAATCGAAACTCTTTTTCAGCTCTACAAACGTGCGTAGCCCACCAACCTAATTTTTTGGGCCAAAATTTACTTGTTTTCATCAGTTTCGTAAGGAAAAAAATCGAAGAACTGTGACTAAAGACGGCCATAATTTTTAATTTAGAAATCATTGTTGGGCCTATAATATACCAAATCGAAACACCTTTCGAGCTTTACAAAGGTTGCTGGGCATAGCCTGCTAACCTAATTTTTTGGTCCAAAATTCACTTGTTTTCATCAGTTTCGAAGAAAACAAAATCGGGGAACTGTGACTGAAGATCGCCATAAGATTGATCCAGAAATCGTTGTTAGGTCTATAATATACCAAATCGAAGCTCTTTTCGTGCTCTACAAACGTGACAGTGCGTAGCCCACCAGCCCAATTTTTTGGGTCAAAATTCACTTATTTTCATCAGTTTCGAAGAAAAAAAATCAGAGAACTGTGACTGAAGATGGCTATAACTTTTGATTCAGAAATTGTTGTTAGGCCTATAATATATGAAATTGAAGCTCTTTTTGAGCTCTACAACCGTGGAAGGGCGTACCCCGCGAACCCAATTTTTGGGTCCAAAATTTACTTGTTTCCATCAGTTTCGGAGGAAAAAAATCGGAGAACTGTGACAGAAGACGGCCATAACTTTTGATCCAGAAATCGTTACTGGGCCTATAATATACCAAATCGAAACTCTTTTTGAGTTCTATAAACATGGTAGGACATTGCTCGTCAACTAATTTTTTGGGCCAAAATTCATTTGTTTTGATCAGTTTCAGTAGAAACAAAATCGGAGAATTGTGACTGAAGACAAGGCCAATTTTGATTCAGAAATCGTTGTTGGGCCTATAATATACGAAATTGAAGCTCTTTTCGAGCTCTACAAACGTCCTGAGAGAATAGAACATGATAGATAATATTAGCTGAATTATGAAGACAAAGAAAGAGTAAAAAATTAACATACAATATATATACAGAAATTTACCAATGTTTTGCTTAATCTCAAGTACAAATCCCTGCAAACAGAAAGCAATAGAAGTAATGATTAATTAACAACAACCGTCACATTGCATGACGACCACCACAAAATGTAATCAATAAATAATAGACAATTATATTTTGGATACATATTATACAAAACAGAAATATAAAAAATATATGTGTCAGAGTGAAAGATTAACATAAATATTATTACATTTAGATCACGACAAATATTAGAGATTTGTTCAAATTCAGATATGATATTTAAAAAAATACGAAGAACTTAAAATATAGTAAATAAAAACAGGAACAAAAAAATAAATAACATGGATAAAAAATTTTAAAATTATGAAAAAAAAACAAAGTAAATTTTTTTTTTTCGCAAATATAACGGCCGAATAACAAATAAATTAAAAAACATAAACAAAACAAGAAAATCTAAAATACCCATAAAAATCATAAAAAGAAAACTGGGAAAAATGACTATAAAAATGAGGGGAAAATCGACAGCCAGAAAATCGACAAAGCTAAAACAAACAGAGTAATATAATAAGGTGTAAAAACATATATCTGAATTAAATGACCAAAGAGTAAAAAAAAAAAATGAATAAGAACATTGATCTAAAACAAATGACCAAATCCATGAAATCTAAACAAAAATAATCAACCAAAACAAAGACGAAGATAACAAATGGCGCAAGGAAAGAAAAAAGGACTACGCATATACAACCAAAGAAAAATAAAAAAAAAAACATAAAACATCCAAAAATATATATGCAAAAAGAAAAAAGATGAAAAACGAATAAACTGGTCCAGAAATGGATAAAAAAAGATCTAGAAGGTTCCAAAAAGAAAAAGTATGAGAAACAAAGAAATTTGACCCAAAAATGGAAAAAATAGAAAGATCTAGAAGGTTGCAGAAGGAAACAAACGGAAGAGAAAAAAGTAGATCCAGAAATGAAGAAAAAGAAACACATATCTAGAAGATCATAGAAACCAACAAAAAAAAAAAAAAACCACTCAATCTAAGTGCGCAAAAAAGAAAATAGATCTAGAAGGTTGCAGAAGAAAACAGATAGAAAAAAGAAATGTTGCTGTTGAAACAATGAAGTAAAAACACATATGAAGAAGGTAAAATCTTAGAAACCAACAAACGAAAAAAAACTCAATCTGAGTGAAAAAAAGAGCTCTAGAAGGTTACAGAACCAAACAAACGAAAGAGATAAATGATTGCAGAAGAAGGGAAGAAAAAATCGCAGAAACCAACAAATGAAGGGCCCGTTTAGTTCGCTGATTCGAGTTTTTAATTTGAGTTGAGATGTGATTTTATGTGAGAACTTTTTACTGTAGCAAAAAAGTTAGATGTGATTGTTTGTGAGAGCTTTTTACTGTAACAAAACTCAAATTCTAAACTCGAATCAGTAAAATGAACGAGGCCGAAAAAAAAAAACTCAATTTGAGTCTAAAAAAAAATGGAGGTCTAGAAAGTTGCAGAACAAAAAAAAAAAAAAAAAAAAAGGAAAAAGAGATAAATGACTGAAAAAAAAAGAACAAAAATAATTCAAAAAGTAATAAACTAAAAAAGTCAAAATAAAACACTTATTCTGAATATAAATAGCCAAAACGGTCATAATAAAAAAAAATAAAAAAGCTAAACTAAAAAGTAATATAGTAAATTTACATTGAAAAAGATACAGTGAGAATAAAAAATTCATAGAAGAAAAAAGCAAAGAATAAAACGGAAATATATTGTTCATTATAAACGGTTAACACGTCCTTAATATATATTATATATTAATATTAATTTTAGCTTTCTTCTTCGTGAAGAAACGGCGGACGTTAATCTCACACGCAAATGCACTGCATGTCTGACATCCCTGGCGCACATTTAACGATATGGCTCAACCAAACGACCAAGCGACCTCGTTTTGCTCCGCGTATCAAAGCAAAAAACCGTAACACTCTCCTGCTCCACTCCGCACAGTGGAAACCAAAAACCAGAAACCAAAAAGCCAAAATCCGAAAACCACTTTCCTTCTACTATCAAATATTTTGATTTTCCATTAAATTATTCCTTTCAGCTTTCCCTTCTCTCCTCTTTCTCCTTCTATGCTACCCAAATCCCAACCAGCTTTTCCCTTTCCTCAGCTTCCACAAACTCACTCGTTAATGGAGGATTTTGACCCCACTTCCGTACGCCCATCGTTGCCGCTAGAAACGAACCACCACCACCACCGTCGTCGCGGGCAGATCAACACGCCGCGGTCGCGCCGACGGTCTCCGCAGCGATTCAAGGTCCCGCCGGGCCACGTGGCGTTCCGGCTGTTCTGCAATCAGTCGGCGATCGGCGGCGTCATCGGTAACAACGGCGCCGTCGTGTCGCAGCTCCGGCGGGAGACCGACACCAAGATCCATTTGAAGAACTCGGTGCCGGGCTCTGATTACGGCGTCGTCTTGGTCATCGGCTCACGTTCGCGGGACAGGACGATTGCTTTGACTGCCGGCGAGGGCGACGAGTCCGGGAGGAAGGAGGAGTGTCGCTGCGACGTGTCGGGAGCTCAGGAGGCCATGATAAGGGTTTTGGAGAGAATCTGGATGCTGGAGGCGCCGAGCGAAGGCAGCGGCGGCGGTGGTACGGCGTCGAGAATGGTTTGGTGCAGATTGTTGGCTCACGGTTCTCAGATTCGCGTGGTGATGGGAAAAGGAGGGACTAATATCGTTAGAATGAGGAAGCAGAGTGGTGCTGATATCAGGATTCTTCCAGAATTTTCTCCCGGAGGAGACGAAGTTATCCAGGTTCGTGGTTCTCGCTTTGCTTTTTGGTCAAGGCCTGAAATTATTGTTTGGTTCTTCGGAAAATGACACGACTACGAAAACCAGTTGAAATAAAAACGTGTTCACTACAATCATTTACTGAGAACGAGAAAAAGGGCCTTTACAAGAGCAATTAACAAGGAATAAAATCTACCGTCCGCCGCAAGAATTGGAATTTTCTTCGAGTTTATTTATTTAAGAGTCTGAGACATTTCAATTTGATACGTGACTTTTCAATTGAATTTGCATTTGGCGGGATCACATAAGCTGCCTAGTAGTATAACTGGGCCTTGTTTATTAATATCTAAAACTTTAAAGGTATGCCCTTCATGCTATTGTTGGATAATTTTCGTACTAATTTGGCAAAGTAGAATTATAGTCAAGAAAATGTTTTACATTTTATTCCTTCTTTGTTTTTCGCATTCAGTTGCGTTTGTGTAATGACAGATTGCGGGAACAGTTTTGGCCGTAAAGAAGGCTCTTTTTGCTGTTTCTGTATGTCTCCAAGATCATCCACCTCAAGAAAACGGGCCGACCTTTTTTAGTGGACTTACGGAGAGCTCTTCTTTTGGGGCGTCTCATGTTTCTGATACGCAAGCCGAGTTTTTCCCAAATCTTGCTTCTTTGTTACCACAAACTGCTTTCAATAATAGTGCTCCAAAAGACTCTTTGGCGATAGATGCCAATGGGGTTTCTAACAATGACACAAAGAGTACACGACAAGAAGTTGTGTTCAGACTTCTTTGCTCTAATTATGCAGCTGGGAGTGTGATTGGCAAAAAGGGAGCCATAGTTAGAGCTCTAGAAAATGAGACTGGTGCCACTATACGATTCGCACCTCCTACAACTGGCTCCATTGAGCGCATTGTCACCATTTCTGCGTTCGAGGTTAGCCCGAAATGCTTAGTTTCTCCTTTGTGGCTTTAAATTGTTTGTTCACTCAGATCAGACACATTTACAGCTGTGTGCTTGCAATTTCCATAAACTATCTCATCAGTAGTTGATCATGGTATTTTTATTTCTTGTAGAATCTGGGGTCAGGGTTCTCTCCAGCACAAAATGCTGTTATGCTTGTTTTTGCTAGATCTGTTGAGGGGGACATTGAAAAAGGGTTTATATTGGGTTTCAGTCAGGGAGCAACAGTTACTGCAAAGCTTCTAGTTGCTGCAGATCTAGTTGGTCGCTTGAGTGAAGATGAAGGTAAGGTGATTTCAGATATCAGAGAAGTATCTGGTGCTGATATACGCATACTGGGAGGAGATTCTGGAAATCAAGTGGTACAGGTACAGGTTCTATTGTCTTCTTCCATTATGTAATCTTTGACGTAAGATTTTGGTTACTGTTCTGAAAAAAAAAAAGGGCCAAAAGACCTGTTGAAAATTGATACTAAAAATTATAACACAAGGCTCTGTTCTTTATGAAGTTATATTTTGCCCTGCCATGGTTTTTAGGTATGACAGCTATTTAAATTTAGACAGACGTTTCTCATTCGTCTTGTGTAGATTACTGGCGAGTATAAAACTGTACAGGATGCTCTGTTTCAAGTCACTAGCTCTTTGAGGGATCACCTCTTGCCTCGTGAGGTCCTTAATGAAGTGAGAGCAAGGAGTTCATTTGGAAGGGCGTCAGAGCCTACATCTTCGGGACCACACCCGTCTTTAGGTTTATTTCATGATTCTGATGATGAAGCTCTTTTAACAGGTCAAATGAACCGACTAGGACTCTCCCACAGTGTAAGTTCTTTTCCACTACAGTCGCAACTACCTCAAGTCCATTAACTTTTTTTCTATAGCCTTTTCATTTCGAGAGTACTTAATTCATGCGGAGGACTTATTGTCCGGAATGCATCTTATTGCAGACGGTGGAATCAGGGCATTCCAAGGCCGTCACAAATGTTCAAGAAGTCCTAACAAAGTTTGGTGGAGATCTTGAAGTTTCAAGGTTAGTTTTGCATAACAATGATGAATGTGGACATTTATTTTTGTTCGTGGGAAATAACCACATTATCTTTAACGTTATCTTCTAGAAGCAAGCATTATCTCCTAAGGATTATGACTCGTTAGGCTAGGGATCATGTGATTATCTATTTCCTAGATTCTAGGTGACCGGCTAACAACAGAATTAGGGATAAGTTCTTTTCTCCAATGAGTTTATCTAACTCGTGTATATATATAGCCCTTTAGTAGCTTGTGTAAATTATTGGAATTAATAAAATATTTTTTCCTCATTCTTTTCCACCTAGTATCAAAGCCATAGGGCTTTTTCTTTCTAGAAATAAATCCTTCTTTTCCTCGGCCTTCATAGCCGAATTTCTCTGATTTTTTTCCTCGGCCTTCATAGAATTTTTTCCTCAGCCTTCATAGCCGAATTTTTCTGAATTGCCTTCATCACAATTCCCTTTTTTCCCATTATAGTTTTTTCTTCCGCAATTTTTTTCCTGAATTTGCCTTTTCTTTGCGGATCACCCTCTTTTATGTTTCTTGTTTTGCGAATTACCCTCTTTCTTGTGATCCCACATCCGAATAAATTCAAAGATGTCAGTGATAAGCCTAATAAGCCTTTGCTTAAGCAGGTTTTTTTTTTTTTTTTTTTTTTTTTTTTTTTTTTTTTTTTTTTTTTTTTTAGGAAAGGCAAGAGGGAATAAGAGGTTGCAGGGCTGAGTTAGTGGTTAGTTTGTTAGTAGTTATATAGGGGAATAGTCGGTTAAGGTGGGGATGTACAGGTGATTAGTCGGATAGAAGGGGAGGGAAAGAGAATAAATAGGGATGAAGCAGGAAATAGAAAGACAGGAAAGTATTAGAGCCTTGTTGAGAAAGGCTTGGTTTAGGCTAAGCAGGGGAGGTTTCGTAATACCTCGAAGGACTGCTCTATAATTCATTTTTGATATTCAATAAAGATCACATTTTCATTCTTCTTAATTCATTTTTGTTGAAGTAAATACTTTGTCCTTATCATTTTGGTATCAGAGCGTTAATTCTGGGCAATTATGGCGGGTAGGAAAACAAATGAACGGTTTGAATCTGTGGAGAAGGAGATTAAGGAAGTTAGGGTTTCGATGGAGAAAGGGATCGGGGAGGTTAGGGCAGAACTAACTCAGAATAGGGCGGAATTGACTGGGATCCGCCGATTGATGGAAGAATAGATGAAGTTTTTCTTGGCACCGGCGTCGACGCCAGAGAACACAGGAGCTCCGACGACAGCGGTCGAAGAAGATCGCGAGGCGAATCGTGCTGGAGTTGCGGAATCGCACCTGGCGGAAACTTCTGGGTGGCGCGCGCAGCAAGAAGACCGGTCGGCGGAGGGTTTCGCAGAATGTGGTTTTTCCAGCGGACGTCACCGGTTTGCGCGAGCATGGCGTAGATCGAGCGACAGATCTTAGGATTCCGCGGAATCCATGTCGCGAAGAGAGAGAGGAGATGTGCGGGTTTGCTAGGGAGGTTCCAATGGGTACCCAAGGGAAAATTGGTACGGATGTCGGGGTGATGGGCGAGGTGTTTTTGTGGAAGGGGAGGCTCCGGAGTTTGACGAACGACGGGCTGGATTGGGCGGTCCTGTTCACCGAGGAGTGGAAAGAGGAAGAAACCCTAACATTGGTGTACGGTTCAGAGATGGTTGGGAGGGCAGAGGCGTTTTGGAGGAATTACCGGTGAATGAAGAATGGGCGGCTTTCTGACGGCGGCATGTGGAGTGCCCAATCTTTAGCGGTGATGACCCCGACGACTGGGTGTTTCGTATGGAGCAGTTTTTCTCCATCAATCGTTGCTTGGAAGGGGAAAAATTGACACCTCTGGAATAGCTTTGGAGGGAGATGCCTTGTCTTGGTTCCAATGGCAGAATGGCCGCAGACCTTTACATAGTTAGGCCGAATTTAAGATGTCATTGTTGCAGCGTTTTTGCTCTTCGCAGGAGGGGAATCTTTGTGAGAGGTTTTTGGCGATACGATAAGAAGGGACGGTGGCTGAATATCGTAGGCAATTTGAAGTTTCAGCAGCCCCACTTTAAGATGTGCCGGAAGAGGTTTTAGAAGGGATTTTTGTTAATGGGTTAAAGGCACAGGTCTGGGCTGAATTGCGGCTCTTGATGTGCCGGAGATAGCTCAAAGGATCGAAGAGAAGAATGTGTTGCTTCGTCGGGAGGTGTTGGAAACCAGGTTTTCAAGACCACAATATCATAGTGTTCCGAGAGCTGAATTTTCACCAATTCCAGCTCGATTGTTGCCGATGGTAGAGCGACCACTGCGAGTTCCTGCTACTTTAGAGAAAACAGCAACCCAAAAGTGAGATTTTCCATTTCGTAAGTTGTCGGGCTCCGAGTTACAAGAGAAGAAGGATAAGGGGTTGTGTTTTCGGTGCAATGAGAAGTTTACCTTGGGACATTGATGTTAGAACAATGAGCTTAGAATAATGCTTTTTAGCGATGAGGACACAACTGATTGTGAGGAGGAAGCCCTTGATCTGCCGAGTACTGAATGGGAGGAGGGGCAGTCTGAACTCATTAAGTTATCCTTGAATTCGGTGGTGGGAATTTCGACACCAAAGACGATGAAGCTTCGCAGCACGATTGCTCGGCAGGAGGTAATTGTTCTAATTGATTCTGGTGCAACTCATAATTTCATTTCTTTGAGTCTTGTGGAGAGGTTGTCGATTCCGATTGCTCCCACTGCCGGTTTTGGAGTGCAAGTAGGAATGGGAGAATCAGTTAAGGGAAAAGGAATTTGTAGGGTGGTGGCATTGAATTTATCACACTTAACTATTGTGGAAAACTTTTTGCCTCTGGAATTGGTAGGAGTGGATGTTATTCTAGGCATGCAATGGTTGGAAACGTTGGGGGGAATGCATGTGAATTGGAAGTCCCAAGTGATGAAATTCAAGGTGAGGGGAGAGGCGGTTATTTTGAAGGGAGACGAGAGCCTTTCCACCACTATGGTTTCTCTTAAGGCCATGGTTCGAATTATAAAGCATGAGGGCCATGGCATTTATTTAGAACTGTGTGCTTTGGATGCTAACAAGGAACCAAATCAGCAATTTCAAGAGCAGATCCGTGAAGTCTTGCAGTGTCATTCTGGGGTTTTACATATGCCGGACAGATTATCTCCCTAACGAATGCGAGATCATTGCATTATTCTTCAGGAGGGTACTGCTCCTATTAGCGTCAGGCCTTACAAGTAAAAGAATGAGATTGAAAAGTTGGTGCGAGAGATGCTAGCGGCTGGGATCATTCAACCAAGCAGTAGCCCGTTTTCTAGTCCTGTTCTTCTAGTAAAAAAAAAGATGGCAGTTGGCGCTTATGTGTTGATTATCATGCGCTCAACAAGCTTCCGCTCCAAACAAGTTTCCCATTCCAGTAATAGTGGAGCTCTTGGACGAATTGAGTGGTGCCACCATCTTTACTAAATTGGATTTGAGATCTGGTTACCACCAAATTCGGATGTGCAAGGAGGATATTCTAAAAACTACTTTTGTACTCATGAGGGTCATTACGAATTTCTGGTTATGCCCTTTGGCTTGACCAATGCCCCGGCCACTTTCCAATCTTTGATGATGAGGTATTGAAGCCCTTCTTGAGGAAATTTGTGTCAGTATTCTTTGATGACATCTTGGTTTTTAGTAAGTCTTTTGATGAACATGTCAACCATATGGATATGGTTTTGGCTGCTTTAGGGAACAACCATTTATATGTTAATCAAAAGAAGTGCACTTTCGCTAGTAGCTAGTTGGAATATTTGGCCACATTGTGTCTCGGGATGGAGTTTTTGCTGATGCCAGTAAGATTCAAGCAATGTTGGATTGGCCGACTCCTCATTCTATCAAGGAGTTGCGCGGTTTTCTTGGTTTGACCGGTTATTATCGGCGCTTTGTTGCGGGGTATGGACATCTTTCTTGGCCATTAACACAACAATTAAAGGACAGCTTTCATTGGACTGCGAATGCTGAAACCGCCTTTCAGAAATTGAAGCGCGCCATGACTACTGTCCCAGTTCTCGCACTGTCGGATTTTTCTCAGCCATTCGTAGTCGAATCTGATGCTTTGGGGTCTGGTATTGGCGCGGTCTTGATGCCACCAGAGGCCCATAGCCTATTTCAGTCAGGTGTTGTCTTCTAGGGCCCGTGCAAAATCTGTTTATGAGCGCAAGTTGATGGCTGTGGTCCTCGCCATTCAGAAATGGTGCCATTATTTACTCGGGCGACATTTCATTATTCGCATGGGCTAGAGGAGCCTTGAGTTCTTGTTAGAGTAGCGGTTAGTCAGTGAGGACCACCAGAAGTGGTTATGCATTGGGTTATGATTTTGAGATCCAGTACAAACCCGGTTATGAGAATCGGGTGGCTGATGCTTTGTTAAGGCAACCCTCTGGTTTGGAGTTGGTGCACCTTACCACGTCCTCAATATATGATGGGATTGAAATTTGTCAACAAATTCAACGGGACCCGCGGTTGGCTTCGATTCAGGTTGCTCTGGGTACTAATTCCGCAACTGTGAAGGGGTTCTCCTTGTGCAATGACATGTTGCTTTACAAGGATTGTGTTGTCCTGTCTCGGCAATCTCCTCTCATACCTGTCCTATTGAAAGAGTTTCATGGCAGCAAAGTTGGAAGTCATTCCGGAGTCTTTCAGACGTTTAAACGGTTGTCTTCGGAGTTCTTTTGGTATGTCATGAAATGGGATGTGCTCTTTTGTTGCGGCTTGTCAGGTTTGTCAACAACACAAGGCTTCCACTTTGTCTCCTGGGGGGTTATTGCAGCCCTTGCCACTTTCTAATCAGGTGTGGGATGATATTTCTATGGATTTTGTGGAGGGCCTTCCAAAGTCAGCAGGTTATGACTCCATTTTAGTGATCGTTGACCGGTTGAGTAAGTATGCTCATTTCTTGGGTCTTCGCCATCCTATTTCTGCTAAGTCTGTGGCTGCCCTGTTTGTAAAGGAGGTGGTTCGGTTCCATGGGTTTCCTCGGACTATTGTGTCTAATCGAGACAGTTTTTTTCAGCCATTTTTGGAATTTAAGTTGCAAGGCACTTCCTTACATCATAGTACGGCTTACTATCCTCAATCAGACGGCCAAACTAAGGTGTTGAATAGGTGCTTGGAAGCTTATTTGCGCTGTTTTGTCTCCGGAAAACCTACCCAATGGTTTTCTCATCTTGCTTGGGCCGAATACTGGTATAACACGAGCTTCCATGTATCTGCAGGCATGACTCCTTTCAGGGCTTTATATGGTTGTGATCCTCCCAAATTGCTCCGTTTTGAGTTGGGCTCAACAACTAACTCTTTGTTGGAGCAGCAACTGCAATTGAGGGATGCTATTTTGGATGAGCTTCATACACACTTGTTACAGGCCTAGCAATCTATGAAATTGCAAGCGGATCTCAAGCGCCGGGATGTGTCTTTTGAGGTGGGGGATTTGGTGTTTCTGAAACTCAAGCCGTATCGCCATTGTTCGTTGGCCAAGTTTGCCAATGAAAAGCTCTCCACGGTTTTATGGTCCTTATAAGGTGGTCGCGCGTGTGAGTTCAGTGGCGTATCGGTTGCAACTGCCCGTGGCTGCGAAAATTCATCCGGTCTTCCATGTCTCACAGCTTAAGAAAGCCATTGGCCTTTCTGTTCCTGCCCAGGAGGTCCCGCTCATTTTAACTATTAATATGGAGTTATGCATGGAACCACAGAGGCTGTTGGCTACTCGTTTCTCTCCGGTGACTGGGCAGTTGGAAGTCTTGCTACAGTGGCATCACTTGCTGGATTATGAGGCTTCTTGGGAGCTCTTCGATGTCATCCACCAGCAGTTCCAGAATTTCACCTTGAGGACAAGTAACTCTTTTGGGGGGTGGAGTAATTGATAAGCCTAATAAGCTTTTACTTAAGCAGGTTTTTGTTAGGAAAGGCAAGAGGGAATAAGAGGTTGCAGGGCTGAGTTAGTGGTTAGTTTGTTAGTAGTTAGAAAGCTGAGAGTTGTATAGGGGAATAGTCGGTTAAGGTGGGGATGTACAGGGGATTAGTCGGATAGAAGGGGAGGGAAAGAGAATAAATAGGGATGAAGTAGGAAATGGAAAGACAAGAAAGTACTGGAGTGTTGTTGAGAAAGTCTTGGTTTAGGCTAAGCAGGGGAGGTCTCATAGTACCTCGAAGGATTGCTCTGTAATTCATTTTCGATATTCAATAAAGATCACATTTTCATTCTTCTTGATTCATTTTTGTTGAAGTAGATACTCTGTTCTTATCAATTAGAAACAACCTTTTCAACACCCTTGGTTCAAGCAACCCAACAGCATGAGGAAGAATAGATTTAGCGTCCTTCAAGTGATTTCCTAAATATACAGACAGCCTAGACTCAGTGGCAGAAACTAACTGAAGTGATCCCAATTGGTTCGGACTTTTCTAAAGGGAAAAGGAAAATTAAGTCACTTACTTGGGACTGGACCGAATAAAGGGGATGCTGGATTCGAAGCTTGGGATGAAGAGGATTCCATGATCATGTCTTGTTTGTGGAATTCCATAACACCTGAAATCAGCGACACATTCATGTTTCTGCCAACCACAAAGGCGATTTAGGATGCTGCACATGGAACCTACTCTAAAGTCCGTGATGCGGCTTTGATTTACGAGATTAAGATCAAAATAGCGGCAGCCAAACAGGGAAGTAAAACTGTAACAGGATATGCTAATTTTCTGCAAAACCAGTGGCAAGAATTGGATTATTACAGGGTAATTGACTTGAAGTGCAGTGACTGTGCAGGGGCTATGAAAAGATTCATAGAAAGATATCGAGTTTATGACTTTCTTGTAGGTTTAAACCTAGAATTTGATCTTATACGAATCCAGATCCGAGGGAAGTTGGAAATCTTGTCCTTGGTAGAGGCAACAGCTTTAATCCGGGTTGAGGAAAGTCGCAGAGGAGTGATGCTTGAATCTGAAGTAGTTGATGGATTTGTACTCGCAACCTCTAGTAACAAACAGCGGGGTCTCATCTTGGAACAACCACCAAAAGGTGAACCTGGAAAAATAGAGGATAAAAAGGGAGCAAATCGAGAAAATCTTTGGTGTACCTGTTGTAAAAAGCCACGACATACGAGAGAGCGCTGCTGGAAATTACATGAAAAACCTTTAACAACTAGCCGTGAATGGGGAAATAAAGGAGGATAGTAGCAACAACAATAAGGCCAAGCATATAAGATCTCCCAAGTAAGTCATGATCAAGCTCAAACTCAAGACCATAGCGGGTTGAATAATGAAGAGATAGAAAAATTGAGGAACTTGCTGGGAACCCTTGAGAAACCATCCTCCAACACTTGCTCGTTGGCACTCTCAGGTAGGCACTCATTCTCTTGTGGACTAAATGCCTCAAATAAATTGTTTGTGAATTCATGGATTTTAGACTTGGGAGCTACGGATCATATGAAACATGCCTCAAACCAATTTAAAACTTACACCCTGTGTCCAAGTAATGGAAAAATTACGATTGCCGTTGGAACCACAACCACCGTAGCCGGGGTAGGGGATGTCCATATCACACCTAGTCTTCTCCTCAAAAATGTTTTACATGTCCCAAAACTGTCCACCAACCTTGTGTCCATTCAAAAGCTTATAAAGGACTTACATTGCCATGTTACGTTTTACCCTTCTTATTGTGAGTTTCAGGATTAGGATTCGGGGAAGAAGATTGGATGTGCTGAGGAAAATGATGGATTCTATTACCTTAAGACTTCGAATTTTTCACATATGATCAGGAAGAGCCTAACATCCTCATTTTTTTCTTCCTCCAAAAGGGATCTCATTTGTTTGCACCACTACCGCCTTGGCCATCCTTCTTTTGTAGTTTTAAAAATTATGTTTCCTTCTTTATTTAGGAGATTAGATATTAGGGGATTTCATTGTGACATTTGTGAGTATGCAAAACACACTTGTGTTTCCTTTCCTATTAGTAATAAAAGATGTTCTTCTCCTTTCTATCTAATCTACAATGATATCTGGGGCCCTTCAACTACTCCAAATATCTCCGGTTTACGTTGGTTTGTGTCCTTTATCAATGATTGTACTAGAGTTAGATCTTTTTGCTCAAAAATAAATGCAATGTGAGTAACATCTTTCCCAATTTCCACTTGATGATTCAAAATCAGTTTGGTACTAAAATAAAGAGATTTAGGTCTGACAACGCAAAAGACTACTTTAATAAGTTCTTGTCTCCTTTTTTCCAAAAAGAATGAATCATCCATGAGTCATCTTGCGTAAAAACTCCACAACAAAACGGGGTTGCACGAAGAAAAAATGGTCACCTCCTAACAACTACCCGGACACTCTTGTTTCATCATAACGTACCAAAACACTATTGGGGCAAGCCGTTCTTACCGCTGCCTATATCATAAACCGAATTCCTTCAAGGGTTTTAGGGTCAAAAAGTCCAATGGAAGCTCTTTCTAAATTCTATCCGGACATCAATACAACCAACAACCTTAAACCTAGAATTTTTGGGTGCACTTCATTTGTTCATGTCCACAGCAACAATTGGGGAAAATTGGATCCTAGAACTGTCAAATGTGTCTTTGTAGGATACTCTTCCACACAAAAAGGGTACAAATGCTATCATCCACCTACCAAAAAGCTCTTTGTCTTGGCCGATGTCACATTTGCATAAGAGAGACCATATTTTGCTCAACCTTATCTTCAGGGGGAGCCTTCTATTATAGATGATAAGGATTCTTTCCTTCTTGATCTACCATCCTCTTCTTCATCATCCCATCCTCCCACTCCTAAACCCGTGGAATCTGCAGCACCCTCAAAACCTGCCACAACCTCCCCAGTACTATTTGTCTCTTATACAGGATAAGACTCTTGATCATATATGCTTTGGAAAAGGAAAGACGTACTCAAGGAAATAGGGCCTAGCCTTTGAATCTACACAAGTCCAAATCTCCAACTCGACTCTTGAGAATGAGGTAACAGTTTCTGAACCTACTTTGCCTTCATCTCCTGACCTTCAAACACTTAACCAAGAATTGCTTATAGCTATAAGAAAAGGAACCCACGAATGTACCAAGAGGCCATTATACCCACCATCTCATTTTATATCCTTTGAGAGGTTTTCACCATCACATAAAAGCTTTCTTACGAGTCTAAATGAAATTGCTATTCCAAACACTTTGTCTGAGTCATTATCTAAGGAACAATGGCGAAAAGCTATGGGAGTGGAAATAGATGCTCTGGAAAAAAACGGAACATGGGAGATAGTAGACCTTCTGAGGGGAAAGAAAGCAGTGGGGTGCAAATGGGTCTTTTCTCTAAAATTCAAGGCAGATGGGTCATTAGAGCGCTACATAGCGAGACTACATGTCAAAGGGTACACTCAGACATATGGGGTGGATTATCAAGAGACTTTCGCGCCAGTCACAAAAATAAACACAGTAAGGATCTTATTGTCGATAGCAGCCAATTATAACTAGGACCTACAACAGTATGATGTGAACGCATTTCTTCACGGGAACTTGGAAGAGGAAATTGTTGAAATATTCGGTTATTAAAGCCAATAGGTGTCAGGAATTGAATTAGTGTGTAAATATGGAAATAGTAGAATTAGTCAACTTACTAGAAATCAGGAAAGAAATCAGTGTAGGCTAATTTAGTTAATTTCCTTTTCTGTTCCCTATTGTAATTCTATTTAAGTGTGCATTCTGTAAAGATCAATAACATAATTCATTCTTCATATTACCTGCGCTTATATGGTATCAGAGCCTCCTCTGATTTCCTGAAAAACCCTAAGCCGCCTTCACCAAAAGAAAATGTCTGACGCTAATTCAGAAACCACTCCATCATCCGTCACCCAACCAAAGGTGTCTGAATCCTCAACTCACTCGAATCCTGATTCAAACACACATTCTGTCCAAATTACTACCATCCGACTGAATGGAGACAATTTCCTGCGCTGGTCACAGTCTGTTCGGATGTATATCCGTGGCAGAGGTAAGATCGGGTATTTGACTGGAGACAAGAAGGAGCCTTCAAGTGACGATCCCACACACTCTGTCTGGGATGCGGAGAACTCAATGGTGATGACATGGCTGGTGAATTCCATGGAGGAGGATATAAGCTCGAATTATATGTGCTACCACACAGCCAAGGAACTCTGGGACAACATCAACCAGATGTATTCAGATCTGGGAAACCAGTCTCAGATTTTCGAGATCATGCTGAAACTAGGGGAAATTCGCCAAGGAGATGACAGCATTACAAAGTACTTCAATACTTTGAAGCGGCTCTGGCAGACCTCGATTTGTTCAATGACTATGAGTGGAAATCCCTCAAGATGGCAGTCATTATTACAAGAAGACTCAAGAAGATAACCGGATCTTTAAATTTCTCATTGGACTCAACGTTGAGTTTGATGAGGTTAGAGGAAGGATTATCGGTAGGAAACCACTCCCTCCATTGGAGAAGTCTTTGCCGAGGTACGTAGGAGGAGAGTCGCCGCTTTGTTATGTTGGGAAAAAGGCGCTCAAGCAGCCCCATTGAAAACTCAAAGACCGATTGCATCGGAGGCAAACGTAAGCGTGACTTTTCCGAGAAAGAATGAAGAGAAACCCCGTGTATGGTGTGACTATTGTAATAAGCCTCGTCACACCCGTGAAAATTGGCCGGAAGATTCACGGAAGCCAAAGAAATTGGAAGGACAATGTAAAATTCAACCGGTCTCCCTCTCGCACATGAAGCGTGTCGCTCCACCGTCCCCTTTAGCAAAGAGCGATGGATCACCTTCTGAAGTCAAAATCCAACATTGGATCATCCGGTACTCCCAATGCTTCTCGGCTCACTGTAGTGAACCAAATGCCCTATTCTGTCATTTAAATCCGAGTTCTGCTCCATGGATCATTGATTCAGGAGCTTCTGATCATATGACTAGTTTTTCACATTTGTTTCACACTTATGTTCCGTGTTCTGGCATAGAAAAAATCAGGATAGCTGATGGTTCTTTTTCACCCATTGCTGGAAAAGGTTCGGTCAACTTAACTAAAAATATAGGACTCAAATCCGTGCTCCATGTTCCAAAACTTGCTTGCAATCTCCTTTCTGTAAGTAAATTGTCCAGAGATTCTAATTGCCGTGTTGTTTTCTTTGAATCCCACTGTGAATTTCAGGAGCAGAACTCGGGGAGGATGATTGGCAATGCTAAGATGGTAGATGGTCTATACTATTTTGGAGATGGAATTTCCGAGAATAAAAAAGCTCAAGGCTTGGGTAGCATCAGTTCTATCCCTACTAAAGATCAAATAATGCTTTGGCACTATAGGCTAGGGCATCCTAGTTTCCCTTATCTAAGAAAATTGTTTCCTGATTTGTTTAAAGGATTGGATTGTTCATCCCTTTATTGTGAACACTGCATTTTATCAAAAAGTCATCGATCTAGTTATCCTTTGAAACTTTATCAAGCCTCACGGCCTTTTTACTTAATCCACAGTGATGTGTGGGGTCCCTCGAGGATCAAAACGATGTTTGGAAAAAGATGGTTTGTTACTTTCATTGATGATCACACACGTTTATGTTGGGTCTACTTAATGCGTGAAAAATCGTAAGTAGAAAATCTTTTTAAGAATTTTTATGCAATGATTGAAACTCGCCCAAACAAAAATCTGCATACTCCACTCGATAATGGCAATCAATATTTCAATGAAGTACTAGGAAATTTTTAAAAGAAAAGGGATTCATCATCAATCCACTTGCGTTGATACACCTCAACAAAATGGCATTCTTTGAAAGAAAAATAAACATTTACTTGAAGTTTCTCGTGCTCTCATGTTTTCAATGAATACTCCTAAATATTTATGGGGAGAAGCCATTTTAACAGCCTGTTATCTAATCAATAGAATGCCTACTCGTGTTCTAAATTTTACTACTCCGGTTGAGTATTTTAAAAGGCAATCCGACTTCAATCCAATAAAACGACTTCAATCCAACCTTCCTTTAAAGGTTTTTGGCTGCACTGTTTTTGTACATTTGCCAAGTACAAACCGATCAAAACTTGACCCTAGAGCTGAAAAATGTGTTTTTATTGGATATGCTCCAAATAAAAAGGATACAAGTGTTTTAATCCACAAACAAAGAAAATGTTTGTTAGTATGGATGTTACCTTTGTTGAAAAACAACCTTATTTTCAAAACAATTTTCTTCGGGGGAGAGGGAACATGGTGAAGAAAATTTTTGGGAAGTACTTCCAACTCCTTTACCTAAACCGGTTATGTGTGAATCATCACCCATTACAAAACAAGATCCGAATAAGAGTGGTGTGCCTATCCAAAGCTTGCCAAGCTTAGTTGACTCTTCTTCGACGGGGGAAAATGCTACCTATGATTCCAAGAGAGTCTAAATCGAGCTTCTGTTTATTCCGGAAAAGAAATCATCAAAGGGGAAGAGATCCATCTACTATCATAGCAAAAGATCAATCAAAGCCTCCGAGTGATGAATTCCTAAAAGGATCAGGTACACAAATTCAAACTTTGTCATCCATTCCTCCATCTTTGTCATCTATTCCTAAGTTTGATAAGATTGATATACAACCTCAGGATCTTGATATTCCTATAGCTCATAGAAAAGGAACCCGTTCTTGCACCATCCACCCTATTGCAAAATATCTTTCATATCACAAACTTTCCCATAATTATAGGGCTTTCATTTCAAAAATTTCACACTTGATTGTTCCAAGAAACATTCAGGAAGCACTTTGTGATCCAGATTGGAAATTGGCGGTGATGGAAGAGATGAATGCTCTTAGGAAAAGTGGAACGTGGGAAGTAGTGAATCTGCCCAAAGGGAAGAAAACCGTTGGTTGCAAGTGGGTATTTACCATTAAATGTAGAGCCGATGGAAGTTTGGAGAGATATAAAGCGAGGCTCGTAGCAAAGGGGTTCACACAGACTTATGGAATCGACTACCAGGAAACGTTTGCTCCAGTAGCAAAAATGAACTCAATCCGTGTACTATTGGCATTAGCTGTTAATTCCAATTGGCCTCTATACCAATTGGATATAAAAAATGCCTTCCTAAATGGCGACCTAGAGGAGGAAGTGTTTATGGACTTACCTCCTGGTTTTGAAGATAAGGTTAGTCGAGGAAGAGTTTGCAGACTTAAGAAATCTCTGTATGGTCTTAAACAGTCTCCTAGAGCATGGTTTGAACGTTTTGGGAGAACTGTGAAAGACTATGGATACTGTCAAAGTCAAGCAGATCATACCATGTTTTATAAACACACAGAAAATGGCAAACTATCTGTTCTAATTGTTTATGTAGATGATATAATCATGACAGGAGATGACGAAGGAGAACTAGCACGGTTGAAGAAAAAACTTGCTGAGAACTTCGAAATCAAAGACCTTAGAGCACTAAAATACTTTCTCGGAATGGAGTTTGCTCGATCTAAAGGAGGTATGTTTGTAAACCAACGGAAATATATTCTTGACCTACTTGGAGAAACAGACTTCTTTAATGCAAGGTCAAAAACTCCAATCGAGGCCAACTTAAGACTTGATGTCGCCAAACCCGAGGAAGTTGTGGACAGAGAAAAAATACCAAATAACCGGTGGGAAAGCTCATCTACTTATCACATACACGGCCAGACATTGCTTTTTTTGCGAAGAAGCATGGTGAGCCAATTTATGCACTCACCAGTAAGGTACACTTTGATGTCAGTTTCTACAGTGATTTTGAGATACCTAAAAGGGACTCCAGAAGAGGTTTACCGCTTAAAAACCGTGGACATTTACAAAGTTGAAGTCTATACCGATGCAGATTGGGTGAAGCATGACCGATGCACGATCAACCTCGTGCTATTGTACATTCGTTGAGGAAATCTTGTTACTTGGCGGAGCAAGAAACAAAGTGTAGTTGCAAGGAGAAAAGTAAGCAGAATCTGGGGCCCTAGCTCACGGAATTTGTGAAGTAATTTGGATAAAGAGACTCCTCGAGGACTTAAAGATTACTCCAAGTTTACCAATAAGGGTTTATCATGACAATAAAGCCGCTATCTCAATTGCTCATAACCCCGCTTCTCCATGATAGAACCAAGCATATTGAGGTGGACAAACACTTTATCAAGGAGAAAATAGAAAACGGCCTAATTTGCATACCCTACATTCCGACGGCGTAACAAGTCACTTGATATACTCACTAAAGGACTACACAAAAAGGAATTTGACAGGTTGATAAGCAAGCTAGCTATGGAAGACATCTACAAGCCAGCTGGAGGGGGAGTGTTGAAATATTCGGTTATTAAAGCCAATAGGTGTCAGGAATTGAATTAGTGTGTAAATATGGAAATAGTAGAATTAGTCAACTTACTAGAAATCAGGAAAGAAATCAGTGTAGGCTAATTTAGTTAATTTCCTTTTCTGTTCCCTATTGTAATTCTATTTAAGTGTGCATTCTGTAAAGATCAATAACATAATTCATTCTTCATATTACCTGCGCTTATAGAAATTTATATGACCATTCCCCTTGGGTTCGGAGGAGTTGAAAAAGAAAAAGTATGCAAGTTAAAGAAAGCATTGTACGGTTTAAAACAGTCACCCCGTTCTTGGTTTGGAAGATTCACCAAAGTGATGCTAGCCACCGTATATAAGCAAAGTCAGGGAGACTGCACCCTCTTCATCAAACACTCAGATTTAGAGGGAGTCACGGTCTTGATAGTCTATGTGGACGACATTATTGTAACAAGAAACGATGAGAGAGAGAAATAGGCCTTGAAGCAGCGCTTGATCAAAGAGTTCGAGATTAATGAATTGGGAAGGTTGAGATACTTTCTTGGGATTGAGGCGGCACAATCAAGACAATGTATCTTCATTTCACAGCAGAAATATGTCATGAATCTTTTCAGAGAAACAAGAATGCTCGCTAGTAAACTAGCTGCAACTCCTATAGAGGCGAACCATAAACTTGGAGAAGCCACATGTGATCAAACAGTAGACAAAGATATGTACCAAAGACTAGTTGGGAAACTTATTTATCTTGCTCACACTCGACCAGACATAGCATATTCCGTAAGCATCATCAGCCAATTCATGCATAATCCCGAGGGGGTCCATCTACAAGTAGCCTACCGAGTGCTTCATTACCTAAAGGCTAACCCAGGAAATGGAATAATGTTCAAGAGGAACTCTGAACTTGTCCTTGAGGCTTACACGGATGCAGATTATGCAGGATCTCCCATGGATCGAAGGTCTATCTCCGGATTCCTTGGAGGCAACTTGGTGACATGGAGAAGTAAGAAACAAAATGTTGTAGGTGCAGAAGTTGAGTTTAGGGCAATGGCACAGGGAGTCTGGGAATTGTTGTGGTTGAAGATCATATTGGAGGACTTGAAGATTAAATGGAGTGGGTTGATGAGACTACTGTGATAATATATCAGCAATCAGCATTGCACATAATCTAATACAACGCGACTGAACAAAACACGTCGAGGTGGACCGACACTAGATAGTGGATTGATCTGCACACCATATGTTCCCACAGGAGATCAACTAGCTAATATCTTCACCAAAGGGCTTAATAGTACTACCTTCCAAGAAATTAGAACCAAGCTGGGAATGAGACCTTTTCACCAGCTTGAGGGGGAGTGTGGAAAATAAATGCATTCATTATCTTTAACATTATCTTCTAGAAGCAAGCATTATCTCCTAAGGATTATGTCTGGCTAGGGCTAGGGATCATGTGATTATCTATTTCCTAGATTCTAGGTGACCGGCTAACAATAGAATTAAGGATAAGTTCTTTTTTCCAATGAGTTTATCTAACTCGTGTATATATATAGCCCTTTAGTGGCTTGTGTAAATTATTGGAATTAATAAAATATTTTTTCATCATTCATTTCCACACTCGTATTCAATGGCCTTTTGGATTTCTGCTGGTTTGAAGTTCTAGATAATCAAGAGTGTGAAAATTTGGTGTTTAAATTACTAGGGTTAAGTTAGTCTTTTGGTTTCTAAAAATAAAGAGATTCGGATAATATCTTACCTGATCCTCTCATTTATTTTTTTTGTTTATTATCTTTACTAGGATTAGAGATATTGTTTTAGTTTATCAGTTCCTTGTGTTGAGGAATTGATTAGAGCATTTCCTCCTATTTAAACTTATTTTCGTTATTCATTATTCAAGGAGAAATATTCTATTTCTTTATCAATTTCTCACACGGTATCAAAGCCTTTCAAAAATCCCTCTCTAATGACCAAATACGGAATGGCCACCGAGAGGCAGAAGGAGTCATCATCCGAAGTCACTTCAGGCTCTGGAGTCTCGAACCCTAGCACCTATGGCGTTGCAGAAGGCGTTCATCTTCCCATTACAGGGCACAAACTGAATGGGAACAATTATCTTTAATGGTCGCAGTCTGTTATGATGTAAATATGCGAAAAAGGGAAGGACGAATATCTCACAGGCGAGATCATCCCTCCAAAGGAAGGGGATCCCACATTCAGACTTTGGAAAATAGAGAACAACATGGTCATGTCATGGTTAATAAATTCAATGACCAACGAAATAGGTGAGAATTTTTTGCTCTATAGCACTGCATATGAAATATGGGATGCGGCTAAAGAATTTTACTCGAGTAGGGAAAATACCTCAGTAATTTTTGAGATCGAAACTACAATCCATGACCTTCGACAAGGAGATCATTCTGCCACCCAATTCTCTACAATATCCTCACCCGTAATTGGCAACAATTAGACGTATTTGAGGACTCAAGTGGGACTGTCCGGGTGATGCAAAAAGATTCAGAGAAATTGTGGAAAAGAAGAGAATATTCAAGTTCTTGATGGGACTCAACAAGAACTTGGATGAAGTTCGAGGAAGAATATTAGGGTCAAAACCCCTACCAAGCATCCGAGAAGTTTTTTCTGAAGTGCGCAGAGAAGAAAGCAGGGAAAAGGTGATGCTCGGGGAATTATCCATCAGTGCTTCGATCACGGATAACTCATCTGCCCTAGCTGTTTGAGGAGCCCAGAACACCAGCTACGACAATCGGCAGAAGAAGGGGAGACCATGGTGCGATCATTGCCGAAAAACAGGACATCCGTGAGACATGCTGGAAGCTACATGGCAAACCTGCAGATTGGAAACCTTCAAGACCAGCTACGGACAAAGATAGCCACGGAAATCATGTTGCAGTTGAAGAAGGAAATTCTACTTCCTCGGAATCCAATCCTTTCAACAAGGAATAGCTAGAAACCCTACAAAAGATGTTCTTACAAGCAGCAACTGCTCAGGGTAACATTGGAAACGGATCTTTGGCACAAAAAGGTAATTACTTGAGTGCTCTTTATGTTGATTCCAAAAATAAGGACACATGGATAGTAGACTCTGGGGCATCTGATCACATAACAGGAGACAGAACTATGTTTCATCATTACAGACCATGTCAAGACAATCTTACAATAAAAATTGCTGATGGATCACTCGCTAAAGTGGCTGGAATAGGGTCTATTATTCTCTCAAAAACCCTAGAGTTGAAGACAATACTTCATGTTCCTAATCTGGATTGCATTCTTTTATTAGTGAGTAAACTCTCTCAAGAAATTAATTGTGTTGCTAAATTCTCCTCGGATTTGTGTGAATTTTAGGTTTTGGAGTCGGGGAAGATGATTGGCAGTGCTAGGGTAAGTTCGGGACTTTTATCTTCTCAAAGTTGACAGACCTCCTAGAAAGACAAACTCATACCGTAGGCTTAGTATCTGTTGAAAATACCAATAAAGATAGTGCAATCATGTTATGGCACTATCGTTTAGGTCATCCAAATATTTTATATATTAAAAGAATATTTTGAGACAACTCTAGGAGAATATCTTGGGAGCCAGGGCATTATTCACCAAAGTTCTTATGTTGACACACCCTAACAGAACGGGGTGGCAGAAAGGAAAAATAGACACATTCTAGAGGTTGCCCGGTCTCTCATGTTCACTGCCCATGTCCCAAAATATTTCTGTGGAGAGGCTGTTTTAACAGCCACTTACCTAATAAATAGAATGCCTTCCTAGTCTTGAAGTTTCAAACACTACAGCGTGTCCTTCAATTTTTTCCCAATACCCGTGTCCTAATCACTCTGCCTCCTAAAGTATTCGGTTGCTCAGTGTTTGTCCATATTCATGCCCAGCACCGAAGCAACCTTGATCCTAAGGCTCTCAAATGCATATTTTTAGGATATTCGTCACACCAAAAAGGGTATAAATGTTATTCTCCGACTACTCGAAAATTCTATAACTCCATGGATGTCTTGTTCTTTGAAACTCAACCCTTCTATCCCAAAATTGATATTCAGGGGGAGAATTTTACTCAAGAATACCAGCTTGGGATATTGACGCATTAGAGTCACCTGATGGCTATATCCCAAATCCACTCGAGTCATCCCAAGCATCCTAAACACAAATCGAGTTTGACACTCAAACTCCAAATCCAGTCCAGCCCGAGTATGACACTCAAGCCCCTCATAGTTCCACTCCAACTCAGCCTGCAGAAACTAAAGAGTTGCGTGTCTATACTAGGAGGAATAAGACTCAAGAAGATAAAGCACTGCAGCCAACTCATCACGGTCATCAATCCAACCCGGGTCTAGAATCGCAAAACCCACTAGGTAACACTAGTCTTGAAACTGCTCCTAATAATCAGCCTGATGAAGATATTGATGATAGACCCATAGCCTTGAGGAAAGGCACACGGTTATGTGCTAATCACCCCATTTATAATTTTATTTCATATGGAAAATTGTCCTCCAATCACCGTGCCTTGCCTTTGTTAGCAATGTAGATAGAATACAGGTTCTTAATTCTATACATGAGGCTCTTCTTATACCACAATGGAAGGAGGCAATTTTGGAAGAAATCCGAGCCCTAGAGAAGAATGGAACATGGGTGATGTCTGAATTACCATCAGGAAAACGTCATGTAGGATGTAAGTGGATATTCACTATCAAGTTTAATTTAGATGAGTGTCAATAGATATAAAGCTCGCCTGGTTGCTAAGGGTTTCACACAGTCTTATGGAATTGATTACTAGGAGACATTTACACCAGTAGCTAAACTTAACACAATTCGAGTACTACTCTCACTGGCATCTAACCTTAACTGGCCTCTCTATCAAATGGATGTGAAGAATGCATTCCTCAACGGGGATCTTGAAGAAGAAGTGTACATGGAAATTCCTCCTGGACTTGAAACTCGGACTAATACCAATAAGGTATGTAAACACAAGAAGTCCTTATATGGACTTAAGCAGTCACCAAGAGCATGGTTCGACAGGTTTACTAAGGCAGTAAAGAAGGTTGGGTACAATCAGTGCCAGACGGATCACACCATGTTTATTAAGCAAACACCATCAAAGAAGAAAGCAATACTTATCGTGTATGTCGATGACATCATCCTAACTGGGGATCGTGATGAAGAAATTCTAAAACTCAAAAGCTTTCTAGCTAAGGAGTTTGAGATCAAAGATTTGGGCCATTTAAAATATTTCCTAGGAATAAAAGTAGCTCAATCCAAGAGAGGTATTGTGGTTTCTCAATGGAAGTACGTACTAGATCTCTTGAAGAAACAGGAATGCTAGGGTGTAAGCCTGCTGACACCCCTATGGACCCTACGGCAAAATTGGTAAGCAAAGATGATAGTGCGTCCGTTGACAAAGGAAGATATCAAAGGTTAGTCGAAAAACTTATTTATTTGTCCCATACCAGACCAGACATCAGTTTTGCTGTAAGTATGGTAAGTCAGTTCATGAGTAGTCCAACAGAAGAACATATGGAAGCGGTGCATAGGATTTTGAGATACTTGAAAATGACACCAGGACAGGGTCTGTACTTCCAGAAAACAGCAAATAGGGAAGTTAGAATATTTATTGATGCAGATTGGGCAGGGTCTATAACTGATCGAAGATCAACCTCGGGATATTGTACTTATGTTTGGGGTAATTTAGTTACTTGGAGAAGCAAAAAACAACAGGTGGTGTCTCGAAGCTCAACAGAGGTAGAATTTAGAGCTCTTGCACACAAAATCTGTGAGGGAATTTGGTTGAAACGAGTACTTTACGAGCTGGGAATCCCTATTCCAGGAACTATGAAGGTGTTATGTGATAATCAATCAGCTGTCAGTATAGTCAAGAATCCAGTACACCACGGTAGAACCAAGCATTTGGAAATCGATCGACACTTTGTTAAAGAAAAGCTCGAGAACAACACCATATCACTCCATCATGTCCCTACAAGTCAGCAAACTGCAGACATCCTTACTAAAGCCTTGCCTAGGAAGACGTTCGAAGACCTTGTCTCCAAGCTAGGATTACTTAACATCTACAACCTAGCTTGAGGGGGCGTGTGGAAATTTGGTGTTTAAATTACTAGGGTTAAGTTAGTCTTTTAGTTTCTAAAAATAAAGAGATTCGGATAATGTCTTACCTGATCCTCTCATTTTTTTTTTTTGTTTATTATCTCTACTAGGATTAGAGATATTGTTTTAGTTTATCAGTTCCTTGTTTTGAGGAATCAATTAGGACATCTCCTCCTATTTAAACTTATTTTCGTTATTCATTATTCAAGAAGAAATATTCTAGTTCTTTCTCAATTTCTCACAAAGAGCTTAAGACGTATCATGTTCAAACGAAAACACTCAAGAATTCAACTGGGGTTTGATTGTTTGTCTAATAACAATTGTTTTGAAAAGGGAGAAGCATTTGCATTCAAGATATTCTTTGTTTTTTGTGAGCATCGATCCATGTGCATGTGATCTTTGATTTTTCAGAGCATCGATCCATGTGCATGTGATCTTTGATTTTTCAGAGCATCGATCCATGTGCATGTGTGTTTAAATATGATATTTTCGTGTACATAATAGTATCTGTTCACATGTATTGTATCCCCTGGCAGAGTGACATTGTATCCCAATTTCATTGCATGTGTGGCCCCACTTCCCAAAATTCTAGTTTAAATATCAATGCTTGGTTAGTTTAATCATTTGTAATGGAAATGAAGATTTTGAAGTTTTATGAAGCACATATTCAATTAATAATATCTAATTCCTATTCCTTACATCTTTTTGCAGCGGAAACAAACTTGCAATAGTGACAAATACAATTGTAGAGATAGTAGTTTCAAGACATGCTTTTGGCTCTATTTATGGTGAAGATGGTGACAATTTGAACCGTCTAAGAGAGGTACTTTTTATGCTCTAGTAGATTGTAAAGACCGTTATTTTTAACTATTTAATATCTATAATAGTGCATTATCACTCATGAATTCGGCCTTGTTCAGTTTGCTGATGCAAGTTTTCTATTCAAGTTGAGATGTGATTTTATGTGAGAGTTTTTTACTGTAGTTGAAAAAGTTAGATATGACTTTTTGTGAGAGCTTTTAACTGTAGCAAAACTTGAATTGAAAACTCGAATCAATCAAATAAACGAGGCCAAAATTTTTGATCCATTTACTTTGGTCATCAATTATCGTGCTCTTCCTTTTAATAAAGAACAAAACATAGAAAAGGTTGATAAGCGCTTCAGATTTTTGAAACTTTTCCGTGAGCCTGATATAAGAATGAGCTCTAATTCGAGTACAGAATAATGTTTCATTTGACTAACTTAGCAGGGGACATGTTCATTAAAAAAAAAAAAAAAAAAAAAAAAAAAAAAAAAAAACCAAACCTACTAATCAAGGGGGATGAGTACTTGGGTTTAAAATTTTTAGGGCTTCTTACCTTGTGTTTTGCGGACTAACAGAGAAGTTCAACACCCCCTTGCATTTAACTCTATCAAATTTAGGTATGAAATGACAAATATACCCTAATTAATATCAACCATTGACATAAGTCCTACACATCTTAGCCCTTGGTTCAAGTGTATTTAAAAAGTAAAAATAAAAATAAAGCCCCAAAAGGCTGCAGAGTTCTTTAGTAACATGCGCCACCCCCACACATCCACACACACACACACAACCCCAACCCCCAAATTTCTTCACTGTAAAATTATCATGGACTTTCAAATCAGATTTCAGGTGCAAAAGTCGAAGTGTATGATCCTCGTCTTGGTGAAAATGAAGGGAAGCTTGTTATATCTGGAACACCTGATCAAACCCTTGCAGCGCAAAGTTTACTTCAAGCCTTTATCCAAACTGCAAATAAATCATAACATCACAACGCCGACGACCCAAACAGATGAACTTTTTGGCAACTTGTTCCTTCTCTGCCTGATTTTTGCTATGGAGGTACTCAGTAGACAATATCTTCTTGTATAGATGGATAATTCTAGGTTGAAGGCTAGCAGCGAAGCAGCATCCATACTTGGATTGTAAAGGTCAGAAGCTCTATTAAATCACTTTTGATCAATGCATGTCAAGTGCATTTGTGATTGTTTCGCTTGTGCTAACCACATAGAGTTGCTCATTATGGATCCAAATCGCTTGCATGCTTTACTATGAAGACGTGATAAGAACACTATAATAGACTAGAAAGACGACAAACTCGTGAACTGAAGGACATATTAATTGATATTGCTTGTACTAATGACGCCAAAAAAGTTGAAACGCCAAATGGTTTGTTTTTACACCTCAGCATACATCGCTTTATATATACGTTCTCAAAAAACGACGTTCCTAGCAAGGTTGATTCAAAAAGCGGCATGTTGTCCAACTTAAGTTTAAACTGTATCATCTTATAACAAGAACAACAACAACCTCAAATATAAAGTCCCTCAAATAACCTTTTTTTTTTTTATTTACAACATGCTCTTTGAATTTCAATTTGAAATTTTATGTATTTGTTAGCTAAAACAGTACTTGTGCAAAACTTCATCTAACAGCAAAAGTATATTTATGATCTTGTTATTCGGATCAAATTAGTACTTTAATGGAGAGTGTGATAAGAATACCTTGTTCTACACCAAGAACCCTTAAAAAAAAAAAAAATAACAAAAAATAACAAAAAATAAAATGGGGACATCAATGTGGTACCGACTGACTGTACTTCGATGCTTAAACCAACTAATAGTGAGTTAATTTGGCACAGTTTCGGCGTTGCAAAAACAGTGTACCTTGGCCTCTCAAATAAGAGCACTTTACTGTTCAGGGAGAAATGTAATGGTGACTCCAATGTTCAGTGACAAAATGGCGGGTTAGCGCTAGTCACTTGACTTAGAAGGTTCTACGGAGGAGTTACTTCTAGACAAAAAGTGTACCCGCAGTAACTTGAGGAGGCACCCCTCCATTCATATTTTGTTCTCATATGCATCGGCTCATCTAAATCGATATATCCAGGCTCCTCCAACCCAATAGGTGCTCTTTCTTTCAAAGTGGCTCTGCGCAAAGTCGAATCAAAGGCTTTACAAGGGAGCTCTGCAAACCTAAAGTTTTGGGGGCATGAGTGTGAATAATTCAAAATTCAATTATGATTTTATCTTTGCAAAATTTCCACGTGAGTGCACGTGCTACTCTTCTGTTTAATTTTGACGGGAAATGAAACAGAGGGACAAAGTGAGAGAAATTCAAAATTAAGGTAGTTCAATGATAACTTTTGAGCTTCATAAGGTAAAGTATGATGGCCCAAAATACAAAGGGAGTAAATGTTAATAACCCTAAAAAGAATGATGAAACATCCCACTTGAGCAAGTGATGTCTATTTTCTATAATTTTTCATAAATAAATTGCACAAAGGACTAAGCCCTCAAAAAAAATTCTTATAGAGAAGTTCAGATTAAAAAAAAAAAAAAAAAAAAAAAAAAAAAAAGCAACGACAACAACTTGAGAAATACACAGAACCTGGTCTTGCGCAAGTGGGAAATTTCTTCATTTGTTTGTTGAGAAGTTGCAGATAAAAACAAAAGACTTGAGAAAGATTTTTAAACCTTATGTCAGTAAATAACTAATTTACTAATATATAGAAATTAATAAGAAAATTGCAGTAAATAGTAGATTTTTAAAACGAAATTAAATAAATAGTAAATTTTAAAACTTTTTAAAATAAATAATAATTTATGTGGTAAATGAATTATTTTTTATGTAAATGATTCATTCACAATTGAAAAAAAGTAACATACGTGGTAAACAATCATTATTTACATATAAACTATTCCTTTTACAAGTCGTAAAAGGAAAATTTACCTGAAAAAAATATTTTTATTAGCCGTAAATGAATTGTTTATGCAGTAAATAATTAATTTATCACATAAACTATTATTTATTTCATATAATTTTAAAATCTGTTGTTTACTTAATTTAATTTATTACATTTCTTTTTATGTTTTGAATTTTTCATTTTCCTATTTTACCCTTTATCTTTTTATTTTTTCCTTTTTTTTTTTCTCTTTCCCTCTCGAACTCGTTCTCTCTATTTATCATTCACGTGTCTACTCTTATTTCTCTCTCATTTGTCAACCGTTCTTTCTTCCAATCACCTTTGTTGGAGCTTGCAAATTATAAATTTAAAGGCTTAAGCAATATAAGTATGATTATTATCATTATTTTTTTAAGATATGCAATGTGACAAAATTTAGTACTGGATTATATTAACTTTATTAATATAAGATAAACATATTTTAATTTTGTTCGTAAATTTAGGATTGACCCATCAAAATACATTTTGTGTTTTTTTGTAAATCCATGATTTATCAATTAGAAAACAATTTTTGTTCCTTCATAAATCCTAGATTTATATAGTAAATCAAAGATTTAATCATCAAAATATAAATTGTGTTTATTCTTGATTCTTGGATTTATAGTGCAAAACCAGGATTTACCAAAAACACACTATATGTTATGTTGGTGAATTATCAATTTACAATGTATGTACTTATCTAACAATTTTTAGTTCTTTAAATATTGACTGATCTACAATTAGTAAAGCTAAATGACAAAGAAAAAAATAAAGAATATATGTCTTTCTTTTTGAAGAAAGAAGAAGGAAAAGATAAGAAAGAAGCAAAAGGAAAAGAAGGTGAAAGAAAAGGAAGAGAGAGAAAGAGTAGGGTTACTATTACGATTTTCTACCATTGAATAGAAATATATGGGCACGACAGAAAAATCATAGCAAGAATGCAAGATACTAACCACTATGAGATTCGCCTGACAATATGAGATTTCTGAACGTGATGTGAGAAAGAGATAGAGAAAGAGTAAGGAGAGAGGAAGAGAGCTAGAGCCAGAGCCGAATATAGAGAAGAGAGACAAAGTAAATTTTGGGTTTTATTTATTTTTTAATCAAGCTTTTTCTTTGGAATATTAATTTAGTTTAAATCCGGATTTACACCCATTAGACCTTACTAACTAATTATAAACGTTGAGCTATTTATTTTTATAGCCCTTTTAATCTGGCCTATTTATCTCAATCTCCCTTTATTTATCCACTTCATTAGGTTTTTTTTTTAAATAAAAAAAATAACATAAAAAATAAAAAATAAAACAAAACTGTTGTGTGAAAAAATGTGACGAACACATGGACAAACGATAATGCGACACGTGGCTGTGACACCCCTTATATACCATCTCCTTTAAATGTTTTAATTTCTTGCTAACAATCCTAAGGACGTGCCACAATCACTAACCTTCACCTGTCACTTATGTGAAAACTATGGTGTTTCAATTTTTTTTTTTTTTTTTTTGCTTAAACAAAATTTCCTTAATACACCATTCTTATTAAGTTTCTAGACACAATTAAAATTATACAGTCATCCAAGGTTTATGAGTTTAACTCCAAAATATATGTGTTTATAAAACCAAAATAATCCGTGTGCAGCTTCTTTGGTCCAACCATATGTACAACGGTCAACAAAGCCAGCTCCCCTGCCTTTTCTGCTTTGTTCTTACCTTTACCTACAGCACAGAGCAAACTTTAATGAGCTACAAGCTCAGTAAGTAGAGCTACAATCACACAATCTTATTTTAACATGCTCACACATTGCAACATCATAGATAACTTATGTCAATCAATCTTACACTTTATACACGTGCACTACATATCACTAGGGCCCTCTCGGTACTGCCGCCGGCTTTTTCACAATCTGACCACATGCCAATATTTCAAATCACAATATTAGGTTCCCCGTCATCACCCATCTGGTTCGAGGGAACGGCCAGCACATTTAAAATCATAATTTCTCAATATCATAATATAGTCTATGTCATCACCCACTTGGTTCGAGAGACTTGCACAGCTTAATCACAATTTCATCAATCACCACATCACAATAGAAGTCCTTTGAGGACTTGGCAGTACCGGCTTAACATGCATGCTATTATGTGCTAAATTACAAGTAATCTTCACAATCATACACATTGACAATGTCATAAAAATTCACATAATGGCATATTAGACATTCCATAGAAAGTCTATCAAACAAAGTTTGTAAGTGCTGCAGAGAAGTTAAACTCCACTTACCTGAGTTGCTTAGCAAAATCTGCGTTTAACCTTCTTCGTTTCCCTTGCTCATTTTCCTTTCCACTGTTCAAAATAGACAAATTGGCCACCGTCATTAGAGCTCAATAGCTCAGCCATAAATCAGTTTCTAACTCATAATCACTTTCCCTTGAAATTGAAATTTCACTGATTCGTCCATCTTTCGAAGAAAATTCATAAGATATTCTTTTTGTCTTTAAAAATTCCAAAATTAACTTCAAAACAAAGTAGACATATATATCTTTTCAACGAACTATATATGTCTCAATCCGACATCTCTAAGTACCTTAAAAACAGTTTTCACGAAATCACAATTCTATTTTTTTTTTTTTTTTTTTTGACAGTTTTTTAGAAAGTTTCTATATGAAACTTTCTATGTGCACAACTTGAGCTACAAAACTCCAAATGAAGTGTTTTCAACTCTCACACATCACTAATAACCTGTTCTAAATGGTAGAAAGGTGGTTTAAGTGCAGCACTCCCATTTCAAAAAGTAGGTATCTCAGTTCTTTGTTTTATTAGTTTCTGGAATTGGCACTTTTATGATTGTTACAAGAATATCCACAAAGTATTCTATGTAGCCTTAAAAATTACAAAACCAAAACCCAAGCGAGGTAGACATCTAGGCTTTCCAAAAACATATCACAAGCTTAGTTTTGGGTCCGTTTAGGTCTCCAAATTCATGATAAACCAGATCAAATTTTGCTGGTTTTTCTGCAAAAAACCAGCCACTAAGCCCAACTTCAAAAATGTATATCTTAGGTTACGGTTATCTGTTTAAGGTGATTTTAGTGGCTATACGAAGCTTACGATGTCTAGTTACCAATTATGTAAACCTTCTTTTGAAATTCCTCACCTAATACTCCCAGAATCCGAAAGAACAGATTCTGTCCAGTAAGTACATTTGACTGATTTGTTTTATATTCAAAAGTTTACAACTTAACCTACAAAGCTCCTTTTGGGGTGATTCAAGTTTCTATTTAAAGTATGAAATGTCTATTTCAAGGTTCTTTAATTAAAAAGGTTGGAATAATTTCTGGGAAATTCAGTTTCTCTGTTTTCCCAAGGATGCCCGTTGTTTTTAATGTTAACATACAACAAAACAACTCCTTAGAGAACCTTCTCCTAAATAACAATTACTTGACCAAGGTGAAGTAGGTTAGCCACCCTTGTTAACTCATACGCATGATATACCAAATCAGGGGTTATAAACAAAAACTCTCAAGTAATTCAACACACTTCTCCATAAACCAAGTTCAAAGCCCTTTATCCTCAAGGACACTTAATTCTTGAAATTCATTCCTCAAAATTCAGGAATTTTACCAAATCAAAGAAAATTCATAACTTCAAGAGATGTTCCACAATTCCCTTTGATCAATAAACAAAACTAGACAATAAACCACCAAATTTTAAATCCGAAAATTGAAGAAGAAGAAGAAGAAAACCCCTACCTTGAATCCTTGCTCAAACAACCTCTTTTCCTCCAGAAATTGCTGCAGCCCTCTTTCCAAAACTAAATTGCTGCAAAAGAGTAATTTCCACCGTTGAGAAGGCTTGATTGTGCTTGTCCTTATACTCCTTAGGTAGGTTACAAGATTCGGAGACCAAAAATATAGAAAAACTTCACTTTGAGCTCAAATTTGCATGTTAAAAGTTGGGCCTGTGAAGGAATCTGAAAATAGGGTTTTGAGGGAAGCTTAAGGTTTAACTTTTTTAAAACCACATCAGGTTGTAACATTAAAATCCACAATATTCAGCCACCAAACAAAGGAAAACATCAAGGCAAAAATCAAATTTTCATATTAGAAAAGGAAATAAGAGAATACCTTATAAGAAATCTCCTAAGATTCGAATTACCTAGAAAAACTTATCAAAATCTGAAATTTGAACCAAATATTGGATTTTGGAGACAAAGGATAAACAAAATCAAAATTGTCATACCTCTTTGATCTTGCAAAACCACCTTTCAACACTTCAAGCAAATCAAAGCTCTTCTTCTTTTCTTTTTTGTTTTGTTTTTTTTTTTTTTTTTTTTGTTTTCTGGAAGGGATATAGAGTGAGAGAGAGAGAGAGAGAGAGTCGGATGGGAAGATGAGAAAGGAAGAATGAGAAACGTGATATGAGGTTGAGGTTTGAGAGAGATTGAGAAATTAAATTATTTTTTTTTTTTCCCTATGTTACTCCATCCCCTCCTCAACGTGGCCAGAGAAGGGAAATGAGTGGCATGGCTGAGGTTCCAGCCATGCCACGTGAAAGGGCAACTGGCCCTATTTTTTTTCTCTTAATATTGCAATAGGGCCCCCAACTACGAAAATTCTTTCAATCATGCCCCCTAAAACCTTGCAATTTAATCCTTAAACTCTTTTATCATTTCTCTTATAATTGCTTCATACAAAATTAGCACAAAAGTTTAAGTCCGAAAATTGGGATGTTACAGTGGCCTAGACTACTCTCCGCCAAATAACAACTCTCGATACCTACGGCTCCTCCTCGTTCCGCTACAAAGAGCCCAAGCACGAAGTCTAACTTAGGGCGACGACTCCTTCTGGCGTCGACAGATCGTGCCGTCGAGCTTAAGGCACAAAAATTCATCAACCGCAGAATCGACCACTAAGAAGGACGATTGGGCTTGAGAAATCACTGTCAACAAAAACCAATTACGATAAACTTTTGTTTTGAAGGGTTATCTTTAGCTTTTCTAAAGAAGTGATAGTGTTTCTAAAGGGCTCAAGGCTTTTCATTTTTTCTTATTTAAGAATATTAGTTGAAACTGCACACGAGAATTTATAAATAAAAAACAGAAATATATTTATTTGGGTGTCATTGGAGAAACAATATAAAAACAATGTATAATAAGATAAAAAAGATCGCTTAGTTTTATTAGTAGAAGATGATTTAATTTAAGTAGAGATATTAATGAGAAAAAATTATTCTAATGATGAATTACAGAGAAAAGTATCTTTTTGAGCGTCAATTTGGAAGACAAAAAGAAGAAGAAGAAGAATGTATAATAGGGTAGAGGAGATAAGAACGGAAAAAAGAGGACTAAAAAAAAGAAGAGAGGAAAAAAGTTGAAAGTAAACAAAATAAAAACAGGTGGAATGTACACAAAAAAAAATAAAAATAAATAAATAAATAAAGAAAAAGAAAAACTGAAGCACTAACGAAACGGCACCAACCAAGCCGTTTCCGTTATTGCCCAAAACTCATCTTTAGATATTGTAGTAAAGATAGATAAGCATTACATTGTTGAAGTATGCCGCACGTAAAATCGAGAGGCCACTAGAACTGAAAAAGGAAAGACAGACTACAAAAGAGGTCACTTAGATAAAAATGATTGCTGGCTTGGCCAAGCTCTTGAATTTCTTTGTAAGCGTTAACATCACTGTCGTACATACTACGAGCCTGCCTTACTACCGAAGATTCTTGGTGGGCATTGCTCAGAGCTCCATTGAAGCCTCACAAAACGACATATGCCTTGCAGAAGTCTCACGGGTTTATTGTTCTTTGATTCTGCGATGCATAGAGAAGAAGTCTTTAGCAGATTCCAGACTTGTCCATGCACGTATTATAAAGGTCGGAATCTTAAATGTCAAGGTAGGAAATAAGCTTAACTATGCGTACATGAAGTGTGGTAGCATTGTGGATGCTCGTAAATTGTTTGACGAATTGCCTAAAAGGCATATAATAAGCTGGAATTCAATGATTTCCTTTCACGTTGGTCGAAGAAAGTGTAAGGACGCTATTTTGTTGTGCACACGGATGGTTTCGGAGGGAGTTATGCCCGATCAATACACGCTTTCGAGTGTTTTCAAGGCGTTTTCTGAACTTGGTCTTGTACATGGTGGAATGGGAGCTCACGGGATGGCGGTTGTTTTGGGTTTGGAAGTCTCAGATGCGTTTGTTGGTTCTGCCCTTGTTGATATGTATGCAAAGTTTGGTAAAATGAAGGACGCTCAACTGGTCGCAGACCGAGTTATGAGCAAAGATGTGGTTTTGTTTACAGCTTTGATTGTTGGTTACACTCAACACGGTGATGGGATTGAAGCTCTAAAGGTTTTTGTGAACATGATCAACCGAGGAATTAAAGCTAATGAGTATACTTTTGCAAGCATATTGATCACATGTGGAAATTTAGAGGACTTAAGAGTAGGTAAGTTGATCCATGGTCTTCTTATCAAATCTGGTCTTGAATCAGTTGTGACGTCTCAAACATCACTCCTTACTATGTATGCTAGATGCAGCTTGGTTGATGATTCTTTGAAGGTATTCAAGGATATTTCGCACCCGAATCAGGTGACCTGGACCTCTTTGATTGCAGGTCTTGTCCAAAATGGTAGAGAAGAGATAGCTTTATCCAAGTTCAAAGAGATGATCCGTAGTTCAATACTTCCAAATTCTTTCACGCTATCCAGTGTCCTTCAGGCATGTTCAAGACTTGCAATGCTTGAGGGAGGAAAACAAATCCATGCTATGGTTATGAAATTCGAATTAAACAAAGATAGATATGCTGGCGCTGCTCTTGTTGATTTGTATGGGAAATGCGGAGGTACAGAAATGGCAAGGTCTGTTTTTGATTCTTTAGTTGAATTTGATGTGGTGTCTATGAATTCCATGATTTATGCTTATGCCCAAAATGGTTCGGGACATGAAGCAATTAAACTATTCAATGAAATGAAAGAATTGGGTATTGAACCAAATGAAGTAACCGTTTTGAGTGTCCTCTTAGCATGCAACAATGCGGGATTGGTTGAAGAAGGCTGCCATATGTTTGCCTCCTTTAGAAACAATCCAAAATATGAATTGACCAGAGATCACTATGCTTGCATGGTTAATTTGTTAGGGCGTTGTGGAAGACTTGAAGAGGCTGAAGTGTTGATAAGGGAAGTCAGAGAACCAGATGTGGTCTTATGGAGGACACTTCTAAGTGCATGTAGGATTCACGGTGAAGTGGAGATGGCAGAGAGAACTCTAAGTAGAGTGCGTGATCTCGCTCCAGACGATGATGCGACTCATGTATTGATGTCAAATCTTTATGCTTCAACTGGTAATTGGAATCAAGTTATTGAGATGAAAAGCACAATGAGGGAAACAAAATTGAAGAAGATTCCAGCAATGAGTTGGGTTGAGATTGATAAGGAGGTTCACACTTTCATGGCTGGAGATTGGTCCCATCCAAGATCTAATGAGATACTTGAAACACTAGAATATTTGTTTGAGAAGGTTACTAGTCTGGGTTATGTTCCTGATACAAGATTTGTGTTGCAAAACTTGGACGAGGAGAGCAAAAGAAGGTCTTTATATTATCATAGTGAGAAGTTAGCCACAGCCTTTGCTCTATGGACGACAAGAAACAGAGGCACAAGTATCAGAATTTTTAAGAACCTTAGAGTTTGTGGGGATTGCCATTCATGGATAAAATTCGTCTCTAATGTTGTTGGAAGAGAAATAATTGCTCGAGATGCTAAAAGATTTCATCATTTTAAAGAGGGCTCATGTTCCTGTGGAGATTATTGGTAAACCTGATTTGTAATGCATATCAACAAGGCACAGCAGCGCTCCCCATGGCGAATTTTATTCTCAAATTTCTGCGCACTTGCTAGTCTTAATGGTAGATTAAGTCGCCAATCACTCTGTTCGTTATAATACATTGCTATATGAATTGCAAGCTGATGGGAAGAGATGCATCTTGACACATTCTATCTGTGTCTGAAGGCTGTTTTGTTAAGCAGATAATGATATCATTTAGGAGGCAAGGAACATTGGATAGTATTTCTATTTGATCTATGAGGGCTGATAATCTTTGAGCAGTTATTTGTGTGACTCATATACTCTTGACCATGTTTTTATGGATCTTGAACTGAAACAGGAGCAAATATACGCTCATTGTTGTCAAATTCCAAATTTGTATGTACAACTACTTGCATATATTCACAAAGACCTTGATTATGCCTTGATCAAGCAGTATATTGCTTTGGAATATTTATAAAATCTCAGATTTAAAACTTTTGAAAGTCCTTTGTGAATATGTGGACTTCAATACTTGTATCGAGAGATCCTGCTCTCGACAAAATATGAAAAAGGTGAAACAAGTTTCCGGACTTGCAAAATTAAGATAACGTTGCTCATGGCTCGATCTATAGAAAGAGCCACCTAAATGCCTGATGAATCCATCAATCTTTAATTTACAGAGGAGTTATCAAAAACTGGATCACAAGCTTGTCAGCTTTGGAGAGAGATAATTCCATGAAAAAGAGTTCTGTTCAGCCAGATTTGAGTCAACTGCTAATTGATTGTATATCTGCTTGATAGAATGCGAATAATATTGTATGATCTACCATTTATATATTTCTTTTCATGTTACATTTATTCAAATAAACAGATGAACAGAATGAGAAGAACACGAGTTTCTGGTTGCAAAACTGCTAACCTTTTCTCGGTTTATTCTGTTCTCTATAAACAAATTACTAATGTACATACAAAACAATTATCTTCCATTATTTTTTATATTTTTTTCCTCTCTTTATATCTCGAAGCTGTGTTGTGCTTTTTTTTTTTTTTTTTTTTTTTTTTTTTTTAATGTCAAATACTGAGATATGAGTTTATGAAGTCTTGAATCCAAGAGTGTACAAGCATCTAAAGTTAGCTTCTCTAAGTTGGATTATGAGAACTTCTCTCTCTCACCAGAAAGCTAAAAATTGTAGATGCTGTTACAGCTCAGGAGCCAAGAAATTCCATTTGTGTGCTCACATGAAAGAAAGTGCTTCCTTGGGCTTTCCCAATAGAGATAAGACTGTTGCAGAGATATGCTTTGAGGAGAGCCCGGCTTCTTCAATCTGATCTTGGGGTGCTCCATGGTCAATGTATCTATCAGGAAGAACCATTGATCTCAACTGCAAAGAAAGTTCAAGAACAGTTAAGAGGCAAACAAAAGGAAAAGACAGAGTAAGGTAACCAAAAAATATTCTCCCACTGCGATAAGGTTAAGATTTCTCTTTTTAAAGAATACCTTGAGGGATCCATCCAGAAGTCCACTTAAGCTTAGGAAGTGTGACACATGAGACCCAAATCCTCCAATTGCTCCCTCTTCCACAGTAATAAGGATCTCATGCTCATTGACTAATTGCCTGATGAGATCTGTATCCAAAGGTTTGCAAAATCTCGCATCGGCTACTGTTATTGCAATGTCCCTTGTTTTCAGCAAATTTGCAGCTTCGATACATTGTTGAACTATTGCGCCATAGCCCAAAATAGCAACTCTGCTTCCTTCCGTTAGTATTCTGCCCTTTCCAATCTATCCAAGAATATAACAGAAAGATCAAACCTATCTGTCTCGTTTATCTGAAAATTCTCCTAAAAGTCTTGGAAATGATTTAATGCTAACCTCAAGTACAGTCCCTTTGTTATTAGGTGGTAGAACTGCTCCGATGCCGTTACCCCTTGGAAACCGGAAGCAGCTGGGTCTGTCATCTATGGCTACTGCTGTGGCCACCATGTGCATGAGTTCAGCCTCATCAGATGGAGCCATGACAATCATGTTGGGCAAGCAGGCCATGTAGGTGACATCGAATGCTCCGCAGTGTGTGGGCCCATCTGCACCAACTAAACCAGCCCGATCCAAAGCAAAGCGGACAGGTAGCTTTTGAAGATCGACATCATGTGCCACCTGAATATTACCCAGTTCTTTTATCAATTAAAAAGCTTAACAAACCATACTTGGAAAGGCGAGTACAAAGGCAATCTACATAACCAGGTTATAACAATTATTACCTGTTACATAAAGGATTCATACTGTTTTATATGACAATTTTTTATTTACAACAACAACAAATACAAGCCTTAATTCTAAATTAATTAGGGTCGGTTATATTTTAAAAAAAAAAAAAAAAAAAAAGAAAGAAAAAAATGGAGAGAGATCCTCATCCCTGATGTATTTAAGAATTCCGTTTCTTATTTACCGACCTGGTCATATCCTCTTTGCAGGAATGATGAGTAAATGGCACAGAATGGTTTGAGACCCTCTGCAGCTAATCCAGCTGCAAAGGTGACAGCGTGCTGCTCAGCAATTCCTACATCAAAGCAGCGCTCTGGAAATCTCTTTTGGAAATAGTTGAGACCGGTTCCACCACCCATTGCCGCATGGATGCCCACGATCCTTTCATCTACTTCAGCTTCTTTTATTAGGGCCTCGGCAAAGTACTGAGTATATGAAAGGGTGGCCGCTTTAGGCTTAAATTGCTTGCCCGTTCTTGGCTCAAACTTGACAACCCCTGGAAAAAGAACAATGCTAAGAACTCAAAAAAAGTGTATTGGATTAATGAATAAAGAAAGAAAGAATAAAAATTCATCTCACCATGCATTTTATCAGGTGCTGCCTCAGCCGGGGGATAGCCCTTTCCTTTCTCTGTCACTATGTGGATCATAACCGGTCCTGGTGCGGGCGCTGCCTTCACTCTCTCGAAAATGGTAACTAGATCTTCAACATTATGTCCATCCACTGGACCAATATAATAGATTCCAAGCTCCTCAAAGAGTGTAGACCCAGAAGCACTGATCATTCCCCTAGCGTACTCATCTACTTTTGCTGCAACTTCATGTGCTTGCCCTCCGATTTGCTTTGTGATTGTCTTTGACAGGGAAGAGAAAAAGGGCTAAAATAAGTTGTTGAAATTAGATTCAAGAGATACAGAGTAGAAAGGAATGAGCAATATCAGTAAACGTATAAGGGCTCAGTACTTTTGCAGCTTCTCGAAGTTTTCGGAATTCAGTGCTTGCTTGAATCTTGGTCAGAGCACTGCTGAGGGCCCCTACTGGATTTGCAGGCCCATCAAGAGTGGCAGTCGGTAAAGAGACTTGCTTGTTGTCATTCAACACGATAATCATGTTGGTGTCCAAGAACCCTGCATTGTTCATGGCTTCGTAAGCCATACCTGCAGTCATGGCTCCATCTCCAATCACAGAAATGACATGGTTCTTCTTCTCCAGTAGATCTCGGGCAACCGCCATGCCTATCAAAACGACAAGATTTAAACACTATTCTCTATCGTTTTGGACATACTTTCTATTTACTGAAGGAAAAAAAAAAAAAAGGGGGGCATACATATAGCGTGAAAACTAAACATACCAAGGCCTGCAGATATGCTAGTAGAACTGTGACCTGCACCAAAAGCGTCATGAATGCTCTCCTCTCTTTTCGGAAATCCTGCAAGGCCGGAAGTTTTTCTAATTGTGTGCATTAAAGACCTCCTTCCTGTGAGAATCTTATGGGGGTATGCCTGCAAAAATTTATTGCGTATCAGAACCTATTATTGCTTGCAGCTAGAACAAATTACTTTTTTTTTTTTAATTCCCTATTTCAATTATAACAAAAAAAATGTCGTTCTGGATCACCTGATGGCCAACATCCCATATGATCTTGTCTTCAGGTGTGTTGAACACATGATGCAGTGCAACTGTTAGCTCCACAACTCCTAAGCTGGAACTCAGATGCCCACCTGTCTTTGATACTGTGTGTACTATATCGGCTCTAAGCTCTGCTGCTAGTTGTTCAAGATCCTGGAATTATCATTCAAGTGTTAAAAGTGAACATTTATGGGCCAAGAGCTTGTTTTGACAAGGGTAGTAACCCATAAAGAAAAAACATAAGCAGTTTGATTGTGAATTTATGCATGGTCTACCTGTGTGGATAGATTCTTCATGTGAACGGGGTAGTTGATAGAATCAAGCAATGGTGTCGCCGGTTTTTCCCCGGAATAATCGATCTTCCATCCGTCCTTTTCTTTTCTGATCAACTTATTTTCCACACCGCCATCTGATGATGAGCTACCATGGGAAGCTCTCAAATAAAACTGTAAAACAATCACCAACACCAGCATTGCACCATCAAGAATAAGCGGTTGTCATAAAAGTGCACTAAAAAATGGAATATAAATGATAAGATGAAGGTAACGAACATGGTATTAGATATTATGACAGCATAAAGAAGTAGAGCTTATATGGAAAAGAAACGGCCAAAAAAAGGTTGAAATGGACATATAATGATTTATGTTTACCAGTTTTCTTGTACTATAACTTGGTCCTGGATATTTAATCCTTGGACAGAGTGATTGTTTTGGGACAATGAAAGACCCAGAAACCGCCATAGCTAATAGAAGACTTGTGTGAAGCCTGTGAGGAGTTTCAAGAGACGAAGACAAGAACCAAATTATATAGCAGAATAAGCACTGAAAAAGAATCATATATACACGCGGCACATGAATTTAATATATATATTATAAGAATAATAACAATATAATTTGTATTTACTTCTTTAAAAGAAAAATTGGACTTTCATTAAACTCATTGAATTATGAGATGTTCATTTAAACTGGTCAGCTTGGAATCGTGACTTGGTTAAGAAAGGTAAACGGTCATAGAGTATTGTTGAAAAACAGAGATCTTAATTATGTGAAGTATACTGAAAATCTTCTGTTTTTTCAAAAAATAAAATCTTTTATTTATTTTTTTTGCTCAAAATATCTTTTACATTTAATATCCGATGCCAGACGATGATAGTGTATACAATTTGAAATAATTAATTATGTTAAAAAATATATTAAAAAGATTATTAGAATTGGTCAAATACGTTTGCGTTAGACAACTTTGTTGTGCCATATGAGTGTTCCTATATGCCCATGGTCACATAATATTCTAGCATTAATATTCTCTTGACTTATTACTTTTTTTTTTTTTTTAATTTTGTTTGAACAATAATCCATCCATAGTTGGAATATTATTATGAAATATTTTTTTTAAAAAAATATATTATGAAGGAACGATTGAAAGGCACCCAAAAAAAAAATAATAATAATAATAAGCTAAATGCATGGCTATCAGAATTATTGCCAGGACCACATGTAATGCCCATCCCAAGACCCTTGACGATCGGTAAAGAAATTATTTTTATCTTTCGAAAATTAAGAATTGTTTTCTTTTTTTTTGAAGATCAGAAAATTAAGAATTATTAAACAATATATTTAGTAGCAACTGCATAGATATCCAGTTGTTCTCAAAGGAAAGAAACATAAACGGAAAATGACGAAGAGAGAAGGTCGAAGCATTTGATGCCTTTTTCGTTGTTCTCAAAGGAAAGAATCTTCAAGCACATTAGGAAAATTTAGAATGGGATCTTTGATCTGTGCTAAGAGGTCAGATCCAGATGGAATTAAAAGATAAATATAATGTATATTCATAATTTATTGCTCTCTGTTTTCTGGTGTGTTATACAGCCCATAGGGATTTGACATTTTTTAAGACTACAACGGGACATCTGAACTCTACTTTTGGTATAGTCATGTGTAATTCTACGGCTAGGTTTAAAAAATTTATGTACAAAGGGCATCTATTAGCCTATAGGGTTATTAAGTTTATTTACAAAATTCTTTTAATTAATTTGAAATTAGACACGAATATTCTGTACCGTTATTGATAGAAATAAATCAAATTTGTATCTAATCTCCTTATCTTTATTATAAGAGAGAAGAGACTAGTTTACTTCCATTACGTGAATCCTAAGCTAATTAATAGACTTTGAATAGTGATATTATATAATACATTTCCGTCCAAGAAAAATTATATAATATATAAGAGAAGGATTATACAAAACAGAGACGTTAAAGCTTTTTAAGCGGAGACGTTAAAGTTTTGTGTACAAAGGGTATCAACTAGCCGGCTTTCCTGCCAGATACCAACATGTGCAAGGTTGTCACCTTATGCAACAAATTTTAATCTCTCTCTCTCTCTCTATATATACACACGTATACGCACACGTAAATACATATATATATATATATATGACTATTGAACTTATATAAAAAGTCACAATAGAAATTAAAATATACACATTTTCATAGTACGAAATGTCATTATACTAATTATAAATTATAACCATTAAAATCTCATTATACTGATTACAAATTATAGCCATCTTAGTCTCAATTACAATCCAGTAATCATTATTAATCCAATACGAAATGTAAAAATTTTCTTCATTAATCCAATACGAAATGTAAAAATTTTATCAATTACAATCCAGTAATCATCTTAGTCTTAGTGATAGTCTAATAAGGTGGGCCGAAAAAACTGTAACGAATATATTTGTGCATGTACGAATATATATATATATATATATATTAAGCGTATATAGTGTGTGTCCTTTTATATATTATATAGATATAGATAATGTATTGTGTGCTTCGTGGCTGACAATATAGACCACGAGATAGAAGGGTAGATGAGTATATATGTATGGGGGTAGATGGGTAGATGGGCTTGAAAATTGAATGTAACATTAGACTTCTACGACGTAATTTCATGTCAGTCTCGGGAGAAGTCCAAATTTATGGTCGTTGTTTATAACATGCCTAATAATATATATATATATATATATATATCAAAAGGTAGATCTTCATGCCATCACCATTATCAGCTTTGTGGCGCTGACTTTTTCTTTTTTTTCTCTCTTTCCTAACAAAGAGTGGTAGCTGACTTAGGCTCCGTTCACTTCGCTTATTCGAGTTTAGAATTCGAGTTTTGCTACAGTAAAAAGCTCTCACAAACAATCACATCTAACTTTTTTGCTACAGTAAAAAGCTCTCACATAAAATCAAATCTCAACTCGAATTAAAAAGTCAAATCAACGGGCCCTTAGTCTACCGGTAAAAATCATATATCGTCATCATTGTATTGAGATTTTTAAGTCATATATTCAGATCAGCTGGCCTTTCTAAATTCAAACATGGGTGTTAGGAAATTTTATTTCCTATTATTTATTGTGGGTAATATATTAATTAATAATTATATTATCGTTATTTAAGTTAAGTAGTCAATTTAAGAAAGTCCAATAAGTTTTACAACTAGATATAGATTAAATAGATAGATACTAAATACTGACTTAATTAAGTTTAATATGTGTCTAATAAGATAATATATTAAGGAACTTACGATTATCGTCCTTAATACGTTAAATTATATAATAAGTTTTCACTCTTCCTTATCAAGAGAGAAAGCACTCATTCAGAAATTTAGTGATTTGACTGAGAAATACGATAACTCCAAGAACATGTTGTCAAAGAGATTTTCTATTGGAGATTAAGGCTGTACTAATGGAGACAAATATTTATTTTAACCTATTTTCTTAATAATTTAGTGTGACGACTCTTGTATGTAGGTTTAAGGATTAAGGCCAACATAGGAACTAGTTTGCGTACATAAAACTTGACCTTTTGTTTTTTAATTCTTCTTCGTATCAAATAATCATTTTGTTTGATTGAATTTGAAAACGTAATCTCTGCATGGGAATAAATAATAATATTGTTTATAAGCAAGCTATAGCTAAGCTAAATGGTGGGATACTCCATGGATGTAGAAATAAACATATAAAGATCAGTCTGTTTCTGGATCCTTCTGCTTCCTACTTAATTACCATATGAAACAACATCAAACATGCCATATCACAAATTATAAATTTAAGATGAAAAGAGAAAACATATAAATATATGTGTATATAAAACACACACACACACACACACACACACACATATATATATATATATATATATTGTATCCATATATCCAAATGAAATAAATGTATTACCGTAGTCAGGCTCACAGCAACCACCACTAATACTATGCGCTCCATTTGCACAACAATATTTATTCCTTTTTGTAAACCAGCAAATTGGAGAAATCCAGATAGAAAGAACACAACAACAACAACAACAAAGAAGAAGAAGAAGAAACGTTCTCGATCTCTTGGGCAAGTTCAGGTTCTGTATACTTCTCAAGGTATGTTTGGTGATCCCAATATGGATTGTTCCATATATGAATTATGGTATCATGGTTGGGTATGTGATGCTACGATTCACGTGGATCAGCGGTTTGGGTTTCTCTCCATGCGAATTGAGGTTTTGTTGTTAGTTATCATTATTATTCCCTAATAAGAATGCTATTAAGCTACACACACGCGATAAAAGGAGTGCAATATTGCACTGTTGCATCATAATTTTATTCTTCTTATTTTTTGCTTAGTACACCTCAAATTTTTAATTATAAAAAATTACACTCTAAACGTTAAATTAGTAGCAATTTACAATAGTTAGCGGGCACTATCTAATTGACGATTCAGGACACATGTTTTACGCATGACTGATTTGAAAAATGATGAGTTCTACCTTTTATGTGCGAATCATCTATTTTAAACTGTCAATTAGGTCAATTAGATAACCGTGACTAGTTATTAAATTTCAATTGCTACTAATTTGAAACCTTATTATATAATTCGTCAAAATTAAAAGTTGGTGTATTATGAAAAAGAAAATATAAAATTTATGGTGCAATCGTGCAATTTACTCCAATTAGTGCTGAAACTTTGGACTGGCCACTCGCGACTACTGAAAATTCTAAATTTTTACCCGATGACTGAGCCCGTCCAAGTCTGAATTTTTTAGCTGCCCGACCCGACCTGAGCAAGACCCTGGACAGGCTTCCGGCAAGTTTTGGTTGCCCGAAACTGCCCGAGGTGCCCGAAGTATTTTTTTAATATTTTTTATATATTTATATACAATTATATATATTATATATAATTTTGTTTATTAATTGTATATGGTATGTATATAAATAATTTTTAAGTTATTTATTGTCAAAATTATACAAAAATTATAAGGGAGATTGCAATTTAAAATTTGAAATGAACACGAACTATATAAAAAAATTATTTATTGATTAATTTTTAAATTTGTAATTCATGATTGCTTCATTAAAAACCTTACCAAGAAAAACCTAATTAGGATAAAAATTTAGTAAGCAACAAAGAGTGCAATCATTCTGAGACTAATTATAAATTTGACGAACTTACAAAGTCTATACAATATTACAATAACACTGTACAGAGTAAATAAATATTTACAAATTACAATAATAGAATTTAATTTGAAGCTAAAGGATCGTCTTCAAAATTAAAAGTTAATCTATTAAATTTATTGATCCATTCTTGGCTTACCGGTGAAATTAAGTGTTGGTCGGAATGATCCCAATCCTTAATGCACACCAAAGCTTCAACATTATCCTGTTGCAATGCGTTTCTACGTTCCTCAAGTATTCGGCCAGTCGTACTGAAGGCTTGTTCGAATGAAACAATAGAGATTGGGATTGAAAAAATATCCATTGCCAGTTGAGTTAAGATCGACCAAGTTAATGCTCGTGTCCTCTACCACTGAACCAAATCAAACATTTCACTATTGTCGACTAATATGCCCTCATTCAGGTAAGCTATTAAGTCATTGAAGCCGCCACTGTTGTCGCCTCCTCTTGATGAAGATCCACTCCTAGATTCTTCTTGACCTTGAGTCGTCGTCTTTTTCTTCTTCTTCAACCCGAAAACATTCAAGAATGAATGCAGATTGTCGTCTCGTTGTTGCGGTTGTTATACACGATATGTGTTTCTAAACCTACTTTCATAAGAGCTATAGATAGATAATATTTTTTTCCTTTATAATAGGAAATTGATCAAAACAGTCAATATCTAAAAGTCACCTAAGTTTTCTAATCTAGTTTACAAACCTTCTAATTTTAATCTAGGATCAAAATACCACCGAAATCATACAACATTGGTAATTTAGCCCAACATTTTTTAAACTTCTTTTCCATAGAAATGATAGAAACTCCTAAAACCTCGTGTATCCTAAATTCACTAAATAAAATAGCCATTTTTAAAAGTTCTCCTAACGCTAATGGTGACGTTGGGTAATATGTTCCATTAAGCTTTAAAGTAACTTCGTGAAATCTACCTATACAAAAGTTCAGCAATTTACCAATCAGTTTGGTCTATAAATCTTGGTCCTAATTGTGTACTAACATAGTTTGTTATAGCATCTTTATAGAGGATGCATTGTTCAAGCATTATATAAGTGGAGTTCCATTTAACGGGCATATCTAAGGCTAATGCTCTAGGATTTTGATTACATGCTTGTAGAAACCTAAACCAATCTTGTATTCTTTGATTACTACCTTGAATCCATGCAATGTTATTTCTAATTCTTTTAATATGACCTGACATTGATTTTAAACCAAATTTTACTTTTAAATTAATTACGTGGCATGCACAACGTTGGTGAAATATATCATTATTACCAAATAAACTTAAATTCTTTTCAAAAAGTTCTATTGCTTTAGTATTTATAGTAGCATTATATAATGTTATAGCCAATGACAGATAAAATTGTATTATATATTAAATCAATGGTATGTGATCATAGAACACATTTAAAACCTAATATTCTCTTATCTAAATCAAAACCTTTAAAATAAGGCCCGATTACAGCTAAATAATCTTTGTTAGCAACGGCAGACCAAATATCTATCGTTAACGCAACACAACCACTAGTAGAATGTAAAAGGTTGATTAATGCTTCCCTTTCTTGTTTATATAATTTTAATGCATCTTTCCTAAGAGTAGTTCTTAAAAAACATTATGCATTAGGATTATGTACAATTTTAATATAACGCTGTCAATTTTTTTGTTTGATAAAACAAAGTGGTTGTATATGGCTACTAATCGTGTCATTTCCATACGATCAACTTGCGGATCATATTTTCAAGTGCTTAGACCGCCGGTTTGGCAGTCAAATGATAATTGTGTTTGGCAGAGATCGGGTCTGCCTCCTTACTTTTGAAAACACTTTTCGGAGTGTCTTCTCAAGTGTATTGTGTCATGAATAGTGTTACCTTATAATTTATCACCACAATATTTGCATTGAGCTATGTATTTAATGTTACCATCTTTGTCGACCTCCTCGAATGCGTTGAAGTGCACCCAAATTGATGAGTTGCGCTTGCATTTCTTCTTAGAACTTGCAACACTTGCACTAGTACTTATGCTTGCCTCTCCTCGGCGCACACCACCATTATGACCATGAGGTCCACGATCTCTAGTATGTCCATCACAGTTCGGATTTGCAGTTTCCTTAGTATCTCTTTCTGGTGTTTACAATTCCTGCGTTTGAACAACATTAATAGGAAATTGCCCTTCTTTAATGTTGAATTGGGCATCAATGGGAATATCAACACCATAACCGGAAGAATCCATTATGAAAACTAAGAGAGATTGAGAGCACTTTGAGAGAGATTAAGAGAGTTCGAGAGAGATTTTTGAGAGATTAAGAGAGATTTTAGAGAGATTGAGAGAAATTAAGAGATGATGAAAGTTTTTAGGTGAGAAAAATGGTTGGGAGACAGGGGTATTTATAAGAAATTTTTTGGCTTGAAAAAAAAAATTTCCCTAAAAAATTTGGCTCTAACAGTAACTTAAATTCAGCGGGTCGGGTCGGGCTTCGGGTTTCTCAGGCAATGGTAAAAAAAATAGTGTCGTTAGAATCGGGGGATAAACATGCAGCGGGTGGGGTCGGCAGAAATAGTCGTTACATTAAAAAAAAAAAATCGAGCTGCCGGTCAAAAAAATAGTTGGATCGAGTTCGAGTGTGGCATAAAATTCAAAAAACTAGCCATTTTTTTGGTATTCGAGCAAAAAACAAAAAAAAAAAATCAGACTTCAGATCGAGCATAGGAACGCTCCTTCGACCACATTCGTGGCCGTTTCATTTCCTGTTTCTTTTTTTTTATTTTTTAGTCCTTAATTATTTTTATTTACATTTTGACCTTCACGGATGTTTCCTCCACTTCATTAAATTATTTTTCCTTTTCTAATTTCTCAATTTAAATATTCTTTTCACAAATACATCCCTATTTAAATACTATTATTACAATCCTCTGTATTTGACCAATTTTGTTCTTGTTTTTACACTAAAATAATTTTCTCGAAAATAATCTTAATCAAATATTTTTCTACCACTCATATGCACACCTTAATTAGTTTTTTATTTGATTTATTTTTAATTATTTTTATATTTAAAGAAAAAATTACTCATGAAATAATTATTCTCAAATATGCCCTCACTTAAGTATCTTTTTCTTTTTCATATGTACACCATAATTAGTTTTCTATTTTATTTTATGTTCTATAAAATTGAGTTTTATTTTCACAATACAAATATAATATTATTTTTGTGATAACTAAAAATAAGTTAGCGTATTCACCATTTTAAGTATTTTTAACTTGAATCATCTAAAAAATATAGTTGTTTTTTATTTTCATTTTAATTTATTAATTAAAAATTCAATAGAAACTCTTCAGATATCGTACTACAGCACTTCATCAAAATAATAAAATATTATCTCTAAAATGAATTTAAAATAATTAACATTAAATTTTAAACAAAAACTTTACCATATTTGTAATCAATTTTTTTATAGGATTTTACCTGCGCTAAGAACTAGTTTATTAAAAAAAAAAAAAAAAAAAAGTATTTACAACATTTTTTTTGTAAATACTTTTTTTTTTTTTTTTTTTGAACCAGTATGCGCGTGAAAAGAACAAGCACCCTAAAGGTCAACAATTGGCCAATGGTCAATCATGTTGGCTGCTTGGCCTAGCAGTGAATCACCCTAATCATAATTGATATTCAATCAAAAACAAATTTTCACTTCTAAAAAACAATTCTTTCTCTCACTTCAGAATTTCAAGGATCGGCTGCTTTGAAGTCTTGAAGATTATCCGTCGTATCTTCGAGGGATTTTCTTTTCTTTTTTTTTTTTTTCTGATATATTTGGGGGATTTAGAAAATTGCAACCTCTTCACAACGTTGGCTATATATATATATATATATATATATATATATATATATATATATAAAATAACCACCAGCTAACTTGAAGAACTTAATATATATATATATATATATATATATATGCAAAAATTATTCAAAAAAAAAAAAGTGCACAAACTAAAGGCACCTTGTGGGTGATCCCTGGTAAGTCCTGGAGTCCATTTGGTAAGTAACGTAGGGCTTTTTGTGCGTCAAAGGGATGTAATCATCGTAAAGAGAAATGTTAGTATAATTTTTTTTTTTTTTTTTTTTATTCTTTTTGGCACTTTCTTTATGAGATATTGAAATACATGTGTGAATTAATAATAAATATTGAGAATAATAAAGAGAATGCAGAAAAAAATAATATCAGCATTTCTCTCACAGGAAAATGTTATCTCTTGCTTGCGGCAATCAACTCACTCAATATATGTTGGATTTATTTCCATTATGTCAAGAAGAACCAATACTACACCATAAGATGTAGAAATCATTAATGTTATTTCTAATTACTATACTTTCCAAAAATTAATATCAGAATAAATTATCTTCCAGAAAAATATTAGAATAAAAACTAAGTTGGATAATATTTTGATTCTATATGCGTGTATAGTATGTTGAATTGACAAGTAGACCGAGCCTCCATTGTTGACGAGGGCATTATTTTACTCTGCCTTCTTTTCTAAGAAATAAACATGTTTAAACTTTTAAGTTTAACAATTTACCTCTTTAAACTTAAAAATGACTAGCAAACCTTCGTCAATTAATAATGATGTTAATTCTTTAATTGACATATAGTTTCATATTTTTTTATTTACAACAAAGTTATTCTATTTTGATAAAACTTAATTAAAGATCTCACCCCAAGAAATTTTGGTTCATATTGATAAAAAAGACCTTTAAACTCAATTAACAATTCATGGGCAAATCACATGTTAATTTCTGTCAGAAAAAAATAATACTGTAAGTTTAATGGGTAAATTATCAGAAATGAAATTTCGAGGGCACATTCCAACTGAGTTTAAGAGGCAACGATGCAAAACCCCCAAATAAAATAATACATGATAATTGATCCGTCAGGTTTTTTGTTTTTTTTTTTTTTTTTTATCCAATGTCCGGAGTTTACTTTTTTGGTTAGAGATTTTGTACGAGTCAAGTCAGTGACTTCCAATGGTTGCCAAAGAAAAAAAAAAAAAAAAAAAAGGATGGATCATGCGTGCTGGTAGAAGTCTAGAAAAGGCTGCTTTACTGGTGATTCATAAGTATTCAAATCCATCCAGCATGAAAAGGATAGTTTATATTAATCGCAGTTGTTAACGTTTCTATTACTTAAACCAGTGACGCATTTGAGAAAAACAATAACAAGAAGAAAAAGGCTTGCAATTAGACAGTTGACTTCATCCCATCTAGTTTATAGTTTCAAGTTCAACGACTCATCTTTTTTCGTTACCTCCATCCGCCTAAGAGAATGAAGAAGAGAAGCATATGAAAAATATCTAGTTTTTAACAGTCAAATATTTATTAAATTTTATTAAATCATCTATTTTTGTTGTCATATTTTTCTAATCTACTGCAGTTCAAATATGATGATAGTGATAACTACGTGCTACCCTACTACCCTTCCAGAAAAATATTTTATAATTAAATTTTATTTGGGAAGCCAGCCAGCCACTATTGACCTACATTTTCCACGTCGCCGCTCTATCTATACATGTACACATAGCGCAGCAAAAGTTGTCTGTCAAGCTAGTACGAATTCTGTAAACGGTTCCAAGGACTAGTATAGTCAAGTCCTTTAATGGTTTGACCACTGAATTTTTTTTTTTGTTTTTTTTTTTTGTGTCTTTTTTTGTTGCTGAAATTTGATCAACTGATTAAGCATGAATTTTGTTGAGCCTAAGGACCAAGACAAACAACTTATGGAAAAAAGGACCAAGACAAACAATGAGCCTCTTTACAATTGCTAGGATTATTCATCACTCTCTTCACTTGTTCCTCTCACTACATCTTTGTCATCATGCCCATTTAACTTGGGCGCCACTTGGAATTTGTTGCGGGTAGTAGAATTAATGCATACATTATTGGTTGTCGTAGCCGTGGACGTCGTATGGAGCATCTTGGTCGTTTTAACAACTTACCAAAGCAACCAAGATTGTATGATAAACTATAAAGTTTGATCACCTTAGGAAAAAAAAAGAAAAAGGATACACGAATTATTTGTTTATTTACTCTTTTTTTTTTTTTTTTTTCCCTAATTCTCTTGGATGTGTTACAATTTCAATGTTATTCTCTTCTTTGCATTTATTTATTTATTTATTTTCTATATAGTACATTTTGAGAAATGAATTAATTAGCATTATTTCTTCATTATTTTTATTTGAACAAAATGGATAAAAATTTGATGTCATCTAATAGAAGATCACAACTTTCCCTAAAGTACTATATAATCAATTTAAGGTTTAACTTGAATTACTTTTTACATATTCACATTTATTCTTACTAAAGCCTTCATTAATTACTTGTAGTTTAATGGAAAAGACATTTATATGCAATAAGACAATCCATCCAATCTTATGTGTTTTGATTATGTCAAATATAGTTAATAATAATCAAATTATGGATCAATTTTTTATTTGTAATGTTGGATTTGGTAACTACTACGTCATTGTGTAGTTTGTAAGTTGGATAGGAGGACATGGAGTTTGATGTTCTTTGATTGTACATTTTATGTTTTGAATATATAAATTCACTTTTATTTTTTTTAGGCCCGCTCATTTATTTGAGTTTTTTAATTCATAAATTTTATGATTTTTAGTTTTAGATTTTTGTGAGAGCATTCAATTATGCGCCTTATTTTTATTATTCAATTTTTTTTTTTTTTTTTTTTTTTTAGAATTATGAGCTCTTTAAACGTAGCAAAATTTCAATAATTGAATTTAAATATAACAAAATTTTAAAAATATAATAAGCATAGCAAAATTTTAATATCACTAAAATAATAATGACTATCTTTATATAGTACGAAATGTGACATCATTAGGATAATAACTATGTTATTTTGTTATATTTATAATATTTTAAAAATTTTGTTAAATTTCAACTCAAAGTATGACAGTGTAATTATCTCTAGAATTAAATTACTAAATATGCCTAGGAGCAAAAGGTATTTAATAACTGGATGACAAATAGCTAAATGCCGTTTCAACTTTTAAAATTCAACCTGCTTTTTATATCGGTCAAATACCCACTTCTTAGCCCATTTTAAACATTCGAGACCGACAACATTTAGGTCTCGTTTATTTTGTTAGTTTGAATTATAACTCAAGTTTTTATTATAATGTTTTCTCTCAAAAAATTTAAATTTAATTCTTTTTGCAATACGGTATTTTCTCTTATATAAATTCACTTTTCAACTCAGTTGATACTTGATTTCTTACCATCCCTGTTCAAGGCCCAACAATCGCGTCTTGTGACGCAATTGAGCTCACTTTGTGGACCAAGCCACGCTCAAGGAACTGCATGGTCGTGGTTTGGTGGGCCATATGTGATCACGTAGGCTCGTTTATCATTTAATTTGATTTTAATTTAAATCTCAGTGAGGGAGTTTTTAAATTAATCGGATTAAATATAAATGGATGATGGAAAATTTTCAAAAGCCTACCTCTCGTTCTTTTGGAAGCCTAAAATTCTAAATTTTATGCCTTAGAATTTTCCCTACTAGCCAAGATTTGAATCTCGTCGTCTTGAATCCAAAGGTGGCTTTGTTAGTGACGGATAATTCCTAATGGAGCCGTCCGCGGTGTCAAGCATATATCTAAGACTTCTTCTATTTGTAGCAAACATGCCTAACGGGGCTTCTTTTATGGTAGGTATGTCTTTCGGAGCACTTCTTTGCATCCAGGTATGCCTAATAAAGCCTTTCTCCTTGTTAGGCATGCCTCCTTCAAACTCTCACAAGCTCCTTTGTCAAAGGAACCTCATTCGGAGCAACTTGGTGTTAGAGCCAATGTGACGAATGCTTATCTATTCCAATACAAACAATCTCTTACAAGGTCTGACATGCAATTAGACCTCCAAAAGAATATTTCAACGGAGCATAAAGTTGAGTCAAACACTCTTGAGAGTTTTAGACTTGGGGAAGCTCTATGTCAGCCTAAAATCTAAAATTTTACCTCCAAGTCTTTTTATTCTCGGACCATATCTTTGTCAACTTGTAAAGGCATATGATGACCTTGCTCAAAGGGAATTGCGTGTGCAGGTCTCCGTTAAGGCACCACTATAGGCCTTCGGAGCTATCACCATGAATCTTCTATTCTATTTATGGCCAATCTATTTGTCAATTCCGGAAAGATGATAGATGGCTTTGCTCCATTGGGATTAAGTATACAGACTTCCATCAAAGCATGCCGTACAGGCCTCTGGAGCAACCACTAAAACGCCACTATCTTTACCTATAAATGCCCCTCGTCCTCCTCATTTCATCCAGGAAGGGAGCCAAAACTCATAATCACTTCATACTTTCTCTCTTACTTTGAGCAATCTTCTTCAAGTCTTTTGCTATACATACTTCAAGTTCTTCAAAATCTAAAGGGCTACCCAGTTTCTAAGTGTTGATAGCCATAGAAACTCTTCAATAACTCCCCTCAATCTTCTTTCAACTATCATTCAATAGTGTTTGAAGTTTCTTCGAGCTTCTTCTGGAAACACTTACGCCCTCATCTTCATAGTCACTCTCGGTCACTGTTGGAGCAAGTGTTCCATACACTAGAGCATTATCCACCTCCACAAGTCACATTCTCGCCCTTCATCAAGCCTTATCCACCATACGAGTCATCTTCGGTCTTGGAGCAGCCCGTGTCTATCTTCAAAGCACCGCTCTATGAAATCCCCATGCAACCTTTGAATCTCCTCTTCATCAACTATGTGATCACACCTTCCACCACTCTTCATCTATGTAGTTCCTTATATATATCTTTTCGAGGTTCTCTAACATTTTGTAAGGGCATTTTGGACATTCAGCAACAAAGTGGGTCCTAGGATTTGACTCCTTCAGTTTCTTCAGACCTAACTATCTCCACATTTCCATTAGAGGTCCTTCCAATATCATCTACTTCGAGGACCGCTATGTACTTCTGCCACGTCAAATTCAACTTCAACTAGTCATATATTTATGTGTGTCAACTCTCAAAATGTCATACCTCTTAAATTCCCCCGATAAATTATAATTGAAAACTTAATTAACAAAATGAATAAATTCTAATTAAACATCAGTTTTTAACCAGCATTTTAAATGGTGTGAAAGGGGTTATGAACTTTTTAGTAACTGTACACTTTTGACATTTGGAAACTGCCATTGTGAAAAAAAAAATATATTTTAATGTTGCTCAATACAATGTCGATATAAAAATCAATGTTAGAGAATATTAAACAACAGTTTTTAACCGACATTAATCATCATTGTTGTATTAGTTAGGGCTGTAAGAAATCACCCCGAACCCGACGAGCCGAGCTGACCCTAATTGAAAATCACGGGTTTCTAATTTTTTATTTAATTTTCAGTTTTAATTATGCCTAACCGAACCGGGGTTACATGAACTCGAGGTAACCCTACTCGTTCAAAATCAATGTCCAACACTTCAAATTCTTACTTTCATAAGTTTATGGACTTTATGCATTTAAACTAATTTTTATTTTTGGATTCATTTTGTAAAAAATGCTTGTATGTCATAGTTGTTGAATTAGGACATTCTTTATTTATATTGGAAGTGTTTGATTTCAAAGTGAGTGTTTTAGTTGTTCACCTTGCATTTAGACTCCCTCTTGAAAGAAAGACATGTACTATTTGACAATGATTTCTTCTGTAATAAGCACAGATTAATTGACTAAAAAATGATAATGTGGTCCTTGAGATCACCAACCCGAGTAACCCTAGTAACCCGACCCTACCTGAGGTCACCCGAAAGGTTATAGGTTTGTAGACTTAAGAGAGTGTCGCGGCTTAAAATTTTCTCAACTTTTAACCCTACCCGGCCGAACATGTTCAAAGTAGGTATTCTCAATTTTTTGACTCAACCCTACCTTACCGTTTACAATGTCCAACACTTCAAATTCTTACTTTCATAAATTTATGGACTTTATGCATTTAAACTATTAACTTATTTATGTTTTAGATTCAAATGTTTATGTAAAAAAAAAAAAAAAAAAAAAAAAAAAAAAAAACGTTTATGACCCGTTTATGACCCATATTGAAAATAGGACATTTATTTGTTTATTATTGACTGGATCACTTATAGTTAAAATTGCATAATAGCCAACACACATTAAAATATCTAAAACATCACTTATTTAATTGTTTCAAAACATACCAATTACTAAACATCTAAACCCCCTTAAACATCTAAAGAAAAACATAACCAAGTACATTTAAATAAGTTTGAAAACATAACCAAATATTTGAAAATTTAAGTTAATACATAATCAACCATCTACAAGTCCATTGGCATATTTAAGTGCATAAAGCATTATTTAAAGTTTAGGTTTGTCGGTTACAAATCATCCATTGGCATTTTGATAACCATCTACAAGTCCATCTACAAATCATCATCTACAAAGTCCATTGGCATTTTGTAATTTTATCAACATGCCATAACTTATTTAAAAGTTAGAGTGTTAAATTAAGTTAACCCTTTTATCAAACACCCTTCATGCAAATGAGAGAATATAAATAAAACGGGTTTGAGAGAATGAGAGAATGAGAAAAAGAGAATGTCAGGGTTTTATCTTAAAAAAAATATAATTTTATCAATTAATAAACGTGGTTCCGTGTCACTTAATCCGATAACTAAACGAAGAATTTTTTCGAAATTTTTCAATCCAACCCGTTTATCTTATTTGTGTCTCGAACGACCCAATTAATAATTGCGCAGTCTAAATCCATTTATCTCGTGTCATTTTCGTGTCGTTTTATCTAATCCAGGTCCATGGTCACAACAACCCATAATGTGCACGCCACCTTCGACAACCCATAATGTGTACACTACCTACCTCAAAAGGGTTGTAGTAGACGAAACACTAGTCATTATAGCTTATGTAATCACAAATGAGAAATTATAATAAATGTTTTTAAAATGAAAATATAAATATAAATAGTGAAAATAATTTTTATAAAAAATAATTAAAAAATAATTAAAAATTATTTTTATTTTTTTGTTTTTATTTTTAATACTTATTAATAATATTATAATATATTAATTAATAAATACGATTTTATTTTTTTATTATACTCAAAATTATATTTTAAAAAATTAACTAAATATAATTTTAAAATCAATCTTAAAATAATTTTCAAAATAATCTTATTTTTATTTTTAATTAAAAAATTATTTTAAAACTAATTTTAAACGCCCATATTGATATTGCATAGAAGTCTTGATAATGACCAAGACTAACTTTGACTATCGAAAATAAAAAAGGATTTTGACTAAGCATCTCGGCGTAAATCTCATCATCTGATCGAAACAATGTGTTCTTGACTTTTTCTTCGTTTTCCACGATTTGAATAAATTACCCCCCTTAAACAATGCTTCACATCCAGCTCCAACCACGATTTTACACGTACAACCACGTTCTAGAACAAAATATTCGGTCGACAAACAAAATCCAATAAAATAATATCTCCCAACGTTTATCCTTTTAAGCGTTATACTCTAGTGAAAACGTTCGTCACTATGTTTTAAAACGATTAATGAGTGTCCTATTTTTTTTATTATTATATACCTATTTCTCTAGACAGAAGTATAAAATAACGAATAGTATTCACCGATTAAATAATGAAAATTGACTTGTTACATTAATAATATAAAGAGTTAGAAAAGAAAAATAGACTTTTAATACAATTGTATTCATTGTCAAAGCACGCCAGACGTGAAACCAAGATGGTTTGGTTGAAAATAGGAACTTGCTTTCAGTAATACGGTAAACCCCGAACTTTTAAAATCCCTGAAACATTTTAGTAACAAGTTACTCCTACAACTTTTTTTATGTTGACAAGTAACTTTTTTTAGGAGTAACAAGCTACTCCTACAACTTTTATAATAGAGGGCAAGTCTAGACCAATTGAAACCCGTAAAATTATTTGACAAAATAGATTTTTCCTCTGTTGCACAAAGTATTTGCATCTGCCTTCATTCTCTTTCACCTCCTTAAATCGAAGAGGATAATCTGGCGAGGATCAGTAAGAATAAGTGCCAACCACTCAATTTGCAACCCAAGTTTTTAATGTCGTATGATTATTAGGGATGCTCCAATTTCGTCAAATCACTTGCCGACTCGTTGCAACCAGTTGATAGCCAACTAGTTTAACAATATCACCCTTTGCAACATGTCTGAAAAGCCAATTCAGGCTACTACTCATCGAATAAACAATTTACAACAAATGAAGCCCGATCAAGATCAACCTAATTACTTTTTTTTTTTTTCATAAATTCTACTTTTCTTAAAAATCATGTGTTATTAGGCTAAAAAAAAAAAAAAAGGGAAAGAAATTAACGTAAATTTAGTACTTGTGTCGTCACCTGAAAAATATCATCTACAATTGACGAGAATAATCAATTTAACCAGACTCCATTAAAAATTAAGAATTGGGAAGGGGACCTAACTTATCACTCACTAAAAAGTGGTGCCAATAATCTTCTAGTAGTATATAGAACGGGATATTTACGTTAGAGGTCCCCAAACTTTATAATCGTTGACATTTGAATCATCATTTTAAGAATTTAGACTTCGTTCACTTCGCAGATTCGAGTTTTTAATTCAAATTGAGATGTGATATTTTCTTAAAGCTTTTCACTGTAACAAAAAAAAATTAAATGTGACATTTTTTAAGAGCTTTTTACTGTAGAAACTTAAAACTGAAAACTTGAATCGGCAAAATAAACGAGGCCTTAAAAATTCAACTCGCCAAACTTTAGGAAATTTTTAAAAATGCCATCAATAAATTGACACTTTTTTTTACTATCACTAATAACCTATAGGTTATGTTTTCATAACCAAGTTATGTTTCATAACCTGCAAATTCTTTTCATAACCTGCTGAATATCTTTTGTAACCTGCAAGTTATCTTTCGTAACCCGCAAGTTATCTTTTTGTATCCTGCAAATTATTTTGTGTAGCAACTTCAAAATTGTATACAGTGACATAAATAATAAAATTGAAAAAATAATGGTTAACTAAAAATTTTCACCATAGTCTTACTCCGTTTACAAGATTAGTCTACATTTCCATTTTTTCCATAAATTTCATAAAGATGTATAATATTTTAAGACATTTTTGTACATTCAGTCCCCAAAAAACATTATTTTTTGGTGTAAAGGTCCCCCAAAGCTTTTTCTTTGCTTATTTTTATTCATAACTAACATAATATGCTCTAACATAAAGTTAATTATGTTAATTAATTGAAAAAAAAAAAAAAAAAGATTGATCCTAATTAGAAAAACACTAAGTTAAATATGTAAATAAGTAACTATAATGCAAAATTAGTTGTCCAACTACATGCATTAGCGTGTAAAGAGCAGGTAGCTAGAATGGGTGTCATTGCAGTTGTAAATTGGAACCAATTTACTTGAGTACAATAGAATGGATATCCATATATTTATAAGAGATAATACTCAAAACACCCCCTGCATTTTGTCTAAAAACCACTTTTGCCCCTCTTATTATGCAAATGCCCAAAACACCATTCTATGTTTCTAAAAGCATACCCAAAATACCCCTGAAGCATTTAAATTTTTGAAAATATCATAACTACCCTTCTTAAACTATATTAAATGTTATTTTAGACATGATTTGACAAAAAAAGTTGCATAAAAAAATTTAAAACTGCTCAAATAAATATTTCGATCAAAGAAATACCTCAATTATTTTGAAAGTTCTCAAATTTTTAAGATTGATTTTATTTAACATTTCAGTTTAATAAGTTACAGTATTTAATAAAGATTGGGAATGGTAGTTTTGGTATTTTAAAAAGTTTAGTTGCTTCAATGGGTGTTTTGGGTATGTTTTTAGAAACACGGGAGGTGTTTTAAGCATTTACATAATAAAAAGAGCAAAAGTAAAATTTTAACAAACTACAACGGGTGTTTTAGGTGTTTTCTCTATTTATAAATATCTTGTGTTTTTTCCTTTTTGATCAATCTTTTGTGTCACTAATTAACATATTTAACTTTAGGATTATTCTCACTAATGCTACTGAACTTTAAAGTCATTCTCAATTTATCTCCTAAACTTTATAAACTCACTTTGCCTTCTAAACTTTGAATTGTTCTCACTTAACCTTTTTTGTTGTATTGCTGTTAAAATCATACGGAAAAAGAGAATGTTAAGTGTGGTCATATGATTTTCATCTAAAACAAAAATACCACGTGATTCGTTATTCTCTCTTTTTTCTATAAGTTTTTAATAAAAATTACAAAAGAATTAACTTGAAGTTCATGGAGCAAAATAAGAACTTTTAAAGTTTAGAGAGCAAACTAAGAATGACCCTAAAATTCAGGGCATTAGTAATAATAATCCTTAACTTTAAGTTTGAACATACTAACATAAATTATGGACAAAGAATAACAAGTTACACTTAAACAAAGGAAAAAAAACTTTTGAGGACTTTTCTACCAAAAGAAATATTTTAGGGAGCTGAGGTGCGAAAATGCCTTAAAGTATTCTATATCTTATGGATTTAACAGAAAAAATGGAAGTGGGAACTAACAGTGCAAATAAAATAAGGGTTTGGGAACCTGAATGTCCAAATTCTTAAAATGGGGTCCCAAATGCCAAAGATTACAAAGTTTGGGGGCCTCTGGCTCAAAAATCCCATTTCAAAAATATATGTATGTCTGTGATTGGGCTCCCTTGACATTCAGAGTTGAAAAATAATATTTATCCCTATAAAAGCCCATACTCATAAAATGGTTCTAACTAGGTTGAGTCCCACTTAGAGGTGAAAGTTAGGGCTAGGCTGGGCCTGGGCCTGCCCTAAATGGGAGAGGGAAACCAAGCCCAATCTTAAAGCCCAAAAGGCCGGCCAAGAATTTTAAAGGTATTTTCAGGAAAAAAAAAAAAAAAAAAAAAAAAAAAAAAAAAAAAAAAACAAACAAACAAACTTTAAGAAGATGGCGTTTGGGCTGGCCCGGCCCAACCCGAGTAAACTTTTGGACTCGAAACCTTGGCAAGGCCTAGGCCTACAGTGATAGGCCTCAGGCCAGCCCATTTGGTCCGGTCTTTAATACAGCTCTAGTCCTAGCTACTTACTTAATGGGACCTACCTTATGTGAGTAGAAGGGTATTAACTCTATCGGAAAAAACAGGGGTGTTGTTCGGAGTTTGGGTCTGAAAGAAACTTTTTGGCACCACCAGATGGTGCTAGTACCCGGTCCAATAGCCAAATATATTGTTAGGGTATAGAGTATAAACCAGTGGCATTACAGAAGACAAAAATGTCCCCGCGTAAAGAACGAAACAATAGTGATTTTTGGTTTCTGTTGTCTTTGATTTTCTCTGTCAAAAGGACATGGAGGATAAACGAAAGTAACACATGTTACAGGATTTTGGGTTGCTATGCTACAAGGGTATATAAAGAGTTGACAGGAACCATATCTAGTATTTGATAACATGATGACGTAACCAAAGTTCATACATTACCATATGAAATGCATCATATTTGGTGGGAGGTGAGTTCCATTGAAAGTGCCTCTGGACCTATAAAAACAAACAAATAAATAATAAATAAACGAATTTCACACAGTTATTACGCAGATCATTCCAGTGATTTGCACGTTCGGCGAAAAAAGTCTTGTTTCTTTAGATGAAGACAAATCAGAACATGGTGAATCATAACTCTTTAAACAAGAATGCATGTTAACGTTTTGGAAAATAGAAATTCTGATCATGAAACGAAGAATTCTCGAAGTTGTGGGGGAAGGGCTCTTACCTTAATCAAGTTTCTATGAAGTGCAAGAAACTCCTCGTCAGGTATGTTCTGCAGAATTTGTTTAAGCTGATAGACATCACTCTCCTTGACTATGATGGAGAATTTTCGCCAATCAAGAATGTCGTTGAATGGCAGGTCATAATAATTTGACAATATGACTGCAAAAGAAATAAAATCAATCTAGCTTGGTGAAGACTAAAGAACAAGAGAATAAATAAAGGGGATCCAAAAAAAAAAATATTTAAAATAAAAACATTCAGAAAGGCAATTGAATTTCCATATCTGCAAGGCTTAGTGAGCAGAGTTCTATACAATCTGCAGTCTACATTCCTCCACTCCAAAAAGCAAAAACTAACTGACCAGTCCGATAACATTGGTTCTTTGATCATGTAGCAAGGCTAGAACAAACAAGGATGAGTACAACTCCTCTGATTACATACGCGAATCAAGTAGTTGTGCATTTTGTTGACCTCAAAATTTTTATTGGGCTAAAACAATCCTCTGCAGCACTGTTTCTCTTTGCCACATGCTAAAAAGTTACTTGTAAATAAAGTTGAAACAAAAAATTCTACTAGGCTTGCTTAATGGTAGCTGATCTTGTTAGTTACCGAGATTATAGAGTCTAAGGGAGTTCCCCCTATAGACAGCAAATCCTTGATGAAGCATAATAAAAAGCCAGGTCAGAGTGTAAGACTTTGTTGCCCTGAACCCTAATCTGTGAGCACAAGTCACTGTTCTTTGTCTGAATAAAATCCTAACCCATCAATCCAATACATATGCATACATGTATATTTTAAACGAGGGCTCACTTCCAAACCATCAATATAACAAGACAAGACATGTTATGATAGAGTCCAGGAAATAGCCTCCCCAATGCTCCTGCACACCGACCAAGGTTCATAGCAGAAACCCAATAGCTGGTTTTGCCTTGCCTAATCTGTGTCTCCAAGTCCTTGGATGTTGGGATTAATCTTCACTGTACTGGGCAGGTTAAAGAATTTCAATTTTTCTACTGGGCGAGAGAGAGAGTGATCTAACCGGTGTCTTTACTCTTTCATAACATTTGCATATAAAATTAGTGCTCATTCCAACAGCTAAAAGAGAGAGAGAGAGAGAGAGAGAGAGAGAGAGAGCTTGTTTCTTGTTTCTAACAGGTTTTTAACAGCTAAAAGAAAAAATTCTTACCAGGAATACACCCATAATGTATTGAGTCAGCTATCCGAGCACTGTTCACCTGGGAACCACCGGGGCATATGCAATACTTAGTGATGTAAAATCTCTTTTGGTACAACAAATCCCCAGTAGCTCTGTTGATTCTGTTGTTCAATACATAAAGGTCTGTGTCATTTTCCCAAACTCGTGCCAGTATAACACGAATTTTAGAGTTCCGATGACCAGCCCAAAAACCAAGCATTGTCCTGCAAAGCATGACCAACTTTAATTATAAAATTGAACTGATATTGTTAGGTTACTTCAAGGAGTAATGAAAATATTGAGCACACAATTATAAACTGCAAGATTCAAATTTTGGCAAGTCGGTAACATAGGCCACAAAAAAAAGACATTAAAACAACAACCGGTAAATTAAACAAAAGAGCCAAAGTGCCCAATACACGTTGATTAATTAGTGAATAATGTGTGGCAGAAAGAAATCAATATTGACATTTTTGCTACTCTTACCTATTCTCCACATCATTCCCTCCAGCTGGAAGAGCAAATGGCTGCAATACTTGAGGCAGAGCAACATCTTTATGTGGAATAAACCCAACATCATAACTTGGAGAGCATACAACTCGGATTGAATTCTTTACGAGAAGTGGAAGACCTTCAGTCGCCCTCACACCAACATCATGACAAGTGACAAAAAAATGATCTGCACCTAAGGTTCTATTCCAGTAAGGATATTTGGAGATTAATCCCTCCACATAACTCTGGACAATTATGGTCATATTCTCATAAGACGTTCCCTGCACAAATTAATAAAAGCTCATAAACCATTACAAAAAAGATTTAAGTTCTCGAGAAGAGTGGGAACTTCTTATTAACAATAACTCCTCAATGGCCAATTCACATGCTCATTTGAGTAAACTATTACCAGACACCATGGACGCTCAAGAAATCAAGCAACCTCAGATTTTTTTTTTTTTTTTTTTTTTTAAAAAACGATAATATTATTAAACTGAAAAAGGAACACTAGAAAGCAGAGGGAGAGTTTTCCTCCAACAGACCAGGGTCAAAAATACAAATAATAAGCTGAGAGCTGAAACAAAAAAAAAAAAAAAAAAAAAAAAGACCAAGCTACAGAAAAGGAGACCAATCCCTAACCAAATGTGAAAATAATGGCCGACCAAACTCCTTATCCCCATATCAGATTCTTATGTTAGGTGGAAAAGTTAAGTAAATACGCATAAAAAAATCAAGGGCACGAAATCCACAGAACACACAACAAAAGACATCCTTGAAAAGAAAGATGGAAAAAAGAGAAGCAAAGGAGGATTCAATATGTATTAAAAAATGATGAATAAGGAAAAACCATAAATATATACAGATTGGACCCAGCAATGGCTCCAGATGCGTCTAGAAATAAACAGAGCTTATAATGAAACATAACTGATGAAAGCCAAAAAAAAAAGGGTTGACGGCTTTGAAGATTTCAGATTGCCTACCTTTGTCCAAAGACTGTTCCAAAATAAGCATAGAAAAGGTGTTCACAATTACTTAAGAATTTTTTTTTTTTTTTTTTTTAAGAAACGAGAAAAATTTATTAATAAAAAAATTACTTTAGATCTTTTAAATTCGAACAATTGCATTCGTAAAACAGAACAACCTTCAATTGAAATGAGAAAGGAAATCAGCAACAGGAGTGATATCCTGTACTCTAGTTAATACTATAGGAGACTTTTGTTCTAATTACTCCATTATTGCAACAATACTACCTAAACGGTAAATATACTGTCATATATATACATATATATATATATATTTTATAATACTTTATTGATGAAAATAAATCAATACAAGGTGACGGGAATGAGAGATCCTCCAAAGCAAAAAACCAAAAACAGTTTTGACAAGAAACAAAAAGCACAACAACTCTCTAAGTATCAATGACTCAACACATCCCTCCAACTTAAGAGAATTAAAGATAAAGGAAAATGCTTAAACTCTTTATCTGTAGAAGCCCAAAGCAAAGCCAGGAATTGAGCCTTTTCAAACAGATCAGTCTCTTCAAAATCTTTGTCCTAAAAAATTCATTGGTTTCTTTCCAGCCACACCACCCAAAGAAAATTGCCAACATCGTTGTTTTCCACATAATCTTCCCCTTCTAGCCATTCCAAACACTCTTAGATCCTCTTTTTGTAGCGAAGTACAGCTCTTAGGGCTGATCCAGTGAAAATCAGCTCCTTTAAAAAGACGAATCCATTAACCCCACACAACCCGACAATGCAAAAACAAATGATCAATGTCTTCCCCATTTTCCCAGCAGAAAACACACCAATTCTGCGAGAGGAACATATGAGGATGTTTCAGTAGGACCAGATCACCTGTATTTAATTTCTTCCAATAACACAACCATGCAAAAACTTTTAACTTAATGGAACGCAAGTTTTCCAAATGGAATCATTAGCATGAAAAGGAATAAGATTTGAATTGGGGACATCAATTAAGGAATGAAAAAAAAAAAAAGAAGCACAAGTGAAACCCTCTGCATTGGGTATCCAAATCCTCTTATCTTCCACCTGAGGCCTTGGAGAAAATGTCTCCAAGACACTGGACAGCTCAGCAAACTCCTACAACTCCCTTTCCCATTGATTTCTTCTAAAATTAAAATTTCAACTCCACCCTAAGAGCTCAGAAGAAATAAAAGCTTCATTGATTTTGGAATTTCCAGAATTAGAGAGGCTAAACAATCTAAGAAAGGTAATAGCCAAAGGCTGATCACCCACCCAACAATCCTTCCAAAAACGAATTTTAGAACCCTCCCCCACTTCCCACTTAACATTTTTCAAGAAAACAGGGGGACCTTGAGAGATGAATTTCAAAGGACTTGATGACTTCCATGCGTAACCGGATTTGAATCCCAACAGTTCAGATGAAGTCCATATTTGCGTCTGATGACCGTGGCCCAAAGGGAATCCTGCTCCAGTGGAAATTTCCACAACCATTGCCCCCAAAGTGCTTGGTTTTTGCGCAGAAGATGTCCAATTCCTAATCCTCCATTTTTCTTGCTTAAACACACCGATTTCCAAGCTACCAAACAGTCCACTCTTGAGTCCTTTTCACCATACCAAAGGAAGTTCCTCATCCTTTTTTCCAACAAATTTGCAATAGATGCCAGGAGCTTAAAAATGGAAAGGTAATAAATAGGAATATTCGCAAAAACCGATTGGATCAATGTAAGCCGCCCCCCTTTTACCAAAAAGCCTTTCTTCCAATCATCCAATCTTTTTCCAACCTTGTCTAAGACCGGCGTCCAGAATTCCTTAGATCATGGGTTTCCACCCAACGGAAGACCCAAATAATTTAGCAGCCACTCACCAATGCCACAACCAAGAATGGCCGCTATATCCCGCACAACCTGGACTTCGATGTTTATACCAGCCACAATGCTCTTATTCATTTTGATTTTGAGGCCTGAACAGTGACTGAAAATCTCAAGAATTGCAGCCACATTTATGAAGTTTTCACAATTAGGGTCTAAAAGCAACGTGTCATCCACAAATTGCAAGTAGGTTACCATCATTCTTTCATACCCCACCATGAAACCTTTAACTAAACCCAGACCCCAAGCTTTTTCAAGAAGACCCTAAGGGCATCAGAAACTAAGGTAAACAGAAAAAGGGATAACGGATCCCCTTTCTAATACCTCTGGTTGCACCAAATCTCCCTCTTGGTTTGCCATTAATCAGAATTGACAAGTTAGCATATCTAAAAAATCCATTCACCCACAATCTCCATTTATCCCCAAAACCCTTCATTCTCAACACAAAGTCCAAAAACGTCCAATTCAAGTGATCGTAGGCCTTCTCAAAATCTAACTTGAACACCATTCCTTCCTTTCGCTTAGATCTATAATCCTTAACAAGCTCATTTGCCACTAAATCCAAGATTTGTCTTCCTCTAATGAACGCACTTTTAGTCTTTGAGATAGTGGTCCCCAAACCTACCCTAAGTCTATTTGCCAAAACTTTCATGAGAAATTTGTACAAGCTTGACACTAGACTGATTGGCCTGAAATCTGTCACCTCAGAAGAATCAATTTTCTTCGGAATGAGGCATATGAAAGTGTGATTCAAAAGAGTGAGATTTTAGCTAGGCTGGATTGGTTGGATATATAATAAGAATGGGTAAATGGTCAATGAACTTTCAGTTAATACAAACTCAACTTTGCTAAAAGAATGGATAAATAGTAAATAAACTTTCAGTCAATAAAAACTCAACTTCGCATGCATATTATTCCATATCAATACATCCAAATTCTTTCTTGACCCAGTAGCGTTCTTTTGTCATTGAATCTGCTTTAATTTCCTAGAAATTAAAACTTTGATTAACCTCACTGAAGTCATATCTCCACATCCATACCTTTTCAGCAACACAAACACATCCGGTTATCAAAAACCTTTATCACCCTCTTTCACTGAAAAGACAGTTCGCAGTACACAAACAGAGCAAATCTTTCAAATTTCTCAGATTCAAAAGCGGCATTGCAATTCCAAAAGTTTATATTGTTACTAGATTACAATTTTCTCAAAAAATATGAACCAGAACCAAACCTCGTACCTTGCCCCGCATTTTATGGCAGGAGATGGGAATGAAGAATAGGTCGGCTTGATCCGGATCCTCGGTGCGGAATCGGCTCTCTCGAATGTTCTGGAAGAAATACCCCTCGCCCGCGTACTTCCCCGTGAGCTTCCTCGGCGTCTGATAAAAGGTATTCGGATCTCCGTCGGGATATATATACACCTTGAATTTCCTCTCCATCTCCGCGTAGTTCAATCGGAAAACCTCCGGTGAGTGGAACACGCCGGAAATCTCGTCCTTCTTCTCTTCCTCGGCCACATTCTCTGTTTCCACTTTCGCAGAAACCTTCAGAAAACAAAATAAATAAGAACAATCGAAGAGTAAAACGTCGTAGAGGTAGAAGAGATTTTCCTTACCAAAGCTGTGGGGCTCGGGTTCTGGAGAGGGGATTTGAGGGATTTGAGGGAGAAACAGATGAAGGAGATTAAGCTAAGGACCGCGAGAGTGAGAAGAGAACGCCGAAACGAGCAGAAAGCGGAAGACGGCGGTGACTGAAACTGCTTGCCGCTGCTCATCGCCCGTGATTTTCCCGGCGACCTCACCGATTGAGTGAAGGAGTGGAGGGAGATTTCTTTGTCGCTTGGATTTGGTTTGGCGATGACTGATTGATTGCTTCTGATTCCTTTTACACATGCAAAGAAAACTACTAGAAACTAAAGAGCATGTTCTTCTATCTAAAAAAAAGCCGAAAGATAACTCAAATTTTAATTTTATTTAAGTTTATATTTTTTTAAAATTTTAATTTTATTTAATTTATAATTTTATTTAAATTATAATTTTAATTTAAATTATAATTTAAATTTAATTTAAAAATTATACTTAAATTATACTTTAAAAAATAACCCTTAAAAGAGTTCCTTTTTACATTTTTGAGTTTGATGGGACAACTAAAAATTATTGTAAAAAATTTTCATAATAATCAAGTTTAATTTTTTTATTATAGTAAAAAAATTTTACATAAAAATTTTATTTATTTTATTAATTTAAGTTTAAAATTTAAATTTTATTATAGTAAAAAAATTTAAAAATAATCGTATCTAACTATTTTATTATAATAAAAAATTCACATAAAGTAACATCTCAACTCAAATTAAAAACTTAAACTAGTAAAATAAATGGACTTAAAATCACATCTCAATTCAAATTAAAAACTTAAATCAACAAACTAAATGGGTACAAACTATAACCTGTTTAGTAATGTTTTTAAAATCATTTTATTTTTAGTATAAAAATAAAAATAAGATTACTTTAAAAAAAAATTTAGACCGATTTTAAAATTTGGTTTAGTTAATTTTTTAAAAAATAGTTTTTAATATAATAAAGTGAAATTATGTTTGATTATATTTATTAAATTTTGTTTGAGTATATATAATTAATAATATTAAATTAAGATATTGAGTAATTAAAATCACTTAACAAATAAAAATTAATATATTGATAATATAATAATGGACATCATGAGTACATTAGTAATTGAACTATATATATATATATATATATAATAAATTAATATACTAAATAATTAATATAATTATTATGTTGGTAACTTATTTATATTTAGAAGTTTATAAGTAATTAATTAGTGTATTAATTAAAAATTATGAGTATATAAATAATTTATTAATATTCTATTTATTAATTAAATAATTAACTTTTAATCACATAATTAAATAATCAATTATTAATTTCTAATGTTTGTTTAATATTCTATTATTTAATATATTAATTGATCAATTTTTTATAATTAGTATTTAAATAATGATTAATTACTTATTATCGATTATTAATTATTATTGATTAGTATATTACTAATTAATATTAATAATATAATATTAATTGTCAATTGAGCAATTACTCTTTGTTTTTTTTATGTATCAATTATTTACTAATTAATAGATTATAATTGATATAATATATGATTGATATATTAATTATTAGTTATTTATTTAATTAATCTTTAACTAAATAATTAATTACTATTTATTTATTATTTTTATTAATAAATTACAAATTTTAGTAATAATAAATTTATATTTAATTAATAATTAAGTAATTACTTTCTATTTATTAGTTATTAATCATACTATTTATTAATTATTATTATTATGTTATATAATTAGTAATTAATAATAATTATTTAAGATAACATTGTTGATAAGTACTAAAAAATGAAAACGGAAAAGGGAAAACAACTTTAAATCATTTTTTACTTCCTTCACAAAAATTATTCTCATTGTTTTTTGCTTTCGTTTTCATTCTAAAAACATTTGCTAAATAAACGCGATTTGCATACCATTTTCATTTTTGTGTCTCAAAAGACGTGTAGATTTGAAAAACAACAAAAAATGCTAAGCATGCTTTTGACATCCTATGTTTTTTATAGTGATATAGTGAAAGATGTGCGGAGACGTTTTTAAAAACATGGAGCCAAAAGATAAATCTGTCGGCATTCTGTCCTTGGTTCCTCGCGAAGCATGAGAACAAGTTTGTCTCTACGTTTTGCATAATGCTCACAAGGTGGAACTATACATAGAGGTCCACAAAAAACAAATAAATGCAGCAAACTCAAAAAGAGGGAGAAATGAGAAGTGGTTGCAAGATTAACATAACCAAACATTTAGAAAGTGGATAAGGACACACACTTACTCCAAGGTTCGTGAGTCAAAAAATGAAGGTGTGTTAAAAAACTTATTTTAGGTAGTGAACACATTCACATGTGTGTTTCAAAATTCAATTTTAAACATAAATAATCACATATTAATTTTACAATGCAAAATATAATTAAAAATGTAATTTTTTTACCCATTCTGGCTCTTGGGCACCACACTACGCAAACCAAGGACTTTTTGACAATGTTTTACTTTTTTTTGTCTTTTTAGGCCATCTTTTGCCAGGATGCCTAGAAAAATGTAAGGAACGTGTTTGTAAAATTTCAAAATTGTTTGACATCAATTTTATTTTATTTTCTTTTTTAAAGACAAAATATGAAGAAAATCATTAAAAAAAATAGAATATTTATCAAAAAATGGTGCCACATGTTGCATTAATTCTTAAAAATTGTATAATAATTTTCAAATGCAAAACATAAATAAAATATAAATTTTTGACCCATCTCACCCCTTGGATGCCCCACTACACGGGGCATGGGCTTTTTAACAGCATTTTACTTTTTTTTTGTAAATTTTTTAGGCCATTTTTTTGCAGGCATGCCCAGAAAAATGTAAAGATCATGTCTGCAAAATTTCATAATTGTTTGACATCAATTTTATTTTTTTTCTTTTTTAAAGACGAAAAAAAGAAACTCATAAAAAATAGAATATTCATAAAAAATGGTGCAGCTTATTATATTAATTCCTAAAAATTGTATATAAATTTTAGAATGTAAAAAATAAATCAAAATGTAAATTTTTTACCCATCCCGGCCCCTGGGTACCCCATTATGTGAGGCGGGGACTATTTGACAGTGTTTTAATTTTTTTACCAATTTTTTATTCTATTTTTTGCAAGCAAGCACAAAAAAATGTAAGGATCGTGTTTGTAAAATTTCATAATTGTTTGACATCAATTTTACTTTATTTTACTTTTCAAAGATGAGAAATAAAGAAAATCATAAAAAAATAGAATATTCATCAACAAAATGGTGCAGCTTGTTACATTCATTTCTAAAAATCGTATATGAATTTTAGAATGCAAAACATAAAAAAAATATTAATTTTTGACACATCCCGGCCCTTGAGCGACCCATTACGCGGGCAAGGAGCTTTTTGACAGCGTTTTACTTTTTTGGTCATTTTTTTATGCCATTTTTTGCAAGCATGCCCACAAAAATGTAAGAATCGTGTCTGTAAAATTTCACAATTTTTTGTCGCCATTTTTAGTTTATTTTATTTTTCAAACATGAAAAATAAAGAAAATCATAAATAATAGAATATTTATAAAAAAATAGTGACGCTTCTTGCATTAATTCCTACAATTTGACTATTAATTTTAAAATGCAAAACATAAATAACAAAATTTTGAACCATCCCGGCCCTTGGGCGCCCCACTATGAGTCGGGAACTTTTTGGCAAAATTTTCTTTTTTTCTCATTTTTTACAGGCATGCCTAGAAAAATATAAGGATCGTGTCTCTAAAATTTCGAAATTGTTTGACATCAATTTTATTTTATTTTATGTTTTAAAGACAAAAAATGAAGAAAATCACAAAAATAGAATATTCATAAAAAAATAGTGCCGCCTATTGCATTAATTTTTAAAAATTGTATATTAATTTTAGAATACGAAACATAAATAAAAATGACAATTTTTGACCCATACCGGGCCCTGGGCGCCCCACAACGTGAGGCATGGGCTTTTTTACTGCGTTTTATTTTTTTTTGTAATTTTTTAGGCCATTTTTTGCAGGCATGCCCAAAAAAATGTAAGGATCGTGTCTGCATAATTTCATCATTTTTTGAAAAATAGTGCAGCTTGTTGTATTAATTCGTAAAAATAGTATATTAATTTTAGAAGACAAAACATAAACAAAAATATTAATTTTTAACCCATCCTAACCCCTGGGCACCCCACTATGCGAGAATGGGACTTTTTGATAGCATTTTTTTTGTTATTTTTTTAGACCATTTTTTACAAGAATGCCCAAAAAAATGTAAGGATTGTGTCTGTAAAATTTCATAATTTTTTGATGACGTTTTTATTTTATTTTATTTTTCAAAGACGAAAAATAAAAAAAATCATCAAAAATAGAATAATCATCAAAAAATTGTGCTGGTAATTGCATTAATCCCTAAAAATTGAATATTAGTTTTAGAATATAAAATATAAATAAAAATGTAAATATTTTATCCATCCTAATTCCTGGGCGCCCTACTATGCGAGCCGAGAGCTGTTTGACAGCGTTTTACTTTTTTTTGTCATTTTTTTGTGGCCATTTTTCGCAGGCATGCCTAGAAAATGTAATGATTGTGTCTGTAAAATTTTACAATTGTTTGACCTCAATATTATTTTATTTTGCTTTTAAATTGAAAATAAAGAAAATCATAAAAAGTAGAATATTCATTAAAAAATGGTGTCGCTTATTGCATTAATTCCTAAAAATTCTATATTAATTTGAGAATGAAAAACCTAAATAAAAATGTAAATTTTTTATCCATCCCAGCACCTGGGCGCTCCACTACGCGGGCAAGGGCTTTTTGAGAGCGTTTTACGTTTTTACTCATTTTTTAGGCTATTTTTTGTAAGCATGCCCAAAAAAATGTAAGAATTGTGCCCATAAAATTTCATAATTGTTTGACATCAATTTTACTTTATTTTATTTTTCAAAGATGAAAAATATAAAAAATCATAAAAAATAGAATATTCGGCAAAAAATGGTGCCATATCTTGCATTAATTCTTAAAAATTGCATATTAATTTTAGAATGTAAAACATAAATAAAAATATAAAATTTTGACCCATCCTGGCCCCTGGGTGCCCCATTACGCGGGCCGGGAGCTTTTTGACAGTGTTTTACTTGTTTTTGTCACTTTTTTATTCCATTTTTTGCAAGTATGCCCAGAAAAATGTAAGGATCGTGTATGTAAAATTTCATAACTTTTTGACGTCATTTTTATTTTATTTTATTTTTCAAATACGAAAAATAAAGAAAATCATAAAAAATAGAATGTTTATCAAAAAATGGTGCTGCTTGTTGCGTAAATTCATAAAAATCATATATTAATTTTAGAATGCAAAACATAAATAAAAATGTAAATTTTTAACCTATCTTGACCCCTAGGCTCCCCACTATTGGCGTTTATGCCCTTAGGAATAAATGTAACAATTTTCTTCGAGACATTTTGACTATTAATAAAGATTTGTTTATTTCATATATCTTTGTATTGTCCTCTTTATGTTCATAATAGTTGAATGTATGATAAGCAAACAGAAAGTCTGAGACTGTCATTCTAAATCTTTAGATCATGCGTGTAATGTGAAGAACATGCGGAAGACAAGAATCTAAAGATGATAGTCTAAATCTTATGATCCACAATCGAGGGAATAAAGTTGGGCGCTTTATTCATGTTAAGATTGTTATGTTGTCTACTTCCTAACGGAGACGGCTTGTCTTGGTCGTCGGAGGTGGGACTCCATGGGTAGAGACATTGATATAGTTTCTAATGGTGAAATCTATATTGGATCGGACCAAAGATGAATTGTTTTAATTAATAATTCTGTTTGAATAAAACAATTCACTTTTGACGAATTATATGTTGTCATCTTAATCCCGAGATGGATGATGAACCCGTATACTTGACTTGTATCCTTTGATGTACTAAAGGGAGACATCCCGACATTATGTAAAGGTACGCTTGCGGTGCATTGGGGATATGACTCGTGTATGCGTAGATTCGTTATTCATAGATAGTGGAATTCATAGCTCCTATAAAGAGTCAATGATATCCTCTTATGCATTATCGGTGGATTGGAAAATCTGGCGCTCGGCCATTAGACTACTCTGTGTTATCTAATGGTTTACTTTTTTGTAATTGTATGAATAGTGTTTTTCCAATGGTTTGATAATGGAACATAAGATAAATGTAATCGGGAAGGTAAAAATGAACTTGACCTCAAGTCGATTATGGATATCCTATGGGGATGATATACTAATATATTGAGTCATGGACTAGAGCTAATTAGAGCTTTGTAAATACGCTATATGAATCGAGAGTGCGACTCTAGGCTTTTAGTGGAATAGCGCTAGAGTTTTATAATCATGAGACGGACTTGTTGGTTTACAAGTAGCGTTGTGATTATAGGAGCTTGATTTATATATGTCCATCGGGTCCCTTTGCTAGCTCACTTAATTTCACCATAACGATACGGTGTATTTCCTACATATTGGTAACTTGTGTTATTTCCGTAAAAGAGGTTCAAAGTTAATTCATGAGTGATTTATCGGGTGAATTAATTGATAAATTAATTCTAGATAAATTGGTTGAATTATTGTTTTAAGAGTTGTTTAATATGGGAAGACTATTATATGACTGTTTTGATAAGGCAATTTCTCTATTGGGTTGCTTGAATCAAAACTGAGGCTCTATGCAAGTTTCCCATGTTGAAAAACTAGAAAAACAACTTTCATCGATCAGTCTGACAGGTTGACGGTGGGTAGACCGGTCCGCACAGTCGACAGGTCCGGTCGACCGGTCAGGTCGACCGGTGGGTAGACCGGTTTGTGAAGGACCGGTCGACCGGTGAGTTATAACGTCTCTGTCTCCGGTCGACCGGTTGTAACGCGTAACGCGTGCTGATGTGGCAAAATCGACTCTGAGTGCGATTAAATCTTTGGGAAACCTAATTGTTACGGAAGTATGACTTCCTAAATAGTATAAATAGCCTATTAAGTCTCATTACTCATTAGATCACTTGAGAGACTTTTTGGAGGCTATTGATAAGAGATTCCAAGAGGAAAAATTGTTTAAGAACAATTTTTCTTTGGCTCTCTTGTGATTGGAAGGAGATTAAGAATACCAAGAGGAGATTAAACGACGTGTGCCCACTCGCACACCGATCGTGGAAACGAGAATAGCAAAGAAGACCAGTTGGTTGAGGCTCTTCCGGTTGCTGTTTGGAACGCTTTGATCTGTCAGACGTGCTGTTTCCTGAAATCTCAAAAGGTATGATTTAGATCTTTAGTATTTATGCTATATAGCATCATGAACATGTTCTTGTTTGGCTTTGACGTTGATTAAAATTTTTTAAATTCCGCTGCGCACTCGATGCCATTATTTTTCCAACAATTGGTATCAGAGCCATGGTTATTTGTTCATGATTATGCTATGTACATAGATTTGTGATCTAAAAATATCTCTTTTATGCTTGAATTAATATTTTAGAGAGATGGCACTCTAGGGTTTCTATATTATGTTGTTGTCATGAATATATGGTGAATGAATGATTAAATAATTATTATTGGTTGTCATTTATGAATTATCAATGATTATTTATTATTTAATTTTTTACCGGTTATGGTTCCTTAGAGTTTAGAATGGTTGTATAGGAATTTATTCTTTGCAATGTAATTAGATATGCGGCCTATCATCGCCGTTAGGGTTTATTTTATTTTCTCTAGTAGAAATTTTGTAAACCGGAAAACGGTATAGGAATTTTTATGTAAAATTCTTGGAGGAGATTGAAGATGGATTTTCAAGATGAAGGAGATGAAGGTATCTAATTTTTCCTTGGTTTATAAAATTGTTTTGTGTTTTTTTGAATAAATTGAAAAATCGCTTTGATTTCTGAAAATCTGGGTTCTTTGTCGATGGGGCACCGGCGACCCTCACCGGTCGACCGGTTAGTGTAAAAGCGATCGGCCCGGTAGAGTATAACTACTCTCTGTCTCCGGTCGACCGGACCTAACGAGACGATATCACGATTTTGCGTTTTTTGAGATTTTTCAAGAAAACATGAACAATAATTTTATGATAACCGGAATTAGATTGTGATAAAGAATTCAAGGACAACCGGAAGATTCAAGATGAAGAATCGATATATGTTTCGATTATTCTTTGTAATCTTTAATTTCTTTCTTTTCTCTAGGATGGAACCATAATGTTACGGTTATTATTATTATTATGCTTGTTGCCTAGCTTAATTGCTTTGTATGATTGCATATAATATGATTTGCTATATATGTGATAACATGTCATATAGAATAGGGAGTGCCGCTCATTAAAATTGTTCATGCATATTTCTTAACATAAAACCTTGGTTTCCAAAAGATTGAGTGGGTGAGGGTTTTTGAAGAAAAGACCCATGGCCTCCATCGTTGGTCCGCAGGTAACACATGGTGATACCGACCCCTAGGAAGGGATTCATTATGTACCGGTGTGGATCTCCGAGAGGATAATTTATTTGAGCATATTTTTATGGTTGTACACCCCTAGGTGACAATTGTAATATATGGATCAAATAGTTGAAACGATGGTTATACATTCAAGATTAATTTAATTATTAATCTCCCCTAGGAGCTCTGATAATTAAATTAATGGTCAAAGAAAACGATTATCAATATATGCTTGACAGAGATTAATCCGGATGGTATATATTGATCGGAGGGGATCCGTGTTCCCAATTAAATTTTGCATGATCTCCCCTAGGAGACTTACAAAATTTTGAGTTGGGAATTATCGTTGTAAGGTTGTGATTTTTTCAAGGTTTTGACACACAAACATATTTGTTGCATTATAACATGTATATATGTTTGATTACTAAATGTTTATGCAAGTTTGCTTATACTAGATATATGAATGTTTATTGTAGATCAAAATGTCTTCTAGCGCATTATCATCGATACTTAATAAACACAACTTAATCAAGTAGAATTTTACCGATTGGAAAAGGAACCTAAAGATCGTCCTAACCTTTGAGAAACTAAATTTCGTCTTGAACACACCTTGTCCTCCGGAGCCACCCGTTGATGCTCCTAATGAGGCTTTAAGTAGCGTATCAACGCCGGAAGGACTCGACGATATGGCTTCATTTGTTATATGATGGCGAGCATGTCCACTGTGCTACAAGCACAACATGAAGATTACATAATCTTTCGTCGATTATGGATAATCTTGAGGACATGTTCGGTGGCCAAGCCACCGAAAAAACGTCGGGAAGCTCTTAGCAACCTCATTAACCGCACGACGGCGGGTCTTCCATAAAGGAACATATCTTTGAAGGTGATGGGCTATTTGGTCAAGTTCGCACCAATGGGGCCGACATCGATCTTTGAGTCTCAACCGACCATGATCTTTGAGACTTTGTCGAAGGAATATATTCCGTTTAGGGCAACGTTCAATTTGAGCGCTAGATGAATATAACCCCGACAGAGTTGATGCAAGAACTCCAAAAGTTCGAGCGGATGATCAAGGGGTCGACTATAGTGGAAGCCAATTTTCTTTGAGGCATCTTCTTCCAAACCCCTTCAGGGAATGGAAAGAAGAAGCAAGTAGCTAAGAAGGAGAGTTCTTGATTCCGCCAAACAAGGGCAAGAACAAGAAGAAGAGGAACCCGAACAAGCTTAAATGCTTTCATTGCGGGAAGGTGGGGCACATGAAGAAGAATTGCAAAGACTACCTAGCCGTTAAAGGCAAAGGAGGTGAGTGTGATCTTTTGATTGTGGAAGCATGTCTAGTTGAGGAATCCAATGACAACCGGGTCATAGATTCGGAGCAACTAATCATGTATGTGTTTCTCTGCGGGGGGTTCAAGCAAACGAGAAGTCTTCTAAATGAAAGCTTCACGTTGAGGATGGGCGATGGAACACTAGTGTTGGTCAAGCAAAGGGAGACGTCCATCTTTATTTTGATAGTTATAGGAGTTTATTTTTGAGAGACTGCTTTTTATGTTCCTCGGTTTAAGAGGAATCTTATTTCATTGCTTGTTTATTTAAAGATTCTTATTCGGTTTCTTTTAATAATAAAGTTGTGATTCGTAAAAACAAGTCTTTTATCCGTGATGGATGGATGCAAAATAATCTATATTTTATCAAACCAAAGATGGACTCATCGCTAAACACCGGGTTGTTAATAACTCTAAAAGGCTTAAAACTTCTCACTCTAATGAGACATATCTTTGGCATTTGCGACTTGGTCACATTAGCCTTAACAGGATACAGAGGTTGGTAAAAGATGGACCTTTAAGTTCTTTAAAGGTTGAGTCCTTGCCCCAATGTGAATCTTGTTTGGAGGGCAAAATGACCAAAAGACCATTTGGGTCTAAAGGCAATAGGGCCGAAGGTGTTCTTGAACTTGTGCATAGTGATGTTTGTGGTCCCATGAACATCAAGGCAAGAGGAGGGTATGAGTATTACGTCACTTTTATTGACGATTACTCAAGATATGGTTATGTGTACCTATTGCATCACAAAAGCGAAACTTTTGATAAATTCGGGAGTTTTTCGGGCTGAAGTGGAAAAAGCAACTGGGTAAACCCATAAAGGCACTTCGATCCGATCGAGGTGGAGAATACCTCTCCGATGAGTTCACCGATACTTATTAGAGAATGGGATTCTATCCCATTTAATCGCACCGCACTCCACAAAGAGAATGGTGTAGCCGAGAGAAGAAATAGAACCTTGTTGGACATGGTACGGTCCATGATGAGTTATTCGACATTGCCTATATCTTTCCGGGGATATGCTCTACAAACCGCATGTTATCTTCTCGAACAACGTGTCAACAAAGTCGGTTCCTAAAACTCCTCACGAGTTGTGGACGGGCGAGAAGACATCCTTGAACCATATTCGCATATGGGGGTGTCCCGCACATGTCCCGGACAAGGAAGCGAACAAGTTGGAAGCACGCTCGTAAGTATGCATTTTTGTAGGTTATCCAAGAGGGACGAAAAGGGGGTTATTTCTATAATCCCAAGGAAAATAAAGTCGTGGTTTCAACGAATGCAACATTCCTTGAGGAAAGTTACATGAACGACTTTAAGCCTCGTAGCAAAATAGTGCTTGAGGAAATGTCGAGTGACTTAGTCATACCAACTGCCCTTTGAAACCGATCCAATCGTAGTAGAAGAGGAAACCCAACAACAAACTAAGGGGCTTCAAGTAGTGGGAGGATCGACATGAACCCGAGAGATTCATGGCTAATGGGAAACCTTTTTGGCGTAATCTCCGAACATGACAGATCCTTATACTTACAAAGAAGCTATGGAGGATGTTGATGCAAATCTCTGACGGATGAAGCCATGAAAGTTTAGATGAAATCTATGGATTTTAATCTAGTCTGGGAACTTGTAGATCTTCCCGATGGGATTAAGCCCATTGGGTGTAAATGGGTCTACAAGAGAAAGAGAAATGCGTAAGAAAGGTCGAAACCTATAAGGCTAGACTGGTAGCTAAGGGATACACGCAAAAGGAAGGAATCGACTACGAGGAAACCTTTTTTTTCGCCGTAGCCATGCTTAAGTCCATCCGCATTCTCTTATCCATTGCGGCCGCTCTCGACTACGAGATCCGGCAAATGGATGTCAAGACGGCATTCTTGAACGGCCATCTTGAGGAGAGTATCTACATGGTACAACCAAAGGCTTTGGGGCTAAGGGTCAAGAGGGAAAAGTTTGCAAGTTGTTGAAATCCATTTATGGATTAAAACAAGCTTCCTTCTTGAAACAAAAGATTTGACCAAGTGGTCAAGACTTTTGGATTTCAACAGAATATGGATGAACCTTGTGTTTATAAACATATTCAAGATGGGAAAGTGGTTTTCTCTTTGTTATATGTTGATGATATTCTACTTATTGGCAATGATGTAGGGGCTTTATCATCGGTCAAAGTTTGGCTTACCAAACAGTTTGACATGAAGGACTTAGGAGAAGCTAATTATGTTCTAGACATTCGAATATTAAGAGATCGAAAAGAACAAAATGATAGCTCTCTCTCGGGCTTCATACATAGATAAAATTCTCGAGAAGTATGCAATGCGAATTCCAAGAAAGGTGGGCAACCATCTAGGTGCGGAATTACTCTTTCGAACAAATGATTGTCCCAAGACATCCGAAGAAAGAGAATACATGGCGAAGGTGCCTTATGCTTGGGCGGTCGGAGCCTCATGTATGCAATGCTTTGTACTCGACCGGGACATTTGCCATGCGGTTGGGATTGTAAGTCGGTTTCAATCGAATCCAAGACCTAACCACTGGTTTCTTGATCAAGCATATATTCAAGTATCTTCGGAGAACTAGAAATTATATCTTTGGTATATTCGGGAGGATTTAACACCTCTAGGATATCTGATTGATTTTCAATCTTGTTTGGATTCTAGGAAATCGACTTGGTTCTGTCTTTACTACGGGGAGGCGGTTACATCGTTTGGAGGAGTGTCAAGCAAACTTGCACTTCGACTCAACGATGGAAGCCGAGTATGTGGCGACTAGTGATGCTTCAAAAGAAGCGATGTGGCTCCGCAAATTTTTGATGGATCTTGAAGTTGTTCCCGGTGTGGATAAGCCATTGAGACTATCTTTGTGATAACAAATCAAGGCAATAGCTAACACCAAAGAACCAAGATATCGAAAAATGAGTAAGCACATAGACAGGAAGTATCATGTGATAAGAAGCTTTATTGAAGAAGGGCATGTGGAAATATGCAAAATCGCGTCGAGGACAATATGGTCGACCCGCTCACGAAGGCCCCCACCGCTAAGGTCTTCGAGAAGCATGTCGAGGCTATGGGGATGCGTGGCATGTCACATTTACTCACTTAAGTGCAAGTGGGAGATTGTTGGCGTTTATGCCCTTAGGAATAAATGTAACAATTTTCTTCGAGACATTTTGACTATTAATAAAGATTTGTTTATTTCATATATCTTTGTATTGTCCTCTTTATGTTCATAATAGTTGAATGTATGATAAGCAAACAGAAAGTCTGAGACTGTCATTCTAAATCTTTAGATCATGCATGTAATGTGAAGAACATGCGGAAGACAAGAATCTAAAGATGATAGTCTAAATCTTATGATCCACAATCGAGGGAATAAAGTTGGGCGCTTTATTCATGTTAAGATTGTTATGTTGTCTACTTCCTAACGGAGACGGCTTGTCTTGGTCGTCGGAGGTGGGACTCCATGGGTAGAGACATTGATATAGTTTCTAATGGTGAAATCTATATTGGATCGGACCAAAGATGAATTGTTTTAATTAATAATTCTGTTTGAATAAAACAATTCACTTTTGACGAATTATATGTTGTCATCTTAATCCTGAGATGGATGATGAACCCGTATACTTGACTTGTATCCTTTGATGTACTAAAGGGAGACATCTTGACATTATGTAAAGGTACGCTTGCCGGTGCATTGGGGATATGACTCGTGTGTCGTAGATTCGTTATTCATAGATAGTGGAATTCATAGCTCCTATAAAGAGTCAATGATATCCTCTTATGCATTATCGCGATTGGAAAATACGAGCTCCGCCATTAGACTACTCTGTGTTATCTAATGGTTTACCGTTTGTAATTGTATGAATAGTGTTTTTCCAATGGTTTGATAATGGAACATAAGATAAATGTAATCGGGAAGGTAAAAGAGAACTTGACCTCAAGTCGATTATGGATATCCTATGGGGATGATATACTAATATATTGAGTCATGGACTAGAGCTAATTAGAGCTTTGTAAATACGCTATATGAATCGAGAGTGCGACTCTAGGCTTTTTTAGTGGAATAGCGCTAGAGTTTTATAATCATGAGACGGACTTGTTGGTTTACAAGTAGCGTTGTGATTATAGGAGCTTGATTTATATATGTCCATCGGGTCCCTTTGCTAGCTCACTTAATTTCCTGTAACGATACGGTGTATTTCCTACATATTGGTAACTTGTGTTATTTCCGTAAAAGAGGTTCAAAGTTAATTCATGAGTGATTTATCGGGTGAATTAATTGATAAATTAATTCTAGATAAATTGGTTGAATTATTGTTTTAAGAGTTGTTTAATATGGGAAGACTATTATATGACTGTTTTGATAAGGCAATTTCTCTATTGGGTTGCTTGAATCAAAACTGAGGCTCTATGCAAGTTTCCCATGTTGAAAAACTAGAAAAACAACTTTCATCGATCTTGAGACAGTTGACCGGTGGGTAGACCGGTCACAGGTCGACAGTCCGTCGACCGGTCGGTCGACCGGTGGGTAGACCGGTTTTGTGAAGGACCGGTCGACCGGTGAGTTATAACGCTCTCTGCCTCCGGTCGACCGGTTGTAACGCCGTAACGCGTCTTGATGTGGCAAAATCGACTCGAAAGTGCGATTAAATCTTTGGGAAACCTAATTGTTACGGAAGTATGACTTCCTAAATAGTATAAATAGCCTATTAAGTCTCATTACTCATTAGATCACTTGAGAGACTTTTTGAGGCTATTGATAAGAGATTCAAGAGGAAAAATTGTTTAAGAACAATTTTTCTTTGGCTCTCTTGTGATTGGAAGGAGATTAAGAATACCAAGAGGAGATTAAACGACGTGTGCCCACTCGCACACCGATCGTGGAAACGAGAATAGCAAAAGAAGACCAGTTGGTTGAGGCTCTTCCGGTTCTTTGTTTGGAACGCTTTGATCCGTCGAGACGTCTTTGTTTCCTGAAATCTCAAAAGGTATGATTTAGATCTTTAGTATTTATGCTATATAGCATCATGAACATGTTCTTGTTTGGCTTTGACGTTGATTAAAATTTTTTAAATTCCGCTGCGCACTCGATGCCATTATTTTTCCAACACCCACTACGCAGGTCGAGGGCTTTTTAACAGTGTCCTACTTTTTTTAGTCTTTTTTGCAGCCATGTTTTGTAGGTATCCGCAGAAAAATTTAGTCTGCAAAATTTCATAATTTTTTGACGTCATTTTTATTTTATTTTATTTTCAAATAGAAAAATTAAAGAAAATAATAAAAAATAGAATATTCTTTGAAAAATGGTGCCACTTATTGCATAAATTCCTAAAAATTGAATCACGGCCCTTGGACGCTCCACTACGCGGGACGAGAGCTTTTTGACAACATTTTTCTTTTCTTTGTCATTTTTTAGGCTATTTTTTGTAAACATGCCTAGAAAAATGTAAGCATTGTATCTACAAAATTTCATAATTAATTGATGCCAATTTTATTTTATTCTATTTTTTAAAGACCAAAAATAAAGAAAATCATAAAAAAAAGAATATTCATCAAAAAATGGTGTCGCTTGTTACATTAATTTTTAAAAAATTTATATTAATTTTAGAATGCAAAACATAAATAAAAATGTAAATTTTGACCCATCTCGGCCCCTGGGCGCTCCACTACGCTGGTTGGGGGTTTTTTAATAGTGTTTTACTTTTTTTGTCATTTGTTTAGGTCATTTTTTCAAGGCATGCCCAAAAAAATATAAGGATCGTGTTTGTAAAATTTCGTAATTATTTGACATCAATTTTACTTTATTTTATTTTTTAGAGATGAAAAATAAAGAAAATCATAAAAATAGAATATTTGACAAAAAATGGTGCCAAATATTGCATTAATTCCCTAAAATTTGTATATTAATTTTAGAATGTGAAATATAAATAAAAATGTAAATGTTTGACCCATCTCAATCCCTGGGCGCCCCATTACGATAGGTCGGGAGCTTTTTGATAGCGTTTTACTTTTTTTTTTATCATTTTTTGAGGTCAATTTTTGCAAGCATGCCCAAAAAAATGTAAGGATTGTGTATGCAAAATTTCATTATTGTTTGTCGTCAAGTTTATTCTATTTTATTTTTCAAATGCACAAAATAGAGAAAATCATAAAAAATAGAATATTTATTAAAAGTGGTGCCGTTTGTTGCATTAATTCTTAAAATTCGTATATTAATTTTAGAATGCAAAACATAAATAAAAATATAAATTTTTTACCCATCCCAGCCTGAGCGCCCCACTACGCGGGCGAGAGCTTTTTGATAACGTTTTACTTTTTTTTGTCATTTTTTGAGGCTATTTTTTGCAGACATGCCTAGAAAAATGTAAGAATCGTGTTTGTAAAATTTCATAATTGTTTGACGTTAATTTAATTTAATTTAATTTTTTAAAGACAAAAAATAAAAAAAAATCATAAAAAATAAAATATTCGTCAAAAAATAGTGCCGTTTGCTGCATTAATTCCTAAAAATTGTATATTAATTTTAGAATCTTAAAAAAGGCATCTTCTGTCATTATTTATAGTTGCATAAGTATATCAAAGCTAAAATCCGAGGTCGTCGGACTCTGGTACAATTGAAGATATACAATTGGTATTTCTCACTGTGGATCAGTCTGCTATACAAACAATACTATTGGACACAAGTGGTCCTCAGAATAACACAAGTGATGCTAAGAACAGCACACTAAAGAGACACGTTTGGTTCATAAATTAGAATTATAAGATTAGAATTATTTTTAATTTATGTGTATCTTTATGAGAGAAAACTCTATAACAAACTATGAATCATGATTCAAATCATGGTATGAATTTTCTTACTAAACATTCTCTAATATGTGGTGGATCCAACAATATAAGGTCCACAAACGAGCTCACTTTTTTTTCCTAACAGAGAAATATTATTAAGGGAAATAGTAGAAAATAGGCCAATATGAAAAGCTTAAGAAAGAAAATAGGTCAATATTTAGTTATAGAAATTAATAGGCCATAACTTGTCAAGTTATGATTCATAACCAGATAAATTATAGACAAACTTGTCAAGTTATGGTTCATAACCGGACAAATTATGGACAATTATGAATAAAAGTTATGGTTCATAACCAGACAAATTATGGACGAAAATAATAATTCGACCTATTTATTAACTTATGTAAATTATTGACCTATTAATTTTAATTCATCTCAAATTTTAGCCTATTTTTCTCTTTCTTCCTATTATTAAAAAGCCACAAAGGGGCTACAAATACAACGGAGGGACAAAGCCCGCAAGAACAACAACAATAATCGCAAATGGAAAAAGCATTGAAGGGCTAGAAAAACACCAAGTGAAATCAAGGTCTGCCACACACCAACGAGGCACCACAGAAAGGTCATTAGGCCACTCGGAAGATGCTGGAGGGACAACTATCCCAACACCGTAGCAAATCTCCTATGAAAAGATGAGCGGAAGGCAAATTCGCCCACAGATCAAAACCTAGCCAAATAACAACATTAATGAGGGTTGGGTGAGAAAAACACAGCCCTTATTACACACAAAAACGCTACAAATAAAAGCCAAAAAAAAATTCAAGAAATCAAACCAGTAAGATCAAACCCCTCAATGCCAAAAAAGATAATTTATACGGATACTGAAAGATCATTTTATGAAAATATGTGAAATACGTCAGAAAAAAGCTCTACAAATAAAAGCTAAGAAAAATCCAAAAAATCAAATTGGTAAAGATTGAGCCCCTTAAGGAAAGATCATTTATACAAATACTAAGAAAATCATTTTATAAAATATGTGAAGTACGTCAAAAAGAGCTCCTGAAATGGCGATGAGGGTTCTGAGCTAACGGGTTCACTTATTATTATTTCTAAGCTCCTGAAACGGCGATGAGGACTCTGAACTAACGGGTTCACTTATTATTAATTATAATGCTTAGCACCATTGATGCTCTCAAGCATTTTTCTTGTCCACAACAAAAATGTACAAGTGCTACATTTGTAAGAGTTGATTTACCAAGTGCTTAAAAAAAAAAAAAAAAAAAAAAAAAAGACATCCAATTACTAATCCAAAACAAAAATGCTTTTTTCAAGAAAAAGAATTACGTTCTGAAACTAGCAAAGAACGGATTTTTTAAAAGAATTGGTACAAACAACCAGAACAGTTGCCTTTGATTACGCAATTACTGGCTCTAATTCATAACCTCACTTCATATATATATCTATTTATCAAATCAAAGTACAAGTTTAATCAAGATCATTTCAGTCAATTACGAAATCCCAAATTCACCAACAAAAACACAAGCTGGATAGTTTATCGTAAAATTCTTATCCCCAATTCAATACAAGCGAAAGTAACAAATGAAGAATAAATTAAGCTTAGGAAGTAAATTAACCTTTGAAATCGATCTTCAATTTCAGAGTTCAGAAAGTAAAAAGAAAGAAGCGTGACGAACGGAGAATACGATTTCGAACAGCAGAGAAGCCGTCAGCCATAGAGGAAGAAGAAGAACGACAAGACCCACCTGCAAACGACGCATGGAAGGAGACAAGAAAGTGAAATTGCAAACAATCACTGGGCCCAGGACCATTGAAAACCATGACCGGCTCGATCGAAAAACGACAGCAAAAGTAAGGCAGCTGAGATTTGGGAATTTTTATTCAACGCGAAAAAATCGGTTCTTTAAACAAATTCTCAAGCGAATTCAAGAAAATTAGAACAATTTTCGCCCTTGCTCAAGAGGCCTTCGATTTGGGATCGGAATCGGTCTTGTAAAGCTTGTTGTAGGCCTCGAGCTCTTCGTAATACAGATCCCAAACGCACTGCACGCATCCGCTACCGCAGCAATCTCCCGGCAACGGCTTCTCCGGCGGCGGAGGAGGCGGCGGAGATTTCTCAGATATGTCCTGCGTTGCCGGTTCCGACGGAAGCGTGGCGGTGGTGTTCTTCGGAGCCTTGTCGGCCATTAGCGCCGTCGTCTGTGCGACAGCCCTAGTTTGTCTGGCGATCGTGTTTGCTGGACGGCGTCGTTTTAAGGAGAGAGCTTCTCTGGCGGTGTAGATCGCGTGGGCCCGGAGGTTTTGCGGATTCGACGGGCTGTGATTGGGTAGAGATGAGGTGTAGAGTAGGATCCGACGCAGGGGATGAAGCTGCAGAGCAATTTCCATGCACTGACGCCCTAACATCCGTTCGTTAGGGGCAAATTTGGTCGATTTTGGCTTCCGCACGTATTTAAAGCAACATGTGTGAAAAATTAAAGACCACTTGAAATGGAGGAAACCTACGGGGCTGGTGAGCAACACCATAAAGATGTGACAAAGTACGTGGACAATAAGCTGGCTGATAATTTATAGGTTGTTCTTCTCTAACAAAACTCATAAAAAATTTAAATTTAAGTTATAATTTTATTTAAGTTTATATTTTTTTATAAAATTTAAGTTTAAATTTAAATTTGAAAATGAATTTAAACGTGAGTTTGAAGCTAAATTTGAGTTTAAATTTTCCTATCAACTTACTCAACGAGCTAGTTAATATGTTCCTTCTTTCATTCTTCCTCCTCCCTTCTTCACTTCTCTACAACTTGGCACAAAAAGGGAGAGAAAAAAACTGAGATGCCTATATTTAGTTGCTTTAAAAAAAAAAAAAAAAAACTGATTTGGTGCTTATAAGAAACCTCTGACCCTTTGCCTTCATTCTCCCTCTCCTCCGGTGGCCATGCCACCATAGTCGCTGCTGCGCTGGTTATTGATTGGCTTGCGGAATGTAACATGATCACCGATCTGCCTAGACCACGCGTGGGTGCCCATTTTGAGATGAGTTTATGGAATAATTAGAAAAAGAATAGGGCTCGTATTTTATATTTAAAAAGTAAAAGAAGGCATTTTACCATTCTTACCTCAAGAACAAGGGTAAAAATCCGTAAAATTTGCCTCATAACTAATTTAGGCCCCGTTTATTTCACCGATTTGAGTTTAAAATTTGAGTTTTGCTATAGTAAAATGTTATCAGAAACAGTCACATTTAACTTTTTTGTTACAGTAAAAAGTTTTTACATAAAATTATATCTTAATTTGAATTATAAACTCAAATAAACAAAGTGAACTCACTCTAAAATAAACAAAGTTTTTTAGTGGGTGGGCCAAGAAACAAGGAAGAGAAAGAGAAGGAGAAAGAAAGAGAGAGACATGTTTACGAGAAGGAGAAAGAAAGGCGCAGAAGTAAGATTTTTAATGGACCGCACAAGTTATAAAACAAGATTTTTGCGCAACTTTATGGGATCCCACAAAAATCCACGTCTGCTGCCATGTAGCGCCAACTGTTATGGTGTTGCTCACCACACATATCCTCTAGCTTTATTCCTTGAAACAAAGAAGTCAAATGCTTACATGGCGGCAGCTCATTGGTCATAGGTGTCCACCTATTTTATCCTCATATGTGTATTGATATATGGAAAATAGTTGAAGATTATATCTAAATATTACATTTAACTTTTTCTGTTATAGTTAAAAGTTCTTAAAAAATATGTCATATCTCAACTCGAATTACAAACTTGAACCTACTTCGTGAATGAGATCAAAATGTGTTGTTCTAAAATCTGTCTCATCCATGATATTAAAACCTTATTTAGTTTTTAAACTTGTGATTCTGATCTTATTACAGTATTTTTTATTTCATAAAAAATTTAAATTTAAAAATTTTGTGTCATAAAATTTTCATCAATAATCAGAATCACTGACAAATCCTATAATTATGTCAAGATTTTAAGTTTATAAGAAAAGCCACTAATCTTAATTAGTGAGACGACAACGAAAGCTGCTCTTGAGCCGGTGGATTTTTAACCCTAGGAGGAGTTTTACTCTCTTTTTTTTTTTTTCCTTTTTTTTATTTCATTTATGTATTTATTTATTTATTTGTTTTTCAACTATGAGGAGTTTACTTGCATCATCACACATATGGAATCTACTAATATGCGAGACAACATTAACATTCCTATACCTTTATTTGTGAACTTAACATGATTAGTTTTTTTTTTTTTTTTTTTTTTTTTTTTTTTTTTTTTAATCGGAATCACAACTAATGATTACCACTGATTTTTAGTTAATCGCAAAGTCAAGCGGCAAGTTTGTGACTCATAAATTCTAACAAAGTTTTTCAACAAAAGTTTGGAGTTTGAAAGATGAAATTGTTTCACAGGAAAAGAGATAATTCTTAGCTCAAATATTCAAGTACTTAAACTTGGGTTGAGTCTCCCACTTGAACATGAAGTTTAAATGAGGATATTCATACATACAAACATAAGCTGATATTGTAGATAAAAAGCAAGGCAAATACTAAATTGGGGTGATGTCATATGATGCCTATCGTTTGAGACCAAGGAGAAGTAGAACTAAGCCGAAGTAGTTAAGCCGGTATGCCAATCTGATGAACTTGAGCCTGAACGCTGTCCATGGAGGATACCTTGGCTCAATTTCAGGGAAGAAACTTCCTTGCATGATTGCTTTTTCATGGCTGAAAGTATCAAAGGAATACTTCCCATGGTACCTCCCAAAACCACTCTGATCCACACCGCCAAACGGCAGCGTATCACACAGATACTGCACATAACAGGATCGTAAAACAGAGTAAGATCTTCAATGTATATTTTTCTTCCTCTTTTTTTTTTTTTTTTTTTTTTGAAAAAGTGTTTTGGTGAAATATTAAGAGGCAGAGAAGAGAAATAATGTAGTACTTGGATCATAACATCATTGAAAGTCACGCTTCCTGATGATGTTTCTGATATAATCCGTTTCTTGAGTGTTTCATCTTTGGTAAATGCATAAATGGCAAGAGGTTTTGGCCTTGAGTTTATGAATTCAATGCTCTCTTGAATATTTTTCAGCTGTACAAGGAGCAACAAAAGTTGTAAAAAGAAGAAAAAAAGAGATCATGGTCATTCTTGAATCATTGGTACGTCAAAAAGAATTGTGTTAGAATATCTTTTCTCACAGTGATTATAGGAAGGAAGGGGCCAAATATTTCTTCAGTCATTATCTCAGAATGAAGAGGAGGATCTAACAAGATTGTTGGCTCAATAAACCTGAAAATTTTGCAGACGAAATCCGAAATTGTCTGTTTAAAATCAAAGAAAATTTCTTCAAGAAAACACTTATCTTACAAGCTATGGCAAGAGCAGAGAACATTTAAAACCTACAGGCCATCTTCATCTAGCGAACCGCCATGCACAATTGAAGCTGCAACAAGAGGGTCCTTGAGAAGATTGCGCAGCCGCGCAAAGTGATGCTTATTGACAATTCTGGCTACGCTCTTGGACTCTTTTGGGTTTTCTCCATAAAATCTCTTGATTATTTTCTTCAACAAATCTATCTAAGAAAGTGGGGAAAAAAAGCATTACTTACGAATTTTAATACATCTCAAATCCAATATATTCCCACTTATTTGAAGATAACTAATTTGAGCTAGTGTTTACCAAAGTGGAAGCCAACTTTTCCTCAACAAGAAGATAGTCTATTCCAATACATGCTTGCCCACTGCAAGGCCCCCATTTCCCTCCAACAATTCTTTTAACTGCCACCTTCACATAGAGATTAAGCAATTTTGGTACAAAACACGGACTAAAACTTCATAACAAATATAATCTTGAGCTGCAAATAAGCCAACCTTAAAATCTCGAGGATTAGATAAGGAATCTAAGATGGTCGGGCATTTTCCGCCGAGCTCAAGAACAACTGGTGTTAAATGCTTTGCAGCCGCCGTCATGACTATTTGTCCCACCTGCGGACTTCCTGAAAATGACATTCGAGTTTAGAATTTGAGTTTTGCTACAATAAAAAGTTCTCAGAAACAATCACATCTAACTTTTTTACTATAGTAAAAAGCTTTCACAAAAAATCACATCTAAACTCGAATTACAAACTCGAATCAGCGAAGTGAACGAGCCCTTAGTACTTTGGATAAAATTATGTGTGACAGGACAAAAAAAATTGAGTACACTTTGATTTGAACATTGAGAAAGGCTCTTATGGGACATATACACAAGACAAGTCTTCGACAAAAATATTTTAATAATTTTTTGAATGCTTTATTCATTTAGGCTATAGCTTAATCAAGTCAATTGAAACAAGGTAAGCCTTGAAAGTGATGTATACCAGTGAAAAATATCTTCTCCCATTTCTGCTGCAGAAGTCTTTCACAAGTTTCAGCTCCTCCTTCAATGACTTTAATGGCTTTGCAATCCAAGTAAAGAGGAATGGTATAAGCAAGAAAAGAAGAACATGCTGGGGCTTGATCTGAAGGCTTAAGAATCACTGTGTTGCCAGCCGATATTGCCCCTATCAACGGGTCCAATGCCAAGGCTGCACATACGACAGATATATTTTTTTTTATCACTATTTCTTCAGAAATCAGAATCATCTATTTCTAAACACAAATGAAAGTTCTCGTTTAAATATATGAGATTGAATATCATCAGAGTATAGATTTTGGACTCACAAAAAGGGAAGTTCCAACATGAAAATATGAGAATAACTCCAAGGGGTTCAGGTATCACCTCTCCTTTTGCTGGGAAGAAAAGCATAGGCACTGAGCTCTGCCCAAAATTCCAAAAAACCCAAACCCAAATTTTTCATTAGCTAATTTATCCCCAAAAGAGCACACAACATGAGAAAACAAAACTGAAAAAAAATGATCAAGTTACCTTTTTAGGGGCTACCCATTTCTCAATATTGCTCAAAGAATAATCCAAGGATTTTATTACTACTCCAATCTAGCAATCATGAAATTGGTATTAAATGACAATCAAATTAAATTAGTTAAAAAAAATTGTGATTTAGATGACTAATTTACCTCATCTCTATAAGCTTCCGTTGGGTGCTTTCCAAGATCATCATCGAGTGCCTTGAAAATCTTTTCTTCATTATCATGAATTAGCTCAAAAAGTGCTCTAAGTTGCTTTTTTCTCCAGGCAACACTTCTAGTTTGGCCACTTCTGAAGGTTTGTCTTGCTTCAGCTAAGCTTTCCTCTACTGCTTCCATGGCTGAATATCATCCAAAGATATTGATCTCAAAAATAAGATGTTTTTCTTTCTTTTTAAAGGAGTTTATAACTCTTACTATGCTGCAGACTTTAAGGGTTTGTTTGAGATTTAGATTTAAATTTTTAATTTTAAGTATGATTTATAATTATTATAGTATTTTTTTTATAAAAATTATACATAAATTAAAAATAATTTAAATTATATAATTTAAGAGTTTATTTAATTTTTAAATTTATTTTTTAATTTAAATCATAATTTATAATTCGTTATAATATTTTTTTTTTATAAAAATATATATAAATTAAAAATAATTTTAATTATATAATTTAAATTTATAAATTAAATTAACCTTAATTTTATAAATCAAACGGATCCTAAATGCCGCCACCGACTTTTCGCGTTGGATAACAGTTGCGTTAGGAGTAACACTGGCTGAGGTGTTAGTTTGGAAAAAAGTACGTAAAAGCTAGCCAGAACTCATTAAAACCTACCTACCAACTGTCGTCTACCTTTATGATTATTATCACCGGTGGTCTGACTTTAAAATCACTCTCATTAGTTTATCTTTTAGTTTTTTAAAATTTTTATTTTATTCTTTAATTTTAAATTATTATTTAATTCTTTGCTGTCATATATAATCTTTTTATTTAAAATTTTAATAAAAATAAACGGATAAAAATTACATGTCGCACACACAGATGCATTAAGAAATCAATGGAATCACTTACCCTTACAAAATTTTTTCAAATTCTATTTTTTATATATTATTATTATTTTTTAATTTGCCCCCACTCAATTTTTTATTCTTTTTAACTTTTAACCTATAGCCATTGTAAAAATGTATTTTTGTCTATTTCAAAATCTCTTCATGAATTCTCCTCCTTTTTTTATCTTTACATTGCCCCCACTCAATGTATTTTTTCAAAATTGTCTTAGTGGGTCAATTAGAAATAAAAATATTTATAAAGATCACTTTTAATATAAAATTCATTTGTGACAAATTATTCAAAAGGAGCACGAGAGGAATTTTTTTTTTTTAAAAAAACACATGAAAAAAGAATTGCAATGTACATGAGCCGTTGGCAAAAATGAAAACAAAATAAAAAACGAAGGATACATTAAAAAGAAATTGTGTTGATAGAAATAAAGTGGGAATTAAAACATGCACATAATAAAAAATAAATTGTATAGGAGTTTTAAGTAAAAAAAAAAAAAAAAAAAAAAAAAAAAAAAAAAAAAAAAAGAAAACAAAATTTTTTAAAGAACTATAAAATGTGAAACACAAAAAACAAACATAAATAAATAAATAATAAAAGTGACTATGGCTTTAATATTGTTTTTTACTTGCTCCCACTAAAAAAAATTATGTTTTTAATAATACCCTGTGCATTTAGGGTCTGTTTAGTTCACTGATTTGAGTTTTTAATTCAAGTTAAGATGTGATATTATGTGAGAGCTTTTTACTGTAGCAAAAAAGTTAGATGTGACTGTTTCTGAGAACTTTTTACTGTAACAAAACTCGAATTTTAAACTCGAATCGGCGAAGTGAACGGGACCTTAGTGAGTTTTCTTATTTTCTTACTATTGATATTTTTAATTACAAAATTCTTCCACCCTTGTAATACCTTACTTTTCAACTTTTAAAATGTAATATTTGTGCCTTGAGAATGACAGGTTAATCGAAATGATCCTTCTGTTACATACAGAGCCTTACCAATAGACTTTGATTGCGTGTTTCTCCTTGTTTTTTTGATTAAATAATGAAACAACGATTCAGAAAAAAAAAAAAAAAAGAATAATAATGATGATGAAACAACGAGATGACATCAAATAAAAACGACATTAAATCGACACAAATGCCATCGAAAGAAAAATGACAATGTTGGATTCTTAAGATCATTCAATTGCACTTGCTTTAGCCTGAGTATGAGCTCTATTTTATTAGGCATACATAAATTCATGAGAAATATATATATAACACATATACTAAAAGTTATACATATTAACGGATGAGGTGCATGAATTAAAATTGCAAAACTACTCGCATATAGTACAAGAATATTGTTGTGAACTGAAACGTAACGTGTAAATATGAATTTACGGACTCTTGTGCAATTTGAATTAAACATCCTATGCATAATAATATAATCTTGATCATATAAATAAACGGGTCAGCATGCAGAACCTTCACAGATTCTTAATATAGAGATTAAAAACCTAGAAATAATAAACCTATTAGCATATATATAAAGCATTTATATATATAGAAATAATATCACAAAAACAGAGACTAACATCCAAGTAAAAGAATTATACCATATAAATAATGCGTCGTCATCTTTTCTATCCATCAATGGACAAATTCAATGTGTGAGATTGCTAGAAGCGTTATAAGGTGATATTTGAAATTTTTAAAATTTGCCAATCAAAATCAAAAGCAATGATATTAAAGACTCATTAACGTGTTATAAAACAAATACAAAGTAACTAAATTGCAAGGCATAGATAAAATAGATAAACACAAGAGAGAGATGACTTTCTTATTATTCATCATCTTGTTGTGTACAAATATAATCTCTTAAAAGTCATATATGTAGGCCAAGAATTATAAAGTATGAGAGGCCAAAAGTCATACAATAATAAAATACTACTAATGTAGTGTTAATTATAAGGAGGTTATTAAATACTAAATACCAATAATAATAAAGAGGAGATAATAGAATTCACGTGGAGTGTTAGGAATTGAACATCCTGACTAATAAATCAATTTATTCATAACAGCAACAAAGCAGGGAAAAGACGAAAATATACAGAACGTATGTATAGAGATAGAGTACTTATATAAACATAGGAGCAGTAAACGACAATAAGGATAGGGTCGACAATAAAGTGAAAACGACATAAAATGCAAATAGATTAAATACATGTTGATCATCTTGCGATATATTTTCCACGTACGTTGAGTATGTTGAAGAATCGAAGTGTCACACTTGTGATACTCCACGACATCCACATCTTTGAACCCAACATATATTTCACTTTATATTTTGTTTTTTGCTACATATATAAACTAAAAACATCAAACTTAATAGATGTGAATTACCGCTAACTCGAGATTTTAATCACTATATAAGTATCTATTTCATTATTTTCATCAAGAATACATTTAGAATTACTAAAAGAAAACATCTATTTCATGCGAGCTATTATTCCTTTTTATCCCTTGGTGTTTGAAAAATTACCATATTAATTAATATAAAAAATCATTTAACCTATTAGATTTGATGTTATGTCTAATGTTCCAAATGATGTTAGAATATTGTCTAAAACACGGCCTAATTAATTAAGATCCGGATTAATTACGTACAATTGCTCGACCAGAATAAAGTGCATAAATCAAAAGAACACATAATATGATATCGCAGTTCGGTGTGCACACCTACATCTGTGGGGCCATGTCCAGACAATAAACAGTTCACTATGTTCCAGAAATACAGACACCGAACAGACTTATTCACTCAAAGACTCCCTCCTAGACAATGACGTTGCTGTGATGATCTCCACAGTGATTGTTTAGCGTGCACCACACGTCTTCTATTCACTTGACGAACTCTCTTCGATTGGTAGAGCTTCCTCCCGAAAGCAACAAATCCCTCTCCCGAAGGACGATCTCAATAGCGCACTAGGCTCACAAAAACTCACAGACTCCTTTATGAAAATATTCTATTAAACCCCACGTCCTTAGTGACCTGAAACAAGACCTTTAAATAAAACTTCTAAGACCGCTCGAGAATTATTTTCAAAATTACTCAGATAAGCTTCTCTTTTTTTTTGCACGATTCTCTCTGCTAAATCAACTCACAATATCTCCTTAAAGAATATGCACAAAATCTTCATGTTATCTCACCGCTTCATCTTTCCGGCATTAATATGTTCACTTTGAATTTCAAAACCAATTTCAACATGCAATATATAATCTCCTCTTAGTCAGCTCCACGTTAATGCCCATGAATGTAACACCCTGACGAATTAATTGAGATTAATTAAGGTAATTAAGATTATTAGTGTGCCTAATCTGATTTAATTAATTGAGTTTAAATGATTCCAAGGTATTTAAATTATTTACAGTAATTTATCCGTAAGTGTGTATGGGCGCATTTAAATATATATATATTTTACACGTCATTTTCTTTTCTTTTTCCTTTTCTTTTCTTTTCTTCTTTTTCTTTCTTTTCTTTTCCTTCCTTTTCTTTTCTCCCGTGCGTTTCTCTTCCTCTCTCTCTCTATCTCTCTCTCTACCATTTTGTCACAAATCAAGACCGGATTTGAGCCAAAGAGTGATTTCAAAGAGTTTTCAACATCAAGAGAAGGATTCAAGGTAAGATTACTGAAAGAACCTCTCTTGGATTTTAAGTTTTTCGGATTTAAAACTCGTTTTTGGTTCAAAACGGATTTTGATGGATTTAGAGTGAAACTAGGGTAGAAATTGGAGATCTTGGGTTCTTTGGACTTGTTTTAGGACCTAGAACCCGGATCTAGTGGTTGTCCCTTGAGATTTTGTGAATTGGGACTGGATTTGCGGGATTTTGGACCGATTTCCGCGATTTTTCGCGAATCGAAATGTCCACGATCGGATAAGCCGGACTTTGTTGAGGCCACCGGCCGACGGACCGATCGACGGAGCACACCACCGCCGACCGGTGGTAATGCACTCCTCTGTCTCCGGCCGACCGGTGTACACGGGTTTGACCTCTGTTTGGCCTGAAATTGTTGTTTTGACCCTCGTTGGGAAGAACCCAAATTAGCTTCATTTGGGGACTTGGGATGGAAGGATTAGTATCCTTAATCCCTGATTTGATATTTAAAACCCTTGGAATGGAATTTGAACATGAAAATGGATTAGGGCACACTAATTGAGAATCTTGGTATATGATTGAAATTGGATTACTTTAGGACCGAGGATTGATCCTAAAGTGGTGTTTTGTATCGATGCTCATTTTCGGATCAAGGGGCTTGAGGAAGCGGAAGCCGGATAGGGCAACGCTAGTCCCGTGTTTGATTGTGCGAGGTAGGATTTCTATCCCTTTTCCTTGTGAGCCTGTTTTCAAAAAAAAAAAAAAAGAAGATTTTGGCCTTGAAAATGTTTTAAAGAAAGGGATTGATTTGCGAAAGAAAAACGCTTTTAAAACCATGGCTTGTTAGTTTATGGAATTCCTTAGCTTGTCCTGTCCTTGGAATCCATAGCTTGTCGGTCATGGAACCTCATGGCTTGTTCAATGGGGCCCGCAACTTTGAGTAGTTCGTGGGGTCATATGAACGATTTCATAATGTTAAACGGATGATTTCTTAAGATAAGAGATCTTGTGAACTGGTAATAAAGTCTATTGTCAGAAGCCTAGATAGGATGCGGAGAGTGCATCCTCGGGCGCGTAACCCAAACCGTCCGGTAGGCGAGGCGCTTGGTGAGGTGAGTAATTTGTACTAATTACTCAAGAAGCCTCAAAAAAACAGTTAGTTTTGATATGTATTTCCTTTGAGAAAAAGGATGTGAGGTTCCGGCCGCTATTTGGACTTGAATGTCTATTTATTTTATTTACGCACTTATTTATTTATTCGTTATTTAAATTATTTCAAATTATATCCCACTGGGCCTTTTCGCTCATGTTTCAAATGTTTAAACCCTCCCAGAGATTCGAGGTGCATCGTGAAAGTTGTGCTTTTCGAGCAAGCGAGGATTGTGTTATCCTCTTGAGCAAATGTAAGGAATTTGAGAAATTCAAACTTAACTAATATTTGGATTTACTAGAATGATGTCTGTTGTAATGATTATTTACGTAAGCATGTATGTAATCTTCAGATGTCACAATTTAAATTTATATTGTTTATTTATTTATTTTAATGATTACATTTAATTTTAATCCCTAATTGAATACCCAATTTAATTTTTATGTTACATTAGGTTAAGAACCCCGGATTGTACATACATGTGTGACATCATTATCCAAATTTAGTTTGATTTAGTTGAAGGAAATGGCGCCTCGCCTTTTAGACTAGGTAACCAGCCGGAACAACCGAATCAAGGATTCTTTGATGCCATGTTTATCGCTGCAAGGCATGGCCACTAGAGCTCGGAATGAATTAGAATATTTCCAAATTTATCCCTCGTTTAATAGTGAGGAGGACCCCAAAAGCGGAGTTTTGGATTGACTCCATAGTTAAGCATTTGAGTACTATGGGAGTTCCAAATGAATACCGGGTGGAATTTATGGTGTACAAGATGGAAGGATTGGCAAACACTTGGTGGAAACAGGTCAAGAGGAGGATGAATGTCACGCACCGGGAACAATTCGAGGTGATGTTCAATGATCAATTTCCTCCGAGTTACTTTCATGTCGTTATACATGTCCGTAAGGGAATAAGGCTAGGTTTAATGACCTATCCCGGTTTGCGCCATCTCTAGTGGAGTCTCAAGACATGAAATGTCTCAAGTTTGAGGGGGGCCTCAAGAACTCTTTCCTTGGTGGCTCTAAGACTTCGAACTTCCGGGATTTAGTAGTCGAGGGTGGAACAGATAACCGCCTATCGCCAAAGTAAAGAAGAAGAAGTTTTCCAGTCTGGTAGAAGAAACCGCAATCAAGAAATGACAAGTGGTGGCGAGTTCTTCCGGGAGTGATGTAAATGTTCACTGGCCAAAAAGAAATTAGGGTAATTGTAATATTTTACAATATTTTACGTAAATTTTTCTAGCTATGAACTAAGTTAGTTTAGAATCAGAGTTTCCTTTGCTTATGAACTTTGGTTACTATTTCTAACTGGATTGGTTTCCCTAGTTTATCTGAGATATATAACAAGCCTCTTTTTTATAGCACAAAATTATGAAAATTAAAACAAAAAGAAAAGGAATATCCGAATATGTGAGAAAATCTCTCTTGGTTGCATATGAAACGAATAGAACAAGACTACAGGACGTTCGAGCTTAATTAATTGATTATTGAAACCCCAATAATCGAATTACAAAACTCTCCACCACTAATTAAAATTTTGAATACAGGAGACTATGCAGTTTCATATATGAATGTGTTGTTTAGAGCTGTTCAACTGCTATGAAAAGTTAACTATATAACTATTTTAAAAGTATATTAACTTTCGTGAATTGAGGATACTAACTCTAACCACACATTTTTTTTTAACTAAATTATGGTGTTAATAAATTGTTATCTTTTTATCGATATTACTTATAGTCTCATAATCATGATCAGTCAAAAGCAAGACCATCTTTTAAAATACCTATTAATAAAAAGAATAACAACTTAGGATATGTATATCATGCCATGCAACTAATATTTGGAAAAATAATTTGAAGCAACTCAAATACGTACCATGTAAGTTATGAGATAAAATATTAACAACTTACACGACATTCATCCGGGTAGTACCAAGATATATAAAAAAATAAAAAAGTTAGCATTGAAAATTGGAACCTCTTCCGTAATTAGAATTGGATGTCCTTTAACATTATTCCTGTTGGTTGACAATTTTCTAATCACTACTGTAATTTTTAATTATTTGAAAAAATTGAACTCTGTTGAAGGAATTATGACGTAATTTGTGTATCTAGTACTAATCTTTAATTAGTGTAATTTCACTACTTAAACCCCCAACCCAATAGACTTACAACCGACCGGATGTCATTTGAGAACAATGAAAGATAGGCTGTTTAGCGAGAGGCGTGATAGTCGTCGGTATCTTGACGAAAAGCGTGGGCCTTTGGAATTCAAGTATATTGAACGTAAAGGGAGTTACTCTTTAACAAATTTACAAATGCCATTTCCGATCGTACAGAGTCTTTTACCGAGTGTCTCACGTGTGTGTGTGATGTTCCGTATTTATTTTTCCGCTTCAATCGTTATCCGATTAATTAACACCACGGCGAAAATTAGATTAATTAAGGTAATTATTATTAGTGTGCCTAATCTGAAATTAAAAAATGATTCCAAGGTATTTAAATTATTCTGATGAATTTATCCGATGTGTATGGAGCCAAAAAAAAACTTTTCTTTTCTTTTCTTCTTTTTTTTTCTTTTCTTTTCCTTCCTTTTCTTTTCTCCCGTGCGTTTCTCTTCCTCTCTCTCTATCTCTCTCTACCATTTTGTCAAAATCAAGACCGGATTTGAGCCAAAGAGTGATTTCAAAGAGTTTTCAACATCAAGAGAAGGATTCAAGGTAAGATTACCAAAGAACCTCTCTTGGATTTTAAGTTTTTCGGATTTAAAACTCGCTTTTTGGTTCAAAACGGATTTTGATGGATTTAGAGTGAAACTAGGGTAGAAATTGGAGATCTTGGGTTCTTTGGACTTGTTTTAGGACCTAGAACCCGGATCTAGTGGTTGTCCCTTGAGATTTTGTGAATTGGGACTGGATTTGCGGATTTTGGACCGATTTCCGCGATTTTTCGCGAATCGAAAATATCCACCGACGGTCGACCGGACTTTGTTGAGGCCACCGGCCGACGGACGTCGACGAAGACCGCCGACCGGTGGTAATGCACTCCTCTGGGGTCGACCGGTGTACACGGGTTTGACCTGTTTGGCAAATTGTTGTTTTGACCCTGTTTTCGGGAAGAACCCAAATTAGCTTCATTTGGGGACTTGGGATGGAAGGATTAGTATCCTTAATCCCCGATTTGATATTTAAAAACCCTTGGAATGGAATTTGAACATGAAAATGGATTAGGGCACACTAATTGAGAATCTTGGTATATGATTGAAATTGGATTACTTTAGGACCGAGGATTGATCCTAAAGTGGTGTTTTGTATCGATGCTCATTGTGGATTCGACCAAGGGGCTTGAGGAAGCGGAAGCCGGATAGGGCAACGCTTAGTCCCGTGTTTGATTGTGCGAGGTAGGATTTCTATCCCTTTTCCTTGTGAGCCTGTTTTCAAAAAAAAAAAAAAAGAAGATTTTGGCCTTGAAAATGTTTTAAAGAAAGGGATTGATTTGCGAAAGAAAACGTTTTAAAAACCATGGCTTGTTAGTTTATGGAATTCCTTGGCTTGTCCTGTCCTTGGAATCCATAGCTTGTCGGTCATGGAACCTCATGGCTTGTTCACCATGGGGCCCCCGTTGAGTAGTTCGTGGGGTCATATGAACGATTTCATAATGTTAAACGGATGATTTCTTAAGATAAGAGATCTTGTGAACTGGTAATAGAGTCTATTGTCAGAAGCCCAGATAGGATGCGAGTGCATCCTCGGGGCGTAACCCGAAACCGGTCCGGTAGGCGGGCGCTTGGTGAGGTGAGTAATTTGTACTAATTACTCAAGCCCTGTAAACAGTTAGTTTTGATATGTATTTCCTTTGAGAAAAAGGATGTGAGGTTCCTACTGTTCAATTATCTATTTATTTTATTTACGCACTTATTTATTTATTCGCTTATTTAAATTATTTCAAATTATATCCCACCGGGCCTTTTCGCTCATGTTTCAAATGTTTAAACCCCTCCCGAGATTCGAGGAGCGGTGCATCGTTTTGTGCTACGGATCGAAAGCAAGGATTGTGTTATCCTCTTGAGCAAATGTAAGGAATTTGAGAAATTTCAGAAACTTAACTAATATTTGGATTTACTAGACTGTGGATGATGTCATTGTAATGATTATTTACGTAAGCATGTATATACGATCTTGTATGTCCTGTGGGGTGGAGCCACGTGTGTCGAGACTCTGGATTATATTGTTTATTTATTTATTTTAATGCAGTCAGGTGGGGCCCGGTTGGGGAATTCCGCTTTATTAATCCCTAATTGAGCTCCACGTCACCCACCCCGTCTGGGGGGCGTGACAATGAAACACAACCACGCACAAATATATATATCAAAGTCTACTTACAGACTTTCACTCAAACACGTTTTCGATTTCAAATTCGAATTGTACAACAACTTTAACAAATCGGAATTAATGCAACTTTCAATTCTCACGAGTTGGATAAGCTGCAAATATCAAAACTACTCCACGTTTATAGCCTTCTCAAATCCAAATAACCATCAGTTCAAATTCTCCACATAATCTTTTTGATCCTTATCTCTTTCTAGAATCCCATTAAATTCAAATAACCAATACATTATTTTCCTTTGACCAATGCCTTATCCTTATCTCTCCAAATCTAATTCTGAATCTTCTTCTGCAATAGAAAATCTTCTTGAACCTGTTTTTTTAATTTTTATAAGATTATCAATAAATTGCCAACTAATAAAAATACCTAATATAACCATTAAAAAACAAAGACGACAATTGGTTAGCAGCTTCAAATTCTTACAATTTGAATGTTGGACTCGATTTGAACCGGATGATTTTAATTAAGAATTAAAAAATGTTTTAAAACTTGGTTGTAAACTGTAATTTCGAAAGGGGTGGCCATAAATGACAGCCTAGCTGTAGATTTACTACTAGATGACATCCTAACAATAGATTTTTGTTTCATAGTTGGAATCACAATTTAAATTTTTTTGTTACATTTATTTTTTAATAAAAATAAATTTAATTTTTTATGTTACAATATTTTTTTCCACATAAATTTACTTTCTAATTTAGTTCTAATGTACTTACTTGGCAGGTGGTGTCAATATGCATGCATGAATTAGCTTTCCAATTTTGATAGCACAAAGTAACACCTCATGCTCTTATTATATCCCTGTGATGTCGATCACTTATTAGTTTTTCACGCGGTGGATCCCTCTTTTTCTCTTATATACAAAATAAATACACACATATACTATATATATATATATATATTACATTTTTGTAAGCTCTACACTCGCCATTACCTTTCTCCAGTCTAAAGTTTTTTCTAGCTCAGAAGGCAATACTCTTCACTGCCAAGAAGAAAGTAGGGTAATTGTAATATTTACAATATTTTACGTATATTGCTTATGAACTAAGTTAGTTTAGCATCAGAGTTTCCTTAGCTTTGGTTACTATTTCTAACTGGATTGGTTTCCCTAGTTTATCTGAGATATATAACAAGCCTCTTTTGCAATATAGCACAAAATTATAAAAACAAAGCAAGAATATGTGAGAAAATCTCTCTAGCATATGAAACGAATAGAACAAGACTACAGGACGCGAGCTTAATTAATTGATTATTGAAACTCCTAATCGAATTACAAAACTCTCCACTACTAATTAAAATTTTGAATACAGGAGACTATGCAGTTTCATATATGAATGTGTATTTAGAGCTGTTCAACTGCTATGAAAAGTTAACTATATAACTATTTTAAAAGTATATTAACTAGGATACTAACTCTAACCACACATTTTTTTTTTTAAACTAAATTATGGTGTTAATAAATTGTTATCTTTTTATCGATATTACTTATAGTCTCATAATCATGATCAGTCACAAGACCATCTTTTTAAATACCTATTAATAAAAAGAATAACAACTTATGTATGTATATCATGCCATGCAACTAATATTAAAAATAATAGCAACTCAAATACGTACCATGTAAGTTATGTAAAATATTAACAACTTACACGACATATAAGTTATATAAAAAAAAAAAAATTAAAATTTAGAAAAATTGGAGTAATTAGAATTGCTGTCCTTTAACATTATTCCTGTTACAATTTTCTAATCACTACTGTAATTTTTAATTATTTGAAAAGTCTGTTGAAGGAATTATGACGTAATTTGTGTATCTAGTACTAATCTTTAATTAGTGTAATTTCTTAAACCCCCAACCCAAGCGACAAAGCGAACGCTGTCTTGATAGGTACGTATATGAACCTTTAACAAATTTACAAATGCATTCTTGAGTGTGTGTGTGTGTGTGTATTTATTTTAATCGTGATTAATTATAAAATTAACTTCTAAACTTATTATTCTTTAAAAAAAAAAAAAATAACACAGATATCAACGAGCCAAAAAGCTTACCATTTTGTGGTTGTTGTGTTTTTCTTTTTTCCTTTTCTAAATCTACTTTATAAAAACATGGTTTGTTCCATGCACACACGTAGAGAACTCGGCTTTTGGAGCCTCTCTTTTGCAAACATGGCAGCAAAGAATAGTGATGTGATAGGAAAACTGGTGTTTAGCAGCAGCAGCAACGACGACGACGACGACGAAGAACAAGATCATCAGCGATCAGAAGATTATATTTATGGCATGTCGTTAGAGAGACTAAACCTTGGTCCAAGAAAGAAACTTGTTGTTCTCTGTCTCGGTGGATTGCTTTGTCATAGAGTCCCCCGTTACGATGAGTCAGCCATTCCGAGTTTTCGCAGCCCTGATGAGTCCTATGGAAGCATTTTACGTAAGAAAAATACAACGTAAGAAGTTTCTTTCGTAATTAGCAAGTAATTATTTCTTTAAAACTTCTAATTATTTTTGTAAATTTCTTAATTATTATTATTTTTTCTATTTCGTTTGCGCAGTTTACAAGAGACCTTACTGTGAAGAATTCATGAAGTTTTGCCTGTAAAGATTTGATGTGGGAATATGGTCCTCTGCCAGGGAGTAAGTATATATAGATATCTTCTTCTTTTCCGCTTGCTTGTAATATTTTCGTTTTTTCCAGTATATATAGATATCTTCTTCTTTTTTGCTTGCTTGTAATATTTTCGTTTTTTCCTTTTTCTTTTTCCCAATATTATTCCTGTGGCTTAGTCGTTTTCCACTTTGTCACATTGGAACCTTGGTGTTTTGATAATCTTATTACAGTACGTACCTTATAATTTAAATTTTGGAGAGTGATATAATTTATGCTAAAAGAAGTTCTACTTCTGAGTTGCCCCTCTCTCTCTCTCTCTCTTATTTATTGTTTTTGTTCCTTTTCAGTGATTTTCACATCCTGGTTTTAGACTAGAATATTTTGATTTAATTTTTCTTTTTGGAATTTTATTTTCTCCCTTTTAATTTATTTTAGACTATAAGCGCAAAAATATTAATTTTTTTAGGCCCCAAAAGTAGGTCCTAGGAATACCATAAATCCAGAATGATGTGTTTTATAATTATGAGGTCTCCTAATGAGATTTCCAAAACGCCATGATACTAATGTAACAAAGTGATAAATAATAAGATACCAAAATGGTTCTTGTTTTCTGAAACTTTTCTTCTTGAGTAGAGAATATTTTATATATTTATGTGCCATGGTTATTGGAATATAACATGACAATTATTAGATGGTACCTGAACAATGCCCTCGATTGTATAATGAAAGGATTAAAGAGCAAGCTGTTATTGCTTGGGTAAGTACATTTTGGGAATAATCGGTAGTACCACACTTTTATTTTTCCCTCTAATTGAAGACGGAAAATTTGTTGTTTGACCGAGTCTATGAACTAATTGATATTATTTTTTCTCTTTAATTGTTGGGTCTAGTTATAGCACTAAAATATATATTTATAGAAGTATGGATTTTAATTGCTTCTTTTTATATCATCATCACTTCAATAATTACCACAATTAATATTTATTGAATTAACAATAGTCATATATAATGGCATGCACACTAAAAAATAAAATTGGCATGTACACTAAAAAAAAGAAACTTTAAACTCACAATTTTAACCTCTAAAATATGTAAAATACCATTCAAATTAGCTTTTTTTTGTATTATTAATTTTTAATTATCATAATATTAGAAAGTTTAGTATTTTTTCTCTTTTCTTAAGGATAGTTTAGTTATTTTAAAGGTGAAAATCAATTGTTGACCGATATAATTAAGGCATATATTTATATATTAAATCTAATTTGATAAGATTAAAAATTAAATGTATAGATTTCAAATAAACTTAAACATATGGTATAAAAATATAAATATCCCATTAGTTAATTTTGTACAGTCTTTTTTTTTCCTTCTTTTTATTTTTATTTTTATGTATTTTTCTAATGTCGAGTATGTGCCGAGAGCTATATAATACTTTTTTGGCTAGTTGTAGTGCTACTAATTTGAAGAGTGTATTTACTTGGTGGCTTTGTATGATCAGGTCTTGGGGTGAATTTCATGTATAACAAAAATATTAGTGTTCTCTTTCATGATTCGGTTTTTTTTTTTTTGGCTGCGCATCTTTAATGACTCGTTTGCGTTCAACAGTTGTTAGTGTTTACAGATTTAATTAGTAAACACCCTTACAAAATTAAATGTTCGACTATACCATGTTCTAAGCTTGGCACAATGTATTCCTTTTTAGATTTTGTTGATTAAAAAATTTTAAGATATTGTGATCATCTGATTTTTTTCCATTTTTCATCGCTAAAGAAAGACAGAATAAACCACTAGTCATGAGGCAAGAAAGTTAATGATAAGTCGAATGAAACAACAAGGACGGGAAAAGCATCAACATAACTAAAAAGAAAAAGGGCAAAAAAAAAATCTGACCAAAAATAAACGACAATACAGGAGGAAACGACAACTAATGGAAGCAACGACAGAAAAAACGTCAACTGAAAGAGGGAAACTACAAGTCGAAGAAAACGGCAACATAATAACGGTAAACGACAAAATATCGCCTAAGGATAAATAGACACTGGAATGAGAAAGCGACATCAAATGTTACACGATTAAATGGAAAACGACATCGAATATATATTAGAAAGTTAAAATAAACCACATTAAATAAAGAAACGACAACGTCAATATACGAGAAAGCTAAGAACGACAGCAAAGAGAATAAAAGATTGATAAAACTACAGGTTAAGGAAATAGGCAACACAAAGAAAAGAAATTTTAGCAACATTTAAAAACGACGAGAAAATAAATAAAGTCGTGTACAACAAATGACAATGAAAGGAACAAATGAAAACAAAAATGAATGAAAATAGTGATAGCAATGTTATAAACAACATGATCAAATCAAATTATAAAATGTTGGTTGTTTTCCGTTATTTTCACCGGAAGCTAACAAAGAGCATATAGACCAATCCACATACTATGTACAACAAAAAAAGACGCACTTATTATCCGAAAATTAAAAATCAATTTGTAGTATCGCTGTGTACAGAATTTTAAAACAGTTTGTTAATGAATCTCTCCGTCTTAACACGTTAAAAGTCCAAATCTATTAGTTAAATCAAGTCAGCCTCCAAATACTTTTTGCACAGAAGAAGATTATTCATTTATTCATCAGGAAAAGAAACATTGATGTTAAGCACGTTTGATTCATAAATTAGAATCAGAGATTAAAATCTTTTTTGATTTACGTGTGTTTTTTGTGAAAGAAAATACTATAACAAACTATGAACCATGATTCGAATAAGAGAATGAATCCTCCAACTAAACGGGCTCTAAGAGATTGGCCGTGGTCCGGTCTGGCCTCAAAGCCATTCCATCCTGCAAAATGCAACACGCCATTTTGGTGCTCTTTGTCAGCAGCCGTGTTCTTTTCGGGTTCTACTTGTGCTTGTAGCAGTAAGGCGGGTGGTGTTGGAGGCAAGCCAGATTAAGGATCTGCTTAGTTCGCTGATTCAAATTTTTAATTCGAGTTAAGATGTGACTTTATGTGAACTTTTTATTATAGTTAAAAAAATTAGATGTAACTGTTTCTGAGAATTTTTTACCGTAGTAAAACTCAAATTTTAAATTTAAATCGGTGAAATGAACAGAATCTAAATGACGATGAGTTTTGGTTATGAAATCAGAGTTGCTGCTGTCAGTGTATATGTGGCAGCGGGGGGTACTGCTGAGGCCAATGTGTGTACTCTTTGTTGCTTTCATTTGGCTCGAAGCTTCGCACCACAAGCTGTCAAAAATGGGTAAGAGATTCTGAAAATCATAGAACGATTTATTCTTTTGGACCCAATTTGTTAAGTGACTCATTTTCTTTGGTACTCTAAAAAATAAAAATAAAAATAAAAATAAAACTTTTTCTTGAAGACATCTGAGAACAAAAGATCATTTATTGAGCATCTAAACGAGCAAATGGGGTATCTTTAATGAGGTGGATTTTGTGTTCATTACGCACTACAGGGAGTTTTTCAAACTTTTCACAAGATTAATAGAAGACATCTTTAGTGGAGTCAACACTTGAATATGCACAAAGAATGACACATTCTACTATAGTCAATCAATCTACAGTGTTGGAAACATGCTTCTGAAATAACTTATAGTCAATATAATTCTATTATATCAGAGATAAGAAGAAGAGGCCTTCCCCGGATGGGACCAGCGGCTATTAAAGAACCAGAAATGCCACCAATGAGACTCCCATCAGGCGCGGATAATGAGATGATCAAGGCAACCCTCCAATATTTTACATCATCAGGGACAGCGTATCACGCAGAGGCACCCCTCCAAGGTACAAAATCGAAACCGTATGAACCGAATAAAAACAATATCTCAAAGCGGCCCTGTGAGAAAAAATTTATAGTTTTAATTTTTATATCAAAAAAGATTCATAAAATCTCGATGTGATTTAGAAGGAAAAAAAAAATAGTAATAGGCAATGAACTCCAACAGATAACTACTCAATGGTTTCACTTGAGTGTTACTTGTCAGTATCAAGTGGCTTGTCCAAGAATATTAACTTGAAATAACAAGCATTTTTCACCGTAGAGATACATGTCTGTAATATCTTAGCAACTTCGGGGAAAAAGGAATTCAAGAAAAAAAAAATTAGCCCCTAAGTAATAGTCTAATTGGCATGCATGTTTTTATCCCATTGAATACCGTATTTGTAATTGTAGCAATGTAGATCCTGAAAAATACTTAAAAAAAAAAAAATTACAGTAGCCCAGGCCCCAGATCCAGCAATGTAATGTTGTTAGGCCATTTCAAGATATTATATAGGACTTTTGTATGATAGGTACCATGTGTGTGTTCTTAAAAGTCAAATTTGGTCAAAAAAAATATCAAAATGAACATATGTATATATAAATATACATGCAAAACTGATAATATCTTATACGGATCAGACGCTTTAAAACAAAGCTCTTCGTAAGGTAGTTTGGATCAAAGACTAATAATTTATGGGCTGTTCAGTTCGTTGATTCGAGTTGAGATGTGATTTTATGTGAGAGTTTTTAACTATAGTGAAAAAGTTAGATGTAATTGTTTCTGAAAGTTTTTTAGTATAACAAAACTCAAATTCTAAATTCGAATCAGTAAAATAAACGAGACTTATGTGTGTGTGGGTACTACTTACTAGGTAGATGGGCCTAAGCCGGCTATGCCAATGACAATAGAAAACTAAATAGACGCTCATCTTGACATATAGCCTTAAGAAGGGCTAAACAGACGCTAATGTGGTTGAAAAGTACACACCTAATGTTGCCTTAAACATAAAGGAGAAACCTCATTTGTCCCACTTCCAAGAAACTCAAGACAAAAGGAGAGAACAAAACAACTACATGTTTGAAAAGTTAGAAGAACATAAAAATCTGATAATCCTACCTCATATGTATGAAAGAAACTAGTAGTGTGTCCGGTTGGAAAATGTCAGCCTTGGAAACAGCCCCAATGGCAGAGAGAACACAAATTCCTCTAGGACTCATGTTTGCAAGCGATTGAAGTTTGCTTTTAATATCCTGCATGGTTCATAAAAAACATACATGTTTAAAAAAATTCCAGACCTGTGCAAATATCTTATTTGGTACGGCCAAGTTACAGAAGAAAAAAAAAAATGAGACGAACAACTTTTATTCATTTATTTGTAATTTTTTAATGGAATATTTATTTATTTGAATTTGTAAACTGTAAAGTGTTGAGGTACATTACCTCCCCAGTGGCAACAATAATCACCTGAGGCTTAAAGTCCCCACCGGCCGTGGCTGCAAACAATTCCTCTTCACGGATAACGGTTCAAATGGCAATAAAAGGAAAAAAAGAAGCAAAAGTTTAATGAAATAGCGACAGGACTGTTATAAACGACAAAGTCAAACCAAATCATAAAATATTGGTCGTTTTTCCGTTATTTTTGTTCGGGTGCTAAGACCAATCCATATACATTTGTCCAACCAAAAAAGATGTACATATTGTCCGAAAACTAAGCTTCAATTCTTCGTAATTTAAGAGTTCAGACTGTTAAAACAGTTTGTTAAGGCACCTCTCAGCATTAACAAGGCAGAAAGTTCAAATCTACTGGTTTTAGGTCGAGTTAAATCATGTCGGCCTTCAAATACTCCTGTACAGTAGAAGAAGATTATTGATTTCTTTAGCAGGAAGAAAAGGAACATTGATGCCGGGAAATTGGCCGTGGTCCGGTCTGGCCTCGAAGCCACTACAACCTGCAACATGTGACGCACCATTCTGATCGTCTCTGCCAGCAGTGTGTTCTTTTCGGTCTGGCCTCGGAGCTGAATGACGTCAGCTTCTCTTTGCGAAATCGCGATTGCTGCTATCTCTGTATCTGGGTTAGCTGGTAGCGGTGGAGAGACCAAGGCGTCTGCTCTCTGATGCTTCTTTTTGTGTTTCTTGTAAGCATTTGGGATGGAGCTTCCCAACAAAAGTTATCAGAAACGGATATAAACACACATAACTCATTATTATATTACAAAAACATAGGAATTTAAAGAAACAAATACGTTGTTGTTACTATTAAAAAAAAAATCATATGCAAATCTAAAAAAAAAAAAAGTTTTTCATAAATAATGCTTTATTTTCATCAAAGTCTAAAAAAAAAAAAAAAAAAAAGAAATGGGAAATATATATATTTAACTATTAACATATCAGAAAGAAGTACATATTAGAAAAATTTTCAAAACTCTCTTCGCGATTACATTACATATATATAAATGAAATAGAGTCACACATAATAGTTAAAAAAATCCTTCAAATGGCATGACCGTTGGGTCATCTTAGTTCAATAATGATGCGAATGATCGTAGAGAGTTCACATGGACATTCATTAAAAGGTCAGTAGATTTTTCAAATGAATAAAGTCTATATGAGACTTATTCTCTTGGTAAACTGATTACAAAACCTTCACTAGCTAAAATCAAAATAGAATCACCTATATTTCTTGAACGTATTTAAGTGATATATATGCTACACAACACTAAGGGAAAAAAAAAAAAAAAAAAAAAAAAAGACAGTGGAATAAAAAACGACAGCCAATGCTACACAACACTAAATGGAAAAAAACGACAACGAATTATAAGCTGCAAAAAATATAGAAACGACAATGTCAATGTACTAGAAAGCTAAAAATGATAGCAAAGTGAATAAAAGATAAATAATAAAACCACAAGTCAAGGAAATCGGCAACATAAATAAAAACAAAAAACAAAAAAAAAAAAATTGCCACTTATGAATAGTAGTTGTCTACCTTAATTAAATTTATTATGCAAGTCAGTCAAAATTACTGTTTATTTTAGAATTTTATTGTGCAAATAGTAACAGTAAATAATGAGTATTGTGCAAATAGTAACGACTAGTGCCGAAAATTTTCTTATAAATAGGGCTCTAAGACTTTATTTTATATATCTTCACAAAATTAATGAAATTCTCTCTCATTGCTCTCTCTAAAATTTTCTCTAAAATTTTTCTTGTTAGGTTTGTATTTTCTTAATTTTCATAACATTGCCAAAGTTAAAAACGACGATAAAATAATAATTAAAGAGGTTCCCAAGAAATGACAACTAAAGGAACAAATGAAAAGAAAAATTGATGAAAATAGCGACAGAAATGTTATAAACGACAGGGTCAAATCAAAAATCATAAAATTTGGTCAATTTTCCATTATTTTTACAGGAAGCTAATAGAGGGCATAGAGACCAATCCAATATACAATTGTCCAAGCAAAAAGATGTACAGAATGTTAAAAAAGTTTGTTTGTTAACGCATCTCTCACAATTACACGGCAGAAAGTCCAAAATTTATTGGTTTTAGCTCGACTTAAATCACGTTAGCCTCCAAATACTCTTTGAACAGAAGAAGAGTATTCATTTATTCAGCAGTCGTGTTCTTTTTGGGTTATACCTGTGTTTGTGGCGGTAAGGTGGGAGGTGTTGGAGGCAAGCCAGCCTGAATGACGACGGGTTTTGGTTGCGAAATCGGAGTTGATGCTGTCAGTGCATAGGAGGCAGCGGGGGATACTGCTGAGGCCAATGTCTGTACACTTTGGTACTTTGATTTGGCTTTGAAGGTTCGCACCACAGGCTGTCAAAAATGGATAAACACAGATAATTCAATGTAAGTGATTTATTCTTCTGCATCCAATTTGTTAAGTGACTCAGTTGAATGAGCAATGTGTACTATTATATTACAAAAACTGCCGAGTACCAGTATAATATAGTTTTCTTTGGTGCTCTAACAAAAATACTTTTTCTAGGAAACATCTGAGAACAAAAGATCATTTATTGAGCATGAAAACGAGCAAAGGGATATGTATCTTTAATGAGGCTGATTTCGTGTTCATTTAGGATGCAGGGACTTTTCAGGCAATTTCACAAGATTAATACAAGACATCTTTTAGTGGATTTCAAAACTGTGAATATGCACAAAGAATGACACATTCTATAATAGTCAATAAATCTACAGCTTTTGAAAAATGCTTCTGAAATCACTTATGGGATGTTTACGTTTCCTTATAGTCAATACAACTCTAATTACCAATAGCGTATGGGTGAACTGTAAAAGTTTCATTAAAGCGATTTTGTCAGATTTGCATACTATTCGATTATATGATGATTATGGCATGATGTGTTAGATTTGCATACTATTTGATTATAAGACGAGTATGACATTATGTGACGTCTAGAATATGCAGCCCACTGGTGATGTTCAACATTTTTTTATTAAAAATTTCTTTGAGAAGCTATAAATATTTGATAAACTATACCTATAATTGTTTTCTTTTAACATGGCTATGTGTAAATATAACAGCAATTTTTCTAAGCCTTTCTTGCCTCAATGAAAGGTAAAAAGAAGAAAAAGTAGCCTTAATTTTCTAAGCCTCCATCCATTTCAGGCCACATATAATCCAAAATACTTTATATATACATATATATATATATATATATATATATATATATATATATATAGACGAGTTTTCATCAAATATAGAAGTTCGATCATATATTTTCTTCTGATCAATTAAATTCTTTTTATCCTTTCTCGAAATGTATGCATATTTGGGAAATGCAGAGCAATTATTAGTGAAATGGCCTTACCCGGACGTGACTAGCAGCTATTACTGAACGAGCCATACCATTTACAAAGTAACTTTCGTCGGGCACAGATAATACAACGCTCATTTCACCCCTCCAAGTTAAAGCATCATCGAAAGCATAAAATCCAGATAAAGATAATATCTCAAAGCGGGCCTGTGTTAAGAAATTTATGATTTTAAATTTTATATCAAACAATATTCAAAAAATCTGTGAGTTAGAAAAAAACAGTAATAGGCAAGAACAAAAATGAAAATCGGCACAATATGAACTCTAACAGGTAAGTAAATGGTTTCTTTTGAGTGTTATTTGTCAGTGTGCCCTTAAAGATAAAGGAGGAACCCCATTTGTCCCACTGCCAAGAAATTCAAGACAAAAACGGAGAACAAAACAACTAGACATTTGACAAGTTCGAAGAGCATAAAAATCTGAAAATCATATCTGATAAAATCTCTCAAAGTTACCAGAAGCGACCAGTTGGTAAATTTTGGCCTCGGAAACAGTTGAGAACACAAATTCCTCCGGGACCCGTTTGAGCAAGGGAATGAAGTTTGCTTTCAATATTCTGCATGGTTCATAAAAGAAACATGTGTTTAAAAAAACTCCAGACTTGTGCAAAGATCTGATCAAGTGGTACGGCCAAGTTACTGAAGAAAAAAGAAAATGAGACAACCAATTTTTATTTATTTATTTATTTGTATTTTTGTCATGAAATATTTATTTATTTGTATGTGTAAGCTGCTATATTTTAATGATCTAAACACAATCTAAACAAGATCATAAATAATAATCTAGCCAAAAATCTGAAAATGCCATAAAAACTCTTATTAGGATTTGGGCATACCTCTATTTCGGTGGACAGCAAAGCCGTCGTCAACGGTTGCTGGAATCCGCTAATGGGCCGGCTGGAATCCAAACCTGCAAAAGCCCCAAGCATAAGGCCAAGCACACCCCACAAAAAAACAAAGGGTGGCACCCAATATATAAAAAAATGAGATGGGGATAATTGACTTTAACCAATATTCGATTAGAGAGGGTATTTGGCTCAATGGACTAACCAAATATTATGAGATAGAGGGAGTTTATATGCCTCAAGCGAGTTAATAAAACAAGTGTCCATCCTATTATAAACCGATATTTAACATACATGCATGTGTTAATTCACATTAACACAGTTGTCCATAAGATGCTTTAATTAATTGCAGAGTGAATTATTATGATTATGGAAGTCCACATAAATATATTCCAACAGTCTCCCACTTGGACGACATAATCATGCAACAAACATTCACTCATCACAGCATAAGCATCAACTAAGAATCTCACATAATAAACACAAGCCTAAAACAATCATGCATAATAATGTATCGACAGGATACAATCATTATACATAATCTGGCGCTAGAGATTCATCAAAGCATAACGACAACTTTAATATATGGATAAAAAACAATGATAGAGACTAATAACCAAATGTCTCTTTTCAACTTGTCACTTTGCCAACTCAAAAAATGTGTCAACACAACATCACGCATAAAGTGATAGATCCATGAATATGCATGTATTATATGAGGCATAAGCAATCCTTATCAATAACAACATGTCACATACAAATGACAGTAAACTCCCACTAACTCAATACAATTACATGCTCCTTATAGTCCCGAGTGGTATGCGTGTTCTTAAAACACCTAATAGATAAGCCTTTAGTGGAACTGCCAACATGTTTATAGGTGTGTTTTCAATAACAATGAGGCCTTTTACAATTTCTCTTCACAAAATAGAACACACTACCATTATGCTTGAGCGGACAATGCTCTTGGTGTTATAAGAAAAATATATTATTATGGAATTTTCACAACACAGTTTCAGTCAGTCAAGAAATGGAGTGAACTACTCCTAATGCTGAAACAACGTTCCACAATTACATCACACAAATAGCCTCACGATACGCCACATACTCCGCTTCAGTCAAGGACACTACGAGTGTCTATTTGACACTTTTCAACAAAGTAGCTCCTCATTTTATCATTTATGCACCTTGATTAATCGACATCACGAGATCCAACCACAACAAAAACGTTAGTTTCCCGATACACAATTATCTGGTATTTCATTTCCAGTTAATTCAGTAATAATAACAACAATCACTCAAGTACCGAATCTGCACGTCAACAACAAACACAATAATAAGACGTGTGCATACTTGAGCATAAATTAGACAACTAAACACGTAAGCATAAGGGACAGCTTTATCTGATCTCTCTTACTTTATCGTAAGGACATTACACCTTTGAGAGTTTGTCACTTTAACAAACAATGCTTGCTAGGAGAATAAGAATGCATAATGAACTTGTTTGAAACAAGAACAATATAGGTTTTTTGAGACGACCAGAAAATGTACTTATCCTCGTTACGGAGAATCTACATGCCTAGAACATAAGAGGCTTTTTCAAGATTCTCAAACCAAAGTGACTAGGCGACATACTATTCGTCTCAACCAACAGGTCAGAATCATTAAGTGCAAGCAAGTTGTCACCAACATGAAAAACAGAAACATGCAACTGCTCCCGCTGACCTTACACATGCATTTATCAACAACATTCTCCATAAAGCTAATTTTAGTAACTGCCTCATCCTAAAATTGAGACATTACTATCTCGGTGTTATCCATACACTCCCACTCATCATAGAGTTTCTCAACATATTAGTGGAGCTAGGAAATACATCCATTCTCAAGGCTATGTCAATTTCATCATTAACAAATCCATAGAGAGATTCATACCATATATAATGACTTGTCCCATTTAATGTCAAGATAACGGAGATGCAAGGATTACTCAAGACTAAAGAAAACAACAGGGGCAACGAGCAATATGCATGTAAAATAAGATCATGCAATTTGCCCTTTACTTAGCCTTCCCAAAGATCCAAGCCAATATGATCATTGTGTGCTAGAGTCCGTTGAGCAAGGATAGAACTCTTTCGCAGGTAAGGACAATTCATCAAACATTACAACCAAATGCATCAATCCACCACTGATAGGGTAGTAAAGATTATGCGGTTCATGACATCCAACAAACTTCCTTCGCCGGTCTAAGTATCCTACCAAACAATTAATTATCGATAGGATAATTTAATTGCCCGTATGAATCTTAGCAATACAGTAAATACATACCTTTATCCTTAACACTCAAATATATTATTTGACCATAATATGAGTTTAGTGATTACACAAGTCCACACATAATCATTCACAATATTCTCTCACTTGGACTGCATAATATAAGACATGATACTCATATAATACAAAATGTCAAATAATAATATGTAACCAAAATACATGGATAAAGACAACAAACTTAAGCTCCAACAAGACTCAAGTGTCCTACCAAGCAATAAAACTATCAATAGAATAATTTCATTACCCGTATGTACTTTCGGAACATAATTAACAAATTAAGTATATCCATATAATCCCACAATTTATAATTTAATAATAGCATGCGAGTTAGTGAATGCTAATCCACAAAAAAAAATAAAAAATAAAAAATAAAGTTTCTAATTTTCTCCCACTTAGATAGTATAATAAAAAAACATGATACTCATATAAAATAAGATATCAAATACTAATGATAACAATAATAAAAAAGTTACGGGTAAACTTATAGCTTAAGCTTTATAATAACACATGAGCTTCTAATTAAAATTTTCATTCTCACTTTAACACAAAAGAGACCATGTAAGCCTATACAAACAATTAGGCATTAAAACGTTGAACACAAAATGGACATTTCAAAATTTGAACAAACATCCATATTATATGTCTAGATTTTATTTACCAAAATATCAAATTATGTGAGAGAACAAATAAAATATGACCATATAATATGGACTAACAAAAATGCCCCAAAATTTTAGGTCTCAAAATAGTGAGAATTAAAACTACCCAAAAAATATATGAAAATTATTACGATAAACAATTATTTAAATAAAAATATTTTCTGATATCTCATGTGCATCTATATAAGGAGTGTGTATATCCAAATGCCCTTTTATTAAACGGCAATGTTAAATTTTGTGGGAGAACTCCGTAACATACTAACCGAGACAATTTGATATATTTAGACTCACGACAGACGAGTACATAAACATTCACTATTGTTGAATTCTCACAATTAAAAATGCCATATAACAACAACATAATATAAATTTTATGGCGTCAATCATCAAACAAATTGTATACGAAATGTCAAGGAAAAATTTGTTTGAAAATTGTGAGAATTAACCACCCATAAAAAATATACAATCAATAATATAAAAATATTAAAAACATGATTTTATGGTGGCCCAAACCCAAAATAAATTATTTAACTGGGTAGGAAATGAAAAACGGAGCGCAACGGCGGTCAAAACGGACTTTGGATGTGTTCATACGGACCAGTCAAAGCTTGGTCAAAACTGATTTTTTTCCCTAAAAACGACACGTCGTTTTGATCATACAGAAAAACGACGTCGTTTATGTCAAAACGACATAAAACTTAACTTATCAAACGACATGTCATTCTTGACCCAAAATCAAAACGCAGTGTCATTTTTATCGTCCTTATCCTCAGGCCGGGTAAAAAACGACCGGAACAGACCCGCAATCCGACCCGGTCATATCTTGCCTCCGGAACTCCGTTTTTGACGATTCAAAAGGGATTTTTCTCAGAATTTCATCCTCTTTTGATCCATAATATCAAAATGACCTAAAACACTCAAAATCATGGGCAAAAATTAAAATCCAAAACCGGCCATTTTCAAACTTCCAAACATAAAATCCAGCCAAATCGACCCATAAAACTCAAGGAAATCATCACCCATAAACTATACTCAAAATGGGTAACCGCAATATAACATTTCCAACATTTCCGTGAGCTAAAACGGATTTAAATTTTGGATTTTTTTTTTTTTGGTCCGTAGAAACGACATGCCATTTTGGGGCATGTGGGAAACGACATGTCATTGCACTAGCAGGACATCCCCAATCTGCCTTGCAAACAACATGTCATTTTGGGGCATATGGAAATGACATGTTGGTTCACTAATGAGGTAGCCCGTGAACCTCGCAAACGACATGTCATTTTTCACATGGATGGAAAAATGACATGTCGTTTTGATCTTCCCCAACCTCTGAAACTTTGCAGATCGGGTCCGATCGGATTCGTGACCCGACCCGCCGGAAAAGTGAGTTCCAGTTGTCCATTTTTGATGTTTTTGGATGGGTTTTGTTCCAAATTTCATTCTCTTTGGTTTTAAAACATCAATTTCACTCAAAAAACCCATAAATAACAAAACCCCATGAAATGCACGAACGTGCACAGTAAGTTCAAGAAAATGAAAAAAACTACAACCTTACATCCAATAAGATAGGCTCTAATACCATTTGCTAGATTTTAATGATCTAAACACAATCTAAACAAGATCATAAATAATAATCTAGCCAAAAATCCGAAAATGCCATAAAAATTCTTATTGGGATTTAGACATACCTCTATTTCGGTGGACAGCAAAAGGCGTCATCCACGGTCGCCCGAATCTGCTAATGGGCCGGCCATAATCCAAACCTGCAAAAGCCCCACGCACAAGCCCAAGCACATCCCACAAAAAAACAAAGGGTGGCACCCAATATATAAAAAAATGAGATGGGGATAATTGGCTTTAACTAATATTCGATTAGATAGGGTATTTGGTCCAATGGGCTGACTAAATATTACAAGATAGAAGGAGTTTATATATCTCAAGCGAGTTAATAAAATAAGTGTCCATCTTATTATGGATCGATATTTAACATACATGCATGTGTTAATTCACATTAACACAGTTATCCATAAAATGCTTTAATTAATTACAGAGTGAATTATTATGATTATGGAAGTCCACGTAAAAATATTCTAACATAAACTATAAAGTGTTTAGGTACATTACCTCCCCAGGGGCAACAGTAACCACATAAGCCTTAAAGTCCCCACTGGCAATGGCTGCAAACAATTCCCGTTCACGGATAAGAGCTCAATTGACAATAAAAGGAAAAATTGAAAAAAAAAAAAATTCAATGTAATATCGACAGAAATGTTCTAAACGACAAAGTCAAACAAAAAATGTTGGTCGTTTTCCGTTATTATGTCCGGATGCCGTTAAGGACATTCCATATGCAATTGTCCAACCAAAAAAAAAGATGTGCATATTGTCCGAAAACAAAATTTTAATATGTCTTTAATGTCAAAGTTCAGACTGTTAAAACAGTTTGTTAAGGCATCTCTCCGAATTAACGCGGTGGAAACTTCAAATCTATTGGTTTTAGCCCAAGTTAAATGATGTCAGCCTTCAACACTCTTGTACAGTCGAAGAAGATTATTGATTTCTTTACCAGGAAAAGGGACATTGTTGTGAGGAAATTGGCCGCGGTCTGGCCTGGCCTCAGAACCATTCCAACCTGCAAAATGCGACAGGCCAATCTGGTTGTCTCTGCCAGCAGTATGGCCTTGGAGCCATTCCAAGCCAAGCTGAATGACGTCAGGTTTTGCTTGTGGCATCCGAGTTGCTTCTGTCAGTGTATATGGAGCAGCTGGGGGTGGTGGACGGGGTTCTACATGTGTTTGTGGCCATAAGGAGGGTGGTGTTGGGGTCACTGTATATGGATTAGCTGGCAGTGGTGGAGAAGCCAATGCATGTTCTCCGCGCTGCTTCCTTTTGTGTTCCTTGTTACCATTTGGGATGAAGCTTCCCAGCACAAGCTGTCAAAATTGGATAATTGCACATAATTCACTATTATATTAAAAAAAACAAATCAATGTTAATTGGGGAATTACATGGGAGGATACAAAAAAATAAAATAAAAATAAAAAACGATACCATGTTTTTACTACACAGCTCTAACGGTTGGATTGTTTAAAAAAATAATAATAATTCATATGCAAATCTAATGGTCTAAAACTGCGTAGTCCAAGTCGGGTATTTTTTTGTACCCATCAAAAAGTACTTTTTCTAGGAGACATCTGAGAACAATGGATCATTTATTGAGCATCTAAACGAGCAAAGGAGTATCTTTAATGAGGTGGATGCTGGGACTTTTCAGACATTTTTACAGGATAAATAGATGATATGTTTGGTGGATCCGCACTGTGAATATGAGCAAAGAATGACACATTCTATTATATTACAGTTTGGGAAGAAAGCTTCTGAAGCAACGTATGGTCAAAATATAACTCTATTATATTAGACATAAGAAGAAAAAGGGTTACCTGGATGGAATCAGCAGCTGTTAGGGAATCACTAATGCCAGCAATTACATGCCCATCAGGCCCGGCAAATGAGACCCTCAAGGCACTCGGCGGTACATCATCAATGACACTGAGTGGCCCAGATAAAGTCAATATCTCAAATTGGCCCTATGAGAAGAAATTTATAGTTTCATATCAAAGAGTGTTCATAAAATCTCCATAAGATTAAGGGAATAGGAAAAAAAAAAAAAAAAAAAAAAACCTGCAACAGCCAAGAACCAAAATCAAAATCAGCATAATGAACGCCAACAGGTAACTACTCAATGATTTCACTTGAGTGTTATTTGTCGGTATCAAGTGGCCTGTCCAAAGAAACTTGAAATAACAAGCATTTTTCACAATAGAGATACATGTCTTTAAAATCTTAGCAACTTTGGGGAAACAAGGAATCAAGAGAAAAATTAGCCCATAAATAATAGCCTAATTGGGCAAGCATGTTTTGGTTTGAGCCCAGATATCCAGCAGTGTGACCTTTCAAAATAATACCAAATTTGGTCGTAATCCCAACAACCAGTATCTGCATCTTGACATAGAGCCTTAAGCAGGGCTAACGAGACGCTCATTTGCTTGAAATAGTACAAACCAAATAAGACCTTGAACACAAAAGAGGAACCCCATTTGTTCCACTTTCAAGAAACTCAAGACAAAAAAAGAGAAGAACAAGAAAACTAGTAATTTGACAATTAAGCTAGAAGAACATAAGAATTCTGATAATCATGCCCATATGTCAGAATGCCGTCAGAAAGCCCGGTTGGCGAATGGTGACTTTGGAAACAGCCCCATTGGCAGAGATAACAAAAGCTCCTCCAGGAACCCTTTGCGCAAAGGAAAGAATTTTGCCTGCAACATCCTGCATGGTTCAAAGTTCGAATCTTTGTCACGCAAAGATCATTTTTTGGTTTAATTGTAGGTGTAAAGTGTTTATGTACATTACCTCCCCAGTTTTAACGGTAAGCACAAGAGGCTTGAAGATTCCAGCGGCCGTGGTTTTAGACTCTTTCCCTTCACGGGTAAGAGCTCAAATATGTTAGATAAATAAAAGTTTTTTTTTTTTTTAATCTGTATTTGAAGCTCTTAAAGAGAATGATTGTTTGACAATATATATATATATATATATATATATATATATCAAGATTTGCAATTTTGGTAACTCATGCATATAGGTACCGAATGATTCTTTTCCTTTAACGAAGAAAGAACAATAAATACATGCTAATTTTCCCAATAAATGGAGTTTTCTATAAGCAATAACCATCAGTCTATTTAGTTGGTGAAACGGTGGATTCGAAGAAAAAACCAAAATAGAAAAATAAAAAAATGTGATCATTTTAATTCTGGCTTAATTAGAAAGATGACATAAGAAAGTAATCTTTTGTACCCCCAAAAAAAAAAAAAAAAAAAAGACAAAGAAAGAGAAAAGAAAAATTCTTGCATATTGTTCTTACCCATCGATTCGAGACGCTGCCGGTCACCGGCAGGAGGCCGACCTCTGCCTCTTTTCGAAGAAGAAGAAGAAGAAGAAGAAGAAGAAGAGAACGGCGTCGTTCCCAGTTGCTCTTCTGGTGGCCGAACTCCGGCGGATGACAAAATCAGGTTCCCTTCAGCGTCGTATTCCCTCGGCCTCTTCTCCAGCATCTTCCCCTTCATCTTCGCTAAAGAATCGACATTCCCGGGCGTCGCCGCTTCCGTTGTTCCCGCGTTACCGAGAGACAAGGCGGCGCTCACGGCCTGAGCCCCCGTCGCACGGCTGACGGCCGGAGGTGAGTCGCTCTCCGTCTCCGACCCGGAGAGGCTGCTTTGTTTTTCCTCCATGGAAGACGCTGATGAAGAAGACGTTGACGATGATGATATTACATACAAATTATGTGTCTAGAACTCCCAATCTAATAACGGTATTAGACTTCGAGTTTATTTTGAATTTTTAATTTAAATTAAAATGTATTTTTATGTGAAAATTTTTTATATAATAAAAAAATTAAATATAATTTATTTTTAAAATTATTTTATTATAATAAAATTTAAATTTTAAAATTAAATTAGTAAAATGAATATGATTTTTATTTATTATTAACTTTATCAATTTTAAAATTGACGGTCTATTTTGATAAAATTAAAGGTTTATTTATTTTATCAATTTAAATTTTTAATTTTAGGTTTTTACAGTAAAAAATTTTTAAAAAATTTACATATAATTTTTTTTGTTATAGTAAAAAGCTTTTTTAGAAAATGTCACATTTTAATTTAAATTGAAAATTTAAATCCGCAAAATGAACGAGTCTTAAAAGTGTGAAGTCTAATATGCAAAAAAAAGTATAGTTTGAAGTGTGACAATGCAATTTACTTGGACAAAATATTGCCATGATAACCCGACGGTAGAAAAAAAAAAAAAAAAAAAAGCAAATAAAATTAGAGAAACGACAACAACAATATATCGAAAGGTGGAATTGATACTCGATAGCACTCACAATATAAAATAAAAAACGAAACCAATTATAAGCTACATTAAATAGAGAAACGACAGCGTCAATATAGTAGCTAGGAAAGCTAAAAGGCGATAGCAAAGTGAATAAAAGATAAATAATAAAACTACAAGTAAAGGACATCGGAACATGAAGGAAAAAAAAACCATAAAGTATTGCTAAATGCTAAAAACAACAACACAACAATAAACGACATGCGTAGAAAATGACAATAAAAAGAAGAATTGAAACAAAAATTTAATGAAAAGCAACAGAAATGTTATAAAGGACAGGATCAAATCAGATCATAAAAATGTTGGTCATTTTCCGTCATTTTTACCAGAAGCTAACAGAGGGCATAGAGATCAATCCAAATACTACATATTGTCAACCAAAAAAGATGTACATATTGTTCGAAAAGCAAAACAAATCAATTTGTCGTAATCTCAGTGTCCAGACTGTTAAAACAGTTTGTCAAGGAATCTTTCAGTATTACAACGGCAGAAAGTCCAAAATCTATTGCTTTTAGCTCGAGTTAAATCACGTTAGCCTCCAAATACTCTTTGAACAGAAGAAGAGAGTTCATTTATTCGCCAGAAAAAGAAACATTGATGTCAGGAGATTGGCCCTGGTCCGGTTTGGTCTCGGAGCCATTCATGTTCTCTTTGTCAGTAGCCATGTTCTTTTCGGGTTCTACGTGTGTTTGTGGCGGTAAGGCGGGTGGTGTTGGCGTCAAGCCGGGCTGAAAAACGTCGTGTTTTGGTGGCGAAATCGGAGTTGCTACTGTCAGTGTATACGGGGCACTTGGGGAAGGTGGAGAAGCCATTGTGTCTTCTCTCTGGTGCTTCTTCTCTTGTGCCTTGTAACTATTTGGCTTGAAGCTTGGCACCCAAACCTGTCAAAAATGGATAAAACACAGATAATTCAACGCAAGTGATTCCGAATGTCATTGAATGATTTATCTTTTCTGCATCCAATTTTTGAAGTGACTTAATTGAATGAGCAACGTGTCAAAAATAATCAATGTTAATTGGAGGATTATATGGAAGAATACGGAAAAAATATAGAAAAAAAAAAAAAAAAAAAAAAAACTCTCTGGTCTAGAACTGCAGAGTACCAGTATAATTTTTATTTTTTTTCATTTTTTTGTACTGTAACAAAAAAATACTAGGTAGGTAGATTTTGTGTTCATTTAGGATGCTTTTCAGACATTTTCAGAAGATTAACAGAAGACATCTTTAGTGGATTCAACACTGTGAATATGCACAAAGAATGACACATTCTATTGTAGTAAAAAATGTACAGTTTTGGAAAAATGCTTCTGAAATAACTTAATAGTCAAAATATAACTCTATTTTATATAATATATATATATATATACATATATATATATATATATATATATCATACATAAGAAGGAAAGGTCTTACCTGGATGGGACCATCAGCTATTAGTGCACCAGCAGTTCCACTAATTGTGTAACCATCAACCCCGATTAACGAGGCGCTCAAGGAACCCCAAATAGTTACACCATCATCGTCGAAAGTTAATGAGCCACATAAAGATACTATCTCAAACCCGCGCTGTGAGAAGAAATTTATAGTTTTAGCTTTTATAAGTTGGAGAAACAACATGAACAATTTATTGAAAGGTGGAAATTGATACTCTATAGCACAACATGAGCGACAAATGATAAAACTACAAGTCGAAGAAAACGGCAACATAATAAAGATTAGCGACAAAATATCGCCAAAGGATAAAAAAGACAGACAGTGGAGTAAAAAATCACAGCGAATGCTACACAACATTTAACGAAAAATTGACAACGACAAGCTACATTAAACTGAGAAACGACAACGTCAATGTACTACGAAGCTAAAAATGATAGCAAAGTGAATAAAAAGATGAAAAATATAACACCATAAAATATTGCTAAATGTTCGAAAACGTACAAGGAAAAAATAAGAAGCGACATGCACAGAAATGACAATAAATTAAACAAAAAATCGAAACAAAAGTTTATTGAAATAAATAGCAACAGATATGTTATAAACAACAAAGTCAAATCTAATTCATAAGATGTTGATCACTGTAGAGGATAAAATTTACAATTAGAGAAATCAAGGGTTAATAGTTTAGTTAGGAGTCATTGATTAGTAAAATTGATCCATTGTGAGAACAATAGCGTTAGTAAACATAAAAGTAAAGTGAAAATAGTAAAAAGTCACAAAAATTTATAGTGATTCCCCTGATAATGCATGGTATATTCACTGTAGGGCTCCAGTGATTTCACTGTGACTGTTGAAAAACGTTACAAGAGTCGTTTTGAGAAGAACAAAATGAAAAAGAGAGAAGTGTGCTAGTACAGTAAATAATAAAGAAATATGATGTAAGTGAGAGTGGAAGCTTTTGTGAGCTATGGAAGCATTCCCACCTGTGTCCAAATGCATTTTATTTATAGTTGATGAGGCTCCACGAGTTGTTTTCTGATTTTCTGCGTGATATGGCCTTCAATTCGTGATATTTCCTTTCTTTTTGGACGCTGCGTGACTTTTCTTAATTGGTTTTGTCTATAATCGACCAGTCAACCATGGTTTTTTACCCATTTTGAGTTGATTTGGCCTCTTTATTGCCTCATTGCTGGAGATATAGTTTCCTTATGTGGAAGACGATCAATTTCATCCGATGAGAGGGTTGCTTGCAGCCTAAGTCAACCGTTGACCTTTTTTCTCATAAATTCTTCTAGCTGGAGCAGTTGATTCTTTTTCCTTTTCTAGCTAATTATGTTGCCAAATCTCGTATAAGGAATGTCTTAAGGATAATCTCTCGTGACTTGATGCCCAAAAAAGTTGTCTATCAACTTGTGGGATCGATGACAGCGTATGGACATTTAACTTTGAAACGACAAGCTACATTAAACTGAGAAACGACAACGTCAATGTACTACGAAGCTAAAAATGATAGCAAAGTGAATAAAAGATGAAAAAATATAACACCATGCAACACCATAAAATATACAGCCACTTTAACCTACTCGGGGAGTTGCGGTGACTCATTTAATGACCTTTCAGAGTCCAAATTGCCACGTGTACAGTGAAAGATGAGGTATGAAATCTGACCTCAACAATCCCTTTTAGTTATTTTGTCTGGATCCTAAAGAAGGGCATAGAGACTAATCCATATGCTATAATCCAACCAAAAAGATATGTATATTGTCGAGACTATTAATTTTAATTCGAGTTAAATCACGTTAGCCTCCAGAGTCGAAGCTAGAAGATTATTCATTTATTTTATCAGGAAAAGAAACAACGATAGAAAGTCCAAATCTATTGGGTTTTTCTCTTATTTTTTTCTTCTTCTTCTTTCTTTTTTTTCTTTTTTTTTTCTTTTTTTTTTTTTTTTTTTTTTTTTTTTTTTTTTTTTTTTTTTTTTTTTTTTTTTTTTTGTGAATTGTAAATCGACACATGTCCAAATAACACAATATACTTGTATCAGAAACAAAAGAAGGAATTGAGAGAGAGAGTCCTTGGGCCAAGTTGAAAAGGAGGAAAACTCCCGGACTGTAATTGAAATTGAATGTTGGAAAACGTGATATAATCTAATTTACAAATAGAAAAACTTACTAGAACATATAATATTATCATATATATATCTACCTTACACATTAGAGTGGTGGGTCTAGAGTTTATGTGTCTATGGAGTAATTCAGGGAACGATGGTAGATGGATTAAAAAAAGCTCCCAAGAAAAACATGTCCTAACTACCTAAAATACACGTGTTTCATTAAAATCTTGCATATGTGCTCTCGAATCGGCATATTCGTTTGGCTTTTATTACAAACATTATAGATTTTCTAAATAATTGCCTAAAATACACGCGTAATCTGATTTCACGTGGCACTCCAACGGGTAGCAGTTACATCTCTATATATAGCCGAGTAAACACATAAGTTTTCTCCACATCCAAATATACCATTTACGTAAACTAGTTTACAAATATTCCACATCCAAATATATATAAGTTTTTCATGCTGATGGCTTCTTCTCTTCCTTTCTCTCCCTCTCCTTCTTTGTCCTCCTCTTCTCTATCTCCTCTGCCAACACCCGCAAGTGGTCCTTGTCAAATGGTCTCGATCAGAACCTGATCAGCATAATCGAGGCTGCCATTGGAGTTTCTGAAGACCTCCTTAATCTCAATGGGATGGTGAGGCCCCATACACACATTTATATATATATATATATATATTGCTTTTGAAAAGACACATTTTTTTAGACAAATCGATAGGCATTGTATTATAACTATTCAACAATTATATATTTGTTGATGATACTTTTATATGTGGTATTTTGATGTGTTAGAATACACACGTATAAAACTATTTTGTAACCTCAGTATCGGTCTAGGGCATATGATAGATTATTTACTAACTGTTTAAAATTATCCAAAACAAAGGTGTTACTAGAGAATATATCATATCTCTTAAAGTAAAATTCGGATTACTTAAATTTTTTATACTAATATTTTTAACATATCAAATTAAGAACAATATGGTCGAGAATTGACAAAAAGAAAATATTGTTGTTAAAAAATCAGTGTACGTAGAATACCTATTAGTAGGTAAAACAAACTATGCTATGAAGGAAGAAAAAAAAAAAAAAAAAAAACTAATTTCTTATTTGGTGTCATTTCTTATATGTTAAATGTTCAGTCACTGAAAAGAAAAAATCAAGTAAAAAAACCAAGATGTAAGATTAGAAAAATCTTATTATTTCTCATTTACTGCCATTATCTAGATTTTATAATGAAGAACGTTTTTGGTTTGATGTGTGTAGAATTACTTGTTACATATAAATACACATATATGCATGTATCATCGAAACTTTAAAATTTATTATTGCCATTTGAAAAACATTTTGTAGGAAGCTAAAAATAGTCAACAAAGCGGGAAAAGTCAGACGATAGTTGTAGGAACATGGGGAGCTAAAGTGATTAGCTCTAATGGTGTGGCTTTTGATGACGGTAATGTAAATGGTACGTCATTTGAAGGAAAAAAAAATGCAAGTTATATAACAGGCCTCACGCAAGTAAAAGTTAGTTTTTCATTCATTTTTTCGTCTTTTAGCTATAAAATTTCTTTACGGTATTACTCTATATATATGTCTTTTATGAAAGCATTTTTTAATATGAGCTTATATTTACGAGATAAGGATCCGTTAATATATATATATATATTAATAATGAGCTGTTATCTTTTAATTTGAGCTTATATTTACGAGATAAGGATCCATTAATATATATGTGTATATATATATATAAATATAAATATATTTTAGTAATGATCTATTATATTTTTCAAACTAAAGCCTCGATTGCAAAATATATAGTACCTTACACAAAATATAGTATCTATTATATTTTAGTACCTTAATGGTTGAATGATTCGTTCTCTGATTCGAATCATGGTTCATGGTTCATGATTTATGAAAGATTTTAGTCAACTTTTTAATTTATTACGACCGCCGGATTAATATTTTACTATTATAATGATACTATTGATGGATATATATTGAAGTAATCATTAAAATCACACCCATATATATATACTATATTTATTCTAATATGTATTTATCAATAGGTATCATTGTTTTATGGATATTAATATGATAATTATAATAAATTAGATAGTTGACCAATAAGTATTTACCGGTAGAAACGCGACTATTAAAAACTCATACATATATATAAAGTTAATAATGTGACATTATAAGAATCCAACAATGAAGTCAAGCATTTTGATTGAGCATTGATTTCGTGCGCATCCTTGGACTCTCGACCCTCTATTGTTGTCCGTGAACTCATAACAATGAGGTCAAGACAGTAGCGGGGTGGTGTTTGTTGATGTCAGTCATATGTGTCGATTCTAAGACGGATTGGAGTAGGGATGGTGTTATTTTAAGCAACATTCTGGGCATGTTGCTTTTTTTAACGTTTCTATTTCAATGGCTTTTCATGTTATTTGAGGTGTTGGTTGTCATTCTTCATTGGAAGTTTGTCGCTGTTGTGTGGTTGGCAATGATGAAAATATTTGTGTTTAGGTGAAAATATCAGTACTCTATTTAAAGAAAATTTGGAGAAAATATCAATATTAGTAGAAATATCGGGAGAAATTATATAAGTTATGTATATTTATTTTAGAACTTGATATTTATTTTTAATATTTTAAGATGTGATAAGAATATACATATTTATAAAAGTTTTACATAAAGGTGCTTGGAATAAAAGAAAATCTCCGAAGACTCAAACTTGATGAGGATTTCATCATAATTTAAGAAATATTGCAACAATGATATGTTATTTACAAAGTGTACAAGTATACCTGGTGATAAAAATATATATATTTAGCTAGTAAATCATTGATAAAATGGAAATAAATATTGACTATCGACATTTACAAATGTTTTTGAAAGCTTCTGAATATTTTCACTGATACTGTCATGATATTTCTACAATATTTCCCAAAATTCAGTAAAACAAAATCACTATAACCTCATAGAAATTGATATTTTTACCGATATTTTTTATATTTATCAAAATTTCTTCAAAAATTTGACAGAAATTTTTTTACACTTAAAAAATATTTCAGGGCCTGACAAGTTTCATAATATCGGATAATTTTTTTGTTCATGATAGTTGGGGGTTTTTGTTGTTTGTTTGTGGTTTGATTATATATTAAAGGTTGTTCTTATCTGGATTAGTTGGTATGTTTCTCTCGTTTTGTTTAGTGTTTGATTGTACCTTTTGTTCGATGGATACGTTTCTTTGTGTCTTTTTTTGGCCTTGTGGCTTTGGGTTTCTCAAAATTCGTTGATTGTATGTTGTCATGGATTATAGAATATTTATATAGGAGTCATCTGTATGCTCGATAGTTAGGCCCCGTATATTTCACCGATTCGAGTTTTATTACAGTAAAAAATTCTTAGAAACAGTCACATCTAACTTTTTTACTATAGTAAAAAATTCTCACATAAAATCATATCGCAACTCAAATTTAAAGCTCAAATCAGCGAATTAAACAGACTTTTAATGTACCTCGTTGTTGACGTCCTTTTAGTTACCTCGATGCATGCTATCTCCCTTTAAGTGATTTATTTGAGTTTATAGGTAGAACTGAATACTTGCTAGTGCCGTATTTTGCTAGTGCCTTGTTTTCTATTATAAGAGGCTGGTGTGAATTGATATTTATATTGCTCATGTATTTTAGATGTATAAAAGATTGTCTTTAAAATTTGTATACTCTGTATTTTAGGTCTACTTTTGATTGCACCTGTAAATTTTAAATTTACGTTATTCCGTGTATATTTTTTTTCCTGTCAACAACTAACGTTGATCCTTGAAATGACAAATTCCCTTTGAGACTTGCGGAAAACTGAAATGAAAAGCTAAGCGATGAAGGGGGAAAAGTTTTCTGGGGTTAAAACTAGTTGTCGTTCTAAAACTTTGAATGTGTAAATTGCATCCATGCAAACGGAAACTTTTTGTCATTCGTAAGTTCGATTGGAAACTTTTTAGTTTAGCTTTTAGTGCCCTAAATCGATAATCTTTGGCAATGCAATTCAATGAATGTCAATTAATGGACGAGAACAAGAGTCCAAAATAATAAAATTATAATTTTTTGAGAAAAAAACCTAAAATACCACTTAAAGTTAAATAATATTATTAATGTCAATTTACTTAAAAATATATAATTACCATTTAATTATTAAAGAAAAAATAAAAAACTCACGATGACATCTAATTATTTAGAATGACAAAAATAATAGGATTGCAATGAATCATGTACCTTTTTCATTTTTCAAATTTATGGTTCCATTTGTAAAATTGAAAGTCCGGGGTCTGAATTTAAGGGAGAGTTGGAATAACCTTATTTAGAGGACCATAGTTGGGAACAAAGAAAGAAATCTTAAGAGTGTATTTGTTACACGATTTAAACTATGATTCTTAATTCTATTATAATATTTTTTCTCATAAAACTTTAAATTTTGAAACGTCAAAATCATAAATAATGATTTGAATACCATGAATCAAATGAACCCCAAAACTCAAAGCACATTGTCTATTTAAGCGTGGAGGAAGAGAAGAGCTTGAGCGATAGAGAAGACATGAGTTGGTAGAAGAAAACAACTCCATGACGATGAAGGGAAAATAAAGTAAAGAAAAAGAAAATACGAGAAAAATAAAAAGAAACGACATGTGAATACCTGTGAAAAAGGGGACGAAAGTGTCTTGACTTCTTTTATGTGTAAAGATAAAAGATAAAGATAAAGATAAAGATAGAAGATGTAAAGGAAAATGTGATAAATATTTATGTGTTGGGATTTTTATCATTTATTTGTAATTAATATTTTTTTAATTAAATAATTATATTAATTAAAATAGTATCAATTAAAAATAATGAATAAAAAAATCTAAATAAATACACTCTAAAAGTAATTTCAATAATTTTCTCAAAATTGTAAAGATTCATAGGCAAGGTCTTTAATATGACGGTTACTGTTTACCGGATTAAAACAACAGATGTATAATTTTATCATTTTCGTGTATATTTATATACAAAGTGTGTATATTTACATGTAAAGATGTATATGTTAAGTTATAAAAAATGACAATATATATTAATCATTGAAATATGTATTTTTTATAGCAATGAAGTGAACACATAGCATAAAAATATGTATATTGACTGATTTATTGTATTTCATGTTAATGAACGTAAGTGACAATGTATATAGTGAAATATGCTTTTAGTATCATGTGTTCTTGATGATATTAAAATGACACCTCAACATTTTTAAAAATATATTCTTGGTACTCTGAAGTTGATTTTTAAGATGTAAAATGACCTTAGTACTCTTTTACTTAATCAAAATCTAATAAATCTAGAAAAAAATCATGAACTTTTTATTTTATTATTTTCTTTTAAATATTTAATGTCTTAAAATATTTTCATTTTTTTTAAGAAACTAGTAAAAGTAGACACGTGCAATTGCATGAATTTGACTGTTATATTTATTGTCTATTAGAAAAATAATTTTATGATGTAAACAAATAAGTTCTAACTAATCACCATACTCTATTATTTTTCTTAACATTTAAACTGCACAACTTATTTTGATGGGGTGAGTTTTATAGATTCGGAAGTCACGTTCGGAACGTAATTCAAATATTATTTAATTTGACCACTTTTTTTAAGCTCTAAGTAAGAGAAAACAATAAATAACAAATAAGTAAAAAGTACAAAAAGTGAAGAACATAAAAGAAAACACAAATTAAACCGTTTTTTCTAAGACTTAAGTAAGATAAAACAATAGATAACAAGTAGATTAAAAATACAAAAATTGATAAGGGCATAAATAGAAACACAAAACTAGGTACATAACACGCAAATAAAAAGTACAAAAGGTAAATAAAATAAATGGAAACACAAATTAAACTGTTTTTTTTTCTTAAGCCCTATGTAAGAGAAAATAGTAGATAACAAATAAGTAAAAAATACGAAAGGTGAAAGACATAAATGGAAACACAAATTAAACCGGGTTTTTCTTAAGCCGTAAGTACGAGAAATAGTAGATAATAAGTAAGTAAAAAGTACAAAAGGTGAAGGCATAAAGAGAAACACAAATTAAACCCTTTTTTTAAGCTATAAGTAAGAGAAAATAATAGATAACAAATAAGTAAAAAATATAAATAGTTAAGGGTACTATAAAGAGATAAAAATTAGTTGACAAGTGCTTCTTCATCACATTTATTATATATAATAGATATTGATTTTTATTTAACTGATAAGAAAAGTAATTTAGACATTACATGTCTCAAAAATTAGTTTTAAGCTATCAAAAAGATATTTTTAAAAGATTAAAATATTATTTTAATATTATTAAAAATACAAAATCTTAAGAGCATATTTTTATATATAATATAAAATACCAAAATTTACATTTTTATTTATGTTTTACATTCTAAAATTAATATATAATTTTTAGGAATTAATGCAACAAGCGGCACTATTTTTTTATGAATATTCTATTTTTTATAATTTTCTTTATTTTTCGTCTTTAAAAAATAAAATAAAATAAAAATGACGTCAAAAAATAATGAAATTTTACATACACAATCTTTACATTTTTCTAGGCATGACAGAAAAAAATTGCCTAAAAAATTGACAAAAAAAGTAAAACTTGTCAAAAAGCAATGAATGTCTCATGTAACAAGAGCCAAAATAATAAAATTAAATTTTTTGAAAAAAACCTAGATGGGTAAAAATGTACAATTTTATTTATTTTTACATTCTAAATTTAATATATGTTTTTTTAGCAATTGCAATAAAAAACTGGCATCATTTTTTTAGATGAATATTCTATTTTTATGATTTTCTTTACTTTTCATCTTCAAAAATAAAATAAAATAAAATAAAAATGACGTCAAAAAATAATGAAATTTTAGAGGACCATCCTTACATTTTTCGAAATCTCTAAGAGTGTAAAACTATAAAAACTACTATTTTTTTTCTAAGCTTTTTTTTTTCTTATAAAACATAAACGATTAAGCCTCACAATTTTTTTTTTTTTTTTTACTAATCAAGCCTCTCTTTTGTTTTGTTCAGAAAAAAGAGCTTTTTTTTTTTTTTTTTTTGGGTTTCACATTTTTTTTATTTTTTTCCTACAACCATCTCTCATGTCTCTCACATATACACATGTGGCCACCAACCTCACTCTTCCTTCTCCGTTTTTATCTTAGTTCAATACATGGCCAATAAAAAATAGAAAATGTAAAAGCTAGCAAATTTTATTTATGAATGCTTCTATCAAGGATGTGATGAATCTCACCCGTTATATTTCCAAAAGAGGATGGCTGAAAATTACTTACCAGATAAGTCAGGTAAATAGTTGTTGCAGGATTAAAGACCATTCCAGATTCATAATACACTTGTATACAATGGCAGCTCCACATTAGGCCTAGTAGGCCTAAGTAGCTTTTTTACCCGAAAACCCCAATAGTTAAGGGTTTTTTTTTCGCAATTTTATTCTTATTTCACCCCACTGAAATTTTTAATTTGTAATATTTAAATCAAAATGTTTTAAAAATTTCAATTATACCCCATATTTTAACTTTTAAATTTTGATGTACTTGTATTTTAAATTTAAAATACCAAATTAATAAAAAAAAATGGCAATATTTTAAAATGAATAATTTTATGAACGGTAATCAAAGTGAATTAAACTCAATTAAAATAGTGGTATTGTTGTTTTAATAAAAAATTTTGGTTTAATTCCCGCCCCTAGAAAAAGGTTTTGACTCCACCACTCCTTTGTTGAAGTTTGAAATGACAAAAAGATGCCGAGCATGTCACAAATGTAAATTTGTAATATTATGTTGGAGATGATATTGTTACACTTCTAGAAGTGAAAGTTTAGGCCAAACCGAAGCTCGTCCATTTTTTGCCTTCTTAAGAGTTCAGGCCGGGTCAGCCTGAGGTTTCGAGCTTAAAATCTTATCCGGGATGGGCCGGACCACCTTGACCCGAACACCTATTTTTAAAAATTTTCTTAAAAAAAAAATAGAGAAATAATAGAAAATAGGCCAATATGAAAAGTTTAAGAAAGTATATAGGCCAATTTTTAGTTATAAAAATTAATAGGCCATAACTTATCAAGTTATAGTTCATAACCAGATAAGTTATGGACAAACTTATCGAGTTATGGTTAATAGCTAGACAAGTTATGGATAATTATGAATAATAACTTGATAAGTTATAGTTTATAACTAGATAAGTTATGGACAAAAATAGTAATTTAATCTATTTATTAACTTATGTAAACTATTGACTTATTAATTTTAATTCATTTCAAATTTCAACATATTTTCCTCTTTTTCCCTTAAAAAATACCTTGTGCATTTTGGGCCGACTCGACTTGGTGAAAATAATGGACATGCCCCACCTACACCAAAATTGTCATTTGGGCCTTCAGGCTTAAGCCAGGCCGGGAGGTGTGAACTTTCACCCTGTAATGACACTTCTAAAAATGTTCGGGCCCTGGATGCACAAGAATATAAGAAAGAACTCTTCGGGTTTGGCAAAATCTCATCGGAAAAGAAAACTGAAATTTAAAAACAGCCAAGAATTTCGATCGATCGATCGAGAGAGAGAGAGAGAGATGATAAGGGCAGTTATGGTGATAAACACGCAAGGCAAGCCTCGCCTTGCTAAATTCTACGATGCTCAGGTCAGGTCGCTCCGTTCAATTTCCCTTCGTTCTCTGAGTTTAACCTTATTCTTCTCTATGTTTTGTCTTTTGATAACCGAATTTGCGATTTTCGAATTCAGCCTGTGGAGAAACAGCAGGAGCTCATCCGCAACGTCTATGGAGGTTCTCTCTCTCTCTCTCTCTCTCTCTCTCTCTCTCTCTCTCTATATATATATATATATATATATGTATATATATAAATGTATACTTCGATTAATCTCGAATTTCTGCTTAAACCGCTGGTGGATCTCATAATCGCATTTGCATATTGTTTTGATCACACTTCTAGGTCCCCATTTTCATTTGTTTTCGATAGTTCCCTTATTGATGTCTGAATTTGCTACAGTTTTATGCAGTAGAGCTGAGAATGTGAGCAATTTTATGGAAGCGGAATCGTTTTTCGGTCCGGTGGGTCTCTTTGAGCCTAGAATTTTGAATTTCATTTTATAGCTTGGAACTCGAATTTTCTCCGTGCTTTAGTTCTTCGTAGTGCGTAGATCGTTCTTATCGAGATGATTAGGGATCATCAGCTACATATATACCCAAGACAACTAACAAATTAGTCTAAATCAGATTAGATGCGTGATTACTCGAATCGTGTTGCAAATTAGTTCATTATTACCAGACCTTGATTGGTTAGGTTTGCTGTTGAAGCTAGTTCACATTGATCTGCTAAGTTGCTGGTTTTTGCTTTAGTAGTTCTCAGTTGCTGTGTTCACATTTCTTCTTCTTTCTAATCTTTTATCATTATTTTTTTCTCTATCTCCAGGACACTAGACTTGTTTACCAGCACTATGCGACTCTGTACATCGTGTTTTTATTTGATAGTTCTGAAAATGAGCTTGCCATGCTTGATTTGATACAAGGTGCGTTACTGTTTCATGGTTCTATTTATTGGAATGTGTGGTGGTACATTTAGGTGTGTAGTTGTTGAAGAATTAGCATGTGTGATAAGTCGACTGGCATAGGATAATTAGTTGTAATTAAATCTAAAGGCTGTTTGGTTTGGTTTGAATATCCAATGAATGCTTGAAGAGCTGGTTGAATTAAAAAAACCAAAAATTATAGTCAACAGTATGAAATGAGGTTGGGTTTTATTGCAGAATAGCATACACTAGTATGGAGTATATCATGAAAAATAACACTTGTCTAGATATTTATTATTTAGATTGGATTCTTAGATATTTTGATAAACTCCAAACAAATTGACAAAAGAAAAGGCTAAACGAAAGAGAATTGTATTATTGGAAATTGAGATTCAACAATGGCGGAAAGAATTGAGTACTGGAACGGTATGGGGATGTTCGAGAGATCTCGTGCTCTCCTAACAACTTCTTGCAAAAGTCTAACAAACTAGAATAATCCCTCCTTACTCTACCCCTGTCTTATTTATACACACTATCCCATATCCCACAAAGTCTAACTAACTACCTAACTACTTGCTGACTTAGCCCCTTTCTCCTTCCTTTCACTTGCTGACTCAGCCCCCTCCTCCTTCCTTTCATCAAGTAAGCCCTTGCGCTTCCTTGGACCATAAGTATAACGACAGGGAGGCTTATCATATTTCAATTCTCAAATTCTTACTGTGAGCTTTATAAATTTGCATTCCTTTTGAATTGTCATAGGATGTTTAGGCACAATGCATCACATACTGCACGGACCATCTTAATTCTTAGTTTATGCATCCGTGATTTCTTTTGCGATGTTAAATAGTAAAACTGTAGATGTGTCCAGCAATCTAGGTTGATCAACTAATTTATTTTTTTGTTTCAATAATTTATAAGCTGAAATTAACAGCAATTGACTTATATAATTCTTAGATATATATTATAAGTAACATTCTGTTTATCATTATTTCTTTCTTGTATACTTTTTTTACTTTGATTCTTATGGCTTCAGTATTTGTGGAAACGTTGGACAAATGCTTCAGAAATGTGTGTGAGCTTGACATAGTTTTCAATTACAGCAAGGTCTTACTCTCTTTTACTTTGCCGAAATTTTTACTTCTCACGAATCCTTTCCTTGTCTCAAGGCTCTAAGATTAGTGCATCTAATTAGTACCTTGGAAATGTGAACGTTTAGACAAAAAAAAAAAAAGCACCAAAAGTAATGCTCATCTTGAACTTAATATACATTAGTTCTTGCTGCTTGAGAGGGGATATGATTATCTAGAGGGGTACATGTCTTACATCAGCACATCTCTAATTATTTCTGGCGTTTGATTTTGTTCGTTATTATTCTTCCTAGAGTAATATATTGAACTAAGTTGCTATATTTTTCTCTCCAGATGCATACCATATTGGATGAGATCATATTTGGAGGTCAAGTGTTGGAAACAAGTTCTTCAGAAGTTATGAAGGCCGTTGAAGAAATATCCAGGTATGCTCTCTCTCCCCATGCCTTTTTTTTTTTTTTTTTTTTTTTTTTTTTTTTTTTTGTGGCTGCATCTATTTGCTATATAACTTGGTTCAGTTTGCTTACAGCTTTTTTTATACGTGTTGCAGGTTAGATACAGCTTCAAATTCTATATCCTTTGTCCCAAAATCTGTTTCTAGTTGGCGGAGTCGGTAGCACAAGTGCATTGGTGATTTTGACTTGTATCATCTCTTCGAACATGATCACCCTTAGCCACCAAACTGTTTTCTGGATATAAGTTACGTGAGCTATTGCAAGAATGAGCCCATGTTTGCTTCAACAATCCGAACTATTATTTAGGATTCAAACCGTAGTTCAAGATTTAAATTGATATTTAGGAGAAGACAATTTAAGAGCAATTCAAACCACTAATAATGGTTCAAAACTCTTGATTTTAGAATTCACCCCCCTCTCCTCCCTTAAATTCTAACAATTCTAATTGTTTTCTATAATAAAAACAATTATGATTCTATTTTTTCTATCTCTTTAATTTTAAGTTTAAAAATATTACAACCTCTTTATTTTAATTTCGATTAATATGATTTTTTTTAATATGTTCCTAATAAAGAGATGAATAAATTCCTATTCGTATTGTATATTTTTAAATGCCATGAGATTTTATAAGATTTGTTATAAAATTTTAGTGATAGTTTTTAACATTTTAATCGAACATAGTTCGGATTTTATTCTCAAGTCAAATTATAATTTATTTACGTATCTAAACACTGGTTTGAATTATAATTCAATCAATCACAATTTAAATAACTACAACTCAAATTAAATCCACAATTTAAATTATTGAACGAAACGGATCTTAAATTTTCAACTTTATGAGCTAATGGTTGTTTTTTGCTATAAATAACATAAGGAGAAAAAGGAAAATAGACTAAAATTTAAGATGAATTAAAATTAATAAGTCAATAGTTTACATAAGTTAATAAATATGCCAAATTATTATTTTCGTCCATAACTTGTCTCGGTTATGAACCATAACTTGACAAGTTATTATTCATAATATAACTTGTCCGGTTATGAACCATAACTTGACAAGTTTGTCCATAACTTATTTGGTTATGAACCATAACTTTTTATAAATTTTTATAACTAAAAATTAACCTATTTCCTTTCTTAAGCTTTTCATATTGGCCTATTTTCTACTATTTCCCAATAACATACAACATTATGAACTTGACTCGCAATCCTTAGTTGTTTAAAAACGCATCTTCTGCTTTTATCTAACATAAAAAATGGACACCTGACAAACGTATTTTTTTTTTTTTTCTTAAATGGATTTCAATTTTGGAGGTCTATCTTATACTCATGCTTTTTTTTTTTTTTTACTCTTTGCATCTTTCTTCTAACTAACCATCCTACAAAATTTTTAAAGATTAGATTTACTTTTTACACATTTCTATTATTTCAGAATTAATCTTAACTATTTTAATAAGATTATTAATTTTTTGACCACTTCATTTTTCTCTTTATACCTACCATTTTATTTTAATTTGTTATTTAAAAAAATCAAATTGCATAATAAAAAAGAAATTGAAAAAATAAAAAAGCAAAATAAACAATTAAAAAGAAAAAAATGAAAGCAAAACAACTCAAAATATTAAATAAAAAGTTAAATAGAACATCAACATAATTATTTTATTAATACGTATAATATGTACAATCAGAAAAGACAAATTGATAAAAAAAACAAAACAAAAAAACAAAACTTGTTTAAAAAAAAATAATGACCACAAGGAAAAAAAGAATGAAATGGAAAATGTTCAATCAACAAAACTTAATAAAAAATAAATAATATGATTAGTCTTAAGAACGTGAAATGATTAGAAAAAAAAAAAAAGAAATTATAAAGGTAAATGAACAACTGTCATAGAACAAATAGAAAAAAAATGGTAAACTTCTACGAAATTTTTTGGAATAGTAATTGAAAAGTGAAAATTTGGGGAAAATACGTGGAGTATGTGAAGAGAAAAAAAAAATCATTAATTTTTTTATTAATTCAATTATGTAATTAAGTTTATTATAATTGTCTTTTTTTTGTTATTTTATGTGAGATTTTTTTTAATAAAAATTTTTAATTAAAAATAAAGTGTAAAGAGAAAAAAGAAGTATATGAATAAAACCACTCTTATCATATTCAACTTTATCTTCAGATCATGACGACGGAGCAATAATGAATAGTCTCACAGTGATTAATGCAGAAAAAGCGTTATATGTGCTATCACTAATACCATTGTGATCATTGCCAACTATTTCAATCAACAAAACAACTAAGGCCTTATTTATTTCACTAATTCGAGTTTTTAATTTTAAGTTTTTACAATTAAAAGCTCTTAGAAAATATTATATCTAATTTTTTCTGCTACAGTTAAAAACTTTTAGAAAATTGAATTGAAAACTCAAATCCGCGAAGCGAACGAGGCACATGTGACCTGGGGATGCTCGATTCCTGGTTGTATAGTGATTCATCGCGACTGAGAAACCGCAGACAGAATCCTATCCAACAATTATTTTGCTGAGAACCCACACTACAATGATGTCATGTTTCGTATACGATACCGAATGTCTCAAAGTTTGTTCCTTTGTATTGTTAATGCGGTCAAAGATCATGACAACTACTTCCAACAAACGATGTAACGGGCTTGGTAAACTCGGATTATCAATTATATAAAAAGTAACAGCCATGTTCTGGATATTGGCATATGGTCTACCGGCGGATTGATAGCTGGGCCGGCCTGGTACTTGATGGACCTCATATTCAAAAGCACATGAAGAGATGGGCTGAGACCAGAGCCCCCGAGGAAGGGCTTCAAGCTGAAACGACAAGTCGTTTAGAGGGAAGCATCAGCATGGGGAAAGGAGAAGCTTCAAAACATCTGGGAACTGATGAGGGCCATTCGCGTGAGGTTAGAGTGCGCAAGGTGCCCAGCAAGTTCAACGACTTTGTGAGGGCGTGAGACGGCTGCGAGAAAAGCGGATCTTGCTAACCGAATCTTGTTATTTCCATTTCCTTTTTCGATTATTTTCTATTTGTTGTGCTGGAAGAATCCTCGTTAGGAGTGATTCGTATAAATGGGAATTTCTTTTGTTTTGGGGGAATTATGTAAGAAGAAGAATCTTGGGTTAATTTGGAGTTTCGCACTGACTCAAAGAGTGCCCATCAATACAATTTTTATCAATTGTATCACTGGTGCTTTCATTGAGAGAATGAGGAATGAAGAGAGTGCAGAGCTGATGAAGGCAATGGAGACGAGTTTCAAGCAATACTCCGACGACCAGCTCGGGAAGTTCTCCGCCTTACTGGAGCAGCACATGGTGACCACGGAACAACGTCTCTCTCATCACGGCCATCCGCCGCGGGGAGCCGAGTCACAGATGGAACAACAGCGCAGATCCACGGACCACTTGTAGGAGATAAGAGGGGAAAGTCCGAGTAAGTTTTCCGGGGCTGACCTAAATTTCATCCTGAAGACCCTAAGGGTGGACGTTCCCCGATTCGATGGGGCTAATGTAGAGGACTGGATCTATAAGATTGAGAAAATTTTTTCTCTACACCGTGTGGCACCCGCCATGCGGCTGACGGTGATTGCTTTCCACTTAGAGGGGGAGCCATCCACCTGGTATCAATGGATGGAGAGGGGAGGAACACTATCCAGCTGGGAGGTGTTCATCTACGAGCTGAGGAAACGGTTCGGCGCTTCAATCTACGATGATCCCTTGGGAAGGATTTCCAAGCTCGTTCAGATGGGAACGGTTGCGCAATTTCGGGCAGAGTTTGAGCGCTTAATGATGCGGATAACGGGGGTTTCTGAGGTGATGTTTATGAACTTTTTTATCTGGGGTTTAAAGACAGATATACGCCGGGATCTGTTGATGTCTCGACCTCTTTCACTGGTCGAGGCCATGGCCTACGCTCAACTGTTTGAAGAACATAATGAGGATCTGATGGGAAGGGCAAAAAGGGATGGGCATCGTGCTATAGAAATGGGTAATGGACGGATGGGGCATCGGCAGGGACCCCGATGACACGAACGGGAGCGCAGGGCATTGGAAATACCTCGGGTTTTTCCAGAGGAAGGGGGCCACCTCGAGGGGAAACCAAATTTCCCATTAAACGCCTAACCCCGGCTGAGATACAAGAGAAGAGAGAAAAGGGGATTTGTTTCAGCTGTGACGAGAAGTACCATAGGAACCACAAGTGTAAGAATCGAGTATTGCTCATGATCGGAGAGGAGGACGACGACCAGGCGGAGGAGGACCGGCAATCGCCTGACAGTGCCTCGGAGGAGGTTGACATTGAGGTAAGTCTAAACACCCTATCTAATTCTGTGAATCCTAGAATATTTAGGATCACGGCCAAACAGGGGACAACAACTTTAGAAGTTTTAGTGGATACGGGAAGTAACAATAATTTTATCCAAGAGGCTTTAGTGGAGAAATTGGGGTTGTCATGCGAAGGGTCCAAGAAATTTAAGGTTTACATGAGCAATGGACAATACTTAGTTTGTGACCGGATGTGCAAGGGGGTGGCATTAGACCTATAGGGGAATAGTTTTATGGTATATTTATATGTCTTGCCGATTTGGGGCCTGGATGTGGTGCTGGGAATGCAGTGGTTGCGGACCTTAGGCCCCTGTATTCATGACCACAACAAATTGACAATGGAATTTCAGTGGAAGGGAAAAACTATAAGGTTAGCAGGCAGTAGTGATTTACCCACTCGCCAATTAACATTTACCCAATTTAGTGCCTTAATTCACGGTGGCACAGTGAGCAGCGTGTACAGGGTGGAAATTGTCACAGAGAGACCGAGGTCGAATGGGGAGCCAAAAGTGGATGATCTGGTCAAATTGGATGAGTCCTTGCCAAGTCTGGGACGGGGGCTCCACAAGCGTTTCTGAGCCGTTTTTGAAGAGCCAAAGCAGCTCCCGCCAATACGTAATGTGGACCATAGGATACACTTACAGCCGGGAACGTCTCCGGTGAACGTTAGACCCTATCGGTACCCTTATTTTCAGAAGGATATCATGGAAAAGATTGTCAAAGAAATGATGGAAAACGGGTTCATAAGGCATAGCAGCAGCCCTTATTCGTCACCGGTGTTGTTGGTCAAGAAAAAAGATGGAACGTGGAGGTTTTGTGTCAATTATAGGGCCCTTAATGCGGTCACAGTCAGGGACCGTTTCCCAATTCCGACCATAGACGAGCTCCTAGACGAGCTAGGCGGTGCGGTGGTATTTTCCAAACTGGATCTTAGAGCCAAGGGTACCACCAGATCGGATGGACCGCAGAGATGTGCACAAGACAGCGTTTCGGACGCACGATGGACACTATGAATTCATCGTGATGCCATTTGGCTTGTCCAATGTCCCTTCGACTTTCCAGGCAGCCATGAATTAGATCTTCAAGCCTTACTTGCGGAAGTTCGTGATTGTGTTCTTCGACGATATACTAGTCTACAACAAAAGCCTGAGGGAGCATGCCCAGCACTTGGAGACCGTGTTACAGTCCCTCTTGACTCACAGTTTTTTTGCCAAGGGGAGTAAATGTCAATTCTTCCAAAGCTCCATAGAGTATCTAGGGCCCTAGTTTTGAAAGAGGGGGTCCAGGCAGATCCATCCAAGATTGAGGCCATGACAAGTTTGCCACAACCAAAAAATCTGAAACAGCTGCGGGGTTTCCTAGGACTTACCGGTTACTACCGGAGGTTTGTAGCCCAATATGCGACCATAGCTGCCCCTCTTACTGAGCTTTTAAAAGGGATAACTTCAAGTGGGACGAAAGGGTGACCGCGGCCTTCGAGCAGTTGAAGAAAACCATGATGGAGGCCCCGGTGCTATGTCTACCCGACTTCACGAAAACGTTCGTAGTTGAGACGGACGCATCTAAGGTGGGGATCGGAGGAGTGTTGATGCAGGAAGGGCATCCGGTGGCATTTTTCAGCAAGAAGCTAGGGCCGAGAATGATGGCAGCCTCTGCCTACTTGCGTGAGCTAAGAGCAGTCGTGGAGTCCGTGGCCAAATGGCGCCAGTACCTATTAGGCAGGCATTTCATTATTCGAACCGATCACAAGAGTTTGAAGGAGATAATGACTCAAGGCATACAAACCCCAGAGCAGCAGCACTACTTAAGGAAATTACTAGGGTACCACTTCACCATCGAATACAAGGCAAGAGTGGAAAACTCCGCGGCCGACGCGTTGTCCAGGCGCTATGAGTCAGACTGGCTACACATGGTGGCCGCGTTATCGACAGGACAATACCATTTCCTGGGGGACCTGCGGGAAAAGAACCTCAGGTGTGTAGACTTGAGAGCATTACAGCAGCAGCTCCAAAATGGGACCTTGGAGGACCCTTCTTTCGCAATGAGGGATAGGGTAATGATGCATAGGAACCGCTTCTTCCTCAGTAAGGAGTCGACCATGAAGGAACTCATGCTTCAGGAATTCCATGAGTCTCCAACAGGAGGGCACGCCGGAGTTGAGAAAACATACCAGCGGCTGGCTACCAATTTCTTTTGGATTGGGATGCGTCGGGATGTAAAGGAGTTTGTGGCCAAGTGTCTGACTTGCCAGTCCATCAAATACTCTACCACCACACCATATGGACTGCTCCAGCCATTGGAGGTTTTAGAAAGGGTCTGGGAGGACTTAGCCTTTGACTTCATCATCGGGCTGCCACCGTCCAAGGGAAATACTACAATTCTAGTGGTCATTGATCGGCTCACTAAGTACGCACATTTCGGAGGTTTGCCAACGCACTACACGGCTACTAAGGTAGTTGAATTATTTTGTAACATGGTTATCAAGCTGCATGGACTTCCTCAAACAATCATCTCTGATCGGGACCCTGTCTTCACTAGCCAGTTTTGGCATAAATTATTTGAGTTCATGGGCACAAGACTGAGGATGAGCTATGCTTACCACCCTCAGACATATGGACAGTCAGAGGTGTTGAATCGCTACTTAGAGCAGTACCTACGGGCTTTCACGACCGAGAATCCCGGGCAGTGGTATACGCACTTGAGTTAGGCGGAGTATCACTACAACTCCAGCCATCACTCGGCCATTGGCATGTCGTCGTTCCAGGCCCTATACGGATGACCTCCCCCTACCATTCCCTCTTACGTACGAGGGTCGTCATCCGTCCAGGCAGTGGAAGAGAGCCTTTGCACCAGAGATGACATTTTACAAAGCTTGAAACAAAACCTAACACGTGCCCAAAACCGGATGCAGCAAATGGCAAACCGAAAATGCAAAGACATGCAGTTCTAGGTAGGTGAACTAGTCCTGGTTAAACTACAACCGTACAGGCAAACTACAGTGGCCAAACGCCTAAACTCGAAGCTCTGCCGACATTGCTTTGGTCCGTTCCCAGTCACCGCACGGGTAGGTCCTGTGGCGTACACTCTTGGGCTGCCGCAGGGAAGCAGAAAAGCGGATCTTGCTAACCGAATCTTGTTATTTCCATTTCCTTTTTCGATTATTTTCTATTTGTTATGCTAGAAGAATCCTCGTTAGGAGTGATTCGTATAAGTGGGAATTTCTTTTGTTTTGGGGGAATTATGTAAGAAGAAGAACCTTGGGTTAATTTGGAGTTTCGCACTGACTCGAAGAATGCCCATCAATACAATTTTTATCAATTGTATCACAGATGCTACCGACAATACATTAAAATAGGCGAGACAACGACAATTGAAAGCATGAAGAGATTTTGTCGTGCTACTGTGGAGATATTTGAAGAGCGGTATCTAAGTTCACCTATTGCTAATGACATTGCTGTTGGTTTCCGAATCGAATTCGGATGGGGAAGCGGAAGCGTGGGGTAAGTAGATCGTGTATAACAAAAATTTTCATAAAATCTTTGAAATACTCTGTAGATTATGTTAATTTATGCACGAATAAATTAATCACATTAATTTATTTATCAAGAACCGGATTAGGAATTATTCCTAGCGACTAATTATGATGATAACTTAAGCTCTTGACCTCGAATAATCCTCGCTCGAATGCTTTGTTTAGAAAACCCGAGCTTTCCTTGTCAATTTCTTGAATCTACGAAGATGTGTGTGTGAGCACACCTGAAACAAAATAGGTTAATAAAAACACTCAAAAATTTCCACGAACACTAACGCATGCACGACGTGAAATTTTTTTTGGAGAAAATTTTTCCTCTCACAACACTTGTGAAACCTGCCATTCTATAAAATTAGGAGCAAAAAAATTGTGTCTCATAATTTTCTACTATCTCCTTATTTATAGAATAGTAGTTAAACTCTTAGAAGAAGTCTCATCTTTATCTCCAAAATAAAGCTTATCAATTATCTCCCATTTGAATTTAGAATAAATTCTCCCTTCCTTTATCCATGAATGGCCGGCCAAGATAGGGGATTTTATCCCTATGGTAGGCGCCACATACAGGTAGGGAAGGAAGAGAAAATCATCATTTATCCTGCAGTCCAATTTTGACTCAAATTCAAATTCCAATTTAAGTCAAACTTAAATTAATTGAATTCTAAATTGAACAACTTATCAAATAAGTTTGAATGGATAATTCTAGATGTGTTCAGACTATGTGCCCACACTATGTGTTCACACTGTGCATTACGTTCACACTATGTAAACACCTTCACACTCTGTAAACACCTTCACATAAGTGGTCCAAAACTCAAATTTAAATTTAAATAATCACATTATTTAAATAATAATTAATTATCCTTGATTCCGTAATTCTAAAATTCTCATTTTACCTTTAGTGTCTTGTAGAATTACAAGGACGATGTGGGGACGCATGGACCTATAATTTTGAGCTCCAATAAAATTAATAATTAATTAAACACTAAATAATTAATTAATCTTATTAATTCTAATAGTTACTCCACTATAAACTTAGAATTGCACTCTCGTAATTATAGATGTAAATTACTTATAAACCGTGAAGCGTCCATGTGATGTAGTCATTGCATATAGATCAATCATCCATAAATAATTCATAATTAGAGCTAGGTGAAATCCGTTAACCTCTCTAATTACATCTTTATCCTTGAGTACCTTGATTCTCTAATGGACAGTGATTCATAAAACACATTCATGAATCGGAGCTCCTATTGGTCCAAGTACCGAATCAACCCTCAAGAGAATTATTTATCTACTTCTTTCTCGAGAAGGATTGAATTTCATCTCGTATAATAACATTCTCGGCTACCTACTTCATCATGTCTCTAAAATACAAGGAATATGATTCACGATCTTAGAATCCTTACTGAGTAAATCAAAAGACACAAATCCATAAATAGGAGCCTGCTAAGAACTCATGATTAAGATCATTCTATATATGACCATCGGTAAACTCAATTAGAATTTCTATACTTAGCAGAAATTATTAGAAATTCATATTGTATCTGTGTCATTGTTCTACATAATCTTATTATGTGAAATACACTCACTAAATATCTCATCATATTAACAGTGCAGATAATACCGTTTCATTTTAAATGAGAATGACATGTATCAATAGTGTTTCAATTAAAGATTCTGAATTTTAATTAAATTCATTACGAACATCGTTTTCGATTATTATCCTTAAACATTATCCTATCGTATATAACATATATTATGTGACCTTAAACATACAATATTTAATGTGACATAAATAATCATAAAATTTTCATTAATATTCATAAAATATTTTTAAATATATACACATAAAATAATAAATAAATTCTTTTATTAAATAAATAATAAATATCTTATTATAGCTTATATTTTTAAGACATCATTTCTAACCGTTGCTAAACTACTCTATGTAGGTCAACAACGTGGTTTTCCAGGAATGTTGGGTAGTCTACATTGTATGCATTTGAAGTGGAAAAATTGTCCAACAGTTTGGGTCGGACAATACGCAGGTCGTAGTGAATTACCAACTATTATTCTCGAAACTGTAGCAGATTATGATCTTTGGATATGACACGCATATTTTGGTATGCCGGGCACCAACAATGATATCAATGTGTTGGAGTCATCCCGTCTTTTTTCCAATCTCGCTCGAAGTGTTGCTCCTCCCACTCATTATGCTATTCAAGGAAAAGAATATAACATGGGTTATTATTTAGCTGATAGTATATACCCAAAATGGTTTATTATTGTGCAAACTATTCACGAGCCGCGAGGTCTAAAGAAAAAGACGGACAACATGCCTTCAGAGTTCTCCAATCATGTTTCGCAATTGTGGCAGGACCGACACGTTTTTGGAGAAAATTAGATATGCTACATGACATGACGACTGCGTGAATTATTATGCACAACATGATAATCGAGGATGAACGTGATCTTGATGCAACAATTGAAGATGTGATGCAAGTGCCAACTCCAAAAATTGAAATGGTGGAGGATGAAAATACCCGATTTCAACAATTCCTTGATAGACATAGACAAATCAAAGATAAAGATGCACACGTTGCGCTTCCTAATGCATTAATTGATCGTTTGTGTGAGGAGTATACTAATTCAGAGGATTAAATGTTAATCTTTTTTTTTTCAGTTTTGCATTTATGTTTAATTATTAACTACAATATTTCGCTCACAACTTATTTTATTGATGTCAATTTGTTTTTAATTAATATATCAATAATAAATGGGTCATTTTAGTTAGGAAAATCTAATTTATTAATTTATTAGTTTCTACTACTTTAGTAAATAATAAAATATATTTTATTGGAACAATATGTGAAAAAATATTGTATGAGGGTCATAATTCGTGAAATAGATAAATAGTAGGGAATTAGTAAAAAAGAATATAAGAAAGAGATTAAAAAAAAAGAATATATATGGAATATTCTTTTTAGTATTAGAAATTGTGTAATAGGTTGGAGATAGATTTACTATTTGATGTGAAAGCTATACCATTTTAGTGTGAAAGTTGCACTATTTTGGCGTAAACGGTTGGAGATGCTCTTAGTGCTTTTAAGATTTGTTGTTGGAGCTTAGGAAGTTTTTAACCGGTTTTTCTTATTTGTTTTGTAAAATTTGGTATTGGTGGTGGAATTTGAAAGATGGGTATTGTTTGGTGTTGATGTTAGAGATGCAACAATTGGTCGGGCCCGTGGGCCGGTCCAAGCCCATTCTGAACAATGATGGGCTGGGCCGACTGCCCGTCACTATTCCAGGCATGGCCCAACCCATAATTGGTGGGTTGAGTTGGGCCGGGCCAACATATATCGACCCATGGGCTGGCCCGCACGGCCCATGAAAGATCATGGGCTGGCCATGGCCCGGCCCGTCTAGGCCCATAATGGCCCGGCCCAGCGCAACCCATCTAGGCCCATAATATTTTTATGTTTTTTTTTTTTTTTTTAATAACTTTGTAAACATCTCATGTATAATTATCCTTATTGTACTTTTTTTTCTTACCAAGGTTATGTCTCATTGGGTTTTTCTTAGAAAGATTTTTAATTAATGAGGTAATCGTAAATAAAATATCATTTTTCATATTTCCATTGACTATTCAAACTTATATATTTGTTTAACTTATTTAAAAATTCAAAAATAAAAAAATTGAAAATTGCATGCTTAGATGAGTTGGCTCATCTAAACCCATGATGGGCCTTGAGTGAACCAACCCATTCAAGACCCATGGCACGGCCCAGCCTAACCAACGTAAAATTGGCCTGTGGTGTGGGCTGGGTTGAGGTCATTCTTATACGGGTCGGTCCAGCTCACAAAATTCGTTGGTTGGGCCAGCCCGGCCTGCGTGGGCCTAAGGAGAGCTGACCGGGCCGGCTCGTTCTTGCATCTCTAGTTGATGTTAGAGTTGAACATGAGGGCTTTTAAGAGTCTAAGATCTAAGTATGTAGCTTAATGACGGTTTGGAGATTGGAAAAGTAAGAAACGGGTATAGGTATGCTTGATTTTTACCTAGTTTGGCAAATGGTGCTCATACATATTAGGGGTGAAAGTCGGCCGGGTAGGGTCAATTTTTGGGTAAGTTTTGGGCCGGCCCACAAGAATCGGCTTGAGAAAAATGTGGGCCACAACATGTGACTTTATCCCAAAACCTGTACACCATTCAGTTACCTTAGGTAATCTCGGGTCGGCCGGGTTTCGTAGGGTAAACCAACTCTAAATTTGCTTATTTCAGCCTGAATTGCTGCTCTTCCATGGGTAAACCAGCTCTAAATTTGCTGATTCTTTGCTGAATTGCTGCTTTTGCATGGGTAAACCAAGATTTACCATGACAAACATTTGGAAAGAGTCCAAAAATTAAAAAATTTCACATACATATCTATTGCTAAACATTTTGAAAGAGAGTCCAGTCCGGCAATTAAGAAGTCCTTAGTACAAGTCCATTGCACATACATATCCAATAATCCTAGTTACTAAGGTACGTAATAAAAAAGTGCCACAAATAGTCCATAGTGCATACATGCTACAACCAAATAAGAATTTTAGTCCACGCCAAAGAGTTCAAGTCAAAATAAAAAAGTGATGAATTCAACACCACAAGCAACTGAAATTCCCTGAGTTCACTCAAGAACGATAGCATTGGCACCTCCATTTCCAGTTTGTCCTTCATGTGTTGGAACAGAAGTTGCCAAACCTTGAGAGGAAAACATTAAAAAAAAAAAAAGTATGAGGATTAGTTTTTGGACAACAAAATAAACAATAAGGAGATGAAATACATAGCATGGAAACATTACCCGACTCAATTTCTTCATATTCATTAACCTCTTCCATGTAGTTACTAATGTTGATGTGCTCACGGTTATGTAGCCTATTTTGTGAACAAATCAATGCCTCCACTATCTTGGGGCTCAATGAACTCCTGAAGGGATCGAGGATGCGTCCTCCGGTACTAAAAGCAGATTCTGAGGCTACTGTTGAAACATGAATGATAAGAATGTCTCTTGTAACCAGTGAGTGAACCTTGTACTTGGTTGCATTATTCTTTCATCAATCTAAAAGAGTAAAGTTTGGCAGAGTTAGGTCCTCTATAGGGTCTGTCAAGTATTTGTCCACCTCATTTTTGTACTCAGTCACATTCTTCTCCTTCATTTTCTTAACAAAGGAGCTCCACAAACATCATTTTCCTTGTTCATTAATTTTTGCCTCCTTTGCACTAGCTATTGCTGCTGCCCCGCCACTATCGTTAGCCACAAATTCAGCATTGTCCCTACTATAAAAGTCAAATAGTTGGTACAAAGTATCCTTCACCTTTTTTGATAATGTTTCAAAATTGTAAGAATTATACACTGAAGAGAAACAATATGTCAAATAATCCATTTTATACCTAAGATCAAGTACAACAACTACAAAGAGAAAACAATTAATATTCTCAATATTCCCCTGATACTTGTCATACTTCTTTTTCATACTCACAGCCATGGACGAGATGATTGAACCTTCTCGTTTGCTTAATTGCAAGAGCTGGTTTTACATCTCACAAAGCTCATGAAAGTAAGAATTTGAAGTGACATCAAAAGTCTCACTAAACTTCAAAGTTATGTCATAAAAAGTCTTAAGGAATTTTACAAACACCTTAGCATTCTCCCAATCATCATCAAGTGGTGGGCCAATCTTCCGTTTTCCCCCTCCTCTTCATGAAAATAAGACACAAACTTTTCATTTTCTTCTTCATACCTCTCGAAAGCTTTTTGAAACTTAATGGCTGCATCTAACATCATATAGGTGGAGTTCCACCTACTAGGGACATCTACAACTAAGAGACCTTTGTATTCAATTTTCTTCCGCTCCACATGTGACTTGAATTTCAACAACCTAGCCGGAGAAGACCTCACATACCTTAAGGTGTTACAAATGGCAGTAATGGAATGATGCAAGTCTTTTAAACCTTCATTGACAATCAAGTTCATTATATGGGCATAACATCTAACATGTAGAAATTGCCCACCAAAAATAACGCCTTTCCACCCCTTAATCTTCCTTACCAAGTAGGTAATCATAGAGTCATTAGAGGAGACATTATCAACAGTCATAGTGACTACTCTTTCAATAGCCCAAGTATGCAAACATGATTCAATGACTTTACCAAGAATCTCTCCCTTGTGACTTAGAATTTGACAAAAGTTTATAATCATTTTTTGCAAAGTCTACTCACTATCAATGTAGTGTGCAGTCAGACACAAATAATTAATATTTTGCAAGGATGTCTAACAATTAGTCGTTAGACAATACTAAATTCATCTCGTAGTTTCTTTTTCTCTTCCAAAAAAAGTTAGTAAAAGTCATTGGCAATGGTAACACGGTAGGGGATAGTGAATCTAAGTTGCATCACTAGACAAAAATTCTTAAACCCTTCATCTTCAACAAACCTAAATGAAAGCTCATCTACAACCACCATTTTTGCTAAAGCTTTTCTACAATTCTCCTTGTTAAAGCCTATAGCAACAAGATAACTGCCGGTTTCGGTGCTGGTTTTGAAACTCAAAATTTTTTGTGTTTTGTCTTGGATCCTATATGGGTATTTCTTGCATTGCCTTTCTATGCGAACCTTCATACTACTGGTCCCGTGTCCCCTACTATCACACGCATATTTTTCCCCACAATGGATACACTTAAACCTAGGATCATTTGAATTCTCACCCTCTATGATTTCGAAATGATCCCAAACAAAAAACTTTTTTTGTGACCTCTTTCTCTTTTTATTGTCTCCCTCCTCTTTATTAGAGACCAAAATAGGCTCAGGAGTGGGCATGGCACTAGGTTCTTTGGTCTACCAAACTTTTATTTCAGCAGGGGACTTAATAGTGCTTTCAGAAATTTGGATTGTTATGGAGGAGTTAATGATAAATTTTTTCATCTAACGCAAAAATTAAAAAAAAAATCAACTATATACCTTCAACAAGTTCTCTAACCAATAGCTAAACCGAAAACATCAACTACATAAAAACTGAATAATCAAACATTATAAAATATCCAATATCCAATATCACCAAATAAAAATTAATAATCACCAAGTAAAAACTGAATCACTGAACATATATACAATATCCAATATCCAATATCACTGAACATATAGAATATATACAAACATTAACTTAATATCAAACATTATCCAATATCTGCCATTGTCGATCCAATATCAAATCATTATCAAATTAAACATAACATCAATACAATTGAAAATCGCCATAATAATCGCTCTTTTAAACAAAACATTGAACATTATCCACCACTGTCGATCCAATATCAAACGTAAAACCAAAAAAAAAAAAAAAAAAAAAAAAATGAGAGAAGGAGAGTGTGAGAGCAGAGTCTTTGCTTCTAACCTTCAACAGCGAGGGAATTCTGTGAGAAGAATAAGAGGAACGGAGCAGAGGCACGACGAGAAGGAGCAAAGGAATGAAGTAGAGACACGGCGAGGAACGGAGTATAGCAGAGGCGAGGCGAGAAGGAGAGTGGCGGAAGAAGGGAACGACAAGAAAGAGCAGAGGAACGGAGCAGCTCACAAACCTTCAACAGCGAGGAATTCTGTGAGAAGAATAAGAGGAACGGAGCAGAGGCGCGACGAGAAGGAGCAAAGGAACGAAGTAGAGACACGGCGAGGAACGGAGTATAGCAGAGGCGAGGCGAGAAGGAGAGTGGCAGAAGAAGGGAACGACAAGAAAGAGCAGAGGAACAGAGCAGCTCACAACGGAGGAACGGAGCAGCTCACAACGGAGGAACGGGGCAAAGTGGAGGTGAGGCGAGGAATAGAGCGGCACAAAAATGAGAATGAAGATAGGTTTCGAACTTTCAAGAGATCAGATAGGAAGATGAGAGTCAGGAAGAGGTGAAGAGCGAAGATAGGACCTAGGGTTTTTTCTTAAACCAATGTGATGTACATTTTCGACCGGGTCGGGTCTTAAAGGCCCGTCCCACGCCCCTACTTGCAGATTGCGGGTTAACACCATCTAAAACTGAAAAAAATAAATAAATAAATTTAAAAAAAAGGTAAACCTAAAGAATTCAAGTAAGGTCCAGTGGATCGAGGCGAGTTAGTCTGGTTTTGGGTTAATTATTACACCCTTAATACAAATGGCTGTCACAGAATAAGACTGGGTAAGAGTTTTTTATTTTTATAATTTGAACCAAATACAGTTTAAAAAATAAGATTAAGAATTTTTAATTTTCTATTTAATGATACCTTAGGTATTTTAAGGTCAAAAACCAAGTGTTGACTAAGAAAAAGGTAAAGATTTGTGTATTAAATTTAATGTGAATGTATATTTTTAATGAGATCTAAAGACTGAAGGCATATTTTTGAATAAACTTAAAATATAAGATATAATAAAAGGGTAAATAACCTAAAAAAAGGAAATTTAAACATATCCCTAGGTGATTTCTCACGATTTTCTCCCCCCAAAACAATTTTTACGCCAACCTTAAAACCCCAAAATCAAACCTATCGCTCGCCCCATCGAGAGGGAGAGAAAATCGATGGGGAAAAGTAAGAAACACAAAATATAAAATTATCAAAGTAATGCGGAATACAAAATTTGATCTCCGTTGTAACGCCGAGTAATGATAAACGCACAACATGCAGCGCAACATGATCCGTCACGTTGGTGGAATTGACTATACTTTCTTGATATCTTGAAGAACCGTAAGTGCAGCATTACGACCGGGAGCACCCATCACCCCACCTCCAGGATGGGCCCCACTTCCGCACAAATATAACCCACGTAGCGGGGTCCTGTAACCTGACCTGTACTTGTGTATTCAACAGTACCATAAATTACATTCAAACCACTTAAAGCAGTTTCAAGTGAAAACATTGTCATGTAGAAAAAGAGACGAAAGGTGGCAATGTTAAAAAATGTAAGTTTTAAAAATCATCACCATCCTTTTACAGGTCGCATGAGGAAGAGAGAATCCAATCCCATCGCTCCGTGGAAGATATTCCCTCCTGTCAAAAAAGTCATTTTAAGAATTGTTAACTTATGCCGCTACGCGGATCCAGTCAAGATTCTGAGTTTCAGAGTAAGAAGTACCTGTCAGACCAATTTCCCTCTCAAGATCTGGTGGAGTCAACATATCATAACCGATAACTGATGAACTGAAGCCCGGGGCATATTCATCTATTAAGCTAAAACATCTGTTTGCAAACGACTCCTAAAAAGAAGAACAAGAACCAGTTAAAAATATAGGATCAGAAGTGGTTTCATTGGCTAATGTTGGTGACGGGTAGAACATTAAGACAGATTGAGAAGCCTTTGATATATCAAGCATCCAAGTTTGAACCAATGGCATCATGACCTTGCAGTTTTTAGCAGCCACTTCCAATTTTGTTTTGTTTTTTATTTATTTATTATTATTTTTTTGTTTTTGTTTCTACGTATAGACAATAGTTGAGAGAGGAAACTCACTCTATAAACAGGGTCCGCCCAGTTGCCATCTGACGGTTTATATGGTGTGTATTGAAGAAACAAGTTGATCACATGCTTACCTGCAAAAAAAGTTGAACCTTGTCCATGTGATAAACAATTAAATGTTTTAGATAGTGTTCGCCATGCAAGCAAGTCGAGCTAGATCTTGTATATAGTGTTTGCCATGTGCGAATGGAGAACTCATGGTTCAAACTGAATGTATTAGTAAAGGGACACGCATATCATATTTTCTTGATAAGAAGGTGCTTTGGAGGTTGAATCCATTCATATGAATGTTATGCAGGTTCACAACAAGAAGGTGCTTTGGAAGTGGTTCATGTTTGTGGGTATCCATGTTTACGTGCAATTTTCAGGAATTGACCTTAACATAATAAGATATTTGTCCAACCTACAATCTGCTCTTTCATGATTAAAAGAAACTGTGAGAGTTTAATAAAAGGCAAAAGTTTAATCAATTACCGGGTGGAGATATAGTCTTGTCCAATACGGAAGGAATAGTCATCTCAATAACCGGTCTCCGTGATGGTAATCCATTGACAGAATCTTGACAGGCTGAGTGAATCTCCTCCATACTTGACAGTGATGGTAATGATAAGAGAAAAAACAGGTTATCGTCACATTTGGGATGTCAAACAATTGCTGTTAAGGTATGCAAATAAAATCTTAAACTAGATAGCAGGAATCTTCAATAGCAAAGTGCTCGGACACAATAAACACAACATCAACAAGCAACGCAGAAGTATCTGTTCGCAATGATTTATCAATTGTCCTGTTCCCACAAGCTTTTAAATTATTAATTAGAGAACCAGCACATTAGCCTACTCTCCAGTAGATGTGATCTAAAATATTGAAGATATTCAAGTGAACAACAGTAGATGTCGAATCAAGTTATCATGTCTAAGGAAACTGCCAACCTCTATATTTTTGCGTGGTTATGTTACCTTCCAATCTTAGTTAACAATCACAGAGTACACACAGGAAAACAAACTGATCAATAGTGGCAATGAGGTCAGAGAAAGTAAACCTCTCAGAACCAATATGAATGGTACCCATATGATGAGGACCTGCATCAAGATGACTTAACTTGCAACACTGAAACTGGGGCAACTTATCAACTGCTAGGTTGATTTTTGTAGTTCCCTGTTTTTGCCAATTGCAAGTACATAATAAGGTAATTCATCAAAATCGATAGGATTCCAGCAAGATAAATAAATAGACAATAGGTTAGAATACAAGGAAGAAGTGAACCAAGTGAGACACATGCTCAGCTTGCAGCGTTCTCCCATAGTTCTGTTGTTAGTATTCAGTAGAACTTCTAAATATTATCATAATTTTGCATGCTAAAATTCAATAGACGAACTTCTAAATATTATCCTATTTAGGCACGCCGAAGTTCCCATAATCAAAGAAAATTTCAGATAATCTAAGAGATTAAGTTTATCCTTTAGGCTTCCTTCACAGTATGGCTTGACTGCATTCTTTCTTAAGTAGCAAAGAGCATTTGTGAAGTAATGAAGCACTAGAAAGACTGCTCAACGGGATAGATAATCTCCTGTAATCTGCAGAAATCATAGCTTATCCCTCGCACTAAATCTCAAGGTACATTTGGACCATGTTTCACCACTAAATTTAAGCTTCTCATTAAGGGCGTTGTTTTGAATAATCTTCATGCATAAACTTTACATGTATGATCTCTGTTATACACACTCACACTCCACGATTATTAGAATAGAGTTGATAGCGGATTAGGAAAATTGGGGAGAAATAAATAAAAAGAAAACCAGTTAGGAAGGGATCTTACAGAGCTGTAATCAGAGTACTTGATAGCACGGAGAAAATCATCCGGAAGAGCTTCATTAGGTGTCAACTCCTGTATCAGACAAAACCCTATCCCCATCAAAATCTATCTAACGAGAAGTTGAAAGTTAAAATTATTTCCCTTTTCCCTCTGGTTCCTACGCTATTACATGTCCATATAGCTTATGGTATAGTAATGAACCAAAGCAGCCAGGTTAGCATTTCACCTTAAAAGTTTTGTAAGGAGTTGCATTTGATAAAACAATCAAAGAGCGCACTGGCGTGCCTACGCTATTACATGTCCATATAGCTTATGGTATAGTAATGAACCAAAGCAGCCAGGTTAGCATTTCACCTTAAAAGTTTTGTAAGGAGTTGCATTTGATAAAACAATCGAAGAGCGCACTGGCGTGCCATCAACCAATAAGACCTAATGAAAATTTGATGTAATAACTTCTAGTCAGTTTCAGGATCGAAGCTTCAAAAGTGCAGTTCACTGGAGCAACCACGAAAAACTAACCCCATTCACTCTGCCCGAGTCTTCAACTAAAAGTTGTTTAACCTTATTTAAAAAAAAAAAAAAAAAAAAAAAAAAAAAAAAAAAAAAAAAGAAAGAAAACACTGATAAGAGAAGCTTCATAGAGATAGCAAATGATACTAGTTTCTATATCCAACTCAATTTGCAGTTGGATGCTTGAAGGGGCATCTATACAATGACAAAGTACTCTGGCATAGCAGACTGAGAATTTCAGGCAATTTTATCCTTGTATATCCACTAGATCAGTAGTGTTTTTAGCTATGCAAGGCACCAAATTGTAAAACACTTGCACAACCAAATAGATTATCAAGTAGAATCACGTGTGTAAGATATAATTTCCTAGTCATATTTATGATTTTGCATCTTGATTTTCTTCATAAAAAGACTTATAAAATGAAAAGGCGGGTTATTCCAGAAACATATACCTCTGCTCTTGTTATAATACAAGCTCCTGCTTCCTTAGCAGCATTACCAATAGCCAAGGATACTGCACCCATACCACCTTCAACATACCTGCCGGGAAAATGGTTTCAAGGACAGAGAAAGAAATGGAACAAATTAACAACATCTGCATATACGCAAGAACACAGCTAACTAGTGTAAAAATAGACATTAACAGGAGATACGTATTGCAAGTTAATGATGTCCGTTTCTTTTAAAGTTTTTCACGGGACATGGAACACAGCATTCCTTTCTCCTGTTTCATTAAGCCCATAACAACACAGTAATCCCTTGGTAGGCCATATCTTTGACGTCCATATAATTTTTTCAAGCCTAATTGAATTACATCACAATCTTCACAACTAATTGATGGCTACTTGTGATGAATTCCAACTTTAATAAACAGGAATAGGGTGTTTGGCAATTTACAGTGTTCAGTGATGTAATACACACCAAAGCCAGCTAAAAAAATACATACGACCAAATTCCACGGTCGCCATGAGTTTCTCCCATCACATGATGTAACAAAACATATCCACTCCCAGGTGTATGTACGCTTGCCTTCACCACAAAATATAGGATAGCTATTATAAGATTGGGAAAACAAATTGAAATTCATTAATCTTTTCCAAGGAGATTGTCACGAAACCAACTTCATATAATTATATGCTAAATCAGATTATCTCATGCGCACAGTGCTCCTTAGGAGCAATGTTGTACATGATCTAGGATGATTTAAGATAGAACGATGTATATGACTATATGTTGTACATGATCTAGGATGATTTAAGATAGAACAATGTATATCGATCCACTACTCAAGAAGTCTTACAGTTGAGCCTATTACAGCATCTGTTGCAAGGGTTGCTTTCAAAACATCTGTCTGCAAAAATCAACAGTAAGTAAGAAAAGGAAAGACAAAAAATGCAAGATGGACATGTTTTTGGTCCAAGCTAGAAATGAAAGTTTCCCAAGGTCTGAATCACCGAGGCACACTACTGTGTTTTTTCCCCTCTTGGATGAAAAGTATCATGAAACATGAATAATAATGAAAATATTTGATAAAATGATTAAAGTGATTAAACAAGAGTAATTAAACATCCATCGCCTGTCCTGGATAACAAATGATATCTCTGGCATAAAAGAAATTTATGGCCTGAGCATAAACTTTTAGCAGTACATATGAATTCCACACACAAACACAAAAAAGGAACAGATAAGTAAAATTATATCACAACCTCAAACCAGTTATTCAGAACCTTTGAGGCCGGGGACAATAAAAGGTCCATAAAATCCCTGCCAAGATCAATAACGGCATGTTTATAAACTGTTTGCACCAAAATTACAATTACCAAATCGAATCTTAACGGACATGATTGGAGCATATATCATAAACATGTTACCAAATTTTAGTTGAACTTTTTTCACACAAAAGAAGAAAGAAAAAGAAAAAGAAAAAGAGAATTCATACACCAAGTCTTTTTGGCCGAAGGAGAGAGTCCGTCGCAGAAAACGGGACCAGAAAACTGATTTGCGTATCCTATCCTTGAATCGATCACTAAAAGATGAGCTGTACTGCAAAGACTCAGGAGGAGGTGAATCTATAAGTGGATCCATGAATTTGCAGAAGTTCTCTAGCTGATTCTCATATCTGCGAAGGAGAAGAAACTTTTCAGAAAAACGATAAAGCGATCATTGCTCACCGCGGAATAATTTCAAATTCCATAGCAGAAAATACATATAATCTCAAGTCAAGATCGACTCAGATTGTCAATCAACCATAAGGAGGACACACTAGGATCATTTGCATGAATCAGATTTAGGTGTTTTAGCGCAAAATTGACGCGAGATTAGAAGAGAGAGGGAGCTAAATAGTGAATAGCACCTTGGATAAGCATCGGCGTCGCGTTTGGAAAACTTCGATATCTCCGAGTAATTAAGATCCTTATCAGGCCCTAGAAGAAGATACCGCCCATCCAAACATGGCGTAAACGACGACGGATTCCTCTTCAACATCTTCAATCCATGTCGCCCTAGCTCCAACTCTCTGTCATTCAAAAACCACACCGATCAAGAACAAACACAGACTCTCAAACGCATATTTTCGCATTTTCGCTTACAAACTAAACTGATTCATGTATGCTGTTTACTTGATGACGGAAGGACGGAGGAGGCTTTGGAGGTAGCTGCAGCGAGAGAACTTGAAGCCAGGAATGATCTCCTCGGTTACAGCGGCGCCGCCAATGACGTGGCGTCGTTCGAGGACGGCGATGGAGATGCCGGCGCGTGCTAGGTACGCGGCTGCAGTTAGGCCATTGTGGCCGCCGCCGATGACCAGCGCGTCCCATTTCCGATCCTTCAACGCGCTAGCGGCGTCGGAGCTGCTGCCGCTGCTGCTGGAGAAGCACCTTCGCCACATTTCTCTTGCCTATCACTTGTAGAAATATTTATATATATATATATATATATATGTATACGGATAATAATTCTGACTGAATTTTGATTTCTAAAGTGGGTGCTTCCAGTGAGACTTATATCGCGTTAAATTGATTGATAACGTCTGTTTAGTTCAGTTCAGTTGTTAATTTAAATTTTTAATTTAAATTGATATATAATTTTTTTTTATAAAAAACATTTTTTTTTTTTTGTAAAAAATTTTAAAAAATTAAATTAAATATAATTATTTTTAAAAAAATTTTATATAAAAAAATAAATAAAATTTTAATTAGTAAAATTAAACAGCCTTTGAAATATCATGGAGAGGTTTTTTTTGGAAGGAAATTTGAAAATGAGAATCCTTCCTCATTTACCTGTTCTGTTCTTGTGTTTGGTGGGACCTGCCAGGAGAATTTTTATTGACACTGGCGACACGTCAGACTCACGGGCCGTAGTGACTCACAGTGACCATTTATGATCGATGACTGCGTGCATATGCATTGTTTTATAAATGCACGAGGAATGTTTTTCTCTTTTTTTTTTTTTTTTTTTTTTTGAGAAATTTTATGTAGTACCTGCGTTACATAATTATCTTCTCGTAATTTATATTTTTAATAATTTTTAATATATGATGTTTTGATAAATCTTTTTTAGTATCTTGAAATATTTTTTGAGTTTTATTAATTCGAATAGAAATAAAAAATTTAGAAAAAAATTAAATGTATTAAAAACAATCTCTCAACCCCTCTCTTCTTTCTCTCTCTACAACAAATCTTTAGAACACAAATGAATCTAAAGCACAATGCACAAGACAAATACAAATCGAAAATAAAATTAGATTAATCAGATCTACTTAAAAAAATCAAAATGAAGTTCAAGAACACTAAGAAAACCAATTACATCAGAACACCAAGAACCCCGAAAAAAATCCACGATTCTTTCAGCAAGCTCAGAACAAATTATTAGTCTCATCTTCTTTCTCACCAAAACCCAGACTTAGAAATTATTAAATCTAAAAAATCAAGTAGAAAATCTAGAAATGTTAATCTGTTTGGGTCACCCAAGTTTGGCGCCGGGCTGGGTTCAGGGCTGGGCGGGGTCGTGACGGATGGGGTTAGGGTTGCGAAGGGACTGAGCCGGTGCTCGTTTTGGGGCTGGGCTCATTCCTAATTATGTCATTTTTTATGTACTTGTATTTCTCGGTTTAAAGTATTCTTTTTATGTCATTTTTTTTATGCTTGTATTTCTCGTTCCTAATTTATAGTTAATTAAGTATTGAATTACCATAATTATTCTGCCTAATTCTCTTATTCTAATTAAGTGAGTTTAAATAATTATTTTTATTTTTAAATATTATTACTTAATTTGCTTTTCAAAAAGCCGCTTTGTTAAGTTACTATATTTTTTTAACTCAATATCGCTGACGGTTATCGTGTAAATACTGTTTTTCCTTACTCTTATAAACATGGTTTGTATATATCAATTATTTTATTTGTTTCTGTTTACGAACTTAAACAAACAAAATATGAGCAAGAGAGGGATTTGGCTTTGCAAGAGCACTTCCAAACTAACTCTAAAAGGTTTCAATCATTTCTGAAGTTCCCACAACATTTGTGTGACCCATCCTTTGATGATTCTGATTCTGAAAGAGACAAAGAGACTGAGGTGGCACCTTCGAGCCATTTCAACGATGAGCATCATGAGGTTGACATTGTTACCTCTAGCACAGGCCGAGGCAAAGGTAAGTCGACAGTGTCAGCGTCACCAGCAGGAAAGTCAACTCTTAGAAGCTCCATGAATTGGAAATGGAGAGGTTGATTGCAACATTCTCGGACTTCAGGGACGTTTCCTTTGTTCTTACTCTAGTTGTTTCCTCGGATACTTCTTGCGTGAGTTGATGTATTTTCGTTTGGGTATTTTGTGCATTTGTAACAGTAGAGACACTGTTAACTTCAAGTTTTAGGGTGTGATAACCCTAGAAATTAGAGTTATATTAGGTATTTCGAGGCTTAAAGTTGGCTTAACCAAGAGTAAGTTTGTTCGTTTTTTGTGTTTTATTTTCAATTTTTGATTCTTGTGATTCGCCATGCTAAGATCAGTATGTGTGATAACTCTGAGGTAATTTTGAAGAGAATTGAATCAAAAAGGGTTGAGTTGTGTTCTAAGGTATGGTGGTGTAATTGAAGGAATTTTGAAGAAAAATATTGTAGCATCTTGCTGCAGCAAATTGATAGCATACAGATTTGTGGATGGCATCAGCACGCGTCACTTTGAAGGAAAAAAAATAAAACAAGGGAGAATGCTGTGCACGGTCATTTTGGCCCAAACCTTTCACCTAGTGACACATCAGCGTCCTTTTTATGCCCTGAGGAAGAGTACACATCTATATAGAGAAAGCGCCGATTGAAGACCTAAGAGAGCAAGTACAGGGGAGAAAAAGAAGCAGAAAGTTGAAATTGGAATAATACATAACAAAAAGAAAGAAGAAAAAGAAAATACTCAAGGAGATATTTTTTATCTCCCATCACCGTGGAGGCTTGCTCGAAGAAGAAAAAGGAGGAGACAAGGATTCAAGTTCTAAACCAGCTGAAATTTCTTCTACTTCTCTGTCGTCCTTTGATTTCTTTTCGGAATTGCGATTTTTGTTGAACGATGAAGTATATTGAGAAGTTGGTTTTTGTAAATTCAACTATGAGCTAAGTTGTTCTTTAACTAGGATTGTTGATGGAACTAAATTTGTAAGAATGACAGCTAACTTATGGAATGTTTAGTGATTTTATTCCTATTTATGTGTGTGTTGATTGAATATTTCTATTTTTGGTTGACCATTAATTATAGAATTTTATATTGAGATTAATACTGAAAAGATTAATTTGAGTTGGATTTAATATAGATAATACAAATTTAATATTTTTATTTAAATTTATTGATTTGTGAATGATATAGGAATATATTATTCATCTTTTATAACCCATTGAAATCAGTATTGATATTTGCATTCTAAGAACTAGATTCACATAGGAATATCCTAAAAATGGTTTGAATAATTTTTAGTCATAATTAATTCAGAAGACTTTTATGCAAAAAAGAAATAAATAAATAAATAAGTTTCATTTAACAGGAGTAATTATGTTGGAGCAATTCCTGCAATATTTTCTGTCAGACTTACAACTGAGGGGAAATTAGTAATCCTAGCTTGATTAAATCTGATTTATAATCCGTAGCTGCATTCTCTTCTTTTTTTTTTCTTTGTCACCCTTAGCTTGCATTTATATTTTGCCCATTTCTTTACCTCATTTTAGTAAGCTTTTGCTTAGTCAAATCTCTTACTTAATTTGGTGCATGATTTCTACACTACATTTTTGGGGATTCAATCTCTGAGGGAACGATACTTTTGACTGTGATGGCAGTTCACAGATACGTGAGGATGACCTTTTTAGTTAGTTTTCGAAGGAGTTTTTCTTAGTTGCAGAGGTAGCCTTGCTTAGAGAGTGAATGGATTAGGGCTTAGTTTGGTAGTTCTGTTGTAGATTTTAAAAAAATTACTTTTAGTTGTGTTAAAGGAAGCAGCTGTTATAAAAAATAGCTGAGTGTTTATTAAACTATAATTATAGTAGTTAATTCCAAAATTAGTGTAATAGTGTTTAGTAAATTATATATAATTATAATATAATATATATTTATTAAATTATTATTATATTATTATACAAAAAAACTATTATTATATAATATATTATATAATTATGATATAAAATATAATAATATTATTAAAATAATAACTGAAATAATTAAAAATAATAATCATATTATATTATACTATAATATAATGTATATTTATTAATATATTTAATATAATACAATAAAACAATTATTAAATAACATATTATATAATGATGGTATAGAATATAATAATATTATTAAAATGATTAATTCAATTACAATATTATAAAATATATTACAATATTACATAATTAAAAATTATAACTATATTATATTATAATATAATATAATATATTATATAATTATTATTATATTATATTAAACAAATATATTATAATTAATATATTATATAGCCAAAACGTGTGTAATACACTATAATAATAATATTAGAATTATAAGATTATATTAATATTTAATTATATTAATTATATTATTATTAATATAATAAATATAATTATATTAATATAATATAATGTAATAATATTATTGAAATATTATTAATATAATAAATATAATTATATCAATACAATATAATATATAATATATTATAAAATAATAATTACAATATGATATTATAATTATAATATCATATTATTAAAATAATTATAATGTTATTATAATATCATATTATATGATAAAATAATAATATTAGAGTTATTAATATAATTATGATATTATTTGTTATAATATTACTATTATATTATATTATATTACGAGTCTGAATTTTATATTGGGAAGATTGTAGATTTTAAACTTTATTAGGGGTATTATGGGTATTATAAAAGTTTTATTAATTGTACTATGTTGATTCCTGCACAATCTAAAAGCTAAAGTTTTCTTTATACTGCTTTTGATTTTGACTGTAGATTCTTAAAAAACTCTTCAAAAAGTACTTTTAAAAAAATTTACCAAACACTAAAATCAAATTTTGCTACAAACAGAAATTAATTTTGAGAGAAAAAACAATATCAAACTAAGCCTAGGTTTGGAGCAGCCAATAAAAGGCTTTTGTTGAGTTGGTTGTTTTGGGTGAGCTGAAAGAAAGCAACCGTACACTTAGAAATGTGTTTTTCTTTTTTGATGTATGCCTTGAGCTTTTGAAGGTGCTGCAAGTTGACTCATCAGGAAAAATGGGAATAAGTAAAAAATAAAAATAAAAAAAAAAAAGAAGAAGAAGAAGAAGAAAAAGAAATGGAGGAGTTGTTTTGTTTCCTAGTGTGTGAGTGTGTAACAAATAGGCCAATAAATTTTGTAGGAATTTTATATAAGAAGTAATTACATATATTGTCCACTATGAGAGCTCTAGCCTAAAAATATCTATTATTTTACAATACTATAAAAACGTCTACTCATGACTATTAAGGTAGTTTTTATTTCAGATTTAACCTCATAGTTTATTTTGGGCATGTTTTTCATAAGGACCTTTTTTATTTTTTCTGTAATAATGTTAAGATTTTTTCCGAATTTGACTTTTAATTGCATAAAGTTTGACTTTTCATTGGCCCTTGATTTATCGTGATCGGTTTTTTTTTTTTTTTTCTATTAATTCATTTTGTATCAATATGGATTCATTGTTTTGGTGTTGTTTTTTGGGTTATCATTTTTTAAAAATTTTTTATTTTGAAATAATTTTTTGGTTTTTCTCCGTCTCACCATGTTTTTGTTATTGTTATGTTTTGGCGTTTTGCATTATTTCTGTCTGATTCATTATGAGCACTTCTTCCACACTAATGTTTTTTTTTTTTTTTTTTTTTTTTCCCAGTATTACTCTTCATTATCCCTTTTTATAATGACGCTTTGATTTTTCGGTTTTTGTTAGGATATTTTTTTTTTTTGTTTTGTTTTGGTATGATGTTTTTACTTATCCTAGTCTTAATGAGATTTGTTAAATTAGCGAACTTGTAATCCCGGTTTTTTTTATAATTTTTTTCAATGTTAAATTGTCATTGCGATAATGAATTTTTCTTTCATTATCGACTTTTTTATGTATATTAATTATGATATTCATTATTGTGATTTTTTGGTTTTGTGTGATGTATTTATTTATCCGAGTCTTAATGAGATTGCCAAACTAGCGAACTTGTAATTAATGTTATTGACTTTTGTCAATGTTAAATTTATCACAGCGATAATAAATTATTTTTTCATTCTCAACCTCATCCCATATTTTCGTTATGATATTCAGCAAACTTATAATCCCGATGTTTTTTAGCTTTTGTCAACGTTAAATTTGTCATTACGATAATGAATTTTTTTTTTATTCTTAACTTCATTCCGTATATTAATTATGATATTCATTCTTGTAATTTTTTTGGTTTGATATAATATAATATCCGTTTAATTCGTTGATTCAAATTTTTAATTTAAATTGAGAAGTGACTTTATGTGAGAACTTTTTACTGTAACAAAAAAATTAAATGTAACTGTTTTTTAGAGCTTTTTACTGTAACAAAACTCGAATCGGTAAAATGAACGAAACCGTATTTATTTATCCTAGTCTTAATGAGATTGCCAAACTAGCGAACATGTAATTCTAATGTTCTTTGCTTTTGTCGATGTTAAATTTATCATTATAATAGTGAATTATTTTTTCATTCTCGACTTCATTCTGTATTTTTATTTAGTATGATATTCATTCTTGTAAATAATGTTGGTTGGTAGTGTGTTTGATTTTTGTGAAATGGAGGCAAACAATGGAAAATGCAGAACTGTTTCAGCTGGTATAACGCTCGAGTCTACACCCTGGTAGTTTTTATCAGCATTGTCATAAAGAATCAAAAAATTTATGAAAATGAAAAATGAAGTTATAAAGACGGGGTGTACCAAATCATTCTTGTGTTTTGTTCTCTTTTCAGAGTTCTCTTCTGGGTCCTCATTGTGATGACTATTATGCTGTTGAAACTTTTTTAATCAGAATGATCAAATTTGATAAAATCATTATGATAACGAATTTTAAAATATGAACCATTAATAGTCACTGAAGTTTGAAGACTATTTCTTATACCATTTTTTAACGGATAACATATTCTGTCAATGTTTACTCCAGAGTGAACAAAATGATTAACATGTACATCAACCATATGGTTCTCACAATTTTAAAGAAAACTAATTTCAGTATAATCAAAGAAGTGGATTTAATACCAAAAAAAAACAAAACCTATTTTCGGTTTCGCAGGGTTTGAGAATGAAAACAAAATTCTAATCAAAATTTTGATAATGAAAACGCCAATCAGAAATTTTCGAGATGAAGGAATTATTTAACACCCTTAAAAAGACCTTTTAATCAATTGATTAATCATTAATCAAAACATGCACATCAACCATACGGGTCTCACAATTATTGTTGGAAAATAAATTCAGTATTATAAAGAAATTGGTTTTGAAACAAAAACAAAAAAAAAAAAAAAAAAGAAACAATACAAAACAAAACAAAACGGATCCTAGTTCTGTTTTCACCAAAATGGAGAATGAAACAATTACAAATGGAATTTTGATAATGAAAACCCCATTAAGATTGTAACACCCTGAAGAATTAATCGAGATTAATTAAGGTAATTAAGATTATTAGTGTGCCTAATCTGATTTAATTAATTGAGTTTAAATGATTCCAAGGTATTTAAATTATTTACAGTAATTTATTTAATCCGAAGTGTGTATGTGCGCATTTCCTGGACCGTTATATTTTACACGCCATTTTCTTTTCTTTTTCTTTTCTTTTTCTCTTTCTTTTTCTTTCTTTTTCTTTTCCTTCCTTTTCTTTTTCTCCCGTGCGTTTTTCTTTCTCTCTCTCTTCCTCTCCCCCGCTCACTCTCTCTCTCTCTCTCTCTCTCTCTCATTTCCATCCCAAATCGAACGAGTTTTGAGCCAAAGAGTGATTTCAAAGAGTTTTCAACATCAAGAGAAGGATTCAAGGTAAGATTACTGAAAGAACCTCTCTTGAATCTATGTTTTTCGGATTTTAAAACTTATTTTGGTTCAAAACGGATTTTGATGATTTTCGAGTAAAACTAGAGTAGAAATTGGAGATCTTGGGTTCTTTGGACTTGTTTTAGGACCTAGAACCCGGATCTAGTGTTTTCCTTTGAAAAATCTGGATTTGGGATTGATTTGCGGGTTTTGGACCGATTTCCTTGAGTTCTCTCTCACAAAGTCGATTCATAGATCGACTGACGCGGGTCGACCGGATTGGATTTGCCGACCGGTCGACCGTCCGTCGATCGGCAGCACTCACATTTAACGACCGGTAGAGTTTGCCTTTACTCTGTCACCGGTCGACCGGTGTACACGGGTTTGACCCTCGCTTTGGCCCGAAATTGTCGTTTTGACCCATGTTTTTCGGGGAGAACCCAAATTAGCTTCATTTGGGGACTTGGGATGAAAGGATTAGTATCCTAAATCCACGATTTGATATTTAAAACCCTTGGAATGGAATTTGAACATGAAAATGGATTAGGGCACACTAATTGAGAATCTTGGTATATGATTGAAATTGGATTACTTTAGGACCGAGGATTGATCCTAAAGTGGTGTTTTGTATCGTCGATCACTGTGATTCGCATCGGGTTTTGAGGAAGCGGAAGTTTGATAGGGCAACGCTAGTCCCGTGTTTGATTGTGCGAGGTAGGATTTCTATCCCTTTTCCTTGTGAGCCTGTTTTCAAAGAAGATTTTGGCCTTGAAAATGTTTTTTTAAAGAAAGGGATTGATTTGCGAAAGAAAACGCTTTAAAAACCATGGCTTGTTAGTTTATGGAATTCCTTGGCTTGTCCTGTCCTTGAATCCATAGTTTGTCACTCATGGAACCTCATGGCTTGTTCACCATGGGGCCCAAGTGGTTTGAGTAGTTCGTAATCATATGAACGATTTCATAATGTTAAACGGATGATTTCTTAAGATAAGAGATCTTGTGAACCGGTAATGTAGTCTATTGTCAGAAGCCCAGATAGGATGCGGAGAGCATCCTCGGGGCGTAACCCTAAACCGGTCCGTAGGCGTAGGCGCTTTTTTGAGGTGAGTAATTTGTACTAATTACTCAAGCCCCGAAAACGGTTAGTTTTGATATGTATTTCCTTTGAGAAAAAGGATGTGAGGTTCCTACTGCCTGGCTTTTGAATGTCTTATTTATTTTATTTACGCACTTGTTTATTTATTTGTTTATTTACATTATTTCAAATTATATCCCACTGGGCCTTTCGCTCATGTTTCAAATGTTTAAACCCCTCCCGGGAGATTCGAGGAGCGGTGCATCGTAAGTTTGAGTTGTGCTACGGATCGAGCAAGCGAGGATCAGTTATCCTCTTGAGCAAATGTAAGGAATTTGAGAAATTTCAGAAACTTAACTAATATTTGGATTTACTAGACTGTGGATGATGTCTCGTTGTAATGATTATTTACGTAAGCATGTATGTAATGATATCAGAGCATGTCTCGTGGGGTGGAGCCTTGTGTGTCGAGAGGCTCCCTGGATTATATTGTTTATTTATTTATTTTAATGCAATCGGGGGGCCCGGTGGGGAATTCCGCTTTTATTAATCCCTAATTGAGCTCCACGTCACCCACCCCGTTTGGGGGGCGTGACAGAGTGGTATCGAGCATTAGGTTAAGAACCCCGGATTGTACATACATGGAGACAAGGATTCAAGTTCTAAACCAGCTGAAATTTCTTCTACTTCTCTGTCGTCCTTTGATTTCTTTTCGGAATTGCGATTTTTGTTGAACGATGAAGTATATTGAGAAGTTGGTTTTTGTAAATTCAACTATGAGCTAAGTTGTTCTTTAACTAGGATTGTTGATGGAACTAAATTTGTAAGAATGACAGCTAACTTATGGAATGTTTAGTGATTTTATTCCTATTTATGTGTGTGTTGATTGAATATTTCTATTTTTGGTTGACCATTAATTATAGAATTTTATATTGAGATTAATACTGAAAAGATTAATTTGAGTTGGATTTAATATAGATAATACAAATTTAATATTCTTATTTAAATTTGTTGATTTGTGAATGATATAGAAATATATTATTCATCTTTTATAACCCATTGAAATCAGTATTGATATTTGCATTCTAAGAACTAGATTCACATAGGAATATGCTAAAAATGGTTTGAATAATTTTTAGTCATAATTAATTCAGAAGACTTTTATGCAAAAAAGAAATAAATAAATAAATAAGTTTCATTTAACAGGAGTAATTATGTTGGAGCAATTCCTGCAATATTTTCTGTCAGACTTACAACTGAGGGGAAATTAGCAATCCTAGCTTGATTAAATCGCTGATTTATAATCCGTAGCTGCATTCTTTTTTTTTTTTTTCTTTGTCACCCTTAGCTTGCATTTATATTTTGCCCATTTCTTTACCTCATTTTAGTAAGCTTTTGCTTAGTCAAATCTCTTACTTAATTTGGTGCATGATTTCTACACTACATTTTTGGGGATTCAATCTCTGAGGGAACGATACTTTTGACTGTGATGGCAGTTCACAGATACGTGAGGATGACCTTTTTAGTTAGTTTTCGAAGGAGTTTTTCTTAGTTGCAGAGGTAGCCTTGCTTAGAGAGTGAATGGATTAGGGCTTAGTTTGGTAGCTTTGTTGTAGATTTTGAAAAAATTACTTTTAGTTGTGTTAAAGGAAGCAGCTGTTACAAAAAATAGCTGAGTGTTTATTAAACTATAATTATAGTAGTTAATTCCAAAATTAGTGTAATAGCGTTTAGTAAATTATATATAATTATAATATAATATATATTTATTAAATTATTATTATATTATTATACAAAAAACTATTATTATATAATATATTATATAATTATGATATAAAATATAATAATATTATTAAAATAATAACTGAAATAATTAAAAATAATAATCATATTATATTATACTATAATATAATGTATATTTATTAATATATTTAATATAATACAATAAAACAATTATTAAATAACATATTATATAATGATGGTATAGAATATAATAATATTATTAAAATGATTAATTCAATTACAATATTATAAAATATATTACAATATTACATAATTAAAAATTATAACTATATTATATTATAATATAATATAATATATTATATAATTATTATTATATTATATTAAACAAATATATTATAATTAATATATTATATAGCCAAAACGTGTGTAATACACTATAATAATAATATTAGAATTATAAGATTATATTAATATTTAATTATATTAATTATATTATTATTAATATAATAAATATAATTATATTAATATAATATAATGTAATAATATTATTAATAAATATTATTATATAATAAATATAATTATATCAATACAATATAATATATAATATATTATAAAATAATAATTATAATATGATATTATAATTATAATATCATATTATTAAAATAATTATAATGTTATTATAATATCATATTATATATAAAATAATAATATTAGAGTTATTAATATAATTATGATATTATTTGTTATAATATTACTATTATATTATATTATATTATTAGTCCTAATTTTATATTGGGAAGATTGTAGATTTTAAACTTTATTAGGGGGTATTATGGGTATTATAAAAGTTTTATTAATTGTACTATGTTGATTCTAACAATCTAAAAGCTAAAGTTTTACGTATCTTTTGCTTTTTGATTTTGACTGTAGATTCTTAAAAAACTCTTCAAAAAGTACTTTTAAAAAAATTTACCAAACACTAAAATCAAATTTTGCTACAAACAGAAATTAATTTTGAGAGAAAAAACAATATCAAACTAAGCCTAGGTTTGGAGCAGCCAATAAAAGGCTTTTGTTGAGTTGGTTGTTTTGGGTGAGCTGAAAGAAAGCAACCGTACACTTAGAAATGTGTTTTTCTTTTTTGATGTATGCCTTGAGCTTTTGAAGGTGCTGCAAGTTGACTCATCAGGAAAAATGGGAATAAGTAAAAAAAAAAAATAAAAAAAAAAAAGAAGAAGAAGAAGAAGAAAAAGAAATGGAGGAGTTGTTTTGTTTCCTAGTGTGTGAGTGTGTAACAAATAGGCCAATAAATTTTGTAGGAATTTTATATAAGAAGTAATTACATATATTGTCCACTATGAGAGCTCTAGCCTAAAAATATCTATTATTTTACAATACTATAAAAACGTCTACTCATGACTATTAAGGTAATTTTTATTTCAGATTTAACCTCATAGTTTATTTTGGGCATGTTTTTCATAAGGACCTTTTTTATTTTTTCTGTAATAATGTTAAGATTTTTTCCGAATTTGACTTTTAATTGCATAAAGTTTGACTTTTCATTGGCCCTTGATTTATCGTGATCGGTTTTTTTTTTTTATTAATTCATTTTGTATCAATATGGATCATTGTTTTGGTGTTGTTTTTTAAAAATCATTTTTAAAAAATTTTTATTTTTGAAATAATTTTTTGGTTTTTCTCCGTCTCACCATGTTTTTGTTATTGTTATGTTTTGGCGTTTTGCATTATTTCTGTCTGATTCATTATGAGCACTTCTTCCACACTAATGTTTTTTTTTTTTTTTCCCAGTATTACTCTTCATTATCCCTTTTATAATGACGCTTTGATTTTTCGGTTTTGTTAGGATATTTTTTTTTTTTTTTGTTTTTTTGGTATGATGTTTTTACTTATCCTAGTCTTAATGAGATTTGTTAAATTAGCGAACTTGTAATCCCGGTTTTTTTTATAATTTTTTTCAATGTTAAATTGTCATTGCGATAATGAATTTTTCTTTCATTCTCGACTTTTTTATGTATATTAATTATGATATTCATTATTGTGATTTTTTGGTTTTGTGTGATGTATTTATTTATCCGAGTCTTAATGAGATTGCCAAACTAGCGAACTTGTAATTAATGTTATTGACTTTTGTCAATGTTAAATTTATCACAGCGATAATAAATTATTTTTTCATTCTCAACCTCATCCCATATTTTCGTTATGATATTCAGCAAACTTATAATCCCGATGTTTTTTAGCTTTTGTTAACGTTAAATTTGTCATTACGATAATGAATTTTTTTTTATTCTTTCCTTCATTCCGTATATTAATTATGATATTCATTCTTGTAATTTTTTTGGTTTGATCCCAATATAATTTTGAGCCAAATTCGTGATTCAAATTTTTAATTTAAATTGAAGGATTCAACTTTTATGTGAGAAACCTTCTTGAATCTATGTTTTTCGGAAAAACTTAAATTGGTTCAAAACGGTTTTTGATGATTTTCGAATAAAACTAGAGTAAAATTGAGAGATCTTGGGTCTTTGGACTTGTTTTAGGACCTAAACCCGGATCTAGTGTTTATTTATCCTAAATCTTAATGAGATTGCCAAACTAGCGAACATGTAATTCTAATGTTCTTTGCTTTTGTCGACGTTAAATTTATCATTATAATAGTGAATTATTTTTCATTCTCGACTTCATTCTGTATTTTTATTTAGTATGATATTCATTCTTGTGTAAATTTTGTTGGTTGGTAATGTGTTTGATTTTTGTGAAATGGAGGCAAACAATGGAAAATGCAGAACTGTTTCAAAACCTGGTATAACGCTCGAGTTTACACCCTGGTAGTTTTTATCAGCATTGTCATAAAGAATCAAAAATTTATGAAAATGAAAATGAAGTTATAAAGAAGGGTGTTTTAAATCATTCTTGTGTTTTGTTCTCTTTTCAGAGTTCTCTTCTGGGTCCTCATTGTGATGACTATTATGCTGTTGAAACTTTTTTAATCAGAATGATCAAATTTGATAAAATCATTATGATAACGAATTTTAAAATATGAACCATTAATAGTCACTGAAGTTTGAAGACTATTTCTTATACCATTTTTGAACGGATAACATATTCTGTCAATGTTTACTCCAGAGTGAACAAAATGATTAACATGTACATCAACCATATGGTTCTCACAATTTTAAAGAAAACTAATTTCAGTATAATCAAAGAAGTGGATTTAATACCAAAAAAAAACAAAACCTATTTTCGGTTTCGCAGGGTTTGAGAATGAAAACAAAATTCTAATCAGAATTTTGATAATGAAAAAAGGATGTGAATCAGAAATTTATTTTATTCGAGATGTTATTTATTTGTTTATTTACATTATTTCAAAATATCCTTTTTCAATCAATTGATTAATCATTAATCAAAATCATGCACATCAACCATACAAATGGGTCTTTGAGAAATTTCAATTAACTTGGAAAATAAATTCAGATTATTATAAAGAAATTGGTTTTGAAACAAAAACAAAACAAAAAAAAAAGAAACAATACAAAACAAAACAAAACGGATCCTAGTTCTGTTTTCACCAAAATGGAGAATGAAACAATTACAAATGGAATTTTGATAATGAAAACCCCATTAAGATCGAGTTTTCAGAATGAAGAAATGATTTAAGACCCATTAACAAGACCCATTTATCATGACGAGAAAAAGTCTGTACACTCACAACATCTCGTTCATTCCCAATTTCGTGTTGAATTGCTCTTGAGCTTGACGATTCTCCCTTTTTAGAGGTCCGGCTCTGACTTTTAGAGGACGATACAGGCTGCTTCTTCTTCGAGTCCGCCATTATTGGAGCAGATGCTTTTTTCGGATTATTCGCTTACTTTCTCTTGCCATCATTAGGTTTCGTGGCCGACTCCTTTCCCATTGATTCTTCAGGTCGAGCGTCGGAGGAGGTGCCGTTGATGGCCGCTGCAAATGGAGGTGGATTTTAGGATTTTGGAACGACAAGCATATAATCGTATTGTGACTGGTTTGAAGAGGAAAATGGTGGAGTTTGGTCGTTTTGTGACCCCTTTTTGGGGTTTTTATGTATTTCCCATATTTCAATTTAGGATTGTATATTTAAATTAGGAATGGTATTTCGTATTACGTGTAATATTAATACCGTGTTTTGATTTTTTTTTTTTAATTTATAGTTAATTTAAACACAATTTGTAACATAAAATTTTTTAAAAATCGTAACACGATACAATATAAAAATAATTCGTGATATAAAATTAACTCGTGAACTTAAAATTTAGGATTTTATATCCATTGTTTTTTTATTTTTGTTTTTTTGTGTTTGATTGCTTCTTACAATTTTTCCTTATATGAGAATAATATTGTCTTTCTATAGACAGTAAATATTTTTAAATCCTATAAGTAGATATTTATGTATATATCCCATAACTAACATTATCTTAAATTCTTCATAGACCCGAGGCCTCTCTAGTAGGCTGAGGGTCTAATTGGATTAGTGGAGCCATTTATGTTATTTAGCCTGCTAAATCACGATTCACGTAAAGGTTCTCGAAATGTGATTTGGGTTCACATATTATATCTTAAGTTATTTTATGGGACTTAGGCTAGATTTATACTCTGCGATTTTTTAGGCGTCAATAAAGTTCAAAAATAAAAAATTGAGAAAAAAGACAATATAAGGAGAGGGATTACTACGTGACAACTCAATAGAAAAAAGTTTTGACTCTTTTATATTTGTTGGATAGATTATTATATATAGATTATAGATTATAAATTAGATTAAAATTTTACAATGGCAACACAAAATTGTTCGTGCTCCAGATCAACCATTGGAAAGCTAATCTAATGGCTACAATATTATTTGCTACCAATAGAACAAAAATGCATGCTCGATCATAAGTTTTGCCTGAAAAATAATTATAATGTACGTTAAAAAATTACAATCTAAAGGTGATTTTAATAAAAATGAAAACAAAAATTGAAGAAGTACACAAATGAAAGAAATTATTTTGATAGGAGAAAAGTGAAAAAAAAATATTCCCAAAAAACACGTATAGAAAATAAATTGTAGAGTAATTGACATGAATGGTCCTTAAACTTGTCAAAAGGTGATAGTTTGGTCCTCAAATTATTTTTTAGACGAAACGAACCCCAAACTATTTAAAAAGGTACAATGTCATCCTTTTCGTTAAATGCCATCCAAAAATATGGATAAAATCTTAACCTATTAAAGTCGATTGAGACTAAAAAATCACCTCATAAAGAAGTAAGGGACCATAATCTCACCCTTTTAGGTTATTATGTCGTTAATTTTTGGACGACATCTGATGGAAATGACTACATTACACTATTTTAAATAGTTTGGGATTTGTTTCGTCAAAAAAAATTTAGAGATCAAATTGTTACATTTTAAAGAATTTAGGGACCATTTATGTAATTTACTATAAATTGTGAAAGAGTTTTCAAAAGAAAGAAAAAAAAAAAAAAAAAAAAAAAACACAACAAAATGGGAGTTGACAAGTGGCAAATGGAGAAAGATGGATGGTAAGAGAGTTTAGCTCTTTTGGTCTCATTTGCCTTACGGATACAAGTTTTCTATTTGAGTTAATATGTGATATTTTTAGTTGAGATGTGATATTTTTTAAAAAATTTTAACTGTAATAGAAAAAGTGAAATGTAATATTTTCTAAAAGCTTTTAACTGTAAAAAATTAAAACTAAAAACTCAACTCAGTGAAGTGAAAATGATATTTATATATGTTTTATTATAGATAGATATAGATTATTGATATAGATTATAGATTCCTTATGTGTTTTATTGTATTATAACAGTTAACATATCTCTTACTCCTTTATTGATTATTTTCCTTGTTTATGTACTTAATATAGTTTGAATAAACAAATTGGAAACACCGTTTAAGCTTAAGCATTATTGAGTTAAAAAAATAACATCTTAGCAAACGAATTTTTGAAAAGAAAATTAATTATTAATATTTAAAAATAAAAATATTATTTAAAGTTAATTGATTAAAATTAAAGAATTTTGGTCGAATAATTATGAAGAGTTTGACCAAATAACTAATGCATTGTACATTAAGAAAGAGAACACGACTATAAAAGGTTGATATAGAAAAAATATTTAAATGTTAGATTTTTATTAGACTGTATCACATAAATAAAATAATGTGATATATTTAAGTTTTGTTTATTTTATTGATTTAAATTTATAATTTAAATTTTATTATAGTAAAAAAATTTTAAAAATAATTACATTTAATTTTTTATTTTATTAAAAAATTCTCACATAAAATCATATTTAACTCAAATTAAAAATTTAAATGAACGAACTAAATGAGTCTCCAGTCTATTAAATAATTTAAATCTTAAAAAAGCTTATCATTTAAAATAAGGGAGAAAGAGGAAAATAGGCTAAAATTTGAGATGAATTAAAATTAATAGGCCAATAGTTTACATAAGTTAATAAATAGGTCAAATTATTATTTTTATCCATAACTGGTCTGATTATAAACTATAACTTGACAAGTTATTATTCATAATTGTCCATAACTTGTTCGGTTATGAACCATAACTTAACAAGTTATGACCTATTAATTTCTATAACTAAAAATTAATCTATTTCCTTTTTAAACTTTTCATGTTAGCCTATTTTCTACTATTTCCCTTAAAATAAATAAAAAAGGCTTATAATCACAAGAATACGACGCGTGGATCCATGATGCAGGGGAATCATCTACATATTTGATATATGGATATAGATTGGGAAAAACTGAACGACAATATAGTGGCAGCTTTCAAACACCACCATCTCATTCTCATGGCCCTCAATTCCACTTCTCTAGGTCGAAAGTCCGCAGCTTTTGGAAAGCAACTCTTCACTCCTACTTCAGTTCTCAGGTAATAATAACAATAACAATAAAAATGTAGTTCTGAAATTCTCTTCGATTTACATTAACCTTTACAATTTCTTTCCAAATCCCAGGTGTTATTCTCAAAGAACCAAAAACTCCTGCGAAAATGGAGAGACGGATCAAAATGAAAACGTTATGGAAAAACCCAAACCATCTTCATCAAAACCTAAAAAAGCCAAAGAAATGTCAAGGCTCATCAACTCCAATCCATGGTCGACTTACCTCGAGTCTTCTCTCTCCTCACTCTTTCCTTCTCCTCTCTCTAAAACCACTGTGCTCCAAACTCTCGGCCTCATCACCAGCCCTTTCAAAGCCTTCCAGTTCTTCAACTGGGTCCCGCAAATAGGCTTCTCTCACAACGACCAGTCGTGCTTCATGATGTTGGAAATCTTGGGTCGCTCTCGGAATCTCAATGCGGCGCGTAATTTCCTGTTTTCGATCGAGAAAAATTCGAATGGGTCGGTGAAGCTTGAAGATCGCTTCTTCAATAGCTTGATAAGGAGCTATGGCAATGCCGGGCTGTTTCAGGAGTCTCTTGAGCTCTTCTCGACGATGAAAAGACTTGGTATTTCTCCTTCTCTTGCTACGTTTAATAGTCTTTTGTCGGTTTTGCTTAAACGGGGTCGGACTAATATGGCCCGCAATGTATTCGATGAAATTCTCGGCACGCTTGGAGTTGAGCCGGATACTTTCACTTTTAATGTTTTGATTAGGGGTTTCTGTACAAACTCCATGGTTGATGAAGGATTCCATTTTTTCAAGGAAATGTCGCGGTTTAAGTGCGAGCCTGATGTCGTTACGTATAACACACTCATTGACGGATTGTGTCGGACGGGAAAAGTGGATATTGCGCGGAATGTGGTGGAGGGTATGAAAAAAAAGAGTGTGGATTTGAATCCAAATGTTGTTACTTATACGACCTTGATTAGGGGGTACTGTGGGAAACAAGAGATTGATGAGGCTTTGCTTGTTCTGAAGGAGATGACTGAGAGAGGGTTGAAGCCAAATGGGATAACGTATAATACACTGATTAAGGGCCTCTGCGAAGCGCAGAAGCTAGATGATGTAAGAAATATTTTGGAAGGAACAATGAGATGGGGAGAGTTTGTTCCTGATACGTGTACTTTCAACACGTTGATTCATGCGCATTGCCAAGCTGGGTGCTTACACGAAGCGTTGAAGGTGTTTGAAAGGATGTCAGAGTTGCAGGTTCCGCGAGATGGAGCTACATACGGTGCTTTGATACGCTGTTTTTGTCAACGAGGAGACTATGTTAGAGCAGAGGAATTGTTTGATGAGTTATGGAAGAAGAAAATCTTGTTGAGTGATGCTGGTTGTAGGCCTCTTGTTGCTGCCTATAACCTGATGTTTGAGCATTTATGCAGAAATGGGAAAACCAAGAAGGCTGAGGGAGTTTTTAGGCAGTTAATCAAAAGGGGAACTCCAGATCCTTCATCTTATAAGACTTTGATCATGGGACACTGTAGGGAATGTACATTTCAAGCTGGTTATGAATTATTAGTCTGGATGTTAAGAAGAGATTTTGTGCCTGATGCCGAGATTTACGAGTCCTTGATCACTGGTCTTTTGCAGAAGGATAAGCCTATTCTTGCAATGAAAACTCTAGAAAAGATGCTAAGAAGCTCCCATCTTCCTAGAGTGTCTACTTTCCATTGCATACTCAAAGAGCTTCTCAAAAAGCGTTGTGCTATGGAATCCGTGAGTTTCGTCACGTTGATGTTGGAGCAAAAAATTAGACAAAACATCACTCTTTCAACAAATCTTATGACTCTACTTTTCATTAATGGACTAGGAGATAAAGCATTCGAGCTTGTTAGGTTGCTTTATGAAAATGGATACTGTAAAAATGGAAGATTTGGTCGGTCTCCTTTGCCAGAAAGGTAAGCTGTTAGAGGCTTGTAAGTTATTGCAATTCAGTTTGCAGAAAATTCATAGTGTTGACATTGAGATATTCAATACAGTTATTGCTGGGCTTAGTAAAATAAGAAAAGTTTCTGAAGCATTTGATTTATGCTTGGCGGAGAAAGGAGGAGTTCATCATCAGTTGGCCAGCTTAAAGGATTTAGAAACTGCTCTAAAGCTTGCGGGACGATCAGCTTAAGCCGATTTTGTATCTAAAAGGATGCCTAAAGAGCAACATCTTGCCGCATCTGCTCCAGAAGTTTGCTGTGGGAAGTTAAAGGCCTAAAATGTAATTCCATTGTTTATTCACCATGAACCATTTTGAAAAGTAAACAATACAAGAAGCAGAATTTATTTATTTATTTTATTTTTTCTAAAGTAAAAAAATTCTTCTCTATTTAGATTGTCAAGTTTATCTCGATAAATCCTTTTCTTTACAGCTATTTCTAACGTTATTGGAATGTCCATTGTTGACCCGAATCTCACATTAGAGGGTACATAGTGAAAAGCAACATTAGAAGCTTGAGCAGATATAGGCAATTGCAAGGGATTTTTTATTTTTTATTTTTTATTTTTTAAGACAAGTCATTAATTTTTGAAGCACATCTATCTATTCTCATAGGAATCCAGCTCCAATGTGTCAGCTTCTGATAGGTTAAAACATTTTCTTAAAAAAAAAAGACTCAATAAGGTTATATACCATTTTCCTTTGTTTTTTTTTTTTAAAAAAAAAAAGTATAATGTAGTTTTATTACCAGCATATTTATGAAAATTCAAATCTCCAACTAGCTTTAACTCTATTAATTCCCGGAAATGGACAATAAAAGAAAGGGAGATTCTTTTGTATGTTTAGTGTACCGGTAGGTCAGTTTTTTTAACTGTTAGATTTACTTTTTGACTTTTAAGTGATTTTATGTAAATCCGATGACAGAAAAAGCTTGACTTATCAGTACGTTAATGTACCAGAAAAGGTTCTTAAAAAATAAAGAGCAAAAATTGGACCACGACATATAATACGGAGAATCAACAACAATAAAAGTGTTTGAAATTGATTTTAAAATGATTTTATTTTCAATAAAAAGTAAAAATGAGATTGCTTTTAGAACATTTTAGAATTGATTATAAAATTACGTTTGGTTAGTTTTTTAAAAGATTATTTTGAGTAAAATAAAAAAGTATAATCGTATTTATTAATTAATATATTATAATATTATTAATAAGTATTATAAAATGAAAATAAAAAAGTGAAAATAACTTTTTTTTTTTAATTCTTTTATAAAAATTATTCACATTATTTTTATTTTTATTTTTAAAATATGTACTAAACAAACGTTAATTTATTTTTTTTTTATTTTTTATTTTTTAAAATAGGTAAAAATCGTTTTAAAAAAGGGTTCAAAACACACATACTATTTTCGAAGCCCATCTAGCCTTCGAACCAGAAGATGGACATCCGGTGTAGTTCCTCTAAAAGGGAAAATCACTAGCTGGCTAAATTTTGTCAACAATCAAAGCATAAAGTGCTGAAATGTTTGTCTCTTCCAATTGGGCGTATGCTGACGATCAGAGCTTTGTGAAGGGTCAAATTAAAGCTTTATAGAGTCCAAGGTGTCTCTAATGTCAAGTCCTCCAACCACAAACACCTTATTAGTAATACTATATTAATGTTATATAATGAGTTTTCAATAGTTACGGGATTACCTATTAAATATAAAAAATGTAATGATATTGCGTAATAAAAATTTAATTTCATTAATTATTATTATTATTTTTGTTAAAAATTTAATTTATTATAATCATCCGATCAATATTTTATGATTAAAATAATAGGAAAAATTTTATTTTGGTACCATATGTTATATCAAAATATGAATTTAGTATTATCTATTTTTAATAATTTCATGTTAGTACCCCGTTCTTTTAGAAAATCTTGTTTTGGTACATCAAAGCATGAAAAGATAAAATTACCTTTATTATTAAATATAAAAAAAGTTTTTTAAAAAATCTTAAACCTGCAACTATACACCTAAACTTCATTTTGCCATAAACATAAAGTAAAAATCTTGATTGCAAGTTTAAGATTTTTTTTAAAAAAACTTATATGTATATATATATATATAAATAATAAGGGCAATTTTGTATTTTCATGTCTCAAAAACTGTCCTGAGGTATTAAAAGAAGATTTTCTAAAAAATAGAGGTACTGGCATGAAATTATTTAAAACAAAAGATACCAAACTCATATTTCGATATAACACATGATACTAAAATAAAATTTTCCCAAAATAATAATATCTATTGATGTGTAAATTTTAAACTAACCATTAAAACAGTACTCAGATACATATTTTATTTTTTTGCTAAATGAAACAGTGTATTTTATCTTCAGTGTTATTTAATTCTTTCCAGGCTCTTCTTTATTGTTTTTGTCTGAAAAAACCCATCCCTTTGTATTCAATATTTCTCATGCCATTTTCAGGCTTTTCTTTATAGTTATACAATTTGATTTTGTCATCTGTGAATGGATATTTTAATTTTTGTTCAAATCAAAGCATGAGTAGGTATTTAGAGCTTGAAGCAGAGTGATTTCAGGTACAACTCAATTATACATTAATTGTTAGTGTTTCCTTAGTGTTGTCAACACGAGTTGTGACACGAAGATAAAATATAAACTCGTCACTATTTTTTTGAGTTAATATTGAAAAAGTAAGTCACAGGTTATATTAGTGTCAACTAAAATAGGTAATGTTGATAAATACTCTTTACTCTTGATTAATAACTTTTTAGTCAAATAATTATATTAACAAAAAGGTATTAATTAAGAGTAAAAAGTAAAAATTCAGACTCATACACTCTTAAAAATAAATTTTATAATTTTCTTAGCCAAAATTGACTCGTTAAAATTGAGTCATATATTTGTATCAACCTCATGACACTAAATTGACCTATTTAATTACTTTATTATTTTGAAATATTTATCTCCTACTTTTAGGACATAATTAGTTATTCTAGTACGAAATTGATTTAATTTTGAGGACATGCGTTAATGTTGTTTTTTATGTAATTATAGTAAAATTGTAGATTTGAAGTAAAAAAACAAAAAGTCACGAGTCATTGGGGAGTGAGTTGATTTCGGATTGAATGCATTGTAAGTTGATTGTGGGTTGCAGGTCATAAAAGTAGTGAGTTCATATTGGTAGTATTAGTGCCAACCCTTGTTAGGACATGTCTTGTTAGGGTTTTTCTCCACCTGTTCGTGTTTTAGATTTTGTTAGGGTTGGGGTGATTTATGCAAATATTGACTCATCCCAATACTAATATAATCCGTCCATATGAATTGTCATCTCTACTTATGTATTTTAAAGTTATCGAAAGAGCATAATTTGTATTTTAGATTGTATATCACATATTCACATTTATATTTCGGATTTCAAATTTATACTCAATTTATACATTCTCCCCTGTTAATTATTAATTTTAGCCACAAAAAAGCCCAAAGACCCTTAAAGGGAGGAGAAAAAAAAGAAAAACAAGAACCAAAATAAGAATAAGAAAAAAAAAAAAAAAAAAAACTACTAAAAAATATGAAGGATATTTTTGTCAATCCCATAGTCAAAATCAACCATCGAAGTTTGAATAACTCACCCGAACTGGAACGAAACAGAGCTACTGGACTGAAATGCGGGAGGAAAGGACTTTCTCCGCCCTCCTTTTCCTTTGACCCCCGTAAACACGCTGGTAGTGCTTGTTGCTACTAAATTTCAAACTGTAAATATTGTAATATGGTTACAAAGTTTAACTTTAAAATGTAACTCTTTAGAAAACCAAAAACAGAATATGTAACCTTAGTCTTACATTTTTCTAATTTATATTAGACAAACCTTCTTCTCAGCCTTCCACACTAGAAATTAAAATAAAATCAAACTTGTAGACATGGCAGGAAATAGTGATAGTATGACCTATGTAGTCTAATTTGTTAATAAACTAATATAAGATACGTATGATGGGGCGTTTATATTTTATTTTTCTTTTGGCTGCAATTTGTTTATCACTTAGTCACCTTGTTAAATTTATATATGTGGATATGTTTCACTTGACCTTTTCTGGTGAAGTTAGGCCGATGTATGGGATGTTTTTCTTCTCCAATTGAGAGTAGAATCCTAACTCTTCTGGTTGTCCAAATAATAATAGCTAACTCTACGGCCTCGTTCATTTCATCGATTCGAATTTTTAATTTTAAGTTTTTACAGTAAAAAGTTCTCAGAAAATGTCGCTTCTAACTTTTTCTGTTACAGTAAAAAGCTCTCAAAAATGTCATATCTCAACTTGAATTGAAAACTCAAATTCGTGAAGTGAACCAAACATGTATACAATTACTGCTCAAAACGAATATTTGTGTCTCATGTTAGAGATTCAAATCACATTGTTTCATTTCTAGCCTTACAAGTTACTATTTAGATGAAATTCTAATTTTACTGGTTTAAAACTTATATTATGGTTCAAATTTTAAGGTCAAAACTTGTGCATCCTTGGAATGGGCTTATGGTTCAAAGTACATGAACTCATAATTTCAAATGGCCCTCTATGCATCCATACAAAAAAAAAAAAAAAAAAAAAAAAAATAATAATAATAATAATAATAAATAAATAAATAAAATAAAATAAAATCCACAGAACAAGAAAAAGGAGAACTACATTTCAAGGGATGCAGATAGTTTTTACCCATTAAATGATGAAAATAACAATATGAGCAGTTTTTACCCATTAATCGTTTTTAATCGTTTTTAAGCAAAAATAACGGATATTCGTTTTTAAGCAATAATCGTTTTTAAGCAATTACCCAATTGTTGAAATATGAGAAGTGTGTAACAACACATGGGATGTATATTGTAGTCTTACTCTAAAGAAAAGACAGAGGTGAATTGCCTGGCCCAAAAAACACAATCTGTTTATTTCGTTGATTCGAGTTTATAATTTAATTTGAGATCTGGTTTTATATGAGAGTATTTTATTATAGTAAAAAAAATTAAATGTGATTATTTTTAAGAACTTTCTACTGTAACAAAACTCAAATTTTAAACTCAAATTAATAAAGGAAACGGACATCAGACTAACCAGTGACTAACTATGTGCCTTGGTACCTCGAGAATATTGAAAGAGTTAGGTGACCCAACACACTCTGTTATGGCCAATTTATGTAAATTGCTTATGAACCATATTTGCTTAAGCAGCCTCCACTGTCGGAAACAGTCACAAACTAGTCATTTCATGAGTTTCATTTGTCAAGAGATCCCATTTATGGAAACAAACCAAACAACCCAAGCTTGATCAAAACCACTGTTTTTTGTGGTGTCTCTAACAATTAACAAAGAGGAAGTGCGAAATAGGTTGATTGCCACGGGACAAGATAGCTAAAAATCAGGAACAGCGCCTCTGAAACGTCAGAGAGACGCCGAGTGTTGGAAAGAAGCTATAAACTAGCTAAGGAGCTATGGCTATATATGCTTGTTGACCATTTTGTTGGTGAAGTGATTGGGCCAATTAGAACTTTTTCTTTTTTGAAATCAATGACCAAGTATTACAATATTAATTAATCTCTTCGAACCTCTCTATTAATCACCTCCTTAATCTGTTGAGAGAGAAAAATTACGCAATTCTATACGTGATCTATGTATAATTAGCTATAGCCCCTGTATTGTAGGCTGCAGCCTCAGTTGCATGCATTCTACTGTACATAAGCCTGTTTGGGCAGTTCCACTAGAGCTTGAACCTCTTTTAACTAGCAGCACTACAATGTATTTTTATAATCTATGCCCTACTAATTAAGCATTTAGTGATCAGTATCTCATAGTCATGATCAGGACCATTAACACTAAGATAAGAATTTCTTTCCTTTTTTTTTTTTTTTTTTGACTCTTAGTTTCGTAACAACATAAACCAATGTTACACATTTTTCTTACAAAAAGGCAAAAAAATATTATACCTTCGTAGCTTCTAAAATGTTATTTCATATAATAAATGTGATATTATGCTCCATACTTACTGAATATAAACCATAATTATGTTGACTTAAACAGATAACACAATAACACGCAGAACAAGGACCTTTAATTCATTGTCTTTATGTGTTCTGTCAAGGTCAAAATAACGTACTATCCACAGATCACAAGCCATTGGTGTGTACCGCTCCCTATAAGAGGAAACCTTAATTACTCCATGTCAGCACCAACATAGCAAAGACATTATTCCCAACACAGAAACGCCATTTTCCCCTGGCAGCTTTCTTTTTATCTCCTTCTTCCCTTTCGCTGAAAGTTCAAACCCTAGCTAGATCAAATAATCTCCTCATGAAAATGGACTATAAACCCGATGTCACATGCGAAGGACATGATCATGATCATTTTGGCCAGTACTTGGACAAGTATTATTCATGTGATGATCATCAAGATCAAGATCATGATCAAGAAGAAGATCAAGATCGTGATCACGAGCAGAAGATGAAGCCAAAAACGGGACGTGGAAGCATACAGCAAAAGCTGATCGAGAACCAGACGAACCGACAAGTTACCTACTCCAAACGACGAAAAGGGATCCGCAAGAAAGCTGAGGAGCTCACTGTTCTCTGCGATGCCAAGGTCTCCCTCATCATGATCTCTCATAATCATACCAGAATGGACGAGTATGCCAGCCGGGATACCACGTAAGTATAATACTCTGTATTCTTCCATTATACACACACACACACACATATATAGATTTTGTATAAAAAAGATATTATAACGTATATGATCTTGTTATGATTAAAAACCAGGACTAAGGAGATGATTGACCTGTATCAGAGTACCAAAGGGATTGATTTGTGGGAGGCCCACTACGAGGTTGTCTACTGATAATTAATTTGATCTTGAGATCTTTCTTTTAAGGCTTTAGTAACTCTTGGGTTATTTTTAGCTTTTTTTAATTAATAAATAAAACAAATTTTTTAGTCATGATATGTTTACTTGTGCATTTTTTATGTTTGTAGAAAATGAAACAAAAGCTACAGGAACATAAAGAGAAGAACTACAACTTGAGAAGAGAGATCAGGTAATAAATTAAACCCGCTGAATGATAAAAGATAGGGTTTTTTTTATTTCTTTTTTTTTGTTGTTGTACTTTTAGGCTTCTTTTCCCTAATTTTTAAATATTTTACAGGCAAAGGATGGGTTATGATCTAAGTGGTCTGAGCTACCAGGAGCTATGCCAGCTTGAATATAGTATGTCTTCTGCTGTGGAAACTATACGTTTAAAAAAGGTTGGCCTTCATCATGTATTGTTAGAAGTTTCTGCGTTTGTCACAATTTTTTTACTTGATGTTATTCGCTAGATTAACATTTGAAATTAGAGTTTTGTTCAATCTGTGATCGGTTTCTCAACAAATTAATCTCTGAAGTATCTCTTAAATTTTTTCACTTGTATATATGTGATTCTTTTAGTGGTGGGAATTACAAGCAAAATAACTTTAGACATGTACACACAAGTTCTATTCTCTTAACTCTTTAAGCACCTAAAAATAAAGTTTGTTAAATAAATGAAGAGATTGATGAAAAAAGATGGCTCAATTAAATATACGTTTTTGTTGCTCCGTGGCAAGTGATCCATAACTGAATTCTAGTGTCAGAATAAGTTCATTTTGTCATCATTTTGGCGTGTCCCGATCCTGGAATATGTTTGGAGTCCATATTTTTTGTTCAAGTTTTGTTTATTTTTTGGTCTTTGATTGTTCGAACTAGAAGTCCTATGAATTCTTTTGTTGATAATTTCAGGAACACAAGATCACAACCCAGACTAACACTACCAAGAAAAGGGTAATTAGGGAGTTCTTAAATTACCATCCTAATTACTATCCCTCCAGGCCCATGACCTGGCTGTGTTTTCAGTACTTAGTGCTGATATCTTAATTTGATCACAGGTGAAGAGCTTGAAGGACATAAACCTAAGTCTCGTGCATGATTTTGTAAGTACTAATTAAGCTTCAACCTATTCATTTATTTATTTATTTTTGAATTTAGAGTTGAAAATTCGAACTCTACACAAAATGATAGAATCAGTGCGAAATTAACTTTCATAAAATTTTAACATTTAGATCATGTAAAAATTACTAAAGACTTAATTTTTTTGGGTTATAAATTAGCAAGCGATGCGCACATGTGAGGATCTGTCATATGGGCTGGTGGAGGACAAAGTTGAAGAAGAGGATGAATCTATGGCGGAATTGGCAAATGGGGCCTCTAACCTGTACATATCCGCCACAAGAACCATCGGTTGGGGTATATGCCCGTAAATCTAATAAGATGTAAATATTTTTACTAATTATTAATGAAATGATGAATTTTTTTATATTATTTTGCATGCATGTGATGTTTTATAAATATCCTTAGATTATTTTATATGTAACTTTAAACATTATATATAAATATTATATGTAGAGGCTAATGTTTAAAGTAAAATAATATAAATTTATTTGTAATTATAAATTAAAGTTGGGATGTTTAATTTAAAATTACTAGTACAGTTCATTACATTATGAATGAAACTATCTTATCCTAAATTGTTAATAATAAGATTATTGGAATGGAAACACTTTATGTAATATGATTACATATGACCAGAATACGATTAATTATAAATTTCTAATAAATTTTGTTATTAAATAGAGCATTTAATATTAATCAATGATGGTCATATATGATTTTATCTTAATTCTGAGTAATTAATAGACTCTTATTTATGATATTATGTTCTTTGACATATTGAGTAACGACACATGAATAGTGTCAAAGTCTTGATATATTGAGAGCACAGTAAAATAAATAGTCGGGAATATTAATTTATAAGATGAAATTCATTCCTTCATAATGAAGTAGATGAACGTTTTCCATAAGTGTTGATTCAGGATATGAATAATAAGAGCACTCAATTTTATGATTGGATCAAAAATATATTATCATTAGAGGATCAATGGTACTTATGGAGAAAGATATAATTAAAGAGGTCAATGAAAAATTTCTAGCTTTAATTATGAACCGTTTATGAAGGATTAATTCATATGTAGTGACTATATCAATGGATAATACAAATTCTGTGAATATAACTATTTTATAATTTTAAGAGTGCAATTCTAAATTTATAGTGGAGTAATTTAGAATTAATAATTTTGATATATTAATTAAGATGTTAATTAATTGTCAAAACTATTGAAACTTAAAGTTGTAATGCATATAAATCCTATCAACGGATCTATAAAATTAATGCAAATTATATATATCATATTAGATTATAATTGTTAATTTAGAATTGAAAATTTTAAATAGACATATTAATTAATTCAATTAATTGATATTTAAATTAATTTAAAATTATTTTAAATTAATATAAATAAATCTAATTTTTATAGAAAGAAAGAAAATTTTCTCACGCTCCTATAATTCTCCACGTTTCCAATCAAGAGAAAAGTTTTTTTTTATTATTATTTTTTGGCCAATGAGGTTTGGCCATAATACAAATAAAAAAAATTTGGAGAGAGGGGAGAAAACGTGTAGCAGCACGTTTCCTCAAAAACAAAATAAAAAATAAAAAATAAAAAATATAAGGGAGTGGGAGTTGCACGTTTCCTCACCATGAGGAAAAGAAAAGTGTACCCGCACATTTATTAGATGCAGGGAAAAATTTTATATGAGAATTGTTTTTCGAGAACAGAGGAAAAAAGTGAGAAGAGAAAAAGGCAATTAAGACAGTGTTAGAGGAATTTAAGTGATTTTTTAAAAAAGAGTGATAATTATAAGTGATTTTTTTAATTATTTATCTTATATGTTAAGAAATTTATTAGAACCACTTGTCTAAGTTTATGTTAATTTAGAAATAAGTTAAGAAAAAATCGTGGTATTTTTAAAATTTAAAGTTTAAGATGGTGTTAGAGGAGTTTAAGATTAACATCTTATATGTTAAGAAACTTTGTGATCTGACTTTTTATTTCCTTGTTCTCTTCCACCAGTTGTGTGAGCATTGAATTAACCTTTTGATTCGTCTTATTTTGCGCATCCATAAAAGCTTTTAAGGTATCCTCTAGAGAATTCCCTTTCGGCTGCATGTTATTCTGAGGCGCAAAATATGTCCTTAGTGGTTGAGATTGTTGCTCTGATCTCCATTGCCCTCCAGATGATTGTGCATGTTGATTCGAATCTCGCCAACTGAAGTTCGGGTGGTTTTTCCAACCAGGATTGTAAGATTCTGAGAAAGGTCCATAAGGCTTCTTGTATGTGTCCAATGCATTACACTGCTCCTCATATACCCCTCTCATTTCACTTAAAGTGTGGCAATCCTGAGTTAGATGGCCCATTCCACCACAAACTAAACAGGGCTCATGTGCCTCTGTCCTTGCCACCATGTAGGGTCCTTTACTATCTTTACTTTTGAGAGCCTCAATTTGCTTCGTCAAAGCTTCAACTTGGGCCTTGAGACTGTCCTCTTCCCTTAATTGATAAACTCCAACTGGTCGGGACCTACTGGTGCTCTCAGTAGCACTCGGTCCAGTCCAAGTATGAGCCTTCTCAGCTAATTCATTGAGGTACTCGATAGCTTCGTCAGGATCATTCTGGAGAAAATCTCCATTGCACATCATCTCAACAAATTGGCGCTCTCGGATTGTGAGTCCATCGTAGAAATAGCTTACGAGGCGCCAACTTTCATATCCATGGTGGGGACACAAATTTAACAGATCTTTAAAACGCTCCCAAGCTTGATAGAGTGTTTCATTTTCCTTCTGAGCGAAATTTGAGATCTGTCGTTTCAAATTATTAGTCTTATGGTGTGGGAAATACTTGTTGAAGAATGTTGTCATCATTTCTTCCCACGTACCAATAGACCTGGGCCTAAGAGAATACAGCCAACTTTTGGCCTTGTCCTTTCAGAGAGAAAGGGAAAAAAGTGCAATCATGCCCGGCTTCAACTGATGCATGATGGGGTGGCGTCAATCGGCGGTGTTTTGTGCCATTGGCCTCAAGACGGAGTGTGAAGACCGAAAGGTGGCCACCACCTCTTCAAACTCCCGGATGTGTACATAGGGGTTCTCATTCTCTAACCCGTGAAAAGTTGGGAGAAGTGCAATCATGCCCGAATAGTCTTGAAATCGATGGGGCGGTGCATTCGGTGGAAACATGATGCATGATGGGGTGGCCAATTATGCAAATGTAATCTAATCAATGGAAACTATTCCTAAAGTATAGTCTTGCAACGCCCTAGGAATCTAAATTAGAAATTTCCATCGTGTTGTGCCATTAAAATATACAAATAGATTTTGAAATGCGAATTCCAACGATGAGTGTGAAGACGGAAACGAGAAGACCCCAGTGGCCGCCAGTCGGACAGAATTTCACTAGGGGTTTCTAAATTTGGACGTTGAGCAAATCTCCCTAGTTCGCCTCTATACCGATGCATTCACCCTAAGCGCCCCCTTTTTATTTTTTTTTTTTTTGTTTTAAATCAAAAAGAAAATAATTATATAGTAACGTAAATTGTAATCATCGAGAGTGCTCCTAGGAAAGACTATAGCTCTTGGCTCAATGAATAGTCTCCTAGACGAAAACGTTCCCCGAAAAAGATTGGTGGGCGAGGCCCGCTTAAATTACAAAGATTAAGTGTACCAACTTTCCTAGATTAACTCCCTCGATTATACTTTCCACGTAACCACACAATTATTTTCAAAATCAATTATTAAATTTTATTGAGTCAATTATGAAATGTAATCTAATCAATGGAAACTATTCCTAAAGTCAAAAGCCTAAATCTACCAAATTATGAAAATCCTAGATTAGGAATCTAAATTAGTTAATTAATTACCATCTTAATTAATGAAACTATAAAAGGAAAAATTAAATTAGGCAACAATTAAAATATACAAATGAGGAAATAAAATAAAATCTTAATTTATCAAAAATAAAGAATTACAAAATTAAATCACAATTAATTCCAAAACTAAAAAGGGAAACTAAAATTAGCAATGAGATTTTTTTTTTCAGCAACCTAAACTACGGAAAAAAAAAAAAAGAAAAACGTAAGAACTTTGCAAAAGAAAAAAAAAATGAAGAACGTAAAGTAAGAAAGGAATACAGCAAACGCAAGTTTTTTTTTTTTTTTTTTTTATATATATATATATATATATATATATATATATATAGGTAATAGGCTAACAATCAAATCACGGAAACCAAAGGATTTTTTTTTTTTTTTTTTTGAATAAGGGACGGACGGTGGAAAGAAACTTGCAGCAACTTTTTTTTTTTTTTTTTTTGTTGGCGGAGTTTAGTTGCATATCTATATTTAAATAAAACGATAAGGAAGAGTAAAATAAAATAATAATAATAATAATAATAATAATAATAATAAATGTATACTTACCTCTTTGGCTAAAAAAATTTCTTGATCGGTTGCTTGCTAATAGCACCTCGCAACGGGCGCCAAAATTTGATTAACGCCCAAAAGTGATATTCACAAGCGGTCAATTGTAGCAATTTGATTGAACTTTCCATCCACGGAGAGATAACAAAATAACAAGAATGATTAACAGAATAAGAGCATTAGAGAAAAGTGAATTAAAGAAAAAGAAGAGTTTTTGATATTTTTGTTGCAAATAAAATAAAAAGGAGAAAATCTGTATGAAGAAAATGGTAAGGTGTCGAGAATCCCTAATGCTTCGTTCACCAATTCAAGTTTTGATTCACAAAATAAAAGAATCGAATAAATTAAATCTCCATGTTGACTCCAGAAAATATTATTATTACAAGTTATCTAAAATCGACAATATATCAATATGACAATATTGCAGTAAAAGACAATTTATAAAATAATTTGAATAACAAAACATTGCATGATAGAATTACATAAGAAAAAGATAACAATCAAACTTATATAAAAATTGGCACAATAATATTTTGAAAAGTAATAGAAAAATAGATGAGATTTAATTTATTCGGATGTTGAACTTTACAAAGACAAGGAATCAAAACCCCGAATTGGGTCGCCAATGTAAGTTCATCTCTAAACTCACCAAAAGAACTCTAGCCAATCTTGCAAAACATTCTTACAAGTTCTAGAGAGAAAATATGAGACCCAGAAGAAAGGAATACAGCAAGATGACGTAAAATTGAATATTAAAAGCTCCAATCAAACCTAAGGCCAAATAAACATTTATAGTGTTACGAGGTTGCTCACAAATAAGGAAAAAAATAGTAAAAAATAGAAAATTACAAAGGAAAATGAAACAAAATAAAATTAAGGACATAAATTAGGAGAAATCATATATGTAATTTGGAGAAATAAAAGAAAATAAATTAAATCTCCATGTTGTAATTTATTAGAAGAAGTTATCTAAAATCGAAATATATCAATATGACAATATTGGCAAGAAAAGACAATTTATAAAATAATTTGAATAACAAAACATCTAGACACATGTCGTGGATCGAACTTATATAAAAATTGCTTTTTGGTTGGAGGCATGGAATTGATCCGGAATCAAAACCCCGTTGGGTCGCTCAATGTAAGTTCATCTCTAAACTCACCAAAGAACTCTAGCCAATCTTGCAAAACATTCTCACAAGTTCTAGAGAGAAAATATGAGACGACAGGAGAATATTAAAAGCAGTCAAGGCCAACCCCTCATTTATAGTGTGGGGCCACCAAAAATAAGGAAATAAATAGTAAAAAAGAAAATTACAAAGGAAAATGAAACAAAATAAAATTACACGAAATTGAGAAATCGTAATTTGGAGAAGAAATCACGAGAAGAAATCGCCATCTAGACACATGTTTGGTTGAGGCATGGAATTGATCCGCGGTCGCGCGAGGAGTGGCCAGGCGCCGAAGGAGGCAGGCGAAGAAAAGAAAATGGGGCGCGAAAATCGCTACCGAACGCGCAATGGCGTGGCTCGCGCTTGTGGCTCTGGTGCTCGGGCTCGGTGACCACGGCTCTCGTGGCTCGCGTGTGGCTCGGCCTCCTACCTCTCAGGCTTAAAAATATGGCTTTCATGACTTCTTCTTGTGTAGCTTTTTACACTGCTTTTATCAGTAAATAATTAAGTAAAAACTAGACAAATTTCAATTAAAAATATTATGAATAAAAATAATGGAATTGCTTAATTAAAGGTTAAATATTTTAATATTATATAAATCAAAAGTAGTATTTAAGGTGCATTTTCATGCACTGATCATGAGTCTACATTTTTAAAAAATTACACTTTGAGCCCTCAATTTTAAAAATTATATTTTGACCCCATAATTTTTTAAAAATTATATTTTCATCCCTTAACTTTTTAAAAATTATATTTTGACCCTAAACTTTTTAAATTATAATTTTACCCTTTAAGTTTAAAAATTACAATTTAACCTATTTTCAATTTTTTTTTTTGCAAAATTATCCATGTTGAACAACACTACCTTCTTCGTTGTCCGCTCCTAATGTTAGGTTTGGATTGAGATTGAAGCTGAGCTACGTTATGGTTAGACTTAAATTTTATCAAATTATAAATTAATGCGTAAATACAATATGATCGTAACTATAATATAATATAATTTAGTACAAATCAAACACCGTATTGTATAAGAATTATACAATATAATACTATACGATACGATACAATACAATGCGGTACACCAAACATGAATATAAATGACTAGATTTTTAATTAATATTTTTTTGACTAATATAGTTATTTAACTAAAAAATTGCTAAACTTATCCTTTGTATATGAGTTTAGATTTTTACTCATTACTTTTAATTAATACTTTTTTTTTACTAATATAGTTATTTAACTAAAAAAATTTAGGGAGAAAGAGGAAAATAGGCCAAAATTTGAGATGAATTAAAATTAATAGGCTAATAGTTTACATAAGTTAATAAATAGGCCAAATTATTATTTTCGTCCATAACTTGTCTGGTTATGAACCATAACTTGACAAATTATTATTCATAATTGTCCATAACTTGTCCGGTTATAAACCATAACTTGACAAGTTATGGCCTATTAATTTCTATAACAAAAAATTGGCTTATTTCCTTTCTTAAGCTTTTCATATTGGCATATTTTCTATTATTTCCCAAAAATTTAATCAAAAATAAAGAATAAAAATTTAAACTCATATATTCAAGTGTTTGTCTCTTTTAAAAAAGTTAATAAGCAGCATAATTTAATAAATTAAGTTTCCAACACTATTCAAAACCAAAAAATACTTTCAACTCTTTCTTCCCTCCACCTCTCTCTGCTCATATCCACCATTGTTGGCACTGGCACAGCCATCACTAAGCGGTAAATACACGGATTACCGTAAATCTAAGCCATATCAGAGCTGAAAATACATTGAAAAAATATATTTACTAGTAAATTAGTAAATCCGAGTAAATCTATGGATCTACTAGCAAAATAGAGCTTAAAATGCAAAACTGACTGCTGCCAGGCTCCTCTGTCGGTACATGAGTCACCCACCTCCTGCCATTGCGCCACTATTGGACTTCATGTGTCACCACCCCTAACAACATCGTCCCACCCATTGGAATCAGAAAAAGGATATGTCCAGACAATTAAGAAATAGTGTCATTCTGCGATAGAGGACCTTCACATGATGGAAGACATCCCTACCGTTGTTGACGTCGTAAAAGTTGGCGTGTCCCCATCGTAAAAGAAGATTGGCATCTCCGCCGTGAGATCCTGTGCTAAAACTGTTGATGATTTTAGCCCATTTCCTCGTAATTTCTCCTTCTTGTTGTCATCGTGATTTTTTTGCAAACTCTGACCTGTTTTCATCATCGTCCGACTTCTTATTCACCGTGAGGACCGTCTGCTCCACTGACGGAGATACCATCTAAAATCGCGACGAAGATCGTCTCTAGTCAAAGATTGAAGCTTGTGATGCCGCTAAGAGAGAGAGATATGGAGGAGGGAGAAAGAGATTGGGAAGAGAAAAAGATGAGAGTGTTAGAGATTTCAGGCATTATCTTAATTTGTTTTAGGCAATATGTTATTGGCTCAATTTAGTATTTTACTTTTCCATTTTAAATTCAGCTTCCGCTTGCTTGTAGAAAAAATTAAATTTCAATATTTAATAGAACTTTTAAAAAATTTAAAATTTACAATTTTTTTAATTTAAAATTCAGACTCGTAATATAATATAATATAATAAATAATAATATTATAATAAATAATATCATAATTATATTAATAACTCTAATATTATTATTTTATCATATGATATTATAAGAATATTATAATTATTTTAATAATACGATATTATAATTATAATATAATATTGTAATTATTATTTTATAATATATTATATATTATACTGTATTGATATAATTATATTTATTATATTAACAATAATATAATAATTAATATAATTAAATATTAATATAATCTTATAATTCTAATAATATTATAGTGTATTACTCGTTATATAATATATTAATTATAATATATTTATTTAATTTAACATAATAATGATTATATAATATATATATATAATATAATTGTAATTTTTAATTATATTATAACTGAAATATTAATATTTTTTATGTATTATTATAATATGTTTTATAATATTATAATTATATTAACCATTATAATAATATTATTATATTATATATCATATTTATATAATTGTTATTTAATAATAGTTTTATTGTATTATATTAAATATAATAATAAATATACATTATATTCTATATATATTATATTATATTATAATATAATCGTTATTTTAATTATTTCAGTTATTATTTTAATAATAGTATTATTTTCTGTATCATAATTATATAATATATTATACAATGATAGTTTTTTGTATTATATTAAATATAATAATAAATATATATTATATTGTAATTATATGTATTATTTTATAGTATAATATAGTGTTGAAAGTTTGAGCGGCGGGCATGCTCGATGCCTAAAAATTTTCAGGCACGGTGGGCAAGCGCCATTTGCCGCCCGTCCGACCATTTTGGCCGAGTACGAGCTCGGGCAGCTCGAGAAAAATTCATTTTGGCTGCCTGCCGCCGATGGAGAAGTTGAGTTCGCCGCCCGCCGGTTTTTTTTTTTTTTTTTTTTTTATTTTAATTTTCCCACATAACCCGAATTTGCTCGAATTTGCCTAAATTTTTTTGACCGTTAGCTCGAATTTTGCCCGAATATGCCTGATTTTTTTTTTTTTTTTTTTTTTTATCCCGAATTTTAAACCGAACGACTCTTTTTGCCCGACCCAACCGCCGCTTGAATTGTGCACGAATTTTGAACCCCAACAGCTATTTTTATTACCGTTGCCCGAATTTGCTCGAACCCGACTTGACCGCCTGAATATCCCATAGTCGTTAGAACCGAATTTTTAGTGGAAATTTTTTTTTGTCAAGCTAAAAAATTTCCTATAAATACCCGTCCCCCAACCATTTTTCTCACCCCAAAACTCTCATCCTCTCTTAATTTCCAATCTCTCTCAAATCTCTCTTAATCTCTCTCAAATCTCTCTTAATCTCGCTTAAATCTCTCTCGATCTCTCTTAATGTCTCTCAAAGCGCTCTCAATCTCTCTCATTTTTCATAATGACTTCTTCTGGTTATGGTGGTGATATTCTCATTGATGCCCAATTTAACATCAAAGAAGAGCAATTTTCTAATGTTTTTCAAACGCATGAATCGCAAACTACAGAAAGAGTTGTTGAGGAAACTGCAAATCCGAGCCCTGATGGACGTACTAGAGGTCATGGACGTAATGGTGGTGGGCATGGAAGAGAGGCAAGCGGAAGTGCTAGTGCAAGTATTGCAAGTTCTAAGAAGAAATGTAAGCGCACCTCAACAGTTTGGGAGCACTTCAACACATTTGAGGAGGTCAACAATAACGGTAGCATTAAATACATAGCTCAATGCAAATATTGTGGTCATAAATTACAAGTAACACTATTCACGACACTACAGACTTGAGAATACACTTTGAAAAGTGTCTTCAAAAGTAAGGAGGCAGACCTGATCTCCTCTAAATACAATTATCGTTTGACTGCCAAACCGGTGGTCTAACCACTTAGAAATACGATCTGCAAGTTGATCGTATAGAAATGGCACGCTTAGTAGCCACATTAGATCAACCACTTAGTTTTACTTAATAAAGAAATTGGCAACGTTATATTAAAATTGTACATAATCCTAATGTACAAGTTTTTTCAAGAACTACTCTTAGGAAAGATGCATTAAAATTATATAAACAAAAAATGGAAGTATTAAGCAACCTTTTACACTCTACTAGTGGTTGCGCGGCGTTAACGACAGATATTTGGTCCGCCGTTACGAACAAAGATTATTTAGCTGTAACCGGACATTATTATAAAGGTTTTGATTTAGATACGAGAATATGAGGTTTTAAATATATTATAGGATCACATACTGTCAATTTAATATATAACACAATGTTATCTGTCATTGATGAATATAGTTTAAGCGATAGAGTAATGACCATGACATTAGATAATGCAACTGCAAATACTACATCAATAAAACTTTTTGAAAATGATTTAAGTTTCTTCAGTAATAATGATGTATTTCACCAATGTTGTGCATGTCATATAATTAATTTAATAGTAAAATCCGGTTTAAAATCAATATTAGGTAATATTAAAAGAATTAGAGATAGCATTGCTTGGATTCAAGGTAGTATTCAAAAAATACAAGATTGGTTTAGATTTCTACAAGCATGTAATAAAAATCCTGGAGTATTAGCCTTAGATATGCCCATAAGATGGAACTCCACTTATATAGTGCTTGAACAATACATCCCCTATAAAGATGCTATAGCAAATTATGTTAGTGAAAAATTAGGACCATGGTTTATAGATGAAACTGATTGGTAAATTGTCGAACTCTTGTTTAACTTTTTAGGTGGATTTCACAAAGTTACTTTAGAGCTTAGGGGAACTTATTACCCAATGTCACCATTAGCGTTAGGAGAACTTTTAAGAATGTCTATTTTATTTAGTGAATTTAGGACACACGAGATTTTAGGAGTTCTTATCGCCTCTATGGAAATTTTTTTTAAAAAATATTGGTCTAAATTACCAATGTTGTATGATTTTGGTGTTATTTTCAACCCTAGATTAAAATTAGATGGTTTAGAAAGTGAATTAGATAACTTGGTGATTTTTTAGCTATTGACACTATTGACTAATTTCTTATTATAAAGGAAAAAATATTTTCTCTCTATAGCTCTTACGAAAGTAGGTTTAGAAACACACCTTGTGTAGAACAACCGCAACAACGAGACGACAATCCGCATTCATTCTTGAATGTTTTCGGGTTGTCTACGAAGAAGAAGAAGATGATGATGATGACTCAAGGTCAAGAAGAATTTGGGAGTGGATCTTCATCAAGAGGTGGCGGCAACAGCGGCGGCTTCAACGAGTTAATGACGTACTTAAGTGAGAGCTTAGTTGTAGATAATAGTGAAATGTTTGATTTGGTTCAGTGGTGGAAGACACGAGCATTAACTTGGTCAATCCTAATACGACTGGCAATGGATATTTTTTTCTATCATAGTCTCCACTGTTGCAGCTGAACAAGCATTCAGTATAACCGGCCGAATACTTGAAGAACAGAGAAACGCATTGCAATAGGATATTGTTGAAGCTTTGGTGTGCATCAAAGATTGGGATTGTTCCGACCAATGCTTACACGATACAATCTCACCGGCAAGCCAAGAATGGTTGACGAATTTAATAGATTAACTTTTAATTTTCAAGATGATCATTTTGCTTCAAATTAAATTCTATTATTGTAATTTGTAAATATTTATTTACTTTGTATAGTGTTATTGTAATCTTGTATAGACTTTGTAAGTTCGTCAAATTTTAATTTGTCCCACAATGATTGCACTCTTTTTTCCTTACTAAGTTTTTATCCCAATTGAATTTTTCTTAGTAAGGTTTTTAACGGGTAATCATGAATTACAAATTTAAAAATCAATAAAGAAATAATTTTTTTATATTGTTCATATCTTCATTTCAAATTATAAATTGTAATATATATATATATATATATAAATATATAATATAAAAAATATTTAAAAATTCAGGCGACTCAGTCGGGTATGCGGCAGCCCGACCGGGCATGGGCAGCCAAAGACTACCCGAATCCCGTCCAAGAAGAAAAATCGGTTCGGGTCGGGCATCCCATAATTTCGGGTAGTTCGGGCTCGGTCATCGGCTAAAAATTCAGACTTTTCGATGGTCGCGGGCGGCCCGTCCAAAGTTTCAGCACTAGTGTAATATAATATAGTCGTAATTTTTAACTATCTACAATAATTCAATCTCATAATTTACCAAACGCTATTATACTAATTTTAGAATCAATATAGCTACTATAATTATTGTTTACCAAATATTCAGTTGCTTTTTATAACAACTGCTTCTTCTGTAAGCACAACTAAAAGTAATTTTTTTTTAAAAAATCTATAGCACTACCAAGCCATTTACTTACCAGCTTTTCGAAAGAGTTTATAAGCTCATGCTCTAAAATATGGTATTTCGTAACTTTTTTTTGTTTTAATAATTGTTAAAAGAAGAAAAAATGACATCTTGCATGACGAAGGAATATCTTATTCATGAATGAAGGACAAATTTTCTTTTTAAATAAAAACTCATATATTAGGAACTTGCATTCAAACAAAACCAGAGTAACAAACATAATGGAGGCTAATAACTTAACAGGAGAACAGATGTACACCTGAGGACAAAAATAGAAGAATACTTCGACACACTAAAATTGAACACACTTATGACTCTTTTTCATAAAATTCCACTCAGCAAGATAAGTTTTTAAGTGATAGAGGAACAAAATATCGTAGCACTAAGGCTATATCAAACACTGCCAAGACACTAATACAACGGACACAAAAAACAAAGAAAGACAACGGGATGAGAACCACGATTATTGTAGTAAAAACACACAAAAAATAAAAACAGAATAAACACAAAAAGACTCCAAGATCCGTTGTCAAGCGACTCTAGCGAGGAGGCAATTGATGAGAGCACCATGAGGAAAGGCAAAGGACTTTGAAGGAAATATGGCGAGGTTGAGCAAACGGCATAAAACTGCAAGTGAAACTCACCCTCCGCAGTCACCGTTGGCAATCAAAAACACCACCTTCAAGAGAAACCCATTATCGCACGAAATAAAACGCTAAAGAAGCACAACCACCATCTGTCGAACATGTTGGAGACAATAGCCCAAACGAAAAGCACCCCACTTTTACAAACTAAAAATATCCCAAAAATGTATTAAAAAATAAAATATTTTCAGCATCCTAAAATTAAATTTAATTCCAGAGTCTTCTCCCACAAACTAAAAATTTGTCATCGCCTCCTTCAAAAAATAGAATTAAATTGAAGCCGCCATCCAATTTTTTTTTGTTTTTTTAGGAAGCCATCCAAAATGCATTTTAATAGCAGAGGCACCACTAATAATCAACTAATCACCATCAAAATCTTTTTCAAAGAAAGAAAGACCTATCAAACTCGTGAAGATAATGCCATTGGGCAAAAAGGGGAAAAAATAAAATAAAAAATGAAGAAGAAAAATGGCATCGTAAAGAAAATGCGAAAAGACATAAACAATGTTTATTTTATAAATTCAAGTTTAAAATTTAAATTTTATTACAGTAAAAGACTATAAAAAATAATCACATCTAATTTTTTTATTATAATAAAAAATTTTAAATAAAATAATTAAAAACTCAAATTAGTGAATTAAACGGACCAGTCTAAATCACTTTACCCGCGTGTTTGAAAACCCAGGGCCTGTTCTTTTGAAGTGTGACTTGAGTGTAGTTCTTGAGTTGAATTTGAGTTATAACTTGAGTTAAAGTTGTAACTTGAGTTTGCATTTTGGTTGTGTACATTTGAGTTATGATTTGAGATAAGAATCTTTTTAAGTTTGTGTTTGAGTGTATAATAAGATTTGAGTTGTGAATAGTGGGGAGAGAGAAAATTTTTTTTTTCCTTATTTGAATTTATTTAATTTTATGCAATTGAAACTAGATATAAATTAAAAGTAACTACTAGTTTAAAAATAACGTGAGACTTTTTCTTCTTTAAAAAACTATAAAAATAAAAAATACAACATCATTTTCTATATTAATGGAGAGAAAAGGACAACAAGAAAACATAATTTATAACATAAGTATATAGTCCCAATGTAATATCATCTTGTAGCACATTAAAGTCTTAAATTGGACAATTTTTATTGCGTTCAACGGTTACGGTGCACTACCCACATTGTATGCACCTTTGTATCCCTTAATGCATTCATCTCTACTTTTGCATTGTAATTCAAAGGTTGTCCCTCATGGTTGTTATTGTCGTTGATGTCCTCTTCAACATTCTGAGGATCAATGTTCGCAATTGGAACGCCATCTTGTGAGTATTGCTCTAATACGACGTCTCCATTACTGTACATGTGGATAAAATTATGTAACACAACACATGCAATGGGAATCTTAACTTGCTTGTGTATGAGGTAACGATTAATGGTTTTCAAAATGCGAACTTGGCATTCCACATACCAAATGTTCTTTCAATCACATTACGCAGTGAGGAGTGTGTGTAGTTGAACAATTCGCGTTTACTGTTGAAACCTCTACCACGTCGATTCCTATACTCTTGCAAATGGTACGTTGTCCCCTGATATGGTGCCATGAAGCATCCATTGTTAGCGTAACCCGAGTCGATGAGGTAAAATTTTCCAACAGATATACGTATCATATTTAAAAAATAACCAGTACAATGCATTACATGGAAATATTGAAAAAAGCAATTGAGATACAATGGGGCTTCCTAACCTGGTGGTGGTTTCAGAAATCTTTTTCTTGGGTGATCTAAGGCGGATGCAAGAACTCTTGCATCGTGTGCTGAACCCTCCTAGCCAGATAATATGTAAGTAAATTTCATATTAAATGAGCACACTGCAAGCATGTTATGTGAGAAGAAGCCCTTCCTATTTCTATACAATCACAAATGAGAAAATGAAACTGAAAATGGAAATAAAAATAAAAATTCCAAAACTTACTTTTGAAAATAATCACAAACTTGGTGTTGCTTTCTGACTGTGAGAGTCGACGGTTGACGAAGAGTAGGGTTGGCAGGTATTTTGGGATTTTAGAATGATTGTGGGATTAGGGTTTCTCAAACTCAGATTCGGAGAAAATGGAAACTCACCAGTTTTAATGGTATGGCCGCAGATGGTTTTAAGCACGAAGGAGCAGGAGTAGAAGAGGGCTGTTGGTGGTCAACCACTGCTCTGAAACTTGAGAATTTGGCAGAAAATCACGTGATCGGTATACACAGTAGTTAATGGAAGAGATAGCTGTGAAGTAGGACATGGTTAGGAATCACGGTTGTTGGCGCACGCGAAGGAATATGCACTATAGTAGAACTGTAAAGTAAACTTGAGTTTAGGGGGCGTTTAAACCCAAAAATTGGTAGTTGACTTGAGTAAATTTTTGAGTCTGAGTTTGAGTACACAAGCGGTGAACATTTAGAGCCCGTTCATTTCGTTGATTCGAGTTTGTAATTTGAGTTGAGATGTAATTTTATAAGAGAGTTTTTTACTGTAATAAAACTTAGATGTAAATTTAGATGTGACTATTTTTAAAATTTTTTTACTATAATAAAACTTAAATTTTAAACTCGGTGAAGTGAACACTTCGCTCAATAGACTCGAGTACCTATTTTCTGAGTGAGTTAAAAAGGCAACCCAACACACCCCCAGTTTCCCGAATGAGTCATGACCCATAAGTCGGTGGTTCTCACAGCGGATCTCCGCTCATAAAATTCTCAAGTCAAGTAAATTGTACGAAGAAGAGAAGCATTTGAATTCCCAAATTCAGAGTACAAATTAGCTTCGACTTCCATTTCCATGGCGGCAATTGCTTCGGCGCCTCCATGGAACCCCGAGGACGACCTTCTCCTCAAGAACGCCGTTGAGGTAACCCTGTTTTCTTGAATTCTCGTATTTACTTTTTCCACAGCTCAATTTTGCTACAATCTTCCTGTTCCGAGCGATGCGCTCTCGGAATCGGAATCTAAAGTCATAGACGTTTGAAATTCTAGTGATTCTGATCCATAATTTCGTTTTTGAAATTTTCTCAGGCAGGTGCTTCGCTTGAAGCGCTTGCCAAAGGCGCGGTACGATTCTCCCGAAAATTCACCGTCCGAGAGTTGCGTGAGCGATGGCTTTCTCTCCTCTACGACGCTGAGGTTTCGGCTCAAGCTTCTGCGCGCATGTCCGAGTTTGAGCTCTCTAATCCTACTGTTTCCACGAAGCCTGGTAGATTTGGAGTTTCCAAAGGAGGAGGAAGCGTCGGAGCTGGTTCTCCCGCGAAACGACGAGTCGAAAGCGTTCGGAAGCAGTACTACGAGATGCGTAAGAGATTGTGTTCTTTCAACACTTTCGATTTAGGTTTCATTGACGAACCTAATGATACTGATGAGAATGTGAATAGTGGAAATGATCTTTTGGATGGAAGTTTTGTGGTTGGACATCATGTCAAAAACTATTTTGAATTTACTGCTAATAATTCTTCGCTTTTAGATAATCGTCAAAAGGATCTGTGTTTGTCGACTAATGGATCAGTAAAAGATAATAACAAGCATAATATTGATGGCGAGAAAAATTTAGTTAGATCAGGGGATGATTTGGTTGATTTTGGGAATTGCTCAAGTGCGGTGGAGGCGGGGACATCTCATGTGCTACCAGATGTGCCTCTTTGGAAGACAATGGAAGACGTCATGGTACCAGAGATGCCGATTGATGTCAGCCTCGAGGTTAATTGTCAGGAAGCTGAACATAAATTGATATGTGATGAGGGCGATAAAAGGCCTTCTCCCGGATATAATGTTGACCGCGCAGGTTTCATGTTGGAAGAGAGACATCCTGGTGAGGAACTAAACAGGACGGTTGCCATCTCAGGAGATGATTTTGGTGATATTTCAGATTCGCTCTTGAACTTTGCAAATGAGAATGAACCTCTTGCCATGGATGTAGACGGAGAGAACATGAATTTCAACCATTATAAGCCAGTTCTGTTGACTTCTCCCAAAGATGGGCTTGAAAAGGATGTAAAGAGTGTCTGTCAACCAGAAAATGTAGATCCAAAAGCATTCCCTGTTGTCTCTGAAGATGTCTTTAATGCAGAGAGGAAAATCTCTGCTGACCTGCTTCACTCTGGTGAGAGCAATCATCAGCATAGCATTTGTGGTTCCGAAACCAATATTCCATCAATTAGGTTAGTACCAAGTCCTCATTCTCCTGAACTTCATTACGAAATGATGGTGTGCACATTGAATAGTGAGGACCCTGAAATCCCGTGCAATGACGACGTGATACAGCACGGTGATCCGGTTCCAACATTCACAAATCAAGAAAAGATTAGACAAGAAAGTATAAGATTGAAGAACGAACAATCTCGTGCAGAGCCTTCTATGGGCTCCCTGATGGTAGGACACAAAACAGTTCCAAAATGCTGTGCAAACATCCCACTTGTTAAACCCAATCCTTTCGACGGTACCTGTGTAACTTCAGTCTCCAAACAGGCTAACAATATTCTTGCAGATGCAAGCCAATGCAGATCAAAGAATACAACTCCTGCCTTTGCTGCAAATCAAGTGCTGAAAGAAGAGATTATGAATGTAAGATGGGAGATACTTTATATAACTGACCTATTTATTTTTCTACCAAGTTGGCAGCAGCTGCGTTTGTGAATCATTAAAATTGCTTGCTGTAAACAGGGACTTAGTGCTCCAGTTACAATTAGTGGAGAACGCACACTCTTATCTAAAGGGCTGGGTTCGACTAATAGAGATGTTTTGGAGCCCGAAGCAAACCCTTCAAAACTATATCAGGATGAATCTGAGGAAGAATTAGATGGTGCCGGTGATGATATTCCTTATTTTTCTGATATTGAAAACATGGTAATCATACTAAACTCGTATGCTTTGATGAATTTGTCATTGTTCTCTATTCCAATTAGGATGAAGAATAAAAATAGGGTCCCAACTCTTATCTCAATTTTTTTGATACCAATGGCATATAAGTTGTCAGTCTTTTATTAGTAGGTATCTAATCAATTAAAAAGTTACGTCTACTGGTAGTAGGGGTGTTTATTGAATCCACCAATCCATCCAATCTGCATAATGCAATCCAATCTGGCAGATTGAATTGGATTGAAAAAAATTTTGGATTGGTAACGGATTGAGATTTTTTCAATCCACAATAACAGATTGGATTGCATATTAAGCATTTCTCAATCTGCATAATCTACCAATCCGAATTATATATGCTACTAAATGCTAACATAAGGAAGGAAACAAACAAAAAACACTTCATCTATCTTTTATTCCCTTACTTAAAAATAACGATTACATGGATTATGAGTAAATCAGCATCCTTTGTTTTAGGAACTACCTACCTAGAAAATCTAAGATAACAAAACTGATTAGAACTAATTTAAATTTAAAAATTAAAATCTAAACAACTTCCAACACTCCCCCTCAAGCTGGACTAAACAGGTTGAACATTCCCAGCTTGTCTACTTGCTCATCGAACATTAGTTTGGCAAGTCCTTTTGTCAGCAAATCAACAGCTTGATCTGATGTGGGCACGTAAAGCATTCAAATGACTCCTTCCTCAATTTTTTCTTTGATAAAGTGTTTGTCAATTTTGACGTGCTTGGTTCTATTGTGATGCACTGGATTATGAGAAATATTAATGGCTACCTTATTATCACAATAAATCTTCATGGGTAAATTCCTAGGCTCCTGGCTATTTGTAGTTCTTCCAACAACAGTTTAAGCCAAAATAATTCACATATACCGTGGGCTTGTGCTCTAAATTCAGCTTCAACACTGCTTCTTGCTACTACTGTTTGTTTTTTGCTTTTCCAAGTAACCAAGTTTTCCCAGACAAATGACTAATATCTGGAAGTTAACCTTCTATCACTTATTGAACCTGCCCAATCAGCATCAGTAAACGCTTCTACGCCTCTTTCTTTGGACTTCTTAAAGAAAAGTCCTCTTCCCGGTGTACCTTTCAGATACTTCAAAATCCGATACATAGCCTCCATGTGTTCCTCACATGGTGAATGCATAAACTTACTTACGCAACTAATTGCAAATGCTATGTTAGGTCTCGTATGTGATAAATAAATTAGCTTTCCAACTAGACGTTGGTACCTACCTCTATCAACTGGATTGTCGGTTTGTTGCTCTTCAAGCTTCATGTTCAGATCCATAGGAGTATCCATAGGTTTACACCTCATCATTCCCGTTTCTTTTAGAAGGTCCAACGTGTATTTTCTTTTTAAGATTGAAATACCGCACCAACTGATTGCAACTTCCATCCCAAGAAAATACCTCAAGCTTCCCAAATCTTTCATTTTGAATTTTGAAGCCAGCTTCTTCTTTACTCATTCCATCTCATCCTTGTCATCTCTTGTTAGAATTATATCATCAACGTACGCGATGAGAATTGTAACCTTTCCACTCTTATGCTTGTTAAAGAGTGTATGGTCAATATGATCTTGCTTGTAATCTTGTTGACGAATGACATTGGTGAACCGTTCGAACCATGTCCTCGGTGATTGTTTTAATCCATAGAGAGACTTCTTAAGTCTGCAAACTTTCCCATTCTTTCTTCATCAAAACTTGAAGGTAAATCCATGTACACTTCTTTTAAATCTCCATTTAAGAGGGTGTTCTTCACATCTAATTGATGAAGGGGCCAATCCAAATTGGCAACCGAAGACAATAGAACTCGAACAGTGTTTAACTTGGCGACGGGAGCAAAAGTTTCTTGATAATCCACCCCGTAGGTCTGAGTGTATCCTTTTGCTACGAGCCTCGCCTTGTATCTCTCAATGGATCCGTCAGCTTTGTATTTGACAGTGAAAACCCACTTGCATCCCACTGGTATCTTCTCTCATGGTGCATCTACAACTTCCCAGGTTTCATTCTTTTCCAGTGCTTGTAGTTCTTCCGTAACTGCTTCTTTCCACCTTAAATCCTTCAATGGTTCTTGAATATTTTTTAGGAATTTCCACATTTGAGATGTTAGTAACCAAGGCTCTAACAAAACTGGACAAGTGACCATATGATAGAAAATCAAATATGGGGTGTTTCGTACAGGATCTCACCCATTTCCTTATAGCAACAGGGACATCAAGGTCAGTTAAATCAAGATTGTGTTCAGTGTGTGTACCTGAATTCGGTTTGGTCTCTTGACCATGCTTGGTGTCTTCAGGAGCTATTCCTTTTGTTGAGTTTTTTCTTCGTGAGTAGACACAAAGTTTTGGTTGAGTTTGCAAATCTCCCCTTGTCGTCTTTATTGCTGCTTCTGTGGGCATAATAGGTTCGGATTGACCTGACTCAGAAAGATCGGAAGTTTTTTCGGAAAAATTGGATTTTCGGGCATATCTCTTTGAACATTTTGACTCGGCAGTTTTTTTTTAGTAGGAGAACTTGATGGACTTGAATGCGAATTTTGTGGAATAGGAATAGGACTTGGCAGATTTAATCCACGTGTTGAATTTTTTTTGGCTTGACCAGAATCAATAGAAGAGTGGGAGAGATTCTTGGCAGACCTTGAGGTTGGAAGATTTTGAGGACCATGCAGATTTGTGGGTAATTCAAATTCGGTTGCTGGTGGAGATTTAGGCAGATTCTGTGGGGTTTCAAGTGCAGCAGATTTGGGCGAATGTGGTGGAGCATAGGCTGCGGATTTTCCCAGATTTGGTGGAGAATCTGGTGCTGAGTTGGGCATACTTGGTAGAGATTCTAGGGCTGGAGATGGTGGAGATTCTGGTGCTGAGTTGGGCGGATTTGGTGGAGATTCTAGGGATGAGTTGGGCGGAGATGCTTCCCAAAAATATTCCCAGAGATCATTCAAATTTTGGCCCAAATTTTGGTTTTTGTTTGAATGAGTAGGTGTTTCCCAAAAAGTTTCTTCACTCGTGCTCTCCCCTTGAGGATAATTTTTGGTGAAAAAAGATTTTGTTTCAAAAAATGTGACATCCCGAGATGTAAAGTATTTTCTTTTTGCAAGAGAGTAACATAGGTACCCTTTTGGAGTGGCCGAATATCCCAAGAAAGCACATTTATGGGCTCGTGGGTCAAGTTTACTAAGATTTGGATCATAAACATGAAGAAAAGCCGTACAACCAAATACTTTCAAGTCTAATGTAGAAAATGACCTTATCTCTAGATAAAACTAAGAAGACTGTTTAAAGGAGTTTTGTATTGTAAGACTCGAGAGGGTATGCGATTTATCAGGTAACACGTGGTGAGAATGGCGTCCTTGCAAAAATACTTAGGAGCATTGGATGTGAACAACAATGACCGAGCTACTTCTAAGAGATGGCGATTTTTTCTTTCAGAGACTCCATTTTGTTGTGTGCTAACACAAGAATTTTGATGAAGAATACCATTTTCTGTAAGAAAATCTCTAAGGATGGAATTGAAGTATTTCTTTCTGTTGTCAGTACGAAAAATTTGTATATTTGTATTTAGGTAAAAAAGAAGAGGTAGAGAGAGAGAACAGAACGGAACCGATAGCCCCGAATTATGTAAGGGCAAGAGAAAGAAAAGTAAGGACTCTCGTTTTCCGCATACGCATATAGGCTGTGAAAAAGAAGTCAACTTTTCTAATGAAGAAAGAGAGTGATTCGTCTACTTTGTTAATAAGGTAACGGAACGAACTTGAAGTACTTCGTAGGACTTTTAACCATGGAATGGAAATTTTTGAAAACTTGTTCAGTTTCAGATTTGTCTTTTAAAAGATAGACCCAACAAACACGAGCGTGATCATAATGAACGTAATAAACCATCTTTTATTAGTAAGACTTCGAACACGAGGGACCCAAAATGTCACTATTAATTAGTGCAAAGGGTTTTGACGCCGTATATGGCTGGGAGGGAAGAAAAACGCGTTTATGTTTTGCTAACTGACAAACTTCACATTGAAATAATAAATTAACATTATGAAACAATGAAGGAAACAAATATTTTAGATACTCGAAACTTGGGTGTCTTAGCCTACAATGCTATAGCATAATTTCTTGTTTTCTTGAAAGGGAAACGTCGCAAATTGCAGTTTGAACTTGTCCAATCACAGAGACGTCCTTTTGAAAGTAATATAGTCCTCCGAATTCCTTAGCACTGCTGATCGTCCTCCCCGAACTCTGGTCTCGAAACACACAGATTGATGGTGAGAAATTCACTACACAATCAAGATCCTTAGTAATCTTACTAATGGAGAGAAGATTGCATGATAAATTTGGCACGTGGAGAACTGATCTAAGAGTTATTTGAGGACTAATCTCAATGGTACTGTCACAAATCGTGACTTTTTGAGGAATTATATTTTTTCATTATACAGAAGCTGTACATACAAAGGGATTTATACATGGCTAAATAGCAAAAAATCAGTAACTAAATCTCTACAAATTAGCTAATTTCCTAACTGATATATATAGCTCACCAAAAGAACCAAAAAATCTGGAATTACACCAAATCACATAACTTGCCTAATAAAACCTCATTATTCGACACTCCTCCCCAAGTTGGTGAATGGATATCTTCCATTCCCAGTTTGCTAACAATGTCTCGGAACACAGTGTTTGGTAGCCCTTTTGTGAGAACGTTTGCTAGTTGATCTTTTGTTGAAACAAATGGAGTGTAGATTAGGCCGCTGTCGAGTTTCTCTTTAATGAAATGTCTATCAACATTAATGTGTTGATAGGTTCTGGGGTTTCTTTCACAGAACAAGAAACTAAAAGAATGAAAATGAATCAAGAATCAGGAACTATTATTAAATTATAGACAAAAGTACACAACCACAGTTCTTTGAGGGACTGCAACCTCCCAGCTGGCATAATCGCCAAGCTCCTCGCTAATTCTCTCGTTCAATAACCCCCTTACCCTCACCTCTTCTTCTATTTATTCCCCTCCCCATTCCCTTCTATTCTGTTGTAACTAACTCTCTCCCGCCTAACCTTTCCCCTCTAATTTCCTCTAATCTGTTCAAGCAATTCAATTTACACCCGTTTCCCCTTCGTAACAAAAACCTGTCTGACCAAAGGCTTGGTCTTATCAATTACTCTGCCCCCCAAAAGAGTCACCTTGTCCTCAAGGTGAAAATCCGGAAACTGTTGTTGTATGACATCAAACAACTCCCAAGAGGCCTCAAAATCAGGCAGATTCTTCCACTTGATCAACACTTCCAATTGGCCGGTGTTAGGAGAAAAATGAGTATTCAAGAGTTGTGCTGGTTCGACACGTAACTCGGAATCCTCAGAAAGGAGATAAGTAAGCTCCTGGGAAGTATCAGACACTCTAATAGCTTGCTTGAGTTGAGACACATGAAAAACTGAGTGAATTTTGGCAGAAACCGACAACTGTAAACGATACGCCACCAGTCCTATGCGAGCCAGAATCTTATATGGGCCATAAAACCTAGGAGATAATTTCTCGTTGACAAACTTGGCCAATGAACGATGATGATACGGACGTAGCTTCAGAAAAACCAAGTCGCCCACCTGAAAATTGACGTCCCTACGTTTGAGATTGACCCTCAGTTTCATACTATGCTGATCCTGCAGCAAATGCATCTTTAGCATATCCAAAAGAGCGTCCCGAGACTGAAGTTGTTGCTCCAACAACGAATTGGCAGCTGATCCACTCTCAAAGCGAAACAACTTAGGAGGGTCACTATCATAAAGGGCTCAGAGAGGAGTCATTCTCGTTGCGACATGGTAACTTGTATTGTACCAATATTCTGCCCAAGGAATATGGGAAAACCACTGGGCGGGTTGAGTAGACACGAAACAACAAAGTTAAGCCTCTAGACATCGATTCACCACCTCGAATTGGCCATCTGTTTGAGGATGATAGACGGTACTGGAAAGTGCCCTGCAACTTGAATAGCTTAGTCCAAAAGTGGCTAACGAAAACTTTGTCTCAATCTGAAATGATGGCTCGAGAAAACCATGGAGGCGTACAACCTCCTTCACAAATATGGCAGCCACAGATTTGGCTGAGAATGGGTGGCGTAGTCCGAGAAAATGAGCATACTTACGCAAACAATCAACCACCACCAATATTGTGCCATGGCCCCTGGATTTGGGCAAACCCTCCACGAAGTCCATCGTAATATCATCCCAAACCTGAGTCGGAAGAGGAAGTGGTTGGAGTAGACTAGCCGGAGAAAGAGTAGAAGCCTTATGTTGCTGACAAATGAGGCATGCGGCCACGAAAGAAATGACATCCTGTTTCATTCCCAACCAAAAGAACTCCAAAGCCAGCCGTTTAAAAGTTTTTAAAACCCCTAAAGGCCCTCCTACCTTACTGCCATAGAACTCCTTAAACAAAACCGGAATGATGGGAGATTTTTTTGGAATCACTACACGATTCTTATAGAGTAATAAATCATTCACCAGGGTGTATCCTTTCACTGCTGTTGGATCAACGAACAACTGGGCCCTGATTTCAGCTAATTTCGGATCCAGAAGCACCTGTTGGCGAATGGTGTCCCAATCAAAAGCTGTCGTAGAACTTAGGCGCATGAGCTCCAAATCTGAGGGTTTATGAGACAAAGCATCAGCCACTCGATTCTCTAAACCCGGCTTATATTGTATTTCGAAATCATACCCCAATAGCTTGCACAACCAATGTTGATACTCCCCACTCACTAACTGCTGGTCCAACGAGAACTTTAGACTTTTTTGATCAGTCCGCACAATAAAGTGTTGACCAAGAAGATAGTGATGCCATTTTTAAATAGTGAGAACCACGACCATCAATTCCCGCTCATAAACGGACTTTGCGCGAGCCCTGGCTGACAAGACCTGACTGAAATAGGCAATTGGTTGTTGTTGTTGCATTAAGACTGCTCCAATTCTGAACCCAGAGGCATCCGATTCTAACACAAATGGTTGAGAGAAATTTGGTAAAGCGAGAACATGCACTGTTGTCATGGCCGTTTTCAAGCTTCGGAAAGCTTCCTCGGCCAACTGATTCCAATTAAAATTGTCCTTCAACTGTTGGGTTAATGGCTAGGCTATATGTCTATAACCAGCCAAAAACCTTTTATAATACCCTGTGAGACCCAAGAACCCTTGCAAACTCCTTAATTGAACGAGGAGTTGGCCAATCCAACATAGCAGAAATCTTGGTAGGGTCTGTAGAAACCCCCTCTGATTCCTCACCGGCACTTCCTGTCCAGCCTCACACCTGAAAATATCTTCCCTCGCGACCTCTCGCCCAAAGTCTTGCGGAACCTAACGATCAACCACGCAATTCTCCTCTTGCATACCTAGTACGACTTCCGCTCGAAGTTGATCCGTTACACCGGGGTTAATCGGTGCTGCTCTGCTGTCATGATCGCTTGCGCCTACTCCGGCACTGGAACTGCCGACGAAGAGTTCTTCATGTGTTCCTCCCAGAATCGACGAAGATCGGTCAGGCTTTGGATCAACTGTGCCTTAACCTCGCCCACCTCCTTCTTCATCGCTTCTCTTATCTTCTTGATCTCCTTTTCGACGGTTTCGAACCTCTCCTCCGTCTTCCTGGCCGCCATAATCTCCCAGAATGTTGCTCTGATACCAAAATGATAGGTTCTAGGGTTTCTTTCATAGAACAAGAAAAGAAAAGAATGAAAATGAATCAAGAATCAGGAATTGTTTTTGAATTATAGACAAAAGTACACAACCGTAGTTCTTCGAGGGACTACAACCTCCCAACTGGCTTAATCGCCAAGCTCCTCACCAATTCTCTCCTTCAATAACCCCCTTACTCGCCCCTCTTCTTCTATTTATTCCCCTCCTCATTCCATCCTATTCTGTTGTAACTAACTCTCTCCTGCCTGACCTTTCCCTTCTAACTTCCTCTAATCTGTTACAAGCAATTCAATTTACACCCGTTTTCCATTCCTAGCAAAAACCTGTCTTACCAAAGGCTTGGTCTTATCATGTGCTTAGATCGATCATGTTGCACGGGGTTATGTGCAATGTTGATTGTTGATTTGTTGTCACAGTACAACCTCATTGGGCCTTCCCATATTATCTTCAGATCATCACAAATGATTTTTAATCATAGTAGTTCGCATATTCCCAACGCCATTGACCTGAACTCAGACTCCGCACTTGATCTTGCCACCACGTTTTGCTTTTTACTCCTCCATGTCACAAGGTTACTGCCTAAGAGTACAATATCTTGAGGTTGACCTCCTGTCGACCAATGAGCTCGTATAATCTGTGTCAGTGTAGGCTTATAAAGTCATGCTTTCTCCTTTCTTGAATAGGATTCCTTTCCCAGGGCTCCCTTTCAAGTAATGTAAAATTCGATGTACTACCTTAAGATGCATTTCTTTAGGATTGTGCATAAATTGACTGACAACACTTACAACAAATGCAATGTCTGGTCTCGTATGTGCCAAATAAATAAACTTCCCAACAAGTCTCTGATATGAACCTCTATCCACCATGGAGTCATCTGGATCATCCCATAGTCTATGGTTGAACTCAATAGGTGTATTAATTGGCTTGTACCTTAATTTCCTTGTTTCCTCTAACAAGTCAAGCACGTACTTCTGTTGTGAAATAAAGATCCCTTACTTTGAATGTGCTACTTCAATACCTAGAAAGTATTTCAACTTCCCAAGTTCTTTGATGTCAAATTCTTTCAATAGGCACCTCTTTAAATATTGCATTTCTTCCGTATCATCACCTGTTACTATAATATCATCCACATACACCAATAATGCTGCCACTCCCCCTAACTTTGTGTTGGTTTCTGAATCAAATTTGGATGCAGAAGCGTGGTAATGCGGATCGGGTCCGAACAAAAATTTTTACAAAACTTTTACGGGCGCTATAGATTATATTAATTTATGCAATAATAAATTAATCTCATTAATTTATAATAATGGATACCTTACCGACGATTAGGATGATAATTTGAAGTCTTTGGCCAACGAACGATCCTTACTCCAAAACATTCTTAGAAAACCCAAGTCTTTCTCGTCTATTCTTTGGAACTTGCAAAACGTAGAGTGTGGGCTCAAGGTAGTTATCGAATCACTCAATAATTTATACTCTTTCACTATCAACGCGTGTATGTGAAAGAATTGAGAAAATTGGAAGAACTTTTCTTCTCTTTTCTCTCTTAAAATTCGGCCAACTCTTGTGAATTAGGGAGATAAAATTTTCTAATTTACTATTGTCTCCTATTTATAGACAATTTAAGAGAACCCTTTTCTTCTTCCTTTAGAAAAACTTGTCAAACAAGTTAAACCAAAGTTTGTCAAATAAGTTAAACCAAAGCTTGTCAAACAAGTAAAGCTTTATTTTTCCTTTGGAATTACTTGTCACACAAAGAAACCCTGTCCAACAAGTAAACCTTTTACTTGTCAAACAAGTAAAACTTTACTTCTCATTTGGAATTACTTGTCATACAAGTAAATCTTGTCCAACAAGTAAATCTTGTCAAACAAGTTAACCTTTTACTTATCAAACAAGGATTTCTTAGAGAAGAAGCAACTAAATCTCAGTGTGTATTTTTCCAATGTCACGCCCCTTATGGTCCCACCAGTGTGTGACAAAATAATTAATTCTTAATTAATTATTTGCGAGTGATATAAAATCTCAATGATTCATGTTGTCTTGCAAATAATACAAATAAGGATGACGCGGGGACTTACGGACCTCTAATTTCGAGCTCTAATAAAATTAATAATTAATTAAACTCTTTAATTAATTAATTTTATTAATTCTAAAAGTTACTATATTAAAAACTTAGAATTACACTCTCGAAATTATAGACATAATTTACTTTTAAGAACTTGAAGTGTCTTTTTGATATAGTCACTACATATAGATCGATCCTCCATAAATAATTCATAATTAGAGTTAGGTAAAATCCGTTAACCTTTTTAATTACATCTTTATCCTTAAGTACTATTGATTCTTTAATGAATAGTATTCATAAAACACATTCATGAATACGAGTTCGTTACTTATTCAAGTATCGAATCAACTCTCAAGGGAATTATTTATCTGTTTCTTCAAAGAAGGAATTGATTCTATTTTGTATATTAGCATTCCCGACTATCCATTTCATCATGTTCCCAAGATACAAAGAATATGATTTCGTATCTCAAAATCCGTACCGAGTAAATCAAAGAACACGAATCCACAAATAGGAGTCTATTAACAAACAACTCAGGATTGAGATCATTCTATATATGATTATCGGGAGACTCAAATTTGATTTTCTACATTTAACGGAAATTATCAGAAAATCAAATTGTGTATGTCCGAGTTCTGCATAATCTCATTATGCATAATACGCTCATTCAATAGCCCTCTATATTAATGATGCGAATAACACCATTTGTCACAGAAAAGGATTCTTATTTTCTGTTATTATGAATTGGTATTACACGGTATTATATAGTAGATTATAAGAGAAATAATAGGAAACTAAGGCCACGTTCACTTTACCAATTCGAGTTTAAAATTTGAGTTTTGCTACAGTAAAAAGTTCTCAGAAAACGGTCACATCTAACTTTTTTGCTACAGTAAAAAGCTCTCACATAAAATCACATCTCAACTTCAATTACAAACTCGAATCAGCGAAGTGAACAGGTCCTAAATCATTTCCAAATCGGAAAACTGCCTAACCGAATCCCTCAATTTAAGGGATTTCAAACTGATTCTCCTAATCTATTTACAGGTAATTTACACGTCAACACTCCCCCTCAAGTAAATTTCGTCTTCTAGATTACCGTTAACCTCAACTTCCCTTTTGGCAATTCAACCAACTCTCATGTTTTGTTCTTTTTTAGAGCCTCGATTTCTACTTTCATAGCATCTTCCTACTTTTTGTCTCCTAATGCCTCGAATAGATTTCTTGGAATGAGTATCGTTTGGAGATTGCTAAGGAAGCTTTATGACTTGGGATAGGTTTCGGTAGGTCATGAATAGGTATAGAGGATGTTTTGTGCAAGTTCTTGTTCCTTTCCTAAGGGCAATTGGTAAGTTAAGATTATTTGGTTGCTCATAGTCATCAGCAGGTTGAGATAGGTCACTTGGTGGTATGATGTGTGCGCTGTCTTTGGTAGGCCTGGAAGCTGTTTTAGGTGTTTGAACAGTTGCTTGAGCAGAAGATTATACATGCACAGGTCGAGGGATAAGTATTTGCTTCCTGGAATAAACCTACAGTGGTCGAATATAGGACTGTACAAAAAAACCGTAAAACCGAAACCGACCAAAGAATCGACCGCTCAAAACCGAAAACGACGGTGCCACGTGGAACCGAACACAATCGGTTTGGTGAACCGATCGACTTTATCAAAAGTCGGTTCGGTTTCGGTTTTGTGTGTAGAGAGTTGGTTAAAAACCGAACCGATTGAGATGGGATTTTTTTTTTGTTTTCGTTGGGTTTTTTTTTTTTTTTTTTTTTTAAGTTTATATTGTCGTTTTACAAGTCACAAAACACACACAACAGATCAGAACACGCACTTGCAGCATTTCTCTCAGTCTTTGCCTCTCTCACACCCACCCTCACAGAAGCCATAGCCGCCGCCTCTCCCTCTCTCCTCAGTCGTCCTCACTCGCACGTCTGCCTCTGGCCTCCGGCTCCACTGTGTTTCTTGGTTTTCTCTCTGCCGCTCTGACTCTCACGATGAAAGAAGCCTTAGCCGGCAGTCGCCGCATCGCCTATCTCCTCAGTCCTCCTCGGGCTCGCATGTCCGCCTCCGCCAAGCTCCACCGGGGTTTGGCTTTTGTTTCTCCACTTTCTATATGCATCAAGCTTGGTCGATTGGATTGCAAATTGTTTCTAGCTATTTGCATCAAGCTTGGTCGATGTGTGTATTTGTTTCTCTTTTGGATCTTTAAATTCTCTGAAGAACTATGATTATCTTTTTGTCTAGTCTTTTTCATTCGTTCTATCTTTCGTTCATATTGTCTCTGTGTGTGTGTATTAAGTTCCTTGAGTGATTTGGAAACTATTAAGTTCCTTGTTGTGTTGGCTGGCTGGCTGATTTGCAGTGATGCTGATTTGCAGAGACAACATAACTGATTCTGGCCACCCTCCAATAGTTCTCAAATCCATATGCATATAATTTCAGAGCCATCTCCAAGAGCCAATTTCTCGTCCTTCATTTTTCACCATGAAATGCCCTTCAAAATTAGATTTATATTTGTCTCTTATTCTTATCCTTATGGATTTGGATTCGGATGAAGATGGAGGGGAATAAGAGGTTTATGGGAAAAGTTTTAACTTTTTAATTATGCTTTGGACTTCTTAATTTCTTTACTTATGTCAATTTAAATGTTTTTTAAACTTGTATTTGTGCAATTATCAATTTTGATGTTGTGCTTTGTATTCATTTATTATGATTACATGTTTGCAACTTTGCATTGAAGGAAAGTTTTGCATTTTTCGTACTTGCGGGTCAAAAATGCAACTATAGATGCTGGTAACCTAATGGTTAATTGAGGTCATTTTCTTGATTACTAAAATTGAAAACCGACCAAAACCGAACCGAAACAGAATTCGGTTAACCGAACCGAAAACGGTTATGTGCGGTTCTGTTTCGGTTCCAACTTTCAGAAAACTGACATGGTCGGTTCGGTGGCCGAACCGACCAAAACTGATGGTTTTGAACTGACGAACACCCCTAGTCGAATATTATCTTGTTTTCCTTTATCCTTCATTCCACATGGCTTGGGTGACCCAACAATTGGTGATGACTCGAAAGGAATGGACTCGGTTGTGACAGGTGTAGATTCAACAGGAGCAAAAGGAAAAGATTGAACTGTTTCAAGTGAAACAGCTAAAATGGATTGACCAGGAAAATCAAGAAGTAATAGGTCCTTTGCTCTATATTCACTCAAAAGTCTTCCCCTGAAGATAGGAATGTTGGAAAGGACTGTTTCAACAAAAGTAACATTAATTGAAATAAAAAATTTCTTGGTGGGTGGATGAAGACACTTGTATCCTTTTTGTGTGGAAGAATACCCAACAAAAACACACCAAAGAGCATGTGGATCAAGTTTTCCCCTGTTTTGAGAATAAACATGAATAAAAGCAACACTTCCAAAGATTCTTGGAAAAAGATTGTTTGAGGCATAGAAATTGGGAACAAAATTTGTAAGAATATCAATTGGACTCTTGAAATCCATGACCCTAGTTAGAAGTCTATTAATGAGATGGGCAGCGGTTAAGACAACTTCTACCCAATATTGTTTAGGAACGTTTTTGTGGAATAGTGAAGCTCTTGTGATATTTAGAAGGTGACTATTTTTCTGGTCAACCACCCCGTTTTGTTGAGGTGTGCTAGCACGAGGATTCATGAATTATCCCTTCTCTTTGAAAAAAAAGGGAGAGAGTTTGATTAAAATAGTCATTGGCATTACCAGAACGAAACTGCTTAATTCTCACATCAAATTGAGTCTTGACCATGTTGTAAAAATTGGGAAAAACAATACTGACATCTGAATTATTTTTCATAAGAGAAATCCACGTTACTCGAGTACAATCATCAATAAACGGTACAAACCACTTAGCACCAGAAATATTTGGAACCGTAGAGGGACTCCAAATATCACTATGAATAAGAGAAAAAAGAATAAGGGTTCTTGTATTGCATATTGGAAAAGGAACACGTTTATGTTTTGCAAAAGGAACACGTTTGGAAAAGGAACACGTCTATTTTTTTGGTCAACCACCCCGTTTTGTTAAGGTGTGCTAGCACGAGGATTCATGAATTATCCCTTCTCTTTGAAAAAAAGGGGTGAGAGTTTGATTAAAATAGTCCTTGGCATTATCAGAACGAAACTGCTTAATTCTCACATCAAATTGAGTCTTGACCATGTTGTAAAAATTGGGAAAAACAATACTGACATCTGAATTATTTTTCATAAGATAAATCCACGTTACTCGAGTACAATCATCAATAAACGGTACAAACCACTTAGCACTAGAAATATTTGGAACCGTAGAGGGGCTCCAAATATCACTATGAATAAGAGAAAAAAGAATAAGGGTTCTTGTATTGCATATTGGAAAAGGAACACATTTATGTTTTGCAAGTTCACAATCATTACAATGAAAAGACTAACAACCGACCCTTTGAATAATGAAGGAAATATCAACTTAGGAACATTATGTGGAAATCCGGTGTAAATAGGCTAAGTTTGTATAGCTGTTAGTTTCCTTATTTATAGGGGATTTAATTAGTTTCTTGATTTTTTTGATTACTAGATAAGTAGCTTCCTGATTTTGTTATTTAGTCTGCTAGAATTAAGGGATTCAACTGGCTGTGGTTATCCCCTAAAGTGTCTATATATACTGGGCTGCATAGTACGTTTTTGATAAGAAGAATTAAATTCTTCGTCAAAACCCTATTTCGGTTCTCTGAAAATCTTCATGGTATCAGAGCAAGGTTGCTGATCCGGTTTTAGGGCTTTCTGTATTTTATTCAAGCCACAATCTTCTCTCTGTTATCGTCATCACTGCAAACCCTAAATCCACCTCATGGCATCAGAAACAAGCAATACCCCAGGAGCCTCGGTTGGTCAGGATTGCTTGAATGGAGGTAGATCAGAGGGCTCAATTCTTCTCATCACTCAACACAAGTTGAATGGTCAGAATTATCTTCAATGGGCCAAGTCTGTCATGATGTTCATCTCAGGCAAAGGGAAAGATGATTATCTCACGGGAGTGTCTGTTTCACCAAAACCGAATGACCCCAAGTACAAAATCTGGAAAGCAGAAAACAATATGGTTATGTTTTTGCTAGTCAATACCATGGACGCATAAATTGGACATAATTTTTTGTTCTATGACACTGCACATGAAATATGGATGGTGGCTCAAGAGACTTACTCAGACAACGAGAACACTGCAGAATTATTTGAGATTAAGGGAGCACTTCACGACCTAAGACAGGGTGAGTTAAATGTGACTCAATACTATGATTATCTAACACGTTTTTGGCGACAATTGGATATGTTTGATAGTCCGGCTTGGAAATGTCCTGGAGATGCAAACCTGTATAAGAAAATTATAGAAAAGGAGAGAGTTTTCAAGTTTCTGCTAGGGCTTGATAAATCCCTTGACGAAGTAAGGGGGAGAATTCTTGGAACCAAGCCACTTCCATCCATTCGAGAAGCATTCTCTACAGGAAAGAGGAAAGTAGGAAGAAACTTATGCTAGGAAGTCCACTACCTACAAGAACAAAAGGCTCAGCCCTTGTAGCAGGGGAACTTAGGAGCTCATGACACAAAGCAGAAGAAGGCTCAGCCCTGGTGTGATCACTGCCGGAAAACAGGGGGCACTAAAGAAACCTGCTGGAAAATCCATGGTAAGCCCGTTGATTGGAAGCCGAATCGAGAAAGAGAAGCTCGAAATTTTTGTGTTGCCCCTGAGGACAAGGAAAGTCTATCAAACTCGGAACCTAGTCTCTTTAATAAGGAGCAAATTGAATGGCTACATAAGATGTCCAACCAGAACTCAAACCTTGCCCCCACTGTCTCCACATGATACACTACACAAGAAGGTATTTTTTCAGCCACTCATAATGTCAAAACTGAAGATTCCACAAGCTGGATTGTTAATTCAGGAGTCTCAGACCACATGACTGGTGATGCTTCGTTATTCCAAGAGTGTTATCCTTGTCTTAAAGAGTATAAAGTCCGGATTGCTAATGGATCACTTTCCTTAGTAACAGGAATTGGAAAAGTTGTCATCTCTGATATGTTAACTCTTCAATTTGTTCTTTTGGTTCCACAATTAACTTGCAATTTGCTGTCAGTTAGTAATCTCACTAAAGATTCTAAATGTGTTGCGGGAAGATGATTGGCAATGCTAAGGAAGACCGAGGACTCTACTGGATTAGGGACAAAGTCTATCCTTACTCTCGGGCTCATCACTCCACTACCTCAACAGTTAAAGATTCGAACCATCTTATGTATTTTGATTCCAATAAAGACAATTCCATTAGGTTACTGCACTTTTGTTTAGGACATCCAAATTTCTTGTATTTGGCTAAGATGTTTCCTTCATTATTTATCAATAAAAATCCGAAATTTTTCCAATGTGAAGTTTGTCAATTTTAAAAACACAATTGTAGTACTTATCCTCTTCAAGGTTATAAACCCTCTCATCTTTTTTCAGTTATACACACTGATATTTGGAGACCATCTCGGATTCTAAATATAATTGGTGCAAGATGATTTGTATTCTTTATTAATGATCACACTCGCGCTGCCTGGATATTCCTTATGAAATAAAAATCAGAGGTTGGACCCTTATTTAGAACATTTCATTCTATGATTAAAAATTTGTTTCAAGCTTCATTTCAAGTGTTTAGAACCGACAATGCTAAGGAATATTTCAACTCAATCCTAGGACCTTATCTACTCGAGAATGGCATTATCCATCAGAGAACCTGTACAGATACCCCCCAACAAAATGGAATAGCAGAAAGGAAGAACCAACACCTTCTTAAGGTAGCCCGTTCTATCCTATTTGCTAGCAATGTGCCAAAACATTTTTGGGGGGAAGCAGTTTTAACTGCTACCTATCTGATTAATAGGATGCCATCTCGAATCTTGGGATTTAATACACCATGCCTAATTCTTCTTAAACTCTTCCCACAAAGCAGGGTTGTGAATACTATACCTCTCAAAGTTTTTGGATGTTTAGCCTACGTCCATATTCCTTCTCATCAACAAAGCAAACTTGATCCCAAGTCTGTCAAGTGTTTGTTCCCAGGGTACTCATCTCATCAAAAGGGGTACAAGTGCTATTGCCCATCTACTAGGAAAACATATAACATTATGGATGTTACTTTCATGGAGAATGTCCTATGTTATTCCAAAACCTCTCTTCAAGGGGAGAAACTACAAGAGGAATATCAGTTTTGAGATAGTATGATGTTAGAAGAACTTGAGAAAGAGCCCGTGAGTGATCTCCCTCCTGAACCTATGGCTGAGAAGGAACTCCTAGTCTACACCAGACGTAAGAAGACCCCTAAACTAGTAGAGCATCCTGAGACTCCTATGCCTTGCCAAGCAGACAACCCGAGTTCAACTCCAAATGAAGTGATACAAGGTAATACTGAACCCTATTCCTCTTCTAATGATGCGTGCTTGCCTGATGATCTTAGCAAGCCAATTGCTCAAAGGACAGGGATTAGACCGTGCACTCAACATCCTATCTCATACTTTGTCATATGAGAAGCTATCTCCGAGTTACAGGGCCTTCACCACAAATCTGGACTGTATCCAGATTCCAAGAGACATTCAAGAGGCACTACTACATCCAGAATGGAGAAAAGTAGTAAATGAAGAGCTAAGAGCCTTGTAGAAGAATGGCACGTGGGAACTCACTCAACTCCCTCAGGGAAAACATGTTGTAGGACGTAAGTGGGTTTTCAATGTTAAATACAAAGCATATGGGAGCATTGACAGGTACAAGGCAAGACTTGTGGCAAATAGCTTCACACAAATTATGTGATTGACTATTAGGAAACCTTTGCTCCAGTTGCAAAAATGAATACCATCCGAGTTCTACTTCTTTAGTCGTCAACCTTGACTGGAAGTTGCACTAATTTCATGTTAAAAATGCATTCCTCAATGGAGATCTGGAAGAGGAAGTATATATGGAGATCCCACCCGGTCTCAAGAAGCCAATTGATTGCAAGCAGGTTTGCAGGCTTCGAAAGTCACTGTATGGTCTCAGGCAATCTCCAAGAGCTTGGTTTGACAGGTTCACCAAGGTTGTTCAGAAGTAGGGTTATTTGCAGGGACAATCTGATCACACCTTGTTCATCAAGAGAACTCCAGATGGTAAGATTACAATTCTTATTGTCTATATTGATGACATAATTGTCACAGGAGATAATGAGGTAGAGATTACTCAGCTAAAAAGGGTTCTAAGTTGAGCATTTGAAATTAAAGACTTGGAGTCCTAAGGTACTTTCTTGGAATGGAGGTAGCACAGTCTCGCAAAGGAAATATACACTGGACTTACTAAAGGAAACATGCATGCTTGGCTGCAAACTTCAGATACTCCTATGGATCCATTCAACAAAATTGGAACTAAAGAAGATTCAGGTCCAGTAGAAAAAGGAAGATTTCAAAGATTAGTGGGCAAATTGATCTACTTGTCTCACACAAGACTAGACATCAGTTTTGCAGTCAATATAGTTAGTCAGTTCATGAATAGTCTGAATGAAGTGCATCAAGAAGCAGTGTACAGAATTCTGAGGTACTTAAAGATGTCTCCCGGCAAAGGTATACTCTTCAAGAAAGGAATCAACGGGGGCATAGAGATTCTGTCAACTGCAAATTGGGCAGGGTCTTTGACTGATAGACAATTAGCTTCCGGATATTGTTCCTTTGTGTGGGGAAATTTAGAGGAGTAAAAAGCAATCAGTAATTGCGCGGAGTAGTGCTAAAGCTGAGTTCAGGGCCCTAGCTCATGGAATTTGTGAAATGATGTGGCTAAAAAGACTCCTAGAGGAACTACAACTTCCAATTAGGACTCCTATGAAACTGTTGTGTGATAATTAGGCAGCCATCAGCATTTCAAAAAATCCAGTCCTTCATGATCGTACCAAGCATGTGAAAATACGCCGTCATTTTATCAAGGAAAAGATGGGATCGTTGAAGTTGTCTACACGCCCACGCGACAACAAACAGTAGACACATTAACCAAAGCCATTGCAAGAACTCAATTTGACATTCTTCTATCCAAGCTGGGAATGATTGATATACATTCTCCAGCTTGAGGGGGAGTGTGGAAATCCGGTGTAAATAGGCTAAATTTGTACAGTTGTTAGTTTCCTTATTTATAGGGGATTTAATTAGTTTCCTGATTTTTCTGATTACTAGATAAGTAGCTTACTGATTTGTTATCTAGTCTACTAGAATTAAGGGATTCAACCGGCTGTGGTTATCCCTTAAAGTGTATATATATACTTGGCTGTATAGTACGTTTTTTATAAGAATAAGAATTAAATTCTTCCTCAAAACCCTATTCCGGTTCTCTGAAAATCTTCACATTAAAAGACAGGTGACCTAAATGATGATGATAAAGCCAAATATTATCTTTATTGGTCATAACATACTCGGAAAGGGATGATGTAGGTAAGATACTCTTTAACTTTAGTTCTTCCACTTTGGTCTTCTAGGTAGTAAAAGATCATCTCTCTCACTATCACGTCCAATTATCCTCTTCGTGCCAAGTGAAGGAAAGGACGTTACTTGGCAATTGGAGTCTTCAATGAGTTTTTGAATGGAAAAAAAAGTTTTGCAAACAGTTTAGGAATATGTAATGCCCTTCCCGATCTAGTAGCTAAAAACAACACCAGCTCGAGAGAAACGTTAACTGAAATAAAATATTACAACTTAATAGAGAAATAATATCTATCACAAATACAATCTTCGAACAAAATTCTTAACATTACAAATTTCATTTTTTAATATCTCTTAACTTGTCATAGGACCTTGAACTATTCTTGCTCAGTCAACTGAAACTTCTATTTTAGCATTTACCTACATCACGAGAACTATATGAGCGCAAATTCAGTAAGTAAACCATAAATAATTTCTACTTACAAATACTTCTCTTTAACATTTAGGGCTCTCTTGTATAATATTAATCTTTTGTTATTAAAACTTCTTTCATATGGGCCTTGTCATGGAATCTCTTATTCCTCCAGGATTTAGCCCATCATATTTCCGTTGGCTGTAAGCACAAGATTCACATCATACTCAGAAATACTTTCCAAATTTCATGAAAACATGTCAACAATAACGTATATAAATTGAAAACTTTTATTAAAAATATACTACTGTTAAAGTGATGCAGTGAAAGATCTACTTACCTCAAACTGCTTAAGAAGATTAAGAAAATTTTTCTCTATTTTTCCTCTCATTTCTTCCTTTCCTTCACTTTTCTTTTCTCTGATTTAGTTCTTATTAATCTCTTCTCACGTCACCACTCTGGCTTCCTACGAGATGAGCTGGCAACCAACTAAATATAAATATGGGCAGCAAATGTAATAGCTCAGCTACGAAAGCTTCAGCATTTGCCACTTGTTTTCTAGGCCCATGTGGCAGGTAATTAATGTTCATAGGCTTGCTTAATAAGCTTAATTACGTGCCACTTTCTCAATTTCCATGTGTTTTCTCCATGCTTAGCCCTCCTTGTTTAAACGCCAACCCTTAGAAACTATATATTTAGTTGTCTAACCTACGAGCATAACTTGGAAATTGCTTAAGCCATAGCACTAAGGCTATGCAGTTACGTGGTTTTGCATCGCTGTGTTAATTCACATGGAGTCCTATTCCTTAATTTCCTCTAGCCATCCCAGCCAACATTATTTTAAAAGAATGGTGTAAACACCTAATTAACGTTTACACCATATTAACGTTTATCTCCAAAATAATATAAGATGACCTAACTTGTATTATTTTTCTTAAATAAGTTAGGGCACGTTCTTTTGTCCAAAAAACTCAAAAAAGACAACTCAAGTTTCAACTTTATTCAAGTTCACGTTCTTTTAAGTTTCAAATTTATTCAATTTTACTCAACTTTATTCAAGTTTTAAACTCAAGTTATAACTCAAATTCAACTCAAAAACTACACTCAAGTTACACTCTAAAAGAACAATCCTTTAGTAACTTAAAAATGCGGGTATTACAAAACATGAAGGACATTTTTAAGTGTAAGATAATTGCTTAAGTAAATGTCCCTTTGGCCTGCTACGGTGGTGGTGGACCCATCATCTATGGTGATCTTTTTATGGCTAGAACAAGGAGTATAGGAAGTGAAATGTTTGGAAGAATATGTCATGCGATCGGTGGCTCCGAAATCGAGTATCCACATCGTTGGGAAAATTCTTTCCGAGACATTAGCAACACAAGAGGAAGAAGAGATACCTGAAAACACCAGTGAACATGTGTGGATGAATTGAATTTGAGTAGGATCTATTTATGGTAGTTCCTTAAGTCCAAGGAATATTCTTGGTTTATATGTATTGTATTAGGAAAGGATTATTCTGCTTTATTCTTTCATTTTTCTATTTTGTTTTTTAGAGCCTAATTAATGGCTGGTTGTATTTGATTCAAGGTATAAGGGAATAAGAATTATATGCAGTGTTTTTCCTGTTCTCTGTTTTCTACCCGTGTGTGTTCATATGGTATCAGAGCCACCGGTTGAAGAAAACAATGTATAGAACGGCTTTGACTGGAGCAAGAGGAGGCGCTGTTTTTGAGGTTGCCATGAGCAGCGCTAAAACAACCTCCACAATTGCTCTTATTGCTATTCCCGAGATCAACATTCCTCCCTACAAATTACAACACAGAAATTGAATGAGAAAATTTTTCTCAAGTGGTCCCCTTCAGTCCAAATGGTGATTCGTGGAAAGGGAAGGCTCAGATACTTGGATGGCTCAATTCCAGCACCATATCCGAAGGATCCCTCTTATGCGAATTGGGAGGTGCTAAATTCTATGGTAATGGCGTGGTTAATCCATTCTATGGAAGACAATATTGTTGACACATACATTCTTTTTCCCACTGTAAAAGGGATTTAGGATGCAGTCACGATGGCATACTCTGACTTGGAGAATACATCACAAATGTTTGAGTTGAGGAATAAGATCCGAAATCTAACACAGGGGGAGAAGTATGTGACATAGTACTATCATGAGGCCACAAGACTATGGCAGGAATTGGACTTGTTTGCTTCACCCGGTTGGAAAGTTCCTGAAGACTTGGTGTTGTATAAAAAGTTGGTAGAACGTGATCGTGTTTATGACTTCCTAGCCGGATTGAACAAGGACATGGATGAAGTTCGTGGTCGTCTCCTTGGGATGAGACCGCTTCCTCAAATTGAGGAAATTTTTGCTGAAATCTGTAGGGAAGAGTCAAGGAGGAGAGTCATGCTAGGACCCAATACACTAAATGTGGAAAACTCTGCCCTTGTTGTTCGTGGACCAGAAAGTCCGGGTGAAGGAAAACCAAACAAAAAATGGTGTGATCATTGTAGAAAACCCTATCATACCAAGGAGAATTGCTGAAAATTACATGGGAAACCAGCCAATTGGACTTATAATCGAACTCAAGGACGTGAAGGAAAAGGGTTTTAGGCATCAATTGAGAAACAAGAGGCGACTGAACCAGCCTTAGGAACCACGGCCTTTACCAGGGAGCAAATGGAACAATTGAGACAGATGATCACTCAATCCTCTTCGATGTCCCTTATGTCTTAGAAAGGTAAAGCTTTAACTGTTTTTTGTGGATTGGCCGAGAAAGGAGAATCATGGATTATTGATTCTGGAGCAACGGATCATATGACTGGGTGTGCAAAATTATACACATCATATGTTCCTAGTCCGGGAAATCACAAGGTGCAGATTGCAAATGGTACCTCTTCAGTTGTGGCTGGTACTACGGCTATGAAACTCGGAGAAAATGTTATCCTAAAAGAAGTTCTTCACGTGCCTAATTTAAATTTCAATTTTTTATCAATAAGTAAGTTAACAAAAGATCTAGATTGTGAAGCCTTTTCTCCATCTGCTTGTATTTTTCAAGACCGATCATCGGGGAAGAGGATTGGCAGTGCTAAGGAACGAAATGGTCTATACTACTTTGAGGATTATTCAAGTGTCCATGGGCAAGCTCGAATGGTTGCAAGCACCTCTCTTTCAAGAATTCAAAAAATTGTTATTGCACTATAGGTTAGGACATCCCAGTTTCCCTTATATGAAGTTCTTGTTTCCATCCTTGTTTGAAAATAATGATAAATTTCAATGTGAAATTTGCCAATTAGCAAAACATACCCATGTCTCTTTTCCTCCAATATCATACCGTGCATTTAAACCTTTTGTTCTTATTTATAGTGATATTTGGGGACCTTCTCGCATCTCTAGCATTACCAACAAAAAATGGTTTATTACCTTTACTGATGATCATACACGTGTTTGTTGGGTTTATCTCCTAAAAGAAAAATCTGAGACCGAGGATATTTTCAAACAATTTCATTCCATGGTTAAAACCCAATTTGATGGGAACATTAAATTTTTAAGAACAGATAATGGGATTGAGTTTTTTAGTAACACTTTGGGAGAATTTGTCACCACTAATGGAATAATTCATCAAAGTTCTTGTGTTAATACACCTCAGCAGAATGGGGTGTCTGAAAGGAAAAATCGTCACATTTTAGAAGTGGCCTGTTCCTTGTTGTTTACAGCCAACTTACCAAAAGTTTTTTGGGGGGATGCAGTTTTGACCGCTACCTATCTAATTAATAGGGTACCCTCTCGAGTCTTAAAATTTCAAACCCCATTAGATTGTCTATACAAGTCGTACCCACAATCGCGGTTTCCATCTTCATTAGATCTAAAAGTGTTTGGTTGTGTGGCTTTTGTACATAATCTAGATCCTCATCGGGGGACGTTGGATCCTAGGGCGCACAAATGCATTTTTTTTGGGATACTCTGCGACTCAAAAAGAGTATAGATGCTATTCAATAAAAAAGAGAAAATATTTTGTGTCTAGGGATGTGACATTCTTTGAAAATCAACCATTCTTTACCAAAAATTCCCTTCAGGGGGAGAGTGGGAAGAAAATTTTTGGGAAAAATCAAAACCTACTTCAACCTCAACTGATGAAAACTAGGGATTGGAAAATTATCTTTGTATTTCCGTATGTTGAATAATTACATAGCTAAGTATTTATAGAATTTACATAGGGAGAAAATAAGAAAGAATATCTACCACAATCCCTAAAAATCAGGGATTGTTAAAACTAATTTTCCTAATTGATTTCCTGCCTAAAATACCTCTTGACACTCCCTCTCAAGCTAAAGAATGAATATCTTCCATTCCCAGCTTGGTTACAATCTCATGAAAATTAGACCCACTTAGTCCTTTTGTTAAAACATCAGCCAGTTGACCTCTCGAAAGAACATAAGACATACATATGAGTCCTTCTTTCAACTTCTCTTTGATGAAGTGTCTATCAATCTCAATATGTTTTGCCCTATCATGTTGAATAGGATTGTGAGCGATGTTGATTGCTGACTTGTTGTCGCAGTAAAGCTTCATAGGTTCCTCCCACTTAGACTCTCAAATCATCTAGAATAATTTTCAGCCAAAGTAGTTCACACATCCCTTGAGCAACAGCCTAAAATTCAGCTTCTGCACATGATCTAGCCACAACATTCTGCTTTTTGCTCCTCCATGTTATCAAATTAACTCCAAGAAATGTACAATAGCCAGTTGTTGATCTTCTATCCACTATAGAACCTGGATAATTTGCATCTGTATATGCTTCTAACGTCAAAGCAGAGTTCTTTCTGAACAAAATTCCTTTTCCGGGACTGCCCTTCAAGTAGTGCAATATTCTATGTGCAGCTTGAAGGTGAGGCTCTCTCGGATCATGCATAAATTGGTTGATCACACTCACTGAGTAGGCTATATCAGGCCAAGTGTGTGTGAGATATATGAGTCTCCCAACTAGCCTTTGATACATTCCCTTGTCCACTGGTGGTTCCTCTCCTGCTTTACTTAATTTCTGGTTTGAGTCCATAGGAGTGGCAGCCGGTTTGTAATCGGCCTTTCCAGTTTCTATCAAAAGATCAGTCACATACTTCCGTTGGGATACAAAGATGCCTTGTCTAGAGTATGCCATCTCAATCCCAAGGAAATACTTCAATTTCCCAATTTCCTTTATCTCGAATTCTGAATCAATCTTCTCTTCAAGTCATCTTTCTTCTTCTCATCATTCCCGGTTACGATAATATCATCAACATACACAAGTAAGGCAGTCACTCCCTTTGAGGCCGAATGCTTGAACGTGTGATCACCTTGACTTTGCCTATAACCCGAATCTTTCATCATAATAAAAACAAAGAGAGTGGCTTGCAATTTTATGATCGAACTTATGTACGCAAGAAGAACAAACAAACTATAGAAAACCAGGAAGTTCCTTGCCACCAAGAATCGGAACCGATGACAGGTCTTGAAGGGGAGACTAGTGACTTAGGAGTCCCAATTGCATTGAGGAAAGGAGTAAGGACTTGTACGAGACATCCAATGGCACATTTTGTTGGATATGATCATCTGACAGACTCCATGAAAGTTTTTGTAGCCAGTTTGGTGAGTGTGGAAATCCCAAGAGATCCAAGAGGCTATGAAGAAGTCTGAATGGAGACAAGTTGTCTTGGAAGAGATGAGCGCCCTTGAAAGGAACAATACTTGGGATGTGGTGAGAAGACCAAGAGAAAAGGCTCCGGTTGGATGTAAGTGGGTCTTTACAATTAAATATAAGGCAGGTGGGTCTATCGAGAGATACAAAGCTCGTTTGGTGGCTAAGGGCTATAGTCAGACATATGGGATAGATTATCAAGAAACTTTCGCCTTTGTTGCCAAGATCAATACAGTGCGGGTGTTGTTATCCATTGCTGCTAATTTAGATTAGTCGTTGCAACAACTTGATGTGAAAAATGCATTCCTTAATGGGGACTTGAAAGAAGAAGTCTATATGGAGATACCACCAGGATTTGAGGACAAGAGTAATCAAGTCTGCAAGCTAAAAAAGTCTTTATACAGACTAAAGCAATCACCGCGAGCTTAGTTTGATTTCTTCACTAAGGTAGTTAAGGAACAGGGGTACAAGCAAGCTAGAGGAGATCACACATTGTTCTATCCGCATAAGAATGGTAAGATCACCATTCTCATCTTGATAGGGGATGATCTTGAAGAGGGGAAGAGACTAAAGAGAAAACTGTCAAAAGAATTTGAGATCAAAGATTTAGGAAGTCTTAGGTATTTTCTTGGAATGGAGATTGCCCGAAATAAATCTGGGATCTCGGTCTCACAAAGAAAGTATGTGTTGGATCTTCTAAAAGAAACAAGAATGACGGGTTGCAAACCTGCAGAAACTCTGGTGGAGCCTAGTTGCAAGAAAGGAATGAGAGACAGTGATCCTGTAGACAGAGGGAGATTCCAGCGTCTAGTTGGGAGGCTAATCTATTTGTCACATACCAGACTTGACATAGCTTTAGTTGTTAGTCGAGTTAGCCAATACATGCACGCACCCACCGAAGAACACTTGGAAGCAGTGTTTCGTATCTTGAGATATTTGAAAGGGACACCTAGACGAGGTTTGTTCTTCAAGAAGGGAGATGAAAGAGGTGTAGAAGTATACACGGATGCTGACTGGGCAGGAGCAGTTGATGATAGGAGGTCCACTTCAGGATATTGCACTCTTGTTTGGGGCAGTCTTGTAACGTGGAGAAGCAAGAAGCAATCTGCTGTTGCAAGGAGTAGTGCCGAAGCAGAACTGAGATCTGTAGCTCATGGAATTTGTGAGATTTTGTGGTTGAGAATGTTGTTGGATGAACTTAAAGTTGGAGTTACTTTTCCGTTGCGTGTTTATTGTGATAACAAGGCAGCTATAAATATCTCGCATAATCTTGTTCATCATGACAGGACTAAACATGTGGAAGTGGATCGATATTTTATCAAGGAGAAGATCAAAGAGGGAACAGTCTGTATGTCATATGTTTCTACAACAGAGCAAGCCGCCAATATTTTGACCAAGGGATTGTCTAGTATTTGAAAGATTAGTAGACAAGTTGGGCATGTCCAACTTATACTGCCCAACTTGAGGGGGAGTGTGGACGAATTGAATTTGATTAGGATCTATTTATGGTAGTTCCTTAAGTCCAAGGAATATTCTTGGTTTATACATATTGTATTAGGAAAGGATTATTCTGTTGTATTCTTTCCTTCTTCTATTATGTTTTTCAAAGCCTATTTAATGGCTGGTTGTGTTTGATTCAAGGTATAAGGGAATAAAAATTCTATGCAGTGTTTTTCCTGTTCTTTGTTTTCTACCCGTGTGTGTTCATAACATGTACCTGCCGAGGATGGTTTCTCAAGAGACCCCAAAAAAATCTTCAGTTTCTCGATCTCTTCCTTGTTGAATTCGGAGACTGAGCTTTGTGAATTTCCTTCATTGCTCAGAGGAGTGCTGGCCATGTGTGCTTGTCCTCTGTCACTTGCACTTCGGTTATTAATTGGGGGCCTGCCATTGAGTTTCCAGCACCGCTCTTTTGTGTGGCGATGTTTCTTGCAAGTATGTGCCAAAGAGAGTCTCTGTTAAAGGGCTTGAACAGATTTGCCTGTTTACTAGCACCGTCAACCTATTGTGAAAAATTGGATTCTTTCGCTCTTGCTGCTTTGGTCACAAGGGCAGAACCATCACCCAATTGAGTCTCAAGCATGACACTTCTTCGTCCCTCTTCAGCCCGAATAATCGAAATTGTCTCATTCAAAGAAGGCAGGTCTTCCTTTCCCAAAATCTGCACTCACAGCGTTGAACTCAACATTGAGACCAGCTAGAAAATCATGTATACGATCCTTTTCTACGAATCGTTTCAGAATTGCAACATCCTGACTGCAACGCATTTGAATGCATCGGTAATGATCCATTTCCTGGCATAAACCTTGCAAGAGACTCGAGTATTTTGTGACAAATCGATTCCCTTGTTTGGTTGCTAAAATTTTCGTTTTAATTTCATAGGATTGAGCAGCATCATGGACCTTAGAATACGTTTGCCTAATAGCATCCCAAATCTCCTTGGCAGTATCAAGAAACATACAGGTATCACTTATCTCTGGAAGCATCAAATTCCACAACCATGACATCACCATGGAATCTTGTTCATCCCACACCTCAAATTTAGGATCTTCTTTCGAAGGACCCGTGCCCAACAAATGGCTCAATTTCCCTCTACCCTTCAAGAACGTGTGAACCGGTTGTGACCACTTCAAATAATTCTTTTTGTTCAATCAATACGCCAGCTGAATGTTCTGTAACTCACCGGTTGTAGCAGCATCAGTGATCTCTGTTGAGGCAGCAGTATTCTTGGTTGCAGGAGCATCCAAAACAAGATTGGGTTTGGTGGATTCTGACATGATTGCTTGGAAGGGTTGAGAAGAGAGAAATGATATAAGGAATAAGGGGAATCAGATGAATAGAACAAGAGGAATTTGGCCAGAAAAGAAGATGGAAGAGAATCGGAATTTTCAAGAAACGCTTTGATACCATGTCACAAATCATGACTTTCTGAGTTCGAACATTTGAGAAGAATTTCCGAGATCAAAATATGCTCGGTTTACAGCATCCCAAATTGCCTTTGCTGTCGGATAGAGCAGATAATTGTCGCTAATTCTGTCTTTCCATGGAGTGAATCAACCAAGCCATCACCATCGAGTTTTGAGCACCCCAAGTTTGATACAGGGGATCATCATCATTTGGTTTCTTGGTAGTTCCATCTAAAAAACCAAATTTCCCTTTCCCACGAATCACCATCTGGAATGAACGAGACTACTGAACGAAATTTTTTCCATTTAATTTGTGGGAAGTGATTTATAGAGAAGTATTATTTGAGACTGCAGTGGGAGCAATTGTAGCGGTTGACTTAAGAGGTATCCGAAGCTACCTCTGAGCCATTGCCACTGCTTGCTCCAGTCATTGCCATTTTGCCGAAGTTTCACTCAACTAAATGCTAGCTCTGATACCATAATTGCTAACACAAGGAAGGAAACAAACAGAAAACACTGCATCTATCTTTTATTCCCTTCAAAAAATAACGATTACATCTATATATGGATTCTGAGTAAATTAGCATCCTTTATTTTAGGAACTACTTACCTAGAAAATCTATTAAGATAACAAAACTTATTACAACTAATTTAAATTTAGAAATTAAAATCTAAACTAACTTCTAACAACTACATATATAACTTTTATACTTTTAATAATATATATAAGAGATATTTTAATTGTGTATATACATATTTAATTATATATGTAGTATGCAGTGGAAAAGAGAAAGACCGAATGTTATATGCCAGATCCAAATATAAGGTCTATGTTATAACCCTTGGGTAGATCTCATCCCTAAAAGCTAGCTTGTAGGGAGATGGTGCCCAAATGGTTATAAACCCACATGCTAAGCCCATACTTTAGCAATGTGAGACTCAACTAGGATCCTAACATACCACCATGCTGATAGGGCCTTGATGTTTGAGAACAATGTTCGTAAGATTAAATTCAAGAATCAAAAGAATCAAGAAAGAATTAACGAAGGAACTTTATTGATGAACGAATTCTATACAATCGATGGCGAACTTGAGGGTCTCGCTTCCTCCCTTTGCTTGGAATGATTCCAAGACTTCCTACTTCCGATTATTTCACCACCCCTCTCTCTTGGCTTACCTCCCTTTTATACAATTTCTTCTATTTCCCTCTTCCCCGCCATTAACCGAAAACATATTACTAACACTATTACTAACACTAAGAGTTCCCACTTAAGGCTAAAATAACTCTCCCACTCAAGCCCCTCTCTTTTTCTAAGTCTTTGCTCCTTCTAACGACACTTGCCCGAGTAAAGGCTTATCAATTACACCCCTCAAAAAGTCACCTTGTCCTCAAGGTGGAAGGTTGGAAACCGGCGCCGCATATCCTCAAACAATTCCCAAGAAGACTCAAAATCCGGAAGATGGCGCCACTTGATCAACACCTCCGGAGAACCAAGAATCGGAGAGTAACGCGTATCCACAACTTGCTCCGGTTCCACCTGCAATGTCAAGTCCTCCAACAAATTGGGAGGTAAAGATTGAGGACTATCCACCGGGCCAAGAGCCTTCTTCAAGCGCGACACATGGAATACCGGGTGAATCCGGGCATGTACGGAAGTTGCGACTTGTGGCCCACGGGACCAACACGAGCAAGCAAGCGAAACGGTCCATAATAGCGAGTGCGAGTTTTCATTCACTACCTTGGCTAATGCCCGGTGACGGTGACGGTGAAGTTTCAAGTAAACCATGTCGCCTACCTCAAGAGTCACCATCCGGCGTTTCTTGTTGGCGTGGTCCCTCATGGACTGTTGAGCGCGGCCCAAATGGTCCTTCAAGTCAGCCAAGAGTGCATCGCGATCACATAATTGCCGCTCTAACTCTGAGGTAGCTGTAGATCCGACTTCAAAAGGAACCAACCGCGGAGGATCTCGACCATAAAGAGCCTTAAAAGGCGTCATGGCCGCTGAAACGTGAAAACTCGTATTGTACCAATATTCGGCCCACGGAAGGTGCGTAAACCACTGCCGAGGGTGACTGGATACAAAACAACGCAAGTAGGCCTCTAAACAGCGGTTGACAACTTCAGTTTGTCCGTCCGTTTGCGGGTGATAAGCCGTACTTCGACACAAAGTGGTACCCTGCAACCGGAAAAGTTCCTTCCAAAAATGGCTCATAAAGATCTTGTCGCGGTCGGAGATTATACTCCGCGGAAAACCATGAAGACGCACTATGTCACGAACAAAGGTAGCAGCCACTATATTGGCCGAAAACGGATGTTTAAGGCCAATGAAGTGACCATACTTACTAAGTCGATCCACTACAACCAGAATCGAATCATAGCCGGCTGATTTGGGAAGACCTTCAATGAAATCCATTGAAATGTCGTCCCACACCCGATCCGGAATTGGTAGTGGTTGTAGCAAACCCGCTGGAGACAAGGTGGAAGACTTGTGCTGCTGACATGTGACACAGGCAGCCACAAAAGACTCAACGTCCCGTCGCATTCCCCTCCAATAGAACTCCCTGGCTAACCTCTTGTAAGATTTGAGAACCCCGAGTGTCCGCCAATCTTACTACTATGAAATTCCCAAGAACAAGGTTGGGATAAGAGGTGATTGCGGAGGAACGACCAGTCTGTCCTTATACAACAAGTGCCCCCCGATGCAAGAAATACCCCGGCGAGGAAGGCTGTCCAGCCCTTAACTCCCTTACTATCTTGCTTGAGCTCGGGATCCGACCCCACCTGCCCCTGCAAAGACCTCCAAATCCAAAGACCATCGGAGTTGATAGAACCATTAAAAATAGCCCCATGTGTTTTTTTTGAAAGGGCATCAGCCACTTTATTTTCCTTCCCCGGCTTGTAGTGAATCTCAAAGTCATAACCAAGTAGTTTACATAACCACCGTTGATGCTCCACACTCACCAATCGCTGTTCCAACAGAAATTTCAAGCTTTTCTGGTCCGTGCGCACCACAAAACGCCTTCCCAACAAATAGGGCCGCCACTTCTGAATAGCTAAGACAATTGCCATCAATTCCCGCTCATATACCGACTTGGCTCGGGCGCGGTTGGATAGAACTTGACTAAAATAAGCAATGGGCCGCTGCCGTTGCATCAAGACCGCGCCAATGCCAAACCCCGAAGCGTCCGACTCCAACACAAAAGGTTGAGAGAAATCCGGCAAAGCCAAAACGGGAATCTCTGTCATAGCCTTTTTTAGGCGTTGAAAGGCGTCCTCGGCCTCAGAATTCCAATGAAAAGCGTCTTTTTTAAGTTGTTGTGTCAAAGGCCACGAGATACGTCCATACCCTTCCACAAAACGGCGGTAATACCCTGTGAGGCCCAAGAATCCCCGTAATTCTTTAAGGGACTGCGGAGTTGGCCAATCTAACATGGCCTGTATCTTCCTGGCATCCGCAGATACTCCCTCCTTCGAAACAATATGCCCCAAGTACTCCAACCGTTCTTGTGCAAACAGTATTTCTTCCGTTGACATACAACTGATTACTCTTCAAAACCGCTTAGGACCTTGTCCAAATGCCCCATATGGTCCTCCCACGAGCGGGGTCAGAATCGGGATATCATCAAAAAAAACCAATACAAAATGACGCAAGAATGGCTTTAACACCTCGCTCATCAAGGATTGAAATGTGGCTGGTGCATTTGTCAATCCGAACGGCATAACAAGGAACTCATAGTGGCCTTGAAAAGCGAAAAAGCCGTCTTTGGTACGTCCGCGTCACACATCCGGTTTGGTGGTATCCTTGATTTCAAATCCAACTTGGTGAAAATAGTGGCACCACACAACTCGTCTAGTAGCTCCTCGATCACCGGAATTGGAAACTTATCTGGAACTGTGGCTTTGTTTAATGCCCTATAATCCACACAAAACCTCCAACTGCCATCCTTCTTCTTAACTAACAAGACCGGGCTAGAGAAAGGACTCATGCTTGGTTGTATGATCCTACCCGCCAACATTTCTTTTACCAAATTTTCGATTTCGTTCTTTTGAAAATGTGGGTACCGGTAGGGTCGAACACTAATTGGTCCAGTGCCTTCCTCTAGGATTATGCGGTGGTCCCTCACCCTATGTGGTGGTAATCCGGCTGGCATGTCTAAAACAGCCGCATGTTTATGCAATAATCCCCGCAGCTGCTCACTGCCTCCCTCCTCAACCTCAATGTTTTGCTCCACCCCCAATTGACTCATCTCCAAATAAATTCCCTGGCCTTCATGACGAATGGTACGCATCATGGCCTTAAGAGAGATTAGCGATCTCGTGAGGCTAGCATCCCCTTTCAACATTACACTTTCCCCATGCACCTTGAACCTCATGACTTGAGTCTTCCAATTAACATGCATACTACCCAAGGTCTCAAGCCATTGCATCCCTAGGATCACATCTATTCCTCCTAACTCCAAAGGCAAAAATTCTCAATTATAGTCAAGTTTTGCATGGTTAACACTACTTCCTTACATAACCCCTCTCCTTGTACCGATTCTCCCGTGCCTGCTTTGGACACCAAAACCGGTTGTAGGGGTTATTGGCAATGATAAACCGAAACTAATGTAAGGGAAATAAAATTGTGTGTAGCACCGAATCTATTAACACAATTACCTCACGGTGGCCAATTTCCCCTTTTATCTTCATAGTCTTTGGTGTGGTAAGTCCTACTACTAATTCAATGACAACTCAATCACTTAGTTCGTAGTAATTCTTCCGGCTCCCTTTTGTCTCCTCCACTTCATTTTCCCCGATTTTCCCAATCATCCTCATCGCTAACCAACATGATTCGCAATTCTTTTTTTTTTACATCGATGTCCCATCAGAACTTTTCGTCGCAAACGAAAACAAAGTCCTCTATTCCTCTTCTCTTGCCACTCCGAGTCGGACAACTTTCGGAACGGAAAATCCTTTCTCGGTCTCTCCACGTTCAAGTGTTTTGGGGCTGAATTGGATTGCCTTGGGGCTGATTTGTTTGTGCTCCCCGTCATTTGGATTGGTTGTGAATCCCCCCGCTGGAGGACGCCAAATCCGGGGCCCTCCCATCTCCCTTCGCAGCAACATATTTTTCTCCTCAATCCTCTGCGCCATATCCATGATTTCGGAAAGTCCCTCCGGCTTGAGTAAACGCAATTCAGCCCGGATGTCCGCCCTCAACCCATTTATAAAAATACCTTCAAGAATCTCCTCCGGCACCTCTTGTAAAGGAGCGGCCGACACCTCAAAATTCCGTCGATACTCGGCTACCGTTCCGTTGCCCTAATTGCCAAGAATCGTTCACACAAATTTCCTTCTGTGATTTAACGAAAACGTTGTAGCAGAGCCACCTTAAAATCTGTCCAAGTAATGAAAGGTCGTCGTTGGTTCCGCCATTGGAACCAAGATAACGCATCTCCTTCCGTAGAGCTACTCCCGCGCCATTAGCTTTTCCTTCTCGGAAAATCTATTAATGGAAAAATCTTTGGTTCATCCTAAACAACCACCATCCGGGTCCATTCCACTGAATAATGGACAGTCCAACTGTTTTCTCCTAACCGGAGAGAATTCCTCACCCCCCCAAGGTTCCCCGTACGTTCCAAAAAACTCCATGGACTCTCCAGTCTCATTCTCCTCCCAACGCCTCCTATTTTCTCTGCCACCATTCCCGAAACGTCCAGCTTCATGCCGACCATCCATCCTCAGCCTGGGTCCGCCATTTCCGGCGCGGTTTCCTCCCCCTCCTTCAAAATCTCGACCTCCGCGCCAGTTCCGGCCGTCGTCGGTGGGCCCTCCGGCGCGATAATCGCCGCGCCGTCCTTCCCGGAGATTTTACTCTCTCGTCGGCGACCCTCATAATCCCTGGGTCGGCCATTACGTTCGTGCGTCCAGGATGGAAGTCGGTCGGCCGTTCGCCTCCGAGCTTCGCCAGCGCGATTTCTCCGTCCTCCTCCACAACTTGACTGCGGTTCGCGATTTTCACCCTGGCCACCCCGATCTCCTCCTCCCGAATCCTTGCGGCTCCCGATCGTGAATCTCCATGGTGGAACGACCGTCGCCGTCGCGATGAGCAATCGCATCTGTTCCTCCACCAGTCGTCGCAATTCCGACACGTTCTGACTCACTTCTGCCACATTTTGGTTAATTTCGGTCCTCACCTCACCGATCTCCTTCTCCACCGAAGCCCTAACCTGCTGGATCTCCTTTTCCATGGCGTCGAACTTCTCTTCAGTTTTCCTGGCCGCCATTCACTTCCCAGGAAAAAAAAATTTCTGCTCTGATACCAAATGATAGGGCCTTGATGTTTGAGAACAATGTTCGTAAGATTAAATTCAAGAATCAAAAGAATCAAGAAAGAATTAACGAAGGAACTTTATTGATGAACGAATTCTATACAATCGACTGGCAGAACTTCGAGGGTCTGCTTCCTCCCTTTGCTTGGAATGATTCCAAGACTTCCCTACTTCCAGATTATTTCACCACCCCCTCTCTCTTCGGCTTACCTCCCCTTTTATACAATTTCTTCTATTTCCCTCTTCCCTGCCAGCTAACCAGAAAACATATTACTAACACTATTACTAACACTAAGAGTTCCCACTTAAGGCTAAAATAACTCTCCCACGCTCAAGCCCTGCTCTTTCCTAAGTCTTTGCTCCTTCTAACGTACACTTGCCTGAGTAAAGGCTTATCACATGCTTCCGACACCGACGTCCACGGCGGCCCACTCTGGATGGCCTACTCTGGCCTTTCCAAGTCGCCCCTTCCGGAATGTGGGCCTGAGGAGAGGCATGTTCTGATACCAATTGTTATAACCTTTTGGTAGAACTTATCCCCAAAAGCTTGCTTGTAGGGAGAAGGTGCTCAAATGGTTATAAACCCACATGCTAAGCCCATACTTTTGCAATGTGGGACTCAACCAGGATCCTAACAGTCTATGCCCAACTCATTCTAAATTTTTAGTAGAACATAACAGGGCCCTAATTAAACCTGCCTCCACACCCTCTCCTCATTCTCTCTTCCACTTTGTTAGTTCAGTGCATTCAACTTCGACTTTGCCTTAACTTTATGTTAGATTTTGTGTTGTAATAAATTGTGGAACTATTTAAATTTTATGTTATGTTATTTTTGTGTTTAATTTTGTACTTAATTTTATGAGAATATCGAAAACATAGGTCAATTTGCGAATCCACGTAATCCAATCCGCAGAATTCGGATTGGATTAGGAGCCTCACATATTGGTAACGGATTGAGACTTTTTCAATCCGCATAAACAGATTGGATTGCGGCTTGACCCCTAATTCGCGTAATCTGATCCGTGAACACCCCTAACTGGTAGAAAAATGATGAGTTGGTATTAAAAAGTTGGATAAAAAGCACTTCTCACTTATAAATACTGCCCATATTGTAAACCAATCTCTCTCTCTCTCTCTCTCTCTCTCTCTCTTTTTTTTTTTTTTTTTTTTTTTTTTTTGCCTTTGAGAAAAGTACATCATTTGTCATGGTTTTGTGCATGCTTATTATTTATGTCGTTCTGAATAATTGGGTGCCATTATAGCCTTTTATTTCTCTTTATTAATTGAATGGCAATTTTTATTTTTTAGTGGAGTGACATAAATTATATTTTTTTACCATCTTGAGTGGTATTTCTGGTTTTCTCTCTCTCTCTCTCTCTCTCTCTCTCTCTTTCAGATGCTTGAGATGGATTTAAGTCCGGATTATGAGGACTCATATCTCAGTAAAAAAGGTAACTCATCTGAAGTCATATAATTATCTAATAATTGCTTTTCATCTGTTTCTAAATGTTTCTGCATCTAGTTGTTCTCATGTGAAGAAAATTTAAAAGCACCATAAAAGTCTTGATATTCTGCACAAGCAGAATCAATCATTAGGAGAACTTAGCCAATCAATGTTAGCAAAAATTTCTTCTATGCAAACAGTGAAACATAGAAGTCCTGTAGTTTCTTTTGATTTGTCCACGGTTATGTAGCCTCACAATACTGGCATGAGGATGCGAAGAGGAACATTGTGAGGCTAGAACAGTGTGCTCGAGCTTCCATGCAAAGGGCCATTGCATCTCAAGGGGCATTTGCCATATTGTACGGCCGTAATGTGAAGCAATATATTAAGGAAACTGAGGTACATTTCATCAATTTTTGACTTTTTTTTCCTCATTGGATGTCAGATTAGTACGATTGATGGAGGACTAGAAAAGTATTTACCACTTGTTGCTTGATTTGTTTTGTTTTGTTTTCTTTCTTTTTTTCTTTTCATGAAAAAAAAAAATGGTTGCTTATTTTGCATTTCTAAGTTCTCGTATGTATTGTTTCTAAAAGTCTGAGTTGTAGTTGATACTGATTGAAGATAATAAAAAATAAAAAAATAAATCGCAGAGTATTTGCAAGATCATCAGATTTTTGTATTTTTTTAACAAGATATGGAAAGAATGCAATTTTCTCCCTGCATGATTGGGCCAGTATGTATACGCTGGTACTATTTGGTTCTCTCTATGAAGAGTGTCCTATTATTCTGAGTGCTTCTTTCTACTATATAGGTCATACTTGGGAGAGCAACGGAAGACAATGAAGTTGACATTGACTTGAGAAAGGAAGGGCGTGCAAACAAAATATCTAGACGGCAGGTTGGCATCTTCGACTATTCATTTTCTGGATGCAGTTCTTTGCATACTTGCATTACTGATGGTTGGAAAGACGTTTGTGGTTTCACACGGCTTTTTATGGAAAGTAACAGAAATCACACTTTGTAATCACGGGCGGAGGCACCTTACGCCCGGGGGGTTGGGGATTTGGTGAATGGGTGTGGCAGGGAGACTGCCTTTAACTTTTGCCCCAAAATGTTTTTTTCTTTACAATTCGTGTTCTGATTTGTGCCCCCGCCTGCTGAAATTTTTTAAAATTGCAGTTTTTACAAGGCTATTTTAATGGCTAGGGGTTAAGCAAGCCCAATTTTGAATTTATCAACTGCACACTGAGAAACAAACAAATGGATCTTAGTGATGTTGCAGCCATATTAAGTTTGTTTACTGCATTTTATTTGATCATGTATATGATTAGTTCACCATTGGCTAGGCTCTTATAAAGATGGAAGAAGACGGCTCCTTCTTTTTGAAGAATATTGGCAAGAGCTCAATCTTTTTGAATGGCAAAGAAGTTGCTACAGGACACCGTCTGTGTCTTAGCTCAAGTACTTTGATTGAGGTAAACGGATTTTCCATCTTTTATTCTCAAATCTGCTGGCACAAGCCCTTTGCACCATGTAGATTCTATAGTTTTCTTCATATGTTGTATTACATTTTCTTATTCTAGATTCTTTTCATTATTGTATTCTTATGTAAGCCTTGTATGGTAAATGCTGCGTTACAGATTAGTGGAATGTCGTTTGTGTTTGAGATGAATCACAAATCTGTTAGGCGGTATCTGGTAAACGTTGGCAAAAATAGCAAAGAGAAGTACGCAAAGTTCGAATGGTCACCTGCGGGAAACCAGTGAGTAGAGAAATGTGGCCAAAATCTATTCCAGTTTTCCTTCGGAACTTTCGTATGTTTTGTACTAACCTATTATGATGATCCTTGGCTACCTGATTAATGTATACGCCTCCCAGAAATATATAATGATATTATGTACAGTATTCACTTGTCAGTCTTTTGTTTAACTAGTTGATCCTTCAGAATGGAAGGAAAATGTATATGAAATAAGAAAGAATAGCTAGCTTCTTCAAGATTATAGCCGTTTTTATAGTTTTAAGACTTTTTCTCAATGATTTTTTCTGTTGGATGGGTGTTTTGTTTTCTCTACCTCTTTCTATAGTCACCTTTAGTCCCTACTAAGGTTGTGTTTCGCAGGAAGGAATTAAAATACAAAGAATGAAACCAATATACCCCACTACAGAAGGTTCAACATATGAATCCTATTTGGGATTTTGAATCGGTCTCCTAATCTTCTAATCCGTCCTACAAGCAACTAGTTTAGTCTTGACTTATAAAACGTCCTAGAGCGAACCCGGTCTATTAAGTTGTCACGAATCAGTCCTTTCATCTAACAATTGTTAAAATTTCAATGGAAAAAAAAAAAAATCTTGCTTTTTCTTTTTGTTGATATATGCAAGGACGACTAATTGGGGACAATTTGATAAATTAAGTACTAATTCCGGGACAGTTTAAAAGTTTAGAATCAAAATAGAACTTGGCCTATAGTTCAGAGAAAATTTAACAATCTCTTAAATTTATTGATAATTACACTAAGTGGTAAAATTTAAGTTAAAATTTAGCAAAATTTTTAGAAAATTATAAAAATAACAAAAAAATAGCAGTCATTATTATAGTGATGTTACATTCTATACTATTTAATTGTAGTAATTATTTTAATGATATTAAATTTTGTTATTTTTGTAATATTTTAAAATTTTTGCTATATTTATACTCTACAGTCACTGACGTCAGAGGCAACCTACTATTTTTTAGTTGAAAATAGCAACATAATTTGGCAGCTTATCAAACATAATCTGGCTAATTACGAAATATAACTTGGCAAAGTATGATAGGTAGTTGGTGTCGGCCATTGGTACTGAAGACAATCTATCATTTTTTTAGTTGAAAAAAGAAAAATAATCTAGGAGATTATGACTGATGGCCTGCATAGGCAATCGAAGTTGGAGCCAGAGACATCTTTTTTTTGTTGAAAATAGAATAATCTGGCAATTTATGAGACATAATCTGTCAAATTATGACCCCGACGGTGATTGACGCCGGAGCCTAGGACATCTCATTTTCAGTTGAAACTATAAGCGTTGTATAGCAGATTTGGTTGGCGAGCGATATCAAAGTCGAAGACAACTTATCATTTTTTTGTTGAAAATAGAAAAATAATATAATATAATCTGACATATCATAACGCATAATCTGGCAGATTATGGCAGGTGATGTTAGAGCCAGAGACAATATCTTAATTTTTTTGATTGAAAATAGAAACATAATCTATCAATCAAAATCTGGCAGATTATGATCGACGGCTGGTGTTGGTAGATGGAGATTGCCTCCCATGTCATCTAGTAATTTCCTAGTGATAATTTTGTAAATTACCTTTTCCACCATTGAGGGTATTTTTGGAAATCTCTATATTAGACTTTGACTAGTTTTTGTCTAAAACAGTAGAAATCTATACGTCATATTGGTGCCCTAAACAACTAGAGGACTCTATTTAAAGACATGTTTGTCTCGTTTTCTCTTCATTTATTAATCATCAGTCCATGTCCCTCCCATTTTCAAAAAAGGCGCAACGTTGAACCCCTTTTTAACTGTTTTTTTTTTTTTTTTTTTTTTTTTTTTTTTCAGTTGAACCCTTTAATTAAAAATGTAAGGTTGTCACAGAAATTTTTAAGGTGCTATAAGAAACACAGGTGAAGTTAGAAAAATGGATAAAACCTTTAGTTTTAGCCTTTTAAGGTTATGCTTGAAAATTTTGCATGAAACCATTTTTGTATGTTAAAAACATATTAGTTTCGAATATTTGGTTTTGCAATATTCAAAATATTAGCTCCCGTTTTCGTATGTCAAAAATAAATTAATTTTGCCCGTTTCGCTATACATATAAATAAAAACATGGGTGAGAAAAACGAATAAATATTCCGGCTTGGCCTAGTTTGGCTATGCTTGAAGTTCTCGCACTCCCCTCATTTTCATATGTAAAAAATACACTAATTTGGCATGTTTCACTAGAAACATGGGTGAAGTGAAAAAAACGGTTAAAACTTTCTATTTGCTTGTTTGACTATTCACAAAATTTCTGGGCGCCTCCCATTTCATACAAGTGAACATGAGTGAAGCGAGAAAGATAGTTTAAACCTTTGGTCTGGCCTTGTTTAAACTACGTTCAAAATTTTCACATATCGATGGGCATATGGCCTATTTCATTATGAGAAACATGAGCGGTGCGAGAAAAATAGTTAAAACCTTTAGTTTAATCTTGTTTGGCTTCGCTCAAAATTTTCACATTTCTATAGTCTTCATATGTCAAAAACACTATATTTTAAACGTTTCACTATGAGAAACTCTTGTGTGAAGCAAGAAAAATAGTTGAAACCTTCGATTTACCTTGTTCGTTTATTCTCAAAATTTTTGTAACCCCTTCCCCATTTTCTTATGTCAAGAATAAATAATTTAACTAGTTTCACTATAAGAAACATGAGTGAAGCGAAAAAAGGTTTAAACCTTTGTTTAGTCATGTTTAGTTATGCTAAAAAATTTCACAAGCTCCCTATTTTTGTATGTTAAAAATACACTCATATGGCACATTTTATTATAAAAATGGTATGAGGAAGTGAGAAAACGGTTAAAATATTTAATTTTACATTATTCAAGTACGCTCAAAATTTATGTGAAAAGCACTTAATTTACTCGTTTCGCTATGAGAAACTTGGGTCAAGTTAGAAAAATAGTTAAATCCTCTAGTTTAGCCTTATTTGGCTACACTTAATATTTTCATGTGCTCCTATTTTCATATGTCAAAAAAGCACTAACTTGGCACGTTTCGTTATTAGAAACATGAGGGAAACAAGAAAAATGGTTAAAACCTCCAATTTGGCACTGTTTGTTAATGCTCGAATTATTTCACTCACCCAAAATTTTAAATGTCAAAAACACACTCATTTGGCAATTTTTGATATATAGAAACACGAGTGAGGCGAGAAAAACAGTTAAAACCTCCGGTTTTGGCCTTGTAATATGCTCATGACACACTAATTGGCTTGTTTCGCTATGAGAACTGTGGCTGAAGCGAAAAAAAATAAAAAATAAAAAGTAAAAATCTCCTGTTTGGATTTGGATGGCCATGCTCCAAATTTTCGCACGCTTTCATTTAATTTATATGTGAAAAACACTCATTTGGTACATTTCTAGCAGGAAAACATTAAAAACCTCTGGTTTGTCTCGTGGCTATGCTCAAAAGTTTGCACGCCCTCGTTTTCGTATGTCAAAAACGTACTAATTTTCCAAGTTTCACTATGAGAAGCATTAGTGAAATAAGAAAACAGTTAAAACTTCTCCGGTTGAGCCTTATTTGACTATGCTTGAAATTTTTGTACTCGCCTCGTTTTCATATGCCAAAAACTCATTAATGCTTTCTGATTAATTAATTATTAGAAGTAATTACATAAAATGTCCACTTAGGTCCTGAACCTAAAAATGTATACTATTAGACAATACTACAAAAGTGTCTACTTACGCTTATCAAGGTATTTTTTTATTCCGGATTTACCCTTTTGGTCTATTCTGTGCATGTTCTTTATATGGATGTTTTTGGGGTTTATTTTTCGTATCAATATTGTGATCTCTTTTTCCCATTATACATTGTGTGTTTAACTTTTTGTAATTACGGTGCCCTTTATTATTTTGGTATCATTATATTAAATGTAATATTGATATGGGTTTTTGAATTATGATTTTTCCTCTGCTTTTCATTTTTTAAGCAAACATCGTGTCTGATTTTTATTTTGTTTGAGGAGAGGATTGATTTGTTTTTGCTTGTTTGTCTTGTCGTCTTCTATGTTATAAGAGTCGGGTTCTACATTTGCTTGCTGGGTAGAGGAGATATTGCATTTTGTTTGTAGTCATGTTCTACAATTTTTGCATTGCTTCAAGGTTTTTGCTGTGGTGGAATTCAAAAAGGTTTGGTTCATTAGCGTATTTCTTTTTTTTTTTCCTTCTTCAATTTTTCCTTTCTTATTTTTTTTAATAGTTTTGTTGGATTTTATTGTTCGTTATGTTGGCGTGATTATTATGTTTTTGTTTTTTCTCCTATTCCTTCTGGTTGATTAAGTTATTATAGTTAAAATAATGAATTTGTAAATTAATGGAATTGAGATTTATGTTTTCCCTTCAAATTATGATTTGGAAATGTCCGTTGTTCAATACTTTTTTTTAATATGAATTACAAATTCAGTTCGATAATGATATATCAGTAAGTTAATGAAAATGAGCATTTTTTTACACTCTTAATGAAATTGTCGAACTGACAAAACTTGTACTTTTAATGATTTTTGTTTTTGTTTGCGGTAACTTTATCATACGATAATGAATTATTTTTTTTATTATGTTTTTTTTTTTTTTTTTTATATATTGATTTTGATATTCATTCTTGTAAATAATGTTAATTGGCACTTTTTGTATTTTAGTATGCCGAATATAATTAACGGAAACTACTCTTAATGAAATTGTCAAACTGAAAAAGTTGTGCTCCTAATGAATTTTGGTTTTGTTCATGGTTAATTTATCTTTACAATAATGAATTATTCTTTTCATTCTCTTGTTTATTCTGTATATTAACTATGATATACTTGTAAATATCGTTAAGTAACAATTGCTGTATTTTGGTGAAATTGATCCATATGATGGTGGCCGTATATGGAGGATGATTTTAGATTTTCTTGGACTGCAATTTCAGAGAATGGGTTGTTTAAATTTCAGAAACCGGTTTTTAGGATGCTTTTATTCTTTTTTTTTTTTTTGAAATGAAAAACTTTCCTTATACTGATTATGGCAGGTTTCCTTAAATTTTGTTCATGATTACAATTTGATTTTATTTCCAAAATTTGCCTTTTCTGCTATTTCATTATTTCTGTCCTTTTTTTTATTATATAAGATTAAAATTTAAAAATGTCTTTCTATACAAAATAAAAGATAATTTTGTAAATAAATAGAATAATAGATATTTTTATGCTTAGATTTTAAGTGTGGAGTCTGTTTATTTTGTTAATTTAAATTTATAATTTAAATTAAGATATAATTTTATATAAAATTTTTTATTATAATAAAAAAATTAAATATAATTATTTTTAAAAATTTTTTATTATAATAAAATTTAAATTAATAAAATAAATGAGATTTAAAAGTGCGATAGTCTAAAATGAAAGCTGTCAAAACGAAGGATAAAAATTGAAAATTATCCTTTTGTAACTATTCTTCTCTCATTCTTGTCCTTGATTTTCTCAGCCAGTACGTCAGCAATAAAGCGTAACATGTTCATGTTGTACGGATCATTTATATGTTGTAACCACACATCCCATTAGTGGCCCTGCAATTGCCAGAGTCTCTCCCCTAAGATTTTAATCTCTTCGTTTTGTGCCAGGCTCAGTTGTGTGTTTACATTACCCGAGTGTTCTTTTCTTTTTCTTTTTTTTTTTCTTCCTTTTCTTTTGGCTGAAAACGAAAGATAGAAAAATGGCGAAGTGTAACAAAGAACAGAACCTGAAGAAGGCCTTTGGATGGGCTGCTAGGGATACTTCTGGGGTTCTCTCTCCTTTCCATTTCTCAAGAAGGTTCCTTCTCTTTTCCCTTTCTCAGCTCTTAATTGATTTTATTTTCTCGAGAGCATGCTATTTGCTCCTCGGGTGGAAATAATAGATTTTAACCGTTAGATTAGTTTTTAACGGTCAGATCTGTATAAATATTTATTAAAAATTTACAATTTATTATATAAAATTATTCTTATTACAGATTAAATTTTAAAAAATTAATTTAATAATAAAAATAAAATTTCTATTGATAGAGTAAAATAGCATGCTCAATCATAGAGGCTTTTTCTTTTCCTTGACAATCTTCGGTCTGCTTCTAGTCTAGATTGCTCACCTTGTTTGTTTTGTTAGTTTAAGTTTTCTACTCGCATTGAAAAATAAATTTATGTTGGAGAAAATGCTGTAATATAAAAGTTGAATTTAAATTTTTGGATGAAAAAATAATTCAAACTCCTCATAGAGAAAGAACACGAAAAAAAAAAAAAAAAAAAATGTTTTCTATTATTTCTACGACCTTGGTTATGTAGATGTGCAATATTGCGATGTACATGTAAATCTAAAACTTTGGCTTGCGTGTGGCTGTTCGGTTGTAGAGAAAATGGAGAAAAAGATGTTACCTTCAAAGTGTTATACTGTGGGATATGCCACTCGGACCTTCACATGGTTAAAAATGAATGGGGAACGACCACTTACCCTCTTGTCCCTGGGTAAGTTTTAGTTTTACTCTCAAAAGTTTATTTCTTCTTTACTAATCACAAGAAGATTGATGAAAATCTATTTACGAGGGTTTTTCTGATAATATAAAAAAAAATAAATTGATAGTTTTTATTTTTAGTCGTTAGATCTATATAAAAAATTATTTATTCTGTATATTTTTTAAATCTAATGTGATTTTGACAAAAACTAATAGTCAGAAACTGACATTACTTTTAAGGACCAGAGAAAATCCCTTTTTTCTATTTGTTATATGGGGTGCAAAAATTAAAGGGCCCGTTTGGTATATGGGTGCAAATCAAGGTTCTTGATTATGACTTTTGAAATTTAAATTATAGTAAAATTAAAATTATAAATTTACACTATTAGGAGAATCCATATACTAAACATACACAAAATTAATTAATTGTTGATTACGTAGAGCGAAAATTGGCGTAAGCCACAAAAGACGTAGTCATAGAAATTGCTAAATTGACTAACGTAAATTGTCAATCTAAAAATGTCATTTGATTTTAAAGTTTTTTTCCTTGATATTAATAGTAAGACCTGCATACATAAATACCAAGGTATACAAAATTTCAGCCCTTGCAATAGATCAAAACACTAGTACCGCAAAATGCTAAAGTGTATAAAAAATAAGAAAAAAAATAGATGATTTTGTGCAAATTTATTATTTATTGTTCTAAATAATTATTAATTAGGTGTTATTGTGGCTTTTTATTTCTTTTTATTAATTAAATGATAATTATTTATTTTTTAATGGAGTAAAATAAATAATATTATTTTACCATCTTGTGTGGTATTTCTTTTTTTTTTTTTTAATAATCTGAAAGTTTTTTTTTTTTTTTTTTTTTTTTTTTTGAGTTCCACCTGAGCAAAATAGCTCGAATCGATTTTTCCATCATCAAAGCTATATTATAATGAATTGTCTATACTATACATCCAAAAAGATGCTTGTCGTCCTGAAACTTTGTCTGTAAATATTGGGGAAAAACACCGTGCATTTAGAAAAATTGTTAGGAAGATCCTAATATAGGCTCGAAAATTTACACAAGAATTCTTCAAAGAAAGAACACAGAATATTTTATCGAGATTCAGATTCTAAGAATCATACATCCCCGTTGGGTTCATTTGCGAGAAACCCTTTCCACTAGTTAAGAATTGATTACACCCTCAATCCTCGCCACTCTCAAAGATTACAAAGAAGAAACAACCCAGAACAGAAAACTGTACAGTGGAGACCCAACCACAATCGTGGGTCTCTGGAAAAATACCTAGTGAGTAAATCACTCTTTACTCAGATTTTTCCCAGTACCCAAACGCACCCAGATCTCTCAATATACCACATTTTCTCTCACTTGTTTCTCTCTCTTTATATAATCAATTCTTCATGTCGTTTTTCCAAGAATTACTCCTCACAACATTCCACCTTAATTTCTGAAAAACGACAGTGTCGATTAACCCTGAGCTTCTCGCAAAGTTCATTGCCCTGACTTGATATAATCAAGTCTTGCCAATGCTCAGCAAGTCCAGACACTTCTGGAACTTGCTTGCATTGACAACCTTAGTAGCCATATCTGATGGATTTTCTTATGTGTTGATCTTCTCAAGTTCTATTGACCCTTCTTCAACCTTTTTTCTTATGAAGTGGTGTCGTACGTCAATGTACTTTGTCTTTTTATGATACACTGGATTCTTACAGAGGTGAATTGATGATTGACTATCTTAATAAATCACAGCAACTCCTTTCAATACTTTCAGCTCCTTTAACAGACCCTGAAGCCATATAGCTTCTTTAAAACCTTCTGCTCCAACTATATATTCTGCTTCAGTGTAAAGCAACTACTGATTGTAGTTGTGACTTCCAGCTAATGTAGTTTCCTCCTAGTGTCATTTCATCAGCTGAAGTAGACCTCCTTTTGTCTAGATCCCCTGCAAAATCAGAATCCACAAAGCCTTCCAAGTTCAAAGGGTTAGAACTTTGTTTATAAATCAAAGCATAATTCAATGTACTATTGACATACTTCAAAACCCATTTTAGTGTTGGCCAATGTTCTTGTCCAGGATTAGACATGTATTTACATATACACTTACTGCATAAGCTAAATCAGGTCTTGTGCAAATCATGACATACATTAATAACCCTACAGCACTATAACAAGGAATCTTGGTCATTTTAAGCTTTCTTCTTTTGTTTCTGGAGACTGTTTTGCAGAAAGCTTAAAATGACCAGCCAAGGGTACTTTAACAGATTTAGATTGATGCATAGGGAAGTTTTGAACAACCTTTCTTAAATACTCTTCCTGAGACAGATACAGAATTTTCTATTTTCGGTCTCTTTTAATATCAATTCCTAAAATTCTCTTTGCATAACCTAAATCCTTCATATCAAATTCAACACTTAGCATTTTCTTGGCCTCATCAATTTTTGCTAAGTTCTTACTGGCAATCAGTATATCATCTACATAAAGTAGAAGATATATTGTATTGTCAGTATTAGTCTCCTTAAAATACAAGCAGGAGTCATATTGACTCCTAATAAATTCTGCTTTAATCATATGTTGATCAAATCGCGTATACCATTGTCTAGGGGATTGTTTCAGCCCATGTAGCGATTTTCTCAACAAACAAACTTTATGTTCACTACCTTTTACCTCAAAACCCGGTGGTTGATTCATGTAGATTGTCTCCATGAGGTCGCCATGTAGTAAGGCAGTTTTTACGTTCATCTGCTCTGGATGCATGTCTCTGTAAGCAACCGCTGAGAGGATTGTTCTTATGGTCTTATATTTTACAACTGGAGAGAAGACTTTAGTGTAATCAATCCCCTCAACTTGAGTAAAGCCTTTTGCAACCAACCTCGCCTTGTACCTCCTGGGTTCTTGAGATGTGGCTCCTTCCTAAATTTTAAAATTCCATTTGCAATCCACTACCTTTTGTTTCTTTGGCTTGTCTACTAGAACCCAGGTATTATTTTTCATCAAAGAATGCATCTCCCCTTCATGGCCGCCAACAATTTGTTGGCATGTTTGCTGTTGACTGCTTCCTCATATGATTTGGGTTATGTTGCTTCTATTTCTCCAGCCATATTCAGGGCATAAGCAGTCAAGTTGCCGTCATCATATCTCTTTGGTGGTCTTATTGTTCTCCTCTCCCTATCTCGAGTCAGCATGTATTCTGACACACTTTCTGGGGGTTCTTGTGTGTGTTCAGTGAGACTTTCGTCCGTGGCAGCTTGCGGCTCTTCAGTGGTTTGTTGTGGTTCTTCGGGTTCAACTTCATCATCTTGTTGTCTGGTTCCTCTAATTTGTTCCACCTTAACTTTGAGGTCTTATCTTGAAGTTGTACCTGCATCAAGTGAGGGAGAGCCAGCAGTATCCTTTCCTCTTTTCAAGTAAGGCATGTCATATTCATTAAAAATTACATCTTGGCTATTAATTATTTTAAAATGGGGCCCTTCTTGAACACATAGTCTATAACCCTTAACACCATCCGGATAGCCTAAAAATATGCATTTTACTGATCTGGGATCTAGTTTCCCTTCTCTTTGGTGTGCATAAGCAGCACAACCAAAGACCCTAAGGTTACTTAGGTTTGGCGGTTTTTCAGTCCAACATTCTTCAGGGGTTTTATGGTCAATAGGTTTACAAGGGCTCCTATTAATTAGGTACTTAGACCCGATCCAAAGAGCATACACCTAGCACGTTCCACTAGTGTTCTATTCATTCTTTTGGCTACCACGTTTTGTTATGGGGTCTTTTTGACCGTTCTATGTCTAAGGATACCATTTTCTTTACAAAACTCGGTAAAGATATCTTGACAAAATTACATGTCATTATTTGTCCTAAGGGCCTTTAGTTTCTTACCAGTTTGGTTTTCTACCAAAGTTTTCCAATGCATAAACTTAGTAAAACATTCATCTTTAGTTTTTAATAGAAAAACCCACACCTTCCTAGAATGATCATCAACAACAAAAAGAAAGTACCTAGCATTACCATGTGTTTGTGTTGATTTTGGCCCCCAAAGGTCAGCATGAACATAGTCCAATGGAGACTTTGCCCTGAATGTTGATGCAGCAAACTTAAGTCAGTGTTGCTTTCCTAGGACACACAGCTCGCAAAAGTCAAGCTGATCTATCTTGCATTTGCCGAGAAGTCCTTGTTTATCGAGTTCTCTTAGCCCCCTTTCACTAACATGCTCAAGGCGTTTATGCCATAGATCAACCTCTGAGTTCTCTTTAATTACTGCACTGGTTGACCCTGTTACTACATGCTCTTCTAGTACATATACCCCCTGATGTTTTCTACCTTTAAGTACTACTAGAGATCCTCTTAGAACCTTTAAGATTCCATCTTCTGTCTTGTAAGCATATCCAGAATCATCTAGTGCCCCAAGAGAGATAAGGTTCCTTCTAAGCTCTGGGATGTCTGATATTTTTTAGCACATGTTGTGTTCCATTTGACAGTTTCACAACAACCGAACCAACTCCAACCACTGAACAAGAATGGTTGTTTCCCATCAGGACCCTGATGCAGATCTAAGGAAAAACATCATTTTCACGTTTGCATTTGCTTTAGAGCTAGTTTCAGAACAGTCGTAGCAGTTGTTGGACTATCAATTTAATACCATACTCGGTGCAGAGATCCTAAGTAGTGGCTTTTCCAAATCTACTTTTTTAGTCAAAATAATATTTTGGTATAGTGGTCATTTAGCTTCTCCAACCCAAAACCAATTCTACCTATTTCACAACTCATGCTTAAACGCCAAACTGTTCATATTGGTACAATTTAGATGTAATTAACCTAGTATTTTTACTGAGTAGTACTGATCAAATCACATGTGCATTCAGGTGTTTTTTTTTTTTTTTTTTTTTTTTGGCTGGAATATCAAGTCAGATCACCCTCCTTTCCCACGAATCCAAGTCGAAATCACATTCCATTCATCATGCCTATCTGAAAACGATCATATGCTGGAACATTCATATCGAATGAGTACAGAAGCACAAATAGGACTGCTGGAAATTTCACATAATTCATGCGTGCCTATAAATTACTTCAAACTGAAAAATGACTCAAAAGAAAAATTAATAGTACCCACGTGAATTTGCCAATATGAATAATGGACTAAATCAAGAATCCAAGTGGCACAGTAGCCTTGGCGACTGAACATTTGAGAGAGAGAGAGAGAGAGAGGGTTAGAGTATGGAAGCTTGGAGGCTGGGGCGAAGATATAAAGGAGAGAACCAAAAACAGAATGAGACAGAAAGAGGCAACAATTCACCAAACCTTATAACACCTTTATATAAAAGTTAAAAGTACAAAATTATAGGATAAACAAAATTAAGAAAATTACTAGTTGCTTTTGAGAATTCGCATGATTTTGCTTGTGGTGATGCTCTTGGCTTGAACTACACCGTGAGAATCACGAAAGAATGAAGGCCAATTTGGAACGGAGGGAAAAAAAAAAATATTGATTTAAGCCATAAAAATGGAAGAAAAAAAAAAGTTAAATAGAAAGAAGACCAAGATAGAGAGAGAAAAAATACAAACTATCTGATGAAGATGGCTTCTCTATGTTGTTTAAAAAAAATTAAAAAATTAAAAAATTAAAAAAAGAGTACAGCTGTCAAAGTTAAGGTTTAGAGACTAAACAGTTGTACTTTTCAATAAAAACCCTCAAATCTAGACAGGTTGTATCTCAAGTAAAGACACACCAGCATCTCTAAACTAAAACAATCACATATGCACTAAACCAAAGGTACTTGAAGTACAAAAAAATGCATCGCCTCTTCCTTATAATCCTATAGATATAGAAACTTGGTTGACATTTGAGTAAGAAATGTCTGAGACTTTAGACAACCAATTTGCTGAACGGGCTAGACAACGAACGACCAACAAGAAAAATTAATATATAAAATACAAAAGCAGAATAAATTGTATTGTAGTTATTAGCACCAACCTGAAACTGTCTTGTGTAATTTTATACAAATTAGAAGTGATAAAACTAAGTATTTTATTTTTTTTTTTTTTTTTTTGACAATTTGAATGCTAAGGATTTTAAAAATATAACAATTTTTTAAAATTGTTACAAATTTTTGTTGGAACGAGGGAGAGGTGCATTTAAGTTTTCATATAATGTTTTAGCTATTGATCCAGAGTTGTCATAGAATTGAGAAAATATTGCAGGCATGAGATTGTTGGTGTAGTAACAGAGGTGGGAAGCGAAGTGAAAAAGTACAAAGTGGGCGACAAAGTGGGCGTGGGCTGTTTGGTGGGAGCATGTCACTCCTGCGACAACTGCACTAACAACCTCGAGAATTATTGCCCCAAGGTGATCTTCACCTATGGCGCCACATACCACGATGGCACCCCCACCCAAGGAGGCTATTCGGACATGATGGTGGCAAATGAGCACTTCATCATCCGCATTCCCGATAACCTACCACTTGACACTGTAGCCCCTCTCCTGTGCGCTGGGATCACAGTTTATAGTCCCTTTAAGTATTTTGAACTAGCTAAACCTGGCTATCATGTTGGCATAGTTGGCCTAGGTGGTTTAGGCCACCTGGCAGTGAAATTTGGCAAGGCTATGGGGATTAAGGTTACTGTGATTAGTACCTCTCCTAACAAGAAGAAGGAAGCCATTGAACATCTTGGAGCTGATTCATTTTTGGTCAGTCGTGACCAACATGGAATGCAGGTATGCATCCATGATATTAATCATTATAACTTTGAATTATTACTTATATGTGCTTAGTTAAACTATGGTACCTAATCATTGTTCATGTTTTTGCGTGGAAAGGCTGCCATTGGCACTATGGACGGTATCATTGACACAGTTTCTGCAGTGCATCCTCTTGTGCCTTTGATTAGTCTGTTGAAGTCTCATGGAAAGTTAATCATGGTTGGTGCACCGGCTCAACCACTTGAGGTACCGGCCATGCCTTTAATCCTGGGTACGTATGCAGCAAAAGTCAACTCACCGTGAAAAAATAAATAGATAAATAAACACAACACGTTAAAATAATAATTTTAGTTTTGTTGAGAGTATTTCTTTTTTTTTTTAGGATAAATGATTTTATTATTTCAAGAACATGACACTCGATCATAAGAAAAAAGAGAACACACCTTTCAAGAACTTCATAATATAATTCTTTAACCATGTGCATCATTGCTTGAAAATTATTTAAAACAATGCTTTCTTGTTGGATGCATGTAAGCAAGTGTGAAATTGATCGGCACAATGATGTATAACATTTTGATTGCTGTCATTTTCAATTCTGTGTATTAACTATGCATTGTAATTTGAACCGAATAACAGGAAGGAAGATGTTGGTTGGAAGTTGTATTGGAGGGATGAAGGAAACTCAGGAGATGATTGATTTCGCTGCAAAGCACAACGTAACATCTGAGATTGAAGTTATCCCAATGGATTATGTGAACACTGCAATGGCGCGACTTGTCAAGGGAGATCTCAGATATCGATTCGTCATCGACGTTGCGAACACATTGAAGCCTAGCTCTTAAGAAACTTGCTTTGCTTCTGCTTGTTCTAAGGAGAGAATACTGAATTTGGATGAAGGTGCATTTTCACTAGCTTTATTAACATCTTAAATAAAGGAATTGTTTTCATCTTCGTAACTGCGAAGCAAGTGAGTTCACTTGTGCTGTGAATTAGTTTCTCGTCTCATGTTTTCCTTTTCTTGATGTTACGGGGAGAGAGAGAGAGAGAGAGAGAGAGAGAGAGAGAGAAAATTGATGTTTCTCATTAATGGCCCAAGAAGTTGTGGGCCTCTGCTTCTTGACTGTTACCAGTTGTAGTATACATTCATTCACGTGGCATGGTCCCAACCTTTCTTAATATTCATGTGGACGTTTTTGCCCACACCTGCAGTTTCAACTTTTACCGTGCAATTTTGTGGTTTCCTGCCTTGCCAGGTAGTGCATGGACAAGAATTTCCCATACTAATTTTAATGTATAAAAAACAAAACAAAAAACAAAAACAAAAGAGAAAATTGATCAAGCATCAGGTTCTTTTTGTTTGCTCAAAAAAAAAAAAAAAAAAAAAAAAAAAAAAAAAAAAAAAAAAAACTAATACTAGCGCTATCAGGAAAGGAAGTTTTTTTTTTTTTTTTTTTTTGCAGAAAAAAAAAGTTGAGCAAAAATGTATTAGTTTCTTCTCAGCCAAAAGAAAAAGTTCTCAGTTTGTTCAGTGACTTCACCATATCTTTTACTTCGAGCAATGCATATATACCAGAAAAACTAGTTCATCAAAACCGCAATTTACAAAGCTCCTGTTTATTTCAACAATTTAAACTGCTTGGAATTTAAACCTCAGTTCACGATTTAAATTGATGTTTGGGAGAAAAAAATTCAAAGACAATTTAAACCGTTAACAATGGTTCAAGAACAACTCAAATTGTTGATTTTAAAATTCACTTCCCTTTAAATTCTAACAATCTGAATTGTTGTTAATAATCCAATAGTTTCATATTCTACATTTTCTCTCTAATTTCAATCTTAAAATGTTAATGACTTTTTTATTTTATTATGATTAAGATGATTTTTATAAATGTATTCATAATAAAGAGAGGATTAAATCCTCACTCATTACATATTTTTTAATGTCATTTATAATGAAGTTTATTTGTTACAAAACTCTAATGACAGTTTTCAACACTTTTATCCAAACACAATTCGGATTTTAATCCCAATTCAAATTATAATTTTTTTACATATCCAAATAATAGTTTGAATCATTACAGTTCAAATTCTACAGTTCTATAAAAAGGTTCAAATATTCATGGTTTAAGTTTTTGAACCAAACAAGACCAAAATTAAGTCTAAATGAAAGGGAAAAGCTTGAAGGAACATAGCAGCACACACTGATTCTAAAACTAACGACTGGTTCTTAAAGATTTAAAAACTCTCAATTTCAATAGTTATTTCTAAGATATCTTCATTAGCGTTAACCTAGAATCTAGAAATCAAGAGTTCCAGTTCTGGAAGATCCAGAACAACTGCCAGATGTGCTGTAAGAACTCCCACTTGAACCATCAATAGGGGCTTGATTTAGACATTCCAAAACCAAAAACCTCCGCTTCTGCAACTTTATTGAGAATGTTGTTGCCTCAAGAATCACAGGAAACTGCCAACACAATTAAATTAATTGACATAAATAGTCGAGCTACAACAACGATGGATTGAAATCGAAACCATCTCACTCAACCAGATTATTAAGGAGCTATAATCAAAACGGCCCAGTTTGTAGTAACAGGAAAGTAATAGAGCAACCGCTCTAGTGCTCCTAGTTATAACATTTATTTTGCTGAGCTTACACGGTGAAATACAGTAACTTACAATTATTGTTTGTAAGAAAGCCAATACACATTTTCAGCTTGGTATTGCACCAAACTCAATCAGACAAAAAGGTGACGTGCCGCTTTCTAGTGAATATGAAGCGTGAAGATCAAGCAAAAAAGAGCAGTACTATTTGGCATCAGTGACGGTGCCCAGCACTAGTGATGCTTTCTAACTTTTTCAACAAAAAGAGCATTATACATAACGAAAGTGGAGCACCAGAGAGATTAATATAAAATTAGGTTTACGGCAAAGCACGTGTTAGAGAATACCTGTGTATTAATACGAGCTACTTTGTGCACGTTAAGAAGGCCAATCATGTCTTGGTAACCAGTGAGAAGCTTAGCCAAGTCCTTATCTTCATCTGGACCAGTTATTCATTAAGAGTTATTATTGAAAAATTATTGAGGACGAAATGCATACGTAAAAGCTAACTATAAACCTGGAATTGCTTTGACAGAAAGCAAGGTGTCAGCCATGTGCTGCCATCTTTTGGAGGTTGATAGTGAAAGAAGGGTTGATGGGAAGGTGACCAAGGCAACCGCATTTGAAGACCGCACCATGCCCTTCAAAGATCTAAGAAAGGAAAGCACGTCCCATTCCTGAACGCCAATAGTAATTGAATTCAATAAAATACTTAAGTTACCATACGTGCCATTTCGACCACTATAATTTTAAAGCAAGGAAACTTATCAAAAAAGGTCTTCATGAAAGAGGAGAAAGAACATATAAAGAAAACAAAATAAAAAACAAAATAAACACTAACAATCAAAAAAAAAAAAAAAATATATATATATATATATATATATGCATTTCAAAACAGAGGCTAATTTAACAAAGAGATTAAGAGAAAACTTTAACTGCTACTCACCATGTCGGAGTGTACAAATTGTGGAGCACAAAGTGACTGAATAGCGATACGACCAGCAACGGAAACACTGCTTTCGTTCCTAGGATTTGGCAAAACAAAAGAATAGAACAAACGAAAAGGTTATGTTTTTAATTAAAGTAGGGATAGCAAATAAAAAAATATTATGAGCCACACAAATGCCTTTTGTATATAACCATAATAAGTGCATTAATGCCTTTCATATCACGGAATGCAGTTAGTCTCACAAGAACCCCTTAAGAGAGCTGCACAGGACATCCTTAAGAAATTTGAAATATCAAGAAAAAATAAAAAATAAAAAAAAACTTCTCACATGTTTAAATTTGCGAGATGTTGAGGCTGCCTCACTTGAGGCGCTCAAAAAAAGCCTCAAGGGCTAAGCCTCAGGCTGTTTAAGAGGCGTACGCCTCACATACATGAGGCGCGCCTTGAGCCTTACCCACGAGGCATTCCTCTTTCTCTATTTTTTTTTGGGCTGAAACAAATGTAGCCAAGCCCTAGAATAAACAAATTCTTTGTTCAGCCATTGAGTTGCATAAGTTGCTTCTGAAAAATAAAATCCCAGAAAAAAAAAATTTTAATAAATAAAAGGACATCAAGTTATTTCCGAAAACAAATTTTAGAGAAGTAGAGATGTTGCTGCTGAAAAATCAAAGAGGCAGTTGTTGTGGAGTGGAGACTGGAAACGCTAAATCTGACTTGTTTAAAACAAAGGGAGAAAAAATTATTCCTATGGTTATTTAAGGCTTACACCTCGCCTCATAACACAAAATGCGAGTACCCAATTGTGCAATTTAAAACCTTGTCTTCTCATAAAGGACTCGTGTTTGCTAAATGACTGGAGTGCATCTAGTCCTGCTTCATCTTGACTGAAAAAAAAGGCCCCACGAGTTTTCTTAAAAATAAAAAGAAAAGACTAGGTTGCCGGTTTCATCAACCAACTCAAATGAACGTAAACTCATATGCCAGACATCACTATTTGATAAGTTAGATAATAGGCCAGAAACTAATAAGACCAACCTTGAAAATTGAGACAAAAATGCTGCACAACGATCATGAAGTGCAACTAGATTTTGAGAATCTTGAGTGCTAACACAGTCTATCTGCTTGCCGATCAGAAATTGCCTCTCCAAGGGCTTCCGCAGGTCAAAGTCATTGCAAAACTCTTTCTTACTATCTAACAATATTTAGAGCATCTTATGTTTGTCATAATGCACACTAAACTGCTCAAATGTTGAACTAGGTATAAAAAGCAGACTTCTCATTACACCAGACAATTAGAACATCATATGACTAGTAGAGTGCATAATACCACGACTATCTTAAGTCTAACCACACTCACCTCTATTACTATCCAAACTCTGATGATTTTCATCAAAATACTTTTTGTATTGCCAAGCTATTCTCAATCCCTTCTCCTGAAAAATTTCCCACCAAACTATGAAGCTCTTAAATTTCACCATATTGAAGTAAAAATATATGGATATACAAATAAGAAGTTTGAAAAGAAACTAGACCTCATCAGAATCTCGCTTAGAAGATTTTTCATCCTTAGATGATCCGGCACTAGGTAAAGTACCCAAAAATCCTCTAGGGTCCTTAGATGGACTGGCATAGAGAAGAGGTTGGTTATGAACAAGTCCTTGAGACATGAAATTCCTCAGCAAAAGCAAATGATGAGGTGCCTCTGCATCTTCAATCACCATGACTAGACTTCCCAAAGAAAACCCACCGCCTAAAATCTCTATAATTAAAAAGAAAAATGGTATGAGAACTGGAAGAAAATAAATGTTCTAGTGGAAAAGACTACCAAGTAAAATAAACAAAAGGCAATTACTATCAAGGTCCGGTACGCCGGATGAGATGAATGTTGTGCCGTTTGGACCATGCTTAAGTCCAGATGTTAGAGACGATGATGAAGCAGAAACGTTGCGAGAAAAACTGCCTATCCGAGGCCTGAAAGCAGCCATGGCTCCTCAAATACTGCCAACTACTTCTGAGAGAGAACCCAAAGACTATGACCACGGCTGTACCCATATAACTGTTAGATTCCCATAGCTTAGATATGCAAGAAACATATTGAAAAAAAATAATAATCACATCTTCTAAAAGTAAATTTTTCGAAACAGAAGACAATAACCTCTCCATAGTTCATCGATCAGGATCGAATTTCTATGATCAAACGCCCTACTTGATAAAATTTGGTAACTATTTCCAGCAAAAAAAAAAAAAAAAAAAAAGGGAAAAGTAACCATTACATTATTTTTGACGTTACATTCACAGCTTAACTCATTAACAAGATGGTACCTTTGGGGAATTTTATCGAACAGTTTCTCGGCAATACGTAAAACGGTAGAATTTTCACAAAGACGAAGTACGAACAACTAATACAAGTGATTTAAACGAGAAAACTCTTGCTAACAACACTTGAAAATTGATAGCACACGTAGAAATCAACATAGATACGCAATTCTCACTATTCGTTTGCAATGAGCCAAATGTAATAACACCTATAATAGGTGTCGTCATATTTTTCACCAAAGTAAGAAAATAGAAATTCACCTTATTATTTTTCTTTTCTTCTCTGATTTTCCTTCGTTTTCTGAGAAACCAAACTGAAAAGTAAATACGTTATATCCTGGATGTGAAGTTAGCAGAAGGTCTCACTCAGGGCTCGGACTACAGAAACAGCAGTGGTATTCCCAGACCAATTTTTTGCCAGATAATTTGCCAATTTAGTACTCAGATCCTCTGTGCAATAAAGTTTCGCCACCTTAATTTAAAAAAAAAAAAAAAAAATGATGAAATAAGAAGAGAGAATCTGCGCGGGGCTCGTCTCTTGGTGCTACAGATAGTGCACGATCCAGCGGGAGAATATTTGATAAAAGAGACCGGAGAAAATCAAAATTTGGGGAAATAGGCCGGTTTTTTTTTATAACAAAAAAATGATGACGTGTATCACACGTGGCAAAAAATGGGTCCTATTAGTCTCAAAATGGGTCATTTTTTCAAAAACTCTCAAAAAACCCTCAATCTCTCTCGACCGACCCTCTCTCTCGACCGACTCTCTCTCTTCCTCCCACCCGACCAAATCCTCCGTGATTCTCTCCGATCACACGTCACCGACCGACCACCTCTCGTCTCGGCCGGCCGACCACCTCACCAAACACCGACGTTACCTAAAACCGACCAAAACCGACCTCCATTCCCACTAAAACCGACCAAAAACCGATACTAAAACCGACCCACCACCACGAAAACCGACTAAAAATCCGGCAGCTTTTAGAAGTAATGGCATCACAAAGCGACTCTTCCTCAACTAAAACGGCCATTTCCCGAACACATGAGGCAACGGAATCGACTGAGGTAATATTCTTATTTGACATTCTTATATATTTTTTTTTTGCAAGAACAAAAACTTAATATAAGCAACATTGGTCTGTTCAAAGTCGGTTTAGGTTTTGGTCTGTTTGCAGTCGGTTCTAGGTCTGTTTAAAGTCATTTCTGGTGGTCGGTTCTTAGTCGGTTCTGGTCGATCATGGTCGGTTCTAATTGATTTTGGTCGCTCACATGCAATCGGTTCTTGGTCGGTTCTTAGTCGGTTCTTGGTCGGTTTTGGTCGTTTTTGGTGGGCCTCTGCTCGGTTTTTGGTCGGTTCTTTCTGCTTGGTCCATTCTCTGGGATTTTTAGGTCGGTTCGGTCGTGTCATGGTCGGTTCTGTCATTTTGGTCTGGTTCGACCTATGTTTACATCTTATTTTCTGATATGACCTCCCAAAGTACAACACTGGTGAAATTCACGGGATCGGACATCTAAAGGCGTTAATGGATCCTGTCAGACGGAGTATTTCCCGATCAAAGTGACGATGAAGTCCAAGATTGAGGCGTTGGAGGTAATTAGGCGTAGTCTAGACCCCGAGATAGAAATGCCAATCTTCAAGGAGTCCGCCTTCGGACATTTTATTTCAATGTCTCGAAAATATGACATATTGTGGGGTGTTGACACACTATCCGCTTTTAAGGCGATAGAAACAAGGAAAAGACATGAGTTGTGGTTCAAGGTTAATGGAACCGCAACTCGGTTTGGAATGAGGGAATTTGCTTTAATAACCGGGTTGAACTGGGGGAATCTCCCGAGCCGACGTGATCTTGAAAGCTTCAAAGAGCGTAAGATTATTGAGCATTTCAACTCCCCGTAGTACTTGTTGCGCATTTAAGAAGATTGTTGATAGGATAAGATAAAAGGTAGCGATAAAGCAAAGATCGCTATCATTTATTTTTAGCACAAGTACTATTATCGGGGACGAGAAGAAGACCGTCTCAACGGATTGGGTCATCTTTACGCTGATTTACTTAGAATTCTTCAACAGACTATCCATGGGGCGGGGGTGTCTTTTGAATGCACTCTGCGGGCTCAAGAAGAACTTGAGAGACAAATACCAAAAATGGGTTCGGAAAGGACGCAATAATAAGAGCGTCAAGGAAACCTACTCAATATGCGGGTTTCCTTGGGCCTTCCAGTATGTTATCTGATTATGTTAATAACTTTTCATGCATTATAGTAAATTGGTTTACTAGACTTTAAAAAATTGGTTTAACGCAGTTTGGGCATTCAAACGTTTCCAAGCATCGGCGCCACGTTTGCAAAAGATGGTTGAGGGCGTCTTCCCGAAATGCTCAAATGGGAGCAACGCCGGGTTTCCTTAGTCGAGGTTAGACAAATAGACGACCTCATGCACGCAGTGGCGGTAAGGGTTTGAATACAAAGTTTTTGTTTGTGTAAATTTTACAAAATAGGTTTTTTTTCTACAATATGTTTCTACCTAAATAATCATTGAATGTATGTTTTTTAATGTACAGGGAATGACCGTATTCATTCTTTATCCCAATCGAGGAGGAAATGAACAAGATGTGCATGAGGTCGATATGCCTTATGCCGACCAAGAAGATGCCGAGATTGACCAGCTTTGCATCAATTTTGGACTCGGTGCACAAATGGTCCATGTCCAAAAGTCAAGCCCCCGAAATGTTTGGTCGTCTCCAACTACTTCCCCAACAACAACAAAGAAATTCCCCAACAACAACAAAGAACTTCCCCAACAACAACAACAACAACAACAACAACAACATCAACAACAACAACAACAACAACAACAACAACAACAAGAATAACAACAACAACAAAGAATAACAACAACAAAGAATAAAGACGATGGTATGTCTATTGACCACATAGTGGACGTGCTCTATCACAAGATGATAGAGTACAATGGTAGACATTTTGATGCCATCAATAGGAGGCTAGACTCGCTAGACCAATCCGTTAGGGAAATTAGGGTCAATCTAGCGGGTCTAGCAAAACAGCACCGGCGAGGCGGGCGGGCACGAGGGAGCTTGACCTCCCTCGGGTTCAGCCAGGCACGGCTGACCTCCCTCACGATCGGCCCGGGCACAGGCGGATCTTGACCCTCGGGTTCGGCCGAGCTGAGGCGGTCTTGACCTCCCTCGAGGTTGGCCGGGCAGGCGAACCCGGCCTCCACTCAAAGTTCAGCCCAGGGCAGGCGAGAACTCGACCTCCGCCGGGTTCAAAGCCGGATCGAGGAGGCTCGGCGCATGAGCAGGAGTTCGGTCGGTCGAGGCACGAAGGTTGGCGACTTAAGGCCCCGGTATGGACTCACCTTACCACGGATCCCTGCGTGCGTGAGGAAAAAGGTGTGGACCTTCCGCGATGCTGTTGAGGCCTTCAACAAATGGAGTTCTTTGATCCTCTGACGGACTCCGAGTGATTGTATGCGACCTTGGAGATTGGAGGAAGGACTTCTTCCACGTCCTCTTGAAGCCGGGCGAATGGGTACATTTTAATGATGTAAGTAATCACAAAATATTTTCTAAATTTAGTCTTATTTTTATACCATTATCATTATCTTGAATTAATTTGTTATGACTTATATAAAAATTGACGAGGCATCGGGTCTTCTAGCAAAAAGGCGGTCAAGGGCACACGAGGGGCGTTCATTAAGGATATTGTCATCCTAGACGATATATTTTGCCAAAAGATGAAAGCGCGATACTTCATCAACAAAAAGGAATTGGCAACTTATACATTTGATGACGACCTTGATGAATATGTCCGTGGAGAAAGCGTAATTGGCGAAAATGGGATGACGCCAAGGGCTTCACTTTGCCTCTAAACATTCGGATGAAGCATTGGGTCGCGCTTTATGTTGATCTTTTCGAATGCAACATAAAGGTGTATGACTCGACTATTCCAATGTCTGAGATTCACGGATGCGAAGAGAAGTGGAGCCAATCGTTGTGATGATGCCCATGTTCTTGAAGCACACAGGTTTATTCAAACATCTAGGCGATAAACTTGAGTGTACATGGCCAATGATTCGGGTGAAGGGGTTGGTGCTGCGAAGATCGAGCGATCTGCGGCCTTTTCACTTACAAATTTATTGAATACCTTCTCCGCGGACTCCTTTAGAAGACCGAAAGAAGAAAAAGTTGCAGATTACCGGCTTGAAGTCGCAGTCGGAATTTGGAGCGAGTTTAGGATGAAGAAGCCCCTGAGCCCAACTATATGAAATGTTTGCTGTTTTGGTTGTTGTAACATAAGAACAGTACATTGTTTAACATTGTTTTGGTTGTTTTGGTTGTTGGTGTTACAATATGTTCATTATTGGCATTGAGTTGCATTTATAATTTATCAAATTCTACAGGTTATTTTGGCTATGGAGAACCTTATACTTTATGGGGAAATGCTGCCCAAATTATTGTGTAATAAGTTATGTTTTTTTTTTAGCACTTTCACTCAAAACATCTGGGAGAGGTCTGTTCTAGAAAACAGACCTCTCTCGGTCTGTTTCTTTTAGATCACATATACGACACGGACCACGGCGCGCCGGGCGCGAACCGGTGCGCGCTGGCGGCGGACCAAAAGGGTTCGGCGCCGCTTGTGCCGCTGGCCGCTAGGGCCGTGTCCCGGGCGCGGGCAAGGGGTTGTCCCGGCCCGGCGCGGCGGAAGGGCCGTGGTCCCGGCGCTAAGGGCCACCCCCGACCAAGAACCGACTAACATAAGGAAATGGACCAAAAGCAGAAAAAACTAGTTTTATGAACAGGACAAGAACCTACTAACAAAAAAATGAACAGACCAAAAATGAAAAAACTAGAAAGAATGTACCAGAACCGACTAAGAACAGACAAGAACCGACCATGTTTGGCAAGAATGGTAATTCAACCCACCAAGAATGTATCTTAAGAACAGACTCAAGAACAAAATGTGTGAAAAAATTTAAAGGACATTGGTTTATGTAAAAGCAGCGTCGTTTTTGCAATATTAAACAACGCCGTTCTTGTTCACATTAATGAAGTGTTTACGAATTCAAAAACCAACGTTGGCTTTTGAAAACGACGCCGCCATCTTGTTCGATTGATGTAGTCTTTACGAAGTCAAAACCAACGTTGGCTTTTAAAAAGCGACGCCGGTCTCTTTGTTCGGATTGATGTAGTGTTTACGAAGTCAAAAACCAACGTTGGCTTTTGAAATAATAATAATAATGATAATAATAATAATAAATATTATAATAATAAAAATAATTCTATTAATAATAATAATTATAATAATTACAATAATAATATAATAAAAATCCAAAATTATCAAAATAATAATAATAATAATAATAATCATTAAAATAATAACAATAACAATAAATATATTAATAATAATAATAAATAATAATAATAATAAGTGTAATAATATGAAAAATAAAAATAATTATAATGACAATAAAAATTATAATAAAAAAATAATAAGCATAATGATAATTATTATCATAATTATAATAATAGTAATAATAAAAATATTAAAACTAATAATATAATAATAATAATAATAATAATAATAATAATAATAATAATAATAATAGTAACAGTAATAATAATAGTAATAACAATAATGATAATAATAATAATGAATAATTGTCATTGAATAGGTCTCTTTACTTATATGACTTAATAATAATAATAATTATTATTACTATTATTACTATTATTATTATTATTATTATTATTATTATTATTATTATTATTATTATGTTTTATTGTTTATTATAGTTATTATTATTATTTTTATAATTACTCTAATAATTTTTAGTTTGTTCTTGGTCTGTTCTTGGTCTGTTCTTGGTCTGTTCTAGGTTTTTTCCATTTCTAAGCAAATTTTTTTTTCATGTACAAACTAAAAAGTTTAGAATTACCCAAGAAGTCCGAGGAATATGAAAAAATATATCTTTTATATTTTTTCACAAATTTTGTTCTTGGTCCATTCTTGGTCCATTCTTGGTCTCATTCTAGGTTTTTTCCATTTATAAGCAAATTTTTTTTTCATGTACAAACTAAAAAGTTTAGAATTACCCAAGAAGTCCGAGGAATATGAAAAAATATATCTTTTATATTTTTTCAAAAATTTTGTTCTTGGTCTGTTCTTGGTCTGTTCTAGGTTTTTTCCATTTCTAAGAAAATTTTTTTTTTCATGTACAAACTAAAAAGTTTAGAATTACCCAAGAAGTCATAGGAATATGAAAAAATATATCTTTTATATTTTTTCACAAATTTTGTTCTTGGTCTGTTCTTAGTCTTGCATTCTTGGTCCATTCTAGGTTTTTTCCATTTCTAAGCAAATTTTTTTTTACAAAACTAAAAGTTTTAGAATTACCCAAGAAGTCCGAGGAATATGAAAAAATATATCTTTTATATTTTTTCACAAATTTTATTCTTGGTTCCATTCTTGGTCCATTCATGTACAAACTAAAAAGTTTAGGTTAGGAATATGTTCTTGCCAATTGGGTTCTTAGTTCTTGAAAATGCATTCTTGAAAGGCCTAGGTTTTTTCCATTTCTAAAGCAATTTTTTTTCTATTTTTAGAATTACCCAGTTTTGGTATATCTGTTCCTTTATTTTAGTCGGTTAAATTCTTGGGTTTTCCATCAATTCTTGCCAATTAAGGTGGTTCTTGAGTAGCCTTGGTAGGTTAGACACGGCCTATTTTTTTGCGCCGCCCTGCGCCGCGCCGGGCCATGGCCGCCCTTCTGCGCCCGGGCGGCCGCCTGCGCCGCGGGCGGGCCGCGGCCCCGCGGTAGTGACGACCCGTGCACGTGCAGCGCCGGGGCCGGCCCGCGGCCCGCGCGCCCGGGCCCGTGGCCCCGGCCGGCGGCGCCCGGACCGGCCCGGCGCAGGGCAGCGCCGGGACGTGTCCCGGCGCGCGCCCGGGCGTGTCCTGGCGCGGACCTAAAAGAATAGACCGAGAAAGGTTCATTTTTTGCCAAAAACAGACCTCTCGTCTGTTTTGATTCAAATTGTTAAAAAAAAAAAAAAATAAGTTATTACACACAAATTTGGGCAACATTTCCCCATAAAATATAAGGTTCTCCATAGCCAAAACAACTTTGTTGAATACGATAGATTCTAAATGCAACTTCGATTTGTTTGAAGTTTTCCTACTTAAAAAAAAAAAAAAAAAAAAAACCATTATTGTGAAAAAATTTGGGCACATTTCCCCATAAATGTAAGCTTCCTCAAAGCCATAATAAGTTGCTTTGAATATAATGAGGGTGAACAAGAAATTTCTAATGATAGTGTCCATATTACATTGTAAACAAGAAATTTATAAGTCATGATTATTACATCGGTGCGTTCTTACATTTCTTCGATAGTGTCCATATTGCCCACACCTAGCACATCGATTCTTTCTTCGTGTGAACTCACCTATCTTTTTGGGAATGCGTTTTTTGCTTGACCTACCCCTCTTTGGTTGAACTCATGGTGGAAGAAGTAGAATTTCCTTTACGTGATTCGAATATCCCATTCGCGAAGTATCCGCACAGATAGATTGTCTCGACATACGCAAGAGCCCAAACTTCTCGTCCCCTGTAGTATTTTGAGCATAAATCATAGAGTGACATTCCCCTTCTCTACAACATGATATTGCATGCTCGCATGGTATCTGCTCAAGGTCGAACACACGACAAGTGCAACTTCTCGCGCCAATGTTGACAATTACAGCTGCCTCTCCACCGTCACTTGGAACTCAACAAAGATTAAGTCTTGTGGCCGTTAGAAATCCCGCTTTGTTGTGCCTCTCACGAAGAGTTTTTTCCACACTTGGCGTTAACAATGTTTTAATTTTAGAAGCTTCGACCACTTGTTATTAAACCACTCGACATCTTCGCTTGTATAAAATTAAAGAGGGCAATGACAGGGGTAATCCCAACATCCTTGAGCATTGCGTTCATTGATTCGAACATGTTTGTGGTCATAATATTATATCGATTTCCTTTAAAATGAGCACGAGACCACATTTCAAAACGAACTTGCTCTCGTGGGTATCTAGCAACACCGGGATATCTTGCGGACAACTCATCAAACAAGACAGAAAAACTCGTCAATGCGGTAGGCCTCGGAGGTTCTAAAGAATAGTGGCGAAACACCGCTACAAAATGAAATTACTCTTGATGTTTTGAGACACATGCCATGTGCAACAACCGTGATGTGCTAATGAATAAACGTAGACAATGCATTACTTATACTTTGATTCCTATCGAAATAAAACTAATTCCTCTCGAATCGGTGACAATCACCTTCAAGTTCGAGAAGAACCATGTCCGGGATGCATCATTCTCTCGAGTCTACAATGGCCCATGCGATGGGATAACAATGACGTTCACTATCCTGCGTGCGGTGGCAACTAACAACGTACCTCTAAATTTTCCCTTCAACCACGTTCCATCAACACCGATAACTTTCCTCATGCAACCGAAAACCTCGTATACAAGGTCCATATGCTAGGAAAAGATACATAAAACTGTTACATTCATCAAAATGAATATTGGTGATCTTTGTCGTGATTAGTAAGAGACACCATATGAAAGTATGATGGGAGCCGAGTGAAGCTTTCTTGGCCGTACCTCTTACGAGTTGAAGTGCATGCTCACGAGCCTTCCATCCTTTGTAATAATCGAAGGTCGTCCCCGAATTAAATCACGGGCATATTTACAATTGATTTCGAACCGGGCCCTGTTTGACGCCTACAAATTGATTTTTCATGCAACTTCCAATAACGGAGTTGCGTTGTTTGCCCATTGACGAACGCTTTTCTAACGAGCAAGAGTGAACACCATTATACTTGCGGATTACAAACATGTTCGACGGTCTCAATTTGCGTGCTCGGATCGCCACACACATTTCGGATCCACACACTCTACTACAAGCACGTCTTTATTTGATTTTGTTGTCCGAAACTCAAACTTCCCTTTCAAAGCTATTAAATGCGACTTTTCCTTCAAATCATTCTTACTTGTAAAGTCTTGACCAACTTCTAAACTAGATCCGTCACCAAGGTAGATCCATGAGATGATCCAAACTCGGTCTTGTCCATACAAACTAAAGGACCAAAGAACTTCTACTTCATTTAAAATGGCAAGCGGTTGTGGCTCTAGCCGTGGTCATGTGACTCGGTTGTGGTTGTGGACCGTGGTGGAATATCATTACGACTCGACAACTCATCCAGTAGCTACATTACCCATAAAATCACGATCAAAAAAATCATCATGCGGAGGATTTCTCTTAATTTTACTCCATCAATATGTTCTTGGGATTGATAAACTTCTCATCCACTATCACGTGTAAGCGGTACCTCGTGGGCTATATCCTCAAGAATAACAAATCATCATTGTCTTTTTATTACAACGACAACGATTTACATTTCAAATTCGGTACCCATGATAGGCGCAAAGAATGTTTTTGTCCATCAATTACGCATTTTCTACAAATCTTATCAACAAAGGTTTCGAGAGTATCCTTCTCATCCATATATATGCCAATTAAATTACAATCAGATGCCACACCCAACAACTTTCGGTCTCATTCCATTTTCCTCCAATGTCAAAAAAAAAATCCTCCATTGAGCCATTATTTAGATTTTAAAACTGCAGAAATTTAAGCAAGAAAAATAATACGTCATTAAACCATACAATAAAATGAGAACAAACCAAGAACATACCATATAATAAGAACAACCCAAGAATGGATCAAGAATGAGACTAAGAACCGATTGTGCAATAAGAATGGACTAAAAAGGCGACCGTGCAATAAGAATGGACCAAGAACGAGACTAAGAATGGACCACGAACCGACCATGTTATAAGAATGTACCAAGAATGACCACGAACCGACCATGTTATATGAACGGACTAAGAAACGACCACGAATGCAGACCACGAACCGACCATGTTATAAGAACAGACCAAGAATGACCACGAACCGAACCACGAACCGATCATATTATAAGAATGGACCAAGAATGCAGACCACGAACCGACCATGTTATAAGAATGGACCACGAACCACGAACCGACCATCATCCTGTTTTTTTTCTAAACTCAAAGAGATCTTCATCATATCGCATTTATGTAAACTAGTCTTTTAACATGTAAAATTACTATTTTAATGGATTTTTAACATTTTTAACTACATTCTCATCTTAAAAACATATGAACAACAACGAAAAACACCACAAAAGATATAGAAAATGAAAGACTTACTTACTAGCTCTTCTTCAAACTTCGTTTTGGACGAAAAAAAAAAACGTTGAATGGGCAAGATAATAATGTTAATGAGGTTATGCGATGACGATGACTTGAGAAGAAGAGAGGAGAAATTGAAGGCGGCTGGGAGAACAAAATGGCGCGAAATGGCGAGGGAGGAAGAGAAAAAACCTAAAAGCATAATGATGACGTGGAGTGCTGATGTGGAAGCATACTTAATGACGTGGAATGCTGATGTGTAAGTTAGGTTATTTACTCAATTTATTTTTTTCGTGGTTTATTTACTTAAAAACACATTTTACTTAGACTATTTATACAAAGGTCTCATCCAGCGGACAATAGCTAATGCACGATCCTCTGTGCAGTGGTATTGTGCATGTTGTTATTGATGCAAATGCTATGTCAATTGAAAAAGTATAATCTACTATGTTATTTTCATTTTTATTTTAACTATAATGTTATTTAAAATGTAAATTTTTATTTTTTTAAAATAAGTTAATTTTTATTTGCAAAATAATTAAAAATTATATTGATTACATGAAAAAAATAAATATTTCAATTAATAATACTTAATGTTAAATTTTCTATATATTATATTTAGTAGTAAATTTTTCACAAATAACTTATGTGAAATTTAACACAACAAATAATATTATATTAAAGATTATTTTTACGTTAAAATATTAAATTTATAATTGACACATTAATTATAACATTACATTGGAGATACTTTAAGTCTCTTTACGAGGGTATAACCGTAATTCAATTTGCAATGTTTTGTGGATCTTGACATAATCATTTGCCATATCGACCACTTAGAAATTTCACTAAAAGATAAATATACAAACTGTATATTTTAAGAATCTTGAATTTATAAATAGATTGAATTTAAAAATATCTATTTATATACAATATAACAAAACCATTCCAATATTTTTGAGCGCATTCGTTGTGTATTTTCTTTCCATAAACGCGTGCTGATTTTTTCTGACCATAATGTCCCAAGTTGACCACCTTTTTTTTTACCATTAAATGTTGCGATCAATTGGTTTAATATTCATATGATTTTTTAGTATGGTTATTTAGGGTTTGTTTTTTTAGAGTGTAACTTGAGTGTAGTTTTTGAGTTAAATTTGAGTTATAACTTGAGTTGAAGTTAGAACTTGAATAAAGTTGAGTAAAATTGAAGTGAAGTTAAAACTTAAAAGAACGTAAATTTGAATAAAATTGAAACTTGAGTTGTATTTTTTTTAGTTTTATGTGTAAAAGAACATGCCCTTAGTATCTTAATTTCTCTATTCGAACCATTTGCATATTTTGGTCTCCTATGGTGCTGGAGAGAAGCCATCCAAATCAACTTTATCGCCTTGTTTGTTTCTGGTGAAAATCGATGCATTCCAACTTTGTTTTGGTATTGATATGTTCACCAATATATGATTTCCATCATATAAATTGAACCTTTTTTTTTCCATTCCTTCATCTTTTTTGCCTTATATCTATTTGTTTTTGTAATGGGCTGATGCAAATTCTGCGCCTTTTCGTTTTTTTAATACTTTGTTTGGAGTTTATGCACGTAACATGTTGATTTTTTCCTATGATGACTATTATTTTGATACACCCCTAAATATTAGTTTATTTTTAGAATTTGTTAATTAGCGTTGGTAAAAGAAATAGTTAGTTAGTTAGTTTTAGTGCTTATAAATATGTAAGTCGACGGCTAAAGGGGACGGAATGAACCGAATTGGTTTTTCCTTTCCTTCTCTATTCTTGCTCGCCTTCCTCTATTTCTCATTTCTTGGAGTTTACGCTCACCGAAGAGCGATTATCCGATCCGCCATCGGAATCCATTCCGAGGGTCGTATCATTGGTGCTTTCATTGAGAGTCGGCGATGATGTCGATGGAGCTTATCGGCAGCGACGACTTCGTGACTATTTCTTAATTATGAAAGCCATCGGTGATGGTCCATACATGGCCAGCTCAATAGTGCGAAAGCCTAGACCGCTTACACTTTCACCGGCCCGCATCCTTGGAAACGACATCCTCCTTCGACACAAGAAGACAATTTTGTCTACACAGCTACCACCCAAGGCATTCAACCATAAACCAGCGCCACCACCATTCGGCTCGAAATCACACGCCAAAGATTACCACCACCTTCCCATGTTCAATTTTTCGCTCGAGTATTCGATTGAACCAAAACCAGAGCCGATCCAAATCAACTCCATCACCACAACTCCGATCCCCACCGACCGTCCACCACCGCCGAAACCACAACCCCATACGCGACCGGGAGACCGAGAAAGCCACCACCACACCGCGGCCATCCCAATGCAAAGATCGATCCGTGGGTCGCCGATCCTTCGATGTCGTTAAATATGGATTCGATTTTTTTCCAAAAGAAATCCAGAATTACAATTAAATATATATTCACGCCTCGAATTTCGAATCGGGTGGATATAGAAGGAAGAGGCGAATGAATTTTTGTGAAACCGACCGAAAAAAAGACGTATTTAGAACAAGATCGACAAACGGAGGTAAGAGGTGGAAGAACATAACATGCGAGCGAAGGCAAGCTACGATTTAAGAACGGCAATTTAACGCGAGGAAGCTTGGTCGCTAAGGATTGCTCGTGGACGGCGATACCGACCTTCTTGGGGCTGCAAATAACCGACGGCGGCGGAGAAGCCCCGGAATGCATCGGCGTCAAGATTGCCTGGGTTGTGAGGACGAGGAACGGCAATGAAAGATTTTTACAACTCAATTTGGGGAAGAAGATTAAGCATCCAAACGACCTCATTAGGTTCCAAACGACAAAGCCCATGCTTCCAGAGCTAGACATCCGGTTGGGCTCTTCCCTGCTCTTGATGGGCCTCTGCTGGTATGGTGGGCTTCTGTTGGCTTGGGCTTTCTTAGAGTACAAGCATGAGGAAGCTAAAAGGGAATTAAAAAAAAAAATCAGCTGAAAGGATTATTTCTTTTTAGTGTTATGAATTAAATTTTTTTTTTTTTAACCACCTTGAGGACAAGGTGTTTTTGAAGGGTTGGGGAATGATACACCCCTAAATATTAGTTTATTTTTAGAATTTGTTAATTAGCGTTGGTAAAAGAAATAGTTAGTTAGTTAGTTTTAGTGCTTATAAATATGTAAGTCGACGGCTAAAGGGACGTGAATGAACCTAATTTGGTTTTTCCTTTTCCTTCTCTATTCTTGCTCGCCCTTCCTCTATTTCTCATTTCTTGGAGTTTACGCTCTCTCGAAGAGCGATTATCCGATCCGGCCACCGGAATCCATTCCGAGGGTCGTATCATATTTGCTTTGCATTTTATATTTTATAATTTGTGTTTATTGTTTTTGAGTTTATTTGTGATGGTTTTTGTGTTTATCATTTTTGCCCTTATATTATGTGGTTTTATTCAATTTTATGTTTGCTAGATACAAGAAATATCTCCCAAGTTGAATTTTAATAAAGATTTCTTCCAATTACTCACAAACTGCAATCTTATTCTTTTTTATGAATGACGTTGTCATTATCATAATGATAATTTTTTTTTCTCTGTGAAAAATGATTCTTAAATGTAGGATCCGTTCAGTTCGCTGATTCAAGTTTTTAATTCGAGTTGAGATGTGACTTAATATGAGAGTTTTTTACTGTAATAAAAAAATTTAATGTGACTGTTTCTTAGAGCTTTTTACTGTAATAAAACTCGAATTTTAAACTCAAATCGGTGAAATGAACGGGAACTATATTTTGTAAGTAATGATTCTTATAATTACGGTGTGGAATATGGAATATATGGACCAGCATGATTCTTTGAAATTTTCACTTTCATTACCACAAAGAAGATTTATACCATAATAGAAGGTTCCATTTCACTATTATAATTGTCATTGTGAAAATATTGGCTTTTCATTATGATAACGTTAAGTCATTATCATAATTATCAGTGTTGATCGTATATTAATTATTATACTTTTTTTTTCATTTCTTATTCATAATGACTTATGCATGCGGTAAGTTTTAAATTATAGTTATGTATTTATTGAGAATATTCCTAGTGGGAGAAATTTTTAGATTTCTTTAATTACTCAGTCTTGTATCTTTTTAAAGATATATCTATTATCTAATATAATTAAACTTTAACGGTTGTCATTATAAAGATGGATTTTTTTTTTTTTTTTTTTTTTTTTACTGGAATGAAACCGTAATATGTCTTTTTCATAATTCATTTGAATAAATATAACATCACTAATATTTACTATCATAATGAATATGTAAATATAATAATGAAATTAGATATACTTGTTATAAATTCAACTTTCAAATCTTTCAATTATCTATCATGATTGTCAAAATCCAAGGTGTCGATTTGTTAGAGAGTTAAAATAAGTGTAGTTTGAGCCTTTTGATTTAAAACTTATGAAGGAATTAGGTTTAGAAACCCATTTTTTTTGGTTTAAATATCACACTAAGAATATAAATTACTTTCACTTTTTGTAAATAAATACTAATTCTGAAACCACTTGAATCGTCCAACCAAACGAGGCCCAAGTGATTCATGGACAATGAAAATAAATAGTGCTTCAACAATGATCTATGCCAAAATGAAGTCATCATTGTCATAAAGAGTACATTTTCATAACAATATTACATAATTATAATGATTTTTGTGGGGCCTAATGAAATCAGAATTTAATTATTATCTTGTCATTGTTGTATGTTAATTTGTGTGGCTTTAAAAGAAAGTTTCCCTTTTTAGAAAAATAAATGTATCATAAAATTAAGGAAATTTGATACCTTGTATTATAACAAAACATTGAGTTAATACCTTGCATTCTTCATAATATTAAAATGGTACTTTAATGTTTTAGAAAATATTTTTTTAGTACCTTGAGATCCATTTTTGGGATGTAAAATGACATTATTATCTTGTTATTTAATCAATGTTGATGCCTAAAAAATTACACAGTGCAGATCCAGTCCAAATCCCGTAACATAACTTAAGGTATGGTACGTGAACTCGAGCAACGTCACTTCAGGAACCTCTACGTGGGTCGTGATTTGGTAGGCCAAAGAACTTAAACGAGCACATTTTATTCAGTCTGATTAGGCCATCGGCCCATTTGGGAGGCTTCAAGTCTATGAAGAATTTAAGATAACGTGGGTTATAGAGAAAATTAGACAAATTCAATACAAACTATTCAACCTAATTTTATTACTCAAAATTATTTAATCAAAAATCTAGAATTCTTATTGGTCCACACCTATGCACACCTATGCACTACAAACCAAAATGGCTGTTTCTCCTTTTCTCCCAAAATGGTCAAATGTCCAGAACCTTAAGAGCTCAAGGCAAATATACGCTAAAAAAGCAAAGCACTTTCTAAGGCATGGTTCTTCAAACTCACCCAAAGCAAGGCAAGTCAACTAATCCATCTCATTGGTTGTTCTAAAACCCATGTATTCATCTCCTAGGCAAAGCATCCTTTGCAAACCAAAACAGCTAAATAAAAAATCAGCCAAAAACGTCTGCCCTAAGCAGCTGTGATCAGTAATCTAAGCTAAGAATTCAAACACTCTTAGAGAAAAATTTCCCTCATCTTGGAGCCTCATCATTACCTATAAATATCAGCCCTATGCCTCACAAAAACACACCACAACATGCTCAGAAACTCCCCCTTTAACTGGTTACAAACCTCTTGGCTTCTGGTTCATTGGAGAATTTCCAATCTCCATTACTCTGGCAGAATTTTTTTAGAATGAGTTTCTAAGCGTTCTCTCCGAGTGATTAAGCTTTAAAAAGTCTTTAATCTCGTTCAATTCACAAATTTAAATGGTTAAGTTTAATTATATTATAATTGAAATATTAATATTTCTCGTGTAATATTATAATATATTTTATAATATTATAATTATATTAACCATGTTAATAATATTATTATGTTTTATATCATAGTTATATAATATGTTATTTAATAATAGTTTATTGTATTATATTAAATATAATAATAAATATACATTATATTATAATTATATATATTATACTATAGTATAATATAATATAATATAGTCGTAATTTTTAACTATTCATAGTAATTTAATCTCATAATTTATTAAACGTCATTACACTGATTTTAAAACTATCACAACTACTATAATTATAGTTTAGCAAACATTCAACTGTTTTTTATAACAGTTGCTTTTTCTTTCAGCACAATTAAAAATAATTTTTTTTAAATCTATAGTACATTCAACTGTTTTTTATAACAGTTGTTTATTCTTTCAACACAGTTAAAAATAATTTTTTTCAAAATCTATAATTATACCAAACTAAGCCAAAGAAACTGCTAAATTTAGCAAAATTATAAACATTTTTAAAAATATGAAATTCATATTTTAATTTTCTCAAAATAAATAAAATATTTGAAAAACAAAACAAAAAAACTTTCCGAATCTCAAACTAAGATCTTTTGGGGGGAAAAAAATCTCAAACCAGAAAATTTATCAAATCTTTTCCCTTTCTTCCCGTACAGATCAGTACAAAAAATAAGACCAAAATCAATTCAAAAACCAAATTTATCATTCTGCACAATCATCTCATTTCTCGTCGACCACCAGACAATGCTCGGAAACTTCTTGATATGCAGAAACTTTCCACAACAGCTGGGTCGCGAGTGCGGGTCTCGGAACCCACCTTTTTGCCTCGCCTGTTGCGTCTTCAATGACGGACTAGGGGCAGCAGGATCTTCGCACTGAGGGGTGGGGTGTCGTTGAGGACGATAAGGGTGGGGCGACGGGATTTGGGCATCGACGATGGGGTTGAGGATGACGAAGGTGACGGTGGCAGAATCTGAGCACCGTGGGGTGAAAACTACTGGGGTCGGGGCAGCAGGATCTAGCTACCAACCGCGGGGTGAGGACGGTGGGGGTATGGGTGGTTGGATCTTGGCATTGAAAGTGGGGTTGAAAGGTTAAAACGGTTGATTTTGTTGTGCTAGAAGTTGAATCTGAGCTTTTTTGTCGTTTTTTGAAACTGGGTTTCCATTTATTTATTTTTATTTTTATTTTTATTTTTTGTTGACTAGGGAGTCTGAATTTGAGTTTGAATATGGGTTTCAATTTGGGTTTAATACGGTTTCGTTCACTTCACCGATTCGAGTTTTTAGTTTTAGGTTTTCAAAAAAAAAGCTCTTTGTCACATCAAAATTTTTACCTTTCTACGGTAAAAAAGCTCGTAAAATGTCACATCTCAACTCGAATCGAAAACTCGAATCCACGAAGTGAACGAGGCCCGTTTTTTTTTTCTAAAGCTTGTTCGGTAGTTATTGTATTTGGCTTTGAATTGAAGATTTTGGGTTGGCTTTTTAAAGTGTAATTTGAGTATAATTTTTGAGTTGAATTTGAATTATAACTTGAGTTAAAATTAGAACTTGAATAAAGTTAAGTAAAATTGAATAAAATTAAAACTTAAAAGAACGTGAACTTGAATAAAGTTAAAACTTGAGTTTTTTTTTTTTTAGTTTTTTAGACAAAAGAACATGCTTCCATTAGTGAGTTTAAATTGAGTTTGAATTTAGGATTGAATATGGGTTTGAATTTTAGTTTGATCTTCTTTTTCTAATTTTTTTAAAAGAAATTTCAATAGAATCTGGTTTTTTTTTTTTTTTTAAAAGAAACAATCCAATTTGTTTCTGACTTTTGAGTTTTTAAAGTCTCGCTAATTTTACCAATTTAAGTTTCAATTCTAGTTTTATTACAGTTAAAAACTCTCACAAAAAGTAATATCTAATTTTTTTTATACAATTAAAAACTCTGATTTAAAGTCACATCTAACTTTTTATGTTACAGTTAAAAACTCTCACATATATTTACATCTCAACTCGAATTAAATACTTAAATTCACGAATTGAACGAGACTTAAATGTTTTAAATATTTTCAGACTTTTTTTTATAAATTATTGATTTTTATTTAATTAATGAGTAGGGTAGAAGTGTCATTTTACCTTTTAAAAATTAGCTACAAGGTACCCAAAAAATATTTTTTAAACTATTGAGATACTATTTTAATATTATGAAAACACAAAATACTAACTCATTGTTTTATTGTAATACAAAGTACCAAATTAATTTTATGGATAAAATCAAATAAGAAAGCATTTAACCCTCATATTTAAAAAGGAAATAATCAAAACATAATTTTGTTTATTATGTTTCCTATTTTAAAAATTCATTATTTTTCATTATATAGGTTAGAAATGTCTTTACAGGTCACATTACACAATAAGAGTGCCTTTATAGATAATTTTAGACTCTAGGTGCAATATTTCAGACAAAGTAGTCGTTTGACCAGCATTTTATAGTTGAATTCCCCAAGAAGAAATAAGACAAATATTTTTTAAGAGTATATAGGTTTGAGTTTTTATTTTTTATTCTTGATTAATATTTTTTTATTTAAATAACTATATTTGTCAAAATTGTATTAAGAAAGAATAAGTGATAAAAATTCAGATTATACACAGATAAATTTAACAATTTTCTCAAAAGGAAAATGTAACATATAGGCCAAATTTCCAACTAATGAAGGTAAATAACAGTTTTAAGTTTGATAGAAATAAATAGCACTTTACAACTTGATTTGACAAAATTGTTCTTTATTTCCTTTGTCTTTCTTCTTCTAGATCTAGATATATCTCTTTCTCTCCTCTCTACCTATCTCTTTCTCTCTCTCTCTCTCTTTCTTCTCACCTAGATAAATCTCTTTCTCTCCTCTCTACCTATCTTTTTTTCTCTCTCTTCTTTCTTCTCCCAACCGGCTCTCTTCGCCTCCTTCTCGAGTGTCATGACAAAACGTTGTCGTCGAGGCAGTGAGCACCATTGTTGATCCTTGTTATTTGCTCTCTCTCTCTCTCTCTTTCCTTCCGGTGGTTGTTCGGAGTAATTAGGTTAGGGCTTTTACTCCCCGTGAAGTTCTAAGTGTATTGAGATTGGAGTTGTACGCCGATGTCGCCAAAAGTGAAAAACCTCTCCTCTCTCTCCTCCACTTGTAGTGGTTGTTCGGCGTAACCCTCCCTCCCTTCCTCCTCCACTTGTAGTGGTTGTTCGGAGTAATTAGGTTGGGACTTTTACTCCCTGTGAAGGTCTCCACTTGTAGTGGTTGTTCAAAGTAATTAGGTTGGGGATTTTACTCCCCATGAAGGTCTGAGTGTAATCGGATCGGTGTTGTACGCTGACAATGTAGGAAGCAACAAATTTCACGAGGAAAAATGCAAAACTTATGTGCGACTCGGGCAGCGTGATTGGACGAGTGTTGAGGTTAATTGTGGTATGGGCTTTATTCATCTTCACCCCAAAAGTGCATAAGAACAAAAATCATGATAGGTCAGGCGATGAAGTAATTGCATTTTAAAGTTATGGTGGGTTTTCTAACCACGATGGTAAATGATTAATTTACGCAATAAATGTTTCATTTACCATTCAAACATTTTAACATGTAAACGGAACATTTACAAATTAGTAAATGAATCATTTAACATTTAAAAGAATATTTTGGTAAATAGTCTATTAACCTAAAGACTCTTGGTAAATTTTACGACCCCAGTGACTACTCCGTAGATGGTTTTAGCGACTGCTAAGATGATGGTTCCTGCGACAACTAACGACAATTCCAACAAAAGGTACTAATTGTGAGAAAAGGATAGGTGGAGAAGAAAATGGAGTATTTTAGAAATTTTTATTAATTGTAAATGCGTATTTACAATAATTTTATACTATTTACATCTACAAACAAACTTTCATGTTATTTTTTGTATGGTCAATTAATTTTGGCATATTTTCTTCCCATATTCCCTAATGATTTTTTTTTTTTTTTTTTGAGAATCTTGACAAATATCACTTAAAAGTGTATGAATAAGAATTTTTATTCTTTAATCTTAATTCATAATTTTTTAATTAAATAATTACACTAATAAAAATATATTTATTAAAAATAAAAGATAAATGTCCACACTCACGGATAAATTCTCTATATTTTCTTTTTCCCTCTTGATAGTGCTGGCCCATTACTGTGTGTTAAGAAAACAGATGATAGCCAAATAAATTACTTGGGTTGGCAGAGCCCGCTAAGCATTTGGGTGTAGTGGGCTTCATGGGGTCGGTCATATTGCCGTCAAGGTTTCCAAGGCTTTGGACCAAGGTTACAATTTACAAGCACCGCGCCTAGCAAGATGACTTGAAGCTGTGAACGGCTTGGTGCTGATGACTTTTTATTTTTTATTTTTGTTTTTTGTTTTTTGTTTTTTTTTTTTTTTTTTTTTTTTTTTTTAAAGAGGGCTGATGAGTTTTTGGTTAGTCACAAACCGCAGCAGTTGGAGGTAACTAAACAAATATTAGTCAACTAAATTAAGCATTTCTGCAAATTATTGTTATAATTGATACGTGGTAATTTAAATTCTTGTTAAAAATTATGGTTAGATATAAAACAAGCTACAGAAAAGAAAACAAAACAACAAATAAAAAAATTCTAAAAATGGTATCATTATGAAAATAATGAATACAAAGTTTGCAAACAATCCGAAATAATCAAAATGCATGACACCTGAATGTGCAATCTGTCTATTTTTATTATGTTAAAGAATGAGAAAATTATGATAAAAATATAAATAAACAAACAAAACAACAAATAAAAAACTTCTCGTGATTTGATGATCTTAATAAACGGTATTATTATAAAAAAGTATCATTCACATGGAATGAAAAACAAATCAATAAGTCACTCAAAACGCATTTTTATTATATTAATGGAGTTATCATTATGAAGCATATTAATATAAATTCAAAAAGAAAAATATGCTCACCAAAAACATCAACCTAGGGGAAAAAATTAAGAAAAAAGAAAAAACTGCTCAACAAAACCATCAATGTCACGAAAAAAAGAAGATAAAAGAAAGAGAGAAAAAGATGAAAAAGACTCACAAAAATAGATTAAAGCCAAAAATCTAAAACATGTAAATAAAATGAAACTATTCCACTCACACACCTACTCACGCTGCATTGTACACCCCTTTTGTTGATCTCTCTATTTGTTGCAAATATGACGCTGCACTATTCATATACTACTTACGTCTAAAATCGCAAAGGGGAAAAGTCTAATAATTTAAAGATCAAATAATTATTAAATCAAAAAATTATTGCATAATAATAATTGGGATTAAAATGATAAGTCAAAACGAAATATATTATTTTAAAAAAATCAGCCCAAATAGATAATAAAAATATCACCATTTAAATAACATGCTTAAAATAACAAATATAGGTATATTTGACATTACATGTGCCTTATTATTCAAAAGAAGGCATTTTTGTAACAGTAAAAATAAATGAGTATTTTCAGATTCAAGGCTTTAGAAGTAGACATTTTGTGTAATTATTTTTAAAAATTATTGTGATAAATAATATCTTCTGTCCAACTAATATAAACTTTTCCTGCTCTTGATGCTAAAATAAAAATAAAAAATAAAAACCAATGTACTCACATTGGGTCATATTGATGCTCCATTGTGATTGTATTACTCTTTTATATTATACTAGTAAGATGAAGCACGGGTAATTGCATTTGACAAAACGTACGTGTAAAATTACATTGAACGTTGCAGTTGTATTAAGCAAGTTTTTTTTATTCATGATGGTGCAAATAATCTAGAATAGTTGTTACAAGAGATGTATTGCATAAACAGTGAATCTAAATAAATTAAAGTCTCGTTCATTTCACCGATTCGAGTTTTCAATTTCAATTTTATTTCAGTTAAATTTTTTTATAAAAAGTCACATTTAATTTTTTCTATTACAGTTAAAAACTCACATAAAATCACATCTCAATTCGAATTAAAAACACAATCCACAAACTGAACGATGTCTAAAATTTCACCATCTATGTTGATCAGCTGAAATTGAAATACTTTAGGAGCTCGAATAATTAGTGATAGGTGGATGAAAGGACTTATTATGCTCGGTTTTAAGGTCTTAGGTTAAAATTGTGCACAACAACAATTTAATTGAAGAAACAAAATAAAAGCATAACTTCCACATAAATTCATCGGCAAAGTTAACGAAAAGTAGAGCAGACTAACAATCTAAACTTGTTATCTTCCCATCATGTAAAAGCAATTAGGAGTGTAACTGTAAGTTTATAGGAACAACTTAATGAACTTGCAAGTTGGTTCCTATGACCAACGGCTGTTAATATCATCCTCTTATCCCTTAGCTCAACTCTGTAGTTTTTGATGGAACCAAAATAATCTGCAAAACATGATTTCCACATCATATTAAAGTAGCTTAATTCCACTAATATGAACCATTTAGCATTCACAATACATTGATGCTGAATTAAATTGATGATAGTTTCTTAGAGAATGAAATATAAAAATATAAGCACATTATCTAAAGCGGAATTGAACATATCTGATGGAACTGCAACTCATGGGCCATGGCCCACAACTTCTAGACTCATTTAGAATGTTGCAGAAAAATTTACCCCAAATGCAGGAAATTAATACAGCTTTAACATGCTCAGGTTCAAAATGTCCGAATTATTAGTTGCACTTTCTATATACGGCTCAGATAAAAACAGGAGGAAAGAAAAATAAGTTGTGTTCATTTCACAATCACTCTCATGGCTACGTTATAAGTAACATATTTTGCATATTGCAGATCAGGTTAAGAAGAACAGCATCCAAATTATACATGGAAACACACCAAGATCAGTTCTCTTCCTCATCCTCCCATTAGACTCTTAAGGGTTTGTTTGATATAAAGGTTCAAATCAAGATAGTTTTGGTTTTAGAACTAGAATCATGATTCATGATTTCAACCTTGAACCATGGTGATTAGAACCTTTGCTTGAATGTGTAGAGGTTGACATTTAGTTTGAACTAGAAATGTGATCCCAACTTGTGCTTGGTTGTTTTGTTTTTTGATTTTGAACCATGACCAACACAAGAACCAACATTTGGCCGTGTAACACATGTTTGGGTGTAATTAAAGAAATTTAATTCCTTATATAAGAAAATGCAACCAAATATTAGAAAGGAAAAAACAATCATTGTTTGCATACGTTGCATCAAAAAGATAGTATTTTCATGTGCAACTTAAACGAATTATGCTGGAATTTAGGGTCCATAACAATTAATAGCCATAAGTAGGAAGACATTTTCAAGTCTAACCTGGCGGGGGATGTGGGAACTTAAACTTACACGTGCCGACCGCATCCGCGAGCACTCGTACATCATGTGTTGAACCTTCCCAACTAGATAATATGTAGGTGAACTTCATATTGAAAGAGTAGACTGCCATTATGTTCTTGGAGTTGACAACCTTCCTATTTCGATAAGCTGTCGGATTTTGAACCCCAATCGATGTACAAGGTATATGAGTTCCGTTAATTGTGCCTACGCAATCCTGAACAATAATGTCAAAAAGTTGTATATAAGTATCATATAAAGAAACATCCTGTTGCTTTACACGTGAACTTATAGAGAAACATTATCAACAAAATTACTAAATGATAGGATGCCATTTGTGTAAAGAATTGCTATAAATGCTTATGCCGCAAATGAAAGAGGAATGCTTGAGTTAAATTTCATTGCATAAAAAACCGTGGTCCAGGGTACAGTTACCCAATTCATCCACTGTAATAGTACATATCAAACACGAATATAGGCTCAAAGGATAATACACAACACTAATCCGTGGTCCAACAACTCAGTCTAAAAATATTTCATTGCACAACAATCTGTGATCAAGGGTAATGTTACCCAAATCATCGACTCTAATAGTACATAACTTTTTAACCGATTCGGGTTTTGTTATAGTAAAAAGCTCGCAGAAACAATCACATTTAACTTTTTTGCTACAGTAAAAAGTTCTCACAGAAGGCCTGCCTCATGCCATCACCAACTTTACCCCAAACTGGCCGCCAAGCAGCAGAAGCCATTATTTTGTTGAAAGCATGGGCTTGCGTATACGGGTCAATTCCCATTTCTGCAAGTGAAGTTAAGATGATTTCAGCTTCACTTGGGCCACTGACAGTGTTGTTACTCGGCTGGCTTTCTTTGCTTGAACTAATATCTATCTTGCATGTCCCTAACCATTTCGAGTAGCTCCTCCCAGGAATTGTCATTGGATTTCCTTGCCCTTGACTGTTTCTTTCGAATCACACGTGATGATGAAGCGAAATTGGCCACATTTCGCTATCCAAAACGTTCGACACAGTTGCCAAGCTCATTACGAACCTCCTCATCCTCACTGTTTTGGTAGGGAGCATTTCGATTAGGTTATGGTTGTTCGTCCCCAACAGCAACATCTTCAGAGGGTACAACATCCATTGTTCTCCCGCGGTAGGGTGATATGCACCTGAACCAGAAGCCCCAATTGTACTAGGGAAAATGGCAGCCAAATACATCTCATTCAGCTTCCATCCGTGAGTGAACAATGTTTTCGCTTCACGGTTTCTCTAATAATATATGTAAAAATTGGTTAGTGTTTTATACTTGAGAGAAAAAGTGGTTAGTGTTTTATACTTGAGAGAAAAAGTGTAACTTTTTAACTATTTTGAGTAGTGGATGACTAATGAATCTCACATATTATCTTACAAAAATCTTTCCGCAACTCCTCCGAGCGTGAAAGTTGTAGTGATAGGATCTCAACCTACTACAATATGGTTTTGCAACATTTTATACGCAGTGCAAACCTTACTCAGTCAGCAGCGTTTCTCCCTAAGCCGCTCACCATCACCATAAGCAACATATCCATCAAAAAATTTGGCCATGTCAACTGCCCATTGGTTATAGTCACGAGATTCTGGTTGCCGCCCGTCGTTTTCGTGCAATCTCAGAAAAGCCTTTGCAACAAGGCTCCAATACAGTGGCCTCTCATCTCGGTTTTTTTCTTGGCATCTACACACGCATATCACAACCAAGAGCAGGAAAATGCGTGCAAAAACAGGACACCAAATTGACAAAAACAATTAAAAAGAATGCTAGCATAAAAAAATAATAAAAAAAAAAAAAGCTACAACATGAGAGAGAAGCCAAAAACCACCACAGCACCACAAAAGCAAAAAAGGCCTTGTAATATAACCAAGTCACTCAAGAAGCAACAAACGATTTTGAAACATGGATGTTCATAGTAAGAAGATGGGAATTTACACACTAGCAAAAAGGACTTCACTTCATTTAAAAGCATTTCCGGGAAGTGTGCACACTCATTGCTCTCTCGCTGTCCCCCTCTCACTCTCTAGAACAAGAGAACTAAATCCCTATCTCTATGGCCTATTACCCAACAGCAACAACTACATAATGAACACTTTTCTGCCACTTCCCATTTTCAAGTATTGTCAATTTTGTAAATGAACACTTTTCTGCCATATTGGAAACATTGTTGGGAGAAACACAAAGCAGAAAAGGGGAAAGCTAACAAAGATCCAAGAAACTCTTCTTCGTGTTTTACAGATTATAGCAATGCCCAGTGTCGGTAAATTAGGAAAGTATGAGCTGTGGAATAGGTGTATGACTGGATATTAGGAGGGAGAAAATCCGGTTATTTAGAGAGGATAGTTGACTTTGTATTGTTTCCTTATTTACAGATTTTGTTTCTCTGTTTTAGGGATTACATTGGCCCTCACTAAGCCTATATAATCCCTGTACATTTTCTCTAAAACTATGAAGGAATAAAAGTATTTTTCTATCTTCCATTTCTTACATGGTATCAGAGCCACGACTCTTTCTTGAAATTTCAGCCTTCCATTCCTTCATCCGCAGCACTCTATTTCTTCATCTGCAGCCTTTCAATTCCCCTTTATTCCTTCTCCTATTTCCGCAAGTCTAAATGGATTATAGACTAGCAATGACCGGCCAAAAGAGAGTCCAAGTGCAGTGAGTTCCTGCGCCTCATCGGAGAATGTGCAATCGAATTCAAGAGGGCCAGCAGTTAGCGGAGGAGCAAAGAACGGTGCTGACGATTTCTTCAGTTCAAGCATATCCTTCCAATTGACCAGCCATAAATTAAATGGCAGGAACTACTTGGAGTGGGCTCAATCGGTGAAGCTTGCTATTGATGGCAGAGGGAAACTAGGCCATTTGACAGGGGAAATTACAAAACCGGCTGCAGGAGACCGAAACATGGCAGCGTGGAGATCTAAAAATTCTCTTGTCACGGCTTGGTTGATTAATTCGACGGAACCAACCATTGGGAAGCCACATATGTTTCTGCCAACAGCCAAGGACGTTTGGGAAGCTGTACGTGAGATGTACTCGGACATTGAGAATTCATCTTAGATTTTCGAGTTAAAGACCAAACTATGGAAGGCAAAACAAGGAGATAGAAATGTTACAGTGTTCTACAATGAACTTGTAACTTTGTGGCAGGAGTTAGACTTATGCTATGAAGACGATTGGGAGTGCCCAAATGACAGCATCCGGCACAAGAAAAGGGAAGAGAATGACCGTGTTTATGTCTTTCTTGCAGGGCTAAATCAAGATTTAGATGAGGTTAGAGGCAGGATTTTGGGGAGAAAGCCGCTGCCATCCATTCGGGAAGTTTTCTTTGAAGTTAGAAGAGAAGAAAAAAGGCGGCAAGTGATGATTGGAAAAAAAGAATCGGAGGCAGAAAGTTCTGCACTTATGTCCAAAGGGGCTAGGGCTGAAGGAGAGGACAAGAATAGCAAAACAAAGCCTTGGTGTGATCATTGTAAACGACCATGGCATACTTGGGAGACATGCTGGAAAATCCATGGCAAACCAAACAACTGGAAGAAGAAGACACCTGGAGATAACCGTGCTTCTCAAGCCAATGTTTCTGAATCAAGGCCCGAAGCTACCTCTGGAATGCCGTCGTTCACAAAGGAACAAATAGAGCAAATCTGTAAACTTCTCCAGTCTCAAAATCTCAATGATTCAAATCCTTCTTGTTCTCTGGTTCAGAAAGGTAATCACCTAATAGCGTCGTGTCTAAGTATCAATTCAAAAGATTCTTGGATAGTCGATTCCAGAGCAACGGATCATATGACCGGATCATCCGAATTTTTTTCTTCATATAAACCTTGTGCAGGAAATCAAAGAGTCAAAATAGCAGATAGCCGGGAAAGGATCAATTGTTATCTCTCCTTTTTTTAACACTCCATAATGTTCTTCATGTTCCCAAGTTGTCATGTAATTTGTTGTCGATTAGTAAAATAACCGTTGATCAAAGGTGTCAAGCTAATTTTTCCTCTTCTGGTTGCCAATTTCAGGATTTGATCACGGGAAAGACGATTGACAATGCTAAACAAGTTGAAGGTCTATATCTACTTGAAGATGGATACAACTCGAATAGGCAATCTCAGAGAACTTGTCTCAATTCTATTTCAATTCCTAATGAGAATAAAATTATGTTATGGCATTTTAGGTTAGGACATCCAAGTTTTTATTATTTGAGACATCTATTTCCAAAGTTGTTTTTGAATAAAAATCCAGCTTCATTTCAATGTGAAATTTGTGAACTTGCCAAGCACCGTCGCACTTACTTTCCGGCACAACCCTACAAGCCCACAAAACCTTTTTCTGTAATTCATAGTGACGTGTGGGGACCTTCAAGAATAAAGACAATCACTGGAAAAAGATGGTTCATCACATTCATTGATGACCATACTAGGATCACATGGGTGTTTTTACTCCATGAAAAATCGGAAGCTGAAAATGTGTTTAAAACCTTTTATAAAATGATTCAAACACAATTTCAAACTCAGATTCAAGTGTTCAGGAGTGACAATGGCAAAGAGTATTTCAATGAAATCCTAGGGAATTTTTTCGAGCAAAATGGTATTGTTCAGCAAAGCTCCTGCAACAACACTCCACAACAAAATGGGGTTGCCGAGAGGAAAAATAAACATCTTTTAGAGGTAACAAGGTCTTTGATGCTTTCTAATAATGTTCCTAAATATTTATGGGGTGAAGTTGTTCTCACATCTACCTATCTGATAAATAGAATGCCTTCGAAAATCTTAAAATTTCAAACCCCTTTAAATTGTTTTAAGGAACACTTTCCTTCCTCTTAGCTCTCACATGATCTTCCCCTTAAAGTTTTTGGTTGTACTGCATTTGTACATGTTCATGATATCAATCGCGGAAAACTTAACCCTAGAGCAAGAAAATGTGTTTTCGTTGGTTACCCCTCAACTCAAAAAGGATACAAATGTTTTGATCCAATATCCAAAATTTTTTTTATCTCCATGGATGTCACCTTCTTTGAAGACAAACCTTTCTTTTGTAAAACTCATCTTCAGGGGGGGAGACATCTAGTGAAGATTCTTCATCTTTTAATTGGCTATTGGAAGATTTTTTACCCGAAGAAAGGAAAAAAAACCAATGAATCTGAGACCATGGTAAACATTGAAAATGAAGATATCTCAAATAATGGGAATCAACCTTTTGTGCCATTACAAAATCAAACTCAGGAAGGAAGTGAGATGTGTGCGAGGCAAGATGGACATCGCTTTAAAGGGAAAGTCTATTCGAGGAAGTATCCGGGACAGCAGAAAAAGACCGACGACTTGGAGCATGGCCAAGAATCTAACCTGGGAACAAATCCAGAAGTTAAAGATCAGTCAAGTAAGTCTAGTCCTATTCCTATTGAGTCTGAGTCTTCTGAACCAAGTTCTATTCCAGAGTTAGATGAAAATTTGAATCTTCCCATTGCTCTTAGGAAAGGTACTAGGACATGCACTAAACATCCGTTGTATACTTTTCTATCCTATGAGAGTCTATCCCCATCATTTAGGGCATTTACCTCAAAATTGTCTTGTGTTGCAATTCCAAAGAATATACAGGATGCTCTAGAAGTTCTTGAGTGGAGGAAGGCAGTCTTTGAGGAGATGAGAGCTCTTGAGAAGAATAAAACTTGGGAGAAAGTAGATCGTCTGGAAGGGAAAACACTAGTTGGGTGCAAATGGGTGTTCACCGTGAAGTACAATTCTAATGGATCTCTTGAAAGATACAAAGCTCGGTTGGTTGCCAAGGGTTTTACACAAACCTACGGAATTGATTACTCAGAAACCTTTTCACCAGTTGCTAAGTTGAATACAGTAAGAGTGTTACTCTCTGTTGCAGTTAATCTAGATTGGTCTCTTCATCAGCTAGATATCAAGAATGCCTTTTGTTACACCACGGTCGAGCTATCGACCATCCCGCTATAGATAAGCGCCGAAGGACCCCTTACCGAGGACCGTTCGGTGACGCCGAGGGAGCCACGTGTCAGAAGGGCCCTTTTGCGCGTCGAGAGGTGATGTAGGCCGATATGCGTCGAGGAAGTGTCCGTGTGCCTTTGAGTCGACGCCGAGGCATCTCCAAAGTCAACTCTGCTGCCAGACCTTGGGAAGACGCACTGTTCACCTACCACCACTGTCCGGGTCAGAGGTTCAGACATTGGGTAGACAGTGGTTGACTGACCGAGGTACTGACGAGCAGGGATATCCGGCTGCCAAATCCCCCATTTTAAGGGAAAAGGCTGGCCACCTCGGGATAGACAGTGGCTCTCTCATTTGTACGCCTATAAATAGAGGCAATGCAACTCATTATATTTTTTAGAGAGACATTATCACCGGAATTTCTACAGGAGTTGTAATCTACCGCATATTAATGCAAACACAAGTGGATGTAGGCAAAAGACTTTCAGCCGAACCACTATAAACTCTTGTCTTCTTTACTGTTTCTTAACTTTTAATCTCCGATTATTTTGGTGAGATTAGCGCGAGTGTCCTTGGAGAGAAGTAATTATTTGTTGATCAAAATCCACCATCAACAATTGGCGCTAGAAGGAGGGCCTCAGAAACCCAGAATCAATCCAGCAGTAAACATGGCTCCAAGGAAGACCCGCAGCATGACGGCCACTCAGAAAGGCCAAGAAGGACAGGCCTCGACCCAAAGGGGGGGAAACCAGACGGACCCACCAAACGGTGGCCTGGAGCCTGTCAGGGCACGACCTAACAACAGGGCTCGGCCACAGGCCGATGGGAACCCCCCAGATCGCCTCGACCTGCTTCAACGGACGAAGTGGAAACGACTCTGTCGAGAGAGGATGGCCACGACCTTCGCCGGGTGCCCTTGGGAGGCCAGTTTCAATGCCACCCCTAGAGGACGCCGATGAACGGTAAACGCCTTTGCGGGGGAACCAGATAGCTGGTAACCAACGTGGCAGGGACGCCGGGCCGGGTGGGACATGACCCAATAACCCTCGCCCGGCCAGGTCGAACAGGTCCCTGGGAAGCAGACAGCGGGCCGCGAGGCGAAGAGCCCAAGAAAGGGCAGTGGCTGAGGCAGACAACGGTCGAGAGAGGCCTCCTCGACCGCAGGAGGTCCCAGCGAGAAAGGACGCTGCCCCGGTAGAGTCCTCATCCGTTCACGGGGACGATTTAAGAGAACGGTTGAACGCTCGGCGTGAGCGGGGCGCGCAGCAGTCACGAGAGGAAGAGCTAGCTGCCGAGAACAAAGCCCTGGCCGAGAAAATGGCCAAGCTGGAAAGACAGATAGGCAGTCGGCTGAACAACTTTGAACAAGTTGTAGGGAAGGTCGCAGAGGCGGTAAACGTCGACGCTAAGATGTATACCTCCCATGACCACCCCTTCACAGAAAACATTATTCGGGTTCCACTTCCCGATAAATACAAGCCTCCTCCCATCCCGCTGTACGATGGAAGGAGCGACCCCGACGACCACCTGGAGGTCTATACGGGGCACATGGTCCTTCACGGATATCCCGAAGAGGTCATGTGCCGCGCATTCAGGAACCACCTCTCGGACTCTGCTCGGAGATGGTTTAGGTCGCTAAAGCCTAACTCCATAACAAGCTGGGATGATCTCAAGAACGCCTTCCTGACCCAGTTCATAGGTGTGAAGAAGTATATCCCCCCGAAGCAAAATCTCTCGAGAGTGTACCAGGGACCGAATGAGTCCCTGAAGGATTGGATAGCTCGGTTCGGAGAATAGGTGGCCGCTACTGAAGGGATCTCTGATGAGGTGGCCCTGATGGGAGCCTTATCAAGTATGAAGAAGGATATCCCGTACAGTACCGACCTCGACCGGAGGCCACCGCAGACCTACCAAGAGTTCCTGGCTAGAGCCCAGGGATTCATTAACGCAGAAGAGGCCAAGAGGGCCTTAAAGAGCAAAGTGGTGGTCCCCACCAAAGAAGAGGCCGGCCAATCAAGCAACGAGCAAAACGGGAAGAAGCGCCGAGGAAATCCTCAGGTGCAGGCCGAGCCGAGGTATAACCCGGCCCCCAGCAATAAAAGTGGCAACACCTCGACGTGGCAGGGTGCCACCAAGCGGACAAAACCACAGAAGTATGACGCCTACACCCCACTAACAATGGGGATTGAGGACGTCTACCATGAAATCAGCCACCTTCAGGTGCTGCGCCGGCCCCCGCCGTTGAAATCTGGCCCAGCCAAAAGAAACCAGAACAAATACTGCCGGTTCCATGGCGAGAGCGGACACACAACTGGTGAGTGCTTCGACCTCAAAGATGAGATCGAGAGGTTGATCCGCGATGGGAGGCTCAGTGAGTACAGAGCCGACCAACGAGCCCACCATGATAGAAGAAACCGCGATCGCCGAGAGGAGCTGAGACCAGACCAGTCCCCAGAACCCGTCGGCGTGATCAGGACTATCTTCGGCGGCCCATACCTCGGCGGCGCCTCTCGTCGAGCACAGAAGGAGTACGCGAGAGAGGCCAAGGACAGGTTCAACCGGAGGGTTTTGACTGTTTCCGATAGGGAATCAAAGGCCGCTAGGTTTGAAGATGCCGAGATAACCTTCTCGGAAGCCGACGCCAACGGGGTCCATTTTCCGCAAAGTGACGCTCTCGTAGTGGAAGCTATGATTGGCAACCACACAGTCTGCCGCATCCTCGTCGACAATGGCAGCTCGGTGGACATTTTGTATGCCGATTGCCTCGATAAAATGGGAATCTCACGGACGAGGCTGCAGAATAGCCCACAGCCACTGTATGGCTTTACGGGAGATTGTGTAATCCCCGAGGGAATGATAGAACTGCCAATGACAATTGGGGACCGACCACACACCTCAACCGTAATGTCACGGTTCTTGGTAGTGAAGGGAGGCGACCAATACAATGTTGTCATTGGTCGACCAACATTGAGGGCACTGAGGGCTGTTACGTCGATCTATCACCAGCTTATTAAGTTCCCTACTCCTAGTGGGGTTGGAAAGGTTCGCGGGAACCAGTACGAGTCGAGGATTACATATTCCGAGACAATTCGTCACTATGCCGAGCCAACCCAAACAAGACGGGAAATGAGGATGGTCTCGACGGGCATTGATGAGACCGACTTGGACCCACGACTCATAGGAGAAGAAACGGGGACCGGGCCAGTCGAGGAGCTGATCGCGATTCCTGTCGGAACGATAGAACCGCCGAGGAAATTGAAGATTGGCTCGGAGCTTGGGGAGAAGGCCCAAGAGGAGCTGGTCGCGTTTCTCAAAGGCAACCTCGACATCTTTGCGTGGACCCACAAGGATATGGAGGGGATCAGTCCTGATGTCATGAGCCACAGGCTCAATATAGATGAAAAATACCCCCCAAAGAGGCAAAAACGTCGACCGATGAATGCCGAGAGGTACGCTGCTCTACGGGAAGAGGTTGACAAACTAATCAAGAATAACTTCATCCGGGAAGTTCTATACCCCGAGTGGGTGTCAAACCCCGTCTTGGTGCGAAAAGCCCAATGGGAAATGGCGGACATGCGTCGACTTCAGCGACCTTAATAAGGCATGTCCAAAGGACAGCTTCCCACTTCCAAGGATAGACCAACTGGTCGACGCTACCGCCGGGCATGAGTTGCTTAGCTTCATGGATGCCTACTCTGGCTACAACCAGATACCGATGTTCCACCGCGACGAAGAGCACACGTCGTTCATCACCGACAGGGGCCTGTACTGTTATAAGGTCATGCCCTTCGGCCTTAAGAACGCGGGAGCAACATATCAACGTCTGGTTAACAAGATGTTCGCAGACCAGATAGGTAGGACCATGGAAGTGTACGTGGATGATATGCTGGTTAAGAGCAGGGGGTCTAGCGATCATGTGGCGGACCTCAAGGCGATGTTCGACGTACTCCGGAAGTACAGAATGAAGCTGAACCCCCTAAAATGTGCATTTGGGGTTAAGTCGGGAAAATTCCTGGGTTTCATGGTGAGTAGTCGAGGGATCGAAGCCAACCCTGAAAAGGTTCAAGCACTCCTCGACATGAAATCGCCACGCAAGCCTAAGGACGTCCAGAAGCTAACGGGCTGCATAGCCGCACTCAACAGATTCATATCGAAGTCTACGGACAAGTGCATTCCATTCTTCGACACCCTAAGGGGAAGCAAGCTGCCCAATGGACAGGAGGAGTGAACACGCCCCAACAGCTTGAAAGCACACCCTCGGAAAGCCACCACTACCGCCCAAGCCTATGGAGGGAGAGGTGCTGAGCCTATACCTGGCGGTTTCTGGAACACGCCGCGTTAGCTCGGTGTTAGTCCGCGAAGAGGATAAGGTGCAGATGCCCGTGTACTACACGAGTAAGCGCCTCCTCGACGCGGAGACCAGGTATCCGCAAATGGAAAAGCTCGCCCTGGCGTTAGTCATAACGTCGAGGAAACTGCGCCACTATTTCCAGGCTCATAGTGTCCAGGTCTTGACAAATCAGCCCCTTAGGCAGGTATTGCAAAAGCCCGATACTTCTGGGAGGCTCCTCAAATGGTCGATAGAGCTTAGCCAGTTGGAAGTGGACTATAAGCCGCGGATGGCCATCAAAGGCCAGGCCTTGCCTTGCCTTGCATTTTGTTGCGGAATTCACCGGACTGCCGACTTAACGGAGGAAGTCGAGGCGACACCTCGATGGAAGCTCTACGTCGACGGGAGCGCGAACGACAACGGCAGTGGGGCCGGTTTAGTGCTGCATACCCCGGAAGGCCACAAGATAACTTCGGCCGTTAGGTTCGAGTTCTCGGCGTCCAACAATGAAGCGGAGTACGAAGCCTTGCTCGCAGGCCTTAGACTGGCGGAACATTTAAAGGCAGAGGCCATAGACATTTACAGCGACTCGCAGTTGATCGTGAACCAAATAAAAGGTCAGTACCAAACGAGGGACGAGAAGATAGCCGCCTATCTCAAGAAGGCAAAAGAAGCCTTAGGAAAGCTCTCCGCATATGATATACAACAAAAGCCTTAGGGCAGAGAATAGTAACGCCGATGCACTCCGCCAAGTCACACTGAAGGATGCAGAGCTACTCAAGTTAGTACCTGTGGAAGTGTTGAAAGTCCCTTCCACAAAGGGGGGAATCCAGAAGTCCTTGTTTTAAACAGCCAAATGAAGCTGGAAGGACCCGATCATAAAGTACTTGCTTGATGGCGAACTCCCAAATGATGACAGGAGGCAAAGAGGTTGAGGTACCAAGCGGCGAGGTATACAATGCACGACGGATTCTTCACCGACGAGAAGGTTTCAAGACGCCATTACTCCGATGCCTGGATGACGAGGAGGCGAAACGGGGTACTTTGAGGCATGACGGGATATGGCAATCACGCTGGTGGACAGATGACGGCTTATAAAATCTTGAGGCAGGGATACTATTGGCCCAACCTTAAGAAGGACGCCCGACTTCACGAAAAAAATGTGAGAGTTGCCAAAGGTATGCTCCTATCCCTCGACAGCACTCCGAGGATCTGACATCCATAGTCTCGCCATGGCCATTTGCCAAATGGGGGATCGACCTCATTGGGCCATTACACAAGACCCCTGGGGATACAAGTTCGCAATTGTGGCGGTCGACTACTTTACGAAGTGGGTCGAGGCAGAGCCATTAACGACGATATCAGAGGAGAAGTGCACTAATTTCATTTGGAACAACATAGTCTGTCGGTTCGGTGTCCCACATTCTCTCGTGTCGATAATAGAACACTCATAGAAAGGGTGAGTTTAATAATGACAACACCAAACTTGTTTAAACATTGCTAGGTATCCATAAAAACTTCTCCTCAGTAATGCCTTCAAAAGCTATAGAGTCCCCCGTCTAATGGACCGGACATCCCCAAGCTTGTTAACAAAATTATCAAGGTTTTCGTCAAGGCCTATGCTCACATCAATCAAAAATTAACCAAGAGCAAATCAAGCGCAACTGCCCTTGTTATCCTATGGGTGAAGGGTTATAGGACGACCAAAGGACAAAAACGGGCAAACACCGGGATGTGGTGTTCTACTAAATGGAATGTACCACAAGGATGCGTGTTGAAGAATAGTCCATCAATTAGTCAAAGCAAATGGTGGAAGACATTATTTTTTGATAAAATAAGATAAAGTTATGTTGAAGACATACTAAGAGTGGAACATGATATTGCTGGGAAAGAAGAGTTAGACAAGATAATTTGTACCAAACCTCCTTACTAGGATACAAATTAAAATAGATGATTAGAGCAGCCAAAGGTTTGGATTGGATGCCCTAATTCATCAGGCTCAATATCCTATGAGTGGGACGAGCCAGGTATTACAACAAGAGGGTCAATAGTGAACAATTCAAGGTGGGAGACCTCGTGATTGCGAGTGGTAACTCCAACACCAAACCTAAAACTTCGGGCGCATTGGGCCCGACTTGGGAAAGGCCCTATAATTATCTTAAAGGAAGTCGTGGCAAATAAACGGCTCCTATCGACTTCAAGGTTACCGATTCGAGACATCAAAGACACTTGAATGCCGACCAAGAAGCTCTACTATCCATAGTAAAGTATCGGGATTGACCTTGATGTAACTTCAACACTTAGACAATTTTTTGTTCAAATTTTGTATAAAGGACAAGTCTAAAATTCGATATTTTGTATACAAGAATAAGAGTTCAAACTTTTTGGAACCTTTTTTATATGTCACAACCACGACTATTATCCATCTTTGCATATCGACTATTGCGATTCACTAACTTATAACAATCAAGATATGTCTTGACTATCTTTTATTGACGGCGGGGGTAGTGAGGACCGACCAAAAGAAAAATTAAAAAGTCTACCAGTTGCCTCTAAAGGCGTTGATGAGCATGGTAAGCCTAGCTAAAGCATGTTCAACAAACAAATTTTTCTAAGGCATGTTGACTAGAGCTTAAGCATGTTCAAGTGAATTTGAAATAAATTTTTCTAAGGCATTCATCAATAAACATTAACCGAGATAGAAATTACACTTTTAATCTCCCAAAGAGCATATGTGTATAAATAAAAGTGCATAAATAAAAATTGGATGTCTCATTTAAAATGGTCAACATTTCAAAATTAAATCAATGTCTCGGCCTTAACTAATTAAAAAAAAAAAAAAAAAAAAAAAAACTGCCTTAGAAAATCTCATGGAGTTGCCTCCCATCGACGTATGCCATGATCCTTTCCATGTTCCACATTTGTCGCATCCACCCCTTGCTCGGGCGCCATCCGCCGCCATCTGCCCACCAGGCTCAATGGGCAGCACCACTTCCTCGAGATTTGAAGGAATGCCAATCCCATATAGGGTTTGAGTTTTTGAACAAATATAAGGATATTATTGAAAACATGAGGGTTTGTTGACAAAGTGAAAGGATTTTCCTGGACTCCGGGATTTTGTAGAGACAAAATACAAGGAAAAGTTGGATATGTTTTTGAAAAGAGCCCACCTCTCATCCTAAAATTGTAGAGACAAATCTCCATCAACGAGTGGTTCTCTACCATCGAAATAAACAATTTATCTTGTTTCATACAATTCTCCATCTTGGAACGTGAGATAGAATGTCCAAGATGGGTGTACATACAATCAATTAATTCAAGGCATAGGATGTGAGATTTTTTGGCAAAGTCCATAAACCATGATATCATGCATGCATATAGATGTGAGGTTTACTTTTAATTATGAATTAAATGGATATGATAAAAAGTTGGAAATTCCGCACAATAATGTTGTTGTTCAAAAGATTTTCATATATAAAAAAAGAAGGATTTTCTACTTGGGAGATGGAAAAGTAAAGCCAAAGAGTGATCACAAACAAAGATTGAAGTTCAAACAAGCCAATGGTGACTGAAAACTATGTGAGTTGGAAACTAGAGTAAAGGCTTTAAATAAAGGAACAAGACAAGTGGACAAAGACGAATATATGATTTGTTGGCATGGACTTATACTAGGCCCGTTTTGGGGTTATCCAAAAAAGGAACAAGACACGGGAAACCTAAAAATTGAATATAATAATTTTAGATCTCCTTTAACCTCTTCCTTACTCGGTTCTAGAAAGAAAAAGAGTCTTTAGGAAAGAGAGAGTCTTGACTACATAAGGACATTAGATCTTTTTTCTGAGACGAGAGAGACTTGATTTGATCCCGTGTTGAGGATCTTTCCGAGAGATGTATTCTTCTTCTTGGTGAGACAGAGAATTTTTCCCGTGAGTGTTTTTCCCTGTATTGTCTTGATTTGAGAAAAGGTTTATAGGAATGTTTCGTTCAAATTATTTTTCTAAAATTCATCCATAGATTTTGTCTTAAGCAGATTTTTTGACCCCGCCTTGATATGTGTGTAAATAAATTGTTCAAATAAAAGGACAAACAAGTTCATGGTCATTACCGAAAATTAAAAAATGTATGGTAAGCCTAGCTAAAAAAAAAAAAAAAAAAAAAAAAAATTAAGGTCTTCAAAAATGGTCATTGCCTCCCTCCTAGAACGTAAACTCCTCGAGAAGTCGGGTATAAAAAAAAAAAAAAAATAAAAAAAATCGATGTCATCGAAGAAAACTCCACAAAATCACCCTCGGCGTCTAACCACTTAGCGCCTTAAAAAAAAAAAAAAAAGAATGCCAAATCCATGAGAGTTGCTCGGGCGCTTCCGATCCGGTCGCCATTCTGATTTCCCGGGATTTCACCCTTTTGAGTTGAGCTCCTCGGTCGGCCCACCCTCACCGATTTTCCTGCCTTTGGGAAACCTGCTCGAGGAATGCCAAATCGAGGTCCGTCGCTTTCGACCTTTCGGAAGAGTCCCGGCGAATCTCGGCACCGGGAAATTTCATGAGGTTGATTGAAGCGAGATAGAAACTAAACAAAGTCCTGACTCGAGCCTTTGGGAAACTAGTCAAAATTGAAAATGATGTCTCGACAACGCCTTGTCACCTTGAAAAAAAAAAAAAAAGAGAATGGACCGAACACATGGGGTCATTTATTTTCCACGGACACCCCTTGCTCGGGCGCCTCCGCATCCCTCCATTTCCATTATCGCCTCACCCATGAGACCCTCCTTCCCCAAATCCCGAGGATGTCCCCGGCGGGGTCAGGAGGGCAGCGACTTCCACGTGAGTTCTGGGCTCAGGAGCGTGGCCTCGATAGCCCGAGCCTTGGGAAAACATGAAGGTCGATCTTGAATTTCCTCGACCCTTGTACAAAAAACGAACAAATGAAGGAATGCGACTAAAAGGGTGACCTCGAACAACAATATCCTAAGACGACTTACGCCTCGACTTACCACCGGAAGGAACGTGGGGGACAACCTACCGACCGGGGTTGGAGGATGACCGGCTGGCCTCGTGAGAAGGCGTTCTGGGCTGTATTCAAACGGCCGTGTTCGTAAAGACTCGTCGAGAAAGAATATGCTCGACGCTATCCAAGCTTGGTCGCCGACAACCTTCGGTCGGTCCACAACCTCACCGCATAAAAGACGTAGAAGCATGTTGGATCGACATCCGTCAAATTAATGGCGTAGAGAGGTAGCACAAGTGAACCCACCCATGATTTGTTAAAAATGCTCTGCCCCATCGGAATGCCCCCAAGTCGAGCGGATGACGGTTGAAGTTGCCACCAATGAAGAAGAATCATGCGGCTTCCACCCATGGCAACCTCGTAGTCTTCTCGGCGACAATGGGGACTGGTGGTTTGGCCTGAGTTCGCCCCAAGGTAAAAGAAACCCGTTGGCGGGGGAGACATACGAGGAATAACAATATAAAAACTCCTCGACGCCAGGGTCGAGGCGAAATATTTCCTCCACAGGATGACCATGGAGTTCATTACGCCCAGCAGTTCGGGGACACAAGGAGAGATCTTGTAAAGGTTGCAGAGGCCTTCACAAAGGATGGAAAGGCAACGTCATTCCAAACTAAGTGACCGAGTGTAAACCAACAGCGTGGCCGGAGGATCGTGCCCCACGCCGCGCCGGAAATCCATGTGGTAGAAATGCGGGTCGATCTCGCCTCCTCAAAGCCTTAATGCGCTTTCCAGGTGATCTGAAAGGTTGACATCCGTCGCCATCGTGATGTCCTCCGACGGTGCTCATGAGCAGGCGCGAGTCCCCACAGCACCGGACCTTCGCTCTCCTCCACCCGCCGAAATCACGAGATCGCCCGGATCACAAGGCAGACGCCACCGACGAATCTTCCACCTGGCGGAGGAGCGAATCGCTGCTATCAATCAACGAGTCGCTCGACGTCAGCAGCTTCCTCTCGGCCTCTGACCCCTAGAGGTAGAAGCCTCTTGACCCCCAACCTTCCTAGGCGGCATGATCCGAAAACAAGAAAAGGAAGGTCGAGATGAGGACCTAATGGTCGAGAGGCCAACAAAAGATAGGGACGTAAAAGACCCTAATTACGAGCTAGAACCCTCGACGCCGAGCTCATGGGCCGGGGAAGGGTCTGCTCGCAACAGATGGGGAAAGCTTGCAAGGCCCCCTGGGACCCAGAAACAAGCACGACAACCCCAACACGGTCGATTCAACCCAGACGGTTGATACCACGGCAAGGTCGTCCAGACAGGCAAACCCCAGAGAGGTGTGCGAGTCATTTCTATTTCTAACCCTCTTTTTTGTGATGTAGGAACTCAAAGAAAAACCAGATTCACACCGGATAAAACAATGGAGTTCGGAAAACGCACGCTGTTTGCGAAAAACTTGGGAAACCGAGAGAGGAAAGCCCAAACGAGGGATGTGAGCGGCGGTCGAAGTCGCAGCGGCGCTTTCGCGTAAATCCTAGAGTAACAGGCGTAAGCAAGAGAAGGTAAACCGAGAAATGCGATATAAGGGGGTATTTATAGGCTCGGATCATGCGGTTTGAAGGGCGACGAGTTCAAACGACGCCCAATCTCGACCGCTGAATTTGAATTGCCCCCATCTAATGGGTGTATCCGACCAGTTTAATCCAACGGCCGGGATGAGAGCCGAGCAATGAGTACGATCGATCGGTCTTTGCTTCCCCTCGACCGCCACGTGTCACCCGGTGTGGAGAGACCGTTGACATGACCGACGAGACCGCCTTCCACAACCCGAGGCCCTTCTAGTAGTCATAGTACGCAAATGATGGCCTAGTACTCCCAATGTACCGATACAAACCGGGCGAAGGGAATCTTCCACGGATGCCTCGCCACCACAGCCCAGGGCGACGCCGCATTTACACCCTAGGTTGGGGTACTGTTACACCACGGTCGAGCTATCGACCATCCCGCTATAGATAAGCGCTCGGCGACCCCTTTACCGAGGACCCGACATGCCGGTGACGCCGAGGCATCTCCAAAGTCAACTCACGCCGCTGCACTGGAAGACGACTGTTTCACCTACCACCACACCGTCCGGGTCGAGGTTCGGACATTGGGTGACAAAGGTGGTTGGTGACCGAGGTAATTGACGAGCGGGGATATCCGGCCGCCAAATCCCCCATTTTAAGGGAAGAGGTCACCACCTCGGGATACACAGTGGCTCTCTCATTTGTACGCCTATAAATAGAGGCAATGCAACTCATTATATTTTTTAGAGACATTATCACCGGAATTTCTACAGGAGTTGTAATCTACCGCATATTAATGCAAACACAAGTGGATGTAGGCAAAAGACTTTCAGCCGAACCACTATAAACTCTTGTCTTCTTTACTGTTTCTTAACTTTTAATCTCCGATTATTTTGGTGAGATTAGCGCGAGTGTCCTTGGAGAGAAGTAATTATTTGTTGATCAAAATCCACCATCAACACCTTTCTTAATGGAGACTTAGAAGAGGAAGTATACATGGAGGCCCCCCCAGGTTTCAGTGATAGTTTCGGGAATAAGATTTGCAGATTGAAAAAGTCTTTATATGGACTTAAACAATCTCCGAGGGCATGGTTCGACAGATTTGCAAGGTTTGTAAAGTCTCAAGGGTTTTTACAGGGGCAGTCAGATCACACTCTGTTCATAAAGATTTCTGCAGAAAGTAGAATTGCGGTCTTGATTGTGTATGTGGATGATATCGTTATCACTGGTGATGACACTGAGGAAATGAACAAGTTGAAGAAGAATCTCTCAACCGAATTTGAGATTAAAGATCTAGGTTCTCTTAGATATTTTCTTGGAATGGAAATTGCTAGATCAAAAAAAGGCATAGTTATTTCTCAAAGGAAGTATATTCTAGATCTCTTAGAAGAAACCGGTATGAGTGGATGCAAACCTTCAGAGCCTAACTCAAAACTTGGAGATGTTAGGGAAGGAGTTCCGGTTGATACAGGTCGATATCAACGTCTAGTGGGAAAGCTGATCTATTTATCCCACACTCAACCAGATATCTCTTTTGTCGTTAGCATGGTAAGCCAATTCATGCATGCTCCTTATGAAGAACACTTAGAGGCTGTTTACAGAATTCTGAGATATTTAAAAGGAACTCCTGGAAAAGGATTATATTTTCAGAAAAGTGATCAACGAAGGATTAAGTCTATACTGATGCAGACTGGGCAGGTTCCGTGACTGACAGAAGATCCACTTCTGGATATTGTACCTTTCTATGGGGAAATTTGGTAACATGGAGAAGCAAAAAACAAAGCGTGGTAGCCAGGAGTACTGCAGAAGCAAAATACAGGGCAATGGCTCAAGGAATTTGTGAGATACTCTGGCTAAAGAAGGTGCTAGAAGACCTCCATGAACCTGTGGAACTACCCATGAAACTATTCTGTGATAACAAGGCAGCTATCAGTATTGCTAATAACCCAGTTCAACATGATCGTACGAAGCATGTAGAAATTGACAGGCACTTCATAAAGGAGAAACTTGAAGATGGAGTCATTTGTGTACCATTCGTACCAACCACTCAACAAATTGCTGACGCCTTTACCAAAGGGTTACAGAGACAGTCATTTGACTCATGTGTAAGCAAGTTGGGCATGATCAATATCTATGCACCAACTTGAGGGGGAGTGTCGGTAAATTAGGAAAGTATCGAGCTGTGGAATAGGTGTATGACTGGATATTAGGAGAGAGAAAATCCGGTTATTTAGAGAGGATAGTTGACTTTGTATTGTTTTCTTATTTACAGATTTTGTTTCTCTGTTTTAGGGATTACATTGGCCCTCACTAAGCCTATATAATCCTTATACATTTTCTCTAAAACTATGAAGGAATAACAGTATTTTCTATCTTCCATTTCTTACACCCAGAATAATATAAACAAACCCCATTTGGGAAACAGATTTGAGCACACAAAAGATGCAAACTTGAGAAGAAAACACGAGCATTTTAGCTGTTTTAAGGCAATATATATAAACAGATAGAAACAAGCAATGAGCATATGGTAAAGCTTTAAGTTTCAGATTACATAACAGATAAAATACCCAGAAGCCATTAAAACACAAAATAAGAAAATGGAGACAAATGTCAAAGGAAACTCACCTTCATCGACAGAAACAACAGAAAATGCCAGAAAGAGAAAGAGAAGTAGAGAAACCATGGAAAAGGCACTTCAAGTTCAAATATTCCTCAATTCTCCAGAAACCACAATTAGAAAAAAAAAAAAAAAAAAAAAAAAAAAAAAAAGAAGAAGAAGAAGAAAGAAAGAACCCCCAAAGAAACTCCAGAAAGAACTTTGAACTATCAAAGCCGAGTGAAAGGTGGACCAAAAACAAAAGGACATCAGAGGCCTTTATGACATCAAATACAAGGTCCAATGGCACGACCATTTTTTTTCCTTGGAAGATACATCTGTGTGCAATATATACAAATATACATATATCCCATCTCCTCTACATGCTAAAATGACTATAACATTACAGAAGGTGAGGATCACATACCGTTACAGTGTTCGAGTCTGAGGGCGAGATGGACATCGCCAGCAGCACTCCAAATGTAGATGAAGGTGTTTTCGATTTTCTCAACGACCTTCTATTTTCTCTCCGGTGAAGGTGAGAAATGGCCTTACTTTCGCAGTGTCGGCGAAATTGGTACCAAATGTGGAGCTTCCTTTGATTCATCACAATCACCCCTTTAGTCAAAGCACTTCTCATAAACTCTGTTTATCGCTTAATACGCGAACAGATGAGGGAGACTTTGGTTGCTAGGGTTCATACGGAGAAGAGAAGTTGCAACAGAGGATAAAAACTAGAGAAAGGCTGCGGAGATTCTCTGCTTAATCTGCTGATAACTTTAGGAATTAGAGTTATTTTAGACATTTCTAGGCGTATAGTTGGCTCATCCAAACTTTAGTTGTTAATTTTGTGCTTTATTTGCTCAACTTTTGGGTTCATTTGGTGCACTGTACTGAGATTCATTTGTGTGTGGTTTCTGTGTTTATTTTGAAGAAAATTGCTAACGTGTCCAAAACACTGTCATTTCTGATTTGTAGATTTTGTGATGATAAATGTTGTAGCAGAGAGTAAAAAGAAAAACCAGAGAGAAAGAAAGAAAGAAAAAGCCAGTACGGAGGAGAGCAATTGTGCTGGAAATCTCAAGGAGTGAAGCCACGAGAGGAATCCACCAACCTTCATCTAGCCTCTACTATTGTCCTCCTCATTTTGGTTTATCTTTTTTTTTTCTCTGTATTCCACTCATGGCTGTTCATTTTGTTGTAATTAACAGAGCAAGAATGAGCTAAATTAATTTGGCTGGGATGATAAAGCACCCAGAACTATAATCAACATTGTTTATGCTTACTTTGGCTATTTTGATGTTGTTCTAGTTTGTTCAATATAAACGTTATTGTTCATTTTTGTTTACAGATTGGCCATCTAAAATAGAAAATTGTGTTCAATTTGCTAGAAAGTTTGATTGGAATTTAGACCAATATTGAACAATGTGTTGTTTAGCTAAATTTCACAAAGAAATCTAGTTGATTTGCAAGTAGTATAGGAATATACACTTGTCTTACATAACTCAATTGAAACATATGCTTAACCTTTATGTTTAGATTTCTCATAGGAATATGTTGAAATATGAGTAAAGATGTGTAATCATAAGTGGATCAGGAGATTCATGTGCTAAATTCGTGTTTCAAGTTAACATGTGGCAACGCTATAGCAAAAGTTGTAGCATAAATAGCCAGATTTCAGGGAAGGGGAAATTAAATCCCAGTCATCCGCATAGATTGATTTTCTCCTTTGATAACTTAGTGTGCATTAATTTACTGGTGTTTGCTACAATTCTTTTAGTTTTTTGTAATTGAATCAAACCATTAAATTTGTTTACGTTGCATCTCTTGGCTCTTATTAAGAATAACATTGATAACTTTTTCTGTGGGAACGATACTCTACTCACACTTTATCACTTGTTTGGCACGTACACTTGCGAGCATAAAAATCATGCAACAAGTTTTTGGCGCCATTGCCGGGGACTGTTATCATAGTTGATCTTTGTAAAATTCAAGTGTTTTCATTAATTACTTAATAATTTTACTTCCGTGTATTTCAGATATTCTTCTTCTTGCATGAATCGACAACAAGACCGTGATTTGCTGCCCTTGGGTCCAGAAATTGAAAGAACGTTCCTAGCAAGGAGAAGGGAGCAGCAAGGTCTAGTGTTTGTTGAAGGAATGGCAGAGGAAGCTGTCGGCAATGCAGCCAACCTTAGGTAGCCTGTAAATGTTAACAATCCAGTTAACCAGGCAACCATGGCAGATGACAGGGTAGGGCCATCAGAGAATATGCCATACCGATTTTACATGGGCTTAATCCGGTCATCATTAGGCCAGAGATACAAGCACCCCAGTTTGAGCTTAAACCGGTCATGTTTCAAATGTTGCAAACAGTGGGCTAATTCAGTGGCATGGCAACTGAAGATCCCCACTTGCTTCTCAAGCTATTCATGGAAGTATGTGACACTTTTAAGCTTCCACGGGTGACAAAGGAAGCTTTGAGACTGAAGCTCTTCCCTTATTCCTTGAGGGATAGAGCTAGGGTATGGTTAAACTCTCTACCACTGGACTCTGTAGCGACATGGAATGACTTGGCAGAAAATTTTTTGATTAAGTATTTCCCTCCAACTAAGAATGCCAAGCTTAGAAACGACATCACTGGATTCCAGCAACATGAAGGGGAATCTTTGTATGAGGCATGGGAGAGGTTTAAGGAATTGTTGTGCAAATGCCCTCACCATGGGATCCCTCATTGGATTCAAATGGAGACGTTCTACAATGGACTTAATGGGCAAACTCGGACCATAGTGGATGCTTCAGCTAATGGTGCTATTTTGGCAAAGACTTATAATGAGGCCTATGAGATTTTGGAACGGATGGCTAATAACAACTATCAATGGCCTGCAGAGAGAGCAGCTGCGGCTAGGAGAGTAGTAGGAGTGCATGAGGTGGATGCAGTGACCACTTTCACCGCTCAAGTATCATCCTTGGCAAGTATCTTGAAATCAATGAGTCAATGGGTGAATTCTCCTCAGTTTACAGCAGTCTCTTACACTTACTGTGGTGAAGGGCATCTCTTTGATAGTTGTCCATCCAATCCAGAATCAGCATATTATGTGGGTAATTTCAACAAAAACAACAATCTGTATTCCAACACTTATAACCCAGGTTGGAGGCAGCACCCAAATTTTTCTTGGAACTCTCAAGGGCAGAACACAGCATCTACTTCAACAGCAAACCGCCCTCAACATCCTCTTGGATTTTCACAATAGTCAAGACATCAACCGGCGGAACAATACTCATCAATTGAGCACTTGTTAAGGGAGTATATGGCAAAGAATGATGCCATAATTCAAAATCAATCAACACTGATTCATAACCAAGCAGCTTCATTGAGAAACTTGGAGAATCAAGTGGGGCAGTTAGCTAATGCCTTGACAAGTCGCCCTACAGGCGCACTCCCAAGTAATACTGAAGATCCCAGGCGTGAAGGCAAAGAGCATTGCAAGGCTATTACGCTGAGGAATGGGAGAGAAGTAGAGCGAGTGACTAGATAGCCCAAGTGCCGAGAAGAGCCCTCTTCAATCCAAGGTGAAGTGGAAAAGGAAGCAGAATTGGAAGAATCTGGAAAACGAAGCGATGTTGCAGAACCTACAGCAAAACATATAGCAACGCTGCAGCAAAGTTCGGCAGAAAAGCAGAATGATAGACCACCGCCACCTTTTCCTCAAAGATTTCAAAAGCAGCAGCAAGATAAGCAGTTTAAAAAGTTTTTAGATGTCTTGAAGCAACTCCATATAAACATTCCATTGGTGGATGCGTTTGAGCAAATGCCTAGTTATGTTAAATTCATGAAGGACATTCTTTTGAAGAAAAGAAGACTTGGAGAATTCGAAACAGTGGCAATGACGGAAGAAAGCAGCGCCATCTTGCATAATAAAATCCCTCCAAAGTTAAAAGATCCTGGGAGTTTCACCATCCCATGTGCTATTGGCAATAACTACTTTGGCAAGGATCTCTGTGATTTATGAGCAAGCATAAATCTTATGCCTATGTCAATTTTCAAGAAGCTTGGAATCGGGGAAGCATGGCCAACCACAATAACTCTTCAATTGGATGATCGGTCTCTAGCTCATCCAGAAAGAAAAATTGAAAATGTCCTGGTGAAAGTAGACAAGTTCATCTTCCCCACCTGACAGGGAAGTGCCCATCATTTTAGGAAGACCATTCCTAGCAATAGGGAGGACATTAATAGATGTGCAAAAAAGCGAGTTGACAATGAGAGTTAATGATGAGCAAGTTACCTTTAATGTTCTCAAGGCAATAAGATCCCCTGATGAAGTGGAAGAATGCTCTATTGTGAATGTGATTGATACTTTTGTTTTTAAGGAATTAGAGCAAGCTTGCTACAAAGACCCTCTAAAAATCACAACACTGGCAGAATTGGAAGAAGAAAATACAAAAGTGAGTAGTCAGTGGCCTTGTTTGGAAGCAAGATGAACCGGTACAGCTAGAGGAAGGCAGTTTGAGTCTTTGAGGCTATCCGAACGTGAGCTCAAACAACCTAGACCATCAATAGAAGAACCCTCATTCCTGGAGCTAAAACGTTTGCCATCCCACCTTCGATATGCATTCTTGGGAGAAATAAAAACGCTACCAGTTATTGTCAGCTGAACTAACAGAAGACCAGGAGCAGAAGTTACTTGAGGTACTGAGGAATTTCAAAAAAGCAATAGGATGGACAAGTGTAGATATCAAGGGAATCAGCCCATCCATATGCATGCATAAGATTTTGCTAGAGCAATGCTACAGAAATTCTGTGGAACAACAAAGAAGGCTAAATCCAATCATGAAGGAATTTGTAAAGAAAGAAGTCATTAAAGGGTTGGATGTAGGGATCATTTGGTTCTCATCTCTGATTTCAGGGCTATGTGAAATGCACGAAGTAGTATTCGACAGTGGAGATAAAAGGCTGAAGATAACTCAATAGATTATTCCAGCTACAGTGGCTAGGATTTCACAAGAAAGCAATGTTAAGAGAGCCAAGTTTGACCACTCTGATAAAGACCCTCCAGAGACACCAACTCAACCTTCCTCAAACAATCCCACACCTCCCCCGAGCGCTAAGAACTCAGTGTCCAGTCGCTTATCCAATTTAGAGAGCATGATTTCTCTTGTTGAGCTAACTCAACATGACATTCTTGAGGAGCTTCGGCTGGCCCGAAAAAGTCAGTAGGACGTGTGGAACTATATGGAGGCCCGAGATGCTGTAATGCAAAGACCCTTCAGGGCAAATACCAAAAGGCTCCACACATTCCCTGAATTTCCCATGCATGTTCTCGATCCATCTGTTGGTCAGCCCGCCGATGACACCGATATTATAGTGGGAGCAGATGATTAGGGCCAGATCACAGCTTCTGGCCCTTCAGGGATGCCCCTCCACCCTCATTTTTCTTGTGTTATTTCTTTTATCTATTTAGTCAATTTTTGTTTTTGTTTTGTGCCTTATTTCTTTTTCAACAATGAGGGCACTGTTCATTTCAAGTTTGGGGGTGTATTTCTGTTTGTGTGGAGACTGGTTTTTTTTTTTTAGATTAATTATTTTCTGGTTTTTGTGTTTTGTTATTTTTGGTGTGTTTTGTGTTGTTTTGTGTGTAGGGAGAGTCTCTTTTTGTCAATTTTTGTGGTGTGAAAGGTGTGGTTTTCAAAGATGAGGTAGGCTAAGTCAAGACATGCTTTTGTGATAAATTAACTTGAATTAGATGTAAGTGAAAACCTATAGAACCTGACTTTTGAATGTAATTCTCTATGCAACTCTTTCCACAACATTCGTAGTGTTACTTCCTGAGAGCTTATTGATGGCTAGATCGTTGTGAGAGCTTAGGTTTCTAGAATTGACCTAGAGACTCCTTTAAGGTGAAATTCTAGGAAGCCTAGTATAAGGAGGACAACTGAGACAAAGATCTAATTAATGACACCATTCTGTTTAGTTTGTAAATAAAAAAATAAAAAATAAAAAAAATTTACTCCACTGTCTTGGTGCTTAGTAACCAGGAGTGAGCATGAGCACCATGTTCACTTTTGCGTCAAACGATAAACCGAGATAAGAGTATGCAAAGCACTTTGAATTGCGACTTTGTTGAGTAACCGGGTTCTTCATCACAAATGTTGACATTCGCATAAAAAGGCAATTGTGGCATTACAAAGAAGTTTAAATAAAAAAAAAAAAAAAAGAGAGAGAGAGAGAAAGATAAGATTAAAAATCAAAAGAATTGGGAATTAGGTGTCAAGTTGAGAAGAAGTTGAGTCTTAAGTCTGATTCCAAGTGCTAGGTGATTCTTCATTAGTGGAGGAGTCAATAGATCAACATATGGAGACACTTCTAGGCTTGATGATTGTAGTCTAAGGTAAAGTGGGTGATCGGGAAGGAAGCACTATTGATGTGTACACACACACACACACCAGGGAAGAGCATTTGAAACGAAGGGGAAATAGGCCGATCTTATAATTCAAAGAGAGTTAGTGTAGAGCTTAAGCGTGCAAAAGAAAAAACAAAGAAAAAAAAAAAAAGAGCCTCTGAGAAACTTAGCCACACACCATGAAGACACATGGTTGACTAAAAAGGGAATTATCTTAGTGTCATTTTTTTTTTGTGTGTTGTCTTTGTAGTGTCATTGCTTGAGGACAAACAATACTTTAAGTTTGGGGGTGTGATAACTTTAGAATTAGAGTTATTTTAGACATTTCTAGGCGTATAGTTGGCTCATCCAAAGTTTGGTTGTTAATTTTCTACTTTATTTGCTCAACTTTTGGGTTCATTTGGTGCACTATATTGAGATTCATTTGTGTGGTTTCTGTGTTAATTTTGAAGAAAATTGCTAACGTGTGTCCAAAACAGTGTCGTTTCTGATTTGCAGATTTTGTGATGATAAATGCTGCAGCAATTGCTACAGCAAAAATGTGACAGCATGCACGGGAATTAGAACACATAACATAAGACGAAATTGGTGCCTAGTCAACTAGACCTAACATGCCACCTCAGCGTCATTGGTTGCCCTAAAGAGGGATAAATCTGAAAACTCAGAGAGGAGGGCAACCGCCAGAGGAAGGAATTAGGAAGGAAGCAAGAGGAGAAAATAAAGGGAGATGGGAGTGAAGAAAAACTGGCAGCAGAGAGTAAAAAGAAAAACCAGAGAGAAAGAAAGAAAGAAAAAGCCAGTACGGAGGAGAGCAATTGTGCTGGAACTCTCAAGGAGTGAAGCCACGGGAGGAATCCACCAACCTTCATCTAGCCTCTACTATTGTCCTCCTCATTTTGATTTATCTTTCCTTTTTCTCTGTATTCAACTCATGGCTGTTCATTTTTGTTGTAATTAACAGAGTAAGAATGAGCTAAATTAATTTGGCTAGGATGATAAAGCACCCGGAACTATAATCAACATTGTTTATGCTTACTTTGGCTATTTTGATGTTGTTCTAGTTTGTTCAATATAAACGTTATTGTTCATTTTTTTTATTGATTGGCCATCTAAAACAGAAAATTGTGAGTTCAATTTGCTGGAAAGTTTGATTGGAATTTAGACCAATATTGAACAATGCGTTGTTTAGCTAAATTTCACAAAGAAATCTAGTTGATTTGCTAGTATAGGAATATACACTTGTCTCACATAACCCAATTGAAACATATGCTTAACTTAACCTCTATGTTTAGATTTCTCATAGGAATATAATATGAGTAAAGAGGCGAAATCATAAGTGGATCGGGAGATTCCTGTGCTAAATTCGTGTTTTAGGTTAACCTGCAGCAACGCTGTAGCAAAAGTTGTAGCATAAATAGCTAGATTTCAGGGAAGGGGGAAATTGAATCCCAGTCATCCGCATAGATTGATTTTCTCCTTTGATAACTTAGTGTTCATTAATTTACTTGTGTTTGCTGCAATTCTTTTAGTTTTTTGTAATTGAATCAAACCATTAAATTTGTTTACATTGCATCTCTTGGATCTTATTAAGAATAATATTGATAACTTTTTCCGTGGGAACGATACTCTACTCACACTTTATTACTTGTTCGGCACGTACACTTGCGAGCATAAAAATCATGCAACACCTGCTCACCCACGCGAGAGGAGAAATGCTGGAGATTCTCTGGCCACACACAGGAGAGGAAGGACGCGGTCAGGAGAGAGTTGGGTGGATCAAACGACGTCTCTCATGGCTCAAATGGTGCTCTTGACTAATCAAATCCAGGGACTTACTACAGCCAATGCAAATGGTAATCAAGAAACGGTAAAGATGGCACAAGCTTCCAGCTCAAGTGATTCATATGATGAGCAATGTCACTTCGTCAACCGTAACTACAATTTCAGGCCCAACAAAAACTTACCAAAATACTATCATCCCGGGCTCAGAAACCATGAGAATTTCTCTTATGCCAACAACCGGAATGTTTTACAACCAACTCTGGAGTCGAGTAAACCGGCAATGGAAAAGCCTTCCTCATCACTTGAAGAGCTTTGGAAGACATATATTGTGGACACTAAGGCTCGTCTTGATCAACATGACGCTCGTTTCAACAACATTGAAACTCACTGCACCAATTAGGGAGGCACTATGAAGGCACTAGAAACACAAGTTGGCCAATTGGCTAATGCTATAAACGGGCAATCATCAAGGTCTTTCCCAAGCGACACCGAGAAAAACCCAAGGAGTGCAAGGCCATCACATTGAGGAGTGGCAAAGAGCTTGAAGGCCCGAGTGTTCAAAACGCCATGGTTGATAAGGAGCCTATCAAGAGCAACGACGATGGTAAGGATAAGTCGAAGGAGGAAAATCTGAAGGCCAAGAAGGAAGCACCGGTGGTTAGACCGGGTTCGATCACTTTTTCAGATAACCCACCTTGTATTACTCCCCTATTGAAAACTAGGGATTGGAAAAATATCTTTGTATTTCTGTGTATTGAATAATTACATAGCTAAGTATTTATAGAATTTACATAAAGAGAAAATAGGAAAGAATATCTACCACAATCTCTGAATATCAGGGATTGTTAAAACTAATTTTCCTAATTGATTTCTTGCCTAAAATACCTCTCGACACTCCCTCTCAAGCTGAGGAATGAATATCTTCCATTCCCAACTTGGTTGCAATCTCATGAAAATTAGACCCACTTAATCCTTTTGTTAAAACATCAACCAGTTGACTTCCCAAAGGAACATAAGACATATGAGTCCTTCCAACTTCTCTTTGATGAAGTGTATCAATCTCAATATGTTTTGTCCTATCATGTTGAATAGGATTGTGAGAGATGTTGATTGCTGACTTGTTGTCGCAGTAAAGCTTCATAGGTTCCTCCCACTTGACTCTCAAATCATCTAGAATAATTTTCAGCCAAAGTAGTTCACACATCCCTTGAGCAACAACCCGAAATTCAGCTTCTGCAGATGATCTGGCCACAACATTCTGCTTTTTGCTCCTTAATGTGATCAGATTTCCTCCAAGAAATGTACAATAGTCAATTGTTGATCTTTTATCCACTATAGAACCTGCATAATCTGCATATGTATATGCTTCTAACGTCAAAGCAGAGTTCTTTTTGAACAATATTCCTTTTCCGGGACTGCCCTTCAAGTAGTGCAATATTCTATGTGCAGCTTGAAGGTGAGGCTCTCTCAGATCATGCATAACTTGGCTAATCACACTCACTGAGTAGGCTATATTCGGCCGAGTGTGTGTAAGATATATGAGTCTCCCAACTAGCCTTTGATACATTCCCTTGACCACTGGTGGTTCCTCTCTTGCTTCACTTAATTTCTCCATAGGAGTGGCGGCGGGTTTGCACTCAGCCTTTCCAATTTCTATCAAAAAGATCAGTCACATACTTCCGTTGGGATACAAAGATGCCTTGTCTAGAGTATGCCATCTCAATCCCAAGGAAATACTTCAATTTCCCAAGTTCCTTTATCTCGAATTCCTGAATCAATCTTCTCTTCAAGTCATCTTTCTCCTTCTCATCATTCCCGGTTACGATAATATCATCAACATACACTAGTAAGGCAGTCACTCCCCCTGAGGCTGAATGCTTGAAGAACAACGTGTGATCACCTTGACTTTGCCTATAAACTGAATCTTTCATTACCTTAGCAAATCTGCCAAACCATGTTCTAGGGGACTGTTTTAGCCCATATAGAGCCTTTTTAAGCTTGCAGACTTTGTCACTGGTTTTATTCCCCTCAAACCCTGGCGGGATGCTCATATATATCTCCTCGTCCAACTCTCCATGGAGAAAGGCATTTTTCACATCATATTGTAACAACAGCCAGTCAAAATGGGATACTAATGACACTAAAGTTGTCACGGTATTCATTTTTGCCACCGGAGCGAATGCCTCCTGATAATCTACCCCATAAATCTGAGTGTACCCTTTCGCAACAAACCTTGCTTTATATATCTCAAGAGTTCCATCAGCCTTATACTTCAATGCAAATACCCACTTGCAATCAACTATGTTCTTTCCTTGTGGTCTCTCAACTATCTCCCGTGTTTGATTCTTTTCCAGAGCCTCTAATTCCTCTCTCATAGCATTCCTCCACTCCTTCAATAATGCCTCTAAAAGTGTGTTTGGTGTGGAGATTGTGTTTAGGCTAGCCATAAACCTTTGGTGGGATGATGATAGGCGTTTAGGTGAGACATAATGGGAAAGAGGGTATAGTGGCCTCTTGGAGCATTCTTGGGATTTTTTTCTGATGGCAATGGGCAATACCTTCAACTGTTTTAGTGTCTAGGAGTGAATCTGTACTCACCATGCCTTTATTCTCAGGACTCGGGTTGATCTCTTGGACTTGTGTCAGGTTTGGGGCTTTTGCCCTTCTCATATACACCTGAGAAAATCTTGAATGAACCTCAATAACTTGACTAGACACAGGCTCTTAGGGTTGACAAGTAGGGTCGGTTTTTGTGTTGGAAGACTCGGGCTCTTGGGAAGGACTTGATGGAATGACTGGAGTGATGGCTAAAGGGAATGAGAGGTAGATGGAAGATCAAGTGGCTCAAAAAACTCAAACGACTTAGACCAAGTACCATGTTCACGATTAGTTGTCTCCCCCTGAAGATGGGACTTAGAGAAATAAGATTTGTATTCAAAAAGGTAACATCAACTGAGATATAGAATTTTCTTGATGGAGGATGATAGCACTTGTACCCCTTTTGTGTGGATGAATAGCCAACAAAAATACATTTGGTTGCATGAGGGTCTAACTTCCATGACCGGACCAACGAACTCATGTTGAACGGGGCGTAGCATAAACTAGGGTCCTCCTTCCAAACAACCCATGTTGGCCCCGCCCGGAATTTCATTAGAAACTTCGCCCAATCCGCCCTCACTTCACCGAGGGTACGGAGCCACGACACTCCCAATACCAAGTCCGCCCCACCTAGGTCAAAGGCAAAGAAATCCTCGACCACCAAATGACCCTAAATCCACACATTCACCTCTCTACAAACCCCAACCTGTTTAACACTTAAACCATTTCCTACTATAATATTGTGACTTACCGTGGAATCCTTCGGTAGTTGCAGCTCCTTCACTACCGATTTCGAGATGAAGCTATGGGTTGCTCCACTGTCCACGAGCACCACGACCTCTCGTATTCCAATCCGGCCCCGAAGCTTCAGGGTATTGGAGGATGAGACCCCATGCATCGAGTTAAGGGATAAACCCACCTTCTCATTGGGGCCTCCTTCCCGCCATCCTCCACTGACCAGTCTTCTGGGCTCTCGTCCCTATCCTCTCCCCAAAAATCCTCATCATTCGCCAGAATCAACACCTGCAGCTGCCTGTTCTTACAGCGATGGCCAGGGCCGAATTTTTCATCACACTTAAAGCAGAGCTCCTTCGACCTCCGGTGCTGGATTTCTTCCTCCATGAGGCGACGATACGCCGCAATGGCACCGTACTGTGTTGGCGCCCCCGATCCCGACCATGTTCGCGTACTTTGGATCGAAGGGAGCCTTCTGGTGAAAAGGGGGTAGTATTTGGGCCTTCAACCGAACCTCTCGAGCGACCCCACCCATCAGATCTGGGCCCCCGACCCATTCTGTTCCTTCTGACCCGGTTCGCGGCCTCGTTTCGGGCCTCCACCTGTTGGGCCAAGTCCATCATCCCTTGCAGATTATTGGGCTTGTGCATCTTAAGCTCAGCCCGTATGTCCTCTCTCAGCCCATGGAGGAAAGCCCCCTTGAAGATTACTTTTGAAACCCCACGCATTTGCGCCGCCGTGCTCTCAAATTCTTCTCGATATTCCGCCACTGTAGCTCGCTGACGGAGAGCCATCAGCTGTTCCACCGGGTCCACCTCCCGTGCGCGTCCAAAACGTCGTAGCACATCGTCTCGGAGTTCCTGTGCATCCGCCCATTGGAACCACCCTAAAGCTCTCCCCTCCATGCTTACCAACGCTACCACCACCCTCTCCTCATCTTCCACACCATTCTGAGCAAAGTACCAGCCCGCCCTGAGCACCCATGCTTGAGGGTCATCCCCGTGGAATAGAGGCATCTCCAATCTCCTTCACCTGTGCTCCACCCGTCCTCTCAGATTCAGAGGTGTGTTCTGCCAGAATTCCCATTCGAAATGTCGGGCTCGTCGTGGCGAGGGGGTGGAGGTGGCATTATCAGTCGGATATTCGGGACTGGCCGACGTGGGTCAGGGAAACACTGCAGTCCCGCGTTGTACCTCAGTGGTACATGCAGGTTCCGCTGGAACCACTCTGCCTGCCTGAGAAGTAGATCCTCCAATCGTCGCACCGACCCCTGAACTTCACCCATCTAGACGCCGAGGTCGGTCACGTCTTCTTTGAGCTTAGGGAAGGGCTCAGTCATAGCCTCGACTATCTGCAACGCCTCGTAAAACGTGTCCAGTTTCTGCTCAAGTCGCACCAGCTCCTCCGTTGGAGGTCGATCACCGGTTGCTTCCGCCATAGATCAGCTCTCGCTCTGATACCAAAATGTTAGGTTCCTGCCCAGATCCCATTGCCTCACAGAGGAAAAACTCGGGATATTCAATAAAAAAAAAAAAAGGATTTAGTTCTTGTTATTAATCACTAATCAACCGGTGAGAGCAATTTCCTTCCCTCAGAGGATTACTAGAGAAAACGGAACAAGGAAAATAACAGCGGGGAGATTCGAGGTACCCAGCCTCCAATGGTCTGTGACAGAGGAATACTCCAATAATCTAGACAGCCCTCTCTCCTCCCATCTGCCTGCCTAAATACTCCACTACTAACAGAATCCTAACTGGACAACTCAGTCCTTTCCACAATTCAACTTTCCACCCCCATTTCCTGCCTAATTCCCCTACTGCCCCTCTTCCTAGTATAGACCCTCGTAATAGGAGGCCTAACATCTTCCTACTACTAGGACAAGGAGTATATGTACGGAAAAAATGTGAGGAGTGTGTCATGTGGTCTATGGCTCCAGAATCTAATATCCAAGAATCATCAAAAAAATTTCCAAAAGTGTGCAATCATAAGAAATCGCTGGTTTACCTGAGAGAACTAAGAAACTAGCTCCTGATGGTTTTTCAAGAGAACTCAATAGACTCCTTCATTTTTCAATCTCATCCCTTTTGAACCCTATCTCTTCTCCCTTAAATCCCTGGTTGTCCGCTCCTTCTTCAGCCTTTGCTTGCTCCGTGAGATGAGCCTGGGGCCTTTGTTGTCTACCACATGTTCCCAACTCACTGCTTGGAGGTTTGACATTCAACTTCCAGCAATTTTCCTTGGTATGCCTCGACTTCTTGCAGTAAATGCACCACATATTATCTCGCTTTTCCCTTCTCTAGTTCTCCCTTCCTGAATTCCTTGGCTGGTCATCCTTATTCTTCTCCTGATGTTCCAATTTAGTCACCAGGGCAAACCCTTCCATACCACTCAGTTTTTCTAGCATCACATTCCTTCGGCTCTCCTCTCCACGAATAATTGAGATGGCCTCTTCCAGTGAAGGAACATCCTCCTTACTGAGTATTTCTTAAGAATTGCTGCATCATCCGGGCACTTCATCTCGAACACTCGGTAGTGGTCCAATTCCTGCCACATGATCTGCAGAAAATTGGCATACTCTATGACAGCCATGTCTTCCATTTGTCTTGATCTTTATCTCATAAACCTGGGCTACGTCACGTGCCTTCGAGTAGGTACGTTGAATGTAATCCCATATCCCCTTCGCACTAGCCAGAAACATACAAGTATCACTAATGGCTAGTTCCATTGAATCCCACAGCCATGACATAATCATCGAATCCTCCTCATCCCATGCCACAAATCAAGGGTTTGTTTTTGCTGGTCCAGTCCCAAGTAGATGGCTGATTTTTTCCTTTCCTTTGAGGTACGTGCGAACGACTTGGGACCATTTGAGATAGTTTCTCCCGTTGAGTCGATAAGAGGCTCTAATATTCTGCAAGTCTCCGGTTTTCTGGGCAAGAGAAGCCTCCTCAGTAGTCACGGAAGTGCTGGTGGCCTTGGAATCGAACATAATTGAATGAAGGGGAAGAAGAAAAAAAAATTGGATTTCAAGGAGAGGATAATGCAGTAATGGCCGGCAGCAATGAAGGCTGCTTGGTAGCAACGACAACAATAAAGGCGCTTGGCAGCGACGACAGCAATGAAGGCTACTTTGCAGCGACTGCAGCGATGAATGCTACTTGGCAGTGATGGCAGCGATGAAGGCTACTTGGCGGCGTAAAACCCTAGAGAATCGCCCTAGGGCTCTGATACCATATTGAAAACTAGGGATTGAAAGAATATCTTTGTATTTCCGTATTTTGAATAATTACATGGCTAAGTATTTATAGAATTTACATAGAGAGAAAATAGGAAAGAATATCTACCACAATCCCTGAAAATTAGGGATTGTTAAAACTAATTTTCCTAATTGATTTCCTGCCTAAAATACCTCTCGACAGTTTATAATTGCAAGAGAGCACAGTGATTTTCACTATGGCCTTGGGTTCCAACGGGCAAAATCAAGGGGGAGCCAGGTTCTAGAATCAAGGCCCCAAATGATCCCACCTGTCTCATCTGATTCTAACTCAATATCAAGATTGTGGGCTTCCAAACATGGGTTCTGCTGTGGACCCAAGATTAGAATCACCCAATCCACCTACCAAACGTCCACTAAGGTTCATTATGATTTACTTTCCTAATAGCTAACGTATAAGGTTGAGAGGATGAAAGGATTATCAAAGTGAGAGGATCTTATTTGTTAGTTGGTTAGAGAAGTTAGCAATTTGTTAGAATTTGGTTAGCACTTAGTCATAGTGGGTTAATAGTATAAATAAAGGGTTTAGTTGTTAATGTTAGGGGAGTCTGGTTTATGGATATTGGGAAAAACCTGGGGAGAGTTGGTGGTCTCTCGAATACCAACATTGCTAGGGTTTGTAAGATTGTTCACTAATTCATCAATGTTCTTCAATAAAGATTCAGTCTTTCAGTGCATTTTCCTCTATTCTAGTTAGAATATTACCAATGGTATCAGAGCATACTTTTCTAGGTACGACTTGACAGAAGGTTGCACGTGTTAGAGAAACAAATTAGAGAACTGTCAATCAATGATGAAGGAAATTAGAGAAGTTAGAGAACAAATAAGGGATTCTTCTACTCAGATTTGACAGATGTTGGAGTGGGGAATTGCAGCGCAACAAAGTCAGAAATCACCAACAGAGACGCAAATTGTTTTCAACGTCGATTTTGAAGATTCATGAAGACTCAGGGCGAAATAAAGCGTTGACGGTGCTGGGTTTTGCAATTCCGGTCTAATTGGTTCTTATCCCCCCGTGATTAGGGTTGGGTTCGAAACTCCGGCGAAATAGGTTCCGATTTCATTGATTTGGGGGCTTGGTCTCGCAATTTTAGGTTTGGGTCTTGGAAGTCAAGCGTCATTAGGGCTGATTTTGGGGCGATTTGGACTGGGTCTTCATCCTCCGGCGTGTTTGGGACTGGATCAGGGAATTTCAAGGCGAATTCCAACAAGGTTCGGGCTGGGTTCTGAAATTCCGGCAGGATTTGGACTGGGTACCGTAATTCCGGCACAATTGGGGCAGCTTTTTGCGCAATTGGCGCTGCGCCTCACAACACCAGCGTCATTGGGGCCGGGACAGGGAATTCCGGCCAGAATTTTGGCGAAATTAGGGCTGGGTCTTGGAATTCCGGCATGCTAGGGGATGGCTCAAATATTTCTGGTTCAAATTTTGACGATATTGGTGCTGGATCTGCTATTGCTGGAGGAAATGTGGCTGGGTCGGGAAGAGTTGGAATTGAAAATGCATATGGAAATTCTAAAACCCAGTGGTTCATTACTCCACAACCCAACATTTCCGGGTTTGACATTCTTGAGTGCATTGCTCTTGGACCCATTGCTGTTTGGATCATCATTTATGAGTTCATGTTTCCAAGATTCCCTATTTCTAGGTTATCGCTTCTAAGTTGGTCTCTCCACGATTCACCGCTCCATTGGACATTCCAAGATTCGGGGTCATTGAAATGGGAAGAAGGCGGAGGCATTCCAACACAATTTCTTGACTTACACCTTGAGGACAAGGTGTTTGTTTGGGGCGGGGGTAATGATAGAATCTTATTTGTTATTTGTTAGTTGGTTGGAGAAGTTAGCAGTTTGTTAGAATTTGGTTAGCACTTAGCAAGACTGGTTTAGGTTTAGTTGTTAATGTGAGGGGGGTCTGGTTTATGGAAATTGGGAAAAACCTTGGGAGAATTGGTCTCTCAAATACCACCATTGTTAGGATTTGTAAGATTGTACTCTAATTCATGATTGTTCTTCAATAAAGATTCAGTCTTTCAGTTCATTTTCCTCTGTTCTAGTTAGAATATTTTCACAAAGCACACCATTTTCTATAACCAATAAGCAATTTTTATTTAGGCGTCCCTAAAAAAAAAGACCAAAATGGAGGGGAAGAGGAGGGGAAAAAAAAAAAAAAAAAAAAAAGGAAAAGAACTCTACGATAGAAAAACTCCAGCAATTCTAAATGAATACCTTACGGACTTTCTACTCCTTAGGTCGTAATTCATCTTTAAAAGCTTTTAAATTAAGAACATGTGTTGGATTCCTATTTTCTATCCTTACTTGTTCCTCTCAAAAGTCAGTAGTTATCTAAAATCTAAAATAAAATATCAAAGAGAGAATCCGGAAAAATTAGAAACCAAATTAGTAAGGAAAGAAAAGGAAACAGGCAGCAAGAAAAAGAAAATGACATAAACAAATCCTAAAAATACACTTACAAAATGAACGATCTCTGAGTTGAAAGCTTCTCTGAAGTACCATTTTTACTTGAAGCGAGACCACCGCCTCACCAATTTGTTGTCCTGACTAATATAAATGAGGAAACCAAGAGCCGAGACCACCGCCTCGAAGCACGGATTTCAGTTTTCGTGAATTTTTGATAATGGACTGACCCAGAACAAAAAGAATCAAAACAAATTTTAATTTCTTAATCAAGAGAAGAAAAAAAAATACAATTCAAATGATCTCCGATTTAAAACCAAGATGAGCTTTTCCTGCTGCCTGAAGCAAGATCCTTTTATCAATCTCTAGAGCAATTGACCACCGACTTAATTCCTTCATCATCAATTGATCCTTGCACCACAAGTTTGGCTGCCAACATATTCAATGTTTATTGGCAGTTCTTAGCAAACAATCAGGCAGGCCGTAAGGAGACAAACAACAATCAAAGGCAAGCGGACAAACAAACAACAAGTGAATAATTATACGAACAAACAAACAAACAAACAGACTACCATATAAATTGCATCATTAAGCATATATAAAATCAACCACTGTGCATAATACAAATAACAAATGGCAGAAGATGTATATAAAAACTAATAAAGATATCAAACTTAACAACTAATACATCAAAAATATATCAAAATTGAAACAATTGTACCATTGTTATAACAAAACAGTAACGAAGGCTACTGCCTGCTTAGCAAACAACTGACCTTAATCATATAACAATGATTATGCAGTGAGGATAGAGACATTGATGTAGAACCTAATGAGATAAGTTCTATAGGTTCTCCAAAGAAGAAAAAAAAAAAAAAAAAAAAAAAAAAAAAAACAATTTTTCTAGAAAACTTATGCACCTTTATGAAGGAAGGTCCAATCATAAAACCACAATCAATTTAAGTTCTACATTAGTGTCTCTATCCTCACTAATCTTGTAAGACCATCACCAATGCCAATATTAATGTCAATTGTATATTTAGCATTAAAAAGTATGATATGGTATGTTATTTTCATTTTTTTTCAATGCACAATGCTATTTAAAAAAAAAAATGCAAAACTTGCAATGATTACATGAAAAAGTAAACATTTCAACCAATAGCAACAAAATGCCAAATTTTCCATATGCCATACTTGATGGGAAATTTGCCACAAATTATAGCATAAGGGAAATGTGGCACAACAAATAGCATTGCATTGGAGAGTATTCTTTGCACTCAAATGCTAAATTTGAAATTAATATATCAATTATAGCATTGCATTGGAGATGCTCTAAGATTCAAATAACTTATGGAAAAGAATTTAGAGTACAATCATGAAACCACAATCAAATTTAAGTTGTAAAATACAAAATGAGAAAGAGAATGATGTTCTATCATTATTTGCTTTCTTTGACAAGTAATGAAATTTATCAAAGCAAATCCAGTATCGACATCCTCACTCATACAACTCAAATCAATTCCCCAATTTCCAAATTCACAATTCTTGACCGACAGGTTAGAACAAAGAGGAGTCGTCAATTCATTTTTCCCCAGAATCGAAGACTCTGGAGAACAATAAAGAAACTTAAAACCAAAAAAATCGTCGTAACCAATTCAACAATGTAAAAGACTGTAATGCACATTTCATATGAATCCACAACAACAATTAAAATTTGAAACACACAAAATAGAACTAAAGCATTTATACATGAACATATCTAAGGCCAGGTGAATCATTAATCTAAGAACTTAAAGTTCGCTTGAGTTATTCTATATTTCACATTGCATAAGCATGCCTCTCTTAACTCCAATGAATCATTAATCTTAGATATCAAGTGTCTTAATCAGGAAATTAAAAGGGCATTCTTTCCCTCCGGACTATCAATTTCACAAGGCGAGAAAGAAAGCACCGGGAATAATATCTCATCACAAAATGAGAAAGAGAATGATGTTCTATCATTATTTGCTTTCCACAAGGCGAGAAAAAAAGCACTGTGAATACAATCTCATCACAAAATGAGAAAGAGAATTAACGCTGAAAAAGAGAGAAATGATTTTCTATATATCATTCCAAGCAGTGGTTACATTCATATATAGGCTGATTTGATAAACAAAAAGGAAACTCTGTCTAATTACATATATTGATTAATATCTATTCTAGGGAAATATCCTATCTTAGGAAAGAATCCTAATTCTCCTAAATATATACATTTCAATTGTCAGCTATACACTATGACAGCTATTGCCAAATCTGACAACAGCTGTATCAATCCGACAAGAATGAGGTTCTATCATTATTTGCTTTCTTTGACAAGTAATGAAAATTATCAAAGCAAATCAAACAATGACATCCACACTCATACAGCTCAAATCAATTCCCCAATTTCCAAATTCACAATTCTTGACCGACATGTCAAAACAAAGAGAAGAGTTGTCAAATCATTTTTCCCCCAAAATCAAAGACTCTGAAGAACAAACAAGAAGCTTAAAACCAAAAAAATCGTCGTAACCAATTCAACAATGTAAAAGACTATAATACACATTTCATATGAATCCACAACAACAATTAAAATTTGAAACACACAAAATAGAACTAAAGCATTTATACATGAACATATCTAAGGCCAGGTGAATCATCAATCTAAGAACTTAAAGTTCGCTTGAGTTATTCTATTTTTCACATTGCATAAGCAGGCCTCTCTTAACTTCAATGAATCATTAATCTTAGATATCAAGTGTCTTAATCAGGAAATTAAAAGGGCATTCTTTCCCTCAAGACTATCAATTTCACAAAGGCGAGAAAGAAAGCACCGTGAATAATATATCATCACAAAATCAGAAAGAGAATGATGTTCTATCATTATTTGCTTTCCACAAGGTGAGAAAAAAAGCACTGTGAATACAATCTCATCACAAAATGAGAGAGAATTAACGCAGACAAAGAGAGAAATGGTTTTCTATATATCATTCCAATCAGTGGTTACATTCATATATAGGCTGATTTGATTAACAAAAAAGGAAACTCTGCCCCTAATTACATATATTGATTGATATCTATTCTAGGGAAATATCCTATCTTAGGAAAGAATCCTAATTCTCCTAAATATATACATTTCAATTGTCAACTATACACTATGACAGCTATTGCCAAATTTGACAACAGCTATATCAATCCGACAAGAATGATGTTCTATCATTATTTGCTTTCTTTGACAAGTAATGAAAATTATCAAAGCAAATCAAATAATGACATCCTCACTTATACAACTCAAATCAATTCCCCAATTTCCAAATTCACAATTCTTGACCGACCCGTTAGAACAATGAGGAGTTGTCAAATTATTTTTCCCCCAGAATCGAAGACTCTGAAGAACAAACAAGAAGCTTAAAACCCAAAAAATCGTCGTAACCAATTCAACAATGTAAAAGACTATAATACACATTTCATATGAATCCACAACAAAAGTTGGGTCCGTTTGGTTCATGGATTCAAATCATGTGATTTGAACCATTTTCGATTTACGTGTATTTTTTGTGAGAGAAAATACTGTAGCGATCATGAATCATGATTCGAATCAGGGATTCGAATCTAGGAACCAAACGAACCCTTAGATTTGAAACACACAAAACAGGAACTAAAGCATTTGAACGTGAACATATCTAAGGCCAGGTGAATCATTAATCTAAGAACTTAATGTTCGCTTGAGTTATTCTATTTTTCGCATTGCATAAGCAGGCCTCTGTTAACTCCAATGAATCATTAATCGTAGATATCAAGTGTCTTAATCAGGAAATTAAAAGGGCATTCTTTCCCTCAGGACTATCAATTTCACAAGGCAAGAAAGAAAGCACCGTGAATGCAATCTCATCACAAAATGTTATGATACTGGAAAAAAAAATAAAAAAAATAAAAATGAGTGGAAAATCCAAGGAAACATGAATAGTGTTTATAGTATTTCAATTTAGAATAAGATTGAACCAGGGAAATCTGATAGATTAACAAACTTTGGCTCAGAATTTCAAGGCACTAACCCGTGTGTAACACGAAAAAAAAAAAAAAAAAAAAAAAAAAAAAAAAAACATACCACAACCCAACATTACATATCATTTTTGAACTTGTGATTTCATAATGGCAAGTTTCTGTTCAATCAGGGAAGGGAGAGACCAATAAAACATAAACAAAGGAAGCAAAAGAAAAAATAATGTCTGCCACAAGAAAAATTCAAAGAGAACGACAAACAAAAGCTTGGAAGAAAAATAGTTCATCACATTAAACACAATCAAAAGCACAAAAAAGGGGAAAAACAAATAAAACGATTGCAATACCCACAGGAATTTGTACCATCAGCAGGGAAAAAAAAAAAACTGTGAGAAATCTTTGAGCATCCACGAGCAAGAGAAGGGATGGACTAAGAATAAAAGGTATCAAAAAAGTTTTTAATTTAGAAATTAAGAGAAAAACAAACTTATAATGCAAATTATCCATGATTTAAAATACGGTGAACTTTCCTGACTGCACTGCCTGCCCTTTTATGAATCTCTGGAGCAATTGACCACAGCCGCCGACCTAATTCCTTCAAAATCAATTGACACTTTCACTGCACCACAAGGAAAAACAACAAACAAACAAACAAAAAGCTTAAAAGAAATATATCAAAGCAGATTTTAACTCTTTACTTCAATAATTAGATAACTTTTGCCCTTCATCTGCTGGAAAAATGAAGCAATTCTTCACCAGTTGAAACAAAACCAAAGAGAGAAACGGAAAAAAAATAAAATAAACCCAACCAAAAAAAAAGTACACAACAAATTTGTAGCAAAAACAATGATGACCAGGTGAACAAACATAGATGAAAAAGTGACTAATCTTGAAATCAGTTTCGTTTTATATGCCCAGCCCACCTCCATAAAAAGTTCTTTGCTTGTGGTAGCTCATTTTGGACTTTCCTCGAGCAGCTTCCGAACTCAACAGCACCAAACACAAATTAGCAAACATATCAAAAAAAGAAAAAAATATATCTAAATTGCAACAACCATGAGAATATAGAAATGAACAAAATCAATGAATCAAAGCAAATTTTCAGTGAGAAATTAAAAGAAAACAGTAAAAAACTCACAATATCAATAATCTCCTGAGTTGAAACCTCCACTGAGTGAGCAAAATTTCTGATTCACACCACTGCGCCATCCTTTCGTCGATCTCAAGAATATAAAGGATTGTCTGAAGTAGACTGAAGGTTGGACGTATTGGAGAGAGAAATCAGAGAATTTTGTGAATTGGTGATGAAGGAAATTGGGGAAGTTAGAGAAGAAATAAGGGATTGTTCTGCTCAAATTCGAAAGATGTTGGAAGAACAAAGGCAATTCTTTGCAGCGCCAGAGAGAGCGAAAACACCGATGGTGGAGGTCGGAGAAGGAACGATGGTGTCTGAGTGGGGAATTGTGGCGGAGTAAGGTCAGAAATCACCGACGGAGACGCAACCTATTTTCAACGTCGATTTTGAAGATTCATGAAGAGTCAAGGCAGAATCAAGCGCTGACGGCACTGGGTTTCACGATTCTGGTCTAATTGGTTCATATCCCCACGTGATTAGGGTTGGCATTCGAAACTCTGGCAATATAGGTTCCAATTTCAGCGATTTGGCAGCTTGGTCATTAGGGCTGATTTTGGGGCGATTTTACTACCTTGTGTTTTTGGTAATTTTAAATTGGTACCTCGACGTTTTAGAAAATCATTTTTTAGTACCTTAAGGTCATTTTTTAGAATGTAAAACATCAAAGTTACTCTTATAATTAATTAACCAAAAAAACTAATAATAAATTTAGAAAAATTCTGAAAAAAATTTTAATCATTTAAAAATTAAAAATAAAAATAATGCTTTAAATTAAAAAAATCTAAATTTATTAGTTTTTGGTAAAGTAATGAGAACTGTAAATTTGACATTTTACATCCTAAACAATGACCTCAAGGTACCAAAAAACAATTAAGGGCAACTAAGATAAAACAAGATAAAGAAACAACACAAAATTCGAAGGTGACCTTCGTTGATAATGAATTTTTGGTAGATGCTTTACCATCACACAGTCTTCTTTTAGCTTAGGACCATATTCTGGAAGAAATGATAATTTAGATACCTCCAAAAATCTGCATACCTGCAGTACGAGATTAAAAAGGATGAGATGGGTGTACAAGAAATCAAATGCAATTAAATGATGAATAATGCAATCTCCGAAATTAAAAATATGAGGAGTAAAATCTCAAAAGGCTTTCAAAATTACAAAACTGTAGCAATGTTTACAAATTCCAATGAGATGATTTTAAACAATAGACAAAGTATTGTTCATACAGCATAATAAACGGTTCCTAAATTTGCATGCAGATCATTGAGTGCTAAAAATACAAAAGCAAGATGGCTCAAGTATCTAAGATGTTTCAGTTTCTACAACATCAAAACGAAGTTTTCCTCAAATTAATCGCAACCTCGCTCACAGTTCAAAATTTATTCCCATTGAATGCCATTCATATGTGTTCACTTGAGTGTATTAACAAACTTAGCATGAAGAATGTGTCAGAACCACAGAAAACACAAACAATTGCAATTTTATTCAGTAAGAAAATCAAAATCCACCTTAAAAATAGTAATGATACCCAAAAAAAAAAAAAAAAAAAAAAAAAGCAAAGCTATTTAATTCTAACTCTAGTTTTGATCTGTAAGTCTCCTAAAATTCTTGATAAACCGATTTCAATAAATTTTGTGGAGAGAAATTCACATTCAAAGCCATCAAAGCCATCATAGAACAACACAGATAGCAAAGGCGAAAGAACAAACACAAAGAAACAGTAGCGGAAAATTGGAAAATGAAGAAAACAATTGCAAGTAAAATCTCATGCCTTCAAGTGATGTCTTACTAGAGAAAAATAACATCTTTCACAAAAATTGTCAGTATCTCAATAATTAGAAAACGAAACAAAATTTTGCTCCAGAGAAAATGCAACAAAAAACTATAAACCCATGGATTCTAAAGATGGAAACTTCCAATTTCTCGAACTCGCTTTCTCATAAACCAAACAACGATCAAAACTTAACTCTTAAGGAAGATCTTCATGCATTTGATGAGAAATTCCATTAGAAAAAGAAAAAAGGACCTTCTTCTGGCGATCTGAGTTCATCTCTAGATCTTCTTACAGGGAAAAAAAACACGAAATCCGATCAGAAAAACATTGAAATTCTCACGAAAAAACTCAGCCGCATTACCCAAGCGAAAACCTGATTCAGATCATGAGACCAAACTCCGTCGTCCCTCAAAATCAATTTTCCGAGAATAAAAAAATAGATTTTTCAGGAAAAAAATAGAGAGAAAAAATCGAAAGAGATGAGTTGAAATGAGAAGACACGAACCTTGAGGAAGAGGAAGAGGAGAATCTCTCACTACTCGAACCAGATATGGCGGAGATCGCAAGGAAGAGAGAGAGATCCGCTTATCTGCGTGCGATCTCCGAGACGATCTCGCCACGCCTATCTCCGAGAGAGAGAGCTTGTGGTCCGGGAGCTCGCGCCAGAACGTAGAAGTGGAAGCGAACGAGAACGACGCCGGCATTATGACGCGCTTACCATGCGACGGCGGCGTCGAGAGAAACCGAGGGAGAGGAGAGAGGAGATAGATGTTTAGAGAGAGAGAAACCTAATTCACATCTGATTTAAAAAAATAGTTAATTTCAATAGTAGCAATTTTAAATAAATTATTATTAATTTTAACATTATTTTTATAAATTTTTACATTAGTATCGTCAGTATGAGATAAAATGATTTTTATGTCACTTAAGATAAAATTATCATTTAAAAATATCTTAAATAGACTCTCAATTCTCTCCCGCTCATTCTTTATCTACACCCTATTTTCGGCTGTCTCGCTCTTCTTTTTCTTAAGTTTGGCATCTCTCTCTACTCAATCGCTCTCTTCCTTACGCCCTCATTCCTTCATCGTTAATACTCTGGTTGTGCACTAAATCAAGGTTGGTACACAATTTTTTTATTTTTCCTTTGTTTTTGTCTTTTAAAATTTTTTTTAGGAGACTTAATATATAGAACTCGAAAAAAATGACTAAGTTGAACTTAATATGATTGGAATTGAAAATATCCTTTCGTTAATTTGAGATTTTAGATGGTTTATAACCAAAGCCCGAGACGAGCATGTAGACTATCTACGGGGCACAATGCAAAAACTATGGCCTATTTAATTCGCTGACTCGAGTTTTCAATTTGAGTTAAAATGTGACTTTACGTGAGAGCTTTTTACTGTAACAAAAAAGTTAGATGTAACTGTTTTTTAAAGTTTTTTTACTATAATAAAACTCAAATTCTAAATTCGAATCGGTGAAATAAATGAGACATATATTCATTACTGTTGACTTATTATTTCAATGTGGGAGCACGTGCTCCACTAAACCTTAGATGCGTTCGTGGTTGCTTCATTAGTAATCTATATTAAAATAACATAATTTTAATGATTATTTTAATATTTATTAATTAATATGTATCATTATTTTAATCATAAAATATTAATTTAATGATTATAACAAATTAATAATCAATAAAAAATAGTACAAGTAATAAAAATAAACGTCTTACTATTAAATTTCTATATTTCAAAAGTAGTCACCATGGACCATATATTTACGCACACCACGTTCTTCTGGATGTGCACATATAAATTTATTAATTTTCTAGCAATCAACAAAACAACTTATGATATTCTGTTGATTCATGCTGCATGTCAAAGTTAAATAATTGAATTAATTGCATCTCAGTAATTCACCTATAATTGCTAAGGACTAATAGTTTAAAAATTTAATACATTCTACACATAATGTGGGATTGGTTGTATGGTTGGAGAATTATAATAGAAAAGTTATTAAGTTTTAAATGGAAAATTTAGGTCTCGTTCAATTCGTAAATTTGAGTTTTTAATTTGAGTTGAGTTGTGATATTTTCTGAGAGCTTTTAACTGTAGCAGATAAAGTTGTATGTGATATTTTCTTAGAACTTTTAACTGTAAAAAATTAAAATTTAAAAATTTAAATCAGTGAAATGAACAATACCTTAATTAAATTGCAAATACCACTTCATAAAAAATAAAAAAAAAAGAAAGTTTAGTTTCCATTACCAAGTATTATTATAAGAGCAATGATAAGTCAATTCTATATAATTAAGTTTTTTTTCCTCTAATTCATTTTCTCAAAATACAATCATTTTAACATTACTCTATTATAAAGTGTGAAATCTATAATTAAAAGGTTAATGATTTAGTATCTTGAATGGAAAAAGATAAACAAATAAATAGAAAATAAAGATAACGATACACATAAATTTATAGTGATTCTCCTCATAACTCAAGGTACGTTCACTATAGGGTTTTCGGTAGTTTCATTATAAATATTGAAGCAGAATACAATGACAATCTCTGTAAAAATTGGGAGAATACTGTAGAGAATACTGAAAAGTATGTAGAAAGTGATGGAAAAGCTACTATAAATGCATGAAAATGGTGTTTGCGTGAAAGAATGCGTGTAACCTCTCCCTTGGTCGTGCATGGGCTGTAATTATAGGCCTTGATTGCTGAAAAATTCATATAAGGCAAGTTTCTTGATTAATTTTTTATTAAGGATCTTTTTCTTATAGAGAGGTGGCTTTTGGAGCAAGTCTAAGTGTAATTTGACTTTCCCTTTTGATATTCTGAGCAAGATCCCACGATTTAGTGATGTTATAATGATGGAATCAATGCAGATTTTCAAAATGTTGATATGATATATCCGCGGCTTGAATGATTGTTCGGGCAGCCGAATTTATTGACAGATAGTGGACTGTTTTTTAACAGCCGATTTTGTATTTTAGCCTCATTTTCTGATACATTTAGACGCATGTATGATGAGAAGTGAGAAATAAAATTTGATCTCAACATCTATCATCCTTATTCTTTTTGTTACGCCACAGTCGAGCAATCGATCGTTCCTTTAACTGCCAAGAGCTGAGGTACCCTCAACTAAGAGTCGGTTGTTGACGTCGAGAAAAAGGTCATAATTAGGATGTCCTCAAGACGACGAGAGTTCATGCAGGGGAGGACATACGTCAAGAACTCCACTTAAGCCGTGGGGTTCATGATGTCGAGAGAGCAGCCTGGTCAAATCTAATTGAACACCGTCAACTCAAGACAAGATACACTGTTACAATTACCACGATCACGGTCAAAAAATCAAGTAACTAATAAAGGTGATTGGCTTGATTTAGTAGCTAAAATCGTGGATGCACAACTGCTAGATCCCAAGATTTAGGGAAAAGGGGATGATCTCCTTAGGAAATGTAGAGGAGATCTCTAATATGTGAAATGCCCATAAATAGAGCTGGATGGATTCATTAAATTTTTTATGCAATATTCTATTATTCAGAGAGATTGTAATCCATAAAATATTAGTGCATCTATAAGTGGATGTATGTAAAAAAATTTTACCGAACCACTATAAATTTATGTGTTTTTTTTTCCACAACGATATTCCCTGACTAATCCGTAAGAAATGTCTGTTAGTATTCCTAAAGAGTTAATATTTAGTTGACTAAATTTTACCGTCAACACTTTTTACTAGCTATTCCTTTTATTTTTTATTTTTTATTTTTTCTATATTCTCTCAACTTGCAATCTCCTTTGTGATCTCCATCTATGTTTTATGATCAATTTCCTGAGTAATTTGGTGCTTTTTAATAGTGATAGTCCTCACGGTAATGACATAACCTCGCAATAATGATCAAGATGATAGAGTTGTTGGTGTGCTCGAGAGAGAAGAGAAAGGGATCTTAGGAAATATAAAGTTTTACACACAAGAGAAAATACTTTTATTTAACATTCAAATATTATTACAAAGATCACAACACTCTTACAACTCACTAAAGAAAATTTTATTTTTTTAATCACTCTAAACCCGTTTATTTTCTATATTTATTCTTCATTTTAAATCACAATTTATAATTTTTTATAATATTCTTTTTCATAAACAATACATATAAAATAAAAATAATTTTAAATTATAATTCTAAATATGAAAATTAAGCTCCCGTTTACTTTGCTGATTTGAGTTTTTAATTCGAGTTGAGATTTAATTTTATATGAGAGCTTTTTACTGTAGCAAAAAAGTTAAATATGATTATTTGTGAAAACTTTTTACTATAATAAAACTCAAATTCTAAATTCAAATAAGTGAAATGAACGGAGTCTAAATAAAAACTTTTTCTTAACTAGTTTTTCTCCGCTTTTGGCTTTTCTTCGCCGATGCGCACGACTCAAAGGGAGGAGGCCATATTATAGGCCCACACATGCTTTAGCTGGCTGCCACTTGGATTAATCCTAGAGAGTGGGAGGCTTTCCACGAGGCTTCCTTAGCGTGATGTTCACGCTGTAAAGCTTGATCAGCAAGCTTTTATTTGATGGGTATATAAACATTGGTTTTGGGCCTTGTAGCTTTGGGTTTTATTGGGCTTGGGTTTAAAGAAAAGGGAAATAGTAGAAAATAACTCAATATGAAAAGTTTAAAAAAGGAAATAGGTTAATTTTTAGTTATAGAAATTAGGAAAATAGTAGAAAATAGGCCAATAATATGAAAAGCTTAAGAAAGGAAATAGGTCAATTTTTAGTTATAGAAATTAATAGGCCATAACTTGTCAAGTTATGGTTTATAACCAGATAAGTTATGGACAAATTTGTCAAGTTATGGTTCATAACCGGACAAGTTATGGATAATTATGAATAATAACTTGTCAAGTTATGGTTCATAACCAGACCAGTTATGGACAAAAATAATAATTTGGCCTATTTATTAACTTATGTAAACTATTGGCCTATTAATTTTAATTCATCTCAAATTTTGGCCTATTTTCCTCTTTCTCCCTAGAAATTAATAGGTCATAACTTGTCAAGTTATGGTTTATAACCAGATAAGTTATGGACAAATTTGTCAAGTTATGGTTCATAACTGGACAAGTTATGGACAATTATGAACAATAACTTGTCAAGTTATGATTCATAACCAGACAAGTTATGGACGAAAATAATAATTTGGCCTATTTATTAACTTATGTAAACTATTGGCCTATTAATTTTAATTCATCTCAAATTTTGGCCTATTTTCCTCTTTCTCCCTAAAGAAAACACGTTCACACTTCAACAGGGGCGGGGTATTTCTGGAATTTTAAAAATTTTGGTGTAGAAGATATTAATCGCGTTTGAAACTCATTTTAAAATAATTTTATTTTTTATATAAAAATAAAAATGAAAACGTTTTTAATCTCAGACATAAATTATTTTAAAAATGTATTTAATAGTTTTATAAGAAATTATTTTTAATATAAAAAAATCCATTAATGTCTCTCTTTCTCTCTTTGCTCAAAAGAGGATAAAATGAAAACAAAAAAATAAAAATGACTAAAAGTCATTTTTCATTTCTCTCTTATTTTACACTAAACTAAAAAATCATTTTTATTTCTATTTTTTGTCTTTATTGCGCTAAACGTCGTTTTATAAACGTTTTCATTTTTTCTTTCTCAAAAATGTAAAAAATAAAAACGGGATCAATTCTAAACACAACCATTATTATTTAGGCTTTTTCGGTGGTGCCTCACCATTTTTATGTAAAAAAAAATTCTCATCGTAAAAAGTTAAAGGACTAACGTAATTGGTTAACTGATTAGTGTAATCTTGTATTAAGTCATAATAGTTATTATTTTAGAAATTAGTTGTCATTTTTAAGCATATAGCAAATAAAATATTGTCGTGTACTACACTAAATAAATATTAATGCATGACCGGATGTGCCTATCACAAAAAGAACATTATGGATATAATTTTTCATGACAAATTATCAGGTTTAAAATGACAGTCAGTTGCGATGGAACGACTAATATTAACAGTAAAATGACATTCATTTATTGATGTGTCTTTTAAGATTTTTCACGTAACTATTCATGACATGTATACATGACAGTAGCTTATTGCTGTATGTTTAAAAATAACTTTTAATTTTCAAAATAGTAACTAATACGACTTAATATAAGATAATTACGCTAAGTTTTCAACCGGTTATGATTAGCACGGAGGACTTATACCCCATTTTCAAATTGGGGGACTATAATAGACAACTCCTATGATTTATATTCCTCCATTCTTGTTATTAATTTATATATATAATCCCCTTCAAATATGCTATTTGTCTTGTTCTCCCTACTTTTAATCGCTCTGATAAGACCCCTATGGGCTTTATCAACGAATATATATAGGGAGAAAGAGGAAAATATGCTAAAATTTCAGATGAATTAAAATTAATAGGCCAATAGTTTACATAAGTTAATAAATAGGCCAAATTATTATTTTCGTCCATAACTTGTCTGGTTATGAACCATAACTTGACAAGTTATTATTCATAATTGTCCATAACTTGTCCAGTTATGAACCATAACTTGACAAGTTTGTCCATAACTTATCTGGTTATGAACCATAACTTGACAAGTTATGGCCTATTAATTTCTATAACTAAAAATTGGCCTATTTCCTTTCTTAAGTTTTTCATATTGGCCTATTTTCTACTATTTCCCATATATATACTTGTACACAAAACCTCTAGCATAGTCTCAAATGGGGGAAAAGTATCATGGAGGTTATGACACGGTAATGTGCTGGGTTACAACTCAAGTCAATCAATATTAATTGAATTGACGACATTCTGTCAAATAACAAAATCTTAGGGAATGTTTATTTTCTGCATTCATAATTAATTTTGAATCATAATTTATAATTTTTTATAGTATTTTTTTTTCATAAAAAACACATAAAAATTAAAAATAATTTTGAATTTATAAATCAAACATCCATTTATTTTTTTCCTCCATCTGGGGTTTGACAATTGCATGACAAACTAAATACCGTTACGTTTTTCCTTTTTAGTAAGATATATATTTAGTCTACAAGCGCGCGCACACATATATATATATATATATCTATTGTACAGGTCATTGAAGCAAAGAATAGGAATCCACTCGAATTTAAGATGTTACACCGACCACACCCAAAACAAATAATAGGAACATAATTACCCAACGTACGAAATCTTACATCCAAAAGTTTCCTGTACAAGATATATACACAATGAAGAAATTCCATTTGTACTACCATATGAGATCAGAAGCCAACGTTTGAGAAATCAATCGCATGTGGGCTAAGCTAGCTTGTTTGTTTCTTCTAGGGTTAAAAACCACTAGTTCCCTTTTGTCACGGATATTAAAAGTTTGTGGTAGTTTCAGTAGTTCTTCTCTGCTCATCTGTAGAAACAACCAATGGAACTGCTTATACTGACACTGAGACAGTACTCGTAGCGCAACTACACATTAGTACTAGTACTTATACTTATTATCTAGACGTCAAAAACCTTGTGTAAGAAAAAAAGTTGAAAAATTATTTAATTAGTGAAAAATCAGAGAGAGATTAAGAAGAGAGAGCGACTTCACAGTGACCATATATCAACAATGTCCAGAAAATTGGCAGATTGGAAGGTCTAGCTGATCACTCCTGATCTAGCAGAGGAGGCACGCTCAGCCGTACTCTTGGAGGGTGAGATTATCGATGTGTATAGAGCAGATCGTATATAAGAGGACAAAATTCATCTGTTGGTAATTATATGTGTAATTATATTGTTTTTTTCTTTTGGTCTGTGTAATTGACAATTGGTTTAGGAGAGTCAGTCAATCAAACGAGTTTCTGTCTTTCGGATCAGGCGTGATGCTGATTGATTTTGACCTACCTTTAAGTTCGTGAGAGGAATTCTCGTTATTGTCCTTAGAGAAGGCCATTCTCATTATTCCCATGTCGAGTGTACTTTAGAGGGAACTGACCAAAGTTTTTATGGCACCCCTATCTATTCATCTATTCATTTTTTTTTTTTTTTTTTGGTTTATTGGAGTTGTTATCATTACAAATTTAAAGTTCATATTGAACAATATGAGATGATCACCTATTAGCTGAAGAACACGATGATTACTTGTCCTTGGTTGTTTTGTTTTGTTTTTGGACAAAAAAAAGTAAAGTGTTTAATGAGCGCTAGATGAGTTTTATAATTTAAGGTGAGAGTATTAATGCACCGACCGATACCATGACTAGAGAAATTATCTTACGGTTAATCGTGATTATGTACTTCAGTCCTTTTTGGTGTGTGTGTGTGAATTATATTCGTCTAGTCTATTACCAAAAGAACACCTAATTAAACAAAAGGTTACTAAATGTAACGCACTTCAATGTAATTTGACTTCTTATTAATAGAATAATAATTATCAGGCACTAACATTGTACAAGGTAAGACATACTTGCTCCATTTAGAAAAGAAACTCATAATTTCTATCTCATTTCTTTGTTTTTTTTTTTTTTTTTTTTCCCCCTCAAATTAAAGGGTTCTTCCTAATGATAGAAAGTCATATATTTAAATCTTACTATGATGTATTTCGAAACCTTTGAGATATAGGTAAATCTCTTTGCAAAAAGTCCAGACATTCTTAACTATTTCTCATTCAGAATCTCTTATCTTGTTAATGATTAAACCATGCACATTGATCACTGTAAGAAGAAAGTAATAAATTCCATTCTAGCACTAGTCCTGAACATGTATATATTTTTTAACGTGGGGTGGGAGAATTTAAATTAAAATTAGGTTATCCCTACAATCACTAAAGCTAGCTAAGTACTGTTTAATTTTCCGACTTCTTGAGTTACGAAATTTGTAAAGTCTTCCACATAATTTCTGAAAATTACTGTTTTTAATTAAGTGGGAGAAGACGCACTTTCTTTATTTTTGCGTGTGCATTCGTGTCTTTGTAAATATGGCTTTTGGTTTATATATTATTTATTCGTTTGTGGGAGTTTTCTCTTCACGGGAATCTAGCCAACCCTCTCACGTGTTCCTCTCTCTCTCTCCATCTCTGTAGTCTCTCGATTAGTATGTGAAGACTGACTTATCTGGCTGTCATATATATATATATATATATATATATATATATATATATATACATACATGGATCTTAGCTGTTCATTTTACGGCGGAAACACGTTTCTCCACCACCAGTCATTTGCTTCCCTTAACGTCTTTGGTCGGTTGTGCGTGCAGATGATCTTTGCCTTTGATCAACTTCTTTATCCACACCTATAATATTGAATACGTACCTTTCCCTATTAGTTAATTCAAATAGTCAATATATATCATGATTAAGGAGGACCAGTAAAAGTCATTTATGTAGAGGTAATAATTATTGAGTAATGTTAGAAATATGAACTTAAATTTTAAATTTTATATATCAATTAATGTGATATATAAGTTATTATTTTTTTATTAGTAAACGTAATTTTTTATCATTAATTAGTGTGATAATGTTTAAATACCCACTAAAATAAAATGACAACACAAAAATTATATTATTTGGTACACAAAATTAGAATTTGAGTTGGTATCTCTATTATTATTCATAATTAATAGGTTTTTCTACATGTATATTTTTAAGGTTAATTATTAGAAAATCATTTGCGTTTTGAACTTTCTCAAATTTATACATTTTAAAATCATGTTAAATCCCGACCTGTTTTTGATCAAATATTGATTTTGATATCTTAAAAGACCTAAATGTCCTTAAGATTTTTTAATATTTATTTTTTCTTGTTTGTTTATTATTCTTATTATTTGTTTCTTTGAGGGTAATTAGGTCTTTTTGTGGTCAAAATTCACCATTTACCCAAAAAGGTAATTAGAATTGAGTGTAAATTTAAAAAATGTGAAGGTGTCAATATAATACAATTCAAAAAAGATTATAATCTGAAAATGTGGGGTATAAAAATGAAAAAAAAAACTAATTAATAATCGCCATAGTTAAAAGGATTTAGATATGCAATTTTCTGAAGATAATAGCCGCTTTGGGATATGAAGCATATGGAAAACATGATTAGTACAGCAAACGGCCATATTACTCCATGAAGCCAAACGACAATACGTACTCTGGGATTCATCTTAAAAATACTTCTTTGCTTCGTAGACTAGGTACAGCCAAAAAGCGAAAATTTTCTTTACTTAGCGCAGTCATTCAGTAGCCTGGATGTTATAAGATAACAAGAAAAGAAAATCTTTCCCTTTCTCTGATCTTCCCTTAAACAGTTCCAGAGAGCGTTTTCATCTCCCAAAACTGACTGCTGCAAGACAAATAAACGAGATGTGATCGCAGCCGTTAAACGCCGGTGGAATTGAGGAAAAAACAAAAAAGGTTTATATCATTTCTAGCCTCGAACTAAGGGTGATGGCCTTTTGGTCTCTAATACTTAGAACCCGTTTAGTTTGTTGATTCAAATTTTTAATTTGATTTAAAATTTGATTTTATATGAGAATTTTTTACTGTAATAAAAAAATTAAATGTGGCTATTTTTTAGAGTTTTTTTACTGTAGTAAAACTAAAATTTTAAAATCAAATCGGTGAAATGAACGAGACCTTAAAATATCATATAAATAGTTTTTGTTTTATAAACTTATCTCATTGAAGTCGTTTTATTATGAATGTGTTAAAACGTAGACGTAAAATAGCATATGGCAATAATATTCTACAATTTTAAGAGCGTGTTTACTTCACGAAAAAAGAAGTATTTTCTTTTCTCATTTAATTATCTCTTTATCTATAATCAATAAAAAAGAAATTTAGAAAAAAATAAATTAAGAAAAAAAATAAGAAAATTGAGAGAGTATCAATGTTTGTACATCTCTTAAAAGAAATTAATGCTAAATTTATTTATATACATTTGATAATGGTTTTGTTTTTGCTATTCACAATCCTAAATAATGGTTAACCATGACAGTTAATGCCGAAAAAAGCTACTAGGTGGCACATATTATAAGTAACTAGAGACGTCTAGAGAGAGAGACAAGTGTAACAAAACACGGGTGAATTTTGTACACGGAGATCAGTGTAAAAGGGGGTAAAGTGAAATAGGTGGGGTTACTTTGTGGGTTCAAAAGGGACGTTACATGGGAAGGAATAGACAACATCTGCAGCGAGTGACAGAGCCCAACTGCTACTGTTTCCTATCTCAGCCCCCTCTTGATCAGCCTACTAATACTACTATGTGCCTACTCCCACTGTACTACTGCTCCTGCTGCAATTGCTGCGATCTGCTCAGCTTCAGTTTATGTTACCTAAATATATTCCGCCACATCATGTGTATGTGATATATCCAACCAAGTCTATCGCTTTCCCAACAAAGACAAAATATAAGTAAAAAACTAAAAAAAAAAAAAAAAATCAAGGCTTTTGTGAATTAATAGTGCAAAAACCTCCCCCATTTTCATGCATGTTCTCCTTATTCACTGTGGTGAATATTTTATACGTTCTTTTTATTATTGTGCAGAAAAATATTTTTTATACGTTTATTATTCAGATTACTGCATAAAATTATTCTAAATAATTTCAAATGATAATTTCTGTTTGCTTGAAAAATCTAATTAACCATGATAATTAAATACATTTTAGCATAGGCGACAATATTTACAAAATTAGTACATTATTAATGTTGATTAGAAAAATATTACCTATATGTTACTCTTTCCTCGCCTAAAAAAAAAAAAAAAAAAGAAACAGCAATCAAGATTTTATAAAGTTCCGGACATGTAATGAGAATTAAATTTTTGTTTATATTCAAAGTATATTCTCATCCATATAATATTCCTATTTTCGATAATCCGTCATCAATCATCAACGCAATTCTGTTCAGTTGTTTTATTCTAGTAGTGGAAGTTGTGGATATTATATCTCCTTTTCCGATCGGTTTCAGATTACATACATACATGTCTAGCTTCCTTGTCTCTAGCACTCAACGCTCTCCCTCTCCCATTTATCTACAGATGTATATATAAACCGACCTCTCTCTCTCTCTCTCTCTCTCTCTCTCTCTCTCTCTCTCTAGCTTTGTTCATTCCAAAATCAGATCTAATTACTAAATCGACCATACACACACACACACACACACACACACACACACACACACACACACACCATCTCTCTAAACCCTCATCCCCTCTTTGATGAATTTCACAAGCACTAACCATATTCTTAAGTTAAAAGCCCTCTCAACTCTTCTATCCCTTCTTCACCACCAACATCACCATGCATGAAACCATTGAATTCATTACCATCTTTGCCTCTCCTAAACGGAACTGATAATTAAAAAAATTTAAAATACAAACATAAAACACCACAACTCTCTCTCCCTCTCTCTCTCTCTCTCTCTCTCTCTCTCTCTCTCTCTACACACACACACACTCGCACTTTCCCTTTCCTCTTTCCCTGAAAAGATGTCCTCCGCCGATAACACCGCCGCCGCCGCCACGGCAAAAGAAGAGAGCCAACCCACTTCCGCCAACCGCAAAACGGCGTCGTCTCGGCCATCGGAGCAGGCCCTGAAGTGCCCTAGATGCGACTCTCCCAACACCAAGTTCTGTTACTACAACAACTACAGCCTCACGCAGCCGAGGCACTTCTGCAAGACCTGCCGGAGGTACTGGACCAAAGGCGGCGCCCTCCGCAACGTTCCCGTCGGCGGCGGCTGCCGGAAAAACAAGAAGATCAAGTCCTCCTCTCGCCTATCCGGGGGCACGGACTCCAAAGACTCGAGCTCTCCCTCTTCGGATCATCACCATCACTTCGGCGCAGGCTTGAACTTGAAGTTCTTAAACGGTATTTCACCAGCGATGGATTTTCAGCTCGGTGGGCTAAGTTCCTTCCCTACTACGGGTAGGCTTTCAACGTCGACTGGAATAATCTACAACCCACTTTCTTCTTCTTCTTCTTCTTCTTCTTCTTCATTTGGAGATTCTTTAGCCTCTAACAACTCTTCTGCTTTGATGGGTTCCTTTGATTATCCACTGTCGTTGGGTAGTGGAAGTAGTATTGGTGGGTTTGGTGGTCCGATACAAGGCAATAATCTTGTTAATCTCATGAGCTCAAGTAATACCAATATCCGTACGAGTCTCGCTTCTTCCATAGAATCCTTGAGTTCGATAAACCAAGACCTTCACTGGAAGCTACAGCAGCAGAGATTGGCCGTGCTGTTAGGTACTACGGGAGATTCTCAGAAAGATCAGATCAGTAGTACTGGATGTGGTGTTAATAATTCGTTGGTTCTTAATCCCCTCGGAAACCCGACGACGACAACGACGACCCAGAAATTGTCTCATCAAACGGTGCCGATTTTGTTTCAGAATCTGGAGATTTCGAAGCCTGATCACAGCCTGCAGGTTCAAGCAAGGAGAGAGGTTTCGAGTGGAGATCACGCGGCGAATAATATGGAGTGGTTCTTTGGGAATTCTTTTGCGCAACAAGCTCACCATGTGAGTACTGCTCAGACTCCGAACAATAGTGGCAGTACTAACGGCAACGAGAACGCAACTGCTTGGAACAGTAGTGGAGTTCAAGCGCCTTGGAGTACTACTGACTTGCAGCAATTTAGTGCTTTACCTTAAGTGATGATGATGATGGAGATGAATGATCACGAAGTATTATTCAAGAGGTAGAAACCTTAAATAGGGAAAAAGATCATATATTGAATTAATCATGTTATAATCAAGTCACGTACACCTCCCATTTTACGCATATGTTGTTGGTTTGTTTTTTGTTGGGTGCGTATCCAAATTTGTAAAAGTTGGTAACAGAAAGGAGGAAAAACAGCGTTTTACCCTAGGAAAAAAAAAAAAAAAACTGATCATGTTTATAAATTATCATTGTTATTATTCAGCAAGACCGATGTTGATCAACTGTCGGATAATCAGCTCTAATATTTTATAATTTGTGGTTGTGTATTGATGCTGATACTTGCTAGTAGTACTCACCATTTCTTTAATTGAATATATTGTTGTTGTTTATACTTCATATATGTATATTATTACAATATGCTTAACTATCACTAAGCTAAAGAAATCATGAGGTGATCTTGAGGTATGTTACTTTCTGCTTCAACCAATAACGCACATATGGTGATACTTTTTATGACTAATGTTTCATCTAGGCTTCAGTTGAGAGAATAGTGGTTTGCTTTCTAACCGATATATCTTTTGTTCACTTTGGGATCCGGAATAGATTTGGACTGATATTAAAGGGTAAAACTTAATAGCATATCTTTGATTTTGTTTTATGTTCAGTCAGTGTTCCAGAACTGAGAACTCTTACTGTCTCAGTGTCTCTATCTCCATCAAGGAATACTGAGTCTCAGGCTGCTCAGCCTGCTATGAACAACAATAAACGAAGTCATGAATATACATATGAAACAGAAACGCTACTACAGTAGTACTTGCAATATTGCCTGGGTTAAAACCTCCGCTGTTTATCAGCCTCTTACCTAGGCCTGCAATGTTAAGCCTATTAGCCTCTCTCTCTCTCTCTCTCTCTCTCTCTCTCTCTCTCTCTCTCTCTCTCTCTCTCTCTCTCTCTCTCTCTCTCTCTCTCTGAGGTGGGGTCTTGGTAATAATTAGTCGCAGTGTGGTGTGATTTGGTGGTGTCTGAAAAAGTGGTGGTTTGAAAGTGTATTGAATGAAAGACTGTCAACATTTGAATGAATGGGAAAGAGAGAGAGATGGAAATGTGGGATCTAAGCTTAGGGTTCGGTGACTTGTATAGCCCAAAAAAACAAAATTGTTATTATAATGTGTTTATTAGCTTTTAAGTGTCCTTGGAGAGCGAGCCAGCTTACTGGGGAGTGAGGAGTGAGGAGTTTGGTGCAGGGATTCGAATCATGTGATTTGAACCATTTTCGATTTACGTGTATTTTTTGTGAGAGAAATCACTGTAGTGAACCATGAATCATGATTCGAATCGGGGGACGAATCCCCCAACCAAACATCCCCTTATTACAACTTACACATATTGAGAGAGAGAAAAGGTTGCTTTCTTTCTATAATGCGCCTTTGCCCTATCTCATCAAGAGTAAGGGTCCAATACATTCCTTTTTATTACTAATTTAAGTTATTAGATGAGGGTTAAAAATCATTTTATACATTAATTTTTTTAAAAGGTTTATGATCAAGTGCCAATTAAAAGCTTTTTCTTTTTAACAACTCAAATGATTTCTTATGAAAAATTATACACATTGAGATGTACTTCTACCACCTATATACTATCAAGTGCGTTCTGAATTACTTTTAGTAGCTATATAAGCTGAAAAAAATAAATTAACAAAAAAGTTGGTTATCTTCTCAATAATTAGCATAAGAAAATATATATTTTTTTAAATGAAACAAATTGTCCCAGCAGCCATGGGAAAGATTGATATATATAAAGCTCTTCACTGACCTGGTGCAAACAAATCTGTAAGGCCCCAATTTTAATAACATTTACCATACCTGCATTACATAGTATAAATTGGAAACAATCTGTATAATGCATGTACTTCAATATAGACATATATATAAAGCAAGTAGTTGACATTTCTTTGGAGGCAGTTGACATGAATTGTGGGACTCTAAATAGTTAATGTATTTATCAACATATTAATGTGTAACAATAAAATGTTGCATCCATAGGTGTAAGAGTTGCTACAGCAGTTTCCATTGAGATATTATATGATATGTCTAAGTTATCACTGCATGCAATAAGGCAAATCCCTCATTGTGTCTTTTCCTTTTCTGCAGACTTTTTTCCAAAACCATTTTTTGTTCCCTACCACCATAAATATATATATATATATATATATATTGTTTACTCCCAAAAGTAAGAAGTGCAACATTCCTTAGGATCATATATATGTATATTCATGACGCTTAAGAGATCAATTAGTAAAATTAATGCCAACTAGTCCCTGCATCTCACACATGCTAGGCCCCCAGCTTTCTCTTTTACACATCTTGTTGGTGCTTTTCGTACCATTTCTCTCACTTCTCTCTCTCTTCCTCTCTCTTAGACACACACACACACACAATATTCAATAAAGTGATCACATATGAAACCTCCTCAAAAGTTTGCCAACAATCATTTACGCACTTGTTTTATTCTCATAAAATTTATATGCATACGTTTCTAACACTGCCTTTTCACTTTTCGTTTCGCGGGACCAAGATTATTTCTTCTTCTTTTTTTTTTTCCTTACAAAATAAAATAAGTTAATTAAAATAACATGAGAGAGAGAGAGAGAGAGAGAGAGAGAGAGAGAGAGAGAGAGAGAAATGGGTGGCTGAAGACCTTAAGAACATGAAGCCGCGTGATTAACGTGATGGGCACTCTCTCAGCGGAAGAAATACTTTTTCCTTGTTTAGCTCTGCTTGGTTGGTTGTGTTTAGTGTCAACTGTCATTTTGCAAACTCACAAAAATCCTGCAAGAAGCTCATGAACTTAACAGAGAAACTTTGTGGTGCAACTCTTCTTCACCTGCCTTATCCTAGAACCCAAATTAGGCCCCACCTACATCTCCCCATCGTCCATCATACCGTACAAAAATGAGTGCGGTCGATACCATACTGAAATCTCCAATTAAACTAAATAAAGAACTGAGTACTATGTATTTAGCGTGTGGACAAAATTATTAGAGGTTAGAGATTGTGACAGCATAGATAGAGAAAGGAGGAGAGCTGAAGAAGGAAAGCATTCCGTAAATACGCTGCAAATTAACTAATCAAACGTGTCATCATGGCATAATAACGTTTCCCTGTCGATAAGATTTTTTGTTTTTGTCGTGTCATGTGACGACGTGTTTGACAACTGGGGCCAGTGGGCCCCACCAGGAAACGAGAAAAATATTTGTTGCTTCGCCTTACTATCATCACCCTTTTGGCATCTTCCTACGGCCACAAAGACAACAATAAATCCCCTTTGGTTCTTCTCTCCCCACCATCATTTCATTTGTAGACCCTTTTTTAGTGCGTGTAATCTTGTAGTTTTCTGTTTATAAGCCTTTTCAAACTTTTACTTTTCAATATAAATTAGGAAATTTTCTGAATTGATATGTTAAATTTTTTAATTATTAGATATGTGTATTTTTTAATTTTTACGTAATTTTATGTAAATTTAACGGATAAAAAACCTGACGTATTAATATATTAGCGTATTAGAGAATGTACTTATAAATTATTGAGAAAATTTCATGTTAATATCATGTGTTTTAACATAATCTATTTTTTTAAGAGAAGAATTCCATTTCATTAAGATAAAGTTACATACTAAAACTAGTCACAACTCGTAAGTGAGCACCACTTATAATAAAATTAAAAATGTTAAGATATCAATTTAAAATTATTAAAAATACATAGTACTAAAAATGATTACGCTAAAATATAAGATACTAATACGTAGTTTTTCCTAATTTTTTTCAACTTTTATTTGTATGTTGTTTTCTTAACAATTAATCAGTTTGCTTCTCTGCAAGTGAGCATGCAGCAAGCCTGCTGCCTGTGATGCATATTCGGGGCTTTTTGGTTTTTCTTCAACTTATTCTACTTAGACAAAGGTTGGACCCATGGCTGAAATTTGTCATGTGGTTAATTTGAATGTTGGGATTTCTCTCCTCAGAATAAATGCCATTTTTTCCGTTAAAAAAAAAATGCCATTTTTTTTATATTAAATTTATAGCGTATCCGACGTTGGTCCCCTCAAACCCTTTAGGCCCTATTTGGTGTATTCTACGTACAATTCAATTTATCAACCTTTTATCTCCAAAATTTAATAAAAATTTTTTTGAGTAAATTTACTTCATATTACAGCAAATTTACAAATTTACAAGTTCACGAAGTTAATTATCAAAATTAAAAATTTAACAAGCTTAGACCACAACAAATTTGGAGACAATTGTTTTAAAAATCTAAAAATTTAATTTAATTTAAAAACATTGCAGCGAAATATATAGCAACAACCTAAATTAACCGCGTTAATTTTTCTTTTGATTTTTTTTTCAAATATATATATATATATATATATATCTCTCTCTCTCTCTCTCTCTCTTCTTTGCATGGGAGAGTAGTTCGTTGGTTCCGGCTCCAACCCTGGAGCATGAATGGAGGGGCCTTGCGATGGTAGAAATTCTGGGAGATGGGGGCAGTGTGGGGATGGGCTCGCTGGGGTGGGCGCAACACGCAATTGGATGGTTCACTGGTTGGAACAACGAGCAATAATTAAGCAATTGGATGGTTCACCGGTTGGAACAACGAACAATAATTGAGATTCCAGATTGGGGGATAACAAGCTTCATAGATTTGCTACTTGGGGTGGCGAGTGACAAAGATCCGAGCTGGAAGTCATGGTGAGCTCAGTGAGTGATGGTGGTGAGTGTGGCGGAGGTACTAAGGGCCTAGTGAGGGCTACTACCCCCACTGAGTTTTTGCCAAATTAAATTATTGGCTTTAAAATTTTAGAGTTTTCTTCATTGCTTCTCTTTACCTTGACATCGCATTGGTGGCAATTTGAGTGCAAAAAGATGAAAGAGAGGAAAAAGACAAATAAGAGAAGGGGTTGTCGTTTCTTATTTATCAGTGTTTTTTCCTTGATTTTCTTTTCGTATATATTTCAGCCGTTTTTGTGTTATTCTTTGTATTTTGGTTTTTTATTGTTTTTGAGGTATGCTTTATTCTGTTTGAAGTCTTGCTACATGGGCATATGCCCTTGAATCGCACCAACGTAATCCCCATTAATACATATGCGTTTGCTTTGAGAAGTTTATTAACAATTTTTTCTAAATGGTCACTAATGATGATAAGTGAAAAACTCATAAATCTCAGAAGTACAAAAGAATGTTGTTGGAACTTGGAACCCAAAAAAAAAAAAAAAAGGATTAGAATACCAAATTGCTATTTATAATATTTTTTAGGCTATGTGAATTATTAAATGATTAGAATTGGTTGAGAGAACAAATAATAATGTGTATTTTTTAGTTTGTTGGTTGATTACTTTGACACTGATTGTACATGTTGCAATTGTCATCATGCAAAGAGTTTTTTTTAATGAATATTATCAAAAATCGGTTCTGAAATTGAATCGGACAATAATAGATATGGATTATGGCTTTGTTGTATACAACGAGAAATAAATATTTGATCAGATAATATGAAAATATTATGTAGTAGTGTTTCTAAAGTATGAAAACTTATCGTTGTCTATTATAATATATATTGGATAGTTCTTCAAAAATAATGTGATACTCTGTTATATATTTTTTAATGACTTTTTTTTTTTCAAATTAAAAATCAGTATACGTCCTCATTAAAAGTCAATGCTGGCTCTGTCATTTTGGCAAATTTTTCATTTTTTGCTTAACAAAAACACTTCAACTTTTAATATTGATAAAGATTAATTGTATCCTAAACTTTAAAATAGTAACAACTTAAGTTTAATAGTTAACAATTATTATCAATTTGACGGTTTGAAATACGAGATTTTCTAACTTTCAAAAATTATAATTTTGGGTATATTATGAAAAAAAAAATTGGGTATTGCATAATTTATTCTTTTTTAAGAGATAACTAGTCTCACATATATGGATTGTCTTTTTGGTCAAAGGATAAATTATAGGTTATTGTCACCCAACATGAAATTAAGATTATTTAACCCAATTTCAGTCCAAATTTAATTGACCAAAGTTATTTTGAAAGAACAAAGACGATTGTACAAAGTTGAGACTTAATGCTCCTACAATCCTAACAAAAATGGTATGGCTACCCATAAACTACAACTAACATTTTTTTTTTTTTAAACGGGAACTTTCATTCCACAAGAAACAAATTACACAAGATACAAATGGCCTCAAATATAAAAGAATTTGATTCCGAATTAATGATTAGATCCGCTTATAAAGACTAAAATAGCACAAGAATGAATACAAGTGCCGAGACTCAAATGGAGGAAACCCGCTAGCACATGAACTTCAAGCTTGACCATTGCTCGTTAAACAACACCACATCAGTCGATAGACTAGCCAGTTGACCAAGACTAAACCCCACATAACAGAGACAATCACATCACGACATAGATGGAACTCTAGCCATAAAACATACACCACACCATTTACAAACAAGTGGGAGACACAAGCAGAGGACATCGCCTCTATTATTACCGAAACAAAAGCACCAAAGAAAAACAAAAAAGCACACCAAAGGGGTGGAAAACGCCCTTATTACAGCTAAGCAAAAGAAAAATCCACCAGCAGCAAGCCATCAGTCGTGGAATGGAAGTCATATTTGAGTAGAGCCATCCCAGAAGGAAAGCACACCCATGGCAGGGATGGCAACGGGGTAGATTGGGGCGGGGTGGCCTTGTCACCAACCAACCCCGCCAACAAAAACACTCACCATACCTGCCCCATGAACCCACATAAGTTGACGGGTTATGGGGCGGATTTTCTCGTCACGGGTTCAGAGGATTCGCAGTGCCCCATTAACCCGATTATTTATTTTCATTATAAATAAATAAATAATTAAACAATATAAACATAAAAAACATTAAGTAAAAAATAAAAAAAAAGATAGTTTAAAATTTTCATACATATTATGTAATAGATTATACTTAAAATTATATATTATAGCAAATTATACATAATAAATATAATTTAAAAATATAATATAATTAAACGGGGCGGATAAATGGGGAATAGGTTCGGAGACCTTTAAACCCGTCCCCGCCCCACGATCCATGACTGCTCAAAATTTTAACCCGTTTATAATCCGGATCCGTTTAAAGCAGATTTTTCCCGTGCCGTTCAATGCGTGTCCGTGCGGATAAATGGGTTGCGGTTAAAACTGTCATCCCTAACCCATGAGAGGTGGAGGACTACGGGTGGACCATGACAAAATGGAGGGGACGTTAGCAACGAACACTCCGACCACCAACGGAGAATGGAACCACCGCCTCTTAGAAAATCTCACCACCATGCAAATCAACACACTATGGGAGTGCAACCACCCACCGGCGAACACAGTAAAAACAATGGTCTAAGTTTGAAGCAACCTACTTTCAAGACATGTTAGATCCGTCTTAAAGGATGCGCCGTTCCACATACAGCCACCATCATGAGAAAGTCGTCGTCAAAATGAATTTAGGGACCAAATTTTAGGGCCAGAGCTCCGGCCAAACACTGCAGCTTTTTTTCATACTCGGAGAGAGAAAGAGGGAAAATTTTAACTTTTTTCTATGTGTCAGGTGTTAAGATTTTGATTTACTACAACTAACTTTTTGGGCAGTCCTTATGTTGTATCAAAACCTTCATAATCTCAAACAAATTAGAAATATTGTTGTAGCCAGAAACTCTGCCAAATTTTTGCGTCACCTATATGATGTCACCGTTAAGTTAATCCAATGAAGAAAACAGTATCGAGTGAACAGGCACTACAATGTCCTTAATATTAATGGTGATTAAATAAGGTGCATAAAAATTCAATATTGTTGAATTACTACATTCATTTAAAGCAATGTATTTCCCAGATCCAATATTGTACATAAATTTATTCACTGATTAAATGGATATAGCTGGTGCAAGTGTATATAATTAAATCAGGCATTTTGCCTAAGCAAACGCTGTGGCATGAATGCATGGTATAGAGCTAACTCTGGCTTTGTCTCAAAACTTAGGACTGGTTGGTCGGCGAAGCAGGTTAAGCTAGCTCTGCTTCTTTATTATCAATTTGTTGCCAAGCACCAACACTAGCCGCAAAGTCATTAAATAAACCTAGCTAGTTCTCTAAAGCCAGAATAGTGAACACCTAGCTATTTGAACTGAACAAAGAATCGAATCTAACCACTTTATTTAAGCCAATTAAAATTTTAGTTGTTCTTTTGGAGCACCTAGTTTTGATTTTTGAACTGAACAAAGAACTTGAATCGAATCTAACCAAAACTTTATTTACAGCAAGTTGAATTATTTTTTTGAATTTTAATTTCAATTTTTTGATGTTTCGGCCGTAGCTGTTTTTGTAATGTTTGATTCTACGGGTGCACTGCTGTCGATTTGAGCGGTGTTTGGTCGGTCGTAGCCGAGGGGGTTTTTCTTGGATTGAGAAAATGTCATCCCAAAAACGACAAACTATAATGCTGTTCTAATGGGTTTTCCCTTGAAAAGTCCAGGCAAACTTTAGTTATAAGCTGTGTAAACATGATTAGAAAAAAACTTGATAGTACAAAGTTATAATCCCATAAAACACGATGAAATGCAAATATAACAGTCCAAAATTAAAATCCTAAAAAAAATAATGAAAGCTAACGTGATAGTTTAATATTGCAATTCGCAAAAATAGTTTTTGAATTGCAACACTAATAGCAAATATGACAAGCGACTGTCGTTGACAACGTCTCTAGTCACCTGTCGACTCTGGTGAGTAACACCAACAAATGACTAGTGGTGAACGAGTAGTCATTCTAACGACTAACTTTGGTAGATAATCAGTTGTCACCCGTTTAAATCATTAAATCAGAATTACTAAATTCGTTCATTAAAGAGTAAATTTAGATCAGTCAAATCAGATATAATTAAAAATGACAAATTCGACATTTCATATATTAAAAAAGATCCCATAGTACCAAAAACTAAAGTTTTTAAAATGTTAAGTTACTAATTTAAAATTACAAAAACATAAGATACTAAACAATGCTTTCACTATAACACAAGATACCAAATTTAAATTATTCCTTATAAAAACTATCGAAATTTAAAAGGACAAATAAACAACATAGATCTAATAATGTTTAATGAGCATAAATCATGTAATTAGCTCATCTCAAATTCTATGTATTGCATTGACTCAGATTCTCATAATTCTCTGTTTTTTTCCCCCTTTTCGTCACATCTTAACTTTTCATTCCAACAGGAGGATAGTCAAAGTTATTTTCAAATATTTGGTTTTTCAGAGTTTGGAATGTGCTCCGATAAAAATAGGTGTGTGTGTGTGTTTTTTTTTTTTTTTTTTTTTTTTTTTTTTTTTTCATGTCTTAAGCAAACTGTAGTTTGAAACTTTGTTGCATCCTTTGTAATTTAGGGGGAGATGATAAAGACGAAAGGTAATCGATTAACTAATTAGTGTGTTTAATTGTAGTACTAACTACAGCTTATTTGGTCTCTTTGCTAAATTTATTCATGAAAGAAATTTCAATCCAAACTAGTATTGTAAATGAACATAGTTAGTGTTGGGATATATGCCAAAAATCAAATAAAATATAAATATTTTGCTGATTATCAATGAAATGGGGAATTTTTTCAATATTATTTTGCATGCATGTAATGTTTTATAAATATTAAGATCTTTAGATTATTTTAGATGTTACTTTAAACATTGTACATAAGTGTTATATGCAGGGGATAATGTTTAAAGTAAAATAATATAAACTTGTCCGTAATTATAAATTAAAGTTGGGATCTTTAATTTAAAATTACTAATGTTGTTCATTACATTCTAAATGAAACAATTTTATCCTAGATTGTTAATAATGAGATTATTAGAATAAAAGCATTTTATGTAATATGATTACATAAGACCGCGATTAATTATGAATCTCTAATAAATTTCGTTATTAAATAGAGTATTCAATATTAATCAATGATGGTCATATATGAATTAATCTTAATTCTGAGTAATTAATAGACTTATATTTATGATCTTATGTTCTTTACAAGATGAAATCTATTCCTTCATAATGAAGTAGATGGACAGTTCCTCTAAGTGTTGATCCGGGGCTTGAATAATAAGAGCGCTCAATTTTATGATTAGATAATAAAATATATTATTCATTAGAGGATTAATGATACTTATGGATAAAGATATAATTAAAGAGGTCAATGGAAAAGATCTAACTTTAATTATGAATCGTTTATGGAGGATTAATTCGTATGTAGTAACTATATCAATGGACAACATAAATTTCGTGAACATAATTGTTTTGTAATTTTAAGAGTGTAATTCTAAATTTATAGTGGAGTAATTTAGAATTAATAATTTTAATATATTAATTAAGGTGTTAATTAATTGTTAAAATTATTAGAGCTTAAAATTATAATATTCATAGGTCCTCTTAACGGTTACATAAAATTTATGTGAACTATATATAGATCATATTAGATTATGATTATTAATTTAGAATTGAGAATTCTAAATACACATATTAATTAATTTGATTAATTAATATTAAAATTATTTTAAATTAGTATGGATGAATCTAGTCATTGTTATAGAAAGAAAGAAATTTTCTTACACTCTGAAAGTCTCCCAGGTTTCTTATTATGAGGAAAGTTATTTTTTATTAATTGGCCAATAAGATTTGGCCATAACATTAATAAAAGAAAAAAAAGGAAAGCCACGATTTCCTTATATAATAATAATAATAATAATAATAATAATAAAAACATTAAAAGGACAGGGAAAGTGCGGCAGTACACGTTCCCTCAAAAACAAAATAAATAAAAAATAAATAAAAAGAGGGAAAAAGTGGGTAAGGGTCCGTTTGGTTTCTAGATTTACTTTTAATTTGAATCATGATTCGTAATTTGTTACAGTATTTTTTCTCATAAAAAATATTTGTAAATCAAAAATGGTTTAAATCACATGATTTGAATCCATGAACCAAACGGACCATAAGTTTCTCACGTTTTCAGAGGTGGTTGTACGGAAACGTAAAAAAAAAAAAAAAAAATGGAAAAAGAGAATTGATTCTGTTTTTACTTTTTATATTTTTTTTAAAAAATAAAAATATTTTTAAAATGACGTTTAACGCAATAAAAATAAAAAATAAAAATAAAAATAATTTTTTAGTTTAGTGTAAAATAAGAGAGAAATGAAAAATAATTTTTAGTTATTTTTTCATTTTTTGTTTTCGTTTTCTCATCTCTCGAGCAGAGAGAGAAAGAGAGACATTAATGGATTTTTTACACTAAAAATAATCTCTTAATAAAACTACAAAATACATTTTTTAAAATGATTTCTGTCTCATATTGAAAACGTTTTCAGTTTCATTTTCATATAAAAATAAAATCATTTTGGAACGAGTTCCAAACACGCTTTATGTGCTTCCTGGGAGAAAGTACAGTGAAAAGAGTTTTCCAGAAAAAGAAAAAAAAGTTATGGGAGAAGAAAAAGAAAAACTAAAGAAAATCACTTGAGTGCTATCACATACTTTTGAGAAAAGTGAGTCATAACTATAGGTGACCTTTCTAATTCATCTATTTTATGTGTTGAGAAACCAATTAGAATGCCCATTCGTTCAAGTTCACATTGATCCGGAGATACGTTGAGAGAGAACCGTAGTGTTCTAGGAATTTAAAGCTCAAGACAGTGTTAGAGGAGTTCAAGCTTAACGTCTTAATCAAGCGATGATAAAATTCTTCTTCTTCTCTTTAATACCTTAATAGTTACATTAACATAAAATAATGATCGCAATAAATTTTGATTTATGTGATTCGATCGATACCGCGTTTCTGTATTTTTTTTTAAATCCGGTTTGAGAAATCAACAATTGATATCAGAACCGTCTCTATTTCATGCTAATTTAACGTTTGATTATATGATAATTCATGTATGTTTAATGGATAGGCACTTATGTATATGTTGTATGATTCTTATGTGATGGTTATGTACTATGCGAATGAATTGGTCGTAAATTTTTACTGTTCCATAAAATTAATTTTTGTTATTTTATTTTGATTCGATCAATTACAAAGTATGAATTAATATGTAATTTTATTTTTCTTCAAGGGCGGATGGGTCATCATGGAAGAGCTCCAACTATTTTGTTTTTAGAAAAGTTTCAAACTATTAAAAAAAAAAAAAAAAGGAGGGAGTAGCCGGCCACCGTGCGGTTGCCGGCGAGAGGAGGGCCACTGCCTTGGCAGAACTGCAGCAGCCATGAGGCTGCTGCAGGTGACTGCACCTGAAGGTGCAGTCACGGGCTTGTGAGAAGCCCAGGCCCAAGACGGGTATCTCTGCCTCAATCAGTGAGGTAGAGACAATGTAATCTGGGCAAGCTTTCCAGCCGGCCCAGATCACCCAAAGGGCTGCCTTTAGGCAGCCCAATTCCTTTTTTTAATTTTTTTTTTAATTTGTTATTATTGGTTTTGTTTTGTTTTGTTTTGTTTTTTTTTTTTTTTTTTTTTTTTTTTTTTTTTTTTTTTTTTTTTTGAGATTCACTGAAAGGGGGACATGAAGATGAAGGAGACTTGAAGATGGAAAATTACAAGAGGATTCACTGTGATATAATTTTATTTTTATTATTATTTTGGGATTGTAATTTTTAAATTTATGAAGCCCAGTTAAGTTTTTTCATTTTACTTACATGTATTTATTTATTTATTATGATTGATAATAATTATATTGTCATACATTTAACGTGTCATCTATGATAAAAAGTGACTACATAGTTTATATGTATGACATGCATCATACACATTAATTAATTATTTAAATTTTAAAATTGTTTTAGTAAATTAAATGCACTAAATTATTGAGTTTAATGAGATTAAATTCAAAGTTATCAAATTTAATAAGATTAAATTTAAAGTTGTTAAATTTAATGAGATTAAAATTAAATAAATTAATTAGCAAATGGTTTTACAAATTTAAATAAGTCAAATGTGAAATTTATAAATTTAAATGTTAAATTTTAAAATTGTCACAAATGACTTAATATAATTTTAAACTTGTTTAAAATTATATGAAATTTAGTGACTTAAATTGTTTAAATTCACTAAGAAGTATAAAGCAATAGTTGTTTTATAAAATAAATACATCATTTGTAAATAATGATTGGGAGCAGGTAATATGATATAACCTATAAGTCTCCACCGTTAGTGCAACACTGTGAGTAATTAATGAGGCCCTGAGACGCTTTGATTTCGTCCTCCCTACGGAGGGTATTCATTAATTATAATAATAAGGTTAGCTTCCAAAGAGATAGGATCTCTAAGATGTATTTTAGAATTGACCTACCCTACGACTGCAACTTCTAAGTTAATTCTAAAAGATCTGAAATCGTGGATTACACTCATAAAGGGATAATTAAATTGGCTAATTATTTTCTTGACCTAAATAAAATGAAATTAATAAATATTAGAAGTATGAGATATTTCATATAGTATTTATTAATTGAGATAGTCTTATTTTAATTAGCAATTATTTGACCTACCTTACGGCGACACTTAATTGTGGTGATTAAAATTCCTTAAGCAATTAAACATGTATTTGTATATTTAACATGTGCATTTATGCATCATATTTATATGCCTTAAATTTAGTAATGATATTTATGCAAAATGTTGATTGAGTTAAATTCCTTATTTTCAACAAAAAATGTCAAACCCTATTTTTGCACTTCTCGCTTCCTAAATTTTGAATGGTGAAAACTTTGTCAAATAGAAAAGCAACATGAATATCTTCTTGATCTGTAAAAACTACCATTTTGTCCTTAAGGAAGATTGCCTTCCAGTGCCTCCGGCCAATGCCGCCAGGGCTGTGACCGAGCGATATGATCGCTGGGTCAACGCCAACAACAAGGCATGCTACTACCTGTTAGCAGTAATGAATGAAGTGCTGAGAACTCAGCATAAAGGCCTTGCGACTACTAGAGAGATCATGAACTCTCTTTAGAGGATGTTTAGACGTCCATCTGTTTCAGCCCGACACGCTGCTGTCAAAGCCATTATGAACGACCATATGAAGAATGGTTCTTTTGTACGTGAGCATGTGCTTAAGATGACTAATAATTTTAATGAGGCTGAAATTAATGGGTCTTAGATTGATGAGAAAACCCAGGTTGACATGATACTGGAGACACTTTTTCCTGATTTTCTTCCATTCAGGATAAGTTATCTGATGAACCAAAAGAATGATAACTTGACTGAGTTCCTGAATGAGCTACAACAATTTAAGCCCCTTATAGGTGATAAGGGAAGCAAGGCAAACGTTGTTGAAGCCAACGCAGCTGAGGGAAGGCCTTCTTCATTAAAGAATAAGAAGAAGAAAAATCAAGGAACAATAAGGGCAAGGGGAAGAAAAAGATCCAGAAGAACAAGCAGAACAAGGCTGCTTCAAAGCCTAAGGGAAAATGTTTCCACTGCAACCAGCACAACCATTGGAAGAGGAACTGCAAAAAGTACCTTAATGAGCTGAAAAAGAAGAAGCAAGGTAAATCAGATTTACTGGTCATGGAAACATGTTTAGTTGAGAATGATTTCTCTACCTGGATAGTTAATTCAGGGGCATCTAATCATGTTTGTACTTCTTTGCAGATCTTGGAAACGTCCAGGGATCTTGAAGAAGGATCTTTCCAGATGAGAGTGGGTAATGGGGCAAGGATCTTAGTGACGAAAGTAGGGATAGTATGACTGTCTTTTGCAAATAATAAATATTTATTGTTAGACAATGTTTATTTTATTTCAAATTTCAAACGAAATTTACTTTCGATTTCCAGATTGCACGCATAGTTTGTTTCAGTTTCTTTTGATATTGACTCTGTATCTTTATCTATGAATGGAATTAATATTTATTCTGATTTTGTTGATGATGGTCTTTGCTTTGTTAAACCCATATTCAATGAAATGCTACAAATTGAAATGTTCAAAGTCGCTGAACCAACCCCTAAAAGAAGAAAGGTTTCTAACGAAAATGAAACATACTTGTGGCATCTAAGGCTAGGTCATATAAACATATATATGATTGAAAGACTAGCAAAGGATGGTCCTTTGGGAGAGATAAAGGTTGGCACTCTACCGGTTTGTGAATCCTCTCTAGAAAGAAAAATGACCAAGATACCATTTTCGACAAAGGGTGAAAGAGCAAAGACGCCTATTGAAATCATACATATCGATGTATGTGATCCTTTGCATGTCAAAGTGAGGGGAGGCTATGAATACTTCGTCACATTTATTAATGATCATTCAAGATTCGGATATACATACCTGATGCAAAAGAAATCCGAAACTTTTAAAAAGTTTAAGGAATTCCGTGCCGAAGCTAAAAAGCAACTCGACAAATCAATCAAAACTCTTCGATCGAATTGAGGAGGAGAGTACTTGGATTATGAATTCAAAGACTATTTGATTGAAAATAGAATAATATCTTAACTCACTGCACCTATCACACCACAACAAAATGGTGTAGCTGAAAGAAGATGATGATATCAATGTTAAGTTATTCTTCTTACCCATTTCATTCTGAGGATATACAGTGCAAACAATAGTATACATTCTGAACTTAGTTCCATCTAATAATCCTCAAAACACCCCTAGAGTTGTGGAATGGTCGCAAACCTAGTTTAAGACATATTCGCATATGGGGGTGCCTAGCATACGTGTTGAAGGGAAAGATTGGAAAGTTGGAACCTCGCTCGGAAGTCTGCATATTTGTGGGCTATTCAAAAGGAGCAAGGGGAGGTATGTTTTATAGTTCTCAGGATAACAAAGTGTTTGTATCGACAAACGCTATATTTCTTGAGCACAACTATATGGCACATTTCAAGCCCAGAAATAAGATAGTTTTGGAAGAGTTACTGGCTGATCAGATTAGTCCCACACCGACAATAGTTGTTGGACGAAAAAAAGGGAGACCACTGACCATAATCAAACACCACAACGTAGTGGGAGGGAAATAAGATCGCCCACCCGCTATCGTGAAAATGGAGAAGCAAATGTTGCAGTGACCGATGACAGTGAAGAGGATCCATTGTCAAACATGATGGCAATGAATGATATTGATCGAGAAACGTGGAAAGAAGCCATGAAACCTGAAATGGAGTCTATGTACTCCAATTTTGTCTAGGAGCTTGTAGACCTACCAGAAGGCTTTAAGCCTATTAGTTGCAAATGAATCTATAAGAGAAAGAGATGAGTTGATGGAAAAGTTGAAACGTTCAAAGTAAGATTGGCTGCAAAGGATTTTACACAAAAGTAAGGAGTAGACTAGGAGGATACTTTTCCCCTGTAGTTATGCTAAAATCCATCCGCATTCTCTTATCTATTGCCGCTCATTATGACTATGAGATATGACAAATGGATGTCAATATGGCGTTTCTGAACGACCATCTTGAAGAGACCATTCATATGGTCCAACAAGAGGGTTTCGTGGTAGAAGGCCAAGAGTAAAAAGTCTGCAAATTGCAGAGGTCCATTTATAAACTAAAGCAAGCTTCTAGATCTTGGAACATCAGATTTAACGAAACTATAAAATCTTATGGCTTTGAACAAAATCTTGGTGAACCTTGTGTCTACCAGCAAATTCAAGGAGATAAAGTGGTCTTCTTAGTTTTTTACGTAGATGACATTCTGCTCATTGGGAATGATGTAGAATCGTTATCCAAATTAAAGAAGTGGCTAGCTAGCCAATCCCAAATGAAGGATTTGAAAGAAGCCAACTACATTCTTGAGATCCAAATTGTCCGGGATCGCAAGAATAGACTTTTGCCATTGTCTCAGGCATCGTATACTGACAAGGTGCTTGTTAGGTTTTTGATGCAAAACTCCAAGAAAGGAAAATTGCCTTCTCGACATGGAGTTTATCTCTCCAAGGAGCAGTGTCTAAAGACACATCAAGAGGAAGATGATATGAGACAAGTTCCTTATGCATCGGTAGTTGGTAGCCTGATGTATGCAATGTTATGTACTAGACCTGACATATGCTTTGCAATAGGGATGGTTAGCAGATACCGGTCAAACCCATGATTAGATCATTAGGTTGTAGTCAAACACATACTAAAATATTTGAGGAGGATGAGAAACCATATGCTTGTATACTCTTGTAGGGATTCGATTCCTATTGGATATACTGATTCTGATTTTCAATCGGATAGGGACTCTCGCAAGTCCACCTCGAGGGCAGTGTTCACTTTGGGAAATAGAGCCATCATATGGAGGAGTATCAAGCAATCTTGTATTGCTGACTCAACCATAGAGGCTGAGTATGTAGCAGCTTGTGAAGCAGCTAAGGAAGCAGTTTGGCTTTGTGAATTTATGAGGAATTGGAATATGTTCCAAATATGCATGAGCCTATCATACTCTACTATGACAATAGTAAAGCAGTGGCCAATGGCAAGGAGCCCAGGAACCACCGCAAAGGAAAGCATATAGAGCAAAAATTTTGCATTCACGAACAACATAGCTGATCTGTTTACTAAAACATTACCAACTAGGAGTTCTGAGATACATCTTGAAAGTGTGGGATTTAGAGACACGTCTCATTTGCTTTAGGGCAAGTAGGAGATTGTTGGGATATATGCCCATAAATCAAATAAGATGTAAATATTTTACTGATTATCAATAAAATGAGGAATTTTTTCAAGATTTTTTTGCATGCATGTGATGGTTTATAAATATCAAAATCCCTAGATTATTTTAGATGTAACTTTAAACATTGTATATAAGTTTTATATGCAGAGGATAATGTTTGAAGTAAAATAATCTAAACTTGTCTGTAATTATAAATTAAAGTTGGGATCTTTAATTTAAAATTACTAATGCGGTTCATTACATTGTGAATGAAACACTTATCCTAGATTGTTAATAATGAGATTATTGGAATGAAAGCATTTTATGTAATATGATTACATAAGATCGAAACACGATTAATTATAAATCTCTAATAAATTATATTATTAAATAGAGTATTCAATATTAATCAATGATGAACATATGTGAATTAATCTTAATTCTGAGTAATTAATAGACTCATATTTATGATATTATGTTCTTTGACATATTGAGTAATGACACATGTGAATAGTGTGAAAGTCTTGGTATATTGGGAGTATAGTAAAATAAATAGCCGGGAATATTAATTTACAAGATAAAATCTATTCTTTCATAATGAAATAGATGGACGGTTCCCATAAGTGTTGATTCGTGGTTTGAATAATAAGAGCGCTCAAATTTATGATTGGATCATAAAATATATTATTCATTAGAGGATCAATGGTACTTATGGAGAAATATATAATTAAAGAGGTCTACGAAAAATACCTAGCTTTAATTATGAACCGTTTATGGAGGATTAATTCATATGTAGTGACTATATCAATGGACAATACAAATTCTGTAAACATAATTATTTTATAATTTTAAGAGTGCAATTGTAAATTTATAGTGGAGCTTAAAATTATAATATTTATAGTTTCTCTCGATGGTTTCATAAAATTAATGTGAACTATATATATATATATCATATTGGGTTATAATTATTAATTTAAAATTGAGAATTTTAAATACTAAAATTGATTAATTAATATTAAAATTAGTTTAAAATTATTTTGAATTAATATAGATGAATCTAGTTATTTTTATAGAAAGAGAGAAATTTTCTTACCCTTAAAGTCTCCCACGTTTATCATTTTGGGAATTGTTTTTTTTTTTTTTTATTTGGCCATAATATTAATAAAAAAAGGAAAGCCACGATTTAGGCCCGGCCTGGCCCGGCACGACCCATTCTCTTTAGGCCCACGCGTGTCGCGGGCCGGGCTGGCCCAGCCCACGAATTTTGTAGGCCGGGCCAGGCCGGCCCGTATAAGAATGACTTTAGCCCAGCCCAGCCCACGTGCCAATTTTGACGTGGGCTAGGCCGGACCGTGCCGCATGCCTTGATAGGCCGTGCCGCGAGCCTTGATTGGGATGACCCACTCAAGGCCCATCTTGGCCCATCATGAGTCTAGATAGACCAGCCCATCTAAATATGTAATTTTAAATTTTTTTTTATTTTTTATTTTAAAATTTTTAAACAAGTTAATAAATATATAAGTTTAAAAAATGATATTTTTTTTACGATTACCTCATTAAATAAAAATATTTGTAAGGAAAACTAGTGGAACAAAATCTTGATAAGGAGAAAAGAGTACAATAAGGATAATTATACATAAGATGTTTACAAAATTACTAAAAAAAAAATAATAAAAATATTATGGGCCTAGATGGGTTGTGCTGGGATGGGCCATTATGGGCCTAGACGGGCCAGGCTGGGCTGGGCCCTCATGGACCTAGACGGGTCAAGTTGGGCCGGCCCAGCCCAACCTAAGCCCGGCCTGGCCCATGATTTTTCATGGGCCGTGCCGTGCCGGCCCACGGGCCGATATATGTTAGCCAGCCTAACCCACTAGTATTTATGAGTTAGGTCGTGCCTTGAACAGTAACGTGCCGTGCCGGCCCGACCCATCACTATGTCAGGATGGGCCTGGGCCGGCCCATTGTTGCATCTCTAATATATATACACGTAGGTAATAAACATTAAAAGGATAGAGAACGTACGACAATACACGTTCCCTCAAAAACAAAATAAATAAATAAAAAAATAAAAAGAAGGAGAAAAAGGAGGTTGAAAAAGATATGTGCTGCCGGCGAGAAAGTACAGTGGAAAGAATTTTCTAGAAAAAGAAAAAAAAAGGTAGGGGAGAAGAAAAAGAAAAATTAAAGAAAATTTTTTAAGTGCTCTGCGATGTACTTTTAAAAGAAGTGAGTGGTAATTATAAATAATTTTTTAAATTTATATAAGTATTGAAAAATTTATTAAAATGCTCATTTGTTTAAGTTTATGGTAATGTGAAAATACGTTGAGAAAGAATTGTAGTGCTTTAAAAATTTAAAATTTAAGACTGTGTTAAAAGAATTTAAAATTAACGTCCTAATCAAACGACGGTAAAATTTTTTTTTTTTTTAATATCTTAATAGTTAAATTAATATAAAATAATAATCACATAAAATTATAATTTATGTAATTCAATTCGGTTTGAGAAATTAACAGTTAGTTGTTAATATACAAACGCCCATATTCGTTTCTAATTTCAGCACATCAAATGAACCACGAATGGCCCACAATGACCATACACAAACAATATACACCGAAAGGCAACAACGATTTAAAAGAATAAAAACGCTACCTTGACCAGATTTTTTTCTTGTTATCTCTTTCCTTAACTCCTTGTACCTGATCTCTGATAATCCTCTTTTGAGTGAAAGGCCCTTGAGTGGTAGTGGCTGGCTTTGCTGTTCTCATAATTCTTGCAATCTTAGGCGGGTCAGATTTCCTAATCTTTTTATCATTCAAACCATTTGATACCATAATTATGTTTTCTGTCTCCCCACTTTTGAACTCTCTTTTCATTCTTGTCCCTTGGATGTAATCATTCCCTCTCATAGACCCTTGACTCATTGGGCGGTTCACTGAGTGTGAACTCCTTAAAACATAAGTCTCAATATCACTCATCAATTCATCTCTTATGCAGGTCTTCACTTCAGTAGGAGTGGCCCTAATTGCGTCGACGTAATCATGCGTACATCGGAACTGTTGCTCTTGTTCCCTCAATTTGTCCTCAAGCTCCTTAATCTGGCATGACAAGTCAAATGAACATTAGCACTTTCAGATTTTGGTCTTCCAAAGGACCTAAAACATGGACATAACAGCGAAACAGATACCTTCTGATTAAGTATATCAGAGCATTGCTTTTGTTCCTCCTCCTTCAGTTTAAGGAGCTTTTGTTCAAGCTCCCTAACCTGGAAAAAAAATATAGAAGATTTTCAGTATGTTAGGCCTTTCAACTTGTCATTAGCAAACAGAAGATTAGCTAGAAATTCGAAGTCATTAACAACCTTTTGTTGAAGGGCAGCAGCATTAGACTCAGCCTCTTGCACTTGGTCCTTCAGCTTGATTTCAAGTTCTTTAACCTGATTCAATTGAAAAAAAAAAAAAAAAAAAAAAGGAGAGAGAACAAAAAAAGCACTTGACCTTTCAGTTTTGTTTTCATCGTCACTTATAAACAAGAGGGGAAAATGTAATCCAGTCATTTCATACAGGATAAAGAAAAAATATCTAATTGTTACGTGAAACGAAATAAAAACCTTTTGCTGGAAAGTTTCAGACTCAGACTGCTGACGTTCTCTGAGCTTGGCCTCCAACTCTTTGACCTTTATCATATTAAAAAATCTGATTAGAAAAACAAAAAGGGGATAAAGAAAAAATATCTAATTGTCACGTGAAACGAAATAAAAACCTTTTGCTGGAAAGTTTCAGACTCAGACTGCTGACGTTCTCTGAGCTTGGCCTCCAACTCTTTGACCTTTATCATATTCAAAAATCTGATTAGAAAAACAAAAAGGGGATAAAGAAAAAATATCTAATGGTCAAGTGAAACGAAATAAAAACCTTTTGCTGGAGAGAGCAACATATTTCTTCTCTTCCTTTCAGTCTATCTGAAAGTTGTGAGACTTGTTTCTCTGATTGGCTGTGCAAAGTTGTCTTTACCTCAAGATGGCTTTCAAGTTCTTTGATCTTATCTTGCTGAGTTTTGTAGATTTGATCCTTTCCTCTGGCCTTACTCTCTAGGCTCTGCAAACTCTCCTCCAGCTTCTTTAAATGTTCATCTTTGGATCTAGCTTCCTGCCTCGCTTTTTCAAGCTTTTTGTAAAAATCAACATACAAAATATGAAGTTTGTGTTAAAGACAAACAAAAGAAACTGGGAGAGAGAATAAAATTGAAGATCTACTAACCATTACTTTCATCTTTTGAAGTTCACTTGTATCAACCTGCTTCCTTGCAGGACCCAACTCAATTCCACGAACCCGTGTAGCAAAATTTAACGAACTCAGAGTCTCTCCCAAGTCCTGGTCTGAAGGACTTATTTGCAAAAACATCAAGGTCTTCGAGTCACCCCCTGCAATATGAGGACAACTCTCTCATTAGAATAATTAATGAACTTATTAGTATAAACTTCTCAATACAAAACCAATGAGATCAAAATTATTACTACTTGAAAGCAACCACAAAGCTAATACGACTTCTATTACCTAATGAATCTTGAAGTAGATGCGTCAATTTTGAGTTCCTGTAGCCAAACAATAAACGTTGTTCAAAACAAGAATGAAATATATGTGGAAAAATGATCTGGAAGGCACCACACAAATGATGGAACAAACCTGTAAGGAATGTGACTGCTTTTATTTGCTAAAGCAGATATCACATCTCCCAGAGCTGAAAGGGATCTGTTGATATTTTGGGCTTCCTTAAGTCTCTCTCCTTGGACTTCCGTTTTTGCAAGCCTCTCACTGCCTGCCAAATCCACCAGCCAAAGCTTGCTTTTTGTGCAATCACCATTTATCAAGTCCTTAGCTCTTACTGTTATGCAAAGCAAGCTGCATAAGCAATTGGTATTAAACGCTATTTATGGTTGATAGCTACTGAATTAAATGTATTGTAAATGTAGTAGTGAAGCAATCTGGGAAGAAAACAATAGAGCTCTTCTTTACCAATGGGATCGACTGCTATGCTCATTCACATTGTTGCTACCGATGGCTCTAGCATTGCTTCCAGCCTGCAACACAGTCCAGACTTGATCAATGTTATCAACTTTGGCTTCTACAATTCCTGGAACGTGGTGAGACCCTTCGGATGCTTGTTTAATCTCCAACCTGGCAATACCACAAACAACAACAATAACAATGACAACAATAATAGTAGTAGTAGTAGCAGCAATAATAATAATAATAATAATAATAATAATAATAATAATAATAATAATAATAATAATAAGCCTTCGGACGCTTGATAAAAGATCTGATAATCGTAAGGCAATAATAATAATAATAATAATAAGCTTTTTTTTTCCTCCACCAGGAAACGCTTGATAAAAGATCTGATAATCGTAAGGCAATAATAATAATAATAATAATAAGCTTTTTTTTTCCTCCACCAGGAAACGCTTGATAAAAGATCTGATAATCGTAAGGCAATCCTATCACCGCAAATAGATGTTTATCCTTTGAACTGAAAACAATCTTACTTCTTTGATGTTGGTGATGTAGATAACAAGTCCCTGATCTGCTCATTGTAGACTTCAAGTACACTAACAGATATGTCATAGCTGAAACTTTCACTTCTTTCCCTGGCAATATCAAACAGTTTCTCAAGGGTCCTGTAATTTACTCCCCTGTTCTGCTCAGTACCCTCCATCGTAAAAGTCTTTCCAGTCCCTGTTTGTCCGTAAGCAAATATGCAAACATTATAGCCATCTAGCACTGAAATCACCATTGGTGAAGCATCCGCGAAAACATCAACTGTCAAAACAAGCAAAACTATCCATCATACTTGTTTCAGAAAGTTAAAAACTACACAAAGTCCAATGATAAAAAAATATATGGATACCTTGATCGTCTTTGGGTGTGTACACTCTATCAAGCTTGAATGACTTTTTACTGGAGGCAGCTGTTAGAATGCCAAGACTTCCATCCTTTGCTGCATCAAAGTCTACAACTGTTGTACAGCCAGCTGCTATTTCCCCCTTATTTAATGGGCGACAGCGGCAAAAAACTCTAATATTTCCTGAAAATTTTCGTGTATATATGTATATGAATTCTGTTAATTATAACAGTGAGAACTGGTGAACTTATCAGGAGATAGCAAAATAAATACCTTTAGCTTCCTGAGCCTCATTAAATAGCTTTTTCCTCTTAGCTTGCTCTTCACTGTACTTCACTTTAAGATCTTCACACTGTGCAACTGTAGAACTACTACATTAGTCCACGAAAATGCATAAATTAGAAAAGAAAGTAAATCTAACATACCCAAAGCTTGTACTGCAAAAACCATTTTATTCAACTCTGGAATTGAATCAACACACTTATGGGCTTCACGTGAAAGTTGAAAATGCTCTTTCTTCATAAGCTGCATAAACAAAAGTAGTAGTAGAAATTTCTGTCAAAAAAATATAAACCAAGTAGAAGGTATAATTTATTCTATATATAAATTTGATCTGTGATATATATATATAATGGTACCTTAATCTTTTCTTGCAAATCTACGGCTGCCACAGCCCATCGCTTTTTGTCATGCTCATACCTGCCAGAGATATCCTTCAAATCCTCTGCTTGTTTATTCATGGCTTGATCTATTCAGCAAACAAAACACATAAGGACTTAAAGATCTCTTACATTGGGAGAGAGCACATAACTAAAGATAAACTTTTTAGTCAGGCTATAATCAATCGGAGGTCTATCATGACTATTCCCTTAACAGTTTTATCCTCTTCTTATGTTTTGGTTGGCAATAACTAATAAGTAATAAGTGAGTAACATCGTTCTGTTGTGTGCATCCCAATGCAAAAACTTAGTACTATAAATCATGTGTGAGTTATAGACAAAGTTGATTATAGACTACTATAGATAAATTTCTCATAATGTGTCAAGAAGCACATGTTCCATTTTTTTAATAGACTAAAACGATAGGCACTTGATCAAAATGGAAATTCTTAAAAACCTTACCTTGAGAGAGTTTCTTAAATGTCATGTTGTCAAGTTCCATTCTGACCTTTTCTAGCTGCTCATTTGCTGCAGTCAATGACATCCATGCCTCGTAGCACTCTTTTGCTTTAAGCTGGCACTGTGTGGTAAGTTCTTGTATCTTCTTCTCATATTTGGCTGCAGACTTTGTTTGCATTAGTTTCATCTGCATGTTGTGAATTTGAGATGTCTAATAAGCAACTATTGGCAGCTTTAAGCTGTAAACTCTGTGTTAAGTGCGTCTAACCTGAGCTGAAGGAACTACTATCTCAGCGTCGCAGTTGTCACACTTAAGAAGTTCATTTGTCAGCTGCGGAACTGTTATAGTTACAACAAAATTTATCAAAATATTTATTTAGAATAAGATATAGATACTTATCTTCACTAAATATCAAATCATGGTGATCTATGAGAATACCTGACGCATTTGGTGCTCGCCTTATGCCAATCCCACTAATTGTCGGGCTTCCAACAACCCCTTCAAATCTCATCACAAGCACTCGGTCCTCTTTCACAGAGACCCTCATGTCAACCAATTTCAGCGGTTTATTTGCTCCAACAACAGAGAAAATATCAAAATCTGATAGGACCTGTAGTATTCGCGAAGAAAAAATCCATTTCTATTTTTCCGGGAAAGGAAGAAGATAAATAGATACACTACATGGTTTCTGATTAGGAACTTACCTCCTCTTCCTGGATAAACACATTGAACACCCTCATCCCTTTTGGTCCATTTATGTTTATTATTTCGCTGAAATGAAAATCAATGTAATATTCTCCAGGTGAGAGGTCAGTGAACCGATAACAGAAATCTCCAAACCGTGCTGACTGATAAATGAATGGAAAATCTCCAGCATCAGTTATTTGCTCATTGGTCCTTAAAATGTTCCCTCCTTCATAACAAGTGTCTTTCAGAAATTTTACAGTGGAATCTGCATCATTGACAGCCTCCCCTCCAGCATTCACAAACATCACATATTCATCTGTTTTCAAAGATGCCGCGATTAAGTTAATACTTCACTCACCAAATTCAATTACTGAGTTTCATCCACAAATTAAAGGGTGCACGCTTATTAAAATACCTAACGATTAATATCTGCCAACGACCAGAAAAAAAAACGAAAAATATGAACTTGTATCTTAAATTAATAGATAATCATAAAATTAAGTAATAGGCATGTTCTTGGTTTCTGGCTAATCCAGATCTTACATTTTCACTAATTTTACCAAATTTAAAAGTCCACAAATCAGAAGGAAAAAAAGGCCCGCTTGGTTTCTTTTCCTTTCGCGGGTTTTCCTAGAGTCATAACAGAAACAGATCTACAGCGAGGAAAAAAAAAAAAGGAAGTGCGTCAGAAACACTAACCTGTGGAATCGGATCTCGTTAACCCGGAGGGTATTAGCCTCGAACCAGAGTCACAGAGCATCGAATCTACCAAAGACACGTCAGTCTCTCCCATGGCGAAGTCTTTTGGTTCTTGAATCGGTATCAATAGCCCAAGAAACCGAGGAACTAGTTAGGGTTTCTGGGTCTTGGTAGGCGTTTCAGATGTTTGGGAAATGGGAAAACTCAGCGAGCAAAATGGCAAGAAAATGATTCAATCGGAGCGAGAAAGTGTGCTGGTTTGGAAATTGGAAAAGGAAGAAGAAAAGAGCGTGTATTTGAATTTAAATTTAGAGAGCCGTTGCTGCTAAATAGAGAATAGGACCGTTACTTTCCTTTTAAATGACCTTTTTACCTCATCGGTCTTTTCTGGCGAATTTACGGGATTGTTTCATGAGGGGTGTTTGGAGGCGGCTTGGAGGGTTTTTTTTTTTTTTTTTTTTTTTTTTAATAGTACCAACTAAATTAAAAATATTTTTTTTATAAATTATTTAGGGCTGTTCGTTTGCTTTAAGAAAACGAGTAATCTTGATAAATATTTTTTAAAAATATATGAGTCAAAATTTTTATTATTTATTTTTAATTTATAATCTTTTTAATTAAATAATTACACTAATAAGTATACTTATAAAGAGTAACGGTTAAAAGTCTAAACTCATGTACTTTTAATGATAAATTCTCCATATTTTTTTTAAGAAACTTGAGTGAGCTCAACCGAGCTTGAATGAGTTTTTCATATTTGCTAACATATAAATATCTTTTTGCTAAAATAACTCAGGTACAATTCACATAGCTAATTTCCATCTAAAATTTAACACCGTTACTCAAATGGGTTAATTGTAACAGTTGAGAAAATTTAAGGACTTGATTATCAAAACTAAAAATTTATAAGGTAATTTGTTAAATCACAATAAACTAAAAAGACAAATGTGTTAAAAATCCATATTTTAAAAGGCATGTTATAACAGGGTGATCTCTTTTCATCCATTTTGAAATGCGGAAGATAGCAAAAAAAAAAAAAAAAAAAAAAAAAAAGGGTTTTTGCACGTTGGTTCTCTTATTGTGTAAGAGAGAGAGGGAGGATTATCCTCCCCTCTCTATTGTGTAAGAGAACCAACGTGCAAAAACCTTTTTTTTTTTTTTTTGATCAACTAAGAAGTCAAACTATGTTGAAAATCTATCCTTATTTTAAAGGGGTTCTACCTTTAAAAGCAAACTCTTTAAGTTAGAGATTTAAAGGTATTTTAATTTAACATTTTGTTTTAAATTTTTGTTTAAAACATGAATTATTTGTGCTTTTTCATTCCTAGTATCACAGCTCAAAGAAGTAGATACGTGAATTTGCAATTCTTAAGGTACGTTGAAGATGAATCAGTAAGCTCGACTACATACGGTGGATATATCAATCGTGCAGTGGAGATACGTTGTCAAAATAGCAGTAGAGCTTCTACCGGAAAAAACACTATTCACACCAATACAAATAGCAAGCTATTAGATAACGTAGAGTAGTCTTTATGTCTGAATGTACATATTTTTCAATTCTCGCATAATGTCATAAGAGCATATCATTAACTCTTTTAATAAAAACTATAGATTCTCTATTTATGAGTATTAAATCTACGCATACGTGAATCACATTTACAATGTATCGATATGTATACTTTCAACAATGTCAAGATGTCGAAATACATCAAAAAATACAAGTCACACACATGTTGATTATTCATATTAGGATTAAGATAGATTACATATAACTAGTAAAAGTGAATTGTTTTATTCAAATAAAATTATTGGTGGAAACAATTCAAATTTAGTTTGATTAAATATATATTTTATGAATATAACTATAACAATATATGTACCCATGGAGTTCTACTCCAATGACCAAGACAATCTATCTCCGTTAAGAAGTACACAACATAACAATCTTAATATATCTTAATATGAATGATTAATTTCAAAATTTCTCCCCAAACTATAACCCTTGTAACACTTTGCTCATGAATTTTAAAACGTAACATCCGTTGTTCCGAACTTTGTTCCGTTAACAAGTTTTCCCCTTATTTTACGATGAGTGACATAATTCACCACGTGTCAGGCATATAACCTATCTGAGGAGGGTAATTCTGAAATTTTCTCTACTACCAAGCCATTTTCACAATTTGAAAAAAAAAAAAAAAAACTCCATCTATCTAATTTTTCTTGCTTCCTCTCTCTCTTTCTTGATTGTCGCTCTACCTCTAAGAAACAAAAAAAATCCCAAACCTGAGAAACTAGATCTCCACCTGCAACATCAATGGGGTTGGGTTGCCGAGGCCGGACATAGAGTCGCGATAGGGTTGGAGAGAGAGACGAACAGGGTTGGGCACAACGGTGGTGCGTCGCAGGAGGGCTAGGCTTGCCGGGGCTGGAGAAGGAGGAGCGTGTCAAGTGATGATGGTAGTTCATGGTGCGCGATGGATTTGGGTCACTGAGGCTGAAGAGGGAGGAGGCATAGTGGGTCAGCGAGATGACGATGGCTGGGCTCGCCAGATAGAGAAGAGGAGAAGAATAAAGAGCCTCATGTTAGAAATTACAAATTGGAAAAAATGGAAATTAGAAAGAAAGAAAGTCGGAAGGGGGTGTGTGTGTGGTGGTAGGGGGTGATGATTTTCTTTGTTTTTTCTAATTATTTTTTATATTTTCAGAGGGTATAAGCGTAATTATATTTTTAATTCTCATTAAATAAGTGACACGTATAATTTTCGTCACTCATTGTAACAAAAAGGAAAAATTTGTTAACGAAATAAAGTTTGGGAGAGCGGATGTTACGTTTTAAAATTTATGGGGTAAAATATTATAATGGTCATAATTCATGAGGAATTTTTGAAATTAATCCTAATATAAATAAAACACCCAACTTTATTCCATCAATTGTGAATCATATTATTTAGATTATCATATTTAAATTCATGTTTTATGCATATTCTTCATAGTGTATGTACGATCTAAAGATTTAAAGTGTTAATCTCAGACTTTTAGTTTGCTTATTATATATTCAACTAATATGAATGTAAAGAGAATAATACTTTATGTATAAAATAAATAAAAAAATCCTTTTTTTATATCAAAATATCTAAATAATATTATTACATTTATTCTTAAACGATATAAACGCAAACATTACAGACTGAAATATTGTGCCAGAGACTAATATTGTTACATTTCTAGTTTTGGTCCTAATTTCTATATATTATGCCTAATATATTAATTAATGGAAAAATCAAAACTAAATCAAAGTAATAAATTAAGAATCAACTGCAGGTCAATTTAAAAGTTAGAGACTAAAGTGAGGTTGAGTGTAAACTTAAGAGATTATTTATTAGATTAACCTTAAATTTTTATAATATGATAATTTGGGAAATATATTTTTAAGCACATTTGCCTCCTAAACTTAATATGATTTCATAAATTACCTTCTAAACTTTTAATTTTAGTTATTAACCCCATAAAATTCTTCAATTGTTGTAATTATACATATTTATGACTTGTTCATTTGCAATTTTTGAGTTAGGATGGATCTTGATTTGAGTTAAGGTGTATTTGAATATGGAATGAGTTGAGACTTTGATTTGAGTTTGTGTTTGGATGTGTACATTTTGAGTTATGGTTTGAATTGAGAATTTATTTGAGTTTGTGTTTAGGTAGGTCAAAACTTGAATTTGTATTCAGATAGTATTTTAACTTTTTTACTACAGTTAAAAACTCTCACATAATGTCACATCTCAACTCGAATTAAAAACTCAAATCAGTGAAGTAAACAAACAATCACACTAACAACAAAAAGGGTTATTAGTGACGACATTTATCGTTGGTAAAACTATAGTATTAGCGATGACATGTCGTCACCAAAAAGAAAGCAAAATTATTGAACGACTTGTCGTCGCAGTCACCATTTGCGACGACATGTCGTTGCACAAAATTTCAATATTTACGACGACATATTGTTGCTAAAATGTGACAAATTATTCGCGATGACATATTGTCGCTAATAGCCGTTGGCGCCAAAACCAATTTGGCGCCAATTTGTCCATTATTTGTGACCACAATATTGATAGTTATAGCTAGCGGTGACGTGACCAAAAAAGAGGCAGAAAGTTTGACTGTTTTCCCGCGAATAGGTTCCATATATTTCTTTATTTTTTGCGACGACATATTGAAAAGTTGTCACAAAAAATAGTTCCAGAAAATTCCTTTCATGACGACACATGTTGTAACAAAAAAGGGTTCTAGAAACTTCTATCAAGAACGACTATTTTTTGCAACAACTTATTAATAATGTCGTCGCAAATAACTGGGAATTCAAATTTCCCAAAAATAAGTGAAAACTTTGGCTTTTTCCTTAAAATTATTTGCGATGACATTTTAACACAGTAGTCACAAAAACTGAGCACATGCATATTCCTCAAGAATATTCTCAGAAATATTAATGAGGTTATGAAGAGCAACTTTGTTTTTATATTAATTGCGACGACATTTAATATTTTTTGTGATGGCATTATGTCGTTGTAAAAAGCCACATGTATAAATGCGATCGCATAACTCTTTTCTCCATTTTTTCCGGTGACCCTCTCAATTTTCTCTCTCCTTCTCCGTCCAAAACCTCTAAAAACCGTCCAAAAATTCTAAAAAAAGCATAAATATATCATTTTGTCTTCAAATCCTTCATCTGTGGAGAAAAATATTCCGAGAAAGTCTAAAAAAAAGAGAATTTTTACATTGCCGTCGCCGCCCATTTTTCTGGCTGTCGTTGTCATTTTCCGGCCGCCGTTGCCCTCCCAGCCCTGTTGCCATACCGTTTTCCAACTTCCGGTCTTTGTGGGTTTGGATTTTGTGTGTTAATATTTTGGTATTTTATAAATTGATTCTCTATTTTGGTTGTGGTTTGTGGTTTTGTTTTGGCTATTGAATTTAGTTTGTGGTTTTGGATTTAGAATTGTGAATTATAAATTAGAATTGAAATTGAAATTTGTGGTAATTAGATTGAAATCTCTAAATCACTAGTGATGCTGGAAACTCAAGATCATTGGATATTACGGTTAATTTACCAATTCTCTCGAGAACTTAATTTACTGATACGAGGTGAGCCAACTGTCCCATTTTGGCTGAGACAATTACAAAGGGAGAAAAATCCAAGCAAATGCCCGAAATTGGTCCAAGATTTCAAAGAAAAGAAAAGAAAATAAAGGCCCATCTATGGCGACAAAATTATGGAACGCGCTCACAAGGGCTTGAATTGAACACCACTTGCTCTGGTATTAGTTTACCAATTCTCTAAAGCTTAAGGTGTAAGCTTGCTAATGCTGTTCTTTATTTTCAACCAATAGTTGTGAAATTAAGATAGTTATCTACTTCCACATCTTTTCCTAACTTGTATAGAACCTCTTAAATGTTTGGCCTTTGACTTTTTCTCGTTGAATGCTCTTTGTTTCTGAGGGGAAAGCAGCACAAATGTAATTAATTATGCTATGACTTCATAGACGTTCAACTTCAAAGTTAGTAGAACAACCAAAAAGTCAAGTTTCGTTTTCTTATCAAAAAAATAAAAAGGGCAAAAGAAATAGGCTATGGAAAAAAAAAAGAAAGAATGTTGCTAAATTATTTAAGAAATATTCATTTCGCTTCATAATATCATGTTACAATGTAGTTATCTCAAAACTCACCTCAAACCAATAGCTGAAACAGAATTTGCTCAATAACACCAGTATCCAAAATAACATATACGTACAAGGTTAGCAGAGTGATGTTCATAAGGGGAAAAATACTAGACTAGACTTGAGATCAACCAACACCTGATTTAGAAGAGTGAAATGAGACTTACTTCAGCACTGAGACCTGGCTTTCTTGCATCCCTCTTCCGACGTATAATCTAGGCTATGTGATAAGAACAAATATTTCAAGGAATAATCACACAGATTAAAGCCAAAATCTTAATGGCAAATCATACAAAACACAAAGAATAAAAGAAAGATTTGCTTTATGATTAACTTACCTGTGTCCAAGAGAAAATAGTGACTATTTTGGAATTTGATATCTCAATATACTTTCTAACAGCGGGAACAAAGAATAGCACCATGTCGATTGCATTAGGCGTCAGATAAATTCCAACTGCAACCATATAGGGAGAAAGACACCACTCTTCAAGCCAGCTTCCAGATTGTGAGGAAAAACAAGTGTATTTTCTTCTAGAGTGAGCATAGCATATTGGAAGAATGATTGTCCATATCGCTGCAAAAACCAGCCTCACCACTTGTCGTATTTTGTTGGAATATTCCATGGTTTGCCTGGCTTTCCATGTAAAAACTATGTCCAGTATTGCTGCATTTAGACCAAGAGTGTATGAAAGCTATAGGAATTTTCCAATAAAAGGTGTGAATGTTATTCTTTTCCAGTGTCACTATTCAGATTAACATAGGATGAAAGCATGGCATATTCCTATTGCAAACATAGTGACAAACATGATACCTTGTATGAGTTTTAAGGATTGAAGATGTGATGAAGATGCTCAAAACATCCTCAAACACTGCTTTGTCAAACAACTGAAGTGGAGATTCCAATTCATAGCACGCCATAATAATCATGGCCTATAACGTGAAAAAAAAAAAAACAGAGGAAAAAAAAGTAAATATTAAGTTCCACGAAAAAAAAAAAAAACCTTTCTGTTATATCAATTTATAGGTGCACCTGGAGGAATAAAATAAAGAAGATCCGCATTCTGTCAAAGCTCCTAAATATCTGCCAAAAGGACAGGAGCTCGACATAATTTGATTTCCCTAACCATTCTTGTTCATGCTTTTGTAGTGAGCTGAAGCGTTTATCAAACTAAGCTCTAGGAGCTTGTTTAAGCCCATAGAGAGATTTATGAGTCTACAAACCAACTGAGGCTGCTGTAGATCAATAAAACCAGCAGGCTGATCCATATAAACCTCTTCTTGCAAGTCTTCATTTAAAAATGCATTATTAATGTCTAGCTATTTTTACACCAACCTTTATTGAGGGCCATAGTCAACACCACTCTGATTATTGTAGGCTTAAACAATCACACTAATAACAATAAAAAAAAGTGGTCTCAAGTTTCCTCTCTAAATTCCTCACAAATTCTCTAAGAAGCACGTTTTGGGGTTTTTACTAAACACAAAAAACAGCTTTGACTAAGTAAAAAATTAATTTTGGACTCCTAAAATCTCTACCAAACTAAGCCAATAGCTCAAAGGACTTATCGGGTGCGTTTAAAATTGTTTTTTAGTTATTTTTGAAAATGTTTCCACACGTCTTTTGAGGTAAAAAAATAAAAACGGTCTACAAAGAGGTTTATTGTTGAAACCTGTAAACACTCTCAATCGAGAAGGAGGCAAAAACTATTCAAGGAAAGCATATGTTCTACATTTTTCAAGTCCTCATAACTGCATTGCTTGATTTAGCATAAGTCTTGGGCACATTACTATTACCTAGATCAACATTAGAGTCTCTAAACACGTATAACATTGAGGCTAAATTATGAGCTTGACACATCCGCAGAAAGAAGAAGATGTTCAAGGCAAAGAAAAGGTCCTTAGAGGGATTAACCATGATCGATCTTTCCTAATTTAATTTTTTTTCCCTTCTTAAATAATTTAGGCTTCTTTTTTGTATTTTCTGTTTTTTATTTCGAATACACTTAATGCTAATGGCTTCTTATATAAATAATTTTTCATTAGATAAACTAAGAGTTTGTTTGAAACTCGAATTGTTTGGAGGAAAGAAAAAATATTCTGTGGATTTTCATTTTCCTTTGTTTGGAACCAAAGGAAAGAGTGGAAAAAGAATAACACCGAAAAATGGGTAGAAAATTTATAACGTGACAGGTGTTCCAGGTATGTCTTGATGTGCATTCATTTTTTGCAACAGCAAAGACCTGCCATCCTTCCATGCTTACAGGTGGGCCTTGTTAATTGTAATGTTTCTATGAGCCCCTCCGTATCTTATAGAGAAGTACAGCTAATTACTAGCCAAAAGCCCGCACGTTGTTGCAGAGAATACTGTTGTATTGTACAAAAAATTGAAAATTTTTATAGTATAGGGCTAGTTTATATATACATATAAAAATAGGTAAAGTCTTTAATCCAGTACTAGATTAGAGCGGCACATGTATATTTTCTTTAAAAATATGTATATTTTCTCTTAAAATATGTATAATGTGAAGAGACACTTATAATTTATCTAAACACCTATATACATGTTTTTAGAGGAAATAGAGACACTTATAATTTATCTAAACACCTATATGCATGTTTTTAGAGGAAATATACATGTGCCGTCCCAATCTAATACCCAATTGCAGACAATTCCTATATACATATAGATATATCTATATAATAATGTAGTCTAAATCAAAAAGGAAACATACCATATAGACAAATAAGTTTTGATTTGAATAGTAAAAGCAAAAGAACAAAAAATCCAAACATAATATATATACATACATGTGTGTATATATATATATATATATATATATATATATAGAGAGAGAGAGAGAGAGAGAGAGAGAGAGAGAGAGAGAGAGAGAGAGAGAGAGAGAGAGAGAGAGAGAGATACCTGATTGAAGAAGCTGAAGCGATCTCAGAGTCAGTGTGTGAGAGACTGTAAGAGTGAAATAAAATCAAAGAGCGAAGGGATTTGTGCTTGAAAATTCACAATTGCCCACACAAAAAAGCCAACTTAGAAGAAGAGAAAAATGAAGTGAAGAGATTAGCACTAAAACAGTCTAAAACTTTATAGAAAATACGCTGACAATATACATATAATTCATCAATGAGAGCTTCTAAAACAAAACAAATGAAGAGAAAAATAATTCCACAACAATCTGATTCGTTCTCTCATTCATTTTCTCTCATCTTTTGGTTTAGAAAAAAATGTGTGAAAGAAAGTAAACACCAAATAGAGAAAATGGAAGCTTATAGTGCGAAGTAGAGACGTCACGTCCCTTTCTCGAGTGTTCTTAATAGCCTGATAACAAAACCAACAAATCCCATCAAATTTTCAATTCAAACCCAAGCTTTTATATTCGACCTAATTTCAAAATTTAAAATAATAAAAAAAATCTCCTCAAGCGTCTTTTGCTTGGCTTCTACTTCACTCAAATCCCTAAGAAAGTTAAGAAAAACACAGTTGTTTAAACAAAAATTCAACATAAAGTAGAAACTTTTCAACACAATCTAACTTGTAATTTAAATAACATCCATATTTGTGAAGAAAACCTTCCAATTATTTGTCTCACACAGCAACAACACTTTGCACATAAACCATACTCATTGGCACAACCTAACAACAAAACGAACATAACGAAAACATTTTAAAAACACCTGTAACTTCAATTTCAGAGCAAACATTTCAACATAAATAAAGGACAAAAAGCCTGTAATTTGGAAACTAACCGTGACAAAAATTATGGTAAGCCTAACGTACATTGCGTTTCGAACAATGTTGGCTGAAACAATTGTCACTTTACACATCACTCACCAATCAATACAAAAAAATAAATAAAAAAGAAAAAAAAGATCAGCATAATAGAGATCAAAGCATTTGATGTACGATTTGATCGGTTAATGAGTCTAATATAATAGAGATCAACGCATCTAAGCATGCCTCTTGTTCAAGTACTCCCCTAGTTGATAATATGTTCATCAAATTACACTAAAAAGTGGATCATCCCAATCCTATTTTTTAAAGAATACCACAGGAAACCAATTCAAGAAAAAAAAAAAAAAAAAAAAAAAAAAAAAAAAAGCTAAACATTTAACAAAAAAAGTTGTATTTGACTTTTATCCATTTTTAAGATTTATTCCAACTTAAGCACTCCTAGATCTAGCTATAAATCACTCTGTTACATAATTGAAAGTGAATACCTTATCAGATTCTGCAGTAAGGACAATCGCACTTTGTTGAAGCAATGCCTTCAATCTTTCTCTTTGAAAATCCGACAGCCTAATATCAATTGCATTACTAAATAAAGAATCCCCCTTTGCTTTGCCAAATTCTCTTCCGAGTAACTTAGGAGGTTGCAAAGTCAAACGTAGAGAATTTTCATCCTCTGATAGCAACTCTACAACTTAACATGTGTAGTAATCAAAGTAATCAGACCCATCCCTATTACATTCTTCATAAACACGTAAAGCCTTTGAATCTTTTAACATAACCAACAAAGCTTTCTACAGCACAAATCACCACTAAGCTTATCATGCAGAAGGGTAACCATAAATCATTAACAAAAGTAAAGGACAATTTTTTTCATTTTTTGAATATAGAAAGCAAATGGCCATTGATGAGAACATAGCCAATGAATCCCACAAACAGAAATTCCATACATATAGGTACAATTATCACCTTGTATATTTATAAATAGTTTTAGCTATGTAATTGATGATTAGCCACCGCGAAACTGTTCTCACCTTCGCAAACTCACCCCTGCTCCTCTCGTCGCGAGCTAGATAGTGAATCAGAGTATGAGATCGTTGGAATCTAGTGAATCACTTTCGTAGAAATCTCCCCCAAATTCAATCTTGGCACTTCGTAGCGTTTCTTATGGACGGTGATTCCTGGAGCGCTCGTCTCTCTTTCGCATCTAAGCGTTATCACTGTGCTCTTCCATTGCGATCTGGCCAGTTCAACTGGCTTCTTTAATCTATTTTCTTGATGGTTGTTTGTTTGGTAGCGGAGAAAATAGAAAAGTTCGTCTTTGGTGCGATTCATTTTGTGTGGTTGATCGCTTACTCAGGTTAATGCGAGCTTTTGGATTGAAGTTTTCTTTTCTTTTTTTTTTTTTAAAATCCGTTTAGCTTTATGTTTTAATTACTTGAAATCAAGATTCAAGATATCTTCCGCTTTTGATTCCGCACATTGAGGCTCGATACTGAACTGAATTTGTTTCCTTTTTGGTGTGCAATTATGCTTTTGTTTTTGTTTTTATTTTTTTTATTTTTTTGATTTTTGTTTTATAAAAAGAAATGCTCTTTAGAAAGAGTCACTGATTATTTTCGTTCATAATTTAACACTGTTAAACAAATGCGTAACAGTTGAATAAGTTTAAGCGTTGATTGTTAAAATTAAAATTTTAGGTGCAATACTAACCTACGAAAAGTTAGGGATGTGTGTTAAAAACCTTCAAAAATATGTTAAAAACACTTTTAAATTTGTTTATTATGGAACATATATTTAAGTCAGTAATTCTGATTCATTAACATGAATCTTTATGAAGGAGGAAATTTTTGTAAAATCTTTATGAGATGAAAAACATTGTGACGAACCCAAATCATAAGTTCAAATATATCCTCCAAACAACCCCTTAGAAAGTTCATAAAACTAAGGAGTATAAATGTAGATTTCGTTTAGTATAAGAGTTCAAACCAGAGTAATTCTAGTTTTGATTTTAGAACTAGAATCATAATTTATGATTTTAGGTTCAAATCATAATTATGAAATTAAAACCATAATCAAGGGTTTGAACCATTTAAAATCAAAAAAGGTGGTTTTAAAATTAAGAAAATTCTAATTTAAAATATCACACTAAGATTTAAACATTGAATCATAACTATCTAAATCAAATATTAATTCTGAATGAGTCAAATTAAAATTATTTTTTACTTTTTATAAATAAACACTAATTTAAATTAGAATTATGATTTTAACTTTTAAAACCCTTATACCAAATGCGCTCGCAATTTTGTTAGCCATGTGCATATATTTTTTCAAAATAAAAAAGTAAAACCGAATAAGAAATTAAATGAAAGCATTTTTTTAAAATCTACCTATTAAATGTATGTTTTAAAAATTTATTTTTAATTCTGAATAATAATTTTTAATTTTTTATAATATTTTTTTTTCATAAAAAATTTAAATTTTAAAAATAAGAATAAAGATCCAAACATCCCATGTCACGCGGGGTTGTTTGTATGTCCTGGTAGGTTTTGCTCTTTTATGACCAGCATCGTCGATGGAAACTCGAAGTCAGGAAGAAGTTACAGGGCAGAACATGATGCTTCCTCCTGAGCCTGGATCATTCCAAGATCGCGAAGATCTTATCAAATATGTTCGCGATTTCGGAGCTAGTCAAGGATATGTGGTGACTATAAAGAAGTCTAGGAAAGATAGGAGAGTCATTCTGGGTTGTGATAGAGGAGGCGTTTACCGTAACAGGCGCAAAATCGATGAAAGTAAACGCAAAAGGAAAGCAAGTTCACGCCTTATAAATTGTCCTTTTGAAGCCATTGGTAAAAAGGAAGATGATTTATGGGTGCTTACCATAAAGAATGGGCATCACAACCATGAAGCCCTCAAGGACATGTCAGAGCATCCTTGCAGTCGTCGTTTTACCGAGGAAGAGGTAAGGCAAATTAAAGTAATGTCTGAAGCCGGTATTAAGCCCCGTCAAGTACTTAAGGCTCTAAAGCAAACTAATCCAGAATTACAGTCAACACCAAGGCATTTGTACAATCTCAAAGCTAAGATCCGTCAAGGAACTCTGTCAGGTACTGCCTCTTTCCGAGACCTTTTTGAGACATAGGCCTGGCTAAGATTGCTTTAGTGGCAGAATCTGAACCATACAGCATGCTTAGGCTGGTTTGAGTTTTCAACTCTTAAGTAAATTCATAAGTAAATTTACGTGGGAGAAAATATTAATTGAGTTGTGCTTACGAACCAATGAAACGAACGAGGCCCTAATGACCCCATTTCTTGATGCATCGTTAATAATATTGGGATTGATATGGAAGCTTGCCTGTTGAGAGCTGTAGTTTCTGGATTGTATAGGGGTTGTAATTTTCATTCTCTCGGAGTGGGTGAAACAAGCGTGCCGTTTTGTGGTTAAATCTTCGTCCATGGTTTTGAAATCCTTGTATATCGTATAAATGGATTACATTTATCTATTCCCTTCATCATCACAGGCTAAACATGAGTATTAAGTATGATGCACATTTCTAGTACTTTGTAAAAAAATAGATTCTTTAGAATTTCTAGGCGAAAAGATTGAGCTTTTACTTGATCTAAATCTTATTACTTGATTAGAAAGATTGGTGAAGGTAAGTAGGAGTACTTCTATTTTTCCTACCTTGTAGAATAGTATAAAGAATCAGCAATCACTAGTAATTAGTAACTGAGGGGTATCCTTTCTTTTCTTTTCGGTTTTTTTTTTTTTGGAAACGAAACGGTCTTTATTAATATTGAAGGAAAAGGATAGGGAGGGAGATCCTCCGCTAAGCCTTAACTAAAAAGAACTAACAAGATCAAAACAACTAAAGAAACAGAGACTAAACAAGAAGACTATAAGAGGGGTTATAAAAAAGGAGCCCAACTCCTAATAATAATAGTAACTGAGGGGTATTCTTGCAGAGAAGAGTTTCAACTCATGGAGACCTAATAGATCTGTTCTTGTGAACACAAGTATATCTACCTCCAGCGGGACAGTGAAGCAAAATAACCAGCCGGTAAGATGCCATGTGTAAAGTGAGTGGCTTCATTTGCTTTCTATCTCATTTTTCTGCTATCATTGTTGAGCGAGTTGGGAGTACCACTTATTTTAGATTCAAATATAGCTGAAGGTTCCTAATTTTATTGGAGGGAAATTTGTGGATTCACAAGGAGGTTCAGTCATTGATGTTTTAAATCCTGTAAGCTTCAAATTTGCTCAAGCTTTTTCGTAAGGTCATCCAAGAATAGTTCTTCATACTTGTTGTATTAATTATGCATATGATGTGATTTTTGTTAATCAGGCAACACAAGAGGTTGTTTCTCAAGTTCCTATAAGTACCTATGAAGAGTTCAAAGCTGCAGTTAGTGCAGCCAAGCAAGCTTTTCCTTTGTGGAAAAATACACCTATCACGACTCGTCAAAGTATCATGTTTAAGCTCCAGGAGCTCATCCGCAGAGACATTGTTAGTATACATCATCAATCAATTTTTGTAATGATTCAGTAAGTAATATTAATGGTGATCGTGACTAACAACTTTCATTTCAGGATAAGCTTGCCATGACCATAATAACCGAACAAGGTAACACAGTAAAAGGTGCCCAAGGTGATCTGCTTCGTGGTCTAGGTTAGAATTTTTTATTTTTTTGTCTTTGTTTTTTAATTTTTTATTTGGCGTGTTGCTTTTTCTTTCACAATTACAGTCCCTTTGTGTGAATATGGACTCATTGCTTTTCTTTTGCTTGTAGAGGTTGTTGAACATGTGTGTGGGATGGCAACTCTACAAGTGGGGGAGTTTATTCCCAACACATCTAATGGAATTGACACATATTCCATTAGAGAACCTCTGGGTGTTTGTGCTGGAATATGCCCCTTGAACTTTTCAGCTATGACTCCTTTGTGGGTATGTCTGTCTATCCTTGTTGTTTCTTTCTTTTTCCCTTCTTTTGAGATTTTAGTGAGAAACTTGACTTGTGTTCTTCTAAGTATCATGTTTTCTCCTTTTGTTTATGTTGAAGTGCTTCTTTCTTTCTCTCTCTCTCTCTCTCTCTCTTTTTTTTTTTTTTTTTTTTTTTTCCCCCTGAAATGAAACAAAACTTTCTGCTAATACATGTTTGTGTGATTTTGCAGATGTTTCCAATTGCAATTACATGTGGGAATACTTTTGTCCTCAAGCCTTGTGAAAAGTATCCAGGTAACTCTTTTTGCATCATTTTCTGATAGGAACCTAGGTTTTCCACAGCCAAACATACACATATCAATCCAGAAATTGACAAGGAATTGGATAGAAATCAGGGAATTCTTTTATTGAAAATCACTAGTCAATCTCCAATTACACTACTAAACACTACTAAACGGTAAAGTATAGAACAGAGAATTTGAGTACTATGGGGACTCCTAATTCTCCCTAATCTCAGTTTCTGAAAACTCTCAAAATCACAGCATCCGCACTTCCGAGTTCCAACGGGAAAAAATCCTCAACCACCGTGTGCCCTTGTACTAGCAACTCTACGCCCCGACATACTCCTTGTTGCTTAATACACATCCCGTTGCCCACTTGCACCCCACACTTGGCTGAATAATCACATGGCAGCCCAAATTCTTTAACTACTGACTCCGATAAGGAACTATGGGAGGCACCACTATCCACTAGTATGAGTCTGACCACCTCTCGAGAGCCAATCCTTCCCAACACTTTCATAGTTTTTGCAAAATTTAATCCCATCAATGAGTTAAGGGAGAGATCTACCCTTTCTTCCGATGGATCGGCCTCGGAACTCTCTTCCTCCTTCATCTCTCCATCTCCTTTCGACTCATCCTCGGTAGCCAACAAGAGTTGGAGTTGCTACTTGCTCTGACAACGGTGCCCGGGGCTATATTTCTCGTCACACTTGAAAAGCCCTTTTGCTCAGCGTTGTTGCACCTCCTCCTCCGATAACCTTCAATACCCTCCAGCTCCTCCACTCAAGGGACTAGATGACCCCGAAGCGGTAGAACGCCCTCTCCCAACTTCACCACCCTCTCTCCCAAAACTGGATCAAAGAGATCTCCTTGGAAACGAGGAACGTTCACCCGAGACCTCGCTAAACGAATAAGACCGACCCAACCCTCCCACTCATCCACTCTTCCACCTTCCCATTCTTTCCATTGCCTCATTCCCGTCCTTGATCTGTTGGGCAATTTCCATAACCTCTTGGAGGGTTGTAGGCTTATGCATCTTCACCTTGGCTCGAACATCTTCCCAGAGTCCATTTAGAAAAACCCACTTGTAGAACGCACTCGGTGTTTCTTGCATCGAAGATGAGAGCAACTCAAAGCAATCCAAATAGTCCGCTACCGATCCCACCTGCCTCAAGGCCATTAGTCTCTCCATCGGATTGCCTTCCTTGGCCCTACTAAACCTCTTCAAAATTGCCACTTTTAACTCCCACCATATCGGTCCACCTAAACCAATTCAAAGCTCACCCTTCCATACACATCGAGGCCATCGATACTTTGTCTCTCCGGCACCTCAAACACATTGTAATATTGTTCAACTCTAAACAACCATCTGTATGGGTCCTCCCCGGAGAAATTCGGCATCTCCACCCTCTTCCCATGGGCATCTACTCTCCCTCGTCCTTCTGGAGTCTCAAGATGATAAACCTGTTCCCTTTCCCTCTGGGGAGTCTTAGGACGATAAACCATGAAGAGGCCTAAGGTCCCTATCTTGCTCCCAACGGTTTGCCCCATATTGCTGTCCAATTCCCTCGCTCCTTATGCCTTCGACTCTAGCCTGATTGGGATCGAGATTTCAGGCCTGGCGGCCCCTACCTGGGTTCGGGTTCAGATTGAGTTCCCTTCCCCGACACGCTGACCTTGCTCAGGTTCAGGCCTTGTCCACTGCCAATCCGACATCCCTGCCTGTTCCCGCTGCCGCGTAACCTCCGACGCCCATTCTGGCGGTCTCCGACCACCGTCTGCCCTCATTTTGCCGCCAAACGGCTCACCCTGACGGCGACCTAGTCCTCCCTCCCAAATCTCGGGGAAATTCGCGACCCTCAAGAAGGCCCACATCTCGGTGACGTCCAATTTCCCCATCCAGCCTCCGTGCATCGCTAATCGGAACCTCTCGCTGTGGATCAGCCCTGTTTGGCTTGACCTCATCGTGTGGGTCTTCACGATCTGGGTTCTCCTTGCCTAGATCCACACAATTTCCGTGCATTTCTTCTCGTCGACCTACCGTTGCGACCTAGATTGGCCACCCTTGACTCATGTCGCATTGTCAGAAGCGTCTCTAGACGTCGCATCGACTCTTGTAAGTCCTTAATCGTCCCCTGCATCACCCTCATCCGAGTTTGAACCCCTTCCACTTGGGTCCGTGTCTCCTCGCGCAGCTCAAACAAGCCATCTCTAATCTCAGGCAAATTCTCAGAAGTTAGGGTTTGAATCCCCCCTAGAGCGTCATTTGGTTACGGACTTTGAGAGAAGTATGGGTAGATTGGTCTCGGTTCACCATGAAGTTTACAGCGGGAAACAAGTGGGTAAATTGGATCGGGGATCCTTCCTTGTGTTATACACCGGTGAGCCTTCGATCGATGGCTCGGTCTCTAGGGGCTAAGCAAGTGGGTGTGTTGTTGGAATTTTGTGAGATCTTAGGAAAGGATGGTGACGAGCATGCTGAAGTGATACCGATGGAGTCACAAGGGGTATTGGAGGCGTTTGGGTAGGTTTTTGAGGAGGTCAAGGGTCTGCCCCCTAAAAGAGTGCGGAATCACCGGATCGTTTCGTGGGAAGGGGCGGATCCTCCCAACATCTGACCCTATCAATATCCCCATTTCCAAAAAGGGGAAATTGAGCACCTAGTGTCTGACATGATTTCTTTGGGGATTATTTGGCTTAGTTGTAGTCCTTACTCAAGTCTGGTGCTTTCGGTGAAGTAAAATGATGGAAGTTGGTGCTTTTGTGTGGATTACCGGGCCTTGAACCAATTGATGATTCCACATAAGTTTTCAATACCGGTAATCGATGAGTTGCTTGACGAGCTCCACGGGGCTCAAGTGTTTTCGAAGTTAGAATTAAGGGTGGGGTATCATCTAATCTGAGTTCACGAGGACGATGTAGAGAAGACCGCATTCCAGACTCACGAGGGCCATTACGAGTTCCTAGTAATGCTGTTTGGCCTCACGAACGCTCCAGCCACATTTCAAGCACTTATGAACTCGATATTCCGTCCTTTCCTTCGCCGATTTGTCTCGGCCTTTCTAGATGACATATTGGTCTATAGCAAGAACTTGGAGGACCATCGAGATCATTTGGCAAAGGTGTTAGTTGTCTTGAAACGAGAGAACTTGTTTGCCAACAAGAAGAAATGTGTTTTTGGCCACCCTAGCATGGAGTACCTTGGTCATGTAATTTCGGGGGAGGGAGTGGCTGCGGATCCCTCCAAGGTTGTGGCCATTTTGACTTGGCCAACACCGGAGAGCGTTCGTGATGTCCGAGTTTTTGGGGCTCACTACTACTGGTGCTTTGTACGGGGTAATGGGGAGATTGCGAGACCCCTCACAAATTTGCTAAAGTTCAGAGGGTTCGAGTGGGATGAAAGAGCGAACCAAGCATTTGCGGCTCTCAAGAGAGCTATTACCTCCCTTCCGGTTCTAGCTATGCCCGAATTACTAAGGACTTTGTAGTGGAAACGGATGCATCCGGGGCTGGCCTAGGTGCGGTTCTTATGCAAGATGGCCGCCCAATCACTTTCTTTAGCAAAGCGTTAGTGGAGGCGAGCCTAATGAAATCAGTTTATAAGCGGGAGTTGATGGCGGTAGTATTCTTTGTCCAAAAATGGCGCCATTATTTGATGGGAAGGCACTTTGTGGTATGTGTTAGGCCTCTTGTTACGTTGGTTTATGCTAGGAGGAAGGGCAAGAAGGGTAAATCGCAGGAGGCAGGGGAAGGAAGTGGGAATATGGAAAAAGGATGCTGAGGTGGCAAGTTTGTTACAAGTTGTTAGCTGAGTGGTATTTAGGCAGCATGGTAGGGGGCTGAGGGGATTTGTTTGGGAATTGAGTCATTTTCTATTTCAGACCCTTGGACGTTGGGAACCTTGAATCTCCTCATTGTTATTGTCCTTTGATCTTTTTTCTATTTCCTTGTAATTCTTTGAGAGAGGAATCCCCTCTTTCGGAGGTCTTGTTGTTGAATCAATAAAAGGAACCAGTCTTTTTTAAGAGAATCTAGCTCGTTTTCGTCTGTGAATCACTGACTTGTGCAGGAACCTATCAATTTGGTATCAGAGACGTCGATCCATGGCAAGTGCTTCCGACGAACAGCTTCCGGCCGAGGAGTTGACTCAGCTCGAGCAAAGGATGGATACGTTTCACGAGGCTTTGCAGATCGTGGAGGCTATGATGGAGCCACTCCCTAAACTACAGGAGGATGCGGTCGAGGTTGGAGTCCAGATAGGGGAAGTTCAAGGATCGGTGCAGCGGTTGGAGAATCTACTACTCCGGCAGGCGGAGCTCCTCCTGCGACACCCTCCACTACCACTACGGTTCAACGCTGGTCCCCAGTGGATCCCTGACCCACACCGATCCCCGCCGAACATTAGGCTGGCATCGCCGCTTCGTCCTCCCCAACATGAGGCACCCCGGCGATATGATCGGGATTACGGCCCAGAGACACCTCCTCGTCTGAGGGGGCGAGTAGGGCACCGGGGAAGGAGGCTCGAGATGCCCTTGTTCCATGGAGAAGACCCCCAGGGGTGGGTGTTTAGGGCCGATCGGTACTTCGTCGTGAACGAAGTGGAAGAGGAAGAGAGGGTGGTAGTAGCCTCGGTATGTATGGAGGGTAGAGCCTTGGGGTGGTTCCAGTGGGCTGACGCGTAGGACTCGTTCAGAACTTGGCGGGAACTCCGTGCGGCGGTGATTCGACGTTTTGAACGTGCCAGGGAGGTTGATCCGGTTGAGCAACTAATGGCTCTCAGGCAGCGCTCGACGGTAGTAGACTACCGGGATGAATTTGAGTCAACGACGGCTCAAATGCAAGGGGTTCCTGAGACCGTTTTCAAGGGGGCCTTCCTTCATGGGCTCAGGGAGGATATCCGGGCCGAGTTGAAGTTGCATAGGCCTAATGGATTGCATGAGATGATGGACCTGGCCCAACAAGTGGAAGCCCAAAATGAGGCTGCTGATAGGGTTAGGAGGAATAAGTTGGGCCGAGGGCCCATGTCAGAACCCTGGGGGCGTTTTTGGAGGAGTTTCTGAAGGTCTCCATTCGAGCCCCTTACCCCCTAAGAGCTCCCTTCGTTCCAAACAACACCAGGAGGTGGCGTTAGGGCAAGGCACCAGAACAGGTAGTGGCCTCGGATAGTCGTTTCCGTCCAACAACGCAGTGGTGTATCGGCGGCTTACTGAGGAAGAGATATAGCAGCGACGTGCCCGGGGACTCTGCTTCAGGTGTGATGAAAAGTTCAGTTCGGGACACTGTTGTAAGAATCGACAACTTCAGGTCCTCATCCTGGCAGATGAAGGGGAGGAGTTGGGGAAGGACAGCAAGGAAGACCCAGAACCTCTGGCGGTGGACGTCAAGGAGGAGGAGGCCCTGAACGCCAAGGTGGATTTGTCCTTGAACTCGAAGCGGGGTTTTTCCTCGTCCAACATGATGAAACTCTGGGGTCGGATTGGCGGCCGGGAGGTTGTGGTGCTAGTGGACACTGGCGCCACCCATAGTTTCATCTCAGAAGTGGTGGTGAGGGAGCTGCACCTACCAACGAACTCCACGGTAAGTAACAATATCTTGGTCGGTAATGGGGTGAGTGTCAAGCAAACAAGCATTTGTAGGGAGGTTAAAGTCTGGATACAAGGTCATTTGGTAGAAGAGAATTTCTTCCCCTTCGAACTAGGTGGGGCCGATTTGGTGTTAGGAGTGTCATGGCTCAGCACCTTGGTGAAGTTCGGGCGGATTGGTCTAAATTTGTTATGAAATTTCGTGCTGGGCCTACATGCATAGTTTGGCGAGGTGACCTGAGTTTGTGCTATGCACCAGCCAAGTTGCGCTCCTTGGTCAGAACCTTGTCGCCAGCTGGGGCAGGGGTGTTAGTGGAAGTCTGTGAGCTTACAACGTAGCAACCGGAAAGGGGGAACGTGGAGGTGCTGGAGGTAATTCGGACTTTGGTGGATACTTTCGCAGGGGTATTTGAGAAGCCCACAGGATTGCCTTTGCACTGGGGTCGCGATCACAGAATCAACCTGAAAGAGGGCGTCGACCCACCCAATGTTAGGCCATACCAATTCCTGCAGGTTCAGAAAGAGAGATCGAGCGATTAGTGACAGACATGTTGGCGTCGGGCATCATACGGTCGAGTAGCAGCCCTTACTCCAGCCCGGTTCTCTTAGTCAAATAAAAAGATGGAAGTTGGCGTTTCTGTGTCGACTATCGAGCGCTGAACCAAGTAACGATTCCCGACAAGTTTTTGATTCCGATGATCGACGAATTGCTGGACGAACTCCATGGGGCGATAGTCTTTTCCAAGTTGGACCTGCGGGCTGGGTACCACCAAATTCGGGTGCACGAAAAAATGGCTTTTAGAACACATGAAGGCCACTATGAGTTCCTCGTCATGCCTTTTGGCTTGACGAACACACCAGCCACATTCCAAGCCCTCATGAACCGCATCTTCCGGCCATATCTTCGGAAGTTTGTTCTTGTATTCTTCGATGACATTTTGGTGTACAGCCGAACGTGGGAGGAGCATCGCCATCACCTATCCACCGTCCTTCAGGTGCTGCAGCAAGAGTAGTTGTTTGCCAATAAACAAAAGTGCTGTTTCGGCCAGCCACAATTGGAATACTTGGGGCACATCATTTCTGCTCATGGAGTGGCTGCTGACCCTTCAAAGATTCAAGCCATTACCCCGTGGCCATGTTTGAGCAACGCGCGGGAGGTGAGAGGCTTCTTAGGGCTCACCGGTTATTATAGGCTGTTTGTTAAAGGCTATGGGAAGGCCACTAATTGAACTGCTCAAGAAGAAGGGGTTTGTGTGGACGGAGGAAGCAGGACGCGCATTCGACGAACTCAAGTCGGCCATGACTTGAATTTCGGTTCTGGCAATGCCTGATTTCTCGAAACAGTTTGTGGTCGAAATTGACGCGTCGGGAAGTGGATTGGGGGCTGTGTTGATGCAGGCAGACCGTTCGGCCATGACTTGAATTCCGGTTCTGGTAATGCCTGATTTCTCGAAACAGTTTGTGGTCGAGATCGACGCGTCGGGAAGTGGATTGGGGGCTGTGTTGATGCAGGCAGATCATTCCATTGCTTTTTTTAGTAAGGTTCTCGGCTCTCTTTCCGCCTAAAATTGGTGTATGAACGGGAACTCATTGGGGTGGTTTTAGCCGTCCAAAAATGGCGACATTACCTCTTGGGATGCCACTTTGTGGTCCGTACCGACCAGCAGAGTTTGAGGTTCCTGATGAGTTAATGCCAACTCCCTCTTGAGCAGCTGCGTTGGATATATAAATTGCTGGGTTACGATTTTGAGGTGCAGTACAAGATGGGGGCCTCCAACCGAGTTGCTGATGCGTTGTCCCGCCGAGGGGACTGGGATGAGATTACCTTAGCAGCTTTCACTGTACCACAAACATGGGATTTTGTGGCTATTTAGTTGGAGCAGCGCTCCAAGCCCGAGTGGGTTGCCATCATCTCAAAACTGGATCACGGGGAGGTAGTGGAAGGGTACTCGTTGAGGAACGGCCTGTTGTTTTACAAGGAGAGGCTGGTTTCGTGGAAGGTTCTCCTTGGATAGCTCGGTTGGTCCATGAGCTCCATGACTCGGTTATCGGCGGCCATTCGGGTTTTGTCTGCACCTACAAACGGGTGGCCACAGTGGTCTTTTGGCCAAGTATGAAGCGATATATTCGGGATTACGTGGCCCAATGTGAGGTTTGCCAGAAAAATAAGACGGAGTGTCTCCAGCGGGCCTCTTGTAGCACCTCCCTATTCCGACCCAAGTTTGGGACGACATTTCCATGGACTTCGTTGTGGGACTTCCCAAATCCGGGGGGCTTGACACAATTTTGGTTGTGGTGGATCGTTTGTCAAAGTATGCCCACTTTTGCCCCTTGGCCCATCCTTTCTCCACCAAGCAGGTAGCAGCTTTGTTCGTTTCAAACATTGTCAAGCTCCACGGCATTTTGCGGTCCATTGACAGTGACCGCGACGCGGTGTTCATGAGTGGATTCTGGTGTGAGTTGTTCAAGCTTTAGGGAACCAAGCTGCACACGAGTTCTGCCTACCATTCGGAATTAGATAGGCAAATTGAGGTAGTTAATCGCTGTTTAGAAACTTATTTGTGCTGTTTCGCAGGTGGCAACCCCTAGCAATGGTCGGTTTTCCTTCCCTGGGCAGAATATTGGTTCAACACAACCTTCAATGCCTCCACTAAATTCACCCCCTTCCGCATTGTGTATGGTCATGATCCTCCGGCTCTCTATCGCTTCCACGACTCCCTTGGCACGATTGCAAGGTGGAAGAACAGCTCACCCTTCGCAACGCAATGCTGGATTTACTGAAATCCCATTTGATCTTGACTCAGCACTGCATGAAGAAATTTGCTGATCGACATTGGAGGGAATTAAGCTTCAAGGTGGGTGATAAGGTGCTGCTCAAATTGCGGCCTTACCGGCTAAAATCCTTGGCCCGCCGCGTCAATGAGAAGCTCAGCCCACGTTACTATGGGCCTTTCGAAGTGCTGGAGCGCATTGGTACAGTGGCGTATCGTGTGCGGTTGCCTGTCGAGACTTGCATACACTCGGTCTTCCACGTCTCCCAACTGAAGCCATTTTGGGGAGTTGAGGCTAAGGTCCATCCCCTGCCCACTCAATTGTCGGACGACCTAGAGCTTTGTGTCCAGCCTGCGGAAGCGTTGGCTGCTCGCGTGGTGTTAGTAGGTGCCCGTGAGGAAATGAAAGTGTTGATTAAATGGCTGGGCTTACCGGATTGGGAATCCACTTGGGAGCCGGTCGCAACCATCCAGTCACAGTTTCCCACCTTCAACCTTGAGGACAAGGTGGTTCGAGAGAGAGGGGGGATGGGGGTTAATGTTTTTCCTCTTGTTACGTTGGTTTATGCTAGGAGGAAGGGCAAGAAGGGTAAATCACAGGAGGTAAGGGAGGGAAGGGGGAATATGGAAAAAGGATCAAGTTAGTTACAAGTTGTTAGCTGAGTGGTATTTAGGCAGCAGGGTAGGGGGTTGAGGGGATTTGTCTGGGAATTGACTCATTTTCTATTTTAGACCCTTGGAGGCTGGGAACCTCGAATCTCTCCATTGTTATCGTCCTTTGATCTTTTTTTCTATTTCCTTCCTGTAATTCTCTGAGAGAGGAATCCCCTCTTTCGGAGGTCTTGTTGGTTGAATCAATAAAAGGATCTAATCTTTTTTAAGAGAATCTAGCTCGTTTTCGTCTGTGAATTACTGACTTGTGCAGGAACCTATCAGTATGCTTTAACCAACAACGTCTTCGGTTCCTCATCGATCAAAGGTTGCTTCCACCGGAGCAACTACGTTGGGTGACCAAGCTCCTTGGCTATGATTTTGAAGTGCAATTGAAGCTGGGGGCCGCCAACAAGGTGGCGGATGCCTTGTCTAGGCGAGGGGAGGCACTGACAATTGCTCTTATGGCCATTTCCATTCCCCAATTGCTCGACCTAGAGGATATTAGGAGTGGACAACAAGCGGATGAGTGGTTTATGGAGTCATTGACTAAGTTGCAAATGAGAGCTCAAGTTCGGGACAGGTTTATCATGAAGGAAGGGTTGTTGTTCTATAAGGATCATTGGTTTGCCTAGATCTTCTCCTTGGATTCCACGATTGTTGTATGAGTTTCATGACTCGGTGTTAGGTGGCCATTCGAGATTCTTCTGCACCTGCAAGAGAATTTTGGGCAACTTGTTTTAGCCAGGAATGAGGAAGCGATTCGGGACTATGTGGCGCAATGTGACGTTTGTCAAAGCTCCAAGAGTGAAGCGTTGTCACCGGCCGGTTTATTATAGCTCCTCCCTATACCGCACCAAATTTGGGAAGATATTTCCATGGATTTCATCGGCAGGCTGCCAAAATCCGAAGGCCGTGACACCATCTTGGTAGTTGTGGATCGTTTATCTAAGTATGCCCACTTTTGCACTTTCGCACACTCGTTTTTGACAAAGCAAGTTGCAGAACTGTTCGTTCGGGAGATTGTTCGCGTCCATGGTCTTCCCCGCTTTATCGTGAGTGACCATGACTCTATTTTCATGTGGTCGGTTTGGAGAGAGATTTTCAAGCTCCAAGGAACTAAATTACATACAAATTCCACATTTCATCCCGAATCCAATGGGCAAACCGAGGTGGTTAATCGGGGTTGGAAACCTACTTACAGTGCTTCGCAAGTGCAAAGCCAAAGTTGCGGTCAAAGTTTCTTCCGTGGGCTGAATATTGGTTCAATACTACCTTCAATGCTTCCACTAAATTCACTCCATTTTGCGTGGTCTATGGCTAAGATCCTCCGATGCTCTACCGTTTTCAAGATGTTCCGTCCATGGATGAAGAAGTTACTAAGCAATTGTGCCTCCGGAATGCTATGTTGGATGAACTAAAGGAGCACTTGGAGAAAGCACAACATCGCATGAAGAAGTTTGTTGATCAACATCGCCAGGAAGTGAGCTTCTCCATTGGTGTCTTGGTCCTCCTTAAACTTTGCCCTTACTGATTGAAGTCGTTGGCTAAGAAACTAAACAAGAAGCTTGGTCTGCGCTATTATGGCCCCTTTGAGATTGAACAGAAGATTGGCGCTGTGGCTTACGCCTTAAACTTGCGGCATCCACCCGCATCCATCCGGTGTTCCATGTGTCACAACTTAAGGCTTATTGAGGTGGTAAACCGGTTGGACAACCACTACCACTGTAGCTTTCAGAAGATCTTGAGCTTTTGGTTCGCCCTGCGGCAATGTTATGTGCTTGGCCTTCTCGCGAGGGCGGTCCTCATGACTTGGACCTCCTAATTCAATGGGAGGGCTCGCCAGAGAGGGAAGCAACGTGGGAACCTATTCAGTTGATTCGACAGCAGTTTCCCCCCCGGGGGGGGGGGGTAACTGTTAGGTCAGGTCCTCAGTTAAGTAGGTTTACGTGAGGAGAGGCAAACAAGGCAGAAAAGGGGACTTCGGGGTCCAAATGTAATTAGGGAAAGTGGCTATAAAATGCTGACGTGGACTAGCATGTGTGATCAAGGGGTTTTAGTATAGGAAAAGAGTTTGATTAGGGTTTTGGGGATCATATGGTTATTGACTATTTCTCTAGTGTTGTTGGTTTAGGAGTTCTACGGAGTTTCTCGAATACTCCATCTATCCCTTTAATTGTCGTGTTGTCAGTCGTGTAATCAGAGATTGGTTTGATGATTCAATAGTACCCCCTTGATTCTATCCAATTTTTCTGTTGTTCTTTTGGTTGTTTGTGTGTGGAAATTGGGCTGTTGGTTGTGATTTCAGGTGTCTAACATTTTCCTGTGACCTTATTTGATTGATTTCTTTCTTGAACGAAATTTTAGGTGATACTATGATAAAAGTGACACATAAGGTTTAACAAGCATTCTCAGGTGGTAGAATGGGTTGGACTATTGAAACTAGTGTATTCATCTTTCACGTCAACATGGTGACTAGGAGTCTAGGACTTGTATTCCCAAGTGGAGTCACATATCTACCATTGCATGGGGAAAGCACCTCGTTAGGCTCTAAGCAATGTCCTATGGGTGTATGATCAAATGATTTTTGTTAATTGTCAGGGAATATATTGCATGGCCAAAGTTCTGGTACAGTGAAGGCGGTTTTTCGACGTTTCCTTATGCATTGCCATAAGTTGATCCAAAACCCCCATGAGGAAGAATTTCTTGTTTTCATTTTTGTTTAAGGTGTCAAGAATGTCATAGGGAATTAATTTGGTTTTGCTAGTTTTAGTTTTCTTTATGCTTTCTTTTGGTTTCAAAACCTCACCAATTGCAGTTATATTCAAGTTGCCTCAGCATAAGGTCCAATGTTCGACGTTGACTTTGTGAGTCAACTTTTGTATTTGTGAATTTTCATGTTTGTGATGTATGCATGTAGATAGCATTAAGGCAATTAAGATTTCCTCGTTCATTGGTTTTATGTTGTTGGAATTTGAGGTGTGATCCAAGTTTCGAATATTGCCTAATAAGAAGGGGAAAAAGATGCTCTATAAAGCTTAACATAGATTTATTTTTTAATGATTCAGATGTCATACAAATGCCTTCTCCGCAACACAAGTCATAATTCCTAGTAAACTAAATGTGGTGATAAATAATTCAGACGGTTAACATCATTGAAATATGTACACTTTTTCGTACATTTTGTTAAATTACAGAAACGGTTTCTAGTTACCTTTTCCAATATTAGCGGATTAAACTGGCTATATTGTTATTGTTGTAGGGGCTTCACTGATGCTAGCAGCACTAGCAGTGGAGGCTGGTTTGCCTGATGGTGTCTTAAATATCGTTCATGGTGCCCATGTAAAGTCCCTTATTTATTTATTTATTTTTGTTTCCTGTAATCTATTTGTTCATTATAGTATGTGAACCTGTGATTGGTGTTTGGAATTTGGCATTAGTTCTATATACTTTGCAACAATAGCTATGTTTTTCTTGTGTGTGAGTTTGAATGCCAATACCCTGGGTCACATTGTGGTTTCGTAGTGACAGATATGAACAACATTATATCTGAACAACAAGAGGCATGTGATAAGTTCTAGGGTTTCTTTAACAGAACAAAAAAAGAAAAAGAACAAAAATGAATCAAGAATCAAGAACTCTTATTGAATTATAGACAAAAGTACACAACTGCAGTTCTTCGTGGGATTGCAACCTCCCAGCTGGTTTATCCGCCAAGCTTCTCACGGATTCTCTCCTCCGATAACCTCCCTACCCTCCTTTCTTTCTCTATTTATTCCTCTCCTATTCCCTCCTACTTTGAAGTAACTAACTCTCCCGCCTAACCTTTTCCTTCTAACTCCCTCTAATGTGTTACAGACAATCCTATTTACACCCGTTTCCCCTTTCTAACAAAGACTGTCTGACCAAAGGCTTGGTCTTATCAATTACTTTGCCCCCCAAAAGAGTCACCTTGTCCTTAAGGTGAAAATCCGGAAACTGTTGTTGTGTGACATCAAACAACTCCCAGGAGGCCTCAAAATCAGGCAGTTCCTTCCACTTGATCAACACTTCCAACTGGCCGGTGTTAGGAGAAAAACGAGTATCCAAGAGTTGTGCTGGTTCGACACGTAACTCTGAATCCTTAGAAAGGAGATAAGGAAGCTCCTGGGAAGTAGCGAAAACTCCAATAGCTTGCTTGAGTTGAGACACATGAAAAACTGGGTGAATTTTGGTAGAAATCGGCAACTGTAAGTGATATGCCACTGGACCCACGCAAGCCATGATCCTATATGGTCCATAAAACCGAGATAATTTCTCGTTGACAAACTTGGCCAATGAACAATGACGGTACGGCCGTAGCTTTAGAAAAACCAAGTCCCGGGACAAATGCATTTGTGCCTTCAACAAATGCATCTTTAACTCATCCAAAAGAGCGTCCCGGGACTGAAGTTGCTGCTCCAACGATGAATTGGCAGCTGATCCACCCTCAAAGCGACACAACTTAGGAGGGTCACGACCATAAAGCGCTCGAAAAGGGGTCATTCCCGCCATGACATGGTAGCTTGTATTGTACCAATATTCCGCCCAAGGAATATGGGAAAACCACTGGGCGGGTTGAGTAGACACGAAACAACGAAGGTATGCCTCTAGACACCAATTCACCACCTCAGACATGTTAGGCTCCTGGGAATACTTTTGGAAATAGGTATTGACTGGAAGGAACAAAAGTGTAATTTGAACGAGAAATAGCCAGAAACAAGTCTGGATCCTTTTTATTGAAACAACAGAAATGGAAAATACAAATAATAGGTGAATTCGAGGACCCACTAGCCTCCCAAGTGATTGTCTCCTAATGGCAAAATTCTCGATGCCTTCTCTACTCCTCCCTCGGCTATTTATTCTCTACCCTATAACTAACAAACCCCAGCTCACCTATCGTAACGTGAATCCCCTGGCTTCCCACATCCCCATGCCGAGCATCCTAACCGTAACTCTTATCCTGAAGCTAATTGATGCTCCAAATTACCCTCCAGCCCTTGCTTGTCCTTCTTCCTCCTTCTGGCATACACGAACTTGAGAGGTGGAGGCCCATCAGGACTGGTCATCCATTTGAGGATGATAGGCGGTACTACGGTGCAGGGAAGTGCCCTGCAACTTGAATAGCTCAGTCCAAAAGTGGCTAAGGAAAACTTTGTCTCGATCGGAAATGATGATTCGAGGAAAACCATGGAGACGTACCTCCTCCTTCACAAATAAGGCAACCACAAATTTGGCTGAGAAGGGGTGGCGCAGTCTGAGGAAATGAGCATACTTACTCAAACGATCAACCACCACTAGTATTGTGTCATGGCCCCCGGATTTGGGCAAACCCTCCACGAAGTCCATCGTAATATCATCCCAAATCTGAGTTGGAAGAGGAATTGGTTGGAGCAAACCACCCGGAGAAAGAGTAGAAACCTTATGTTGCTGACAAATGAGGTAAGCGGCCACGAAAGAAACCACGTCTTGTTTCATTCCCACCCAAAAGGACTTCGAAGCTAGCCATTTAAAAGTTTTTAAAACCCCCGAATGGCCTCCCACCTTACTGCCATGGAACTCCTTCATCAAAACCGGAATGATGGGAGATTTTTTTGGAATCACCACACGATTCTTATAGAGTAATAAATCATTCACCAGGGTATATCCTTTCACTGTTGCTGGATCAACCAACAACTGAACTTTGATCTCAGCTAACTTCAGATCCAAAAGCACTTGTTGGCGGATGGTGTCCCAATCAAAAGATGCCGTGGAACTCAAGCGCATGAGCTCTAAATTTGAAGGTTTCCGAGACAAAGCATCAGCAACTTGGTTCTCTAAACCCGGCTTATATTGTATTTCAAAATCATATCCCAATAGCTTGCACAACTAGTGTTGATGCTCCTCACTCACTAACCGTTGGTCCAACAAGAACTTTAGACTTTTTTTATCAGTCCGCACAATAAAGTGTCGACCAAGAAGATAGTGACGCCATTTCTGAATAGCGAGAACCATGACCATCAATTCCCGCTCATAAACGGACTTAGTGCGAGCTCTGACCGACAAGACCTGACTTAAATAGGCAATTGGTTGGTGTTGTTGCATTAAGACCGCTCCAATACCAAACCTAGAGGCATCCGATTCCAGCACAAACAACTGAGAGAAATCTAGTAAAGCGAGAACAGGAACTGTTGTCATGGTCATTTTCAAGCTTCGAAAACCTTCCTCGGCCAACTGATTCCAGTTAAAACTGTCCTTGGGTTAATGGCCAGGCTATATGTCCATAACCAGCCACAAACCTTCTATAATACCCTGTGAGACCCAAGAACCCTCGTAACTCCTTAACAGAACAAGGAGTTGGCCAATCCAACATAGTAGAAATCTTGGTAGGGTCTGCAAAAACCCCCTCACCAGAAATGATATGACCAAGATATTCTAATTGACTTTGAGCAAAAGTACACTTTTTTTGGTTAACATACAATTGTTGCTCCTCTAATGTTGCCAACACCAAATCCAAATGTGTCAAATGTTCATAAAAAGAGGTGCTACAGATCAAAATGTCATCGAAAAATACCAACACAAATTTCCTCAAGAAAGGTTTCAATACATCATTCATCAACGATTGGAAAGTGACAGGGGTATTGGTAAGGCTGAATGGCATCACTAAGAAACACCGTCTTCGGAACATCCTTGTCATCCATCCGAATTTGGTGATATCCGGCATTTAAATCCAATTTAGTAAAAACAGTGGCCCCACCCAATTGATCCAAAAGCTCCTCAATTACCGGTATGGGAAATTTTTCAGGCATCGTAGCTTTGTTGAGCGCTCGATAGTCAACACAAAAGCACCAACTTCCATCTTTTTTCTTAACTAAGAGCACGGGACTAGAAAAAGGGCTTGTACTTGGTTGAATTATTCCGGCTGCTAGCATCTCCTTTACCAACTTCTCTATCTCGTTCTTTTGGAAATTGGGATATTTATAAAGACGAACGCTAATTGGGCCTATTCCTTCTTGGAAGTATGATGCGGTGGTCGTGCGAACGTCGAGGAGGTAAACCAACCGGCATATGTAAGACCTTGGAATGCTGTTGCAACAAGTGTTGTACCGGTTCTTGAAGTGGAATTGCTGTGTCGGAATCAACTCGTAAAGTGCTCAACTCCAAGTAGATCCCATGACCCCCTTGTTTAATGGTGCGAAACATTGCCTTGAGAGAAACCATCGCCTTAGAAAGGCGCGTATCACCTTTTAGGGTTACACCTTGAATTTCATAACTTGAGACTTCCAATTGACATGCATTCCCCCCAAAGTTTCTAACCACTGCATGCCCAAAATCACATCGACTCCCCCCAATTCCAAAGGCAGAAAATTCTCAACAATTGTCAAATTCGGTAGAGTCAACACTACTTCCCTACAAAGACCCCTTCCTCGAACAGATTCCCCTGTTCCCACTTGTACACCAAAACCAGTAGTCGGAACAACAGGAATAGCTAATTTTTTCACAACAACCAAGGAAATGAAATTATGCAACGCGCCGGAACCAATCAAAACAATTACCTCATGTTGGGTGATGGTACCGCGAAGCTTCATGGTCTTTGGAGTAGATGAGCCCACTACCGAATTCAGGGAAAGTTCAATCACCTCCTATTGTAATTCCTCCATAGCCTCCCACGATTGTGCCTTGTCTAACTCTTCCCACTTGGCCTCATCCTCATCACTAACCAACATGATCTGTAATTCCGTCTTCTTACATCGATGTCCCATGGTGAATTTCTCATCACAACGAAAACACAAACCTTTCTCTCTTTTCTCTTGCAACTCAGAATCCAATAATTTCCGAAATGGAAAATCCTTCTTTTGAGGCATGGCCTTCTCCGTTGCTGTTGGAAAACGAAGCAGGCGTTCTGCCCCACCAATGGCTTTAGAGGGAAATGTGGATAACTCACCATGAGTAACTCTTGTCTTTTGTGCTTGAGACCATTTCAAGCCAGTCACCTCCCTTCGCAACAATTCATTCTTCTCCTCTATCCGCTGTGTCATTTCCATAATCTCACCTAACCCAGAAGGCTTCAACAGACGTAATTCTGCCCGAACTTCAAGCCCTAATCCATTAATAAAAATCCCTTCCAATATCTCCTCCGGAACATCCTTGAGCGGAGTTGCCATAATTTCGAACCTCTAGCGGTAATCAGCCACCGTTCCATCCTGCCTAATTTGCCAGAAGCTTCTCGCATAAACTTCCTTCTTGTGAAGAACAGAAGCACTGCAAGAGTGCCATCGTAAAACTCCATCCAATTAAAGAAAGGCCTCTTCCCGTTTTGCCATTGAAAGCAGGGCAAAGCTTCACTGTCCAAAGCTATTCCTGCCGTAATCAATTTCTCTCTTTCTGAATAGCGATTGATTTTAAAAAACTGTTCCATCCTGAACACCCAACTGTCTTGATCATCCCCACTGAAAACCGGGCATTCTATATGCTGGCAACGGTTAGCCACCCAATCTTCGTATCGAGGACTTCTTCCCGTCCCCCCATGTTCCTCCTAACTTCTTTGTTACACCCTTCCCTGTGTGGAAATCTAGCCCTAGCAAATTCCCGTTGAAATTCCTTTCTCGTTCCTACTCGCCACACCTCACCGCCATACCTGCGAACGCCAACTCCTCCGCTAGCTCCTCCGTTGTACCTTCAGAAACCCTCCTCTCCAGTCGCGCCACGCCAATCGCCTCAGTACCCAAAGGTTTCCCCCCTTTGATTTCTCACCGGCATTTCCCGTCTGCCGTCGCACCTGAGAATCTCCTCCCTCTCGACCAAAGTCTCGCGGAATCCTACGATCAACTGCGCGATTCTCCTCCTGCGTACCTTGTACGACTTCCGCTTGAAGCTCATCCGTTACACTGGAGTTAATCGGTGCTACCCCGCCGTCTGACCCCGTCGCGATCGCCTTCACCTTCTCCGGCGCCGGAACTGCCGACAAAGAGTTCATGTGTTCCTCCCAGAATCGACGAAGATTGGTCAAGCTTTGGATCAGCTCTGCCTTAACCTCTCCCACCTCCTTCTTCATCGCTTCTCTTATCTCCTTGATCTCCCTCTCGACTGTTTCGAATCTCTCTTCTGTCTTCCTGGCCGTCATAACCACCAAGAAACGTTGCTCTGATACCAAAATGATAAGTTCTATGGTTTCTTTCACAGAACAAGAAAAGAAAAAGAATGAAAATGAATCAAGAATCAAGAACTCTTATTTGAATTATAGACAAAAGTACACAACCGCAGTTCTTCAAGGGACTGCAACCTCCCAGCTGGCTTATCCGCCAAGCTTCTCACCAATTCTCTTCTTCGATAACCCCCCTACCCTCCTTTCTTTCTCTATTTATTCCTCTCCTATTCCCTCCTACTTTGTTGTAACTAACTCTCCCGCCTAACCTTTCCCTTCTAACTCCCTCTAATCTGTTACAAACAATCCTATTTACACCCGTTTCCCCTTTCTAACAAAGACCTGTTTGACCAAATGCTTGGTCTTATCAGTATGTTGCAATGTAAGGGATTTTGTTGCAAGCAACAAGTTGTTGCTTTTTTGCTTCTTGAATATTTTGGGAACCAATTTTTAATATTTATTGTATTCAAATTGTAACTGGGAATCGTGTCAAGAATGCTGTCATCTTTTTCCTGGCATGTAGCTATTTATCCCATTGGAAAAATAAACTCGGACTCCTAATGGTGAAAGTTGAGCTCTGGATAATGCTTCATCTTATATTTATTTGTTGTGTGCTACTCCTACTATCTTGTAAATGATGTTGGAAGTGAATCCAACTAACTTATTTATATCACAATGCAGTAGAAAATCTAATTCTGACGAGTATAACAATTTTTCTATGGTTAAATCTAGTTTGAGAAAAGAAACATATCTTTTTCTCTTATCTCATGCTATGATGGGGTAAAAGACAGAATCCTAAATACCCAACCGTTGCAAACATTTTCTTTTTGAATTGTAGTTAAAGTATTTTCTTTTGTGGAATTCTGTATGATTCTATCCGATACTTCATTTCTCTATTTTCTTTTCCTCGTAAAATAATGTGAGCCAGATATTGTCAGTGCGGCTTCATGAAAGTATATATGTAACACTTTGTTTTTCTATTTTCTTTTTCCTTTCGTGGAAACTGATGCTAACAGGATATCGTTAACTATATCTGTGATGATGACGACATAAAAGCTATATCCTTTGTTGGTTCAAATGCTGTAAGTAACTGCTTATTTTTTATGCTCCAGGTTATTAATTATTTTGTTAATCCTCTATATCCGATTCTAAGTTCAGATCAATCATTATAGCAACAAACTCACTTTATGATTTTGTTGTGGGCTTACTATGTTCAATAGTAAGAAGACATTAATTGTCAAGAGGCAAGAGAATAACGTATTTTCTTTCAATTAGGAGAAGCTCTTTTATTGATAGAGAATCAATTGCAGGGGGCAAGAGGATAAGGTATTCTCAAAAGCGAAAATTACCGAATAAAAATGAGTACAAGCAAAAACAAAATGATAAGAGAAAATTATTGCCCTATTACATCTTTTCAATTTAAAATGATTAAGAGAAAGGAAACTCCTTAAGAGCTTTATCCGTTGAGGCCCAAAGAGTGAATTTTGCTTTCTCGAACATGTCAATTGACTCCATCTCCTTTTCTTCAAAAATTTTAGAGTCTCTTTCCATCCACAGGTCCACAGAATTCGAGCACCAAACAATTCCATAAAACTTAGCATTTTTGTTGGTACAGAAACCCACTACGTCCTCCACCATTATCGAACTGCAATATCTAGGGAAAGCCCAGCTGAAACCCGCCTCTAAAATCAAGTTCTGACAAACTAATGTGGCCGCCTTACATTGTAACAGTAGATAATCAATTGTTTCTTCATTTTCCCTGCAAAGGATACATCGAGAAGGGGACAGAGCCATATGGGGATTTCGCTTTTGCACCTTGTCACAGGTGTTAGTTTCCCATGATATACCAACCAAGCAAGAACTTTTATTCTGTGGGGCACACTGGATTTCCAGGTGAATTTGTATTAGTTGATTGAGCGTTTTCAAAGCTAAAAATATTAAAATAACAAAATTAGATGGGAGTGTGGGCTGACTGAGCGTGTTTCTGAACTTTGGCCGGATTTTGGCGCTTCTTGTGTGTCACGCCCCCGAAACCGGGGTTGGTGACGAGGAGGCTCGTTTAGAAACTTAAACCTGTTTAAAGGAGAGAGATTAGCAAAAATTTTAATTTCATTCAAATCCAAAACATTCAGGTATTTCCAAACGAGTCCCCCTTCGATACAAGAGAGATTTAATTTCAAGAACGGTGGTGGAATTTCCAACCAAACCAGTTTAAAACCACGCCACCGGGTACCATATCGAAATTCCCACGGTGTTTAGCATACATGAATATAATATAAGTAAGTGTGACATCAACCACAATCTAGCAACATTTAAGTTTACAATCCATAATCTCTTATACATGCCTGAAAATAAAAAGATAGAGGGAATACAACTCTTTGCTTCCCGAAATCAAGTCCACGACACCGGTGAAAGCTATTTATTCCGCCCCTACTCCCGTCACACCAAGGGGTTTAATACATTTATAAACAGGAAAAGGTGAGTGAAAGGCCCAAAGAGGGATATAATTTTATAAAGTATTTAAAATAAAGGCACTCACGGTCCGAAGATGTACACTCGAACCGATCATCCCTTTTTTTTTTGAAAAAGGAAACACTCACATAGTAGAATATGTCTATATAATGAAAATGTACAGCTCATCATACCACTAATCAAGAAGCGGTAAAATGTCTATCTCGTAAAAAGTGCAGAGCCATAGTTCCACTAAACAAGAAGCGGATCCGTACGGGTTTCGGGACCTGCCCCCAAGGATGCGATTCCCACATCCCGATCTCTGAGGCCATCATGCATTGTATCATTCCTTAAATATTTCATCTTAAGAAATGATACGCTTTGAAATCTCATTCCAAAATCATTGGAAAACTTAATAGCATTATTCATGCTATTTCCTTTAAAATCATTTTCTCTTTAAACATGTTTTGTTCTAAAACATTTTCATAGGCCAAAATCATTTAAAATGAGGCTAACAAGGATATGGACAAGAATATCCTACATTTGGATATCAAACCCGGCTAGTCTTGATTCTCCTAGCCTCCGCTTTCCTTAAGCCTTAATGATTGACTTCTCCACTAGCTTTATCACAAAAGCAATATCTTAGGAAGTATTTCTCATTCCTAAAACGAATTAAGGTCAATCATGTTTAATTGTTTCCTATTAGTGTGCCTTTACTCAAATCCAAGTTTCACAATGACTTTATAATTCCATTTAGGGTTCTTTAAAATTTAGAATCCAATCCATAGGTTTGGTTTTCCTATTTAATTTCGGTTTTAAAAACAAGTTTCTAGGGAATTTTGACATCTTATGCCGGCATAAATAGGAAAAATGCCAAACCCGCAATTCAAATCAATTTCAATATATATCTCCGAATCCATCAAAATCGGTTTCTAATCAATTAAACAAGTCCAATAACCTAAAATCCCCAAATTTCATCCAATTTCAACAATAATTGTTCAAATCCAAACCCTAACTCAAATTTATTCAAATCTAACCAAAATCAAACTTTCTCAAGCTTATAATTCAATTAGAGAGTGGGTTTCAAAGGGTTTTACCTCAATTTAGTTGATGAAGCTTTGTTTCTCTCGGTTTCTCCCAATTTTTTTTTTTTTTTTTTTTTTTTTTTTTTCCCGCCAAACCGCCGAGAGAGAGAGAGAGAGAAACCGGAGAGAAAGAGAGAGCAAGGAAGAGAGAGAGGAAGCCGTGAGAGAGAGAGATCCCGGAGGAAGGAGGTGGCCATGGAAGAAAATGGAGAAAGAGAGAGGGAGAGGTGGCCGTGCGTGGGAGAACCAGGGAAGAAAAGAAGAAAAGGAAAAAAGGAAAGGAGAGAGAGGGGGGTGCTGGCGCACGGGAAGGAAGGGAGGAAAAGAAGAAAAAGAAAAGAAAAAAAAGAAAAAGAAAAATAGAAAAAGGAAAATGTATTAAATTTTAAGTGTATTTTCTAAAAATCTTTAGGGTGAAATTTTAATTACTAAAAATAACTTAAAGTCCCTTTATTAATTGTGAAAATCAAATTAGGCACACTAATAATCCACAGTTTAGCATAATTAAACATGTTTAATTCTAGAGGCGTTACATTCTACCCCCTTAAGAAATTTCGTCCCTCGAAATTGAAATTTACCTCACGATATGAAGAGATACGGATATCGTTCCCCGCATCGTCGTCTCCAACTCCCACGTTGCTTCTTCAATGCCATGGTGCTTTGCCACAACACCTTCACTAACGATATCTCGCGTTGACGTGGGCTTTTCATCTTCCGATCAAGAATTTGGATGGGCACTTCCTCGTAAGTCGTGTCATATTGGATCGGCAAGTCGCATTTCATTGCACAATGGCTTCGGATCGTTGACACTTTCAAGCATTGAAACATGGAACACATTGTGCACGTGAGACAATTCAAGGAAGATCAAAAGGTAAGCAACGACACCGACTGTTGTGTGATTTGAAATGGCCCGATGTACCTCGTGCGAAGTTTCCTTTCACACCAAAACGAGTAACACCTTTGGCGCGGGAGAGACTTTCAACAAGACAAAATCGCCCTCTCGAGAACTCTAAGGGTCTTCGCCTCACACAAGATAACTCTTTTTTGACTACGAGCCGTTAATATCGTTCCCGAATCACGGCTATCTTTTCATTATTTTCTTGGATAACATCCGGTCCAAGGGTCGATCGATCTTCGACTCAAGCCAACAAACCGGCGATCTACAAGGTCTGCCATACAACGCTCGAATGGGGCCATCCCAATGCTACTCTGATAACTTTTGTTGTATGCAAACTCAGCTAAATGAAGATGCTTCTTCCGGTTTCCACTAAAATTTAGAATGCAAGCGCCAAGCATGTCCTCCAAAATCTGAATAACTCTCTCCGGTTGTCCATCGGGCCCGAGGATGAAAAGCGGTCTTTGAAATTGATTTCGGTTCCCATGGCTTCTTGGAAACTTCTCCAATATCCGGCATTGAAACGAGTGTCACGGTGCGATGTGATAGACAATGGAACTCCGTGAAGTCGACAACGTGCTCCGTGATACAACTCGCCAAAACTTTCCGGAATAAGTCGCACGAAAGGGAATGAAGTGAGCGGACTTCGTTAACCTATCCACAACGACCCATATGGCATCATGTCGATGTTCGGTCCTCGGCGGTCCCATCGGAAAAATTCATCGTAATGTGTTCCCATTTCCATCCGAATGTGAAGAGGTCAAGAAGTTCTCCAAAGAAGGTTTCGATGTTCACCTTGACTCAAGACAAGTCGCACATTCGACACACGTGACATGGACATCCTTCTTCATGCCTCTCCACCAATATTGTCTTTTGAGGTCTTGATACATCTTGGTACTCCCGGGGTGAATAGCAAACCTCGATTTGTGAGCTTCATGAAGGATCATCTTCTTTATCTCATCCACTTGAGGAACGGCAAGGCGATTCTTGAAGTAGAGCGTTCCATCTCCTGAATATTCCATTCGTCAAGTTTTTCTCCATTCAAACTCGAGTCCAAATTCCACTCAAGATGCGAATCCACGCCATTGGTTCCGCTTTTTAACTTGTTGTATAAGGATTGGCGTTGAAACCAAGTTGTACACCATAGCTTGATTAGAATCCTCATAATATCAAGATCATAATCACCTACGATTTCACTCCGCTTCAATCTTCCAATGCCAAGGATGCTAGGATTCCCCGGGTCTTCCCATCGAGAGCATCCGCTACCACGCTGGCTTTTCCAGATGATACCGCAAGGTGAAGTCATAGTCCTCCATGTATTCCATCCATCTTCTTTGTCTCGTATTTAAGTCCTTCCGAGTGAACAGATACTTCAAACTCTTATGATCGGAGAAGATCCGAAATTTTACTCCATAGAGGTAGCATCTCCATATCTTGAGAGCAAAAATCACCTTTGCCAACCCGCATCATGCGTGGGATAGTTCTGCTTCATGTGGCTTCAGATTGATTTAGATGCATAGGCCACCACATGTCCATTTTGCATAAGAACACACCCAAGCCCTCGTCCCGATGCATCGTAATACACCTCGTCTGGCTCATCGCTATTAGGAATCGCCGACTGGCGCCTTTGGTTAGTCTAGTCCTCGGTTCTTGGAATGCATGTTCACAATCGACATCCCATTCAAACCCCGACTTCTTTTTTTAGTTAACCGAGTCATTGGAGCAAAGAATACTAGAAATCTTTTACAAATCGTCGATAATACCCATAAGTCCTAGGAAGCTTGAATTTCACGCTCGTTCTTGATCGCTCCCATTGTAGCACCGTTTCAATCTTTGCGATTTATCAAATTCCTTGTCCGATATAACATGCCCAAGGAACTTGACTTCCGTACGGCCAAATCACATTTCTCCTTCTTTGCATAAAGTTGGTGTTCTCGAAGAGTCCGGAGAACGATCCTCAAATGTTGCTCGTGCTCTTCCCAAGTCTTTGAATAAACCAGATGTCATCAATAAAGACTATCACAAACCGGTCTAAATATGGGCGGAAGACTCGATTCATCAAGTCCATAAAAGCGGCGGAGCATTCGTCAATCCAAAAGGCATTACTAAGAACTCATAGTGCCCATAACGAGTCCCCGAAAGTTGCTTTTTGGAATATCATCTTCCCTAATCTTCAACCGATGATACCCGGATCTCAAGTCGATTTTTGAGTAGTACCGTGATCCTCCTAGTTGATCAAACAACTCATCGATCCTCGGCAATGGGTACTTGTTCTTCACGGTAACTCTATTCAACTGTCGGTAGTCTATGCACAACCCCAAGGGATCCGTCGTGCTTTTTCGCGAACAAGACAGTGCACCCCAATCTTGTTCTCCTGATGAATCCTTTTCTCATCAACTCTCCGAGTTTGTTTCCTTAGCTCCTTCATCTCCAGCAGCGCCATTCGATATGGAGCAATAGAAATCGGAGCCCGCCTCCGGAAGTAAGTCGATGCAAAACTCGATCTCGATCGGGTGGTAAACCAGGGCAACTCATCGTGAATACATCCGTATATTCATCGACCACGGGGACCTCAACATTCTCCCCGGCGATACCGATTCACCCTCTAATGCCGAAAGGAATGAGAAACAAGCTAAATTCGTCGTCCTCCGACACTATGCCTCGATGAGTCGCTCTTGAAGAATCGGGTTAATGCCTCCCGATACGTTACTATCGTGCGAACCGTAGTCAAAGTAACTCTCATACGGTGGCAATCAACAATCGCCCCATATCTTGATAACCAATCCATTCCAAGCACCACATCAAATTGATTCATGGGAAGGATTATCAAATCGCCTTTAATTTCTACTTCCAATCGTGATCACACACGACCTACATATGCTAGTCACCTCCATACATCCCAAAGGAGAGTTTATGGACATTGGGGTCTCTAAGTCATCGGGTTTCAAACCCAATATTTTCACAAAAGAAGTGGAAACAAAAGAGTGCGTAGCACCGATGTTTAACAAAACTCGTGCAAAAGAATGTGAGATAGGTACCATACCCTCGACGACCGGGTTTCCGGCATGAGCTCGAGAACTTCCCGGTCATGGTATGCATCCGCCCGTGCTTTCCCTTTTCCTCTTTCGTTGTTGTTAGGCCTCTGGTTTCTGTGCCTGTATTCTTTATGGTGGGGTAGACTGCATCGATACGGAAGTCTGTGGCGGAAATAAGAGTAGTTCGGGTGGACGGAAGACCGGTGCGGGAGGAATTGGCATCTGTCTGCAGAAACCGGGGGCGATAAAAGGCGTGAACTGTGGAAGTCTGTCTTGACTAGGAGCAATGCCCCCTTGATTCTCTGCGGTGGTTCTTTGGGCCTGCTGGTTCACCTGTTGGCCTCTGATAGGAATGACAGTTCTCTTGATATGCCCTAGCTCCCCCAATGGTGGCATTTGAAGCTATAGGGGTCCACTCTTCCCACTTCCCAAGAGCCACCGCTACCACTAGGCACTCCTCCACTACCTTGCCCTTGATCACGACCCTTTTTGTTATTCCTTTGAGGTCCTCCCCGAAGTTTTTCCCCGGTTGCTCGATCTTGGAGGAAGGCGATGTGCTCTTGCTCAACGAGAGATGGTCTGCCGCAACCAAGTCCTTTGTGACCTTCGATGCCTTAAAGCTACCACCGATCTCCGGATAACACCTTTAAGACCTCTCTCAAACTTTTAAGCACTTCATGCGCTCCGGTTCAATCAAGGAAGGAGCAAAACGGGATGATCCATTGAACTTAGCTTCATACTCCCGCTTTGTCATGTCTCCTTCTGTCAGAGGCCCATGAACTCCATGGCCTTTTCATCTCGATAACTTGGAGGAAAGAATTGCTCATTAAAGAGCGCTTGGTTGTTCCCAAGTCATCCCTACATCTTGCATTCGCCGGATATGCTTCCACCATGCACCGCAAGACCTTCAAACTTGAAAGTTGCAAACTCCACCCAATATTCATTCGGCACCCCCATGGTACTCGGATGCTTATACACCGAGTCAAACCAATACTCGGCTTCCTCGGTCCACCCACGTTAGTGAATACAGGAATCGAGCCACGCCCGGTACTCACGGAAATAGTGTTGTTTTCGTCCTCCAGCGGACGCTTTTTTGAGCTCTAGTAGCCATCCCTTGAAAGGCGGCGACATGGCTTCCATAAATTGCTCATTCGGCATCGCCGTGGATTAGGATTTCTACTTGTGGCGGCATTCTCTTATCCGAAAAGAAAGCTAGACTGCTTTAGTGGTTTCTGATGTCATTCATGTATGCATAATTCCAAACCCTAAGGTTCTAAACCAAGGGCTCGATACCAAGTCTTGTCACGCCCGAAACCGGGGTTGGTGACGAGGAGGCTCGTTTAGAAACTTAAACTTGTTTAAAGGAGAGAGATTAGCAAAATTTTAATTTCATTCAAATCCAAAACATTCGGTATTTCCAAACGAGTCCCCCTTCGATACAAGAGAGATTTAATTTCAAGAACGGTGGTGGAATTTCCAACCAAACCAGTTTAAAACCACGCCACCGGGTACCATATCGAATTCCCACAGTGTGTTTAGCATACATGAATATAATATAAGTAAGTGTGACATCAACCACAATCTAGCAACATTTAAGTTTACAATCCATAATCTCTTATACATGCCCGAAAAATAAAAGATAGAGGGAATACAACTCTTTGCTTCCCAAATCAAGTCCACGACACCGGTGAAAGCTATTTATTCCGCCCCTACTCCCCGCGTCACCAAGGGGTTTAATACATTTATAAACAGGAAAAGGTGAGCGAAAGGCCCAATGGGATATAATTTTATAAAGCATTTAAAATAAAGGCACTCACGGTCCAAGATGTACACTCGGAACCGATCATCCCTTTTTTTGAAAAAGGAAACACTCACATAGTAGAATATGTCTATATAATGAAAATGTACAGCTCATCATACCACTAATCAAGAAGCGGTAAAATGTCTATCTCGTAAAAAGTGCAGAGCCATAGTTCCACTAAACAAGAAGCGGATCCGTACGGGTTTCGGGACCTGCCCCCAAGGATGCGATTCCCACATCCCGATCTCTGAGGCCATCATGCATTGTATCATTCCTTAAATATTTCATCTTAAGAAATTGTTGAGATTTCCGAATCAATTAGGGAGGAATTATCTCTAATATTTTGTATTTATCTTAGGAGGAAAATCCGGGAATATACCGGATCTTTATTTTATTCTTTCCTAGTTTAGTGGGATTGTTTCCTTAGTTAGTTTCAACCTAGGATTAGTCAAAGATGTATTCGTATATATATATGTGTATTGGCTGCTGTCAAGGAATAAGATTGAAATTCATTCTTCCTAAAAATCCTACATGGTATCAGAGCCCTAGGCTCGCATCTCTGGAATTTTTTTTCCTCAGCCCTGCCGCCTCTCACGTCCGGCAGACCTCCTCTTATTCCCTCAGCCCTGCCGCCTCTCACGATTAGGCAGACCTCCTCTTATTCCCTCAGCCCTGCCGCCTCTCACAATCTCTCACGACAGGCTCCTTACTCGCAGTTGTTCTGCTTCTCTATTTTCACTAGGGTTCAATCCACACCTACAATATTTTCCTCATCTGTCTTCTCTCTCTGGACTTCACATAGCCGTTTTTGGTGTTTCCTGAATGACTAAATACGGCATGGCAACTGAGAAGTCCACACCCTCAGCAGAGAGTTCCACCACTGAGGTTACATCCGCAGCCAATTCCCATGGAGGATCCGAAAACACCTCAACCCTCATCACCGGACACAAACTAAATGGCCATAATTACCTACAATGGTCACAATCAGTGATGATGTTCATTTGCGGTAAAGGCAAGGATGAATATCTCACTGGTGAGATTACAATTCCAGGAAACGGAGACCCCAAATACAGGACATGGAAAACTGAAAACCACATGATCATGTCATGGTTGATCAATTCTATGAATAACGAAATCGGAGAAAATTTTCTTCTATACCGAACTGCAAAGGAGATATGGGATGCAGTGAGGGAAACCTACTCTAGCTCGGAAAACATCTCAGAATTATTTGAGAGTGAAGCCGCCCTTCATGATCTACGACAAGGAGACCTCACGGTAACACAATACTACAATACCCTCACCCGTCATTGGCTGCACCTTGATATGTTTGAAGTCCACCCGTGGAAGTGCAGTGAGGATACCAAGCTATACCGGGAGATAGTTGAACAGAAAAGGACCTTCAAATTCCTCCTTGGCCTCAATAAAAATCTGGACGGGTCGAGGAAGAATCATGGGTACAAAGCCGCTTTCCCAAGTATAAGGGAGGCTTTCTCGTGTTCGTCGGGAGGAAAGTAGGAAGAAGCTAATGATGGGCTCTCAAAATTCCGCCCAACTCGAAGGATCCGCCTTGGTTGCTAGAGCACCACGTAACAATTTTTCCGACAACAGGCAAAAAAAAAGGAAGGCCTTGGTGTGATCACCGCCGCAAAACCGGACACACTAGAGAGACTTGGCGAAGATCCACGGAAACCACTTGATTGGAAGCCGTCTAGATCAAACAATGATCGGGAAGGAAGAATCAATGTTGCCGCCGCTTCTGGTGACAAGGAAATATGCACCCTTCCGGTTCACAGTCGAAAACAAATTTCCTTCACAAAGGAACAACTTGAGGTACTCCAGAAGCTACTCAGCCTGAATGTCATGACAAGCAATAAAAACCCGGGTTCTAGTATGCTAGCACATAAAGGTAATCTTTCAAATGCCTTTGCGGTTAATAAATGTCATACAAATCCTTGGATTGTTGACTCAGGAGCCTCAGATCACATGACGGGAGATGCCACTATATTTCACGAGTATAGTCCAAACCTTGAAAACCATACAGTTCGCATAGCAGATGGTTCGTCATCAAGGGTTAAGGGAACAGGGGTGGTGAAACTCACTAAGGATATCACCCTTCACTCGGTGCTTCATGTTCCTAAATTGGACTGCAATTTAATTTCAGTGAGTAAATTAACTCGTGATCTCAATTGTGTGACTAAATTTTTCCCAAATCTTTGTGAATTTCAGGAATTGAGTTCGGGGAAGACGATTGGCAGTGCTGAGGAGTGTTGTGGGCTCTATCTTCTCAAAGATAACATTTCTTCAAGAAGGCAATTTCAAAATGGTGGATTAGTCAAGAGTCAGTCCTGTTTAAACACTAGTGTCAATAAGGATAGTGAAATTATGTTATGGCACTATCGTCTTGGTCATCCCAATTTCATATATCTCAGAAATTTGTATCCATCATTGTTCATCAATAAAAGTCCAAAGTCTTTCAATTGTGAAGTTTGCCAACTTGCTAAACACACTCGTAGTAGTTATCCTAACTCCTCATACAAACCCTCTCGTCCCCTTTGCATTAATTCATAGTGATGTATGGGGCCCCTCAAGAGTAAAAAAATATCACCGGAACTAGGTGGTTTGTGTCGTTTATTGATGATCATACTCGCTTAACATGGGTATTCCTTATGAAAGAAAAATCTGAAGTTGGACAAATCTTCCAAAATTTCAATTCGATGGTGCAAACACAATTCCAAACCAAGATTCAAATTCTTAAAAATGACAATGCCAAAGAATACTTTGAATCAATTCTTGGCACCTATCTCATGAGTCAAGGGATTGTCCACTTAAGTTCTTGCGTTGATACCCCTCAGCAAAATGGGGTTGCCGAGAGAAAGAATAGGCATCTATTAGAGGTGGCTCGGTCCCTAATGTTCACCACTCATGTGCCAAAATACTTCTGGGGGGAAGCCATGCTCACAGCCACATACCTTATTAATCGGATGCCCTCCAAGATTCTTCAGTACCAAACTCCATGTAATGTTGTTCTTCAACATTTCCCACACACTAAATTCATCTCCTCATTAGCTCCAAAAATATTTGGATGCTCTGCCTTTGTTCATATACACACTCAACATCGTGGGAAATTAGATCCTAAATCCATAAAATGTGTTTTCTCGGTACTCCTCACATCAAAAAGGATATAAATGCTACTCTCCCACAACCAAAAGGTTCTACAACTCGATGGATGTGACATTCTTTGAACACCAATCTTTCTTTTCCAAACCTGTAATTCAGGGGAGAATATGAACGAATTCCACTTTGGGATCTTGAATTTTAGCCCTTCCATCTCTACCTATTCCAGTTTCCGGCTCTTTTCCATCTCTCGCCTATTCCGTGTTCCGGCTCTCAAGCACCCACCATCCAACCCGAGAGTCCACCAAGTCTATCCCATACCCGAGACAGTTCCAGTCCAACCCGGTCTAGTCCACCTTTTCAACCTCAACAAAACAATGAAAAGAATAAAGAGGTAATTGTTTATTCCAGGAGAAAGAAGTCTGGCAAGGAGATAGAGCACACAATGCCGCTTACACTAAACCATGAAGCTGATCCGGACTCAATGCCTACACAAGTTCACTCAGGTAAGGATAATTTAGACATTACAATACCTACTATGGAGAATTTAGAGGTTCTAATTGCCTTGAGGAAAGGTGTCAGAACGTGCACGAATCACCCTATTAGCAAATTTGTCTCATATGCAAAACTATCACCATCATACAAGGCCTTTGTGTCTACTCTTGATAGTATGCAGGTTCCCCACACTATTCAGGAGGCCCTCCAACACACAGGATGGAGGAAAGCAAATCAATGATGAAATCCAAGCATTGGAGAAAAATAACACATGGGTGCCGTGGACCTTCCATCAAATAAGAAGACCGTCGGATGCAAGTGGATCTTTACTATCAAACACAAGGTGATGGTAGTATTGAGAGACTAAAAGCTCGACTAGTCGCTAAAGGGTTCACTCGGTCTTATGGAATAGATTACCGAAACCTTTGCTCCCGTGGCCAAACTAAATACCATCGAGTTCTTATTTCACTTGCAAAGAACAAGGACCGCCTCTTCATCAACTGGATGTAAAAACGCATTTTTGAATGGTGATCTTGAAGAAGATGTGTACATGGAAATACCTCCGGATCGAAGCAACCATGGGAAGCAGGAAAGTGTGCAAACTCAAGAAGTCCTTGTATGGACTAAAACAATCCCCTCGTGCTTGGTTTGACAGGTTTGCAAAGTCAGTTGTGAAAAATGGCTTCACACAATGTCGGGCGGATCACACCTTTGTTTGTGAAATTCTCCTCGCACAGACAGAGGGCGGTCTTAATTGTATATGTTGATGACATTATTTTGACAGTGACTATGAGGAGGAATTAGTGAAAGTAAAAGCGTTTTTGGCCAAAGAATTTGAAATCAAAGACCTTGGCAATCTCGTGTACTTTCTCGGAATGGAGGTAGCCTGCTCCAAGCAAGGAATCTTTGTCTCTCAAAGAAAGTATGTCCTAGATCCGCTAAAGGAAACAGTATGCTAGGGTGTAAGCCACCGACACACAATCGATGGATCCAACTAAGAAGATAACAAACTATGACGGAGTTTGCACCAGCTGATGATGGGGAGATACCAAAGACTCGTGAGGACGACTCATCTACCTCTCTCACACAAGACCGACATCGGCTTCCCAAAGAGTGTAGTAAGTCGGTTCATGCACAATCCGGCGGTAAAGAACATATGGAAGCGTGTATCGGATCTTGAGGTACTTAAAATGACACCGTGAAAGGGTATTCTATATAGGAAGACTGAAACCAGACATTGAGATCTACTCAGATGCAGATAGGCGGGGAGATGTGAAGGATCGGAGATCGACAACCGGTTACTTGTGCCTATGTTTATGGAAATCTCGTCACATGGAGGAGCAAGAAACAACCAAGAGTCTCAAGGAGCAAAGCGGTCTTAGTTTAGAGCATTGGCCCTTGGTATTTGTGAAGGAATGTGGTTAAGAAGACTACTCAAGGAAGTGGGGATAACATGTGAGAAGCCGATCAAACTTTTCTGTGATAATCAAGCGACTATATGCATAGCCAAGAATCCGCACATCATGACAGGACTAAGCACATTGAGATTGATCGTCATTTTATCTCGGAGAAGATTAACAACTCAATAATACTGATTGATCTATACCCCGACACAATCTCAAGTGGCAGATATACTCACAAAAGCTCTTCCAAGGACAAGCTTCGAAGGATTGAGTAACAAGCTGTGTTTGTTCAACATTTACAACTCAGCTTGAGGGGGAGTGTTGAGATTTCCGAATCAATTAGGGAGGAATTATCTCTAATATTTTGTATTTATCTTAGGAGGAAAATCCGGGAATATACCGGATCTTTATTTTATTCTTTCCTAGTTTAGTGGGATTGTTTCCTTAGTTAGTTTCAACCTAGGATTAGTCAAAGATGTATTCGTGTATATATATATGTGTATTGGCTGCTGTCAAGGAATAAGATTGAAATTCATTCTTCCTAAAAATCCTACAGAAATGATACGCTTTGAAATCTCATTCCAAAATCATTGGAAAACTTAATAGCATTATTCATGCTATTTCCTTTAAAATCATTTTCTCTTTAAACATGTTTTGTTCTAAAACATTTTCATAGGCCAAAATCATTTAAAATGAGGCTAACAAGGATATGGACAAGAATATCCTACCATTGGATATCAAACCCGGCTAGTCTTGATTCTCCTAGCCTCCGCTTTCCTTAAGCCTTAATGATTGACTTCTCCACTAGCTTTATCACAAAAGCAATATCTTAGGAAGTATTTCTCATTCCTAAAACGAATTAAGGTCAATCATGTTTAATTGTTTCCTATTAGTGTGCCTTTACTCAAATCCAAGTTTCACAATGACTTTATAATTCCATTTAGGGTTCTTTAAAATTTAGAATCCAATCCATAGGTTTGGTTTTCCTATTTAATTTCGCTTTTAAAAACAAGTTTCTAGGGAAATTTCGGCAAAAGATGCCGGCATAAATAGGAAAAATGCCAAACCTGCAATTCAAATCCAATTTCAATATATATCTCCGAATCCATCAAAATCGGGTTTCTAATCAATTAAACAAGTCCAATAACCGAAAATCCCCAAATTTCATCCAATTTCAACAATAATTGTTCAAATCCAAACCCTAACTCAAATTTATTCAAATCTAACCAAAATCAAACTTTCTCAAGCTTATAATTCAATTAGAGAGTGGGTTTCAAAGGGTTTTACCTCAATTTAGTTGATGAAGCTTTGTTTCTCTCGGTTTCTCCCAATTTTTTTTTTTTGTGCTTCCCGGCCAAACCGCCGAGAGAGAGAGAGAGAAAACCCGGAGAGAAAGAGAGAGCAAGGAAGAGAGAGAGGAAGCCAAGAGAGAGAGAGATCCCGGAGGAAGGAGGTGGCATGGGAAGAAAATGGAGAAAGAGAGAGGGAGAGGTGGCCGTGCGTGGGAGAACTAGGGAAGAAAAGAAGAAAAGGAAAAAAGGAAAGGAGAGAGAGGGGTGTTTGGCATTTTGAAGGAAGGAAGGGAGGAAAAGAAGAAAAGAAAAGAAAAAAAAGAAAAAGAAAAATAGAAAAAGGAAAATGTATTAAATTTTAAGTGTATTTTCTAAAAATCTTTGGGGTGAAATTTTAATTACTAAAAATAACTTAAAGTCCCTTTATTAATTGTGAAAATCAAATTAGGCACACTAATAATCCACAGTTTAGCATAATTAAACATGTTTAATTCTAGAGGGCGTTACATTGTGTGTTGCATGGTCTGGACTTTTTGTAAGCGTCATGTATTTAATTACTTGAGCCGTATTCTTTTCTTTTCAGGCTGGAATGCACATATATGCTAGAGCATCTTCTAGGGGTAAACGTGTTCAGGTGATTTCCCTTGCTCCTTCATGTAATCCCATCTTCTCTCTCTCTCTCTCTCTCTCTCTCTCTCTCTCTCTCTCTCTCTCTCTCTCTCTCTAAAATCTGTTATTCTGAACCGAAGGTTGAAAATACTAATGATCGTGTTGACTCAGTCCAATATAGGAGGGAAAAATCATGCCATCATCATGCCTGATGCTAGTGTTGATGCTACTTTGAACGCTCTAGTTGCTGCAGATTTTGGTGCTGCGGGCATGGCACTCAATACTGCTATTTTTGTTGGGGGTTCAATGCCATGGTACTATGTGTTTGCATCAACCTTTTCTTTCTAACTTGTCAGCTTCTTTCTTTTCTTTTCTTTTCTTTCTTTCTTTCTTTCTTTCTTTCCTTTTGTTTTTTAAATATTTGCGTGTGCATGCAAATTTTGTCCTTCTCCCCCTACTCCAAACTTTGGCTTTCCTGTGTTCGTTTTGAACCCTTTTTGAGCTGATCTCTACTCTCTGCCTATTGTTGTACTTATCTTCAGACATTGTGACATAGGGAGAAAGGCAATCTGTAAAATTTTGCTAAAGAAGATCTTTGTAACTGCTATGGACGTGCAATGACTGTAAATATGGGATGTTGTTCCATGTTGTATGTACTGTACCACTTGAAGTATTATTTGAGTTCTTGTAATTTGTCAAATCAGAATCTTGTTCAGATCGGTGCCCAATATTCTTTCCATAGCGTAAATTTGCATTCGTGGTCAGTTTCAGTTTTTATTTATTGTGTGGATTGTCTTGCATAACTACAACATTATGCACAAGGTTTATCTAACTCATGTGCTCTTTTGAATTCTTTCTTTCTGACTTGCGGTTGTTTTTCATTATTCATTCTTCAAAACTCCTGTTTTGCATTATGTCTAATATTGGAATTCCTTGCATTGCATATATAGCCTTACATGTTGATTTTTGAGTTTTTTATAGACTTAATGTTACCATTAAATCTTTTGTTATTTTTGTTATCCGAAAGTAGTTTATAATAATATGTATTAATGTTGGTCGTTTATTCATATATTGTTAGGGAGGGACAACTTGTGGAGCATGTGAAAGCCCTAAAAGTAAATGTGGGGACTGATCCTAACGCTGACATTGGTCCAGTAATTACTAAAGAGGTGTGTAAGCTCCTCCCCAAATTTTGCCAGTTAATCTGCTCTATCAATAAGGAGTCTAACTGACGTCTGAGTTTTTGTTTATGTAAATTGAAATTTTCAGGGTATTAATCTTGACGTCTTGCTTAAATGAAAAAGATAATAAAGTTTAGAAGCTTTTTACTTTCTTGGAATATGCAGGCAAAAGATCGAATTGGCAGATTAGTCTACAACAGTCTTGAGAGTGGTGCTAGACTTCTACTTGACGGGAGAAAAGTTCTGGCAAGTATAGTTTCTCATTTTGTTAATGGTTATAGAAAATTTGAATTACAGTGGTTAAACTAGGCGTCAGATATATACCTTATCCTCTGCCCTCTTGGAAAATTACTTCAATATATGGCAAAACCTTTGAAAGAGGTTTGTCACGAAATTTCTTAGTCACCTTTCAATGGCAATCTCTGCCGATCTCTCATACAAACCCTTGGAAAGATGGAGTTTTTGTTTAAAAGTACGGAACACTAAAGCAAAGTAGCAAACATACTTCTGTTTTTGGTTTTAGTCTTGGACATTAGAGCTTTTGACTTAACTAATAATGGCTAACAAGTCATGCTGTAAAGCGCCTGAACTTACATCGTCAATGTGAGGAACATGGAACCGTTGGTTTTCGCCTATGTGGCTTTGTTATACACTGATCAGAGTTTTTGATAAATGAGTCTGATCATAGCTTCCTTCTTGAGAAGAGTACTTCATTGTCATCTAGTGGCTGCAATTGCTCTTATGAGAAAAGCTTCATGATTGACAAGCACACTAGATTGTTTTTCTTTTTTGCCTTTATTTTATAATAAAGCACACTAGAGTGTTTTTTTGTAATTTGAATTGTTGCTTTTTTTGTTTTCTATCTATTTGGAGGATACTTATCCTCTTTCCCCTTAATTGAGTTTAAATCAATAAAGGAGTTTTTCTTGTCAAAAAAAAAAAAAAAAGAATTAAGTCTTTTGTTTCCTATCAATATAATAATAATAACTAAATTAGAGTTGCTATTCCGTGTGTGAAAAACAAAGTTTTTTTTTTCTTTTTAATCCTCTTATGTCTTTTGGACTGATCGAGTAAACTAAAACAAAGATTATTGTTATTATTGTTTTTTAAAATCCTCTTATGTGTTTTGGATTGATTGAGTAAACTGAAATTTTTTAAGGATTATGATTGTCGTATCAGAATTATTATTGGGATTATCTTTTGTAGAAAAAGGGGGCAGATTGAGGAGGAAAACCAGAGAGTCGTAATCTCTCTTTCTTTCTTATTATTCATAGCATTAGGTTACATTAGGTTAAATAGAGGAGAACAATATCTCCGGTTCCTAGAATTAAGGAACCAGAAAAAGAAAACAAAGCCTAAATCCGGAAATACCTAAAACAGAAAATATTCAAATTCTAATTTCCTGATTCTATGGGATATTATTTCCTAACTTTCCAACACTCCCCCTCAAGTTGGTGCATAGATATCAATCATGCCCAAGATGTTCAAAGTTGTGTCTTGCGAGCCCCTTGGTCAAGATGCCGGTGTTTTTTCTGACTAGAAGGAACAAACGGCATGCAAATATTTCCCGCTTCAAGTTTTTCTTTAATGAAGTGTCGATCAATCTCAATGTGTTTCGTTCGATCATCTTTGAACGGGATTGTGAGCGATACTTATTCTTTGCCTTTGTTGTCGCAAGATAGCTTCATGGAAGTTCCACACTATTCTTGAGTTCTTCTAGGATTACGTATATCCATAACACCTCACAGATTCCTTGAGCCATTGCTCTAAACTCAACCTCTTGACTTTCCCCCCGCAACAACACTTTGCTTCTTACTCCGCCAAGTAACTAAGTTTCCCCACACAAAGGTACAATACCCTCGAGACCTCCTGTCTCAATCGGTAAATACCTCAACACTTCTTTGGTTAGTCTTCTCGAAAAGTAGACCTTTCCCCGGAGTAGATTTCAAGTACCTCAAAATTTGGTAGACCGCCTCAAGATGTTCTTCATAAGGTGCATGCATGAACCGACTTACAACAGCGATACTAGATAAATTAGTTTCCCAACTAATCTTTGGTATCTACCAGTATCAACACGAACACGTCCCTCTTCCCAGAGTTTCATATTGGGATCCATGGGAGTCTCAACCGGTCTACAACCACTCATCCCGGTTTCCTTCAACAGATCAAGAATGTATTTTCGTTGGGAGACAACGATTCCTTTTCTTGAGCGCGCCACTTCCATACCAAGGAAATATCTTAGCGCTCCCAAATCCTTGATTTCAAACTCTAACGCGAGGTTCTTTTTCAGTTTCTCCATTTCAATCACGTCATCACCTGTGAGAATAATATCATCAACATATACTATTAGCACAGCAACTTTTCCTTCAAAGGAGAACTTAAAAAACAAGGTATGATCAGCTTGTCCTTGAGAATATCCTTGTTTTCTGACCGATTGTGTGAACTTCTCAAACCAAGCCCTTGGAGACTGTTTGAGCCCATACAAGGACTTTTTTAGCCTGCACACTCTTGAGCCAAACTTCTCCTCAAAGCCGGGTGGACTATCCATGTACACCTCCTCCTCCAAATCACCATTGAGGAAGGCATTCTTCACATCTAGTTGTTGCAAGGGCCAATCTAGATTAGCAGCAATAGATAAAAGCACTCTTCACGTGTGTTCAATTTTGCAACAGAGCAAAAGTCTCGTAGTAATCGATGCCATATGTCCGGGTGAATCCCTTTGCCACCAATCTAGCCTTGTATCTTTCCACCGAACCGTCTCGAAAGATACTTCACCGTGAAAACCCATTTACAGCCCACGGTAGTCTTTCCCTTTGGCAATGCCTCAATACTCCAAGTATCGTTTCTTTTTTCAAGAGCTCTCATCTCTTCAAACACTGCTTCCTTCCACTTTGGAACTTTTAGAGCCTCCCGTACATTGTTAGGGATTTCTACACTTAATTGAGTGGTAAACGCAACCAGGGATGGAGACAATTTTGAGTATGACACAAATTTAGACAGCGGATGACTAGTACAAGATCTAATTCCTTTACGTAGAGCTATAGGAATTTCATAATCGGAAGACTCAGACTGACTGTTAGGAAGAGGAGGAAAATTACCTAGAACTGACTCATATTTTTGATTTGCCTCAGGTTCAGAATCATGGCTATGCTGTTGAGTCAATTCGTCTTTCCCTTTTTTATGATTCTTCTTCGAGTAAACAATCCCTTTCCAAGTTCGGTCACCTTCCTTGAATCTATTCCCTGTTGCTAACTCAGAATTATCATATTGTGGCATTTCAGTAGGCTGTTCCTTTTCTGTGGTTTCCAAAGATTGTTTTTCAGAATTCTGATTTTCAGATTGATTTACAAATGTAGGCCTAGATTTAAGTGAAACATCACTCACTGTCGAGTAAGGGTATTTTAGGCAGTAAATAGATTAGGAAATAGTTTGAATAATCCCTGATTTTCAGGGATCCTAGAAGTTATTCTTTCCTATTCTTTCTCTATGTAAACTCTATAAATACCTAGCTATGTAAATAGTCAATTAACGGCAATATACAGAGAGATTTTTATCCCTAATTCACGTCATGGTATCGAGCCCTAGGGCTATTTTTCCGGATTTCAAGCCGCCGCCAAGCGGCCTTGATTGTTTTATTCATCCAAATTACCGATCAAAATTGATGCAAAATTCTCAAGAAGTATATTGAAGGGACAGAGTGTATGATTTTTTTTTTGGTTTAAACCGAGTTTGATCAAGTTCGCTACAAAATACTCAAAGAAAGAGGAGGTGCCGCCACTAGAAGAGACCATCTCGATTATTCGTGGAGAAGAGAGTCAAGGAATGTGATGCTAGAAAAGCCGAGTATGGAAGGGTCTCGCCTTTGTGACTAAATGGGAACATCGTGAGAAGAACAAGGAAGATCATCAAGGGAAAACAAAGATAATCTATGGTGTACCCATCGCAAGAAGCCGAGGCATACCAAGGAGAATTGCCCTCCAAGTAGTGAGTGGGGCACACGTGGAAGACAAAGAAAGGCCTCAAGCCCATCTCATGGAGCAACCTAAGGTCAAGTAGGACCGACAAAGAAAGGAGAGAAAGGAGAGGAGGCAGGATTCAAAAAGGACGAGATTGAAAAATTAAGAAATGTTGAATTCCTTGAAAAGCCAAATACCGAGCAAGTTCCTTGGTTCTCTCAGTAAATCAAGAATTTCTTATGGACCCATGCCTCTGAAATTTCTTTGATGATTCTTGGATATTAGATTCAGAACACATGACCCATGCCTCCCAATTTTTCCGAACCTATACCCCTTGTCCGAGTAATAGAAAGATTATTGTAGCAAATGGAGAATTAGCTACCGTGGCGGGGTTTAGGAGAAGTTTATATTACTCCTTCTCGTAGTCCTTAAAATGTCCTACATGTGCCAAAGTTATCACCAATCTTATTTCTGCTCAAAAGCTTGCAACCGATCTTAAGTGTTCTGCAACATTTTTTTGTCTCATTGTGTTCTACAGATCGTGTCTCGGGAGGAAGATTGGACTTGCTAAGGAACGACATGGTCTATATCACTTGGAGATTCCAAAGAAAAACACCAAGAACTTGAACGTGTCCCTTCTCGCCTTCTTCCAATAAAGATGTCATTTGGCTTCACCATTATCGCCTTGGTCATCCGTCGTTTAGAGTCTTACAAATTATGTTTCCACAATTGTTCATAGGATTTGATATTTCCGAGTTTCATTGTGATGTTTGTGAACTAACAAAACATACTCGTGTTTCTTTTCCTATTAATAAAAAAGAAGTGTTTTTCCTTTTCAATTGATCCATAGTGATATTTGGGGTCCATCTACTATTCCTAATGTCTCGGGGCTCGTTGGTTTGTCTCATTAATTGATGATTGCACGCGTGTAACCTGGCTGTTTTTTTCTTTGAAACAAAAATCGATATCACCATATTATTCCTAGCTTCCATTCCATGATCCAAAACCAATTTGGGGTCAAAATAAAAACCTTTAGGTCGACAATGCTAAGGATTATTTCAACCAGGTTCTATCACCCTATTTTCAAAAAGAAGGCATTATCCACACTTCTTCTTGTGTTGATACACCCCAACAAAATGGGATAGGCGAGAGGAAAAATGGACATCTATTAAATGTTACTAGAGCCTTGTTGTTTCATGGGAACACGCCTAAATCCTATTGGGGAAGCCGTCTTAACAGCCACACACATGATAAAATGTTACCCTCACGTGTCCTTAACAACAAAAGCCCTATGGAAATTCTTAAAGTCCACTATCCTCACTTTCGAACCTCCAATGGTCTTATTCCTAGGATATTTGGGTGCAATGTCCACCGCCAAACAGAGGGAAGTTAGACCCCCGTGCAATCAAATGTGTCTTTGTTGGCTATTCATCCACTCAAAAGGGGATCTATCATCCTCCTCATCACGAAAAATTCTACATCTCGGTGATGTTACCTTCTTTGAACATAAATCTTATTTCCCAAGTCCCATCTTGTGGGAGAGAAAATTAATCTTGAAGATGGTACTTGTTCCGAGTCATTTGAGTTTTTGAACCCCTTGATCTTCCGCTACTTCTCGGTCTCCTTTAGTCCTCAATCCGGTCACCCCTCAAAGTCCCGCCCAAGAGTCCGAGCCTCCTTCCAACACAAAACCAACCATACTAGTCAACCACAAGAGTCCGGCTTCCCGGCCAAATTATTGATGTTCATCAAAGGGATCTTCAATAAGAAGGAAAAAAAGCCCCAACCCCGACACAAGTCCATGAGGGCATGGTGAGTACAGATTACCTGTAAACACCGAAACAAATTAAGCCTCAACCGATGACTCCCATCCGCCCATTGCCAAAAAACAACCCCGGAATGTACCAAGAGGCCACTATACCCACTCTCCCATTATGTCTCACCTAAACGCCTATCATCATCCCACCAGAAATTTATAGCGAGCCTGAACACAATCGCTATACCAAATACACTTTCTGAGGCATTGTTAAAGGAGGAATGGAGAAATGCTATGAGAGAGGAATTAGAGGCACTGGAAAAGAACCGAACATGGGAGATAGTGGAGAGACCAAGAGGAAAGAACATCGTTGATTGCAAATGGGTATTTGCATTGAAGTATAAAGCCGATGGATCTCTCGAGAGATACAAAGCAAGGTTAGTAGCAAAAGGATACACTCAGACTTATGGGGTGGATTATCAGGAAACATTCGCTCCGGTGGCAAAAATGAATACGGTGAGGATTTTGGTGTCATTAGCAGCCCATTTTGACTGGCCATTGTTACAATATGATGTGAAAAATGCTTTTCTACATGGAGACCTTTTGAGGAGATATATATGAAGATCCCACCAGGATTTGAGGAGAATAAAGCCGGGGACAAAGTTTGCAAGCTTAAGAAGGCTCTATATGGGCTAAAACAAATCCCCTAGAGCATGGTTTGGGAGATTTGCTAGAGTAATGAAGGATTCGGGGTATAGGCAAAGTCAAGGGATCACACGTTGTTCTTTAAACATTCGGCCTCGGGGAGTGAATTACTTGTGTATGTTGATGATATCATCGTAATCAAGAATGATGAGAAGGAGAAAGGAGACTTAAAAAGAAGGTCGATTCAGAATTCGAGATAAAGGAACTTGGGAGGTCAAGTATTTTCTGGGATTGAAGTGGCATACTTAGACAAGGTATCTTGGTATCCCAACGAAAGTATGTGACTGATTTATTAATAGAGACTGGAAAGGCTGCTTGTAAACCGGCTGCCACTCCTATGGACTCAAACCAAAAATTAAGCGAAGCAAGGGAGGAACCACCAGTGGACAAGGGAATGTATCAAAGGCTAGTTGGGAGACTCATATACCTTACACACACTCGGCCAGATATAGCTTATGCAGTAAGCGTAATCAGCCAATTTATGCATGATCCAAGGAGTCCCACCTTCAGCGATACTACACTACTTAAAGGGTAATCCCGAAAAGGGATCTTGTACAAGAGGAATTCTCGCTTTGACCTTAGAAGCTTACTTATGCAGTTTCAATAGTGGATAGACGATCAATTATGGGCTCTTCACATTTCTTGGTAATCTAATAACGTGGAGAAGCAAAAAGCGTAATGTTGTGGCGAGGTCATCCGCAGGTTTCATTGCTCAAGGAATGTGAATTACTTTGGTGAAGATTATCCTAGAAGATTTGAGAGTCAAGTGGGAAGAACCTATGAAACTCTATTATGCGACAACAAGTCAGCAATCAGCATTGCTCACAACCCTATTCAACATGATAGGACGAAGCATATTGAGGTTGATAGACACTTCATCAAAGAGAAGTTAGAAGAAGGACTCATATGTATGTCCTATGTTCCCTCGGGGAGTCAACTAGCAGATGTATTAACAAAAGGATTGAATGGTCCTAATTTTCATGATATTGTAGCCAAGCTGGGAATGGAAGATATTCATTCCTCAGCTTGAGGGGGAGTGTCGAGTAAGGGTATTTTAGGCAGTAAATAGATTAGGAAATAGTTTGAATAATCCCTGATTTTCAGGGATCCTAGAAGTTATTCTTTCCTATTCTTTCTCTATGTAAACTCTATAAATACCTAGCTATGTAAATAGTCAATTAACGGCAATATACAGAGAGATTTTTATCCCTAATTCATGTCACTCACAATAAGAGGAGTTTCAACCAATGGATCTTGGCCATTTATTGTAGGTGCAGAGGTACTTGTTTCAGAAAGAAACACATCATCTGAGAGAAAAAAACTCACCAGAATTAACAAATGAATCTTCCTTAAAGTTCTCCCCCTGAAGATGAATTTCTTTAAAGAATGGTTGTCTTTCAAAAAACGTCACATCCATGGTGACAAAAGATTTTTTTGTTACCGGGTCAAAACACTTATATCCTTTCTGAGTTGGGGAGTAACCAATGAAGACACATTTTATAGCTCTGGGTTCAAGTTTTCCAATTTTCCTATGTTCATGAACAAATGCTGTACAGCCAAATATTTTTAGAGGCAAATCACCAAAGTCCGAAATTGGAAAACAGGTTTTAAACACTTGGAAAGGAGTTTGAAATTTCAAAACTTTGGAGGGCATTCTGTTTATTAAGTAAGCAGCGGTTAGAACTGCCTCTCCCCACAAATACTTAGGAACTTTAGTTGAAAAAAGTAATGCACGAGCCACCTCCAACATATGTTTATTTTTCCTTTCAGCAATGCCATTCTGTTGAGGTGTATCTGTGCAAGAACTTTGATGAATTATTCCTTTTTCAAGGAAAAAATTTCCCAAGATAAGATTAAAATACTCCTTTCCATTATCACTTCTAAAAACTTGTATATTAGTATGAAATTGAGTCTGCACCATATTGTAAAAGTTTTTAAAAACTTGTTCGGCCTCTGATTTTTCTTTTAATAAATATACCCAACAAAGTCGAGTATGATCATCAGTAAAAGTGATGAACCATCTCTTTTTAGAGGGTGTACTTATCTTATTAGGACCCCACACATCACTGTGAATAATAGTGAAAGGTTTTTATGGTTTATATGGTTGTGAAGAAAAGGATGTACGGTGATGTTTTGCAAATTCACATATTTCACAATGAAACAAAGAAGGATCTTTATTGCCAAACAACTTAGGAAACAAATGTTTTAAATACTTGAAACTTGGGTGGCCTAATCTTAAATGCCATAACATAATATTATTAGTAGAAACGGAAATAGATTCAAAACAGGAACTTATTTGTTGAGATTGTTGCCTCGATTCAGATCCATCATCAAGGAAATAGAGTCCTCCACTGCTTAGCATCGCCAATCATCCTCCCCGAGATCAAATCCTCAAACACACAATGAGTTGGGAAAAATTAGTTTGACAGTTTTGATCACGAGCAAGTTTATTGACAGAAAAGGTTACAAGAAAGTTTAGGAACGTGAAGGACATCATGGAGAGTGAGTAACGGAGACACTACAATAGAACCTTTTCTGCGATGGTCGAAAGAGAACCATCTGCGATTTTAATTTTCTGATTACCTGCACAAGGACTATATGAAGAAAAAAGGTTTGACACCCCTGTCATATGATCAGTTGCACCTGAATCAATGATCCAGGTACGATCAGGGTTAATACTAATGAGGGCTGCTTTTCGGTAATTACCTTTTTGAGCTAAGGAGCAAGATGGAGTTTTCTGAGGCTCAAGAAGTTTGTACAGTTGGTCTATCTGTTCCTTGGTGAAAGGGAATGAGCTTGAAGAAGACTGCTGCTCTTGATCCGAGACACTAGCCTGAAGTGCACGTCCATCTCTGCCTGGCTTCTTCTTCCAGTTTTGAGGCTTGCCATGAAGTTTCCAACAGGTTTCCCGTGTGTGCCATGAGCGTTTGCAGTGGTCGCACCATGGCCGTTCAGAATGCCTCCCCTCTTTCTTCACTTCCTCTTGAAAACCCCGAGTTACGAGGGCAGAGCTTTCTACTTCTGGATTATTAGTAGAAGGGCTGAATTTGCTACTAAGCATCACATTCTGCCGTGCTTCTTCTCTCCGAACATCTGAGAAAGCCTCACGAATTGTTGGCAGAGGCATCTTTCCTAAAATTCTGCCACGTACCTCATCTAACTCCTTGTTTAGCCCAGCCAAGAACATAAAGACACGATCATTTTCTTGTCGTTTCATGAAACGAACACTGTCATTCGTGCACTCCCAGAAATCATCATGACATAGATCTAACTCCTGCCACAAGGTCATCAATTCGTTGTAGTATGAAGTCACATCTCGGTCACCCTGTCTTGCACGCCATAGTTTGGATTTTAATCCAAAAATCTGCGAGGAATTCTCCAAATCAGAATACATTTCCCTGACTGCTTCCCAAACATCTTTGGCTGTCGGGAGAAAAATGAAGGGCTTTCCAATTGCGGGTTCCATCGAATTTACCAACCACGCAATAATCAGGGAATTTTCTGATTTCCAGTTTTTGAAGGCCGAATCTCCATCTGCAGGTTTTGTCACTTCTCCTGTCAGATATCCAAGTTTCCCTTTGCCATCCAAGATCAATCGAACAGTTTGCGACCATTCCGTGTAGTTTTTTCCATCTAGACGGTGAATACTCAGTTGGAGTGAATTTGTGGACCCCTCCGTGCCATTGAATGAGATGGAGGAGTTTAGGTTTGAACTCGCAGTTCTTTCTGGAGCCGCACTCTCCCCTGGCGCCGCTGAGTCCTTGCTGGCTGCACCGGTTAGTGCTGTCTTCCATGAATTCTGCTGGCCTGCCATCGAAGAACCCTAGATCGGAGCCTAAGGCTCTGATACCATGTAGAAAAAGGGGGCAGATTGAGGAGGAAAACCAGAGAGTCGTAATCTCTCTTTCTTTCTTATTATTCATAGCATTAGGTTACATTAGGTTAAATAGAGGAGAACAATATCTCCGGTTCCTAGAATTAAGGAACCAGAAAAAGAAAACAAAGCCTAAATCCGGAAATACCTAAAACAGAAAATATTCAAATTCTAATTTCCTGATTCTATGGGATATTATTTCCTAACTTTCCAACATCTTTTGTCATTTATCTCAAGGCTTTTCATGTTTTAAATTCAGCATTATCTTTATTTTGGGAATGAGATTTGTTTACAAAGTAGCAATTAAATTGCTTTAGGTTTGGCTCCTATAATTAGGACACCTTATGTTAAGTTTTTGTAGAATATTCTATTTTTTTGCTATAGAATATGCTTATTTATTTCCTAGAATAGCTCTGTAAATGACAGTAGGCCTTGGTGATATGTTACCCGATTTCCTTATATTAGAATTTTCCTCTTTTTTGTAGTTACTGAAATTAGGATATTCGGTAGGATAGTTTCCCTAATTACTAGATGAACCTCCATCTATAAGAAGGGTTGTAATATACGTTTCTAAGCAGAGGAATAAAGTTAATCTTCTCCAATTTCCTCATGGTATCAGAGCCTCCTCCGATCACCAAAAAATCCTAGGGCTAAAACTGCCGTCCCTCCCCGTCCGTACAAGTCCGAACAGCGCGTCCGTACAAGTCCGTACGCTCCGGAATGGCCACAGAGAAACTCGGTTCCTCCTCCACAACATCTTACGTCACCTCTCATCAAGATTCCATTGTCTCCAACCCCAGTGGAATGTCAGACGACAGTCAAATCCTCATAACAGGATACAAACTCAATGGGAACAATTATCTCCAATGGTCCCAATCTGTGATGATGTTCGTATGTGGCAAGGGAAAAGATGACTACTTATCTGGTGTAGTTGCTCCTCCAAAGGCAGATGACCCAAAGTTCAAAATCTGGAAATTAGAGAACATTATGGTTATGTCATAGTTAATTAATTCCATGACCAACGAGATAGGAGAAAATTTCCTTCTTTATGGAACAACAAAAGAAATCTGGGAAGCAGTAAGAGAAACTGATTCAAACAAGGAAAATACTTCAGAGTTGTTTGAGATTGAAAGCATTCTTCATGATTTGCGGCAAGGAGATTTGACCGTGACCCAATACTTCAACACACTCACACGGAATTGGCAATAGGTGGACATGTCCGAAGAACACTCATGGAAGTGTCCTGAAGATGGAATCAAGTATAGACAAATAGTTGAGAGAAAAAGGGTGTATAAATTCTTATTTGGGCTCAACAAAAACCTTGATGAAGTTCGAGGAAGAATTCAAGGGATGAGACCTCAACTCAATCTCCGAGAAGCATTTTCTGAAGTACGGAGAGAAGAAAGTAGGAAAAAGGTAATGTTGGGGACTCAAACTGCCACATCTTAGTTGGAGAATTCTACCCTAGCTGTTCGTGGGCCATAAAATTACATTAATGACCACAAGCAAAAAAGGGAGCGACCATATTGTGAACATTGCCGAAAGCCTGGTCACTCTAAAGACACATGTTGGAAGATCCACAGGAAACCAACATATTGGAAGCCCTCACATCCACAAAACAGATAGAGTCGAGGCAACACTGCTACCAGGGAAAAAATTCAGCACCAGCCGAGCCAAGTCCTTTCGACAAGGAGCAATGGGAGATTTTGAAGCAATTGATCAAGCAATCACAAACAAGAATAGTTGAGTCCACCATGACTATTGGAACCGGATTCGTAGCTCAAAAAGGTAATTCCATCAATGTCTTGAGTGTTAGGAAAGATAATTTGAATTCATGGATTGTGGATTTAGGAGCATCATATCATATGACTGGAGATAGAGGAGTCCTAACAAGCTTCAATCCTTGCCATAAGAATATGACAGTCAGTATAGCAGATGGGTCACTTTCCAAAGTGATTGGAACCGGATCAATAAAAATTTCAAAAGACCTAACACTCAATTCTGTCCTTTTAGTGCCTCAATTAAACTGCAATTTGTTATCTGTCAGTAAACTTACTCGAGACCTAAATTGTGTCACTAAATTCTCTCCAAACTCTTGTGAATTTTAGGTCTTGGACTCGGGAAAGATGATTGGCAATGCTAAAGAGTGCTCGGGGCTCTATCTACTTGAGGCGAATGATTCTTCTAAAAGGAAATATCACAATATTGATTGTTTAGTGTCTGTAAGTCAAAGTCCAATTTCTATTTTTCATTCAAAAAGGGATAGTGCAATAATGCTTTGGCACTATAAGTTAGGACATCCAAATTTTATGTATCTCAAGAAACTTTTTCTATCTCTTTTCAATAATAAAAATCCGAATGAGTTTCATTGTGAAGTTTGTCAGTTTGCAAAACATGTTCGAACTTCCTATCCTAACCTATCCCACAAAGAATCACAACCCTTTTCGTTAGTTCACAGTGACGTGTGGGGACCATCTAGGGTCACAAATATTACCGGATCTCGTTGGTTCATAACATTTATAGATGATCACACCAGACTTACATGGGTTTTCCTAATGAAAGAAAAATCAGAGGCATGTCCGATATTCAAAAAGTTCAATACTATGGTTTAAACCCAATTTCAAACCAAAATACAAATTTTGAAAACGGACAATGCAAAGGAATATTTTGCATCCATTCTTAGTGATTATCTATTAAGCTAAGGGATTGTTCATCTAAGCTCCTGTGTTGACACGCCTTAACAAAATGGTGTAGCCGAAGAAAAAACAGACACCTCCTAGAAGTAGCCCGATCCCTCATGTTCTCTACACATGTACCAAAACAATATTAGGGGGAAGCCATGCTTACCGCAACTTGCCTCATTAATAGAATGCCCTCTCGAGTCCTAACCTTCCTAACACCATGCCAAATACTACTCAAAACTTATCCAACCACCCATCTCATATCCTCCATTCCTCTCAAAATGTTCGGATGTTCTGCATTTGTACATATCCCTAGCCAACACCAAGGAAAACTTGATCCTAGACCATTAAGTGCATTTTCTTAGGGTATTCTTCTCACCAAAAGGGGTATAAGTGTTACTTTCCTGCCACAAAGAAATTCTACAATTCCATGGATGTTGCCTTTTTTGAGCATCAACCATATTACTGCAAATCTGATATTCAGGGGGAGAACAGTTTCACACAGGAATACCAGCTTTGGGATCTCGATATGGAAATCAGTGCCCTAGATGATTACCACACCTCACCAAATCCGGTCAACACCCAGCCTAAGTCACCTCCTGTTTTTGCTCACCAAAATGAACCGAGTGGACTATACTTGGATCCACCTACCGAGTTACCTGAACCTCCAAGACCTTCTTCTCGTAACATTATTCAGCCTATCTAAAACAGTGAACTCCCAAGTCTCCTGAGTCTTCGTTCCCCAGATATAACTCAATCCAAGAACAACAAAGATCTCATCACCTATTCTAGAAGGAAAAAGAACCAAAGTGAGATAGAGCAACAAGTACCTCTCGAGCAAATTCAACAATTGGACCCGGATTTGAGATCAAAAGCTCCACAAGGTAATCCTGATCCCGAATCGTCTAAGGATAGTGACCTACCTATTGTAGTGAGAAAGGGTGTTAGAGAATGCACAAAACACCCAATCTATAATTTGTGTCATATTAGGGCTTATCTAATAAATATAGGGCATTTGTGGCAAGTTTGGATCATACTTAGATTCCTAAATCCAGACAAGAATGGGAGGCGGTTGTCAATGAAGAAATTCGTGCATTGGAAAAGAATGGAACATGGAAAGCATCCTGTAGGCTACAAATGGATCTTCACCGTCAAGTACAAAGAAGATGGAAGTATTGATCGATTCAAGGCTTGGCTCGTTGTACAAGGATTCACACAATCCTATGGAATCAACTATGAAGAAACCTTCGCTTTGGTAGCCAAGCTGAATACAGTTCGAGTTCTCCTGTCTTTCGCTGCAAATTTAGATTGACCACTCCACCAATTAGATGTCAAGAATGTGTTCCTCAACAGAGACTTAGCTGAAGAAGTGTACATGAATATTCCTCTTGCATTTGAGACATAAGCAACAGTTAACAAAGTCTGCAAGTTGAGAAGATCTTTGTATAGACTCAAACAATCACCAAGGGCTTGGTTCGACAGATTTACAAGAGTGATCAAGCAGTATGGTTATTCACAATGTTAGACATATCACACACTCTTTATTAAACACTCACCCGAAGGGAGGGTTGCCATTCCTATTGTATATGTGGATGATATTATTTTAACAGGTTATGAGCAGGAGATCAACATTCTCAAGGACCTGCTCGCTAAAGAATTTGAGATCAAAGACTTGGGAAGCCTTAAGTACTTTCTCGGGATGGAGATAGCTCGATCAAAAGCAGGCATTTCAGTCTCTTAAAGGAAATATGTTACTTTTAAAAGAAACAAGAATGCTTGGATGCAAGCCAACATATACTCCCATGGACTCAACTACTAAACTAGGAACCAAAGAAGATAGTGCACCAGTTGATAAAGGTAGATGTCAAAGACTTGTGGGAAAGCTCATATATTTATCACACACAAGACCTGACATCGGTTTCTCTGTTAGTACGGTAAGTCAGTTCATGAATAATCCAAATGAAAAAGCATATGGAGGTAGTCTATAGGATCCTAAGGTATTTAAAACTAACACTCGGAAAAAGCTTGTATTTTAGGTCACCAGACAAAGATATCAAGATATACAATGATGTTGATTGGGCTGGATCATTAAGAGACCGAAGATCAACCTCTGGCTAATGCACCTATGTATGGGGAAATTTAGTTACATGGCGAAGTAAGAAACAATCTGTTGTGTCAAGGAGCAGTGCAGAAGCCGAATTTAGAGCTATGGCGAATGGTATATGTGAAGGAATGTGGCTGAGAAGACTTCTAAAAGAGTTGAGGATCATGATTGAAGAACCTATGAAGATGTTCTGTGACAATCAGTCAACTATTAGTATTGCGAAGAATCCAGTGCATCATGATAGGACAAAGATTGATCGCGACTTCATAAAAGAGAAGATAGAAGGAGGAGTAATTAAGTTACTACATATGCCAACTTGTCTTCAAACAATTGTCATTCTTATTAAAGCTCTACCGAGGAAGAACTTCGAAGTCTTGAGCTCCAAGCTAGGCCTAATCAATATTTACAGCCTAGCTTGAGGGGTAGTGTAGAATATTCTGTTTTTATGCTATAGAATATGCTTATTTATTTCCTAGAATAGCTCTGTAAATTACAGTAGGCCTTGGTGATATGTTACCCGATTTCCTTAGATTAGAATTTTCCTCTCTTTGTAGCTACTGAAATTAGGATATTCGGTAGGATATTTTCCCTAATTACTAGATGAACCTCCATCTATAAGAAGGGCTGTAATATACGTGTCTAAGCAGAGGAATAAAGTTAATCTTCTCCAATTTCCTCTGTTTTTTTTATTAATAAAATTATCCTTAAGAGTTTTACCCAAATTTTTTTTCCTCTGATCTGTGTATATGTTTTATGTTTCCTCTGGATGGATTTCTCATCCGTTTAAAAACTTCATTTGTAAAGTTCTTGTTTTATTAATGAAGTTTCATGGTTTCTTATAAAAAAATTTTGGAGTGCGATTCTTGGTATTCATTAGAATCAACGAGTTTGTTTCTATCTCTATTGTCTAGGCATTCGTGAGTGAATCAACAGGTTAGTAGATGCCTTATTTTCTGGTATTTTAGTCGAATCAGCAGATTTTAGGAAGGTTGTGTCCTTTTCTATGTGGATCTTTCTCGTATGCTTGCCTTCTGGAATCATCGTGAATGTGAGGCTTACTCTCTTGTCATATTGATATAGCTACAATGACTTTCTCTGCTGGCCTTTGTCATACTATTTGTCCTTTAACCATTGATAGTATGTCTATTTTACTGTCTTTTGCTATGAAATTTTTATTTTTCAGTGCTTTCATTGTTCTTTTAACGTGCATTATTGCAAAGGTTTTGATGGAGATTATGATATTAATTAGTTTAATATATTTAGTTTTATTTAATTAGACGTTATGCAATTAGTTTCCCATTACAGAGTTTCTTTATTTTGTTTTGATTTAGCTTCCTAACTTTTTATTTTTTTGCTTATAATTATGGTAGTTTCACTTTCAATTGAGGAGACAGTTAATGATTATTGGTTTTCTTGCTCTTGATAGGCGCGTGCCCACATGCGCGTACACACAGACATATATATTCGAATAGATTTCATTTCTATCTTGCTTCTATTCTCTCTTCTCTATATTCTCTCTTCTCTTGGTCCTAGATCAGTTTGTATCAGAGCTCGAGTCGAATGAATGTCTAACTTGCTCAACTTATTGACCTTGTGACCAAGATATTTGATGACTTCCATGAATTATGAAGGGGATTGTTCCACTGCATTGTCCTCCTCCAAATAATGTTTCATCCCATGCCTTTAATGTTTCTCAAATATGTTTGCTTCCTAACCCGCCTAGACCTTGTGAATCTACCATATTGTTTATTATCAAGAGATATCTCATAGAAACCTTTTTGATTTTGATATGGACTTTCTTCCTAATAGAGTCGATCCAAATTTTTGAGAGTTGTTTAATTACCATGGTGATCTGAAATTGAATATTTTGTTATCTCTACGGCAAGAATTTTCTACGATCAATATCTAGCTTCTACGGCTTCTTTCTATCAAATTGAAGATGTTTTGTGTTTCCAATTGTTGCTTTATGATTCTTCGAGTTTTCCCTTGCCAGAGTGGGGTACTTTTTGTCAGGGGAAAATGGAGAGTACGATATTAATTAGTTTCAGTATTTAGTTTTTTTCCTTCTCACAGCTCTACTTTTAGAGGAAAGCTCTTCCTTTACATGTAATTATTTTTTGATAATCAATATATAGTTTCTTGTTTCAAAAAATTAGTTTTAATATTTAGTTTTATTTAATAAGAGATTTATGTTATTAGGTTCATTTCTAATTACGTAGTTTCTTTATTTCGTTTTCGGTTAGTTTTCTAACTTGTTATTTGGTTTGCTTATAAATATGACAATTTGTAATTTTAATATAGAGAATGGTCAATGAATGAATATTATTGAGATTATTGGTTTTCCTCCTATTAAGTTCTTGTTCTCTTTAGAATCCTTTGTTTTCTTTCCTTGGTTCTATTTCTCTCTTTAGTGGTTCTGTTTCACTGTCTTCATTCTCTTTTCTCTCTATATTCTTTCTCTTTTATCTTGGTTCTACATAAGATTTTCCTAGATTTGGAGTTTGCTTTCTTCTGATACTTTTTTACTGTTTATTCGTAGGTTCCGGGATACGAGAACGGGAATTTTGTTGGTCCTACAATCTTGTGTGATGTGACAACCAACATGGATTGCTATAAGGTACTTTATCTCATTCCCTTACCTTTAATTTTCTTGATGAATGGACTTGGTTAATTATGATTCTCAGTGGAGAAGAATTGAACCAAAGATATTGGAAGTGTTGACAACATTGAATCTTGTGTTTAGCAGGAAGAGATTTTGGGACCTATTCTTCTGTGTATCCAGGTAATTGCTATTCTCTCTCTCTCTCTCTCTCTCTCTCTCTCTCTCTCTCTCTCACTTATGTGTCAGTGATAGAATTGCCGAATGGATTCAACAAAACTCAGCAACAGAGAAAATAGAGAAGAATAGTGTTCGATCAAGAAGAAATCTGAACTGTATTGATGGGAAATAAGAAGGAAAATACAGGATAGGGGGTTTTTGCGAGACCCCTGCTCTTCCTAGAGCTAAAAGCTCGTCTTCAGATTCACCGAGAGAAAAGATCGATACCCTCCCTACTACTCTCTTCTCATTTTATTCACTTTCTTTTAACAACTTTCTAACAGAATTCTCTTTCGATTCTAGAACCTCCTAACTCACGCTGACCTCATGACCTTCCTACTGCACTAATCATGCCTCACTCATAACGGCCTTAGCCAACTCATCATTCCCCTTGCCCCTTGTCAGCTTAGTTTGCTTCTCCTCACTTTCTGCCAACTCAGCTTGCTTTGTATTCTCACTGCCTTCGGTCAACTCCAACACTGGGTTAAAATTAGCCACTTACGAGCATAAGTCTTATAGGAGCCTCCCCCCCAAAGTTTCACCTTGTCCTCAAGGTGGAAGTGAGGGAATTGGGTGTTGATAACATCGTATAGCTCCCAAGTGTCATCGTGTGGTGACAAGTGCGCCCAGCGGATAAGAACTTCTAATTCGGTGTTCAATCTTTGGACGCACCCGCAAGAGCTCCGCGGGTTCAGCTAACTCCAGGTCAATATTGAGTTGTGGGGGCAGAGAAGAGGTAGTGTGGCCTTGTCCAACTACTCGGCGAAGCTGGGACACATGGAAGACCAAGTGGATCATCGTCGAGGCTAGCAAACGCAAACGGTAGGCAACTGCCCCAATCCGTGCCTCTACCTCATAAGGGCCATAGAATCTTGGTGCTAACTTCTCATTGCAGTGTTGTGCAAGGGACTTCCTTCGATATGGTTGCAATTTGAGGTACACTAGACCCCCCACAGAGAACTGCTCGTCCTTGCGTTTTTTATCAGCAGCTGACTTCATCTTTTGTTGTGCTCGCAGCAAATTTTGCTTAAGCAAGTCCAGCATAGCAACCCGCTCTTCGAGTTGGTGGTCCATCGAAGCTACCAAAGACAACCCCGAGCCATATTGGACCAACAAAGAGGGATCACGCCCATAGAGGATACGAAAGGGAGTCACGTGAGTGGCAGTGTGGTATGAAGTGTTGTACCAGTACTCGGACTATGGCAGCCACTTTGTCCACCGTGTCAGTTCGTTCGAAAGAAAGAACCTCAAATATGTCTCAATGCACCGGTTCAAAACCTGTTTGTCCATCAGATTGAGGGTGGTAGGTTCTACTTTGTTTCAGCGTAGTGCCCTGGAGTCAGAAAAGCTCATTCCAAAAGAGACTCAGGAAGATGCAGTCTTGATCCGAGACGATAGAACAAGAATTCCATGCAGCGCATATCTCACACACAAGCTGTCACAACCTTTGATTTATCAGCCGCCACCCCGTCACCAGATATGATGTGGCCCAAATATTCTAGTGATCATTGTCCAAAACAACATTCCTTTGCGCTGGCAAAGAGCCGGTGTTTGTTCAGCTCTGAGAGCACTAGCCCAAATGCTCAACATGTTCCTCCATGGTGCGGCTATAGAAGAGGATATCGTCAAAGAATACTACACGAATTTGCGGAGATAGGCATGGAATACTCCGTTCATTAAGGCTTGAAAAGTAGTTGGCGCATTCCTTAAGCCTAAGGGCATTACCAAGAAACTCGTAATGCCTTTCATGTGTACGAAAGGTCGTCTTCGGCACGACCTTGCCTATTACTCGAATCTGGTGGTAACCGGATTTTAAATCTATCTTCAAGAAGATGGTTGCATAATGCAATTCATCTGTCATCGGAATCGGAAACATGTTCGGAACCACCGGAATCAGAAACATGTTCGGAACCATTTCCCTATTCAAAGCCCTATAATCCCCACAATCTCCAACTGCCGTCCTTTTTTTTTTTCACCAAAAGAACAAGGCTCGAAAATGGACTCACACAAGCTGGATAATATTTGCAGCAAGCATCTCTTGTACTAACCTTTTGATCTCAAATTTCTGCGCCTGGGGATACCGGTAGGGGCGGACGTTGATTGTTGATGTGCCCTCCTTTAAAATGATGGCGTGATCTTCACTTGGGACAGGGGCAAAGTCAATGGCATGTGGAACACGGCTACCAAGTGGTGTAACACCTCTTCCAATTCCTTCGGAACCTCCCGTCTCTCCTCTTCCCATGCTTGGTCCTCCACAACCAAGTTACTAAATTCCCGTAACATCCCCTGCCCTTCCTGTTTCAAAGCCTTCCACATGGCTTTTAGCGAAACAACCGACTTTCCCAAGCTCGGATCACCTTGCAAAACGACCTATAGTCCCCGATTTTGAATCTCATTGTCAGCGTCTTCCAATTGATGTGGATTGCTCCCAGTGTCTCCAACCACTTCACACCCAGGATTCCAAGCTCTAGAGGCAAGAAGTCCTTCACAACTTCAATCAACTGTAGCAAGAGGACCACTCCCCGATAAATCCCTTCCCCCTTCACCGACAAACCAGTTCCCCTAATCACCCCCGTATTCCTCCATCGCATCCATCAGAATCTCCAAATATTTAACGAGATCTGCAACGATAAAGTTGTGTCGCACCGTTATCGATCAATACCACAACTTCCTTCATTCAGTGGTGGACGGGCCTTTGGTCCATGGGCCTGAATGATAGGATTAGGTCTTATTGGGCCGCAAGTGTTGATTTATATCCTTAACCTATCGGGCCATTTCCAATATCCTCCCAAGCCCAACGGGCTTCAGCATCCGGATCTTGGCCCGGACACAAATTGGTTCTTCAGTACTTGCTTCGACACATCAGATATTGGCGCGGCGAAGATTTCGAACTGCTAGCGATACTCCCGGACAGTCGTCTCCTGCTGCAGGGCCATGAATTTCTCGCAAGGACTGCCATCTTGAGTCAGTCGGAACTGCTTCATGATCTGCATCTTCAATTTGGCCCAGCTACGGAATGCCCTCCGACCATCCTACCACTGGAACCAGGCGAGTGCATCACCATCCAAACTCAGCACCACCGCCTCGAGTTTCTCTGCCTCCCTTAAACGGTTCGTGGAGAAGTATCGTTCAGCCCAGAAAATCCACCCATCCAGATTCGTTCCCTCGAAGCCTGGAATCCCGATTTGCTGAGTTGGCACTCTACGCGTTGAGCCCCTTCCTCACCCGTACCTTCGTTCCTGTCTCCACTCCTTTCAATTGCCGACAACTGGACTGTTGGTGAACCAGTGGCTGCTGCTGATCTGCCTTGCTCAGAATCGGTCTAGTGGCGCAGCAACTCCTCGAGCTTACCAAGAACAACCTTCAAGCTCTGCTCAATCTTCGGTATCTTCTGCAACTCCCTTCTGTAACTCTCCATATCTTTCTGCACTTCTTCACGGATTCCCTCACTCTTCTCGTGGGACTTCGTCGGTGGCGCTATCCAGGCCAGTGCTCTGATACCAATTTGATAGGAATTGGTTCAACAAAACACAACAACAGAGAAAATATAGAAAAATAGTGTTCGATCAAGAAGAAATCTGGACTGTATTGATAGGAAATAAGAAGGAAAATACAGGATAAGGGGTTTTTGAGAGACCTCTGCTCTCCCTAGAGCTAAAAGCTCGTCTAAATTCAGATTCGCTGAGAGAAAAGATTGATACCCTCCCTACTACTCTCCTCTCGTTTTATTCACTTTCTTCTAACAGCTTTCTAACAGAATTCTTTCTCGATTCTAGAACCTCCTGACACACGCTGACCTCGTGACCTTCCTACTGCACTAATCATGCCTCACTCATAACGGCCTTAGCCAACTCATCATTCCCCTTGCCCCTTGTCAGCCTAGCTTGCTTCTCCTTCTCACTTTCTACCAACTCAGCTGGCTCTGCATTCTCACTGCCTTTGGTCAATTCCAACACCTGGCTAAAATTAGCCCCACTCTTGTTGCCTCTCCTTTTACGAGCATAAGTAAATCTGATAGGAGGCCTATCAGTCAGTAAGTAATTTGGTCATTTTATGGTGCAAATGAAAAGTTGATTGATTACAAAGCTTTGTTTTGTCTCGTGACAAACAGGCTGACAGCTTAGAAGAGGCCATCATGATTGTTAACAGAAACAGGTATTGTTCACTTTCTTTTCCAATGTAGCCTTTGATTGTTTTCTTTGACATGTCCAATCCTTAAATTTGATCGGGACCTAGTAATTTATGATTTTCTTTTTCTCACCTCCTTTTTCTTCCCAAAAAATTAATGAAGAATTCTACAAGTATAAGACTAGAGACATGAGAAAAAAACTAACAACTGATTGGGTTGTCATTATTTTGATTTTTTTTTTTTTTTTGTCAATTTCTATATACTTATTCACTTCAATGAAAGTAGTCGATTCGCTTTTAGATATATTCCTAATAAAAAAATTTGTGAGAAAAGATACCAGAGAAGAAAACCATAAAACACTGCTCAGAGTTTCTTATTAGAATAAAAAATGTAACATACAGGAAAAGACCTAGAATTTATAGCCATATTCTAGTCAGAAACTATCCCAACAAACTAGGAAACAAATCAGCAAACAAATAACTAAAAATAATAAGGCCCTGATTTTATTCTCTAAAAAATAGGATTGCCTAAATCAGCCCTTAACTGCCCCCAAATCTCCCGGATATCAAGGATACCAGAGATGGGCTGATCTTCAACAAAAATTAATATTATATATCGTTTTAGAATTTGTGTAAAATAATCTTATGTGTTGAGCTTGATATAATAAACTAAGAAATTACAGAAAAGGAAAGAAATAATTACACCTAATCAGCTTCCTAAAACATGTATATTTTTGTTCCACAATTAATCCATACTTCACCAAACAGCTAAATGCTGTTTTTGTATTCAGAACAGCTTTGAAAAAGAAATTTACCATAACTACGTACTTGTGACTAACAACACAGCTGACAACAAATATTTTAAAAGCACAAAAAGGCCAAGCCGACGCTAACTATTTTATGTGTAAAATAGTGGTAAGAATAAGTTTTATCTAGACGCTTGAGGATGGACTGCAACCTCTATAAAGTAAATATGTTTCGTTGAAGATTGTCACAATGAAAATATTATACTTTTTCTCACGTGTTTTGTTACGATACATAACATATTCATGCCCAATTCGTTCATATTTCATTGTTATGATGTGTGGTTTTCATCTTTTGGTTTTTTTCACAATCACAGGCATGGGAATGGGGCTTCTATATTCACGGCATCTGGTCTTGTTGCAAAGAAGTTTCAGATTGAAGTTGAGGCTGTTCTGGTAAGGTTTTTTTTTTTTTTTTTTGGGTACTTTGATGCTAATTTTCTCATATGAGATGACAGTTCGAATTTCCCCCTGTTACTTGCTCACTGGTGACTGCCAACTTAATTGGGATATGTTAGTAGTCCTCAGCGTTGACTCTACCTCTCTCTCTCCATTTGTTAAAAAGTAAAAGCCACACAAGGTTTAGTGGAGGATACCTCCCCCTCCACTTCCTTTTCCTTCAGTTTAGTGGAGGATACCTCTCCCTCCCTTCCCTTTCCTTCAGTATTAATAAAGATCGTTTCTTTTTGAAAAGAAAAGTAAAAGAAACATTCAAACACACACACACACACGGATACGTGTGTAGAGAGAGAGAATTCCTCATTACCTGCTCAATAAATAACCCAATTCCAGAGGTTGCAGACAGTCTAGCGGTAATATCCACCCAACTCCACCACAAGGTGTAGACTGTAGAGTTCGAATCCCCCCACACCCAAGTTTAAAAAAAAATAAATAATAAATAAAAAAATAAAAAAATAAAAAAACAAAACAATACAAAAAAGTCACTTGATGCTGTGACTTGAGTTTACATATGTTAACAGCTGAAGTTCTAATTTTCTAAATCATGTTGGTGCTCCATTGAAGTTTTTATTTATTTATAGCTCTTTTCCTCCAATGGAATGTTTAGGGGAATATTGTGCTTTCAGCTTGTAGTTTACTATGATGTTACCTAATTCTAATTTACGCTACATCTGTTCATTTGGATCTAATGTCTTAGGTTGGAATCAACGTTGCTGTTCCAGTTCCATTGCCATTTTCATCATTCAATGGATCAAAGTCAACTTTTGTTGGTAATCTTCATTTCTATAGTAGAAGTTTATTGTCCTCCAACACTTGGTGACTGAACCATTTTCTTGCACTAATATTTCTAAAGCTTGTTGCAGGCAAGTCAGGCGTTCAGTTTTACACCCAGATCAAAACGGTTGCTCAACAGTGGAAGGATTTATCAAGCCTTGCAATGCCACTACCTGCACCTCTAACATCTGAGAAAGACGTGACAGGAAGAGCGGTTACTTCAGCATTGCTTTCTTCATCTGAGAGAGATTCACCGAGCCAAAGAATGTCGCTAGCTATGCGTCCAGCATTGGAGACTGATTCTCCAAGCCACAGTGTTCCGCTGCCCACCCCTCCACCATCTGAGGCAGAATTACCGAACCCAGGAGCCTCGTCCATGTCATCAACAGCTGATAGGGATTTACCAAGCCAGGGTGTGTACTTGCCACCAACTTCGGAGAGGGATTTGTGTAATGGAGAAATGCCGCTAGCTCCACCTCCAGCAGCGGAGAGAGATTTGTCGAGCCAAGGAGGGTCGGTAGCCTCAACTCAGATATCGGAGATTATGTATATGCCACAAGCATCTAGGTGGAATGAAACTACACAACAAACATCCCAAAGGAGTGAATCTTTTTCACCAATTTTGGAAAGAAGTCACACGCCGACATCTCAGACAAAAAACAACACAACGCTGGCTTCTCAAAGGACCGAGATCAATATGGCCCTAACTTCTGAGAGGGTATATATGTCTTCCTCTCATGACAATATGGGTTCAATGTCGCTCGGGGACGACAGTATGGCTACAACATCTCGAGTTGATTCTTCTGTTAATCCACCTTCCAAGAGGGCATATATGCTTGGAACATCCCATCTGAGTGACAGTATGAGTCGAACGTTTCAAAGGTCCAATACCATGTTCACTACATGCGAGAGGCTCTACACGCCAACCATATCTCACCGAGGTGACTCAAGTTCTCAAAGGACCGATGTTTCTCTGCATTCAGCTTCTGAGAGGATATACATGTCTGCAGCCACGTCTCAAAGGAATGACAACTTAGGACCAGCTGCTTCTCAACAAGCTGATCCTATGCCTTCAACTTCCGAGCGAATGTACATGCCTCACATGGTTCAGACGAATGCCACTATGACTCCAACCTCCGAGAAATTATATAGTCGTGGCACATCTCCAAGATTATATCATCAAAACACAATAATATCAATGGAGGAATTTCCAAGCCAAGGAGCATCACTGGCTCTACCAACATTACAGAGGATATAAGACCGAAGCTACTCTCTGTACCTTCAGGACTTTGAAACTGGGAAGACGAACTGTTCTCAATGCCAAATAAGTTTTCTTGTTTCCTTTGAATAATCAGGCTTCTATTCTTATTCGAGGTTTAGGCAACTCCCTTGGTATCTCTCTCACAATAATCATTAATGGGCCCCGGAAGAATCGTGTGGTGGGAGAGAGAGAAAGGAAAAATCTTCCCTTGTTCCCATCTCTCATTTACAACAGAAGCAAGAAGAAATCCGTAGCGATAATAGCTTGATTTGCTATTCCTTGAAGCACTTGACCTCTCAATAAGAAAGTGGGCCTGATGGCTAAAGAAGCATTGAAGTTTGTGACATTGAAATTGAATATGTGAAACTGCTATAGTTGAAGCACATCCAAGGGTTCAAGATTTAGTACAAATTGTGATGGATACATTTGATCATCGTAGGTCTCTGTTAGGAAAGTAATAAGTATTGTTTTAGCTTAAGCACATATGTGGGTAGTTTGGCGCTGGTAGACACATCTTAACATAGGTGGAGACTCGTTTTACTTCTTAATATTTTTTGTCCGGCTCAAACTAGGCTCTTTCAAGTGATTACTAAAAATAGTTCAGTGATTTATTAATTCACACTTGTACGTTTATTTTTTTTTCTCCCATCCAATTTCCAACTTGTGAGTTGTCCACAATTCATCAACCTTATGGATCTCAGAGGTTTTTTTGAAAACTGATGTATCAATTAACATCACATGTAATATAATTTTTACATAGAAAATTACTGAACTTATTTGAGTTTAGATTTTTAATCTTTGTTTTTTATTAATATCTTTTTAATTAATATAATTATTCGCTTAAAAATGATATTAAGTAAAAGTAAGAGGTAAAAATTTAAACTCATGCATTTTAAAGAGTATTTGTCTCATTTTCCATTTTTACATTACCATCACTATATTATAAAAGAGTGGATGTTTTGCTTCACTGTGCATTTCGTCGTTGAAAACGCACGTTTTGGCTTTTTTTTTTTTCACCAACATAATTACAAAAATTTTCCTTGTATTATATCTCTTATAACATTTTATCTAATTATCTTTAAAACGTAACATCTGTTTCTCATGAACAATAAAATATTAACAAAAAATCCCTCTCTGTTAAGTTTTTAACTGAAATTGATATTTAATTTGTTATTTTGAGGGTATTTTATACTTCTATGGTAGAATTTAATTTGAATTTTAACAAATTTAAATATTAAAAAAGCGTCATAAATTTCTTTATTCTATGAAACAATATTCATAAAATTTTTTAACTCACATTCAATCAATAATGGATGTATCATAATTAAAATTTCAAATTTAAATTAGTTTTAAATTTTTAATTAAATTTAAACCATAACGTTACCAAATACCTTAAAATAATAAATTAAATGTCAATTCTCGTTAAAATCTAAGGTAGGGGCTTTTTTGTTAATACTTCATTATTCAATGGAAACGAATGTTACGTTTCAAAAATTAAAGAGTAAAGTGTTACAAGTGGTATAATTCAAATGGAGTTTTTGCAATTAATCCTATATTTTTTGTACTTACCTTTCTTTTTAACTTTTTTCTAACATGTAACTTAATTTTTTTTTTTCTAAATGTTATCCTACTTATATATTTTACATATTCTTTATGGTAGTGCTCTAAAATATTATTGTATTAAAAGTTATTCTCACAAATTTCTTCCTAATTGACCCACTAACATAAATTTCTAAAAATATACCCCTATTTAATTTTTTTTTCACGGCATTCTCAACCATTACTATCCTATATAGTGCTAAAATTTTAGATGGGCCATCCGCAACCTCCCGAAAATATTAAGTTTTCGCCCGATGCTTGACCCAACTTGTCTGAAATTTTCAAGCCGCCCGCCCAAGCCTGAGAAGGCCCGCGAATGGGCCGTGGGCCTATATTTGGTTGCCCGAACCCGCCCAAAATGCCCGAATTTTTTTTATATTTTTAAATTTTTATAATTATTAAGTTTTTTTGTGTTAAAATTATATAAAAACTAAAATCAACATTCAACACACATTATTAACACAATTTAATAAATTAATTTTGTATATTAATTTTTAAATTCGTAATTCATAATTAGCTCGTTAAAAACCTTACCAAGAAAAACTCAATTGGGATAAAAACTTGGTAAAGAAAAAAGAGTGCAACCATTTTGTGATGAATTTCAAATTTTATAAACTTACAAAATTATACAATTACAATGTCAAAAGCAAATACATATTTACAAATTACAAATTTACAATTTAATTTGAAGATGAATGATTGTCTTCAAAATTAAATGTTAATCTATTAAATTCATCGATCCATTCTTGACTTGCCGGCGAAATTATATCTTGTAGACATTGATCGGCACGATCCCACTCCTTAATGTAGACCAATGCTTCAACAATGTCCCTTTGCAATGCGTTTCGGCATTCCTCAAGTATTCGTCTTGTCGTACTAAAGGCTTGTTCGAATGAAACAATGGAGACTAAGATCGAAAATATATCCATTGTCAATCGACTTAGGATTGGCCAAGTTAATGCTCGTGCCCTCCACCATTGAACTAAGTCAAACAATTCTCTAGTATCATCAACTACTAAGCTCTCATTGAGGTACGCCATAAACTCGTTGAAGCCGCCGACCTAAACCAATCTTCTTGTCTTTGGTTACTACCTTGAATCTATGCAAGACTATATCTAATTCTTTTAATGTGAGTACCCATTTTTTTTTAAAACTGGATTTAACTGTTAAATTAATTACGTGACATGCACAACATTGGTGAAAAATAGTACCATCACCAAATAAACTTAAATCATTTTCAAAGAACTCAATTGCTTTTGTATTAACACTAGCATTATCTAATGTTATAGCCATTACTTTATCTCTTAATCTAAATTCATCAATTACATTTAAAATTGTATTATATATTAAATCTGCGTTATGTGATCCTAAAACACATTTAAAACCTAATATTCTCTTATCTAAATCGAATCCCTTAAAGTAATATCCAGTTACAGCTAAATAATCTTTATTGGTAACAGCAGACCAAATATATGTCGTTAACACAACACACCTGCTAGTCAAGTGTAAAAGGTTTATTAATGCTTCTTTTTCTTTTTTAAATAATTTTAATAAATCTTTCCTAAGAGTAGTTTTTGAAGTGAATTGTGCATTATGATTATGTAGAACCTTAATATCGTTGCCAAGTAGGATGCTCTACAAAACTAAGTGGTTGATCTAATGCAGCTATCATTCGCGCAACTTTCATACGATCTACTTACGGATTATATTTCTAAGTGGTTAGACTACTGGTTGTGCGATCAAAAGATAATTGTGTTTGGCAGAGTTCGGGTCCACCGGATTGGCTAAGCTTTTGAAGACGCTTTTCGGAGTGTCTTCTCAAGTGTGTGGTGCCATGAATAGTGTCACCTTATAATTAGACAAACAATATTTACACTGAGCTATATGTTTAGTATTACCTTCATTGTCGATCTCCTCAATTGTATCGAAGTGATCCTAAACTGTCAAGGTGCACTTGCATTTCCTCCTGGAGGTTGCAACACTTGCAGACGCAGTCGTACTTGCACTCGCCGCTTCTCCATGCCCACCACCATTGTGACCACAACCTCCAGTACGCCACCAGGGCTTGGATTTGAAGATTCCTACGTAACAAATTCATTAGTGAAAAATTATCCTTCTTCCACGTTGTGTTGGGCATCAACGAGAATACCATTATAACCAAAAGAATCCATTATAAAAAAATAAGAGCGATTTGAGATAGAGAGCTTTAGGATAATGTGATAGTTTTTAGAAAAATTGTGAGAGAGATTTAAAAAATTGAGAGAGATTGAGAGAAATTGAGAGGGATTGAGAGAGTTTGAGGGAGGAAAATGTGTGGCTGATGAGGGGTACTTATAGGGAAATTTTTGGGTTAAAAATTGATTTTTTTCCCCTCAAATTCGGATCCAACGGCTAGTTTTGTTTTCGGCGGGTTGGGTTCGGGCAGAAAAATCGGGCAATGGTAAAAAATTTATCTGTTGGTCGAGCTTCGGGCAAATCGGGCCTGACCAGAAAAATTTTAAATAATTTCAACAGATGGCGGTTGATGACGATAACACGGCGGTGGGCTCCGGTGACTTGTCCATTTTCGGAAGGCCCAAGCTCGAGCCCAAAAAATTAAGTTGGACGGGCCGGCATTTGGGCTTGGCCACCGAGCTCGAAAAATTCAGGCCTCGGGCAGGCCCACCGACCCAAAATTCCAACACTAATCCTACATTTTTAAAAGAGTCTGACTCTACTATTCCTTTTTTAGTTGTCTAACACAAGTTGTTTTGGCTCTTTTTTTCTTTGAGAAATGGTTTTGGCTCTTTGCTTCTTTCTACACTTTTTTTGCTTTTTCCCTTTTCAAACACTTGAAATGAGAAAAAAGGATGCGTTAGTAAATAACATAAATTATAGACCATCATATGTTAAATAACGTAGATTATGGACCATCATATGTTACATTTTCTCTCTTTTTATCATAATCTTAATGCTAAGTACGTAAAAGAGTGGGATAAAATTATATTGATCATTTTTGTAGTCATCTACACCATTCTGATGCTTTTTTTTTTTTTTTTTTTTTTTCCCCTCTCTTTTCTCTTTGCTTCTTTTATCTTTTTTTAACTCTTTTCCCTTTTTTTTTTCCACAACCCTTTTAGTGCTTTATTTTTTTATTTTTTTTTTATTTCTTTCTTTTGTTTTCTAAGTGTTAAATTCTAATCCTAATCCTAAATATATAAAAGAGTAGATATTTGGTTGTTGTTCACCCTACGATAATTCAAAATGGTGATTTTTTTTTTTTCTTTCAATTTTAAGTTTTAACTCTGTTATTTTTAATTTTGTCATTTAATAAGTTATGTTCATCTGACGGTGGTTCAAAACAGTAAGTTTTTAGATGTTATTCCATTTTTAAGTTTCAACTCCTTTATTTATTATTATTATTATTTTTTACTTTGTTATCTAAATATTTAGAATGTTTCATATATTTCTATAACTAGACAAAACCAGTTCACTTTTTTTTTTTGGGCTAAATAATATAACCTTTTCAATTAACGTATACTTCTTTAAAAAAGAAAGATTATGTGCGGGGATTCAAATTTTACATTTTGTGGTGGAGTTATTATGTGTGCAATTTTTGTTAAAATAGGCACATTACGACTTAATATATACTCTTTTTTAATATGTAAGTAAAATTTTTGGCTATTTTTTCCTTCTTATTGTTGTTTGCATTTTATATTATAAAACCTTTAGTTATAACTAAATACGTGCGATGCACGCACGTGCCAAAACTAGTTTATATAAAACATGACAAATGAATAAAGCACTAGGTCACACCAAGATTTTTTAGTTACATATATTCATATATGAATTTGGAACTGAAATTGACCGTTGCGAGTGAGGAAACCTATTGTAAGAAACTAACGAAATCGATGTCATGCATATTGCTTCACCATTAGCCCTTGAAATTGCAGGCTTAGTGGTAGGTAAAGAGGCTTTGTATGTGGTACCGACTAATTTGACCTAATTGACGATTTTACATCAGTATATAGCCCTAATAAAAAAATAATATGTAAAATTTTTTTTTGACAAATTAAAAGATGGGTTATAAATTTTCCTCATATCATCACGGTACTATTGTGTTTAATAATTATGATGCGTAAAATGCTTAACATTTCGTACTAATTTGAAGCTAGATAGGATTAATGTGTTCCTAGAGTCACTTATTTTAATAGAGAATTCTATGATTAGATATGACACACACAAAAAAAAAAAAAAAAAAAAAAAAAAAAAGAAGCTTACCACATAATGCGTTTTTAACCATCAAATTAATTAAATTAGATACAACTTTGAACTATCATACCAAATTTTAAATAAATTTTTTAAAAGGTTATTTTTATTCTTTGTATTTAGCTAATCAAATATGACATCCTAAAAAATAAAATTAAAAAGAAATGTACGAGACTTTTTCATTTGAGGTGTTTTATTATTTTTTAGGTCTAAATTAACTTTCTCATAGGAGATTCTCATGAGAAAATTAGTGAACTTACTCGGGAGAGAGAAGGATGGGAATATCATTTCTAGGATATCAATAAAAATAAATAACCTAAACTTTTAAGAAGATCGGTAAATAACATAATTCTATCAATTGTAATTTACCACACTATCGAATACCAAAAATACCCTCACAATTACCTCACGTATTTTCCTCTCTCTTCCCTCTCCCCTGACGACTACTCTCTCTCTCTCTCCTCCTCGATACTCTCCGCCCTTGCTCTCACTCTTTCTCATCGCCGTTACTCCTTTCTCGCTATCTCTCCGGCGTCGATCTCTCTCGTTGTCGACCTCTCTCTTCTCATCAAAAATCATAGGAAACCATCACCGGCGCAACCAAAAATTGAGCACCATCGGCGAAGCTTTTGTGAAGCCGAGGTGATATTTTCGAGCGTTGACATCATGAAGAACTGCTCGTGGTTTGTGTGAAAATTCAAATATTCTTTTACAATGTAATGTTTTTGTCATTTGTCGCTGCAATAATAGGAAAAATCTTGTTGATTTGCGCGTTGGGTCAGTGTTATATGCATCAGTGAATTCAATTTTGAAAGTTTTATTTCAATTTTCTTTGTTTTTGCTTGTATCTTCCCTGATTTCGTGCTCAAATCTACTCGAAGAACATACAGTACTTGTTTTTTCATTGTGGATGGGTGCGATTTTCAGGAGAGAGAGAGAGAGAGAGAGAGAGAGAGAGAGAGAGAGAGAGAGAGACATAAAGAGATGATAGAGAAAGAGGAGGTCAAGATACATTTACCAGTAAAATAGTTTGTGTTCCAGTTTTGCTTTCTCTTTGTAACATTGGTAAATGCTTCATTTACTAGAAACAATTTTCTGTTGAATTTAGTAACCGGAGGATTTACATAGTAAATGATATATTTTTCAGGTAAAATAATGTGTTTCAGTTTTGCTCTCTCTTTGTAATATAACATTTACTAGAGAACAGTTTATATTGAATTTGGTAAATGGAAGATTTACGTGGTAAATGATATATTTACTGGTAAAAAAGTCTCTCTATAACATAACTTTTCCTAGTAAATGTATCATTTACAAATGATCATACTCTGTTATATTTGGTAATTGGAGAATTTGCTTAGTAAATGATAAATTTATCGGTAAAATAGTTTGTGAAACACCAGGTGAACAACTTGAGGATTTTATATGTATGATATCCAAGCGAATAGCTTGAGTTCAGCTCTTATGATGACGTTTAACTATAATTTCCCCATCATAATCTTTTACTATGATTTACAAAAGAAAAATACTCCATAAAATCTCATATAAACTGTAACAACTCAATTTTCCATCGTTGCTTACTATGACTTTTTGCGGAAAATGTACTTTACAAATACTTAGCTACCAAAATTTTAAGAGATTTTTTTTTAAGTTACTTTATTTAAGATAGTTCATTCTTCATTATAAAGTTGCGGATTAACTTATGTAATTCGGAATGTTTATTAGAAACTATTATATTGTAAAAGTCATAACATAAATATAAGCGTTTTCCAAATATGCTTAATAGAAACATAATTACTTGGTCATAATATAAAAATCATATTAAGCGGAAATTGTTGCATGGTGGTGTCCACAGCCAGTCCTTTACCATTCACATCCTCACAAAATATTTTTTTCTTATTTTTTTTAAATTCATAGCACCAAATTAAAAATGCATGACCATTTATGCTTTATTATGGAAGTGTATATTATCGTTAGGGTCCTATGCTCATACAGATTACGCGCAACCCCTAAAGAGTCAGGGGAGCAACCCAAACATTCAGTCCAACTATCCCAGAGTCATAGTTATTATTATTAAGAATCTCTTATTTGAGTCAGATGATTGATACCCTCTAATTAGACCTGAAAATTTAGTACGTCATCTTACTATGACACATTTACCTTAGCCTCTTATTAAAATGAACATACAATTATAATTGTATCATAAGAGAATGGCATAATAATTATTTTAAAGAGACAATCCATCATACTACTCAAATCATACATGATACACTTTGAAGAGACAATATCATCTCGCACATACCTCCTGTAAAGCATATTTGTAAATATATGAAATTACATAGGATATTTTGAAAACTTACTCATTTTATAGGTGCAGTTTGTACTTACCTTACTCCTAAAAAAATTTAATTCTTAACAACAATAATCATCATAATATTATATCAATAACACTTATAATACTAATATAATAACTAATCATATGGTACTATTTCATTACTACTTCTTATCATGTACACATAGAAAAAGCGTAAAGGAGAAAATTAGAATGCACAAAAATTTCACAAATCAAAGCAACAGAAACCTAAAAGTTAATCAGACAGCAGAAATTATAAAACTCTAATCATAAAACCAAAAAAAAAAAAAAAAATATTGAGCTAGTACAAATCCATTAAAGATTTCAATAAAAGAGCAAAAATCGATAACGAAAACGAAGTACGAAACAATTAATTGAAAACAAACTAATGTTGATTGAAACTTAGAGAGAGGAGATCGAACCTAACGAAAGTTCTTAGGTTGTTTTCAAACTGAAAGTTGCATCAAAATAGGAGAGAGAAACATCGAGAATGAAGAGAGAGAGGCTCCCAGAATGAGGAGAGAGAGAAAGCCAGAGGAGAGAGGACAGAGCTGAAAAATGCAGAGTGAGAAAAGAGAGTGAAGAGAAGCGTGAAAAAAGAGAAAATAAGAAAGAGCATTTTAAAAGGGAAAAATTGGTATACCATGTATTCAAATTTTAAATTATATTATTTATTTCTATAAGTTTAATTATGGTATTATTCACAGAAAAAAAAATTTTAATTTACGTTATTTAGCACAAGTAGTCTAATAAAATGAATTATATCTTACAATTTCTCCTTTTTTTTTTTTTTGCTTGAATCTTTTTTTTCTTGAATTTTATAATTTTTATTATTATTTAGTATTTTGTGTCCTTTTTTAAGGACATTTTTGTTATTTACGTGTTTAAAATTGATAATTGACTGAAATAAGGTATATATTAACATATTAAATCTAACGTGAATGTTATAGTTGACTGAAATAAGGTATAAATTAGCATATGAAATCAAACGTGAATGTGTATATTTAATGTGATTAAAAATAAGGGTTTAACTTTTAAAAAAGTTAATTTTTTTTAAAAAAAGTTTAAAACGCTGCCGAAAGCCGAATGATATAAATATATATTATACCGTTACAGTGCCCATCTCTCTCTTCCCTCTTGTCTCCTTGCTTTGCTTTTTCTCTCTCGCGTCACGAGGACCTCACGGCGGAGAAAGAAGGTCGCGCTCTGTAGATGCCTTCGGCGGCAAGAGAGAGCACGAGCGAGCCGCCATCGCAAGGCGTCGAAAACATTGTGGCTTCTTACCGGCTTTTCTATGGTTCAGGATGCAGATTGGGAGAGCACTGAAAGGGTTGGGGATTTATGCCTCGCCGACTTCCTCCCTCACGACAACACCGTTTATCGCGCCCATCTCTGCTCCTCCGCTTCTCTCTCTCTTTCTGTCGTTTCTTTAAACATCGTCGTTTTGTTCCTAACCAAAGTGTAAAATTCTCTCTTTCTTTTGCAGATGACCCTCTCGCTGATCACCACCTCCTTGGTGACCCTCACTGCACTCTATTCGCCGCTCGCCTTTCTCACTAGACCACCGAACACACGTTTCGCAAGGTTTTCCTTTCCTTCCCTTTTTTTCTTTTGTTTGGTTTCCGAGAAAATTCTGTTCCTGCTCATTTACTTTAAGGGAAAACGGATTTTTTTTTTCTTTCGTTTAGGAAATAAATTAGTTTGTCAGTAAAAGGTTTATTTATCCGGTTTGTATGGATTGATTGAGGCTATGAGAAAGTATGGTCGAGTGAAGAATTTGCAATATTATTGCGTTCTCTTCGAAGCAAGGTGTGGAGATAGTCCTTTTTTTTTGGCTGAAGAAATTCCTTTTATCAGCGTGGACTATCTGTGCATTAATAATTTAATACAGAAAGATAAGTTCCTCTTTGCTGATAAGATTATGAAAAAAAGAAACATTGTGTATCAAAAAAAAAAAAAAAAAAAAAGTACAAATGCTAATACTTTAATTGAGCGTCTGTCTGGTTTTATCTTTTAGCCACAGGAAACTTGCATTTACACGATGTGATGTAGCTGGTGGCCTTTGCTTCAATGAAGAATAACGGACCAAATTTTAATCAATTTAAAGTGACAGATTCAAAATCGTTTAATGATCTATAGTTAGAGCATCAATGAAATTTTTTTAATGCAACTGAGAGTGAAAATAAACCAATGCAGTAGAATTTTGATCCTATTGAATCTCTTCAAGTTTTGGACCATTAAGGAGTATTTATGCTAGAATTAATGCCAAAATCTATATGCAATTTCGTATGCAACTCTATTACTTCAGAAGTGGTTAGTTGGCACCTTAGGAGATATTTTAGCATTTGCTTAAACTAGTGTCTCCTAGACATTGATAGGGAAAAAAATATGTCTATTGAATGGAAAGGCTAATCCTAATTTAATACCATCTATGGTAAATGTAAAAGTTTTAAGAAGCTAAAGTTGTGTTCATTTGCATTGGATTGCGACTAAAGTGCACAACTGAACTTTACTATTAGCACAAGATTGATATACTGAGTCAAATTATTGACAACTTTTGAAGGACTAAATTTTAAAGATATCTGGTTTTTGTATTCCTCCAAAGGCGTGATATAGCCTTGACATTGTTTTTTTTTTTTTTTTAACTTATAAGACACTCATCATGCAATTATTGATGATTCTGAAATGATAGTTGATTACAATAGGCAGCAGTTGATGCCTGGCTGGATTCCATGAAGGTTTAGGTCAGTTCGTATTATCATAGCAATTTACTCTCACATAGAGCGAACCTGTGTTAATTTTGTTATCTTTTCACAGGAGGGGGTCTTGGTGGTAAGAAGGAATCGGGCAGCTTCATTTTGGAGGACGGGAGAGGCCTTTTCAAACACCCCTGTATGCACGACTTCAATCTCATGTGTATATTTTACTCATTCTACTCTTAAAATCATTTAGATTGTTGTCATTTGTCACTTAGAGCGCATTCAATATATGATTTTTCACTCTCCTTCATATATGAATTATTTGGACAAAAAGTAATTCATGCAATAAAATTGTCAGAACTTTGCTATATGCCATAATCTAGGAATATATTGCAGGATAAGGTCTACCATGAAGTAGGTGGTACCATGATGGAATTTTGTTCCTCCTTTCATGTTTTTACAAAATGACGAGATTTAAATGCATTAAATTTACGTCTAAGGAGAATCCACTAGCATTTAGGATAAGGATGTAGGCAGAAATGTTCTATAATAAGGTCTTAGGAAGGGAAAAAAGCTTCACCAGAAAGAAACTTCGAGCATTGTTATAGCTTTTGCTTTGGTGGTAGCTAGGACACTGCATTAAAATTAATTTCTAGGAGGGAAAATAGGAAACTTTTAACTTGTATGGTTCCAAAGTTCTTATATTTGATTTTTAGGCTGAGTTGTCTTGTGGAACATATAGGTCATGCCTGTTGTAGCTTTCCATATCCCTTAAATTCCCAATCCTACCAAGCGTGCTCAATTTCAAACTGGGGCCCCGGTGGAACTTACAATGTTTGGGAAGCATGAAACTCGTGGTTACACACCAGGTATGTGGCCTTGAGAAAGTATACCTAAGACTGTGGGAACTCAGCAAGCCATGTGCTTGACTGGTCAACTGGCCCCTCAAGTTTGGCAAGGTTAAAAGAGTTACATCATTTAGAAGGGTTTCTAGGTTTTTTTTGTTTTTTTGCTTTTTTTTTTTTTTTTTTTTGGATTTAGCGACGAGCAGTCTGCTCAATCTTTGAGATTTTAAAACAACTGAAGTTGGCCCAGATTTATGGTTGACATTTTTAAGGTTGAGCTTTGAAGTCACCTTCATCATTTGATGTTTTAGGGATTTGGGATAAAACAATATTCTGGATTTCCTTGTGAGATTTCACTTTTGAAAGAATTTTAGGGGTTGGTGCTATCTCTGATTAGTTCAGTAGGGTACAGTTCTGTTTTGTCTATTGATTTTTATTTGAGGACCTCTCATCTCATTCGCCTTCTTTTTTTGGGTCTTTCATCATCATTTCTTGTAAGGATTAACTGCCTTTGTGCCTTAAATGTGCATTTGGAGTATTTTCTCATTCAATCTTGTAAATAACTTGATGATCTTAGGTATGAATTTGTGTTGATTTCGAACTTTGTTGAATTTGATTAAATAGTTTGACACCTATGGTTCAACAACTTATCAGAGCACTGAGCCACTTCCAGTATTTTTAGCTGCTTGAATTAGTGAACTAAGTGCTTCAAGTATAAGTACAATGCAATAAGATTAATACCTTCTGCTGTCTTTTGTGTCTTTTCTTTTTAACCCAAAAAAGAAAAAGTTCGACTGTTTATAGAAATTGACTGATTTCATTCCCCTATTATGTAATTAGACGACCAATCCCACATGTCGATTTGAAAAGACTTGGCATTCCTCTTCCATCGGAAGGAAAATACATGTCTCCGCATCAGGTATTTTCTCTTTCATTTCTTTAGCCATACAAATCTTCTTGAACATTAATTTGATAATTTCTCTGCATGTGCTACTCACTTTTAAAGGGATCAATGGTCATAATATTAACACCAGTTGTTGAATTGCCATGTCACTCTCTGTAGCTTGAATTGCCGTGTCCATGGTTGTCATTTAACCTCTAGTTAAGCAAGCCATTATTTTTTATTTTATTCTCTCTTTTTTTTTAACCCAAAAAAAAAAAAGTTCCTTCATATGTGAGAATCTCTCTTTTAAATTAGGCCTCCCAATTAAGAAAAGACTAAATAATAAGGGTTCCAGCAAGAAAACAAGTTAAAACACTTTTCATTTCTCCATTTTTTGAACATTAATTTGATAATACTTAGGACCCTTTTAAAAAAAGGATCAATGGTCATAATTTAACACCGGTTTTTTGCCAATTCGAGTTGAGATGTGATTTTATGTGAGAAGCTTTTTTTTCTTTATTTTAAAAAAAATTAGATGTTTTAAATAATTTAAAGAGAAGCTTTTTAAACAAGTTAAAACACTTGGTTTAAACTCGAATCATTGGAAGTGAACATACCTTAACCTCTAGTTAAGCCTAGCCATATTTGTTTATTCTCCAATATTTTGCCCACCCATGTCCTTCATATGTGAGGATCTCACTAATTAGGCCCAATTCACTTTAAATAATAAGAGTGGAGCGAGAAAACAAGTTAAAACACTCTGTTTCTCCATCTTTGGCCATGGTTATTACTTAACCTCTAGTTAAGCCAAGCCATATTTGTTTATTCTCCAATATTTTGCGCGCTTCCGTCCTTCGTATGCGAGAATCTAACTAATTAGGCGCAATTTGCTTTAAATAATAAGGTTCAAGTGAGAAAACAAGTTAAACACTCAGTTTCAACATCTTTGGCCATGGTTATACTTAACTTCTAGTTAAGCCTAGTCATATTTGTTTATTCTCCAATATTTTGCTCGCCCATGTCCTTCGTATGTGAGAATCTCACTAATTAGGCCCGATTTGCTTTAAATAATACGGGTGAAGCGAGAAAACAAGTTAAAACACTCGGTTTCTCCATCTTTAGCCATGGTTATTACTTAACCTCTAGTTAAGCCTAGCCATAATTATTTATTCTCTAATATTTTGCGTGCCTTCGTCCTTTGTATGTGAGAATCTCTCTAATTAGGCCTGATTCGCTTTAAATAATAAGGTTGAAGCGAGAAAACAAGTTAAAAACACTCGGTTTCTCCATCTTTAGCCATAGTTACTTAACCTCTAGTTAAGCTTAGGCATATTTGTTTATTCTCCAATATTTTGCACAACTCTGTCCTTCGTATGTGAGAATCTCACTAATTAGGCTCGATTGGCATTAAACAATAAAGTTGAACCGAGAAAACTAGTTAAAACACTCGGGTTCTCCATCCTTGACCATGGTTATTACTTATCATCTAGTTAAGCATGGCCATATTTGTTAATTCTCCAGTATTTTGCGCGCCCTTGTCTTTTGGATGTGAAAATCTCACTAATTAAATAATAAGGGCAAAGCGACAAAACAATTTAAAACTCTCGGTTTCTCCATCTTTAGCCATGGTTATTATTTAACATCTAGTTAAGCCTGGCCATATTTGTTTATTCTCCAATACTTTGCACGCATCCGTCTTTCGTATGTCAGAATCTCACTAATCTGGCCCGATAATAGGGTTGAAGCAAGAAAACGGATGCGAACCCACTAGGATTTAACCCTTAGATACCACGTACAAATGGTATTTGAACCCCAAGAAAGCTAAAATCAGAGTTTGGTGATCCACTTAAACCCTGTAATCAGAGAAACAAGAACCTAAGTGTTGAAAACGCCACAAGGATGATGAAACCTTGATAAGTTTAGAAAGTTCAATCTTCAATGAAGAACACAAGAGAGAACTGAAATCCTCGCTCTTTGTATTGAAAAACCAAGTATCAAAGATATATCTGATGCTTACAAGATCATCGCTATTTATAGGTATAGCTTTATTACAAACATTGAACTCCAGAAAATGATAAGTCTCAAGCAAAAGAAAAGACACTAGAATTAAAAAGACACCATTACTTCCTTACTAAATCAGGCCATTAACAACACTAAATTCCCTTTAAATTTTCAGACCTAAAAACCTTCAAATTCCATCCAAAATTCACGCACCTTTCAGCCTTAAATCTTCTATAAAAAAAAAAAGTTTTTGACTTGTACTGCACCAATTGAATGAATTTTGCAGCTCATTGATGATGAAAACAAAACTTTTCATCTCCACAAAGGATTCCAATAGTCTCAAAATTGGGCTTGAATGAAACAAGTGAAATTTGATGGCTTGATTAAGCCCATTGTGCTATCTTTGGGTCCACTTGCAACTTGCTTTGTCCATATCTCTTGAACAAGGCCATTCAAAGCCCTTCAAGCTTTTTAGCCCGTGCTCTTGTAATTGGCCCACTTGGAATATGCAATGGATCAGCTTGTACCACTCGTTGAGTTGTATCATTCCCCCTTTGCTCAAGAAGATTCATCCACGAGGCAGTACCTACATCAAAAGGAGAAAGATCAATCTTACTCAGTTTCTCCATCTAATGTTTATTCACCTGGAAGATCAATCTTATAGGCATTTTCATTGATCCGCTCAAGAACTTGAAATGGACCATCCCCTCTAAGACTCAATTTTGATTTTCTCCGAGTTGGAAACCTCTCCTTTCTCATATGCAACCACACCCAATCACCTGGTTCAAAAATTAACTCGTCTTCTCCCTTTATGTGCCTTGGATGCATACTGCTCTTTTTTCTTCTCAATTTGTTGCCTAACACGTTCATGGAGTTGTTTCACCAAATCAGCCTTTTTTTTTTTTTCATCAAGACTAACTCTTTCTTCAACCGGCAAATGTATTAAATTCGAAAGAGTTAGTGGATTAAAACCATAAACTACCTCAAATGGTGAAAACATGCAGTAGATGAATGCACACTCCTATTTTATGCAAACTCAATGAAAAGGCAAACAATCTTCCCAATTTTTCAGATTCGTTTGGATCACAGACCTAATTAATTCAGTCAACAGTTTGTCCATCAGTTTGTTTATGATAAGCTGTGGAAAATAATGACTTAGGCTTAGTTTGGTAGTGTCGTGGATTTTAAAAAATTATTTTTAATTATGTTGAAGGAAGAAGCAGCAGTTATAAGTAGTTGAGTGTTTAGTAAATTGTAATTATACTAGCTGTGTTGGTTCTAAAATCAGTGTAATAGCGTTTGGTAAATTTTGAGATTGAATTATTATGGGTATGTAAAATGACTAAAAATAGACATGGTATGAAACTTAAATATATATAATTGTTTTTTGCATTTAAAAATACTTGTTTGACTTAAAAAAAAAAAAAAAAAAAAAAAAAAAAAACATAATGTTATGATTATGAGTTTTCTAATAATAAATTTATCATAATTAATTCTTTTATTTTTTTTATTTTTTCATTCACAATATAATTACAACTAAAAAGAGCATTAGTGAGTAATCAACATATACAACAAAAATGTACATTCCATGTTCAAAAATTGGTAAAGGCATCAAAAGAATTAAGTTGGAAATCTTAATGTCCTTTATAACTTTATTTGCTAAGTATATTTCATATCAATTCGGAAATATTTTGCACAGATAAGCACTCACAATCGTAGGTTTATTTTCCATTTTATTATACTTATTGACAAATTCCTCCTGGTTATTCAGGATATCTAAAATACTAGAGATGACCAAGAATTTCTCAATGAATGAAAGGTCCGGTTTCAGAAAGAGGTGTTTTCTTTTTTTCTCTGAAACTGAAAGGATGTTTTCTTTTTAACAGTAGGGAAATTGGGGTTTGATGTTTTCTTATTCCGTGTGTTTGTAGCCTCTTTGTGGGGTGAATTACCAAAAAGAATCACACCTGATATATATATATATATATATATATATATATATATATTGGAAATGACATCCTTTTGATGCAAACCAAAGATGACCGTTCTTATTACATTACATAATATCTATGTAGTAGCCAATTTAAAACTATAAATCTTTATAAGAACCTTTACACAATCTTCCTGCTCCAGCAGTTGAAATGCTGTACCAATATCTGAGAGTTGAACTTCATGAGTCAAAAGTTCATCAAGCTGAATTTCCTGCTCGGAATCAACCAAAAAAAAAAAAAACCAAAAAGGGTTTCAAAATCTTCATCTGTTTTGATGGATTCTCATAACGCATTTCAAATCACATGCATTTGAGACACAAAGGCAGATTCATCTCGTATATGCACAAAAAAAGTGACATACATGATAAATTATTCCATGAACTAGGCGTGCTTTCTATAAATAGTTGATTGTCATTATATTTTCTAAATAAATTTTAATAACAAGCATATATGTTCCATTAAATAGAAGCTAATGAAGGAATAGTCCACACCCACTCCACCAGTCAAATCTTTGATTAGTTGTAAAATAGATTTATCAGACTCATCAACAGGATTTATGAAATCAATCATTTCAAATGCTTCTCCTTTTCCCTTTTTCTTCACGTTCTTGTCAATGCCAATGATCTTAATCGCTCTCTGCATCCTTGATCCCTCAACCGCCTGTACAAGTGATTGTTTGAAAACTTTGGTGATCAAAATGAAAGAAATGAGAAGATCTAACTGAGAGTAAACCTCTTAAAGCATTTCCTACGAAATTCATCCCCATTTACAACCGAATACATAGCAGAGAAAAAAAAAATGTTTTTCCCAAAATCCATCAAGCCAGAGAACACAGAACCTAGTTTTCAAGCAAACAAAAGTGGAGAAATTCAAATGTTTTAAAAGTATACACTGATAAATATTTCAAATGTCGTGATCAAACGATACTAAAATAGTAGGCTTTGACAACAAACAAATGAACAAACAAAAGCCAACAAAACTTTATGAAAGAAGGTGTCGTCTCTTTCAACTTGAAGATTCAATTCAAAAGGCAATAAACAGCACACGGCATCAAATCAAAATCTAAATAATACTTCACATTAACAATGACCAAGACTAGGATTTTAATCACAGCCCTTACCATCAAAACAACATTACCATCAAAACAATCAATAATCACGGTTTCAATCATCATCAAGACAACAACTTCAACTAATAAACATTCCCATTTTACAAAAATTACTTCTTGCAAACATACACACACACACACACACATACATAACTCTTTTTTTTTTTTTTTTTTTTTTTTTTTCCAAACATACGCAATAGAACACTCCCCAAGTCAAAAATGGAATTTATTCTCTCTTCAATCCTAACCATTTCATACGAAATTCATCCCCATTGACAACTTAGTTTCGAGACAAAAAATTATGTATCAATCCATTAGATAACATGCTTCTCATTTTGATGCATTTTCTCAGGAAGCATATATCAATTTCAAAAAGTCCAAAACCCCATGTCGTTTCTTCCTTAAACGAATTTCCTTGATCATTTACATCAAATAACATGCTTCCCGTTTTGATGCATTTTCTCAGGAAACTGACAACATGTTAATTGTTCATATGCATTTAAGAACTTTTATCTAAACAGATCAAACTCTAAAGGTACAAAGAAATCAAATTTATCTTCCCTTTCATTCCAAATAAATCTACTAGGCCACTCTAAACAAGATGATTAAGCAGAAATTAGCACAAGAACGTGATTCAAAACCGAAACCCTAACGAGCACAGAGATTAATTGAATACCTTCAGTAAAGCATCTAACCAACAAAAAATGGCAGACAAAACAGAACCAAATCTAGAGAAACGGAGATCAATCGAGTACTTGCAGAAGCGATAGGTCTTGATCTGATGAGGTATAGACGGGCGACACAACCGGAGGAGACCGACAGAATAGAGACACCAGCAATCCAACAATCGTGCGGAGGAGATCGGAAATGAACACAGACAAGGAGACCAAGAGAACATGGAGAGAGAAAAGAGAGACTGGTGACAATCGGAGAGGGACACCAAGAGAATGGAGAGAGAGAGCTTAGACAACGGAGAGAGAGAGATCTTGATGAGCCAGAAACATTTTTGGCAAGTTGGTGAATATTAGATTTCACTAGGGGTATTGTTGGGTAATAGAAAACTTTCATTAATTGGGCTCCTCAGATTCCCGCACAAGCCAAAATGAGAAGCTGGCCTTCAGCTGATTCTGATTTTATATTTAAATTAGCCTTAGATTCTTCTAAAATCAATTTTTATGCATTTTACCAAACACTATTGACTGCTGTGGCTGCCTAAAAAATTGCTTTTACCCTCTAAAAATCAACACCAAACTGAGCCTTAGTACGTAACTTTCCCCACAAAACCTTCCAAAAGTGACTCAAAAACTTAACAGGGTGCATCTTCAATTTTGAAGCGAGTTGAGGTAATCAGCGTGGATTGATACACCAGTATAGTCACAGTAATGCTTTTTTTTTTTTTTAGCACATGCTCATGACAATATATACAAAAGAAAGTATGATGATGCGTGTTCAAACATCCACAGCACTATACACAAATCGTTCAAGAGCATACTCACGACGATATTTTTTTTAAAAAAATGGAGCATTACAAACCAACATCAACAAGGGAGGAATCAAAGCAAGTATGTAACATGTACTTAAAGCATCACAGCAGCATTGGAATCTCAACAAGCAAAGAAAGGAAGGAATAGAACTATTCGGCAAAAAATGTCACCAACAGGAATAAATTTCGACAAATCAAATACATGTTCCAACAATTTTCAAAAGAGGCAGCCATGGTAGGAAGATAAATATTACATAGAGCTTTAGAATAATGGGCATAAAAGAGGGATTTGCAAGCCCTAAAGTAACGAATAGAGAGACCTTAGATGGAAGGCTATGGGCAACTCTCTCTCTCTCTCTCTATATATATATATATATATCTGTGTGTGTGTGTGTGTGTGTGTGTGTGTGTGTGTGTGTGTGTGTGTGTCATGTTCTCTTGCAAGTTGGGTTTTGCCCACTAATGGTTCTGATTTGAAAAGGGCAGAAGGAAGAAAAGGAAAAACGTACAAAGGAAAAAAAAAAAAAAAAAGTGGAAAAGAAGGGTTATTTCTAAAAGGAGAAATGAAGGGACCGTTCGGTAACGTTTTTAAAATGATTTTTATTTTTTATACAAAAGTGAAAATGAGATTGTTTTGAAAATCATGCGGAGAATGATTCTAAAATTGTATTTAGTTGGTTTTTTAAGAAATTATTTTGAGTATAATAAAAAAATGAAATCGTGTTTAGTTATAATTATTAATTAATATATTATAACATTGTTGATAAAAACTAAAAAATAAAAACAGAAAAGGAAAAATAACTTTTAACTATTTTGTAATTTTTTTACAAAAATTATTCTCATTGTTTTTTGTTTTTATTTTTGTTTCAAAATATTTGTTAAATAAACGCAGTTTGTAGACCGTTTTTATTTTTGTGTCTCAAAGATGTGCATAAATGTTTTTAAAAACAAGTAAAAAATAATTTGAAATGCACCTGAAGTGTCAGCATTCATTTGAGAAAAAAAAAAATGGGACTAAAAGAGGAGAAAGAAGAAAAAAGAGGGAATGGCGTTTGAAGAAAAAATAGTGTCTTGAAAATGGAGAGTCAAAAAATATTTCCTGAAGGAGTATTTTTTTCGGGAGATGGAAAAATGGTATATAAGGTTATATATATATATATATATATATATATATATATATTTTTTTTTTTTTTTTTGATAATGGAAAAAGGTTACATTGTTGAAGGAGGATGGAAAGAATGGTGTAGGGAATAATTAAAAAAAAAAAATGGTGTGGAAAAAAATGTTACTTTTTAGATATAAAGAATGAGCAAAAATGCTAGCGGTTTGGTGGGAAGTAGAGGCTAAGGGTTATGATGGATCCGATTACTGGATTCTTCTGGGTTCTCTAAAGGATGCCTTGTTTCTACGCTAACTGATACAGCTACCGATGTGATTCTACACCAACATAGATAAACATATCTTAAGACTTGAAGATTGATTGTATGGCCCATCTCATTACGCTTACGCTACATAGCTCATGCAATTAAGGGGGTCAATAGTGATACCTAAAATATTACATGGTACGGATTCAACCCAAATCTCACAACACAACTCAATATATGGTATGTGGAACTAAATCACATTTCGAAAATCACTACGTGGGCTGTAGTTTGGTAGATTAAGAAATATAAACTGATTTAGGAAAATAGTAGAAAATATTCAACCCAAAAAATAGGCTAATTTTTAACATAAAATTAATAGGCCATAACTTGTCAAGTTATGGTTCATAATCGAACTTATGGAAAACTTGTCATTATGGTTCAAAAAGTTACTTATGAATAATAACGTGGGGTTGTAACCGTTTATGGTAAAATAATAATTTGATTTACTAACTTATGTAAAATTGGCCTATAAATCTCAAATTTTGATTTTCCTTTTCTTCCATCATTTTATCAGGTTCAATTAAATCCTCAGCTTATCATGAATTAAGATAATGTGGATAATGAAGAAAATTAGACAACATCCAATGCAAATTACCCAAAACCCACTTTAATTACTAAAACTCCATTATTCTATTGGCTCATTCACTACACACATGAACTAAATAACAACGTGGCTCTATCTCTCTCTCTTTTTTCTTTTCTTTTCATTTTACTTTTCTTTATTTTTTTTTCCTCTCTTCTCTGGTAGTCAAAACGTGCAGCCCCTAGGAAACTCAAAGCATATATACATCAAAGAGGACAATCACCCTTCTAAGTGCATGAAAGCCCGCTTCCAACTCACTTGAAGTAATTAGAGATGTCAAATGAGCCGATTTGGTCCATTTCGTTGGGAATGTTCGACGGAGCATCCAAACCCCTTCTTCGTTATCCCGATTAATGCAACCTCAAGGTCCAAATTGGCATAATGTCGATTTGACACGGGGTTCGGGCTAGGCCTCAGCTTCTTAGCCCTTGGCCCAAGGCTGGGCCTAGCCTCGTAGATGGCCCAAGTTTGGCCCTTGTTCAGATACCCGCCCATGGCCCTTGTTCGCCCCCCAAGCCCGGCCCGGCTCAAGCCTGCGAAACGACCCATGAAACAGCCCATTCCAAATGCGCTAGTGGGCCCTTCGCGGGCTCAACAAGCTGCAAGTGATGGGCCTCCTCTTTGGCCCGTCACGTGCCTCCCGTTTAGCACGTGACGGGCCTCCCGTTAGGCCCGTTATGGGCCGTTCGTTGGGCCCGCAAAGGGCCCAACGATAACAATCTGAAAATCCACCCAAAAATCCTCTATAAATACCCCTTAATTCCATCCTAAATCCCACACAACAATTCACTCTCAACTTCTCATCTCACTCTTATTCTATCTCTCAAATTGTCTATTTGATTTTAATTCTAAGTTTTTCTCTCACATTCATTCATTTTCTTGTTCTTTCATTTACAAAGTTCAATCAAGTTCAATCAATTTCTAGAAAATGGCCACACTAAACTTCCCTGATTTTACTGCTCTTCCTGAGCTTGGTGATGCGGCATTTTTTTAGGAAGAAATGATGCCTCCCAACCCCATCCCCACTGAACTAGAAAATGCTCTGGTGGATAATACTTCAGTGCACAACGAGAAAGCTGGAGAACGCAGCAAGGGAAAAAGACGACAGCGAACTTCTCCGGCATGGCAGCATCTCATCGAGGAGCCCCGACCAAATCCAAAAACAGGTGAAATGAAAATTTGTGCGGTATGTAAATATTGTAAAAAACACTTTTCTAATAAAAATAGTGGGGGTACTGGACTGGTCATCTAGATAGACATTAGAAAGTATGTCTACTGTTGCACCAAGGTGGGAGTGTAGACTCCCGCCAACAAACACTATCACTCACATTATAGGGGTTACAAAATTTTATATACGATGCACAATGTGCTCGTGAGGCACTAGTTAAATTTCTAGCTAGTGCCGACTTGCCTCTTTCTTTTGCAGATGATGTGCCGCTTTGAAGAATTCATCCATACAACCTTCTACCCACAATTTAAACGTAAAGTAGAAACACAACTCGTTTTGATTGCATGAAAGTGTTTTATGCAATGAGACAATCTCTTGTTGATAATTTTAGGACTTTTAATGCTACTGTCTCTTGCACTTCTAATCTGTAGGAATGATGCAATAAAATTGGAAATGTATGTGTCACAGCGATACTACGTTGATAACGATTGGGTTTTACAAAAAAGAATAATTGGTTTTCATTTATGTCTATATCCTCATAACGCATCATTTATTTTATGTACAATAATGAAAATTTTTGGGTTTTATGGGATAGAAGATAAAGTTTTAACAATTACTTTTGATAATGTATCAACTAATATAGCTGCAATTAACATATTTAAACGTAATTTGAAACCAGCGTTTGGAGGGAGATTTTTTCGTCAACGGTGTACATGTCACATAATTAATTTAGTAGTTCAGGCAAGAATTGAACATATCTCAGCTATTCTTACAAATATTAGAGAATCATTATCATTCATATCTAGTTCTAGAGCTTGGCTTCAAGAATTCAAACAATATTGCAGGAACAGTCATATGCGCCTAAGAAAGTTTCCAACTGACGTGAGACATAGATGGAATTCCACATATTTAATGTTGAAGGTAGCACTCCCGTATTCACAGCTTATCACGACATACTTAAACAGTAAGAACAATCAAATTTTAATTTTCGATCCTGATTAGTAGATTGGTGAGTATTTTTTTTTAAATTTCTAGAAGTTTTTTACAATGCTACTGAATTACTTTCTGGAGTTTATTATCCTACTGTACATTTAGCTTTACATTAACTATTTAATATTTCAGAAACATTTTCTTATTATAGGGATACATAACTTTTTGGAAATATAGTTAAGTTAATAGAAAATAAATTTAAAAGTTATTGGTCATGTTGTCCTATGTTATATGCATTGGCAACTATTTTAGATCCTAAGTGCGGAGTAGATAAGATTGAATCATTGATGACTGCTACCGCAGAGAATTTAGAAATAGATATGCAACTAACTATTACTGATGCTAAAAAAATGTTAGAAAAGGTTTTTAGTTTGTATGAAACAAAATACAACACAGGCCAAAAAGAGCAGGGAATTTCGTCATCAACTAGCAGTTCGAGGCCTAAAGGACCATTGTGGAGTTTCTTGAAGAAGAAAGAGAAAACAGCAGGATTGTCCTCAATATAAGCGTCTACCAAACTAGTAAAATATTTTGAAGCAAATTTTGTAATCAATGATGACAAACTAGACATCTTACAATAGTGGAAGAGCAAGACCGATCGTTTTCCAACACTGTCCATAATAGCTCATGACATTCTGACAACTCCAGTGTCAACGGTAGCATCAGAGCAAGCATTTAGCGCAAGCAACCGAATTCTTGACGAGAAGAGAAGCAGAATACATCCAGATATTTTGTAATGGCTAATGTATGTTAAAGACTAGGAAGACGCTAGAAGACGAAAACAACAATACACATATGATTTAATGCAAGAATATTTTTCTAACTTAAAAATAACAGAATCTTCTAAAAGCACTTAGGTTTGTTATTTGCTATTTCTAGCTATTGCACTCTCTTTTCCTTCGCTAAAGTTTTGTCTCAATCTTCCCACGGGTTTTACTTAGCAAGATTTTAACGAGGCAGTCATTTATGTGTACTTATTCATATTATGTCAATTCAATAAAATCACATCTTTTAGAGGCATATGATATATTTTTTAATTAAATTTAAAAAAAAATACAAGGGTCGGGGCCGGCCCGGCCCTGGCCCTTATGGACTAGGGCCAAGGGCCTGGACCTAGCCTGAGTTTTTTCTTCTCAGGCTCGGCCCAGGCACGGCCTTGCACTGTGTAGGGCCCTTCCAGGCCTGGTGTTGGACGTGTCGTGCCGGCCCGGCACAACACGTTTGACACCTCTACAAGTTATATTAAGGAAAACCTCTCATTGGTTGCTACAAACCCCATACATTCACACTCTTGAATCTTCAGCTACAAGTGAGAAAAACACCTTAGAACACACCAAAAACTTCCACCCTGACACAACAGTAAAAAGTCATTTCAACTGCCCTTACACTCCAAAAGGTTCACAGCATGTCAAGTATAGCTTTTCTACTTAAAGAGAAACTAATCTCTTCTCTATGATTTTTGACGGAATTCTTCTAAATAAATAAGTCCAGGCGTTCTTCTCCACGCTAAACACACATCAAAATCCAACATCAATGGAGCACAACAAGCGTAAAATTTCCTCTTTGGTTGGTTACAAATTTTTGGCTTTTTTTTTTTTTTTTGTTCACCGGAATATTCACTGGAAAGCGCTAAGCTCTATAACTTTTAGCGGAGTTCTTCTAAAATAAGTTTTTAGGCGCTCTCCCATTAGAAATGGATAAACTATGAGAAAACACATACTCAACCATGGCTTCATCAATAACACAAAAAATAATACAATTCCACCCGGCGTGCTACACCCGACCTACCATACAAACTTGGCTATCTCATATGGCTGACCTTTGCAAGCAAATGAATACGGTTTTGTTATTCCAAACTTGGGAATTTCTTCTACCAACGACATCCAAAACCACATAACCATTTCTTTTCACATCACGGGAAGTGCACCCCACGCAACATACAATCTTATCCCACATGACTAACCTTTGAAAACACATGGTTCATTGCAAACTTAGGAATTTCCTTCATGGATATGTTCCTCTCCCACACCGATAGCCCAGCTCATCTAGAGGCCTTCATTGGAAAAGCTCTTAACTATTACGGAGCCGAAATCGCAATGGGTGTCGCCTTGGATACTGTTGTCCTCGGGGTCATCTAGGTTTAGCCCTACCTAGTCGGGGCCAACACCATCATTATGGGCATTTTCGACGTCAAGACTATGCTAAAAATCTCATTGGTCTTTGTCACCCGATGTGCTCAGACAGCTTGTACCAATCAAAAGAGGCCATGAAGCACGCACCCTCCATGTCAATAAGTCTCTGCCAAAAGAGCCCCAACAAGTGGAAAATTTAAATCCACCCATTGATGACTAAAATAATTTTTTACCTCTATTTTGAAGCTAAATAAAAATTAAATAATTGGTAAAATAGTCATTCAGCCCATTACACATTTTGTTTGCTCCCATCATACTACACAACATAAAGGAAAATTAACCTCTTTCTTTTCATTAACATTTTGTTTTATGTCCATTTTCTTTTTCTTTTTTTTTTCCCTCTTATCAAACAGTCTTAAAAGATTTGTTGTTTAAAAAGGTTATTGTCATTTTACTCTTATGCCACCTTTCTAATTTATGTCGTTCATTTTTCATCGTCGTTTTTATATAGTGTTGTTTTTAGGCGATATCCTTTATCTAGTTATTGACGTTTTATGTCGTGTCTTTACGGTCTATGTCATTTTATATTATTGACATTTATACTTATGTCGTTTTTTGGTCGTTTCTTTCATTTGTACATGATAAATCAGGGGTCTATCAAAATCCTCAAGAAGAACCTAATCGAGTGAGACTCTGACAGGAAAAAGAAAAAGAAAAGAAAGAAGCAGATGAAACAAGGGTCATGTTTGGTTGATCCCGGTTTTGTTTGACTTTTTTTGAGGAAAAGAATAAAAATGTTTCCAAAACAGCGTTTGATGCAATAAAAATAAAAAATAGAAATGAAAACATTTGATTTAGTGTAAAATGAAAGAAAAATGAAAAATAACTTTTAGTCATTTTTTATTTTTATTTTCTCATCTCTCAAGCAGAGCTTGAGAGAGGAGAAATGGAGATATTAATAGGTTTTTTTATATTGAAAATAATCTCTTGATAAAACTACCAAACATATTTTTAAAAATAATTTCTGTCTGAGATTGAAAACATTTTCATTTTCATTTGCATATAAAAATAAAATTATTTTAGAATGAGTTCTAACACACTCAAGATGATACTCCTCTTGAAAACCCTTAAATGGAAGAAAGATTTTAAGTGATAAGAAGAAAACGAAGAAGAATATAAGCGGATATAAGACAAGATCCTTGTTAACGACATTTGTAATGTTGTCGTTTTGTAGCAAAAAGCAGAAAACCCAATAAGAATGGCCCAATAAAGATTTTCTTGGACATATTGGAGCTTCGGAAGATTGGGACCGGGACATGAAGATGGGGCCCAAAAATGTTAGTTATTGGTCCAGAGATGCTCACACCAGAATAACCGTTTACTTGAAATATCTTCTATTTCAAGTCTTGATGGACCTGTATTGTCCCCCAAATCCTATTACTTCTCATATCCATCTTTTTGTAATCTCTGCATGATCACTAACTCACCCACATTTTTTCCCGCATTTTGAAACTTGTATTTGATGCACAACGCTAATTTGGCTCATCTTGATTATGGCAATTACCTCTTCTTCACTCAAACTTATGTATACATAGAAATAGTGGGTCTCATGTAGCAAAACATGCTTTAGAAATACTTTTTTGCTTTTTTCCCACTCTCAGCAAACATGATATGTGGTACACACATGCTTAAGTACTGCTCTCAGTTTCATAATAAAAACAAGCACAAAATAACATGCATGGCCTGGCCCTAAATTATGTGCGCGCATAGATATGTATAATCTTCCAATTTAATGGTCAAAAGATGGACGAAAAGGGGGATAACTCAATTATCCAAAGTCTTGAGGAACTCTTTTGATCATGCCAAACTTAATTAAAGAAACCCAATTAATTAGTACGTGCTTCTTTGTAGTTTTCCCGTTAAACATGATTGCTTCTGACATGAAAATTGTGCGCAGAAGATAATACAAGTGTTCTTAAATTGACTAGTCAAAGGAAAAAGGGGAAAGAAACAAAGGTTTTTGGGAATTAAATTGTATTGCAAAAAAAAAAAAAAAAAAAAAAAAAAAGAAGAAAGAAGAAGAAAAGGATTGGATGTGCATGTGCAATATGTCCACGTCCTATTTGTTGAGCAGATTTTGATGAACAAAGCAGAAAATGAAGTGACGGCCGATAGGGCACCAACCATAAGAAACTTTATTGACCTCAAATTTATCCTTCTCTCCCACATAAACTTGACAAAATAAAAATAAATAGAAGCCACATTATGTAGTGTCAAAATTTTTTCCCATAACGAATTAATTCATCTAACAGAAGGGTCTTGGCCACTCCTTAGTCTTTCATGGGGGGAGCTTGTTTTGGTCCCCTTAACTTTTGAGTGACATCGATCTTTCGTCGTCCCAAATATGAGAAAAAACAAAAGAACTAACAAAGGGCAATAAACACATTTTGGTACTACTGACACCATTATTAGGCAAATATGCTTGTGTTCTTAAATACTCATTTAAGGCTTGTCTAAAGAGAGAGGCAGGCATGTCCTTGGTAGAAAGACTCGTGATCTTCTTCAGGAAAAAGTTAAACATAGTGACAGGTAACGACCACGCCCCCAATAATAAGCCCAAAAGGAAAATTTTAAAAGAAATATTTGTGTACCCCAAATCCCACTATTTATAACTCATAGGCTTGCATATTTCACATGATGACACTATGTTCGCTTTACATTAGTGGCCTGAGATCTTTTGCTTCGATCATAGCGCTTTTCATTATCTGATTTTGAACATTATTTCTTGATATATATTTCAACTGGTACTAGGTACGTAATTGAGTGTTTTTTTTTTTTTTTTTTTTTTTTTTTTTTTTTTTTTTTTTGCCCACCTCTACTCTGGATTGGGAGCTAGCTGCTTATTTTGCCTTGTTAAATATGTTTTCTTGGATATCGAGTTATCATGTCAAAATTGTTAGGAGTCAGTTTTCAGAATATTAATGCTACTCTACCTGCTACGACACTCTCCCTCATTCTTTAGTCGGGATGAGACGGGATTTGGCTGGTAAAAAACACTCTTGACGTTTAAGTGAGACAAATAACCACGAAAAAGTTTTAACGAAGTAAAAGAAAGACGGTAAAGGATCTCTAGATGAGAGGCTTACTATTCTATTTTTAGGGAGAATGTCTTAATCAAATGAATATTCTTGATTTCATCTAATTGTGACATGTTACATTTTTTTTTTCTTTTTGGAAATTCCATCTTTGGAAAAGCCCAAGGAAGATTTTGGCGTAGGGCACATACATTGTTTTCATTTACCATGCTGATGTGTTATGACACACATGACACTCTTGCATTGGTTGCCCTAACATAAGGAGACATGTCATGCTAAGACAGTTTGTTCTTTCATCAAACACGTATGCTTTCAATCTCTCAATCTCATTATCGATATGTCGAAATTCTCTAGTGGAATGATCTAGCAGATCGACCTTCACAGTTTTCAACCACAATACCAATCATAGGTCGATTTGAAATGCGCGGCACTCTCCTAATACTATATGGAAAATCCTCCAACAAAAAATTGAATTAGTATTCATTATAACATTGTGCAAGTGTTTTACAACAAGTTATAGATCTTAATGTTTAAGATTATTACCTTTGCACTTAATCAGTTTGAGTTTGTTTTTATAGTGTTATGATATGCTTGATAGCTGATAGAAAATGACAAATCTTTTGCTAAGATTGATAAAACTCTTCTTAAACTTCTATACACTAATTTTGTTCTAAACTTTTTCCTACGCTTTAGTTTGTTTCTTCATTTAGAATTAGATCTCTAAAACTCAGCCTTGAATTTCTCGTGCAGGACTTTGCATTACTATCCATATACTGGCTTCAACTTTTGATGCAACATTGATCTTTTAGATTAGTCACTAGAGCAAACAATTGGAATCCAACTTTACTTGTAGTGCTCGTTTTACTTTCTTTGTCCTTGACACCTAAATTAAAAAGAAAAAAAGAAAAAAAAAAAAGGACGTTGATGAATGAGCGGGTTAAAGAATTTAGACCACCCATTTAAGAGAAGAACAAATAAAATAATGAAGAAAGCACTATTTGGAAGAAGAAAAGGGTTTCGTAGTTGCATTATTATGAGCATGTGGATTACATAAAATAATCAAAAGGGGTTGGATATCAAAAGTGTGATGTTGCCAAGTTACTATTTTGGGCGGTGCATCACTTTCACCATGCACTGAGACCAGGGTATATTGGACGGTATTTATGCTTTGCTTGTCCAATCGAGGCAAATTCAAAATGATGAAAAATTCCAAAGGGACACATATAATTCCATAGTGTTTCCTCACCAACAGCTTCTTTATATATATTATGTTCTCAAACTCTCTTTTTTATAATTTCTCCTTTTTGACACAGTTAATCATCATGAGGAACTAACCAAAACTTTATTTATAATTATTATAGGTACGCTTTAAATAGTCTTTATTAAAAATAAGCTTATGAATTCGCAAGTGGGATCTTTCAATGTAATATCAACCTTAAACAAAGTTAACAAGATAATCATCATCTTATCTAACAAACTCTTATACTTTTGGAGCCATTATAATGTAGTCAATTTGATGGGTGCCAATGAAAAGAGCTTCTAGTCGTCTTCTTGATTTGTTTCCTCTCTCGGGCTACCAATTTAGTCGAGCACATTTTCAACATGATTTTATGTTTAACAAATCTCTATCTTATATTTGTCTCTTCATGTAATTCATTTATTCAATCAAATTTGAATAATATTCATTTATTTGTTTAACAATATTGAAATTGATGATGATCGTGACATTTAGAGCATTCCTATTAGTATTAATTGTCACTTCAAGATTTATGCACATGGGAAGATTGTACATATTCATGTACAGCTAGCTGGAAGGTTTAATTTTGTAAATATATTTACTCTACAATATTTAAGTTTGAGAAATAATTACTTTTTAACATATAATAGTTTCAACAGGGAAGTTTGCGTGATTCACTTAAATACAAAAGCTTTCGTTGTCTGAAAATATTGAGCCATCAAGTGGTGTATCTAAGATAAGGAGATGATTTGAAAGGGTTAGTACAATGTGTGTGATAATATACATACACACAAATATATATGCCAAACCAATTTTATGACCCTCAAAGGCACAAAACCTTTACGGGCTCACCACGTTACTGCGTTGACCAGTGATCAGCTGGTCCTCACTGAAATAATTAGCCAAAAGAAAAGGCTTTATTACGCCCTTGATCTTGGTATGTCCTAATTGTCCACATCACTATAATTAGTCCATTATGGTTTTATCTCAGTGTATTAGGTGCAAAGAAGGGGCAAGTCAATGACCCTAAAGGAAATAATTTAGGCTTGATTTCTAGTGTGGGGGATGGGCATAATAACACTGATGAGCTAGATAGGTATCACATGTAAAAAGTGAAACATTATTATTCAAAACTGCCCACTATATAGTTCTCGTGGGGAGCTGCATCATGTAACGCCATCAATAAATTAACCTAATTGATCAACAATTCCTGATCAAATCTCTCTTCATCATGTTGAAAGAGAAATGTTGAAAAATATCTTCAATAATACTTTATTCCATAAGTTAACGCGTTAATATATGACGGTCAATTTAATTACAAGCTATACATGATTTTACGTGAATTTAAACCCAGCATATATAATCGCACACTAACGAAAGAAATTCAGTCGGGGATTAATTCGCATATTCTAAGATGGTTCTCTCCTTCGAGTTATTAATCTTGTATTAGATTAACTAAATTGTTCATTTGAGTTTGTTAGACCTTGATATCTTGAAGAAATTTAAATTTTCGAAAGACTTAAACTTATGTCTTAAAAGGCAATCATGTTAAGTACAATAGCCCAATATCTTTATAATTGGGTTTTGTTATCATATTCAAATAATGTGGGACTCGAATGCACACATCTAGCTAATGGCATGTATGCCTGATGTCTGTGTTTCAAGTTGGTACTACACATATTAGGAGAGTGGAACCATATATTTGGATGTACCTCAAAATTAAATAATCCAAGCTATATTTCAGATTATGTTCAAGGGAAAGAACAAGATCTATGAAATTTGAGAATAATGATGCAAATTAATCACGAGCACGTGAAATGAACAAAGCTAAAATCATATATATTAATTTCATTGTCGCTACGCGTATAGTCATGGATTCTTGCCCACTGTCATATAGATGTGGTACCATATATATATATACACATATATAAATATAATATGTTAGTCATGGTCCTCGCTCACACAAATAACTCTAAAAAGTACACAGAAAGAAACCCGTTAATTTTTAGGTACTTTCCCGCCCACAAATAACTGAAACGTTGTCGCTCTTGTCGACTGTGAAGTTGTGCCTGAGACAGGGAACACATATTGATTGGGGGAAGTCAATGATTTTGCTATGTTTTTCATGGTCAAGGGCTATATATATATAGCTGCAAAAATTTATTAACTGCCGATTAGGCAGTTCGGGTCCGCCATTATAATTTAAGGAACAACAACTGTGCGCTGCTAAAAGGAATTCAATAACAACGCACTTAAAGAAACCAACGAAAAAAAGCTACGTGCTTTTATTGGTTAAACTGCGTGTAAGGAAATAAACTTAATTCTAGTTCAATAAACCAATCAAAAACCAATTAGAGCTATTTTTCCTTAAGGGTATATATACTATGTGTACCATATCCCTATTGACTAATTATTTATAATCGTCTAGAATAAACTAACTGTATAGAAAACAATACTTGATCTCCATCATATAAGCAAATTAGGCACAATGCCAGACTCCGAACTTGTGGTCCTATTTGGGCTTTGAATATTTTTGGTGTTTGAGGCTGCAAATTCTCCCAAAGCCGACGAAGGACGACTTATTACAACTGTGATTATAATTTCTTCTCAATAATTAGTTGTTGTATAGAGCTAACACTCCAAAATAGTCATCGTCGTATTAAATTTACAGGAGCTTACTTTAAGCAACTGGCATCTCGAACATACGTACATGTGTGTGTGTGTGTATATGCAAGTTGAATAGCTATAATTAAGAAGAGTATAACTTTTTTTTTTTTTGGGTACTTAATTAAGAAGAGTAGTGTTTCAAAAATACCACATATTACCCAAATTCATCCAATAAGTAGGGGTCATGGATAACATAATTATGGCGCGCGTTGCTTTTGTCATTGTGCAATAAACGAATTAAGAGTAAGAGTTTAATTTCAAACCGAGGTTGACAAGTTAATCTCAACCATGCCAAATTGGAGAAACCACAACGGTACACAATAATTCTAGTTACATACATAGATACACAAATATAGCGAGGAGGGAGAGACAGTGCTAGCTAATCGAATAAAAAGCTAAGAAACTTTTTTTAGGGCTGTGATAAACACATCGGTTCATGTGCTCAGAAAACTGAACATCGTTACAAATGGGGAAACCAAGCCATTATTTTTTGCCCAGTAATTCCATTGCAGCAATAAAAAATTAATGCATTGTCATGTGCACAGAGCTATATATTAATATTGTTAGTAATTTGTAATAAATTCGTCGAATGAAATGAAAAAAAAAAAAAAAAGTATAATATATATAGCGCTGACAAATAGGAATTAATCTTTGATGTACAAAGCAGAAATGACACGCATGATGATCAGAATTTAGTTATTGTGGCCTATTACACAGTTGAACTATAAGTTAAAGCAAGACTAGATCTGAAGTAGTAGTTACGTACGCAGTACCTATCTGGTCAGGAATGAAAGTGGATATCGGACGAGGTGAGTTTCTTTAGTTCATAATAGGTAAATTTGAGGATCTAATCATATTAATTTAAGTATTAGTTTGACTTTATGTCGTTAATTGTCAATCTCATAATAAATGAGGGAATGTGAAAGCTAACTAAATCTTAACTTCCATATAATGGGGGCATAATCTAACTTTTAACTCTTTTCTTAACTTCCTTTTTCTCTCTTCCGTTTCCATTAGTTAAAGGTGCATGTGTAGTAAGTCGTTGTTATGGTTTTAATCCTATTGAATTGGGCACATAAATCATATGAGAATTCTAAGATAGATTATGAAAAATACCTTATTAATAAGACTATGTTTTGAACCGTTAGATTAATTTGTATCACATTATATCAATTTATCATACTTTTCATCTTGATATGAAATTGATCAGATCTAAACATTCAAAAACATTACTGCTGATAAGGAAATTCTACCACAGAAAGTTCTGAATTATAACGCCTCTTTAAAGATTATTTTCTTCTTTTATCTTTTCCTAGCCCTTGACTCTTTTTATATGTAGCCCTTTGGATAACAGACATGCCTAGTTTAGTGTACGTACGTAACCTTCTCATAACGTTACCTATCATGTTACCAAATTATAAAAGACACAAAAATTTGATCCTATATTGATAATACGACCTATCTTAATCATTGAGTGACCAGTTCAACTTTTTTAGTTTTGGTCAGGACACTTGGGGGTTATTTGGCAGCCATAAAAACTTAAAAAAAAATAATTCGAATTACAATTTTATTTAAATTTATATTTTTTTAAGTTTAAACTCGAGTTTAAATTTTTCTTTCAATTCGAGTTCAGAAACTCGAATTCAAATTAATGAATAATATTTTTTTATTCTTAAAAATGCTATAACTTTTTTATTTTAATTCTGATTGAGATGATTTTTTTCTATGCATTGACAACGAAAAAACGACGAAAAAATGAATAAAACATTTCTCATATACCCTATCAAAATTTTTTATCATCATTGAGTTTTTATTAAAATACTATCTAAATACAAATTTAAATTTTGACTCACTCAAACACAAACTTAAAAAAATTCTTATCTCAAATCATAACTCAAATATACACAATCAACACAAACTCAAATTACAATTTTAACTTAAATTATAACTCAAACTTAACTCAAAATTCTCACTCAAAAATACCTAACTCAAAAATGCAAAATAACACCTCCTTACAAATTTGGCATTCTCTAGTTACATAAAAATCTTCAAATCCACAAACAAGGCGACATTTGGTTATAAGTTAGTCCGCTTTTGTTGGTTTAATGGTTTCCTTGATTTGCCTCCAAGTAATGTATATAAAAACCTAACCAACTGTTCAGGAGTCAAACCTCAATTCCCTAGCTACATAAAACTCGATCCCCTTTTAAGCCAAAATACAAAAGAGCCATACACATAAATATTTTAAGTTTCTTTGACAGCTGCTCAAATTAATACAAATGGGACCCAGATGAGAAATCCCTTCACACAATTGGAAAAACTTTTCAACAGAAGAACAAGTTAAAGGAGGGGCCCAGAACCACAGGGCATGTGACCTAACAAGTAAGAATAATTAAGGGCTTTTTTTCACACTTTTATTTATTTATTTATTTATTTGTTTTCACTTGCAGAGTTAAAGATCTCGTTATCATGCAGAATCCAGAGACAAAAATTATGACCTACTCTGGAACGAGTAGAAAGGAATGTAAATTTTGAGTTTGGCTTAGATGGGACTGAGACTGAGAAGTGAGGCAACCAAATCTTTTGCGCATATTTTTGACTTCCCCTACACATCACATGCCTGTTTCCAATCAATCCCCCAAATTTATTGCCTTGACAGTGACTTCCCAAACCTTTTTTCACCAAAGTTTTTTCTCCCCCACTCACATTAGTCTCTCTCTTTCATTATAATCTATATATAATTATATATATATATATATATATACATACGGAAAAAGAAATATACCCAGCTCTTGAATGACGTGTTCAATTCTTGTTCAATATGCAAGAGTTTCATCACTAGTTAAATCAAATGGAGAACTCATTTGACATAACATAATATATGATGTTTATAAACTGGTGATAATGAAGTTATTATTATGTCAATATGGCGTTTCACGTTACAAGTACAATTCCCTTGCGCAGAATTTTCCTCTCCTCTTTGAAACGAAACTAGAATGTATAATATTGAGCTTTACCAAAAATGGAAGTTTGATAATTACATATATATATATATATATATATATATGGGATCTATAACTCATTTTGCAATTGTAATAATAATCTTCTCTCTTTTTGTCTGATGATACCTTGCTAGTGACCCGAGAGAAGAGGGGGGTTAGTTAACTTTGGGATTTGTGGTATTTTTTTGGGGGGAAGAGTTTTTTTTTTTTTTTTTAAAACCCCTTATAATTCCCTTATGCACTTGAAATCCTATATTAAAACGTTCATTAAAGGGCTTTTCTTCTAGGGCATGCACAGTCCCAAACTGAAACCCATTTTTTGTTTCACAGTTTAGACGAAAGTGAAAAACGAGTAGTGCAGTCTGTGGCAGACCCTTTCACCAATAAACAAATAAGTGACAGACGAAAATAAACGCGTTTTGTTTCCTCTCTCTCTCTCTCTCTCTCTCTCTCTCTCTTAAACAAACACAAAAAAATAAAAACAAAAAATAATTAAAAAGTCTCTCTCTCTCTCTCTATGAACCATAAAGTTGCATATAAGGTGGTAGTCAACCGTGGGAACAAACACAGGGCTCGAGAATGACAGACACAGGTACAACAATTATTGGGACTCGCATAACATCATTCATTTTTTCTCTCCTTTTCTCTTCTCTCCCTCTCTCGGCTCTCACTGCAAAACAGCAAAAAACTGGTGCCTTTCTTTTCCTTTTGGATTCCTTCCTTCCTCCTTTACTCTCTTTTGGCCTTTTCTTTTTTTTTTTTTTTTTTTTTCTCTTCCCAATTAATCCCTTTTCTTTTTCAACTTTCTTTTTTGTTTTTTTTGTTTTTTGTTTTTTGTTTTTTTTTTTGTGTTTTTTGTTTTCTTAAAGCGCGTGTGGCAACAGAGAGACAGACAGACAGATCACGTCTAATTAAGATCAATGTCTATTTAGAGGCACACGGGCGTGAATGTGATCTTGTCATAATTTTATCAGGTTGTGTGATTGTTTTCTTTGGAATCATTCCCTGAAGACAATGTGGAAACCTCAATCAATAGTTAATAATTTTATATATAAACTAAAACAAATCGCAGAGACATCTTGCTTTGCATGATGATCAATCTTGTTACGTATATAACTTAATTAAACACATGTATTTCTAAATTTCTATCCTGATCAACACCGTATATATATGTATGTATGATTCTTGTATGAAACGAAAGTGTCAATTAGCTAGTTACTTGTAGTTATATGTATATATATATTAGTGACAATTTAATACCTAACTGTAACTTGAGGTGCCGAGTTTAAATTTCTCTATTTCAAGAATAAAAAATGAGTAGCTATTTAGGACATTAAGGGCATGTTCTTTTACACATAAAACTCAAAAAAAAAAAAACAACTCAAATTTCAACTTTATTCAAGTTCACGTTTTTTTAAGTTTTAACTTCACTCAATTTTACTCAGCTTTATTCAAGTTCTAACTTCAACACAAGTTATAACTCAAATTCAACTTAAAAATTACACTCAAGTTACACTCTAAAAGAACAACCCTTTAATTCTTTGGATTATTTGATTTGTAACCACAACTAGGGACCCCTTTTTTTTTTTGCAAAGAAAAAAAGAACAAAAAAGATTAATATAGGTGATCGACAATTTTTTCCTTCAAAGAAACAGAATTTACTAGTTCTCTCTCTCCCACTCTAGCATCCTTGTCAAGGAAAAATATCACATCGCCCAAAGTTAATGCACTCTCCGTCAGAATTTGCACTGAAAAAATCTAATACATATATAATTATATATGAACTAAAGAATAGCATATAGTTTCTTTAGGGTTTTATTCTCTTTCATCTGAAACAATATGCATATTTCATTTTCATGGACCCGTCTAATAAGAAGTAAAGTTATTTTAGTATACCTCCAAATGGTGCAGGAAAGGACGTGTGTATGGGCCTCTATATGCATGTCGGACGATACATACATACATATTATTTGTGTTGGAAGTGGGTAAAAACATCATGAACCCCATGAAAAGGCAAAAAGAAATATATTCCCATTATGGTTTCCTTTTTTTTTTCTTTTTATTTATTTGTTTTTATTTTTACTTGAAAGTCTCTCCGCGATCAACTTATAATGAAATGACTCGCACAATCTAGTGATGATAAGGAAATACATGAACTGGGTGATTCCTAAAAAATAATTAATATGTCTAAATCACTAATTAAAGTGTGTATATATATATTGTAATAATTAAATAATATAAGTAACAATGATAAATGGGAATATTATTTTGGCTACGCATATAATTAACATCTCGACTGCTTTAGAAAATAACTTGCGAACAAATTCTGTAAGATTGATTTTCCCCCTATAAGATTCGGTCCATCGGAAAAAGTTTCGATCATGTTCCATCTACTTAGCCAGCTGTAATTAGAAAAGTTGATAAGGACATTTAACCTTAACATTTTGCTTCAATTTCGCTAAAAAACCGGATCACTTTTGTATTTTGGGTTACCGTGTTTTTGGGCAACAGCCAAACATGCATGACTTGAGCCCCGTTGTTGATTTTTTTTTTTTTTTTTTTTTTTTTTTAGGACGTTGTTGATTATTCTTGTTCATCCGCATATATTGCTATTGCTGTCCAATAAAAAATAAGCTTCCCTACCTAAAATATGGGTTTCACCTGTTATTTAAAAAATTTAAGTGTTGATCAGTAATTTTATAGGCGAAAACTAGACACCTTTTCGAGGATAATCGTGAGTAGTTGAACCTTCGGAAAAACAAAAAAAAACAAAAACAAAAAAAAACAAACAAAAACAAAAAAGAACATATACATTTAGTCAAAGCGACATTATTAATTAGAAATGATCATTAATTTTTCTGTGTTGTAAAAGGAAAACAATGCGAGTACAATGGTATATATACAAGTTTTCTAATTTACTCCAAATAGCTGCTTCCGTAGAAATTAGTGTGGATTTACAGTTGGTATTCCTCATTTTTAATTTTGTAAATACTTAAAAAAAAAGTGTTTAAAAAATCAGCCAAATCACTTAAACCACCCAATCAAAATCAAACTAAACTAAATCGTTAATTATTTTTAAATTATTAAACGGTTTGATCATATTTTTAGTCTAGTTTTTTAGACAGTTTGGTTAATGTGGTTTGGACTCTCCAAACCACCCACTTATCCATCCAAAAAACACGTATATAATTTTTTAGTTTTAAAATATTTTTCTTTATTTAATTTTTATTAGTCATAATAAAAGTTCATGTAATTACAAAATGCAAGATACTATATTTTTATTCGTTTATATTAAACCTTTGAATGAATTTTTAGAAATTTATTATTTTTTAAATTATATTATAAAGCTGAATCTTATTTTTTTTTTATGAATTAACGGTTTTATATTTTTTTGTGAATTATTGAGAACTTATATATATAAATATATATATATATATATATATTAAACAAGAAATGCACGCTTGTGTTGAAAGAACTAACCTCTAGATATTTAAGTATTAATATAAAACATATTCAACAAAAGAAAATAAATTAGTGTACTTGATTTAAAAAATCAGTCGTTCTAAATGGTAGAAAATTAGGAGTCATCAGCAAGAAATCTCGCAGTTGAAAAAACGTCTTTATTGCCTCTTTTTCCCTTTTGACGAATGGTTTTTATATGTAATTTATACACTCACCGAAAGCTAGGCTAACGGCTCTTTATTATTTATTATTTTATTATTATTATTTTTTTTTTTTTTTTTTTTTTTTGGAGGGGGGGTTTAACATATGCTGAAAATACTACGTGCGCCTTTAGCTTATGAACTTGTAAACATCCATTAGGAAATAAAAGATCATCTAAATCAGTCTCAATGACTTTATCTAGAATTTACAAGTCAATGTCATTTTAAAACTTGGAGAGACAAAATTTACTAATTTAAGGGGACGTTTGGTTAGAAAATTCAAACCATGATTTGGAATCATGGTTCATGATTCACCACAGTGTTTTCTCTTTCAAAAAATACATAAAATTAAAAATAATTTTAATTTTATAGTTTTAATATATAAACCAAACGTCTCTTAAATGTCGCACATGAGTAGTAATTCCATGACTTAAAAGCTGTTTGTTATTTACCTCTATAGTTTATTAAGATTAAAAGACGTAAAATGACGACTTAGAGAGAGAAGATGAGCATTTTAATATTAGCCTGAGGTCACGTAGGAGGTCAGAGCGATGAGCATGAGATTGTGGTGGGGTAATGTCGCTGTTAATGAGGCACAAAGGCAAACCTAAGACTAAATATTAGTGCGACTTGCAAGAGTGTTGGTTATGGTTGTTTTGGAACGGAAAGTCATCAAGTGGTACACTTCTTCCCACTTCTCCATTCTCTTGAGGTCTTGTCCATGATGGTGTGATGTGTTTAGTAGTGTCAGAAATATCGTGTTGCACGCCTGCGTTGGTTTGTGCTTGTAGTGCATGCATATGTGTTGGACCGGCTATGCATTGACGGTGCTTCTCACCTCATGATTAGTGCCCGACGTCTTCTAATTATTTCTCGAACATTGATGCTCATCTGATCTCCATTGGAAGCTTTGTCGTTGTTGTTTGTATTTGGCCTTTTCTCTTTCTTTTTAGTTTAGTTTAGTTTAAAAAATTATAATAATAAATAGATTTATCCCGATTTGTAATTTGCTTTTTTTTTTTTTTTAAGTGTTTGATTGTGTTTTTCGTCTAGTAGAGTTGTGTTTCTTGGTACGTAGTTTTTCGTATAGCCTTAGTGTTATGATATTCTGGACATTGATTGGTGTAGAAGATCTATTGAAAGCTCATGTATTTTTTGGTGGCCTCTTTGAATGTATGTTTTTGAAGCTCAGCATGCAATATTTGTCCTTCATCGTTTGAATTTATAATAAAAGTTGTTTATTGATGTCGTGTTTTCTGTGGGTGTAAATTTATGTTTGTATTGTTTTATTAAGGTTATGGAATGGACTATTTCATTCATCAAAAAAAAAAAAAGAGAAAAAGATATATAAGAGAAGTAATTGTAAGGAGTTATTGTTACTCATAAATAAAAGAGAAATAAAAGAAGTAAAAATAATAAAAAACCACCATCTAAAATATCTTATGTTTACTCATCATGTAAATGAGTTTTATTTTTAGTTAGCAATTCATGGTAACCATTTTTTCAGGAAAAAAAAAAAAAAAGAATTGTGAATACATTTTTTTTCTAACTTGGAGGCTTGAGCCTACTCGGCATTCGCTCTGTGCGGTGGTAGTACCTCGAGCTTATTAAGATGAATAATGGCATTGTCCTCCTCAACACATATATACCGATCATTCAACGGGAGCATATATATATATATATATATATATGTATATGTCACATTATTTTATGGTACACATAACTATATGATGTGAAATATCGCTTTGAAGAATAATAGAATTAACTACTCATATCAAAATATGCTACATTTGCCGTGGGAAATGGAATCAGAGGAATGGTAACGTGGCTAGATGTGGCTGGTTATACACACAAGATCGATCACACCAGTCAAGAACTTCGGCCGTACAAATTAGTACACGGACGACTAATTAACAACGATTTCCACGCCTAAAAATCATTCTTAAATGTCACATATATAGCCGTCAAATTAATTCCATTGTGAAGGGATATGTATATCCACAATTAGAAATGTTACCTTTTAAAAGGGAAACTTGTATTCAAACATAAATAGATAAACAAACAGTACAATACAATACTAATGACTTAATAAAGAGACAGATGTACACCTAAAGCATGAGAACGGGAAATAAGCTTAGCACACTAAGATCGAGCGCATTTAAGGCTCATCAAAATAAGCTTCCAAGCTCTTGAGGGACGGAACGCTAACCCCTACTTAGAGAGAACGTCAGCATCAAAACACAGATAAAATTTTAACTTGACCAAAAAATTCACACCGTCAGTAAACAACTTAATTGAGTGTGAGACATAACTAACACCGGACGGTGAAAAAACCTATTTTATGCAATTGTTGCTAGCTAGCTCTTTCTTAAAAACCTATTTTATGCGTTTGTAATTCAAAACGGATGTTCAATTTCCTTGTTTTACAACTTACTTTTGGCCTATACGTTTTATTATTAATCTAGGTTGGGCTTTGTATTTATACATATCAGGGGCATCTTAGTTATTGAAGTATAACTCAGATGATCCACCTAAAGAAAAATATAATTGAGTTGTCATGTTTTGAGTAAAGATATTAACAATATATAGTACTACAAAAATTAGTCGGCATATATGTATGTGACTTCGAAAACATTGCAACTTTAGAGTTACTACAATGATGATCAGGGTCAGTTATCGCAGTCCTCTGAAGGATATATATATATATATATATATATATATATATATAACAAATTTCTTGCAAAATAATCAGACAAAAACCATCAAATTTATCTTCTTATATTCTCTGTATTTTGATTTATTTAAAAGCTATATATTTGAATTTTTTTTATTGCTGAAAATATATATCATCATAATTTCATTTAATAGATCATTTTGTACATATAGTTTCTTGGTCAGCACTTGATTTTAATATTTAAAATTACCAAATTAATCTTAATGGTATGTAGGAGCTCTTTTGTTTTTTATTACTGTAAATATGTAAAATCATTTTACTACCAGAAATGTTAGTTTGCTATTTTCAAATGTAAAAATCGAGAGTTGACTACGAAATGGAATTAACTTCTGAATATAATATATGGCTTAAATTTAACCGGCAAAAGAAAAAATATGGCTTAAATTTGTGGTAACTAAAAATAATGGCGTATCTCGCGAGTAAAACTAAAACATACAAGGAAAAAACCTCTAAGAAAACACATGTTAAAAATTTTAAAACCCCTTGATTATATGCTAGCTTATTATGAGGATATATTTCATGAGTTATCGTTTGCAAACATATACGTGTTTAGTTGGGAGTATATGTATGTATATGTAGTTTATATATATATATATATATATATATTTTAGTAATATGTATATATAAGTATTTGAAAGATATATAGCTTAGGCACACAATCTTTTAGGCAATGTTTGGTAGGATGGATAGAAAAAAAGAAAGAAGGATAAGTGAAATACATAGGCGAAGGAAGTAAAATGATTTTTTCTCATGTTGTTTGGTAAAAAAAAAAAAAAAAAATTCAAATCTAAGACATTTTATAATAATATCCTAATACAAATAAAAATATGATGAATAGTAAATGTTAAAATTATTATTTTACATCTCATTTGTTTGTCCAACTTTTTATATCTTTTCTTTTCAAAATTAGAATGATTAAAATTTAGTAGGCCTCATGGATTTTTATTTTCCTTCATTCCTCATTTTCTCTATACCAAACAATCTAAAATTTAATTTTCCTCTCTAAAATCTTTCGTCTATTTTAGTTTCTCTCTTTTTTTTTTTCCACCGTTAAAGTGACATATTGGCATGTGCTATAAAGAGGGAGAAAGGGAAGAGCCACTTCTTTTTGGTTTGGCAATTTTGGAAGTCTAATGCTATTTACCTATCTTAAGAATTCAGTCCATTCGGACTTCGGTCCAGCATTCCTTGCCTTCCTTATGATGATATACATGTATACATATACATATATGTTAAGACATCCAAAAATCTGTCAAATTATACATTTTCTTTTGCTGGAAGCTTATGCATTAAGAATTATCCGGTGTTTTGCTCAATTACATCCTAATTTTGGTTTTATTTAAACATGTATTGAGGTACATAAACACATATTACTAACCAACATACCTCATTATAAATGAGATTCTATAATATGAAAAGGACAACTAGTCATGTTAAGTCCTTTATAATTAGACGAAGGGCATTATCTCAGCCCCCTAATAACCAATAAGCAATGATTTTGTAGCATTTTAAGGACCCCTAGACACCATTGTTTAGGTAGTATAACATCAACTTAATTATCAATGCATTTCACATGAGCTTGATGTATCAAACTTTCCAAGCCGAAAAAGACGACAAAAGGCTTTCATTCAAATTTTCCCATCCAGGAAAAAATATATATAAAAGAGAAGGGCTTAGTCCTCTAAAGATATTGTACACGTCATCAAGGACCCCACCCCACAATGAAAGTGGATCCCACCAACAGACACACGATATAATGTATTCTGTTGTGTTATCTTAGCCGTGGCTTTGGTTTCCCTTGCAAGTGACTGTCACGCCCCCAATGATGCAAGTGGGACCTCCAAAAATTCCCCATTGCCTACTTTATATTAAAATGAGTATAAATCAATACCATTAACCTAAGAAGATGTTTCCAATTTCACATATAAAAGGAACCGTACGGCCTCACAATCCCTGTCATAGCCCTCACTCGCCGGTACTGCAGGCCGGCGGAGCCTGTGAAAAACCACATTTATCATCATCATCATTTAACAATAACGTTAAAGAATGCTACCTCATCTCACAAAAAGACAAATTTACCCTCAATTCAGTTGTCAACTCCGATTCTTCCTGTAATATAATTTTTTATTTTTTTATTTTTTTTTCATTCCTAAAAAGTGCACGTCATTTAAGAAATTAATGACACGTTTGGTCCCCCGATGCCACAATTAAATATTCTGATTAGTGAAATTAATTTTGAAGAAGCTAGGCAAATTAATATTTTTAAAAAATGAAAAAGAGAGAAAAAAATGATAAAATTATAAAAAGTACGAGGAGGTGGCGCTCTGTTCCCCTATGCATACACAAAAGAGCATGATTAATTTGTAGAAATTCGATGAAATACTCCTCTTTTTCACTGCCCTGAATCTCTCTACTTCAATAATCTAATGGAGGAGTCCTTTTTTTTAATTATTTTTTTCTTTCGAATTTGAAAATTAACCCTTTATACAGACAGATGTCTCCAAGGAAGATAATGTACTTTAAAAGAACAAAAAGCACCAAAAAGGTTTATTAAAGAAACTAAAATAAATTCCAAAAAAAAAAAAAAAAAAAAAAAAAAAAAACCCAACCTCCTATTGTACGCAAAGATAAATTAAAATGCTCATTCTTACTAAAAAAACAAATTTGAACTGCTAATTGAAATTAAGAGAGTTAAAAAAAAAAAAAAGAAGGGGAGGGGAAACAAGTAGGTGGAATTGATTTAATTAAGAATATAAAACAAATGAGGGAGAGGGACAATAAATGGAGGGCAAGGGAAAAGTAGCGGGTTTTCCGGTGCAAAGGACGAAGAAGGAAAAGCTGGTGCGGCGACACGTGGCATTAGAATCAAGCGTTGATGAGAAGATGATGGCTTAGCATCCGTTGATCATCCAACTTGAAGAAGAGATCATGACAAACAACACCACCCACGGACAGCCCAGCCAAACGATGGATTATGGAAAAAAGAGCGAACGAGCGAGCGAGTGAGTGAGTGAGTGAGTGAGAACTCAAAAAGACAGATAGAGAGAGATTCAGATTTTTTTTAAAAAAAAAGAGAGAGAGAGAAAGAGAGACTTAGGGAGAGAGAGAGAGAGAGAGGAAGCGCAGCTGCAGAGAGAGAGAGAGAGAGAGAGAGAGAGAGAGGGAGAGAGGGGGGTATGGCGGCGTCACACAAAGAGAGAGAAAGAGGCAGACTTTTTCTTAATTGCGTTTGTGGGTGTGTGTTGTCTTAAATTAAATGCTTTCTATGGAGGAAAAATAAAAGAAAAAAAAAACTGTGAAAGCAAAGAGAAATAGAAGGAGGCAAGGGAATTGAAAGCACGAGTAACGCTGCCTCCAGAACAGTTTTCTCTCTCTGTTCTTCTTCTTCTTCTTCTTCTTCTTCTTCTCCTTCTGCTCATCAGCTGATTTCCATTGCAATTCTCCCAAAAAAAAAACCCCACTTTCTTCTCCGTCTTATTAGAGCTGGCTCAGCAAACTATAGCCTGTATATATAATATACCCAGAAAAAGAGGAAAGAGTTTTACCCATCTCTGATATGGATTTTCGGTCAACAGAATTATCAGCAGTAGTAATAATAACAGTAGTGCAGCAATGGCTGGCTTCTTCTCTTTAGGATCATCATCATCATCACCACCACCAGGAGGATCAGGATCAGGATCAGGAAGAGGAGGAAGATTAAGATCATCGGGACCCACTTCAACAAACGCCGAAATTCCCCCACCGGAGAGCCTCTTCTGGTACAAGAATGACCAGGAAGTTCCGTCCTCCTACAAAACGACGACGTTCGAGCTCTGGCAACAGCAACAGCAGCAACAAGCTGAACAACACCACCACCAACACCATCTCTTCTACCGACACCAGCAAGATCTCTACTCCTCCGCGGCGGCGCTAGGGGTGGGGCCCAGCTCGATCAACGCCGGCGGTGTGTCAGATGAGTCGTCATCGAGATCTGCGTTCGTGATGATGAGGTCATCGACGTCTTCCGGAGGAGGCAGTGGTGGAATCAGTTGCCAAGATTGTGGGAATCAGGCGAAGAAGGACTGCGTCCACATGAGGTGTAGGACTTGTTGCAAGAGCCGAGGGTTCGAGTGCTCGACCCATGTAAAGAGCACATGGGTCCCAGCTTCCAAACGAAGAGAACGACAACATCAGCTTCTGCAACAACAACAACAACATAACCTCTCCTCTGAAGCCATGATTCACGAACAAGGTGGTGAAATTCAGGTTCATCCCAAGAGGCAGAGAGAGATCACTACAAATACTTCTCATCAGATTGTTTGCCCTACTGCTCGTAATTTGCAAACCAACATTACTACTACTACGTCAGGTACTACTTCTACTACTACTACTACTACTACACTTTGTGTTGGAGATATATAGAGATAGAGCAAAAGGTTTTTTTTTTTTTTTTTTTTTTTTTTTTTTCATGTGGTGATGATCGATTGCGTGTGTAAAGAGATCAGGAAATGGATCGCTTCTCCATATACTACAAACCACACCCCATATGATCATCATCAGCTTTTCTTTCCTCCTTTTTATCTGTCGTCTCCTTTTTCAAAACACTGTTATTTGGTAATTCTGACGACATAGATCTCCAGGAGAGACTGTTCTTCCTTTCCCTTCATCTCTCTCTCTCTCTCTCTCTCTCTCTCTCTCTCTCTCTCTATCTATCTTTTTTTGGCGTGTTGATATCTGTGTATGATCAGCATGTGTATATCATGTGCTGCTACCTCTCCAATATGCGCCATTTTTATATCCATAGACAACCATATTATTACTTAATCTTTTATTTATTTATATGTACTGTAACTTGTAGGGTTGGAACTGGGGAACTTTCCGGCGGAAGTGAGCTCAAACGCGGTGTTCAGGTGCGTGAGGGTGAGCGCGGTGGAGGAGAATGATGATCAGTATGCGTATCAGACGGCTGTGAACATCGGAGGACATTTGTTCAAGGGAATTCTATACGACCAAGGTCTCGAAACCAACTACAGCAGTACTTCTAATATGCAGGCTGCTGCAGCCGGAGAAAGCTCCTCCGGCGGAGTTCAGCCGTTGGATCTCATCACCACCACCGCTGCCTCTCAAGCCACTCCGTTTGATCCCTCCTCTCTATATCCCCCTCCGCTCAACACTTACATTGCCGGTACGCAATTCTTCCTACCACCAAGATCTTAGAGAAAAAGAAATTACATGAAAAAAAAGGAGAAAGATTTAATCTTCTCACGATCTCTTTCTTTCTCTCTGTCTGTGATTTCTTTCTTTCTCTTGACCAACTTTTTTTTTTCCTTAGATCATATTGTAGTACATTTTGACACCCAATGAACTAGGAGACTTGTTATAAGTTAAAAAGAAAGGTGAAGGAGAGGAAATGATGATGCGGATTATGAGGTTTTTTTTTTTTTTTTTTTTTTTTGGGTGGAAAAAAAGAGAGAACTTCTTCAATGGTTATATTTGAATAGAATTAATTCTTCTTTCTCTCGTTATTAAAGATCCCAGATAGTTAATTATACCATATTATTCGCGGTCATATGATTGTAGTATAATATATAATAATCTGGTTATTTGATGTGATTTTGTCCTTGTTATTATTATTTTTAATTTCCTTCTCTTCTGGAGTTGAAAATCCACTAGACTAGTCTTTTCTGTGTGGTTTTGAATTTCGAAGCTGCTTTTTCCCTGTTTACCCGTATGTTTGCCGGTTTGAAATGGGTATGGGAAGATTACAATTGGTTTCGTATTTTGTTGGGCAAACTACATATATGTGTGTGTTGTACACACACAAGACCAATTCTTTTTTCCTGTTATTATGGGCATTTGGGCGGTCCAGCCATGCATGAGCAGCATTCAAGTCCAAAAGGTTATAGGAAATTTCTCTCTCTCTCTCTCTCTCTCTCAACTTCTGTAGGATACAATATTTTCTGCGTGAACATGCAAGATGTGACCTTTGTTGTCAAAATGGGAAAGTATATTTAGTCTTGGTTTAATGGACATAATGCTTGATCATTTTCAAAAAAAAAAAAAAAAAAAAAAAAAGCTTCTATATGCAATATTATTTAAGTGTATACATATAGATACATATAACGTTCCTTGCTAATTTTATATATAAATTTATATATAGAATATGGAAATAAATTAATTATACTAGAAGATTTAAAGGCTTTCATTTCGTTAGTGAAGCATCTAATCTATAAATGACATGTTCTCTTTTTGCATGCATTAATGGCTATCTCATTTCCCAATATACATAGATAGAAGTCTTTAATCAACATAAAAATAGTTTAGCCGTTGCTTATCCTCATTAATGCTTGCACATCGTGCAACTAATTAGTAAGCATGCTTCTATGTGAACTAATTGTGTGCGTGTGTTATATATGTGTAAGCTCGCATATTTTGTATGTATATAGTACTACTGTAGGAACTGCAAGATATGATGATAATTTCTTTCAGGAAATTAAATCTAAATCGGTATTAGGGGTAAGCACGATGCTGGTTATTAATACGACTAACCTAATATTTTACTAATAAATATGTTGTAAAAAAGGTATTAGATTCGACAGTTTTAAAAAAAAGAACGCTAATTAAGTAAATAGTAGTGACTCTATCCTCTGATCAGATTCATATATATAGTTTGATTTAGGGCTGACACACACACACTCACACATATATAAAAATATACATTATGCAGTACTGAGTTATTTGAGATCACATCCCTTCATTTCAGAATTTCATAAACACGTAATACTTGTTACTAAGAAGGATAGTTAATTTCCAAGCTTCATCAACAAGCTCATAGATTTCCAGCGCCTATTAGAAACCTTATTTCACCATTAAGTGAAATAAGAAAGCGAATAAATGGAAGTGAGTTTATTTCAACCCTTCTATTAGAAAGCTTCTCAAACTTTAGTTTGTAATATAAAATTAAATATTAATATCACTTTAACAAATCAAAGAATTAAGCTCCCTTCTTGAAACTATAAACATGTTAAGCATTTATGGTTGTCGTCGTATATTTCTTGTAATTATACGTGCATAAGAACAAATCTTCGCTCGGACATGTTTTTGGCTTCATTAAGTGGGAATTATGATAGTTTTCTTTCGCATTTTACTTTTTTTTTTTTTTTTTTTTTTTTTTTTTAAGGGAAAACTCTGTTGTTATTTGTTTATGATAGTTTTATTTCGCATTTTAATGTACAATTATTTTTACGCATATATCGTGGAGATCAACTCCAACCCAATAAACTAGCTATAATACTGAATAAAGAATCCAACTTAACATTTCACTTGCAAATTAAAGTAAATAATGTTGTACATATATAAAAGAGGGGGAAAAAAGCTAATGTGTGATATAATTAGCTTGGTGGAAGTGATTGCAATATGTGTGTTTATATCTTTATAGTATTGTGTATTGCAGTTGACAGGAAAAAATTTGAAGAAAAAGAAAATAATTAGTTAAAGCCCTAGAAGAACGTCGTACTTTAGTTTAATTTTGGTAGGTGTATTTGTACATCTGATCAAATCTGTGTTTCGGTTTGTACTAGTGTATGTGGGAATTGGGGCTAGTTGCGAACCAAACGAATTTCTTTTCTGTATCATATTTAGAATTAGCTAGTTTTAGTTCAATTCAGTTGTCGAGAGCAGTAGATATTCAAGCTAAATAATTTATATACGAGGCAATTAATGTCTATACTGTTTCAGCTTTTTACAGCTAACCTTGTATGATCGCTTTCCTTTCCTTCCCCCTTGAAGTTGAGTTATAAAAAACAAATGTAAGAAGGGGTAATTTGTAGGCAGAAATCAGTAAGGTGAATGAAAAACATATACATACACACATTTATGTGTGTGTGTGTGTGTGTAGAGAGAGAGAGAGAGAGAGAGAGAGAGAGAGATCAAGAAAAAAGAGCAGAACGAGACAAATTAGCAAAGAAGCATGATAACATGAATCAGTTTAAACCCGTATGCAGTGTTTATTATTTACATCATTTATCTTCGTATTTGTTTATTTATTTTTTATTAGTCATTATCCTATATCAGTCTAGTCGGCAGACGATGTTTCATGGTAAATTTCTTGTAGAGGAAAAAATAACCAAAACTACAAATCGATCGTTAATCAAATATCTCTTTTTGGTAATATCTATAAATCTATATGTACCAGCATTAGCATAAGCAGTACGATACTTAAAATGTACGAAACGGACAAATTATTTATTACATGTCATGTGAAGTGTATCAGATGATCATCGTGGGTTTGAAAGGGAAAACAATTATTATTTTTTTTAAAAAAATTAATAAGACAAGTTATAAGTTCATTACTTAATAAATCACCGTATTCCTAACTAGATTGCATTTGTATAGATACACTTCTTAGTTATTTAAATTAAAAAAAAATGTTAATGAGTAAAAAAATTACTCTACCAATATATAGCTTTGGACCCTTAGATTTTATAAAATCTTCTTAAGTTTATTTATTTATTTTAATTATAATATTATTGAAATTTGACAATCTATTATTAAGTAGTAGTATAGGATAGCATACATATCATAGAATTCTTCTTTTAAATTTTTTTTAAGCATAAAAAAAATTTTAAAAAAATTTAAAAGAAGAATTCTATGATATGTGACTAACAAAGAAGCAGAACATGCATAGATTTTCGTGACTACATGTATATTTACATATTATATTATAATATATACACATACACACACATACATGACATGTGAGATAGCATGGGTCCTTTGGTGATCTTTATTGAAGTCTTATCAACTCAGCTGCAACCTTGTGGAATATCCAAAGTGACATTTCATACGTTCTCTTCATCCTAAGCTGCTAATCCTCACATGATCCCACAAATAGTTACGTATTTTATTGTTCCATTTGTCTTGTGACTATTGTTCCAATTATCAAATCTAAATTTTAGTCGTGAATATTGAAATCCTCTTTGGTATATAATACCACGCTAATATTCTTCTATTTATTAACACCCCATGTGCTGCTAATTCCATTGGAAACCTGACCAAATTTTCTCCACGTTTTAATTAATTTCAAAGCTTTTTTATCCTTTTTTTTTTGGGTTGGACAAGGATATTAGGTGGTGGTTTACTCCACCACATGTTTAGGGGTTAAAGACAAAGTAAATTTGTCACAGCAGTGTACGGTGGCACTATAATACAGCTGTTTGTTATGCTCCCTTTCCCAGGAAAGGCCATTCATTAACTTAAAGCGAATAATGTTAAGTTATTGTAAATATACTTATTAGACTACCAAAAGTAAAAGTTTTGAATAAATTCTTCTAAAACGTGAACGGATTAATTAATAAATTTGTTCAAGAAGATTTTAAACTCCCTTTCCCAATGCAAATAAATCAAAATTATGGATTCGACTTTATCTCTAATGATAAATGGTGACGGCCTTCCTTGTTTCTCTTTTCCTCCATATTAATATAGACTTCCACTTTTCTCGGATTCTCATGTTTCCTTTAGCAGCACAAATTAAGAGGAATAATTACAATAATGTTCTCTTTTATTATTTTTAACAATTTGGAATACCATTCTCCTCCAGCAACTTCTACTTGAAGTTGTCTTTTTTTATATATTTTTTCACTTGTTGAAATTATAATATATATATATATATATATTTGTATAATTGTGTGCGTATATATATACACTTTTTGATATTTTATTGTAGTTTTAGGTAACTAACCACTTCAACGACTTCCGGAAAATAAAAAAGAATCAGTTCGTTAACATTTTTCTCCTTTTTAAGGGGAAAAAAAGACAAATAACGGTTGTAAAACGTATTTTAAGTAAATGTTCTTAGTTTTATTAAATTAAACAAATGTGTATTTTTTTTTATAAAAAAGTAACTTAATCGATTTTTGGTAAACCATTGATTGATCTTGATAAATTATTGTTTAATTAATTATTGATTCACCAACATATGTTTTAAGTTATAAATTTTCAACCATTTAGATTATTAATATTTTAATTTGTAGGTAAATAAACATTTTCCTAATTCAAGAAAACACAGAACGTTTTCAAAAACAATACTTTATTAAAAGGGTCATCTGCACATATGAGAAAGAAGTGTAATTAAAGAAAAAACTTGTACATAAATATTTCCTTCAACATTACTTGTGCATATAAACTAACCCTAGCGTATCCAAAATCCAAAACTAGAGCTAAATCACGAATTGTAATAAACAGGAACACACCTTCATTAACTTGAACATATCCACAACATAAACCGGAGCAATTATTATGTTAATTATACTGAGTAATTAGTAAGAGTAAAGATTATTGAAACCCACCTGAACAATTCTCTCCCAAATATGCAGTACTCCTTCGGATTCATAGTACTCCAAACCCTCATCCAACAGAAGCTTAAACGACAACTTTTGACTTCCGCTTTGCCTCTGACTTTCTTTGTTGGCCGGTTTGCTCTATAAATGTTAATTTATACATTTTTATAAGTTATGGGCAACCTCAAAACACAAAGCTAAAAGAGGGTTTTTCTTTGAAAGTTGAAAACAATATGTGTGAGCGTATCAAAACACTCAACACCCAAATTTTGAAAAAAAAGAAAAAGAGAGATGTATAGATAGAGAGAGAGAAAGAGATAGGAAAGAGATCCATACATCGAGGATAGAAAAGGGATCTGAAATGGATATCACTCCAATCCATATACAGAACAACTAGAGCCATTCAAAACAAGTAAAGAAGTACTCTTGGGGTTATGGTATTAGGGCATTATAGGGTGGTTAGCATTTTCAGTTGGGAAGCAGTAGGGTGAGCCCAAGAATGGAGTTTTAATGCACTATACTAGTCACTACAATTTGAAAAGTTATTTTTCTTTGTTTCTTCTTCTTTTTTTTTTTTACCTTTCTTGTGGGCATCATTTGGTGTGGTCCCAAAAAACAAGGACCTAACTGCAAAAGGTAGCTTTGATGAAGTAGTGTAGTGTAGTAGCTGTTTTCAAAATCCTATTTGCTTCTGAGAAAGTAGGAGACAGCCTGTTTGGAGGAACTGTGTTGATGAATGGAAAATTGGGTTTTTGTCAATTTCTTTTTTCTTTTTTCTTTTTGATTGTAAGACAATTTTCAGCTCTTGTGTTGGCAAAGGAAGGCTGCAATTTTAGGGGGGTTGTTAGAGCAGCTGTGTCTTTTAAGGCACATATATATGTTTTTCGGTACCAAGCTTTGTAATTGTCTGATGAATCGTCTCTTCAATGGGTCAGCGTTATATTCTCTGGTTTGCAGGATTAATTATGATGATCTAGTCAAGTCATTCTTTATTATTGTTCTTACATTCCACCGAAGGATGTTTGGTCGAAAAGCCAATTTTGCAACATGTTATATGAGAAAGGAAAAAAAAAAAAAAAAAAAAAGTTAAAGAAATATAGGAATGAAATTAGCTAAAAGTGAAGTGAAGAAGAGTGGAAAAGAAAACCCACATGCCAGTTTTAAAGCAAACTGACCATTTAACAACTTTCACTGTTTGTTCCTAAAGTTTGTCCAGTTTTTTCTTGTACGTTAATATCTCTGCACAACGTCGTGGGGGAGCTTTATTTTGTATTCATTTATTTTTAAATTTTTTGATGAATTTTATGATCTTTTTGAGAAAAAAAAATTAAAGAGAGAATTCTTCTCTATAATCTACCTTCTGTGTATACGGTTTCTTATCTATTAGACTGTAGTCAGATTCTATAACACCATAATTACTTCAAACTTTTTAGCCTATATATAATGCGTTGCATTTTAATAAACCTTAAAAAAGAAATCCAAAGTAATAACTAGCTTGAGCACTATCATGCATACCTTGAATTGACAAAAGTCTCGTCTCTTTTCCTTTTTATTTTAATTCTGCGTATAATGTTGTAGACATCTTTAATATATATGTGGAAGCTACAATGCAATATGTTGTATAGTAGGGTAATAAGTAGGAATTCAAAAAATCTCTTTCTCAAATGTAATGCTCAGCTATAAGATCTCCCACAATCTGAGGAGAAAGAAAATAACCAATAAACATTGGTTTCCACCAGTTAAAATAACAGGATTTCTTTGAAGAAAAAGGTCTCTTCTTTAAAGTTTAAAGCTCCATATTGTCTGCAATAGAGTGTATAAAAGTTCTTGATAAAAAGAAAGTCGGTGCCACACCAAATATTTAGGTCATTAGGAGATATGATTGTCTAGCTTGTAGGATGACTGGATTTAGATCGAGACCCTCTTAAGTACAGCGATCCCATCATGAGAAATTACCCAATTATTGTAGGCGCTCAAATTATTTACCTACCTTTTTTATGATCTTTCGTTAAAAGGCCAGCCGCATATGCACTAGGTAATTATTTATCTGTTTTACTTGTTCTCTCTTGATTCCTTTATCAAAAAAGAAAAAAAAAAATCGAAAGTTTCAATTTTCTTTAAGGTTTCTACGGTCTATAGTATGGTGTATATTTCCGAACATAAAATCTGATTAAAATCATATAGAAAAAGTATGCAAACTAGCAAGCTGATAAAAATTTGATAACTTCAAAAATGCCCTACTATGAAGATTTCTTCTTCATACCCTACAATAATTTTTTTTTTTTTTTTCCTTTATACGCGGATGGTAGGTGCCATAAGGTTTTCTTGGTATAACCAGTTCACTAATAACGCAATTTGCTGTTGTCTTTGCTTTTCTGCGCAAGTTGATGTCTAAGACTATCTCTAATATAATGGCATATTTAGCTACGCGTAATCAGTATGGATATGAATTGGAGTATACAAGATTCAGAGTGAGAAATCAGAATCAGAATAACTTGTTTACTTTGTGAGAGGATTCAAAATCTAAGTCACTCCAAATTTCATGCATGCGTTTACTTACGTTCAGAATTGAAATGAAAGTGTAAAAGTACTAATATACCCTTAAGTCAATTTATATTTTTAATTTAAAAATAAATTGTGTAGTTATTATATTAAAATATTTAGTGTTATAACAAGGTAATAAAATAATAAATATAAATAGTACAATAATTTAAAAAATAAATTGTTAAAATTTAAATAAAAATAAATAATAGTGTTAAAAAATTAAATATATTATTAATTTATTAAACAAATAAAGTACATATTTATTATACTAAAATTAACAATAGTTAAACTAATATTATAATATTAGGCAAATAAAATAATAAATATGTTGTAATTATTATTTTTTGAATTTTATATTTATAAGTATAATAGGGTTATGATAGTAATTTAATATTAATATTAGGAATGAGAGTCTCAATTTCGATGGGAGTGTCAATCTCATTCCTTAATCCCAAATTGTATATTTGACATCCAAAGTGCAATAGGATAAGTTATTTTTATTTGTACTTTAAAGCATAATGCTACTTTAAATACTAAATATGCTCTTTATAAATAATTGAACTTTAAAAGTTATAGAATTATATTTATATTTTTTAAATAAAATACAAAAATTATAATGATTAAATGAAAAAATAAGCACATTAACAATTTGCCATATGTTATATTTGATTGTAAATTTAACACAACAAATGATATTGTATTGGGAATTGTTTTTCAACGCTCAAAATGCTATATTTGCTATTGAGACATCACTGCTCTAACACCGAGAAATCAATTTTGGTGGAGAAATAGCTCTCCGCTTCTCAATTCTGTCTCATCTTTTCTTCCATTTTGCACTAGGATGAGTAGGCCTTAAATGTTATTCATTCTTTTAGATATGCTTGTTTTTCTTGTACTCCAATAATTGTACCTCATTTCTATGATTATGTGCACTCAACCATTTGAACAGCCCCACCTTGGTTGGGCCTTTGCCGTTATCAACTAAGTCAGTTTACCATTTTGTAGATTCAGTGGAACTCAGTAGGGAAACAATGATATCTGAGGAAAAGAAGGTTCAGATTTTAAACTACAAGGTCACCTTCCGAGTACGGAAAGGAAGCATATTGGTCACTGTCCCTCCCTAATTAGTCAAGAGAAAACACACTACTTTTGTAAAATCTATAACCCAAAATTTCTTTTGAAGATGTACGTCAGTTTGGAGCCCTTGCCGCAACGTTACATACATGATAAACCTTTACAAGCAAAAGCTCTCGCAGAAGTACATATAAACTACACCAGGAAGAACACGAGTAGAAGCGAAGCATGTCCTTTCAAAGTTTTCGTCAAATTTCATTCCTTAAATTTGGAAGAGCCTTAACCTGATGCAGTTCCTCAGAAAATGGGACAACTATATGACACTGTGCGGGTCTTCGCTGCTCCCTCCGCACTGGAAGTACTTTCGTCAGTTATAACCTAGTATTCGGCACTGTAATCACCGAGGACCAGAAGATGTGCGGGGTTTCCCCTTACTGGAGTTGAGGTGCTGGGTGACAAATATGACTCCCATTACAAGTATTAGGCAACCAACCAGGGTGCTGAAGAAGAGGGCACCTGGCTGCCTCGTCTGGACAAAACCATAAACCCCAGTGGAGGTCACAAGAATAAGATCGGTAAGCCCATCGTTTGAGAAGTCCTCTGTGATCAGGGCATGTGTAGGTGTTGCCGGAAGATCTACCGATGCTAAAATACCACCTCCAGGAGAAATAACAAAAGCTTCTTGCTCCCCGGCAGCAAGGATCACTTCTCTATTATCATGAACTCGCAAGGAGAATGCCTTCAGTGTGGGGACCACAGTACCAGCTTCCATCATCCCCGAAGGAGATGGAAGATTTGACCATGTTGCACCTGTCGAGAGGTGCCACTGCCAAACAGCACCATGTCCATGTAATCCTGGGGAGTATGATGTTACCTGGAAAAAAGAACCAACACTCGTGAACGAACTATCCCAAAAAATAAAATAAAAAAAAAAAAAAGGAAAAAGAAATATGTCCCCTATACACTAAGGCTGAAAATAGGAATCTCGTAGGCCCATAAAAGATGAGCATACCTCCCCTCGATTCGTCAAAAATACAACGTCGCCATGGCTTCCCTTGCGATGCCTATGGCCATCATGTCTTGGAATGAGAATGGGCGTTGCCACTTCCAAGGAAGCTATATCTTGAGCTCGACCGAAGTGTCTAGTAAATTCTGGATGCTGGAATAAGTTAAAGGGGGAATGGTGACATATAGAGGCATTGAATAGCTGTTCTCGCACTGGTACACCAGAGGTTGCAACAGCCCAACAAGGTTGAAGCACTTCCATAGATCCACTAACAACAGTCTGCTCTGCCCCGTTTCCACCTACCGCCTGCAAAAGGCAAATGTTCATAATCCGTCATTTGGATATCAAACCATTATACTTTCATTCAAAGGACTGTATTATTATTACCAATTTTTCATACCAGTATCAGGGAGAGATATGTTAAACTAATAAGTAGCTATGCAAAGATAAAATTAAAACGCAACCAAAACTTATCCATGCTTTATGTTTTCTGGTATCCGTAAATGAAAATAGAAAACTCTCATTTCTTGTGGCTCTTGCATTGCAGAAACCTATTGTAACATGCTATGCAGTTTTTCTTTACACCCAAATTAGCCATGTAATTACTGAAATACTAACAACTTAAAGTAGATAGCGGAATTATTTAACCACGTCAACACACCTCTAAAGATTGATAAGTGAACAATTCAAGTAATCAACCTTATTTTTTAATAATCACCCAATTCCAAAATACATTGATGCCGAAATTCACAAGTCGATTGGGTTGTAAGATCTTTAGAAGACCAAACAAGATACACAAGGAAGAAAAGTATGGACCTGGACGTGATCTAGGACTCCATCACCATTAATATCAGCATGAAGGCCACCTTCTTGAAGATGAAGCTGGCAAATCAACAAATTTTCATTCATGAATGAAGCAGATTATCTCAAAATATAAATACTAAAGAGAAAAACTTGGCCATTTAAAGTAAGCTGAGAGTGCAGAAAATATGAAGACAACTTTTGGGTAGCCGTCTTTTTGATAAGAGACAAGGTTACAACTTACCTTACAAACAGTCCGACCAGTTGCCAAATGAACAGCTTCTATTCCTTCTTTCTGATGAGCCACAACAACATTAGGGAGCCACCAAAGCTGAGTGTAGTTTGTTATGGTAGGAATATATTGTATTGGCTGTGCCAAAAAAAAAAAAAAAAAGGATTAGGAATGGCAGTCACGATGCAAAAATAAGAAACAGGTCTTGCTGACAAATCTTACCTTCTTAAATTTTGCTGAACCAGCACGCTCTGTTACTTTGCCAATTAAGTTTGGAATTTTCTTTGTTGAGTCCTTCCCTGGAGGATGGTTTTCCTCGGGCTTGTTAATAGGTAGGGTTATAGACTTCCCAGGTGTTTTCTTCAATGTTTTCCTTTTGTGCCTTCTGAAGTGTGCTAGTTTCAACACAGTATCTTCTCTCCTGTCCTGATAATAAATTATGAAATGTCACAAGTCATTCATCACAAAAGGGGGAAGAAGAATAATTTGAAAAAGAAAATAATGGTTCAACTTACCCAATGATGTGGCATAATTCCAAGAATTGATTCTCTGAATTCCCTACATTCAAACTACAACTCAACAAGTTTCAGCCTTTCAGGGAGTTGATCTCAAAGAAATAAAAGAAAAGCATTTTTTTTTTTTTTTTTTTTTTTTTTTTTTTTTTTATGCGGGGCGGGGGGAATAAGAGAAGTAGTTTTGATGTCTAAACTAGAACCTAAACCCATTTGGAGTATGTGCGCATGTCAGACAGAGAATCTGTAATCGGAGCTTATTCATGCAACTTTAGGATAAACGATCCTCAAACTTGAAATTTACCATCGACGTGCACACATTAAATCATGCCAAGTATATATAAGCAGCTCGGACATTATAATTCTTTTTCATGTATATATAAATATATAAGCTTCACAGCACACCTCTCCTGGATGACGGCTATTAAGAGCTTGAGCATCAAGCTTGTAGTTATGCTGTGGAATTATCTGAGACGCATCCGAAGAATGTCCTTCAACATGCTAAACAAAAATAATCCTGAGATCAGTAATGTGAAAACTATTACTTGGGCAAAAAAAAAAAAAAAACGAGAGAGTTGGGGGTAGGGGGGTGGTGAAGAGCATCACACCCTTTAGGCTGTGTAATGTAAAAGCACTTTGCAACTAGATCTAGATGCTGACATGAAGAGTTCAAAAAAGGCTTACCTTTCTCCCCAAAATATAATGTAACAAGGTTCACCCAATTCCATGATGTTCGCAACAAATATGGATTGCCACTGAAGGAAAACTTACATACTAGAGGCTCCAAGTAATGAAATTAGAAAATAGAGTCCTTACATATCTAAACATATTTTCTTCATCTAGCTAATACAACAACAACAAGCCTTAATCCCAACTTAATTGGGGTCGACTATATGGATTTCATTTTTTCACACAGCTCTATTCGAAATTAAGCTTTCCTGAAGGCCTAGATCTAGAATGTCTTTCCTAATGACTTCGGTTCATGTAATTCTTGGTCTACCCCTCCCTCTCTTAGTATTAGGTATAAGAATGTCCTCCCAAGCACAAACTGGTGCTTCTAGCGATCTACGATGGACATGCCCGTACCACCTCAATTACAAAGAGACACAGAAAATATGAAGTATCTACAAAGATACTTCATATTACAAGCTAATAAATGAAACGTATGAAGTATCATTCAATTACAAGCTGGGGCTCACAAAAATATGGCAGCTAGCTGACTCATGAATGCACTAAAGCCTAATATAGAACACTACTAAACAGTCATCTATCAGAAACACAATTCCTCGAGATACAGGAATTGACCGTAGTTCACCACAATGTTACTTGTAACATTCAGCAAGAAGGAAGCATGATATAAAGCACATACAACTCAAGTAAATTATGTTCTAGAACATTCAGGTTTGTTGCTCAGTTCTCACAACCAATTGAGATCATCTTCATAATACATATTTTTTTTCTTTCAAGAATTCAATAATAAAAGACTCACCTCATTCCTTCCTTGCCATCTGACAACACCAGAGCCACCAGCAAATGCATAAAACTTAAAATGGCGTGAATCTACAGTTCCTGGATTTTGAGATGACTGCACAATTTGTTAAAAATAAAGGATTAGTAATAACATAAAGATGGCTGGAGGAAGAAATCAATAAGGACAGGCGTAGAGATGCTCTTACGGGTACCATATTCACTAACTTGCCATATATTGAGGGGAAAGTCTCCATGATAAATTAAGAATGTGCAAAAACTAATTGATATTCCAGAGGCAAAATACAACCACAATATTAGTGGAGTATCCGTCTTAGGTTGCAGAGATAAACGTCCAAAAAGAAATGCATGTCATCTAAACAACATGGATAACTTGCTCTCTCATTTATTTTCTCTTCCGCTTATTAAATGTACATATTTCACTAATGGGTTGATGGTGTAGTATTTGACGCTTTACTTGGGCATACTCTGGAAAGAAATTAATCCTAGAATTTTCTGTATCAACTATCAAGGTGAAAATCCATCATGCTGCAATCAAAACTCAAAACAGTTTTTGCAATATTACCAAGGGTGAACATTTTCTGAGTTTGATAAAGACCTAATGACTATCACCTTAGTAATTGTCAATTTAATGAGAGAATAAATCTAGTTACAGAATCTGCATACGACATACCACTAAATAGATATAAACTAAACGTCAAAAAGAACAAAAACAAGCAACAACAAAAAAAGGCCGTACCTCCTTTTCAGTGTCGCTTCTTCTGTGCTGCTCGCTACTCTTTTCCGCTGCAATATCTTCAAAGGGGTCCAAGAGAATCTAAAACAGTAACAAGTTATATTATTTTCCAATGATTGAGAATAAGATATCACCAACACTTTTGTTTTTAACATGGCACAACTTTGATCGCTCAAAAATAAATAACAAAGAAAATGACCATATCTTATAAGCCATAGAAAGGATAAAACCCATACATGAGGCTGAACTTCCATCCTTCCACCAACAATCACCAGTCCAGAATCCCCATGCTTCAAGGTATAATTACTAATTGAGATTGCTACTTCCCTATGGTGAGCATTATGTGGAAAATCTTCCTGTCAAGCAAATTAGCAATTTTTTAAGTGCAATCAAAACGACAACAATTCAACAACAAACACGAAACCAGCCACCAAAAGAGAAAAGGAAGAAAAAGACGAGGTCTGAAACCTGTAAATTATTCTCCCATAGCTTCTTGAGGTTAGAGTCGAAACACATAACGGACCAACCCGACGTAACGACGACGAGGACCTGCTTCGGAGCTTTTCCCGGTCTAGGGCGCTCGATAACGCCGGTAACCATGGCGACGGCACGTCTCCCACTCGCGACGCGAACTTTGTCGGGCAAAAGGCTCACTTCTGCGAGCACGAGCGCATTGCTGAATCCTTCGTCCACGCGACGGCTGTGCGGCTCCAAAACCTGAGGCTCAAACACCATTATGACATCGCAAAACACAAAACCCTAGGACGGTATTACAGAGACTGAAAGAAGAAAAGAAAAAAAAAACTGGATTTTGGCGTCGTGAGTGGCGACGAGGACTTCTCTCTTACCGTCGCCGTTGAGATCGGCGACGATCGGCGGCGGGAGACGTTCGCCCTCGAACTTGATCGGGTACTCGTCGGAGAGATGCATCCACGCCTCTCGGAACGAGAAATCGCCCTCATGCTAAGATCAGAAAGTGGAATTCAATCACAGAACAAGTTGAATTGAAGATCCAAAATCTGGAAATGATGAGAATTGAGAGAGAAAGATTGAGAAAAACCTGAAGAGAGAAGAAGATGGCGAAAGCGGAAAGCATGAGAATGGCCAAATCTCGCTTCCTCATGGTTAGGGATTTTCGGCGAAAACTATGCTTTGATCTTCCACTTTCAGAACTCAGAAGAAGATGAATTGAAGACTGAAAACTTCTAGAAGATTCGAGAAGGTAGACTTGCGCAAGGAGCTTCAATCGGAGAACGTAGAGCAGATAACGTAGCGCAGTTCGGTTGGAGTTGACTCCTGTTGCGAACCAGCCGGAGAGATTTTGCTTCGCTAATGACCGTTTGGCACGTCGTTTCTATTGGATGTGGAAGGTAGGGGTGTAAAAAATAGCCCGAATTCAAATAATCTGACGGACCTGATCCGACCCAACCCGAAAACATAAAGGGTTTTTTGTTTTTTGTTTTTTGTTTTTTGTTTTTTGTTTTTTGTTTTTTTTTTTTTTTTTTTTATATAAAAATAAATTTGGTTTCAAATAGTCCCAACCCACACTATGCGGGTTGGGAGGCGGAACGAGCATTTTGAACTCGATTTGCCTCAACCCGATCTAATTTAATTGTATAACCGTAAATTCTTAAATCTATTTTATTGGACTATTTTTATATAAACTGTTTATTTGACGTATTGTTAATTTTATTTTTGACTTATGGACTCTTTATAGATTTTATGCTTTTGGACTGTTAAAAGAGGTATGAAGTCATATATTAAAATTGGTTTTCACCAACCCAAGTAACCCAAGTCTACCCGAGGTCACCTGAAAGATTGCGGGTTTGTGAGCTTAAGAGAGTGTTGCGGTCTAAAATTTTCTTAACCCGCACTGAGTGAGTCGGCTCAATTTTTCAGCTCAACCCGACCCTACCCGGCCGAATTACACCTCTAGTGGAAGGGATGGCAATTCGTATTAGAGTGCATTTGGTTGGTGAATTCGTGTCATTATTCGGATCATAGTTCGTAATTCGTTATAATATTTTCTCTCGTAAAAAATACACAAATTAAAAATGGTTCTGAATCATGATTCTGAATTCATCAACCAAACGTCTATTTATTATCGTGTTAAGTTTGTATCCAGTCATGTTTTTTATTGACATTATAATTTTTAACACGAATACGACACCCATTTAATAATTATATCAAAATAATAAATTCAAACACAACTCTTTTATTAGAGTTAACACGAACACAAAGTGATCAACTCATTTATTAAACAGGTCAATAACGTATTGTGTCATTCTATAAACACGTTTACTATTTATTTATTAAATTCAATTCTTGATGATAAAAAAATATTAAAAAATTAAAAAATTAACAATATAGTAAAATAGTAAACTTTCCATAAAAATATGAGGAAACCCTATAATCTTCATTATATATCACCTATTTTTTTTCTAAAAAAAATATTTATACCGTCTAAATAAAATAGGTATTAAATGAGTTAAAAATGTGTCATATTCGTGTGTCAACCTATTTATGACACGTTTATTAAACGAGTTATTTCGGGTTAATTTCATGTTGGAAGATTTGTATCGTGTTGACCCTTTATTTAATTGTGTTTGACGGGTTCAACCATTTTTTTGCCTAGACCTATTTAAAAAAAAAAAAAAACTCAAACCCTTTAATTTGGTGCGGGTTTCGAGTCGTATTATCGTATCGTATCTCAAATTGTCAACCCTGCCGTCTTGTTTTAGTTCTCTCTCTTCTAACATAAACATGTCGTTTTTATTGAACAACCTGTGTGCAACTTAGCGACCTGTAACCCTTATTTATTTCACTAGTTTATTTCAATTAAGTTTGAACTAATGTTTGGTAAGCATGCAGTTTGAATTATATTTCTCGTTTGAAATGAGTTAAACAGTTCAACTTAGAGTTTAGCCTCACCCCCCCCCCGATCTAATTTAATTGTGTAACCGTAAATTCTTAAATCTATTTTATTGGACTATTTTTATATAAACTGTTTATTTGACGTATTGTTAATTTTATTTTTGACTTATGGACTCTTTATAGATTTTATGCTTTTGGACTGTTAAAAGAGGTATGAAGTCATATATTAAAATTGGTTTTCACCAACCCAAGTAACCCAAGTCTACCCGAGGTCACCTGAAAGATTGCGGGTTTGTGAGCTTTAAGAGAGTGTTGCGGTCCAAAATTTTCTTAACCCGCACTGAGTGAGTCGGCTCAATTTTTCAGCTCAACCCGACCCTACCCGGCCGAATTACACCTCTAGTGGAAGGGATGGCAATTCGTATTAGAGTGCATTTGGTTGGTGAATTCGTGTCATTATTCGGATCATAGTTAAGTAATTGTTATAATATTTTCTCTCGTAAAAATACACAAATTAAAAATGGTTACGAATCATGATTACAATTCATCAACCAAACGTCTATTTATTATCGTGTTAAGTTTGTATCCAGTCATGTTTTTTATTGACATTATAATTTTTAACACGAATCGACACCCATTTAATAATTATATCAAAATAATAAATTCAAACACAACTCTTTTATTAGAGTTAACACGAACACAAAGTGATCAACTCATTTATTAAACAGGTCAATAACGTGTTGTGTCATTCTATAAACACGTTTACTATTTATTTATTAAATTCAATTCTTGATGATAAAAAAATATTAAAAAATTAAAAAATTAACAATATAGTAAAATAGTAAACTTTCCATAAAAATATGAGGAAACCCTATAATCTTCATTATATATCACCTATTTTTTTTCTAAAAAAAAATATATTTATACCTGTCTAAATAAAATAGGTATTAAATGAGTTAAAAATGTGTCATATTCGTGTGTCAACCTATTTATGACACGTTTATTAAACGAGTTATTTCGGGTTAATTTCATGTTGGAAGATTTGTATCGTGTTGACCCTTTATTTAATTGTGTTTGACGGGTTCAACCATTTTTTTACCTAGACCTATTTAAAAAAAAAAACCCAAACCATTTAATTTGGTGCGGGTTTCGAGTCGTGTTATTGTATCGTATCTCAAATTGTCAACCCTGCCGTCTTGTTTTAGTTCTCTCTCTTCTAACATAAACATGTCGTTTTTATTGAACAACCTGTGTGCAACTTAGCGACCTGTAACCCTTATTTATTTCACTAGTTTATTTCAATTAAGTTTGAACTAATGTTTGGTAAGCATGCAGTTTGAATTATATTTCTCGTTTGAAATGAGTTAAACAGTTCAACTTAGAGTTTAGCCTCACCCCCACCCCTTTATTTCAATTCGGTTTGAACTAATGTTTGGTAAGCATGCAGTTTGAATTATATTTCTCATTTGAAATGAGTTAAACAGTTCAACTTAGAGTTTAGCCCCCCCCCAAGTTAAATCGTTCATTTTTAACCGTAAACCCCCCCTCAAGTTCAATCGTTCAAACTATTTTTTAACAATAAAAAGTGCCCTCAAGTTCAAATCGTTCAAACCAAACACAAATTTGAATTTTATTCCCTCTTTAAATTAAAATTTTAACTATAAATTTAAACACCAATTCAAACTACAATTTAAATCACACAATTTGAATTATTCTTTTTAAATTAAAAAGTTCAAACAACAAAATTCAAACTAGATAACCAAACGAGGGCATAGTTTATTTTTCTTCTTCCTTTTTTTTTACCCCTTCCTAAATGTAATGGATTGTTTTTATAAATGTATCTCGATGTATGTACCATATTTCAAAATGCCTTCTGATTTTTCAAAATAATTCTAAACACCCTTCAATTTATAAAAAAAAGTCATTCAAAATACCCATTCAGTTTGTAATTTTAAAGGATTGCTAATTTCGCAAGTGATTAAAAGTTTATAAAAAGTATTTTAAAATATGAATCTTAATTATTAATAAAAAAAAAAAACCAAGATATAAAATGACACAAAATTAAACAAAATTCAAAGATTAATGAAAAACACCCAAAACAAAAATAAAAACATATCGGCCCTGTTTGTTTTCGGTTACATTTTCATTTTTCACAATTTTTGAGACAAAAAACAGAAAACGCATTTAAAAAACGCGATTGGAGTAAAATTCTCGAAAAAATAAAACCAAAAACGTTTTTGTCTTTTTCTTAAAATCTGAAAACGATTTTTTATCATTTTCATTTCCTCTTCTTCTCCTTCTGTTTTCATTTCCTCATTTTTTTCTCCTTCCGTTTTCAATTCTTCTTCGTTGCTCGCCCCCCCCCCCCGGCTCTGCGACCGTGGCCCCCCACCCTCTTGATGCGCGACCGCCCGTTGCCCACCCCGCCCGCGACCCCCCCCCCCCCCGCAATCTTCTCCAACTGCGCCCTTCCCACGCCGCCACCACTCTTCTCCGATTGCGCCCCCATCCCCCCCCGTCGTCGCTCTTCTTCGATTGCCCCCACCCTCCACCCGGCAACCCCCAACCAAGTTTTCATTATATATGTGTATATATATATATATATATATAATATAATGTCATTTGTTTAATAATATTATTAATATATTTAATAATAATATTTATTTAATATATTATTATTTATTTAATATATTATTAATTTATATATTATTACATGTTTTCAAAAATGAAACCACCAAACACAGTTTCAGTTTTTTTTAAACCGAAATCAATCTCTAAATAAAACTACCAAACGCATTTTTAGAAATAATTTAAAAATGAAACTAAAAATATTTTCATTTTCATTTTTATACAGAAAACAAAAACGTTTTGGAATCAATTCCAAACGCACCCATCAATTTGACTAAAAATAACAAACACATAACCAGGTACATATTCTTCCTCATCCCCAACCCTTTTCTTATTCTTCACCGTTTATTGACAGTAAATACCAACAAATTAAACCACCTTTTCTCTCTCAACTCCTCTTCTACTATCTTTGAACTCTAAACTGAAAAAATCCAGTTCTTATTCACATTTTAGAAAACCCAAAAACCAATCAAATCAAAGAAATTACATTCATTCGGCCGTTGTCATGAAGCATCCCGACAACTGCTCCCCATCATGCAAACCGATAACTATCAAGCTTTACGAGCTTGATCTTCCGCCGCGCAAGCTCATTGAGCCCACAACGCACTCTTCTATTGCAACCCAAGATATGTTCGTCATCGCCGCACCATCATGTGAGCCAAAGCAACATTTTTACACGATTGGGAGCTCTGGCACACTTAGGCGGAGCCTTGGGTTAGTTCGTGAGGTGGGCAGCGCGATCGATAGGCGACTTGGCTGGATTCGTAAGGTATAGCGAGGCCGCGGGTGGGGATAGTCGGCGGGATCTCAAATGGGGATGAGCGGCGTGGTCTCATGTTTAGCTATCAAAACTAATTAGGATTTAAGTTTATTTTGGGTCTTTGTGAAGCCATGAGAGGAAGAAGACAACCTGTTTTTTGGTTTTTTTATGATTTTTTATTTTAGATGCATTTAGAATTAGTTTTAAAATGATTTTATTTTTAATAAAAAGTAAAAATGAGATTGTTTTGAGAATCATTTTAGGACCAATTCTGAAATTACGTTTGATTAGTTTTTTAAGAGATTATTTTGAGTATAATAAAAAAGTGAAATCCTGTTTATTAATTAATATATTATAATATTATTGATAAGTACTAAAAAATGAAAACAGAAAAGTGAAAATAACTTTATGTTGTTTTTTAATTTCTTCACAAAAACTATTCTCATTGTTTTCGTTTTCATTTTCATTTTCAAAACATTTGCTAAACAAATATCGTTTCGTTTTCATTTTCATTTTTTGCTTCTCAAAATACGTGAAAACTGTTTTAAAAGACGATTCTAAACACGTACATTGATTTTAACATATCAAGCTTTTTTAAACTTTTTTCTTCTCTATTTGTTTTTTAACATTTAAATCACTTTAATAGAGTTGATTAGAATTATATATCCAATTAACGTCAAATGTCATGACATGTTAGCAATTCTATTAAATTATTGACAAAATAGGCGGAAGTGGTGTTTTGATATGATTTATATAAATTAAAAGATGTTTTGATCTGTTTTAAAAAATTAAAATGCTTTTTAAAATATGATACATAATTCAGGACATTTATAAAAATAATCTTATTTCCTTTCGTCACGGTCATCTTCAAAGGAAACACATGTCGTTGAGTAAAAGCTACATGTTGTTTAGCTTTATTGATGACATCTAATTTAGCCGGCAGTTTTTTATAGTATAAAAATAAATTACAAATCGTGTTTTTTCTTTAAAAAATAAATAATTTATTTTTGAAAGTGTATAAATTTAAATTTTTATTTTTTATTTTTAATAAATACTCTTTATTAATTTAATTAAAATATTATAAATTAAAAAAAATTCTTACTCATATATTTTTAAAAAATATTTATGAAAATTACCCATTTTTCTTGAACAAAATAATAACTTTTCAACTAAAAAAAAGGAAAACAAACGTCAATTTTTTTTCGTAGTTGTAATTTCATCTTGTCATTCATAATAGTTGTAGTCTGATAAAAAAAAAAAAAAAAAAAAAAAAAAAAAACGCTTTTTTTTTTTTTTTTTTTTTTTTTTAGCAACACGTCACTTCAGACAAACAATCTGATTAGCTTTATTTTCTTTCTTTATTTTTTTTAATGGCATGTTTACTTATTAAGACAGAATAGAATGAGAGTAGAAAATAAGAGTGAATTTCATGTTTATTTACTTTTTTTTTTCATAAAATAAGAGTAAAATTAGTGAGCCCTGCTCAAATTTAAGATTAAAGAATGGGATTAGCACTTTCATGCCCCTCTTAAGATTGAGACTCTCATTCCTAATATTAATATTCATTTACTATCACACCCTTATTTTATTATAAATACACAAGTAAAAATAAAATTTAAAAAATAATAAATGCAAAATATATTTATTATTTTATTTGTCTAATATTATAATATTAGCATAATTATTGTTAACTTTAATATAATAAATATGTACTTTATTTTTTAATAAATTAATAATATATTTTATTTTTAACACTATTTATTTATTTATTTATTTAAATTTATTTAAATTTTTTTTATGTTTTAAATAGTTGTACAATTTATATTTATTATTTTAGCACCCAATTATACACTAAATATTTTAATTATGATTAATTTTAATATAATAAGTATACAATATATTTTTTAAATTGAAAATATCAAATTGATTTAAAGGGTAAATTAGTACTTTTACACTTTTTCATTCTGATTTTGGGTGTAAGTAAACGTATGAATGAGATTTAGAATGATTTCGATTCTGAATCCTATCACTAAGTAAACAGCTTATTCTGACTCCGATTTCTTATTTTCAATCCTATCCACTCTGAATCATACTCACTCTAATTCATGCTCATTTCGATTACGCGTAAGTAAATATATTATAAGTGTTACGCTAATAAAGTAGTTATTATTAGTCTCTATTTAAGCATTCTTGATGATCGACGGAGGTTAGTTATGACTAATTTATTTAAGCTAATAAATTAGTCATTATTTGGAAGCCACTTCCACCTTTAGCCTCTCAATATTACTTGTTTCACCAATGCTAACAAAGTTGCCTTAATAATCGACAGAGTACTTGAGGTTTATTTTTATTTATTTTTAATTTTTGCTAATCAAAAGAGAAGATCTTATGGTACACTTTACGGCCCTTTAGTTTCTTTGGCTATGTTAAGGACTTTGGTCAACTTGGTCAGAGTAAGGAGCCAGCTCAGCATTAGAAGCAGCCTATGTGTTAAGAAGTTTGTCAGGACACCTTGCTTTGGCTGATGTAATAATTAGTTACAAATTCGGATTTCACGGATGATTAGTTAAAGCTTTAGCTGTGTAAATTAATCGGTATAAAACTATAAATACAAGTTTCTCTCTCTCAAATAGTTAGTTACTGCCGTTTAATTCGTTGATTTGAGTTTTTAATTTGAGTTGAGATATGACTTTATGTGAAAACTTTTTACTATAGTAAAAAAGTTAGATGTGACTGTTTTTGAGAGTTTTTACTGTAACAAAAGTCGAATTTTAAACTCAAATCAGTGAAATAAACGGGACATGAGAGTTTTCAAAATTATTTTTTTCAGAAATTTTCTTATTCATTTTCCTTTTAGCTAAACACCTAATTTTGTCTTGGTATCAGAGCACTTCTTAGCCCATCCATGGCAATCATCAACGAGTTGGCTTCTATCCTCTCTTTCTCCTTCAATCCTTTGAATTGTTACTCGTCTTTTTGAGTTAAGCTGGATAATCTGCACATTCATACTGATTATAATGGAAGTGAAGATCTGATGGTTGGAAATGGTAAGTGTCTTGAAATTACACATGTGGTTCCACAATATTGCCTTCCACATATCACAAAACTCCTTTAAAAGTGTCTAATGTTCTTAGAGATTACGAAAAGTTTAGGTTCCATCACTGATTCGAGTTTAGAATTCGAGTTTTGTTATAGTAAAAAACTCGAATAAATAATCACATCTAACTTTCTTACTGCAGTAAAAAGCTCTCACATAAAATCATATCTCAACTCAAATTAAAAACTCAAATCAGCGAACTAAATGGGTTCTTAATTAGCATATCTTAGCTTACTTATGAAAATCATGTCTATGTTGAATTTCATGCTAACTTTGTGTTCTCAAGGACAAGGTTAAAAGGAATGTGTGTTGAGAATAATATCCTAAAAGCATGAGATGTAATATGATATTTATTATTTATTTAATAAAAGAGTTTATTTATTATTTTATGTGCACATATATATTTATGAATATTTTATGAATATCAATGAAAATTTCATTATTATTTATGTGACCTTAAACATTGTATATAATATTATATATGAGAGGATAATATTTAAGGATAATAATCAAAACGATATTCGTAATTAATTTAATTAAAGTTCAGAATCTTTAATTAAAATATTATTAATACATGTCATTCCTATTTAGGATGGAACAATGTTATTCGCACTATTAATATGACGAGATATTAAATGAGTGTATTTTACATGATGAGATTATGTGGAACATGGACACAGACACAATATGAATTTCAGATAATTTTCGTTAAGTATAGAAATTCTAATTGAGTCTATTGATAGTCATATAAGGAACGATCTTAATTATGAGTTCTTAACAGACTCCTATTTATAGATTTGTGTCTGTTAATTTATTCAATACGAATTCTGAGATCCTGAATCATATTCCTTATATTTTGGAGACATGAAAAAATAAGTAGCCGAGAATGTTATTACACGAGATGAAATCCATTCCTTCTCGAGAAAAAAGTAAATAAATAATTCTCTTGATAATTGATTCAGTACTTAGACCAGTAAGAGCTCTGATTCATGAGTTTGTTTTATGAATTATTATCCATTAGAATATCAATAGTACTCAAGGATAAAGATGTAATTAGAGAGGTTAACGGATTTCACCTAACTGTAATTATGAATTATTTATGAAGAATTGATCTATATGCAATGACTATATCAAATAGATACTTCATAGTTTAGAAGTAATTTATGTCTATAATTACGAGAGTGTAATTCTAAGTTTATAGTGGAGTAACTATTGAAATTAATAGAATTAATTAATTAATTAAAGTGTTTAATTAATTATTAATTTTATTAGAGTTCAAAATTAAAGGTCCATGAGTTCCCGCATGTCCTTATAATTCTACAAGACACTAAGAGCAAAATGAGAATTTTGAAATTATGAAATTCTAAAATAAAACATTCAAGGATAATTAATTGAGAATTACTTGTAAATTAAATAATGTGATTATTTAAGTTTAAGTTTAAATTTAAATTTTAAAACACACTTGTGAAGGTGTTCACATAGTGTGAACGCCCAACACAATGTGAATCCCTTTGGGATTCAAATTGCTTGCTCTCCATAGTTATCCATTTAACTTATTTGATAAATTCAAATTAATTTAAGTTTGACTTAAATTGAAATTTGAATTTAAGTTAAAAATTAGACTGCAAGATAAAATCTTTCCCTAATCTTTATTTGCAAAATTGCGCCTACCACAGGGAGGATATCCCTTAGTGGTGGCCAGCCACATTAGACAAGGGAGAATGGATTTTGTTTCAAAATCAAATTTGAAGTAGGAAATAATTAACAAGTTTTATCTTGAAAATAAAGATAAGACTCATTCTCAGAGTCTCATTGTTACTCTATAAAATAAGATGTTGTAGAAAATTGTGAGATACTGTTTTTGCTCTCTCTAGAAGCTAGAGTAGCCGAATTTATAGAGTGAGGACGAAGAAAAAAAAATTTCAAAAAAGAAAAAAAAAAAATTTCACGTCGTGCATGTGTTAGTGTTTGTGGAAACCTTGAGTGTTTATTCGCTAATCCATTTTTTTAGGTGCGCACACACACGTCTTCGTAGATTCAAGAAATTAATGAGAAAGATTCGGGTGTTTTAAACTAGCACTGAAGCGAGGAACGTTTAATGTCAAAGAACACAAGTATCATCCTAATCGGTTGTTAGGTATAATTCATAATCCAGGTCTTGGTAAATAAATTAATGTGACTAATTTATTTGTGTATAAATTAATATAATTTATAAAATATCTTAAAGATTTTATAAAAATTTTTGTTATACATGACCCACTACTCACACGTTCCTGCATATGAAATTATTTCGGAAATCAACAAGGTGCTGCTCATAGGGAAGCTTAAAAATGAACTATGTCTGTTGACCAAGCCAAAAGTTAAAAGTTTCCGCAAATCAGAGGAGTAATTCAACTTGTTATGTTCAGTGCTTTTCTTGTACAAAGTGTCATTTGTCTTCATGCAATTGCTCATGTACTTTTGTTAATTCAAGTGATTCTGCTAAGTCATTTTCTTATACAAATCGGCACTTGTCTTCATGTGATGATTCAACACTTCTTTTACTTGTCAATGTTTGTCTGTATCTAGTACTAGTCAAATAAGTCTTTGGCTCATACGCCTAGATCATCCTTCTAGTAAAACTTTGTCTGCAATATTGAAAGCTTGTAATGTCACTATTCCTATCAATAAAAATACTCATTTTTGTTCTGCTTGTCAGTATGGAAAAAGTCATGCTTTACCATTTAACTTTGTCTCAAACAGCTACATCTAGTCCTTTGGAGTTAATACATACATACCTGTTATGTCTTCTCACGGTTATCATTACTATATTCATTTTATTGATGATTTTACCAGATACACTTGGTTATATCCACTCAAAGTCAAATCTGAAGCTGTCTGTCTTTAAACTCTTTTAAGTACTAATAGAAAATCAATTTAGTAGAACTATTAAATCTGTTCCAAGTGATTGTGGAGGGGAGTATCGTTCTTTTGCTCCTTTTCTCAGTCAATCTGGTATTCTTATGCGTCATCCATGTCCCCATGTTCATGAACAAAATGGGAAAGCAGAACGTAACACATAGTGGAACTTGGTTTGACACTCTTAGCTCAAGCTTCAATGCCTTTAGCCTTCTGGTGGGAAGCTTTTTCTACAGCCACATATATCATTAATAGACTATCATCTCCAGTGATACAAAATATTTGTCCTCTTCAAAAACTTTTTCACAGAAAACCAGATTATTCATTCTTTCGTGTTTTTGGGTGTGCAGCGACCTTATAACAATCATAAGCTTCAATTTCGTTCTTCTAATTATCTTTTGTTAGGGTACAGTACTGAGCATAAGGGCTAAAAATGTTTAAATTCTGGCCGTGTGTATATTTCTAGAAATGTTGTGTTTTGTGAAACTGAGTTTCCTTATTCTGAGTTGTTTGGTGCTCGTCATAATCCCAGAGTTGAGTTTGTTCCTATTGTCTCTCCACCTGATCCCTCGTTTCAGTTTGTAACTGGTCAACATGATTTGTCCACAAGCCTACTATAATATCTAGAAATTTTGACCAACTAGCTTAATTGGTTTATTTTATGATATTTGGAGATTTTAGGATGAGGAAATTTTATACCATTTAGATGTCCTATTTGAAATGTATTACGGATGGAAAACATGGTGTAGATATTAAAGGAATTAAGCATGAGGTGACCACTCAATCTTTGGATGTAAACATATAGTGCCAAGACATGCTTAATAGGTATGATGAATCGGTTTCTAGCTTTGGTGCGTTAGCACTATAAGAAGAAAGTAGTAATTCGGTGCAAAGTAATAGAAATTAGGAAGAAGGCCACATGGACACCTAGTTAGATTAGCCTTGATGACTCACGTGCCTTCTTGGCAATACGAAATTGAAACAACAAAACCTTCTCAAGCTTGTGTGCATATTAGAGAGATATTATGTGGGCATTTAATAGCATATCCTACAGCAAAGAAAAGAATGTGAGGGAAAAGAGAGAGAGGAAATAAGAAGGAAAATAAAATAAAAAGAAAGTGAAGATTTTTATTCTCTATTGTTAGAAAAATGCCCTTTAATCCGCACAATAATAATAACAACAACAACAGAAAAAAACCAGCCGGACAAGAAGAACAGAAAACAAGATAATGAAAAGAACAGAAGAAGAAGAAGAAACAAGATTTACTTGGTTCGGATCAAAGTGATCCTAATCCAAGGGAGGAGTATGTACTCCAGTCCAAATCCACTATCGAGTTGTTTGTACACCTCAATCTTCTCGAGCACTCAATCTTGTACAAGTCTTTCTTTACATGTAAGATTCTCACTTTGTTTCTCACAAATTCTCGAAACAATCACTCACCCAAGAAAGCCCCAAATTACAAGCCCAGAATTCTCTCTCGTAGAATTCTCTCTCAGATGCTCTCGTGTACAAAATGAAACTCACGAGAGTCGTTTTACAAGCTAACAACTCTCTTATATACTTATTGACAACCAACCACAATATGACAAACCAAAGAACTTATATATAAGTTGATAAAAGAAGTCTGCAGTCTTGATCACCAACAAGTTTGACTTTTCTATAATTGCCTTGTTGTCTTGATCATCCGGAGACACCAACTTTCAACAAATCTCCACCTTGGTTGACAATTGATCGAGATTGGACTGAACTCCTACCACAAAGAAGAGTTGCTACGTAGCCAAAATCCTAAGCAAGTTCAATGCATCCTCAAACTTGCTTAAAATCACTTTAGTCAAAGATATCGCCAGGATTCACATCCATTGAAATTTCCTTATATCCACCAGTTTCCTTGCCAATATATCTCTCACAAAATGTAGCCTCACATCTATATGTTTTGTTCTCTCGTGGAATACACTATTCTTTGACAAGTGTATTGCACTTTGAGAATCACAAAGGATTGGGATTGCAGGTTGATCAAATCCCAATTCACTTAATAACCCTTTTCAGCCACAACGCTTCTTTAACAAAGATCACCATGGCAATATATTCTCCTCTGTTGTTGATAAGGCCACCACATGTTGTAAACTTGATTTCCAACTTATGGTATTTCCACCAAAAGTAAACACATACCCAGAAAAGTGACCTTCTCTTGTCTAGGTCTCCTGATAGTCCGAATCACAGTAGCCTTCTACTTTACATTCCTCATCTCCTTTTTAGTGTATACCAAACTCACTCCAGTAGTTCCTCTGATGTATCTGAGCAACCACTTGACTGCTTGCCAGTGCATTCTTCCTGGTTTACTCATGAACCTACTTACTAGTCCAACTCCAAATGCAATGTCAGGCCGAGTACTTACCATTGCATACATTAGACTTCCTATATTGTTTGAATAAGGAACATTCTTCATGTGTTCAGTCTCAACAGCAACATCTTCATCTTTAACTGACATTAACTTGAAGTGTGCACCAATTGGAGTAGATACAGTCTTGGCGTTGGTCATACCAAAAACTTTTACGACCTTCTCCAAATAACCCCGCTGTGATACAGTGAGTACTCCTTTGCTTCTATCTCTGTAGATGTCCATTCCAAGTACCTTTCTTGCGGGTCCTAAGTCCTTCATCTCAAATTCAGAATTCAACACTTGCTTTAATTTCTGAATTTCAGTTATGTCGTTGCATGCTATGAGCATGTCATCAACATAGATCAAGAGGTAGATGTAGGACTTATTCTTTAATTTGGAAAGATACACGCAGCTATCAAACTTGCTTCTAGAGAATCCTTGTTTTTGCATAAACTCATCAAATCTCCTATACCACTGCCTAGGAGATTGTTTGAGTCCATACAAAGATTTTCTTAGAAGGCATACCATATTTTCATCACCATTTTTATAACCTTCAGGCTGTAACATAAATATCTTCTCATCTAAAGTACCATGTAAGAAGGCTGTTTTTACGTCTAATTGCTCCAGCTCCAAGTTCCTGATTGCAGTGATGGCCAAGATGGTTCTGATAGAGGTGTGTTTGACTACAGGTGAAAAAACTTCATGGTAGTCAATTCCCTCAACCTGTGAGTACCCTTTGGCCACAAATCTTGCCTTATATCTAGGCAACTCAACTCCTGGAATGCCCGGCTTCCTTTTAAATATCCACCTGCAGCCAATAACCCGCTGGCCTCTTGGTTTCTTTACTAGATCCCAAGTGTGATTCTTTTTTAGTGAACACATTTCTTCATCCATAGCCTTCTTCCATTTATCCCAATCTACACTTTTCCGAGCCTCATAGTAATTAGCAGGCTCATTTTCTTCAACTGCATCAGCTGTGTTGAGTGCAAAAGCTATTAAATCCGCTTGAGCAAATCTTGATGGTGGCTTTATTTGACGTCTGGCTCTATCTCTAGTTAGAACATAGTCACCCAAGTCATGTTCTTCATTAGTAGTGTCAGTTGCTTCATTGTCCTCCAAGTCCACCATATCAGAAATTTGCTCATCTTGAACAGTAGTAGGTGGTGAAGTAGGTAGACTGTTAGGAGCTCCACCTTGATTCACGTTCCTTTGATCTCTTGTACCATCTATCTGATTTTGATCCAATGCTTGATCATTTGACTCAAATTCAATCTCAACTTGGGGTGCATTAAGTTTTGCAGGGACTTGCAAAACCGGTTCATTCTTTTCCTGCATGTTAGTCTTATAATACACAAATTCATTGAAAACAACATCCCTACTGATTACACATTTTCTGTCCTCAATGAGCCACACCCTATATCCTTTAACTCCATAAGGATAGCCAAGTAAGACACCTTTTTTAGCCCTAGGATTTAGTTTTCCCTGGTTCACATGCACATATGCAATGCAGCCAAAAGGTCTCAAATGATCATAACTAGGTGACGTCCCTGACCACACTTGATCTGGGGACTTTGAAATTTAATGCAGATGATGGTGATCTGTTAATAATGTAACAGGCAGTTGCAGCAGCTTCTGCCCAAAAGGATTTGGATAATCCAGACTCTATAAGCATACACCTGACTTTGTTCATAATTGTCCTGTTCATTCGTTCTGCTAATCCGTTCTGCTGAGGGGTGTTTGTGCAAGTGTGTTTCCTATCAATACCATTCCTAGCACAGAATTCATCAAACTCTTTATGACAAAATTCTAAGCCATTGTCAGTTCTCAATCTCTTAATTTTCTTGCCAGTTTGATTTTCTATCAGTGATTTCCATTCTATGAATTTGTTAAATGCATGATCTTTTGTTTTAAGAAAATAGATCCACACTTTTCTAGAAAAATCATCTATAAAAGAAATAAAATACTGACACTTAGAGAGAGAGAATGGTACCTGTGGAGACCCCCAGAGATCAGAGTGAATGTAGTCAAGTGTAGATTTGGTTCTGTGAATTGCTTTACCAAACTTGAGTCTGTGTGATTTTCCCAGAATACAATTTTCACAAAAATTCAGATTGCTGATTCTGTTCTTGTCTATCAATCCCTGTTTGGCCAGCTCCTCCATGCCTTGCATGCTCATGTGGGCTAGACGCCTGTGCCATAACTCTGTTTGATCTTCCTTAGTGGTTGAGACAGCAGATTCTCCACACACAGTAGAACCTTGAAGGACATAAAGACCATGTTGCAGATGGCCTTTCATAACCACCATTATTCCTTTCATAACCTTCAGAATCCCTCCTTGTGATTTGTATGAGCAGCCACTGGAATCCAACATACCTAGTGAAATTAGGTTTCTTTTCAAATCAGGGATGTATCTCACGTCCTTGAGAGTTCTAATTGTCCCATCCCACATCTTGATCTTTACTGATCCAAGACCGACCACTTTGCAGGCAAAATTGTTGCCCATCAACACCTTTCCTCCCTCAAGGTCAGTGTAGTTTAGAAGCCAATCTTTTCTGGGTGTCATATGAAATGAGCACCCAGAATCCAAGATCCATTGGTCTTTAGGATCATCGCTTGAAACTGACAGAACATCTGCAGTGTCAAACCCATTAGACAGGTTTGCAGAATCAAGGATTCCAGAATCCTCTGATTTGCCACTTTCTTTCTTTCTGGCAGGGCAGTTCCTTCTGAGATGCCCCTCTTTGTGACAATGCCAGCAAGTCCTCCTTCCCTTAGACTTTGATCGAGACTTGCCTCTGTTTTTATCTGAAGAACCTCTTTTGTCTGGTCTTCCACGGACGTTGAGACCTTCTCCATTGGATTTAGATAATTTTCCGCTAGCTTTCAAATCCAATTCCTTAGAGAATACAGCACTCAGTACCTCTTCAAGGGTCAAGGCCTCTTTTCCATACTTCAGGGTATCTTTCAAGTGATCATATTGTTTGGGAAGGGAATTTAACAGAAAGATTGCCTGATCTTCATCTTCAATGTTGATTTCCAGATTTTCAAGATCGGCCACCAGCTTCGTGAACTCATCAACATTCTCGTCGATCGACTTGGTTTCATCCATCTTGAAGCCATAGAACTTCTGTTTCAGATAGATACGGCTTGGAAGTGCTCTTGTCATGTACAATTGTTCCAATTTGGACCACATCGCAGCAGCAGATTTTTCCTTGATTACTTTCCTGAGAATTTGATCGCTCAAACTCAAGATTATTGCATTCCGAGCCTTTTTCAAGATTTCTGCCTTTTCTTTCTCATCGATGGTGCTGATCATCTTCGATTCGCCCTTCAGTGCTTCGTCAAGACCGAAATTACCCATATGCGCCATCATCTTCTCTCTCCAAAGATTGAAGTCATTCTTGCCGTCAAACTTCTCGATATTGAATTTCAGTGTCGACATAGTGGATCAATCAATTGGCCAGATAGAATTGATCCAATTTGAGAGATGAAATTCGAACAAGAAAGAAATCTTGATTGTGCCCTAACCAGGGCTCTGATACCAATTTGTTAGAAAAATGCCCTTTAATCCGCACAATAATAATAACAGCAACAACAGAAAAAACCAGCCGGACAAGAAGAACAGAAAACAAGATAATGAAAAGAACGAAAGAAGAAGAAGAAACAAGATTTACTTGGTTCGGATCAAAGTGATCCTAATCCAAGGGAGGAGTATGTACTCGGTCCAAATCCACTATCGAGTTGTTTGTACACCTCAATCTTCTCGAGCACTCAATCTTGTACAAGTCTTTCTTTACATGTAAGATTCTCACTTTGTTTCTCACAAATTCTCGTGAAACAATCACTCACCCAAGAAAGCCCCAAATTACAAGCCCAGAATTCTCTCTCGAGAGAATTCTCTCTCGATGCTCTTTCACAGTAGTCGTTTTACAAGCTAACAACTCTCTTATATACTTATTGACAACCAACCACAATATGACAGCTCAGCAACTTATATATAAGTTGATAAAAGAAGCTGCAGTCTTCAGTCACCAACAAGTTTGACTTTTCTATAATTGCCTTGCTGTCTTGATCATCCGGAGACACCAACTTTCAACATCTATAGTTATTTATAATTCGTAAGTAGATTTTTTATTGTCTCACTTGAATCAGTAGTATATTTTTAATGAAAGTTTTTAATTTATATATGTTATTGTTGACATGTTTTCATGAAATTTGAAAAGTAGTATAATGTGAATTTTGTGTCTATTATGAACTAATTAAAATATAATGAAGAGTTAAATTTTAAAAAATAAGAGATTTCATGACAGAAATCGAAAGAGGTTTTAATTATTTCTCTATTAAAGAGTAATATTTATTTCAATTAGCGTTTTTCTCGACCGGGACGGGGCGTTGTTTTTAACTACTAGTTTGGGAGTGGCGTTATACCACATGTTGAAGCTGACACTCCACCTGCTAATTCTGTAAGTATTGCTTCTCCCATTTCACATTCATTGATCCTGTTACAGCTTTACCATCTACTCCAACTTCTTCTGCACCTGTCTAACCTATTCCCTCTAACTCTTCCAATCCTCATGTTTTACCAGATTTACCTCTCATTTCCTCTTCAGAATTTGTTACACCATCACTCTTACCTAGACCAAAGCCTTCTAAACCTACAGATTCAGTTCATCATGTGAAAACTCGTTCCAAGTCTGGTAATTTTAAACCGAAGTTACTTGTTATGTCTAAACATCCTCTTAAAGTTGAGCCTAGTCCTGTGGAACATACTTGTGTAACTCAAGCCTTGTCTGATCCAAATTGGAAGCGTACCATAGATGAGGAATATAAGGCCTTAGTGCACAATGATACCTGGGAGCTTGTTCCTTTTTCTACCCGTTTTAATGTTGTTAGAAATAAGTGGGTTTTCAAATTAAAGCTTAATCCAGATGGGTCAATTCAGAGGTATAAAGCACGTCTTATTGCTAAAGGGTTTCTTCAAACGTCTAAAGTAGATTTTTCAGAGACTTATAGTCCTGTTGTTAAAGCTGCAACTGTTCGTGTGGTTCTAACCTTGGCTGTTCATTATGGTTGGGATATTAAGCAACTTGATGTTAACAATGCTTTTCTGAACGGTTTTCTTGAAGAAACAGTGTATATGCAACAACCAGAGGGGTTTATTGATTCTTCTCATCCTCATCATGTTTCTCGCTTGAGGCGTGCTTTGTATGGACTGAAGCAGGCCCCACGTGCCTGGTTTAATAGGTTGAGGAAAGCCCTTCTGTCTTGGGGTTTTGTTAACTCCAAGTCTGATTTGTCCTTGTTTATCTACAAGAAGAATGACGTACTATTGTTACTGCTTGTTTATGCAGATGATATTCTCATTACTGGGAATTCTCCTTCGCTCATTGCTCAGCTTACTACAGATCTTAATGCTCAGTTTGCCTTAAAAGTGCTTGGATCCCTGCATTACTTTTTAGGTATTGAAGCCTATCATGACAACTCTGGTCTCTATTTGTCTCAGTCGAAGTACATCACTGATTTGTTAGCTAAGACTCACGTGCTCGACGCTAAACTCTGGTCTACTCTGGCAGCCCATGGTCTCACCTTGTCCAAGGCAGAAGGGGAACCACTGAAGGATTCATCAGTGTATAGAAATACTATTGGGGCTCTACAGTATTTGACTATTACTAGACCAGATATTTCTTACATTGTGAAAAAGCTGTCAGTTTTTGCAAGGACCTACAGGAGTACATTGGCAAGCATGTAAACGTGTGTTGAGATATCTGAAAGGCACGGTAACTTATGGTATTTCTTTCAAGCCTGGAAAATCTTTGTCGTTAACAAGCTTTACAATGCGAGTTGTCCTGACGATAGACTCTGTTTTTCTTGGTGATTGTCTGGTTTTTTAGAGTTCTAAGAAGCAGCATGTAGTAGCTAGATCCATATAGAATATTCATCAATAAATGAAGCTACTTGTTACATTAATTTTTAAAAATCATGTTATAATTTTAAAATACAAAATTTAAATAAAAATGTAAATTTTTGACCCATTCCGGTTCTGAGCGCCTCATTGTGCGGGCCAAGAGTGTTTTTATAGCGTTTTTTTTTTCATTTTTTGAGGCCATCAGCATTTTCCTTTTTTCAATTTTTGAGACAATTTTTTACACGCATGCTCAAAAAAATATAAGGATTATGTATGTAAAATTTCAGAATTTTTAACAACGTTTTTACTTTATTTTATTTTTTAAAAACAAAAAAATAGAATATTATAAAAATAGAATATTCATTAAAAAATTGTGCCACTTGTTCCATTAATTTTCAAAAATTATGTATTCATTTTAGAATGTAAAACATAATTAAAAACGTGAATTTTTCACCTATTTTCGCCCTTGGATGCCTATTGTGCGGGTCGAGGGTTTTTTTACAACGTTTTTTTTTCAATTTTTGAGGTTATTTTTTGCAGACATGCTCAGAAAAATATAAGAAACGTGGTCGTTTTTATTTTATTTTATTTTTCAAAGAAGAAAAAAAGAAAAAATCATAAAAATAAGAATATTCATAAAAAATTATGCCACTTGTTCCATTGATTCTTAAAAATCGTTTATTAATTTTAAAATGTAAAACATAAATAAAAATGTGAATTTTTGATTCATTCTGGTCCCTGGAAGCCCCACTGCGCATGCCGGGTGAATATTCTATTTTTTTATGATTTTCTCTTTTTTTGACTTTGAAAAATAAAATAAAATAAAAACGACATCAAAAAATTCTTAAATTTTACAGATACGATCCTTATATTTTCTGAGCATGCCTGCAAAAAATGAAAAAAAGGCTATAAAAAGATCATGACCTGCGTAGTGGGGTGCCCAGTCACTAGAATAGGCAAAAGATGAACATTTTTATTTATGTTTTGCATTCTAAAATTAATACACTATGTTTAGGAATTAATGCAACAAGCGATACTATTTTTTTATGAATATTCTATCTTTTATGATTCTCTTTTTTTTATCTTTAAAAATAAAATAAAATAAAATAGCCGTAAAAAAATTTTAAAATTTTAAAGACACAATCCTTATATTTTCTGAGTACCCCTGCAAAAAATGCCCTCAAAAAATGAAAAAAAGAAAAATGCTGTAAAAAGACTGCCGACCCGCGTAGCGGGGCGCCTCGGTGCCGGTATGGGTAAAAATTTCATATTTTCATTTATATTTTGTATTCTAATACTAATACACAATTTTTAAGCATTAATGCAACAAGTGTCACCATTTTTTGATGAATATTCTAGTTTTTATGATTTTTTTTAATTTGAAAAATAAAATAAAATTAAAAATTAAAAATGACATCAAAAAATTCTGAATTTTGTAAATGTGATCCTTATATTTTTATGGGCATGCTTACAAAAAACGGTCTCAAAAAACGAAAATAGAAAAAGACTATAAAAAAGTCTCAGGCCCACACAATAGGGCGGCTAGGGGCCAAAATGGGTTAAAAATTCACATTTTTATTTATGTTTTACATTCTAAAATTAATACACAATTTTTAAGAATTAATGCAACTAGCGTCACCATTGTTTGATGAATATTCTATTTTTTTATTATTTTCTCTTTTTCTCATCTTTGAAAAATAAAATAAAAATAAAATAAAATTTTGCGAGCATGATCCTTATATTTTTTTGAGCATGCATGTAAAAAAAGGCATCAACAAATGAAAAAAGAAAAACGCTGCAAAAACACCCCCGGCCTGTGCAGTGGAGTGCCTAGGGGCCAAAATGGGTAAAAAATTCACACTTTTATTTATGTTTTGTATGATAAAATTAATACACGATTTCTAAGAATTAATGCAACAGGCGGCTCCATTTTTTGATGAATATTCTATTTTTATAATTTTCTCTTTTTTCGTCTTTGAAAAATAAAATAAAATAAAAATGATGTCAAAAAATTCTAATCCTTACTATTTTTCAAGCATGCCGGCAAAAATTAGAATAAAAAAATGAAAAAATAAAAACGCTGCAAAAAGACCCCCGACTCACGCACTGCGGCGCCTAGGGGCCGGAATGGGTCAAAAATTCACATTTTTATTTATGTTTTGCATTCTAAAATTTATTCATGATGTTTACGAATTAATACAACAAGGAACACCATTTTTTTATTAGTATTCTATTTTTTATGATTTTTTATTTTCTATTTTTAAAAAATAAAATAAAATAAAAACGTCGTCAAAAACTTTAGAAATTTTGCAAACACGATCCTTATATTTTTCTAAGCATGCCTACAAAAAAAAACCTTCAAAAAGGAAAAAAGAAAAGGGCTATAAAAAAGCCTCCGACCCATGCAGTTGGGGCGCCCAAGGGACGTAATGGGTCAAAATTCACATTTTTATTTATTTTTTGCATTCTAAAATTAATACACGATTTTTTAAGAATTAATGCAATAAGGGAAACCATTTTTTGATGAATATTCTGGTTTTTATGATTTTCTCTTTTTTCATATTTGAAAAATAAAATAAAATAAAAATGACGTCAAAAAATTTTGAAATTTTATAAACACAATCCTTAGATTTTTGTGAGCATACATGAAGAAAGCAACCTCAAAAAATGAAAAAAAGAGAGAGGATGTAAAAAAGCCCCCAACCAGCGCAGTTTGGCGACCAGGGGCCATAATGGGTCAAGAATTCACATTCTTGTTTATGTTTTGTATTCTAAAATTAACACACGATTTTTAAGAATTAATGTAACAAGCGGCACAATTTTTTGATGAATATTATATTTTTTGTGATTTTCTCTTTTTTATTCTTTGAAAAATAAAATAAAATAAAAATGATGTCAAAATATTCTGAAATTTTATAGACACGATCCTTACATTTTTCTGAGCATGCTTGCAAAAAATAAAATCAAAAAATGAAAAAAAGAAAAATGCTATAAAAAGACTCTTGGCCTAGGCATTAAAGCGCCCAGGGGCCGGAATGGGTTAAAAATTCACATTTTTATTTATATTTTACATTTTAAAATTAATACACGATTTTTAGGAATTAATGCAACAAGCAACACCATTTTTTTATGAATATTCTAATTTTTTTTTTTTCTTTTTTTTTGTCTTTGAAAAATAAAATAAAATAAAAAAGATGTCAAAATATTTTGATATTTTACAGACACAATCCTTAAATTTTTCTAAGCATATGGCAAAAAATGGACTAAAAAAAGATAAAAGAAAAACGCTGTAAAAAGACCCCTGGCCTGCGCAGTGAGGCACCCACGGACCGGAATGGGCCAAAAATTCATATTTTTATTTATGTTTTGCATTCTAAAATTAAGACAATTTTTTAGGAATTAATGAAACAAACGACACCTTTTTTTTTATGAATATTCTATTTTTTTTAGGATTTCCTCTTTTTTTTTGTGTTTGAAAAATAAAATAAAAATGATGTTAAAATATTTTGAAATTTTGCAGACACAATCCTTACATTTTTCTGAGCATGCTTTGGAAAAATGACCTCAAAAAATGAAAACAGAAAAACGCTGCAAAAAGACCCCCGGCTTGCGCAGTGGAGCGCCTAGGGGCCGGAATGGATAAAAAATTCACATTTTTTTTTTTTTTATGTTTATCATTCTAAAGTTAATACACGATTTTTAGGAATTAATGTAATAAGCGGCACCATTTTTTATGAATACTCTATTTTATATGATTTTCTCTTTTTTTATTCTTTGAAAAATAAAATAAAATAAAAATGATGTCAAAATATTTTGAAATTTTGCACACACGATCCTTACATTTTTCTGACCATGCCTCCAAAAATGGCCTCAAAAAATGAAAAAGAAAAACACTGCAAAAGACACCCGACACCCACGTCCTAGGGACCGGAATGGATCAAAAATTCACATTTTTATTTATGTTTTGCATTCTAAAATTAATACACGATTTTTACGAATTAATGCAACAAGCGACACTATTTTTTTTGATGAATATTATATTTTTTTTATGATTTTCTCTTTTTCTATTCTTTGAAAAATAAAATAAAAATGATGTCATAATATTCTGAAATTTTGCAGACATGATCCTTACATTTTTCTGAGCATGCCTATAAAAGATGACAAAAAATATGAAAAAAGAAAAACGCTGCAAAAAGACTCCTGGCCCGCGCAGTGAGGCGCCCAGGGGCCGGAGTGGGTCAAAAATTTTCATTTTTATTCATGTTATGCATTCTAAAATTAACACGCGATTTTTAGGAATTAATGCAACAAGCGGCTCTATTTTTTGATTAATATTCTATTTTTTATTATTTTCTCTTTTTTTCTTCTTTGATAAATAAAATAAAATAAAAATGAGGTGAAATAATTCTGAAATTTTGCAGACACGATCCATATATTTTTTTGAGTATGCCTGCAAAAAATGACCTCAAAAAATGAAGAAAATAAAGACGCCGCAAAAAGATCCCTAGCCTGCTCAGAGAGGCGCCCATGGGCTAGAATGAGTCAAAAATTCACATTTTTATTTTTGATTTAAATTCTAAAATTAATACACAATTTTAGGACTTAATGCAATAAGAGGCTCTGTTTTTTTTTTATGAATATTCTGTTTTTTATGATTTTCTCTTTTTTCGTATTTAACAAATAAAATAAAATAAAAATGACTTAAAAAATTATAAAATTTTGCGGACACAAATATCGAGCACTTGCTCATATTGCTGCTGAAATTACTTGGATACAGACTTTGCTTAGAGAAGTTGGTATTACTGTGGTGTCTCGACCAGTTATTTAGTGTGACAATATAGGGGCAGCTGCTCTTGCAGCAAATCCGGTTTATCATGTTTGAACTAAACATTTCCAGATAGATATTCATTTTATACGAGATAAAGTGTTGCAAAAGGAGCTAGAAATTAGATTTTGTGCCCACATTTGAGCAAACAACTGATGTTTAGACTAAAGGGCTGTCAGTAAGCAGGTTTCTGAGGATGCATGACAAACTCAAGGTAGTAGAATCTCCCTTTCGTTTGAGAGGGAGTGTTGAGGACTTTGGTAAACTTGGTCAGAGTAAAGAGCCAGCTCAGCATGTGTGTACAGCTCAGCATTAGAAGCAACATACGTGTTAAGAAGTTTGTTAGAACAACTTGCTTTAGCTGATGTAATAATTAGTTACAGATCCGGATTTTACGGATGATTAGTTAAGCTTTAGCTGTGTAAATTAACCAGTATAAATACAAGTTTCTCTCTCTCAGATAGTTAGTTACTGAGAGTCGCAGAAATTATTTTCTCAGAAATTTTCTTATTCATTTTCCTTTTAGCCAAACACCTAGTTTTGTCTGACTATAACAGCAATCCTGAGTACCACAGAGTATGAAGAAATGGCATGAACTAATTTCTCACTAACCATCTATTAAATTTTCACTCTCCCCACTTACAGTGCGGCCTAAAGGAGCCCATTTAATTTCTCGGAAGGGGCTGGACAACCTTCTGGATGGATGGGCAGAGTACTGGAGGTTACAATGTGTTTCTTGGTCCTATTTTGATATCGTGGTCATCATCCAAACAGAAGATAATGTCTCGTTCCAATGCCAATTTCGAGTGTTTCGGAGTTATTCTTTTATAGTGTAACTTGAGTATAATTTTTGAGTTAAATTTGAGTTTTAATTTAAGTAGTTATAACTTGAATTGAAGTTAAAACTTGAATAAAGTTAAGTAAAATTGAATAAAGTTGAAACTTAAAAGAACGCAAATTTAAATAAAATTAAAACTTGAATTGTATTTTTTAAAATTTTATGGACAAAAGAACATACCTAAAATCTCTTGGATCCAGTCTATTTTTCATGACTGTAAGTTCCTTCGTCTTTCCCTCTCTTATTTAGTTTTGTTAGTTTTAGCTGTTACCACTGTTTTAGTGCCATCTGTCTTCTTCATTAGTAACCGTACTATATAAAGTAAGCCGTACCTTATCGTGCACTTGGAATTGATCGTTGATGAATAACAATCACCACCTTCTTCTATTTCTCTGAATAACCCCCGCAATAGAGTATAAAAACCAACTTCTCATGATCTTTAAGAAAGAATGATATTTCGTTTTAGTTTGTGTCGTTACCTTCTTTACTTAAAACGAAAAATCGGTACAAACATATAACGTGGGACATGCTTCATAAGCACATCTCTAACACCATGCAACTGAACGACATGTTTACATTCAACACGGACATGTTTTACATGGACATAACTAAACTTCCAATGTAAGTGCTGGACTTCATATAGAATGTAACAAAAAGTCCCAATTCTATTATAACTCTAAATAAAAGAATCCTAATCCAAATAGAGCACAACTAAAATAAAAAAGATAAAGCTCAAAATAATAAATGTAATTCTAATGTAACAAAGATTCCTAATCTTACAATACGTTTGGAAAAGGGATTCGAGTCAAGATTCGAAATTCATGATTCGCTATAATATTTTCTCACAAAAAATACACATAAAACGAAATTAGTTTTGAATCATGAATTCATAAACTAAATGTCCTCTTAGTCTAACTCGGTATCCTACATCGGGTAACAACGGTTGAAAACTCATCCTATACACACGCACGCATACGGAGAGAGAGATATAGCGATACGACTGCGAGAGTTTACTTGATAATTAGTTGTCGTCTAAGAAGAAAATGACATTTTGGCTTTGTTTGTAAGACAAGCACATTTCCTTCTTTTTCATGCTGTCACCTTTATGACGTAAACAACTTTTCGTTCTAGCAAAATGTCCATTAACTTGTTCAAACAAAAGATAGGTAAACAAGTAAAAAAATTGGGGCAAAAATTACGACACAAGAACTGAAGATGGAGAGAGAGAGAGAGAGAGAGAGAGAGAGAGAGAGAGAGAGAGATGTATGTTACATTTCCTATTGTGCTGTTAGTTGTCACTATGCGATCAACGAAAAATACAATTAAAAAACAACTAATTTGTTTGGTACTACATTGTAAGATGATCCCTCGGATATCCAAGATGCAATTTTACAGAGAATAACCGAGGTCCAAAAGCTCAAGATGAAGACAAACATCTTGATAAGCAACCCTACAGTAAACTTTCATAGAGAATCCTGTGCAAACCAAAATGTGGTTAATTAATGCAAATACTTTTCTTGACATCAGTACAAAAGTAGCAGAAAACGCACTCAAAGCGCAATTTGGAAAAAGATCGTCAATAAAACGGTTCAGGATGTATGTAGTTGTGCCTCATCAAACGTTGGAACTATTCTGCTTTTTTCTATTCTCCAAGTAGGCAGCAACTTGACCGTACTTCTTTTTTGATTCCTCCAACCGTCTCTCTAAACCGACAATCTATTCAATTCAAATTTTGTGAGTATAGGTGCAAAATGGGTTTTAAAAAAGGGATATTTCAGTTGCCAAATTTTCTTTAACTCAGGAAACGAAAATGTTACTTTAAATACGAATTTATTTATACCTACCGTTTGTTTTAACTCACTCTGTTTTATTACATATGCATCGCACCTAACGAAAAAAAGTTTTGGGGGTTAATTCAACAATAAGAACATAAGAGCCAGATAATACAACAAGTGGATATCGTGCTTCTACAGAATATAAAAAGAAATTTGACGGAGAAAAGGGAAGTAATGAGCTATGAGAATAAACAAATTTATTGGTATTTTGAAAATACATTATGTTTTAAAGGCGAACAAGTGGAAAGTGAAAAGAAATGATAGCCAAAATCATGTCTAACATGCAACCGAAAATCACAAAGCTTGATTGGTGTAAGATACGATTTGCAACATAAGACAAAAGTGCTTGATTGAAATGCAAAATCAGAAAACTGGAACATATACCTAACGTGAAGTTGTATGTTTTCTTTGCAAATCTGATCAACGGATAAGGGTTCATCATCTATGGGAACCACTAAGCTAACTGCTTCATAGGATCCCTGCAAAGGCAAGCCAATTCGCATCACGGAGAGGAAAGAGAAAAACAAAATTCTACTGAACATTTGCCCAAAGTCCATATATTAGAATTGCATGATCCTAAAATTCAAATTAAAAAATAAATAAGAGATGCCAAGAAGTAATATCAAAGGAAATTTGCATCACTTACAGCAGACAAATCTCTATGAAAGTCAGGTCTTTTGCCATTTCTGTATGGTTCGCTATTACTTTGATTCAGATGCGTGTGTCCTGGGACAGCACCTGAAACACCAGCGTTATGTTGATTGGCTGACAACTGCTTCCTAGTATTAGCTGAAATTTGAACAGGAGACTGGACAGGATCATTCTTTTGCTTCTTAGTGCCAGGAGTCTGATATCCCATTAAGTGACAGTGTTTATTCCTGTGCCATCCGAGACAAATTCCATGAACTAGAACAGTTACTAATTTATCATTTTATCATCCACAAGTATTGAGAAAAAAACGTGATAAGCCTCCCGTGCATTTTACATAGGCTCAGAGGAAACGCAATCACGAGTCAAGGGGGGCAGCTGAAACTCAAGTGGTTGCTGAGGCGGAGGGAAGCATTCGTGGAGAGAATGAGGAATAGGCTGAGTCAGCAGGTGGTAGTTAGTTAGTTAGTTAGTCTGGGAATTGGTGAGAGGAATAAGAGTTAGGAGTATATATAGAATAGGAAGTGGAATAAGTGGGCATCGATTCATTTCTACAAACTTCCTAGAAAAGGAAACCTAGGAGAGCAAGGGATCTCTCGAATATCCCCTTATCTTTCTATAATCAACCTTCCGCCATTAATACAATCAAGCTTCTGTTAGTTTTTCTTCTGAATTCTGTCATAATTCTTCTAACCGTGGAATTGGAGCTTAACAAAATGGCATAAAACTAAATTTAGCCTTATTTTCATACAAAATTACTTAGTTATTAGACACAGAAACTGAAAAAATAACAACTCTCTAAGATAGGACCAGTGAGTGGTTGCCATATGGTGGAACTAAAAGCAATTCCTGGAGTAATTACATTAGCATCTTCAAGAACTTGGAAGAGTTGTACAGAAGCAACTTACCAGTATTCAGTTACCATTTGTTTCAGCTTAGTTTCGAGCCGGATAGACAATGGTGATCTCTCAAAATCTTGCTTGTCATGTGCCGGCTCTAAAAAATTGGCTTCAAGAACTCCTAGAATATGACGAATAATAAAAATAATTGAATGCTTGAGCATAAGGAATGACTAAAACAAATTTTAAAAAAATAATAATAATAAGGAAAAGAAAAGGTAGTAATAATACCAACAACACCACTCCCTTTGGAAGAACCATCAGCAATGACTTTCCAGAATGGCTGCAAGCATTAACAGACTCATGGAGTAAAAAGGCATCTTGCATAATTGGTTCCAGTTACAAAGAACAAAGAATCATCTTCAAATAACCAAAACAGATCATATAATAAAACATCCATTTGAATGCTCAATGTATTTGTCATTTTGTTGTTCTTCTCTATTTTATATTGTTATCATTACTTGTTACGTTTTTCGCATTTTGATTGGACTAAATTCCTATCACTTAACCATTTTAGTAACCATTCATGATTAAAGATGATAAATTTACGATAAAAGCAGTACTACACAGAATTCAAATATCAAATAGCATGAAAATTGCTAAACATACCTTGATGAGGCGATTCTTAAGGTAGACGTTGAATCCATTAACTCCAAGAATAGCAGGTGCTTCTTTTATAAACCCAAGTTTTGTTTCCACAGTAATCTAATTCAGGATATTATGAGTAAGTCAAAATATCAAAATGCTTCTAAAATCATTTGGCTTCCTTTTTGTTCTTTAGATGCTTGACATTACTAGATCTTAAAAGTTAAACTCAAATAAACTTAACTAAATTTCTGCAATAAAATTAAACTTATAATGTCATCGAGTTTAAGTGTAAATCTAAAATAGATCGGGAAAAGAAATTCAAAAAAAGAAAAAATAATAAGCTTAGTATATGCATCTCAAATCGTACTAAACTTCTTATCTTTTCAGCACAGGAAACATCAACTAAATTTATTGCAATGGAGAGACAGAGAGAGAACTAAATTTATTGCAGTGGACAGACAGAGAGAGAACTAAATTTATTGCAGTGGACAGACAGAGAGAGAACTAAATTTATTGCAGTGGAGAGAGAGAGAGAGAGAGAGAGAGAGAGAGAGAGATAAGGAATCTAATGAAATTCTTTTTGAACCACGATATTACCTCTTTAGACGTTGTAGCTAGCTGGGGCTTGTATTTTACAATCACAGCATGTTGCAACTCATCTGCTATATTATATTGTTCCACAGGTTTTCCCCTTAGTATTATACTGAAGTTTTTGAACTTTTTGAGGTACAACATCGAGGCATATGCCTAAGCAACAGAAAAAGAAATGCAAGCTCAATTCTTTGTCAAACAAATGATGCTGAACAATGCGGATTTAATGATTAAAGAAAAGGAAGAAGAATATGGAAAAGCTACCCTTAACGAATATCGGATGCGGTAAGAGACATGGGACTGTAATTCAACTTGTTTCCTGCTAAATTTAGTTGAAGAACTTGCACAATTAGCTTCGTCTCTCAACCGTATATCCTAATTGAAGATCACAAAGAGCCACAGATGCTATCAAAATCAAACCTCTTATCAATTCTAATATGCAAATCGATTTATAATTCGAGGGAGCAAAGCAAGTTCCTTAAAAGCTATAACTAAATGTGTTGATCTATTTGAAGCCTTCCACCTTGCGATAGAATCTATTACAATGGTTTAGTTTTTATGTAGGAGTTGTTTAAGGAATATACTTTTTTTTTTTAATGAGAAAACAACTTTTATTGAAATCAATCCATTACAAAAGGGGAGAATAAGGTATCCTCAAATTTATTTAAGGAATATACTGAACAAATAAAATTAGTTTGCAAGGTTTGCACACTTTAAATCAGGAAACACCATAAAGATTCAAATACCGCCAAGTAAATGCATCTCACCTCATCATCATCATCAAAACTCAACTCATATATTCCTTCATCATTAAGCCATAGATTGTATATTATTACTTTTGTTCCATGGGCTCCAATATCATCAAACTGACAAACACAACAAACTATTCAAGAATGTCATCTATTGGTAAATTGTAATAACCATCTACTTATACTTTTTAGCATCTTCAATATAAAGTATTACCAGAAATAGATAAGAACGTGTAGTTCTGGAAATTGTTACCAAAGCATACGGATTAATCTAAACTCCTGCATAAATAATATAACCAAATCAACCTGTAGCATGAGCTCCTCTTTTGACGTAAAGGGAGACCACTCAAGGATTGTCTTCAAATCAGAAGACCAATCATCATGTGAACCATAAATAATAGGCTCTGCCCAGTGGGAAGTAATGTCAAAATCAATCTGCATGAAAAAGCAATCTAAGTATGAATTCCGAAAATATAGACAATTGCAAGGTCCCAAAGGAAAAATTTACAACCCCAAAAACTGATGTAAAATGTACCATTGGAACAATAACATCGTCCAACCCAGTTTTCCGCAAGTAAGTGTAAGACAAGAGACCAACACTCTGAGTAGCTTGGCTAAAAGACAAATAGAGGAAATTACGTCACTAGGCATTGAATTCTAAGGCTCATTTCAACAAGAAGAAAAACAAAACAAGATAGTAAATAAAAAAGAAAGCATGCCCTTTACGATTCGCACGAGTGAAAACAATAACATCAGCGCCGAGCCGCATGGTACTTGTCTTAAATCCATTACCATCTGGAAAGGACAAGATATACAAAACATTGAATGTTAAAGATCAGTACGAGAATTTACACCTTCATATTGGAGCATCTTGAAAGGACAGTGTTACCAGAAAACAAACATACTATCACACTATAGCACAAGCTATTGAGATAAGAAAATTATAGCAATTACATTGCCCAATAGTCGTGTTTGTCTTCTTTGTAGAGTAGCCTAAGCTCATGCATTTCCGAATTCCTTGTGGATCCATTCCACCACCATTATCTACAAGAAACACATAGAACTTTCAATCTTTCTTTCCAACAAATTACAACAGGAAGAAAATTCACCATAGGGAAAATTACACACTGAACTATACCTTGGAAGAGTAAAGCTGGAGAGCTATCCTTCATAACGTCAATTTTATCAACCTTCACAAAAGTTGCACCATTGTGTATCTAAAAGAAAGACAAAAGAAAAAAAAGAGCAAAAACAATAGTTTCAGTGCATGAGTTTTGTGGATGATACAATTTCATTAAGTTGAATAATTGCTTAGTGCATTATCTTTTATTTTCTCTTATGACAGTCCTTTCTTAATTATGTTCAACAACCCTAAAGGCTGTGTCTGAACGAAGTTGATACATATATCTCAAGTATAATAAGGCAATAGGTGTTGGAATCCCTTCAAATCAGAAATCACTACGCAAGAATCCACCTTTTATAGTATAAGGTCTCTCAGTAACAGAGGGAGGACAACATAAACGGAAAGAAATATTCCTCAATTACCAAAAGAATGCCAATATGGACCCATTAACAAGAGATTGAGAAAATAAACTTTCATAGACAAGTATATACAACCCCAAAACCATGCCCATGAATAGAATAAAGTTGAAAGGCTAACAAACCAACACAGAAATAGCAAAAATTTAAGAGTAAAAATCACTACTTCCCCTTATGGTGAAGAAATAAAAATACATTAAGCCAATTCTTTCACAAATTGAACTTCTAAACCAATTTTTCACCCATGCAGTGAAGCACATACCTCGTCAATTGCATTATCCAAGAGTTCAGCTATGGCTGCAAATTACAAAATAATAATAATAATAATAATTAAAACAATTAATAGAAAAAGAAGCAAGAAAATGCATATTAATTAACTGAAAACTTCGCTAAATTACCTCCAAAAGCCCACTTATGCGAAGTCGCATTGGAATGAAGAAACTTGGGATGAACACGCGCATGTTCCAATTGCTCTGACGAAAAAAAAAATCAGAAAAGCAGAATCGGACCCATCAAAACGATAATTGAGAAAAAAAAATAAAAAATAAAAATCAAGAGGTTGAAAATTAGCGGGAAAGGGATGGTGGAGACCGTGGGGAAGAAGAGTGGGCCTGGCGGTGGGATCGACGGCGTAATCGCCGGCCTTCCAGAAGCTTCGGGACTCGAAGGATTGGTGCTGTTGGTGGTCGGAGACGGGGGTTGTTGCAGCGGAGCTCTGCAGTTCCGGTTGCTCCATGAGAGGTCCTCCGGTCCCCGAGGCTGCTTTGTCGGAGGAAGCTTCGCTGTTCCCGACGCTAACGCCGGTGTCGGCGTCCTCTCCGTCGCTGTCGCTCAGGTCCACCACCGCGGCGGGTGGTTCCTTCACCGGTTTGGGTGGCATTTGAACGACACTATTGGGGTTTGGAACTCGGAAGTCGTAAGAGGGCGACCTTTATACTCCGTTTGCTGAGAGGAAAAGAAGAGAAATTAGAGAATGGAAAGAAAACAACTAAAAGAAAGAGAGAGAAAATGCGAAGAAAAGAAAAAAGGTTTGAGGTCCGTTTGAACTTCGTTTTAAAATAATTTTATTTTTTATATAAAAATAAAAATAAAAATATTTTTAATTTTTAGATAGATGTTATTTTTAAAAATGTAATTAGTGGTTTTGTAAAACCCAAAAATTGAAATGGAGTTAATTTATAATTTTTAAAGATTTAAGTGTGAAAATTTTAGAAGTCTGGGCTAGAATTTAAATTTTAGAGAAATGTGGGGGTCAAAAATAAAGGTTTTGACAGTCAGCATGCCTAACCTGTTATTTTGTGCCACTTGGGCGTATCCCTCACCCTCACAACTTAGAACCCTCATTTTCTTTCTCTCTCTCTCTCTCTTTTTCTCTCTCTTTCTCCACGCACGGCCGACCCACCTCCGGTGAGATTCCGGCGTCCGTTTTCGACACCGCCCGGCTCGTTGGAAAGATCTCGTCGAGCCGAGTTCGGATTGGTGTCTTGCAGCCGCCAAATCCGCCGGACGACGCCACACTCGCCGGCCAAAGTTCTGAAAAACACCCAAACTTCCGATCGTGATATCTCCGCCGTCCCCGTGTCCGATCGAGGTGATTCCGGTCCCAATAGACTCAGAGCGAAGAGACGAAGAAAACGGTACCAGCAGCACGGCTTGATTCTGACCGAGCACCGCCGCCCGTGGTGGCCGGATTCTCGCCGCCGCCTCGGATCTCCTTCCTCCGGCCACCAGGAACGACACCGCCCAGCCCATTAGTTTCAGAGGAAGTCGGTGAGTCGTTCTGGGCCACCAGCCTTGGTCACCGCCGCCGCCTTGCCGGAAAAGGAGCCGCTGCCGCCGTGAGAAAAGTGGGAGGATGGTTCCGGCGATCTAGCTTTGGATCCTCGTGATCTTGGTGTCAAAATGCTCAGAATCTCACGGGTAATGAAAGCCCCCAATCAATTTTGAAGATCCATGGCTGAAAAATAAAGATTCAAGGTTTGGAATTCGGCCGGAATTGAGGATCTCGATCCGAGTAGTTAGAGGCCGAATTTGGTGAAATTGACATCGCCATTGGATTCAGAACCATCGATTTAGGGGGGGTAGAACTCAAGTCCGCCGCGAGATTCTTCTCCGGGAAGCTTCATGGCCCGTACCTCCGCCGCCGTCCGCCGCCGCCGGTGGTCGGATTCCGCGAACCTTCGTTTCGCAGCGACTTTACGACTTTCTATTGACAATCCGTTTTGAGGTAAGGGTCCTATTACTTAACTTTGGTGGAATTTTATTTAATTTAATTAATATTGTCAAATTTGAAAAGATTGGAATTGTATATCAAACTTACTTATTCTTTGTTACGATATGACTTGAACAAAACCACTAGGGGCCCGTCCTGTAATGTACAAAGCGTGGCCAAGAGATTTGACATAATTTTCGAATATGACACAAAGGCATGGTTAGGAAAATGTGAACCGGACACGATAGTGAGATAGTGTCTTGGCTTGACATGGGGTGTGGCTGTTTACCATTCCCGGTGTGAACCCAAAAACGTAAAAGAGGGGAGGTGATGACGCTCTCCGGGGTTGAGAATCCCCAAGGTTCTTGTCACACAAGGGTTACGTCCCGGTGAGGGCCCGGCGACAGTTCACCCTTACCCGTGGTTCGAGGACTAATCTGGTAGGGACATCGATACAGGTGATCCTTGCTATCAGTGCCTCTGAATCACCGCGCCCTTCGGGGGTTTTCCGTCATGAGTATACGGATTAGATTATCTCATTGACACTGATCATATGACTTATTGTACATAAAACTTAAAAACTACTAACCATGCAGGTTTAATCGGCAAAATAAATAAAACTAAAGGTAAGTAATAGTTCTTCTACTGAGCATTCCATGCTCACCCCCTTTGTCGCCTTTCATTCCCGTGGAGGTGTACATGCAACCTTTCGGACGAGGAGTAGTCACCGATCAGGCGTGCCCTCGTAGAGGATCTACCATTTTCGGTTTCTTTCCTTAAATTTGAGTAAGACCTTGATTGGATTACTTTGGGCGTAATTATAACCGATGATGATGATTGTATTATTAAATATTTTATTCGTGCTACATTACACTTTGTGGATTTAAGTTTTAACGGAGAGTTTGTTTTAAAGGCCCATGGGCGGCATTGTTTTTATTTCGAGAGTTTTATTTTATTTTATTTCTATTTGTGCACCGTTATCAAGACTTTTTTTATTACATAACCCCCACTTAGGGGCGTCACGGGTTTATTAAAAGATTATTTTTAATATAAAAAATTTATTAATGCCTATTTCTTTTTTTTTGTTTGAAAAATGAGAAAATATAAATAAAAAATGAAAAATAATTAAAAATTATTTTTCATTTTTCTCTTATTTTACACTAAATTAAAAAATTATTTTTATTTTTTTTATTTTTAATTGTGTCAAACATCATTTTTTTCCGTTTTTATTTTTTTTTCAAAAAACGTAAAACAAAATTAAAAACAACTCCAAATACATCCTTAATTTTCCTTATATCCTCTTAGAAGAAAAGAAAATGTGTAGACTATTTTACTAATTATTTAATATTAAATTTAGTTTTAAAATAAGAGTAGAAAAATTATTTGGATTTAAGTTTTTCACTTAAGGTTAAAAGATAAAAATGGGTAATCACACAACAATTTTTATTCACTCTATTTTTCTTTTCTTACTCTATTTTTTATCAAACTATTCATTTTATTATTTTTTTTCGGGTTAATCTCACAAATAGTTTCTAAAATTTAGTCCTTAAATCTGTGTAAATTAAAGTCTAAAATTAAGTCTATAGGTAGATATTAACTTTTGGTTTGTTGTATTATTTTAATCTCTAAACTTTATATGTTTTTAATTTTAGTTTATAATTTTTACATATTTCATTAAATATATAACACTAAACTAACAAAATGACTGAAACTAAAATAAAATAAAATCATAGAGACCATTTGTAAGACGTTTAAAAATCAATAATTAAAATGAGATTGAGCGTAAATGACTATTTGTTAATTTTTCCCTTTTTTACCTAATAATCTCTCCACCTACTTCTTTTCTTCCTCTTTTTCATCGTACCAAACATAACTTAACATTAGAACTTGCTTGGCTTCTGATTTTTTGGTTCAAACTTATCGACTGTGACTATGGTACCCTCAAGGATTCTTTTGTTTTAAGATGATGTCGTCTATCACGTTATTCTGAAAAGTTGTTTTCATCAGGTTAAAATGAGAGCCCAGATTTGTTATCCTTTTTCAAATCCCTATTATTTACTGTAAAAATTGTAGTATACAACAGATTTTATAAATTTAATAGATTAAATAAAATAATTATTTTAGGTAGAGCATCTTTAATCCACTCTCTAATGCAATATTATTTATTGTACTAAATCTGATATATGGTATATTGTGGCAAACTTCTTAATAAATATAGCATACGGTAAATTTTAACATTTCATTGTTATTAGTTGAAATGTTTACTTTTTCATATTATAAATTTTACATTTTTAAATTATTTTAAAAATAAAAATTTACTTTTACAACTTTTAAAGCTTTAATGATTATGAAAAAAAAAGTAGATTAGTAATTTTAAATAGCATTATGCGTTGGAGGATAAATGAAAATAACATAACATATCACATTTTTTATACCAAATATACAATTAGTATTAAGATTTGCATTGAAGATGGTAGATTCTTAAAAAATCTCTCTCTCTCTCTCTCTCTCTCTCTCTCTCTGGGCTCTAGTTCACAATCGTTGTTGCTCAACGTCAGGACGTAACAATCCTTGTGAGTTAGTAACAAATAGATGTTGAAATATTTTTATGTGGACTTCCATAATCATAATAATTCACTCTAAATTAATTAAAGTATTTTATAGACAACTGTGTTAATGTGAATTAACATATGCATGTATGTTAAATATCGATCTATAATGAGATGAACACTTATTTTATTAACTCACTTGAGTTATATAAACTCTATCTATCTCATAATATTTAGTCAACACGTTAGACCAGATACCTTCTCCGATGAATATTGCTTAAAGCCCTTAGGCCTATTTGGTTATATAGTTAGCCACCCTTTTGTTTTTGGTGTGCTTGTTGGGATTTTTTGGGGTGTGGCCGAACGATGGAGAGAGGAGAGATAGGGAGGAGCTCAAGAGCACCTGCTCTTGCCATTCTTCCTCATGTTTGCAGGTTCTCCATTGATTCCAGCCACCCATTGGTGGATTCCAGCGACTGTGGACGACGCCTTTCGCTGTCTACCGGAATAGTTAATATTTCTTTGTCCACTTTAATGTATGTCTAAATCTCAAACAAGTTTTTTGGTATTTTCATATTTATAGCTAGATTATTGTTTTCTGATATTGTGTAGATTGTGTTGAGATCATTAAAATCTAGCAAATAGTATCAGAGCCTAACTTGTTAGATTTGAGGCTACCGTTTTTTTTTTTTTTTTTTTACTGCACGTTCAAGCTCCTCCATTGGATTTTGGTTTTTATGGGTTTTTTGAGTGAAATTGATGTTTGTAAACAAAAGAGAATGAAATTTGGAGCAAAACCCATCTAAGAATGTAAAAAATGGACCACTGGAGCTCAGTTTTATGGCGGGTTGGGTCGCAAATTCGATCAGATCTTTTCTGCAGAAACCAGTGCTTAGGGAAGCTCCAAACGACATGTCGTTTTATCCTTGCGAAAAATGACATGTCATTTGCAACATTTAACAATGGCTATCATATTGGTGAAACGACATGTCATTTCCTATAAGCCCAAAATGACAAAAAAAATTTACTGAACTTTGACCAGTCCGAACGAACACATCTGAAGTTTGTTTTGACTGCCGTTTTCGCCGTTGCACTCCATTTTTCATTTCCTACCCAATTAAATGATTTATCTTGGGTTTGGACCACCATAAAATCATGTTTCAATATTTTTTATATTATTGATTTTATATTTTTATGGGTGGCTAATTCTCACAATTTTCAAACAAATTTTTTTCTGGGCATTTTGTATACAATTTGTTTGATGATTAACGCCATAAAATTTATATTATGTTGTTATTATTATATGACATATTTAATTGTGAGAATTCAACAATAGTGAATATTTATATACTCGTCTATCATGAGTCTAAACATTTCAAATTATCTGCGTATGTTACGGAGCTCTCCCACAAAATTTAACATTTCCTTTTAAACAAGGGCATTGGGATACACACACTCCTTACATGGATGCACATGAGCTACCATAAAATATTTTTATTTAAATATTTGTTTATTTTAATAATTTTCATATATTTTCTGGGTAGTTTTAATTCTCATTATTTTGAGACCTAAAATTTTGAGGCATGTTTGTTACTCCATATTATATGGTCATATTTTATTTTTTCTCCCACATAATTTGATATTTTGATAAATAAAATTTAGACATATAATATGGATGTTTGTTTAAATTTTGAAATGCCCATTGTAATGTTTTAATGCCTAATTATTTGTATAGGCATACATGGTCTCTTTTGTGTTAAAGTGAGAATGAAAATTTTAATTAGAAGCTCATGTGTTATTATAAAGCTTAAGCTATAAGTTTATCCAGAATTTATTTATTATTGCTATCATTATTATTTGATATCTTGTTTTATGTGAGTATCATGTGTTTTGATTATGCTATCTAAGTGGGAGAAAATTAGAAACATTTTTTTAGTGGATTAGCATAATCACTAACTCACATACTATTATCAAATAACAAATTATGGGATAATATGGATAAACTTATTTGTTGATTATGTTCCGAAAGTCCATATAGGTAATGAAATTATCCTATCAATAGTTTTATTGCTTGGTAGGACGCTTGAATCTTGTTGAAGCTTAAGCTTGTTGTCTTTATCTATGTATTTTGTTTACATATTATTATTTGACATTTTGTATTATATGAGTATCATGTTTTTGATTATGCAGTCCAAGTGGGAGAATATTGTGAATGATTATGTGTGGACTTGCATAATTACTAAACTCACATTGTGGTCAAATAATATATTGGAGTGTTAAGGATAAAGGTATGTAATTACCATATTCCTAAGATTCATATGAGCAATTAAATTATCCTATTGATAATTAATTGTTTGGTAGGATGCTTAGACCGGTGAAGAAAGTTTGTTGGATGTCATGAACCGCATAATCTTTACTACCCTATCGGTGGTGGATTGATGCATTTGGTTGTGATGTTTGATGAATTGTCCTTACCTGCAAAAGAATTCTATTCTTGCTCAACGGACTCTAGCACACAATGATCATATTGGCTTGGATCATTAGGAAGGCTAAGTAAATGGCAAATTGCATGATCTTGTTTTACATGCCTATTGTTGGTTGCCCCTGTTGTTTTCTTTAGCCTTGAGCAATCCTTGTATCTCTGCTATCTTGATGCTAAATGGGACAAGCTATTATATATGGTATGAATCTCTTTATAAATCTATTAATGATGAAATGGACATAGCCTTGAGAATGGATATATTTCCTAGCTCCACTAATGTGTTGAGAAACTCTATGATGAGTGGGAGTGTATGGATAACACCGAGGCAGTAGCGTCTCAATTTTTGAATAAGAAGGTCACTAAAATTAGCTTTATGGAGAACATTGTTGATAAATGCATATGTGCAAGGTCAGTGGGAGCAGTTGCATGTTTCTATTTTTTATATCGGTGACAGCTTGCTCGCACCTAATGATTCTGACCTGTTGGTTGAGACAAGGATAAGTGCATTTTCTGGTCGTCTCAGAAAACCTATATTGTTCTTGTTTTGAACAAGTTCAATATGCATTCTTATTCTCTTAGTAAGCATTGTTTGTTAAAATGACAAACTCTAAAAGGTGTAATGTTCTTATGGTAAAGTAAGAGAGATCATATCAAATTGTCCCTTATGCTTACATGTTTAGTAGCCAGATGTATGCTCAAGTATGCACACATCCTATTATTTTGTTTGTTGTTGATGTGCAGATTCGGTACTTGAGTGATTGTTGTTATTATTACTGAATTAATTGGGAATGAAATACCATATAGTTGTGTATCGGCAAGCCAACACTTTTGTTGTAGTTGGATCTCATGATACCGATTATGCATGCTGCATAAATGATAAAAGGAGGAGCTACTTTGTTGAACAGTGTCAAATAGACACTTGTAGCATCCTTGACTGTGATGCGGAGTATATGTGGCGTATCGTGAGGCTATTTGTGTGATGTGATTGTGAAACCTTGTTTCAGCATTAGGAGTAGTTCATTCCATTTCTAGACCGGCTAAAACTGTGTTGTGAAAGTTCCATAATAGTATATTTCTCTTATAACACCAAGAGCATTGTCCGCTCAAGCATAATGATGGTGTGTTCTAACTGTGTCAGACTTAGATCTTCGAATGGGCTTCGGATTGACTTGCTTGGCTTGACTTAATTTGACAGCTCAAGTTCAATCTAAATCAAATAGAACTAATCATTAAGGGATTATTTTAGTTTTGATTTTGAAATCAAAATCATGATTCATGATTTTAGATCCAAATCATAATTCTGAAATCAGAACCAAAATTGGGGGTTTGAACCACCCAAAACCAATGGAGGGGTGGTTTTAGAATCAAGGGTGATTCATGGTTTAAATTATTATATCAGGGTTTAAATCTTAAATCAGAACCATCCTAACTAAACATTAAATCTGAGTGAGTCAAATCAAAACAACTTTTTACTTTTTGTAAACAAACACTAGTTTTAAACCAAAATTATAGTACTGGGTTCAAAATCCTAACACCAAACAATACCTAACTAACATTTTGGATTGCCCAAACCGCCCAACAAAAACACACCATATAATTTTTTAATTTTATAATATTTTTCTGATAGTAGTTTTTTTAATATTTTAAAAAATGTTTTTTTATGGTTCTAAAATTATTTTCACACTAATAAAATACACATTACCACACTAAATAACTAATTTATATCTAGCCTTGTCATGTTTTATAAATCAGCGGATAATTAACTCTATCAATCTCTGAGTTACGTGCATTGTGTTATTTTAATCCTTCAACTTTTAATTTTAAGAAACTACTCTTTGAATCTTTAATTTTTGACCACTTTAATACTTACGTACTAAAATTGATAAATGATTTTTGAAATTTCTCAAAGATAATCATGTTTTAGACTCTTAGACCTCGTTCATTTCGCTTGTTTGAGTTGAGTAGGGCTGTATGTAAACCTGAACAACCCGCAAATCCAACTCACCACACCACACCCAACCCGAAAAAGGTAACTTATAACATTATTTTTTATTTTTTAGCCCACTAAGTGTCTGGCCCGATGTGTTTATGACGGTTTGTGGGTTGGGCCTATAATAACCCGCACCCCCAACCCAACCCACACAAACATGGCTGATAAGGAGCCTATGAGTGTTAACTGATAAGGATGGTTGTTCTTGCAGTGCTTGCTTTAGATGGATTTGAATTACGCCTCTAATTTATGTTTGCTTTATATTTGATGTTGGATGGACTAGTTTGCTTCATGTTTGATATTGGATTGAACTTTGAATTGCTATATATTTGATGATGGACTAATCAATATTATTTTTATTTGATGATGAATTTTGAATATTGAAGTTATGTTTAATTATCAGTATTATTTCTATTTGATGATTAGATTATTTGATGATGAACTTTGAAAGTTTGAGTTATTATTTCTATTTGATAATGAACTTTGAATGTTAAATTGAACTTTGATTTTTTGAATGATGAACCCAACCACCCAACCCACCCAACCCACCCAACCCACCCTGCCTTGCCTCAACCCAACCCAAACATCATTGAGTTATGAAATTTTTCTAATATCGTTGGGGTCAAATATGTGCAACCCACACCTTTTAGGGCGGGCGAGAAAACACCCTACCCCGCCACCAACCCAACCCATTTACAACCTTAGAGTTGAGAACTTAAGGGCTTGTTTGTTTCATGTGTTTAAACCTATAGTTTTGATTCTATTACAGTATTTTCCTCTAAAAAAATTTGAAGTTCAAATATTAAAATCAAGAATCACTGGTTTAAATGTATGAATCAAACATGCCTCAAGTTAAAAAGTGAATTCATGTGAGAAAAAACAGTATAGTAGAAAAAATTTTGAATTTTTATGAGAAAAATATTATAATAAAAATTTAAATTATGATTCTTACTAGTGAACTAAACGAGATCTTAGTAACTGGATTTTTTTAAAAAAATAGTTAAAAGAACAACAAATTGTTCTAATTTTTAATGTTTTGTAATAACGATAAAAAGAATATTTAGCATTTTATGTAACTATGACCTCGTTCACTTCGCGAATTCGAGTTTTCAATTCGAGTTGAGATGTGACATTTTCTGAAAGCTTTTTACTGCAGCAGAATAAGTTAAATGTGATATTTTTTTATAGCTTTTTATTGTATAAACCGATAACTAAAAATTTAAATCGGTGAAATAAACGAGACCTATTTATGTGAAATTTAAGTTCTTATTATTTTTTTTTTAAAATGAAAATTTCAGTTATTATTCATTTTGGATGTGACCTCCTGTGTGGAATTTCATAAATCCATAGTCAATTTTATGCTATGTTTGGTAGGAAGGAAAGAAAATAGGATAGAAAAGAAATATGGAAGTGATGAAAAATAGCAATGATGGAAAGGAAATTGATTTTCTTTTATGTTGTTTGGTATGAGAAGATGGAACGAAAATGATCTTACCTTCACTTGTTTGGTATTGAAGTTAAATTGGAAGGAAAGAAAAAATCTTACTCGTAAATTACTTTTATACCCTTAAATTTTTTGTTTGGATGTGGATGGTGATTATCTTGGAGCACTTGGCCCGGATTCTTAGGTTCTTCTATGCGTGCTCTTGGTGCTGGGGGTTTAGATGGTTTGAGAAATGGGGAAATATAAAGAATGAGTTTGGTATGCTTGCCACTTTGGAAGGTTATTCTCTTGATCCCATTTCATTATCTGGGTCTGGTGAGTTGGATCTGTAAATATTTGAGGACTCCAGAAGCTTTTTGTTTTTAATTTGCTTTGTACATAGTTTTCATAATCAATATTTGAATTTACCCTCTTGTTGTTCGTACGCAAATCGGAACCTTCTTTCTCTTCACCATACTAGTTAAGGAGGAACATTCTTGAGGCACGTTCTCCCTAGAGATGCAAGAGTGGGCTGGGACCCGTAGGCCGGCCTAGGCCCATCCTGACATAGTAATGGGCCGGGCCGGCACGGCACGTTACTGTTCAAGACACGGCCCAATCCTAGTAACAAATTTTTTTTTCTCCCTAGTAAAAAAAATATTTTTTCTCGTGCTTTTTCTTTTATAAAAATAAATATTATTAGCGATATGATTGTCGTCTCAATACTATATATATATACACACCTTTTTCTTCTTCATGAGAATATATAGATATGTATGCTAATACAACCAATAATTAAAATTAAATTTGCACACGTATTACATGTATTTACATAGATAAACATATATTGAAATTATTAATTTCAAAATAATATAAATATTTGAAAAATATATCCATGTATTTTAGTAGTAAAAATATGTAAAACGTTGTAGAGGAATGATTCTGGATGTATCATTATTCTTTTAATTTTATTGCTTACAATAATTTTTTGTAAGATGCATTTTGTTATTAAGATTCTAATATGTCTATCATTCAAGTAAAATACATTATCTATCTTATTTAAAAAAAAAGAAAACAAAACTCTAGACACATTTGAAAAATAATTATTTAGTGGCACAATCAGTTAAAAAAAATTTGTTATTAGGGCTGTATTTGTGAAAATAATATTTTAAAGGATTGCAAAGAATATATATTTAAGTAGTAACATATTTAAGAAGGAAGAAAAAAGAAATTAAATAGATAATTAAAAGGAGCAAGGAGACAACTACTCTTTAAAAGTGTATAAGTTAATATTTTTATTTTTTATTCTTTGTTAATAATTTTTTTAGTTAAATAACTATACTAGTAAAAGGGTATTAATTAAAAATGAATAGTAAAAATACAGACACATACACTCTTAAAGATAAATTTTACAATTTTCTCTAAATTTTTTTTAATTTAAAAAATGTGATTCCTTACCAAAAAAAAAATAAATAAATAAATAAAATCAAGCAAACAAGTAGGTGTTCACGATCGGTTTAGAGTTTTTTTTTTTTTTTTTTTTATTTTTATTCTATAAACCACCAACCAAACCAAAATCTCATACCGCACATTCTCTTTTATATACATGTTACAGACAAGGAGTTGAGAACAGTTTTGCTTTCTCTTCACAAAGTTTTTCTTATATAAAATTATTCTATCAAACAAACTTAGTTGGTATGAAATCATGTTGATTTTGTATCCTGTTATGGAGTAGATCAAATCGATTGCTGCTGCCCTGAATTTTTAATTTATGAGAACTTGTCGTTTCCTCCACATTAGTGTACTTCAATAAGTATTTTTGAGTGTTTTGTCCTTATACGGTCCTTCATGGGTCATTGCTGACCTATGCTTATTAGTATTTTATGGTTCTTATTACTATTTATATGCGTCACATGCTCTTTGATGCGCACCTTCACGAGCTACACTAAATATAATGTCATTTTTGAAAGGTACGTTCGATGGTCTGTGGAAAATTCATGCAAGTAGCAATTTGACAATACTGATAATATATTGGGAAATATTTAGCGCAATTTAACATAAAAAAACATAAACTATGAAAAAATTTTTGTGCCGATATTTATACTAACACGTGATGTTTGACACCTCTTAGCGAGGATCTAGCAAGTAAATACTATCAAGTGTTAAACAGTAATTATGTCAAAAGAAAGGTAAAATCGTAACTTTGTATTTAATATTAGGAATAAGAGTGACAATCCGGTAGGGGAGTGGGAGGAGTGCTAATTCCATTCTTCAACTCCAAATTAGTGTGAGACCCACACATTTTTTCTCTCATTTCAAGATATAAATGGATAAGTAAACATGCCAGAAGTGTTAAATCATAAATGAATTTTCTTTTGTTGTTTTAATAAATAACATTTTTATTTAGTTGCAATTTTCTTAGATACATTTGTAATACAAGATAAAATCATTTGCTGACGCCATCTTTGGACTTCATTTCATATATTCCACTTTCATAAGCAGACATTCTGACCAATATCATTGAACCATGTACCACCGAAAAAAAAATATCATTGATCTATGAAACTTAAATAATTGAAGTAATATTTGTCATCTTGCACTTTAAGTGCTAACCTCCCATTTTTTGTGGATTAAACTCAAATTCTTCCCCAGATTAGATTGAATGCTGAATTTCATTTTAGCCGATAACTTTTAAAATGTCACAAAACGAGTTTTCAAACTACCAAATTATTTCAAATTGATCCTTTAATTTATTTACCTGTTAAAATCTCAACTGAAAAAAAATGACGTTGTTGCCTTTTTAACAGATACACATTGACAATATAAAATTGCAGAATTAGTTCTAACTAAATCTCATATGGTCCTCGTGTGTATTTTTTTCAAATTTCGTTGCGATGCTAATAGTTGGTTGTATAAAATCATTAATTTGAGACTGCTTTATATATTGAGGACTCATTTTAGTGCGTTTTAAAAAATAAAGATTACAATAGAATTTGGTCTATAATTTGAAAACTAAAAAAAAAAATTATACAACAGAAAAATGCTAGTTTTACTCTCTTTATTATTATTTTTTTTATCACTTTTTATATTTACTGTTTAATATGTAAATTTTACTAATATAATATATTATTAATTGAAAAAATAAGATATAATAATTTATGTGTCAAAATAGTAAATAAATTTCACTAAAATATTATAATTTATTTAAATAAAAAAATAATATAATATAATTCATGTGTCAAATAAAATTGCAGCGACAAAAAAATAACGCTACTATATTGCAGCTCTTTGCAGCCCTATGTCTTGTCTTTTACTAAACCCCAAAAGGCACCTAAAAAAAAAACTTGTAATAATTCGACATGACATATCTGATCTTAGTAGTACTTCTTTAAAAGGTTGCTAAACTTGCTTCACTTTTCATTCTCATCATGTCTGATTCAATATTGGCCGAAGAAGGTGGTTCAACCAATACTATGAAGATGAGATCTTGTTCAGTACTGCCTGAGCGAGCCAAAATCCACATGGCCTTAATTCTCTTCCAATTTGGTCACGCGGGTAACCATGTCTTGCTCAAAGCTGCCTTAGATATGCGGGTCAGCAAGCTCGTTTTCCCTTTCTACAGGAATGTCATCGCACTCTTTGTCTTGATCCCTTCTGCATATTTTTCAGAGAAGTATGAGGTTTAGCTGTATACTTTCTAACTCTCAAATATCTCTCCTTTTATATATTGTAAACAAATAAATAGTCACTCTGTGTTATCCGAAGTTAGTCTCTGAGTGTATATATCGTGTCCAATATATGCAGGAAAGATAGGCCTCCTTTGACCTTTTCTTTTCTAATCCAATTCTTTCTCCATGGACTTGTTGGGTATGTATGCTCTTTTTTTATTATTTTTTTTATAACATAATACTTTCACCTTTTTTAATTTTTGCTCACTTTTTCATAAATCTTTTGTTTTCTTTTCTGGGGGTCCTTTTTTTTTGGTAGGATTACATTAAATCAAGGATTGTACTTGTTGGGTTTGGAAAACACTTCTCCCACCTTTTCTACCACTATGGACAATGTTATTCCTGCTATAACTTTTCTCATGGCAACCATATGCAGGCAAGGAACTTATCTAACTCATCGGTTCTATATATCTTGATTCTTCAAAAATGCATAGATGTTGGTTTCTCATGTTTTGGGTGTCTCATTTTCCTCTATGACTCAAAATGACATAAAATTCTTCCTTAAGATTATAATATGAGTTGCAACTTTAATACTTCTATTAATGAGGTATTAATTACGTGTGGGTCATGTAACTGGTTGGTGAATGGTGATTTTTTATCATGTGTTGGTCACCCAACGAACATAGTACACCTACAACTTTTGACTTCTTTTAATGGGATAATCTCTATTCTTTGGTGACCAAATTTAAAATTAATTCCTTTCTACTGGCTTGTAGATTAGAACAGGTGCACTTGAAGAGGAAAGATGGTATGGCTAAGGTTCTTGGAACTCTGGCTTCTGTTGCTGGTGCCACAGTGATAACTCTTTATAAAGGACCAACAATTTACAAACCAACACAAACTACACAAAAGTCTCATATTTTGGCCTCACTAGGAGATCATGCCAAGGAGAAGAACTGGACATTTGGTTGTCTATGTCTCATCTGCAGATGCCTATGCTGGTCTAGCTGGTTCATTTTGCAAGCACCACTCTTAAAGAAGTACCCGGCGAGGCTTTCGGTTACTTCTTACACTTGCTTCTTCAGTATTCTGCAGTTTTTTACTATTGCTGCACTGGTTGAAAAAGATTCCAAGGCCTGGAAAGTTCAGTCTGGTGGTGAACTTTTCATTCTTTTCTACTCGGTTAGTTGCCTTGTGAAAGTTTTCACATCAAAATGAGATAGATTTTCTTACTTGGGATTCAAGTCTTTGGTTAGTCACTGAACTATCCCGAGAGCCTGGTTTCAAACTTTTAATCCTAGACTTGAGCTCTAAGAAATGGTCTCTCAAGTTTCAAAAAGTTGTACCTTTAATTTTTATCAGAAGTTGCATACCATTAGTCCCTAACTTTCCAAAAATTCATACATTGTCCTTTTTTTTTTTTTTTTTTTTTTTTTTTTTAAGTATTATTCGTAACTTGTTTCTTGTTCCACTAAAAATAACAGGAAGTACCTTAAAAAAAAAAAGGAATTTGTTTTAGAATTAGCAGTATTTTTTTGGATACTTTTTTGTTGAATTTAAAGTTGAGGGACTATAATGCGACTTTTTGAGATAGTTTAGTCACCAACCAAATAACTGATCTGCTAACTTGTGTAAGTTTAGGATCAAAATGGCTTAGATTAGATTAAGTTACTAGACAGTAGTACACTTGTTAATGTCCAATTCATTGAATAAAATTTACCTAGTACCATATATATGACTAAGTACATTTGTGTTGCAGGGACTAATAGCTTCAGGAATGGCATTTGCAATACAGATTTGGGTCATTGACAGGAGTGGACCTGTGTTTGTTTCCTTGTATCTGCCATTACAGATCTTGCTTGTAGCCATATTGTCCTCCATTTTCTTAGGTGAAGAATTTTACCTTGGAGGGTGAGTTTAATCTTTCTAACTACCTCCCAATTACGTTTCACGTTTCCCTTTTAAGTAAATGCTGTTATGTGCTTGTTTTGCAGGATTATTGGGGCCGTCTTGATCATTGTGGGATTATACTCGGTAATTTGGGGTAAAAACAAAGAAAGCAAGCTTGCTATAGAAAATATGGAAAGGGGAAAAAGTTTAGGAGAATCCTCTTTGGTTCAACCGTTACTTCCTACCTCTAGTAAGTAATAAAAATTCTCAGGTAAGCTAAATGATTAAGACATATTAATAGCTCCTAAATCAAGAAACCAAAGCTATTGTTTGCTTATAACAGTGTGGTTTTTGCAGATGAAGTGAAAAAAGAGACTTCATAAGAGCTCAAGATATACTCATTAGATGTTAGGCAAAGGCCAAGTAAGCACTTCCATTGAGAAGTGTTGCAAGATATTTATCCCAATTAGAGGAGTTTGTGCCAAAAATAGAGTTATTAGGATTGATTATGATTTGATTTAGTTCCCTATTAGTTGTCAATCAACTATTTATTTCCTAGGATAGTTTCCTAAAATAGTTCCTTGTATAGCTATTTATTTGTATAATTGTATTCTGATAATACATATCAATAATATATGTTATTCACTTATATGGTATCAGAGCAAGGAATTCTTTTGATTCCTAGAAACTCTAGTCCTGTTCTACCCTTTCTCTTAGCCGCAGAAAACTTAGCCGTTCCCCTATTTTCCTTCTACCCAAAACCAGTTCTGTTTTTTATACTATGTCATACGTTATTTCCAAGTCTACAAGCGCCTCCTATAAGCTTGTCAACACCCGCTGCTACTACAATCCAGGCCCCCACCTCGGAATCTCACTCCATTCAAATCACTACCATTAAACTGAATGGAGAAAATTTTTTGCACTGCTCTCAATCTGTGCACATGTACATCTGTGGTAGGGGCAAGATCGAATATTTGACCGGAGAGAAGGAGCTTGTGGCTGATGATGCACTTATCCAATGTGGGATGCTGAGAACTCGATGGTGATGACTTGGTTGGTGAACTCTATGGAGGACGACATAAGCTCCAATTATATGTGCTATCACACGGCAAAAGAGCTTTGTGACAACATTAATCAAATGTACTCAGACTTGGGAAATCAATCTCAAGTGTATGAGTTAACCTTAAAACTCGGAAAAATCTACCAAGGTGAGGATAGTGTCACTAAGTATTTTAATTCCTTGAAACACTTTTGGCAAGATTTAGACCTATTTAACGATTATGAGTGAAAATCCCTGGATGATTGTAACCATTATAAGAAAACAGTGGAGGATAACCGTATTTTCAAATTTCTTATTAGTCTTAACGTGGAGTTTGATGAGGTCAGAGGCATGATTATTGGTAGGCAGCCACACACTTCCTTCTATTGGAGAAGTGTTTTTTGAGGTTCGCTATGAGGAGAGTCGTTGTCTTGCCATGCTTGGCAAAAAGAGTCTCGGCAACACCGTTGAAACTCGGCTCTTGCTGTTGGTATTAATGCTGGCCGAATCACTGGCAAGAAACCTAATAAAAAATCTCACATTTGGTGTGATCATTGCAACAAACCACGCCATACATGTGAGACCTACTGGAAGATTCACAGAAAACTAGCAAATTGGAAGGACTCTCATGAAGGCCGATTCACTCGTACTCCTGTTGCACATAAGGCCGAATCTGTTCCCCTTAACAAAGAATAGATGGATCACCTTCTGAAGCCGCTAAAATCCAACTCTGGATTGTTAAGTCCTCCTAATGCTTCCGTTGCTCAAGCAGGTAGTAAATCAAATGCCCCATCTTGTCATTTCCCTATTTATTCTACTTCTTAGATTATAGATTCAAGAGCCTCTAATCATATGACAAGCTTTTCTCATTTATTTCATACTCACAATCCTTGTTCTAGTCATGAAAAGATCGTATAGCAAATGACTCATATTCCCCTGTAGCCGGCAAAGGTTTGATAAATCTATGTAAAACCATTTCTCTCAAAAATGTTCTCCATGTTCCTAAACTTACTTGTAATATGCTATTAGTTAGTAAATTATCTAGAGATTTTAACTGCCGTGTCACCTTTTTTGAATCCTATTGTGTCTTTCAGGAACTGAGTTCGGAGAAGATGATTGGTAGTGTGCTAAATTGATAGATGGCTTCTACTCTTTTGAAGATGAAGATTCTAAGAATAAAGGAGCTCAAGGCTTCAGCAATATCGGTTCTACTCTAGTTAAGGATCAAATTATGCTTTGGCACTATAGACTAGGGCATCCTAGTATTCCTTATCTTAAAAAAACTATTTCTTAGTTTATTTAAAGGTTTGGACTCTTCTAAACTTCATTGTGAAAATTGCATTTTATTAAAAAGTCACAGAACTATTTATCTTTCAAGGCCTTATCAAGCCTCGAAGCCTTTTTATTTAATCCATAGTGATGTTGTCAATACTTCTTCAAAAAAAAAAAAAAAAAAAAAAAAAAAAGTGGTTTGTAACTTTTATCTATGATCATACTCGTTTATGTTGGGTTTATTTAATGAAGAAAAAATTTGAGGTTGAGAACTTATTTAAAATCTTTTACTCGATAGTTGAAAACGTTTTTCAAACTAAAATTGGAATTCTTCATATAGATAATGGAACTGAATATTTTAAGGAAGTTCTCAGAAGATTTTTTTGCAGAAAAAGATATTCATCATCAAACTACTTATGTGGATACACCTCAGAAAACTGGTATTGCTGAGTGTAAAAATAAACATTTACTTGAAGTTTTTCATGCTATTATGTTTTCTATGAATATTCCTAAATATCTTTGAGGTGAAGTTGTTTTAATTGCATCCTATCTAATTAATAGGATTCCTACTCGTGTTCTAAACTACATTACACCCCTTGATGTTTTAAAAAATATTTTCCTGAATCACGTATTCGATCTAATCTCCGTTTGAAAATATTTGGATGCATGGTTTATGTCCATATTCCTAGTAAAGATCGATCCAAACTTGATCCAAGGGCCGAAAAATGTATTTTTATTGGTTATGCACCAAACAAGAAAGTATAAAAGTGTTTAAACCCAAAAACTAGGAAAATTGTTGATACTATGGACGACACTTCTGAAAAATCAACATTTTTTTCAAAAAATTTCTCTTCAAGGGAAGAATATAGGATAAGGAAATTTTTGGGACATTATTTCCAACCCCTACCTAAAACCGTGGGTTGCATTACTAATCCCATATCTCAAAATGAGCCTTTGAATAAAAAGGAAATTGCTATTCCTAATATTGTTTTGGAAACTAGTGATCCTAATACTATTTTGCTAAACACTTTTGAGTCCTTGACAAGGAGAGAAATACTACTTTTGGCTCCCAAGGAGCAAGATATAGAGTTACTCACTTATTCAAGGAAGAAGAATATTAAAAGAATAAGAGGTCCACTATCCATTTAGCAACAGGCTCAACCAGACAGGTAATGAATCTGAAAGAAATACCGGTACTCTAGATACTTCCTTACATAATTTCATTCATAGTCCTGATGAAATATTTGAAACCTAATATTGATCCTATGCCTAATGTCGATTCTAATGATTACAATATTCTCATAGCAATCAGAAAAGGAAAACGCTCTTGTACCTCTCATCCTATGTCCAAATACTTGTCATATGGTAAACTCTCAAAGAAACACAATGCCTTTACATCTAAAATCTCTAATCTACTTGTCCCAAGAAACATTCAGGAAGCAGTTAATGATCGAAATTGGAAATCAACAGTGATGGAAGAGATGAATGCTTTGAGGGGAAAAGTGAGACATGGGAAGTTGTCGACCTACCTATGGATCAAAAAACAGTTGGGTGCAAATGGGTGTTTACAGGGAAGTGCAAGGTGGATGGAAGTGTAGAGAGATATAAATCAAGACTCGTGGCTAAGGGGTTTACTCAAACGTATGGGGTTGATTACCAAGAAACCTTTGCCCGGGCTGCCAAAATAAATTCCATTCGGGTACTATTATCCTTAGCAGCAAACTATAACTGGCCACTACGCTAGTTAGATGTCAAGAATGCTTTCCTTAATGGGGATTTAGAAGAAGTGTTTATGAACCCACCGCCAGGATTTGAGTTGGTGTTTGGCCAAGACAAGGTCTGTAGGCTTAAAAAATCTCTCTATGGCTTTAAACAATCTCTAAGAGCGTGGTTTGAATGTTTTGGAAAGGCTTTGAAGAGTTACGGCTATCATCAGAGCCCAACTAATCATACAATTCTATAAACGCTTGGAAAGATGTAAGATATCCATCCTAATTGTCTATGTGGATGACATAATTCTAACAGGTGATGATCTTGAAGAGTTAACAGACCTAAAGAAAAGAATGACATGAGACTTTGAGATCAAGGACTTTGGTATGTTAAAATATTTCCTTGGTATAGAATTCGCAAGATCGAAAGAAGGTATATTTGTGAACCAAAGGAAATACATTCTTGATCTTCTCAGAGAGTCATGTCTTTCGGGTTGCAGAGCTACTGAGACTCCCATTGAAGCCAACTTGAAACTTGATCCTGCTAAACCTGAAGATAAGATTGATAGGGAGAAATTTCAGAGACTAGTGGGGAAATTGATCTACTTGTCACATACACGTCCTGATATAGCTTTCACTGTGAGCATAATAAGCCAGTTCATGCACTCACCAAGAGAAGAACATTTTGATGCAACTTATAGAATACTAAGATACCTTCACAGAAGGGAACTCCTGGAAAGGGTCTTATGTTCTGAAAATGGGACAACCTACAAATTGAAGTCTCTAGAGATGCAGATTCGGCTGGTAGCACCTGACGATCAACTTTGGGCTACTACACCTTTATTTGAGGAAATCTCGTTACGTTGCAGAGTAAAAACAAAGTATTGTGGCTCGAAGCAGTGTTAAGGCAGAGTTCAAGTTTCTTGCACATGGAATTTATGAGGCAATGTGGATAAAGAGATTATTCGAAGCTTTGAAGATTCTGTTGTCTCTTCCTATGAAGATTTACTATGATAACAAAGCCGCCATCTCAATTGCACACAATCTAGTTCTATAATATAGAACTAAGCATATCGAGGTTGATAAGCATTTCATCAAGGAGAAAATTGAAAGTGGGCTAATCTGTGTTCCCTATGTACCAACTACACAACATATAGCATACATACTCATCAAAGGGCTACACAAGGGACAATTCAAACTACCAGTCAACAAGCTAGCTATGAAAGACATCTATAAGCCAGCTTGAGGGGGAGTGTTGCAAGATATTCATCCGAATTAGAGGAGATTGTGCCAAAAATAGAGTTATTAGGATTGATTATGATTTGATTTAGTTTCCTAGAATAGCTATGTATATAGTTGTCAATAAGCTATTTATTTCCTAGAATAATTTTCTAAAATAGTTCCTTGTATAACTATTTATTGTATTATGATAATGCATATCAATAATATACGTTATTCACTCATAAGAAGACAAAATGTGTCCTTTTAATCTTGACCTCATGCAAGAACAAATTATTCAGATAAGGCACTTTCAGGATAAGTTATTATGAAACTTTCTAGTAGTTTCCCACAATAGATGAACATTGTGAGATCGTGTATACTCTTGAAGTTCAGATAGTGACGAAGATGCAATGTACAAGCAAGAGATTGCAAAAATCAACGACATTTCTCTCAAAGTTTGAGGTTTTGTAGTATTTTAGAGCAAGGAAAAGACGGAGCTTTTTTGACATATGCAAGATTTTTGCATCTTGATTCTAGTTTAAAAATGATGGGAATGCTTAACTGATTTAAAGGGATTTATTATTATTATTATCATCATCATCATTATTTGCTTGATAGACTGATCAAAGTCCTGTACTGCTTTTGGCAGAGCCAAATAATGAAGTTCTTGCAATGTGAAAATGGCAAGTAAAGCTGCTCAAACTCTACAAAAGGTCTTATATAAATTGATCTGGTGTATAACAGTTTAGATAGAAAGAAAGTCAAAGTAGAGAGAAAAAGAGAGAACGAGAAGAGGCATTAGAAAGAAGAGAGGAAAGAAAATTTAGAATTTAGAGAGAGAAATATGAATATGTAATATGATTAATCAAACATGAAAATAAGGAAGATAGAGAGGCCTATTTATAGACACAAGAAATCCCAATAATAATCTGAAATAAATCCTAAACAATCATAATAGATAAACATAATAACTAAAATAAAATCCTAAATAAAGCAATATTTTAAATTCCTAATTATCCCATATCTTACGCCTCATCATGTTGACAAGCCAAAAACAAAATATCAAAGTTGTAGAAGCAAATTATTAGAGGAAAAAAGAAGAAAGGCCATGAGAGCCTAGAAGTTGAAGCCTAAACCATAGTAGAAGCCCCAGTTTTCTCCTCTTGTGGAAAGTAGTACCTATTGTACAACCAAATGGAATCAGCAGCAACTGGCTCACTATCTTGGTTACGGTGCCAAGTATAGTAGGCATGCGTTCTGTTTCTTATGTCAAGAATGGCGTGACCAAAGCTTGCTTCTCTAAAAGCTGAGTAACTAGGTTGTGGCTCAGTAAAACTGCATTTGATTAACCAAGGGTTAGCTAACATGTAAGCTGCATATAAATAGGAAACATGGATTAACGCAAGAAAAACATTACTAGGGATTCCAACTGTGAACACTTTACTGTGCATCGTGTGGCTTGGCTCTCTATTATGGGTAGGTACCACCCTCTTTCGAGGTGGGTGACGACTGACGGCTCACACTCACCATTCGCGAGAGAGCAGGGCTCAACTGTATAATGTATATAAACGTAAATACCAACTTAGGTGGGTGTGAGTCGTCAGCCGTTACTATTTTGTTGATAGGTAATAATTTTTTAATACCAATTGATGTAACAACTTCTTAGTCATTTGGTGATAGAAGGATCATAATTCACTTGTTACGTTAGTCACAATTAAAAGATTGAGATTAAAAATTAAAAAAAAAAAAGACCCCTAACAGTGTTCAATCCCTCAAGGGAGTACTAGAGTCTTACTTATTTGCAAGGCCTTCAATATTACCACCATCGCCAATAGTGATGTATATTGGTGCTGAAGGGTCCTTAACTGGGAAACTCAGTCCATTGGTTATGTTGTACTTCACGTTTGATACTCTCTCCTAAAGTAATATGACCATGATTCATGGTTAGAAACTGGTAAATCACAGACGTAAAGAGCACAAGAAGTTGAGAAAACGAGCAAGTTTATACCGAACGCTCGTAAGAATGAACATGACCGGCAAAGACAATGTCAACTTTGCTCTGGACAAACCATGATTCAAACATAACTCTCATGCTTTCGCCTTCCATGTAGTGGTAATTGTTGCTGTTATACCAAGGAGAGTGGAGCAGAACAATCAGCCAAGGAGTCTCGGATCTGTTGACCCTTTGAAGCTCTTGTTGAAGCCAATTGTACTGTGGAGTATACTTGCCTCAATACACAAAAAAAAGTTCACTATCAGCCTTCAAACAATGGTTGTTCTTAGATTCATGGCAGTATAACAATTAAGCTTTACTTACCATATGCTGAGTAAGAAGAAAGGACAATTATGTGGGCAGATGCACGCTTGATCGCATACCAAAGTGGGGAAGTACTTTGTGATGCCTTGTGAGGTACATGGTACCTATGCAAGTATGGCTTAAAAGGTTGGTTTTCTTCCTGAAATCAGAATGTATACGTTGGAGTTTTAAGCCACTAAACCGTAGAGCAAAAATAATTGTTTTATCAATGGAGTGGTGCTGGGATCCCAACTTTTTGATAGTGGCAGAGCTACTCATAGGTGGGTGTGGGCACGTTCCCCCACTTAACTTTTGAAATTTCAATGTTTACACCTTTTTTTTTTTTTTTTTTTTTTTTAAAAGTGATGCTCTCTTATTATAAGAAAATTTATTTTACCTCCACTCAATAGTTAAAATAGATAATTGTGTCCTTATCTAATAAAAATTATCGTATTTGACTCCGCAATTTTTTATATTAATTTATAATAACGAGTTGTCATCTTTTTATTAGTATATGTAATTTTATAATATTAATTGAGATAATAATTTATTAAATACTTACTAATTAAAGAATAATAACTCATGTAACTCATGTATCGTGTGTTGTTATTAAAAAGATGGGATAAAAGCTGAGATCCTAGAAATAGCATTATTCTTTGTCAATGAGAAGCAGTTCAGATTGAGAGACTTACAATGTCAGGGGCTAAATCAAGTTCGTGATTGCCAGCAGTCCAAATCCAAGGCTGGTAAGCTGTGCTCTTCTCAACAAAACGACCCCATGCGTCCCACTTCCTGTTGTCATGGAATGGATGGTTGTCTGCATAAGAAAGATCGCCAACAAACAGCATGGCTTGCCCCTTTGGGTTGGAAACATAGTGTTCAAACGTTTGATTGGAGTCATATGTCTGTCCTAGATCACCTGCAGAGAAAAAGCAGACTTACCATGTTACTTAAATTAAACGTAGCATTGAGGAACAAATTACATAGATATAAAAATCCGTGCATGAAATTTTTGAGAGTTATCTCAGCCAGAATTTCAGTTCATGACAAGTGGCGGAGCCAGATTAACGTACACCACTTTCATTTTGAGAATTAATTTTTATGTTTAAATTTTAGTTGTACCCTCATTTTATTAAAAAAAAAAAAAATTATAATTGTACTCACATTCAATCCTAATTCTATTCAATAAAAAATTCTCTAACTTTTTCATTTTGTTCTCGTTAATAAGCAAATAAATATAGATTATCGTTCATGTTAATAAATATATATATATATATATAAATTATCGTTCATGTTAATAAATAAATAAATAAATATATATATATAAATTATCGATTCTACCATTGTAAATATTCATTTAATTTGCACCTTTGTCACATCTTTTGTCAATCGATAAAAGAAAAAAAATAAGAAATCTTTACGTGGAGTAAATTATTTTACTCTGTCAATAGAAATTTTATTTTTACCGTTAGATTTATTTTCTACGGGTCAAATTTCCTATAAGAATAATTATATGTGGCGCACTATAAATTTTTAATATAGATTTACATAAATTTAACTGTTAAAAAATTAATCTAACAATTAAAATCAACTATTCTCATCAATAGAGTAAAATAGCTTACAAAGATTCCTAAAAAAAAATTATAACAAAATCGAATGAAAAGTGTAAACTAAAATAAGTTTTAAGAAGTCTTACTTTCAAAATAAAAGATAAAAAATAAAAAAATAAAAATAAAAAAAAGGGGGGGACGACCTTCTATAAAGATTCCTTTAGCAAAAAAAAAAAAAAAAAAAAAAAAAAAAAAAAAAAGAAAAAAAGAAGAAAGTTCTATGAGGATTCTGACCTATGACGCCAAATGTGTACGGAACGTCGGTTCCCACTTCAGGAGGAGTTTTGAAGGAAAACCCACGAGTTGCATTGCCTTGACCAAGCTCATAAAAGTATAGGGTATCATACTGAAATAAAAAAATAATATAAATATTAAAAAGGTTAAAAAAAATTCCCAAATTTCGTTTGGTTCAGATTTTTGACCTTTAGCCTTTTGATGGTGGCGTGGTGGATAAACCCAGAAGTGTAATTGTAGTATCTATAGGTTGTGGTTATGGCACGAGCGATATGCTTGTGCTTGTGGCCATGGCCATGCTTGCCATCTTCCCAATACCTCACAGTGTTTGGATACTTTTTTATTGGTGTCACCCAAGAAATAATCACACTTCGACCAACATAATCTCCTTGCGTTATATGAACCTGGACCACCACATAAACCAAATCTATTAGCAAAACATCACCCAAAAAAAAATAACAAAAATAAATTAAAAAAAGATAAAAAAAAAAAAAATTAAGAAAAGCGGTTGACTCTGTGTGTGTGTATATACACACACACACATATGTATATATGTGTATACTTGTTCGGGTGCATTGAAACCCTTAGGGGAAGGAAAAGCATCAAGAGGCATGTCAATGGAGGGTCTAGATTTTCTGATGTAGCGGCTAGTGAGTCCTCCATTAGAGACCCCAACAATGCTAAGCAGCAGAGAAAAAACCATTAGAGACCATATTGAGGTCATATCTCTTAGGGAGAGCATTATTCGGTCGGAAGAATCAATTGGTTGGGTTTGTTTTCTTGAGAGATATATATATATATATATATATATATATATATATATATATAATAAGGGACTCGTCTTATAAACCTGGGGGCTTTTTAGATTTTAAATAACCTAGTTTCTGTCATTATCATGTTCATTAAAATATCCTTAATAATAAAACATAATTCTCAATGCACCTATTTTATTTCTCTATAATAAAATGAAATTTTAAATATTGTTTATTTAAAAATTACAAGTTCTTTAATAAATACACTATACTAAATTTTACTCAAATATTTTCCTACTTATTAAAATGTCTAAAAATAGCCATAACACATTCATAAATAATGAAAATATTTAAAAATAACCATAGTACATTCATAAATTCATTATTTATTTAATAAACGATAGCAATACTAAACGAAACGACATGTTTCAAAAAATGGCAAAGGAGAACCCCAACCATCTCAATATACTGGAAAAACGACATCATATAGAAAGGAAATATCGAGACAACAAAACATGTTGTAGAGATCAAAAGGAGCGAGCGAAGAGTAGGAACGGAGTTGAACGACCAAACTGCAGGAACCCCCCACCCAGTATTTCTGAGTTTTTCGAAGAAAGGATATTCGGGAGGAAAGGGAATTCGTCGATCGCTTGTTTTCAAGTTCAGATTTTTCTCTTATTTTTCCGATCCGAAGGTAAATTCTCGATGTTTGGTGTCTAATTTAGGGCTCAATATTGATTCACCATTTTCGGTGTTTTAGTTTCCATGTCCGTCAAGCTAATCATTTTAAATCTTCGCGTTTTATTTGGTTCATCTTAACATAATCTTAGTGTTCGGAAAATCAAAATTTCTCTTCGTCATTTTGGTTTCTCAAAAGGGTTGTTCTTAGTGGATAAAGATGCTATGGATTTTGAACTCCTATATGTAGAATAGTGAAGTGATATGATCGTTTCCTTAATATTTATTTATTTTTTTTGGTGTAGTTCTGAGCCAAAGGGACCCAATTCTTATGAATTCATATCCACATATGCGTTGACTTTGCCTTATTTCTAGAAATCCTTGTCTTAGTACTATATTTAATAGCATTCATGATTCATCTGATCATCTCTATTTATTTTTAACTTTGCAAATGTTTTATCTTCTCTGTTCTTTTCTCCCCTGAAAAATTGCAATGCCAATAACTTAATTAGAGATGGAAACACTATAATTTTTATGATAAAGGTTTGGTAACATATTTGAGGCTTATTATGCAGTAGATTTTTGCCAAGAGAAATTTGTTTATCGTTCGCACACATCTGGTTTGTTGAGGAAATTCCACGCTAGATTCTTTTTTTGGAGATGGATTCTGATGCAGACACTGAAAACCAGTTGATGGCTGAAGGAAGTTCATCTCTAAATTTTCAAATCGACCCTAAAAGAGCCCGGTTCCCTTGCTGCATCGTGTGGACTCCCCTTCCTGTGATTTCATGGCTGGTTCCTTTTGTTGGTCATATTGGTATATGCAGAGAGGATGGTGTGATTTTGGACTTCGCAGGGCCTAATTTCGTGTGCGTTGACAATTTTGCTTTTGGAGTAGTGGCTCGTTACCTTCACATAAGTCTTCATAAGGTATTCAGCATGTTATCTCCTGCTATCTTCATTGTGACCAGCATTAACCAAATGCCAAAATGACCTGTGTTAGTAATTGGATGGGGGTAGTAGTAGTTATTGACACCAAACAGACAAAAAACCCTCTGCCTCTCCTTTCATGGGAAGAATTTTGTTTCCTCTTGAATTCAGGGCACACAGCCGTATCTCATGCTTGGAATCTTTAACAAGTTAACAGGCAATTTTATTTAATTTTTATATATGGAATGATGACAGATTTGTGTGTAAAAGATGTTTATCTCATTGCTGGTTTAACTTTTGCTTCTAAATTTTTGGCAAGCAGTGTTATGCACTTCCCCTTCCGTCATTGCACAAAAGCGAGGATCAGCATCGGCAGGATCAACCCGAAAGAGAGATATCAACATGGGATGATGCACTTCGGAAGGGCACTCAAGTCTTCCAGGACCGTGCTTATAGCCTGTTCACTTGCAATTGCCATTCTTTCGTGGCCAACAATCTGAACAGGCTGCGGTTTTCAAATGGCGGGTGGAATGTGGTGAACCTTGCTGCTCTGATCTTTATAAAGGGTAAATGGGTGAGCAAAGCATCCATGGTGCGTTCCTTTTTACCGTTTCTTGTTGTTTTCAGTCTGGGATTTGCGCTTGGGGGATCCTCCTTCCTAATATTCTTGGCACTGTTCATTGTTTTCCTTGTTGGTTGGTTCCTTTTTGGAACTTACTGTTTCAAGAATTTAATTCAGTTGTAGCTTCTGCTATGCTTTCATCAAGTAAGAACATTTTTGTTTAACGTGTATGATTCACATATATGTCTCTGAACAAAAAAAAAAAAAAAAAAATCATCCTTTCCTCTTTCCCCTTTATATCTAGTGTCGTTTGCAACGGTTTTGTTTATTTTTCTGGGCAAGGAAGTACAACAGGGTTTAAAAATGTTTCATTTGGGAATCTAAGGATTGGAAGGTATATTCAAACTATGATTCTTGATTCTGAAGTTTGAAGTTCAAGTTTTTTGTGAGGTTAAACACTATAGCAGAATTAATAATTTGAGTTTTAGTATATGAAACAAACGGTCCCTAAATTTGTGCCTTAAAAGAGTTTTTAGAGGGATCCTTTTAAGCAAGGAAAGCGTGTTGTTCAAGCAAAAAAAAAAAAAAAGGAAAATAAGAGTGAAAAAAAGGGACAAACATGTTGAGTTGTTGTTTTGTTGAAGCTTTGGGATTGTTTAGAAGTTATACTCAAACTTAAATTATGATTTTACTAAGGTGATTTATAACACAAATAATTTAAATTTTAAAATTTATACTTTTTCACAAAGTCTTAAACTCAAATTATAATTTAAGTATACTTTTCAAATTCGTCCTTAATTTCACCGATGGGCTTCCTCAGGTCCCCGAGGCCGAAAGCAGAAACCACACTATACACGTGACAAATTGATGAATGTTAGGGCGGATGAGTTGTGGTAGACTTTGGGTGCCTTTGCAGCAGTTACTATGTGGGACCCGACCATGTCAAAACTAAGGACAGCAACTAACTTATAAATATCTCACCGAAAAAAAAAACACCCTACTTATCCTAGGAAGTAATATCTTTCACGAGACCAGAAATTTTTTTGGCAAGACCAAAATGTGTGAGAATCTGTTCCATTTTTTTTTTTTTTTAACCAATTTTTGAATTTTTAAAAATTTTGTAATAAATAATAGTGTTCAAAAAATATTTTATTAGTAGACAAAAAAAAATATCTTCTGTTAAAAATTAGTGGAACAAAACCTTGACGTGCCCCTAGCATTTTCTGTAAAAACAAAAAAAAAAACAAAACAAAAAAATCATGTTAAAGAGATAGAATTATGAGTCGTTAAATTTGAGTCATGTTCTTTTAAATTATCCTATTTTTCTTAATATATGTATGACCATTTGATGGAGTAAAATTGTGTCCCATAAATAGGGAAGAGGAGATCTGTTGTCTCAAAAGACTGTCCCTATTGTTGTCCCATTCACTCACCAAAGCTGGCCACATATCCTTGTGCGTAACATGCATACTATTGAACCCTGTTTGGAGAAGAAAAATCTAATTAAATATATGCAATACCTTATTGAGAAAACTAATAAGTCTGTTATCCATTTCCTCTCTCAATGTCAACGATAATGCCCAGAACTTACTGTAATGATTTTTTGTTTCCTCTCACAACGATAATGCCCGTAGCCTCTTTAGTTCTGTATGTTGTTGGAAAGTTGAGAGAAATCTTCCTCCACCTAAATATATATATATATATATATATATTACATGTATACTATTGCAAATGTAAGAGGAATTTCACTTTTCCTTCAACCTGTGCGTTGTGATTTGTTGGTGAATTTACTCTCAGCAACTTTGAACCAATTTTTTCGAGGCCTCCAAATGAGGTACTAGGGAGTTCACCTCCTAAAACACATGGCCAAGTCCAACTTTGGTGAATGGGACCTGACAACCTTTTGAAACAGCAGATCTCCTCTTCTTTTTTTTTTTTTTTTTTTTTTTTTTTTTTACAGATTCTCTCATATATTTTTTTTTCTTAAAAAATCATAAGTGCGAAGATTTGGCTGTAGATAGGGTATAGTTATAAATCATGAGATCACATCAGTAGTATAATGAATTATAAGTATAATTTAATGAACTTAATGAATATAATTGAAATAAATTTAATGAAGATGTAAGGGTCATAATTTTGCCCTACTATATGGTTTTTTTTCCCACAGAATTTTCTAAATAAATAACGAATTTTAATTTATTTTCTCAATAATAAACAGTAGAACTTCTTGCTTCTTTTTTTTTTTTTTTTCTCTGTCAGAAACATAATTTCATGGATGAACAGAGCTACATTATGTCCAATGGGGGCATTTATAATTTTTTTAAAAAAATCTTATATCTGAATAAGTATTTTACTATGGTAATAAACACATAGCTCCCACTAAAAAATTAAAAACCAATCTTATATCCCTATTAAATGTGTGTACTTTGTATTATTTATTAGTTCCCGCCAATATAAATTTCCGGCTCCGTTGCTCATCTCATGCTTGTTAATTTGAACACTCTAATTCTATCAATCAGACAACCTAATAGCCAAATCAATGGCATGTATATCAGGTATTGTCTTGTTAATTTTACTATGGTAAAAATGTACGATAAGTGTAATATTTTTAAAAAATATTTGCAACTTTTTAGTGTAACATGATAATACTAAAATTAATGTAATATAACATTTGAAAGATTACATTTTACTGATTGTTACACATAAAAAGTGTGTTATTTGAACATACAAATGATGTTATATTAAGGAAAAAATGTTATATTTACAGGGTTAATAATATGGTTGCCGAACTGAAGACATATCTTATATATTATAGCAAAAAACTTTTTCAGACACATCAGAACGAGGCCATCAAACATACTGATGGGTAAGAGTATCAATTCCTATTACGTGTCATATTCGCGTCATATTTGAATCATTTTTTAAAAATTTATAGTCAATTTAAACACGATTCGTCACACAAAATTTTTTAAAAATTACAATATGAACACGACACGATCACTTTATGAGTTAACACAACACAACACGAAAATAAACCGTGACACGAAATTGACTCGTGAACCTGAAATTGACATGAAAATTGTATACTTTTATTTAGTTTTTTACATATTAGAAATAACTTAAAATTCATAATACACTAAAATACAATAACATCCATTGAAATTAAGCAAATAATAGTATAAGATTTTAAGTATAACTATTATGATATCACAAGTTCATAATAAAATTAAAAATATGTAAAGAAAAATATATGTATTTTTTAATTTTTTACGAGTTTCGTGTCGTGTTCAGATTAAATGTGTTCAATTTAAAATTGACCCATATTTTTTATGTTAATTTTAAGTCAATTTAATTCTAATTTAAATATTTTTTTTTAATCTTAATTTATAAAATTTATATTATTTTTTAATCGTATTATCGTATCAGAATCTATATTACCCGCCTTACTAATGGGACTCACGTAGACCCGACTATTACGGGGTTTATGCCCCCGTAACGGGGTTGTTCTGTAGGTCGCGAAGAAAAAAAAACGCAGACAGCTGGAATGCGCCCTTTCCTTTTTTTTACGTTGCATGGGAATCCCCGACCGAACTGTATTTAACCGATGGCAAACTCGTAATTTATGCCCTGAACGGAGGTCCATTTTCCAAAATATACGGAAAGCGTCGTATGGAACCCACAAAGGATTAAAGGTTACTTAATCGTTTTTTCTCTTTATCTGTTGTGGGTAATTTCCGTTTTGGCTTGGGAGAAAATTCTTTCTTTTGAGGGCGAGAAAAAATGGCAGCAGAAGAGGGACAAGTGATTAGTTGCCACACTCTTGAGGCATGGAACGAGCAACTTCAGAAAGGGAATGAATCTAAGAAGCTGGTAATTTATTATTTATTTCATTTTTTTTATCTCAAATTAATAATCTTTTTTTTTTCCTTGTAGATTTTATGGTTTATGATTATCTGATTTGGTGTGTTAAATTTTGATTTTGGTTCATAGTCATCCGAGATTCATGCCCGAAAAAAAAATAATAATCGTGCTAGAATTCTATTACAATTTACTCGATGTTGAATTACCTTGTTACTGTACACCCAAAATTTTCTGTGGATAGATAAACAAACAAAAGAATTTTGAAAATTAGTTCTTGATTTGAACTTTGAAGAATGGTTCTTGAATGTGAGCATCATTTTTATCCTGTTGTACTTTCTTCTGAGCACCAAGGATGAGTTTTTGTGTTTGGGATTGGAACAAATCTTAGTCCAAAAGGTGTCGTATCATATATGTTATGATTGTTCTTGAGATAAATTGAGCAGAGATCTGTGTATCAACATCCAATAATTGCGTGGTGGGTATTGCTATTTGTTTCTACAAGGGTTTAAATTGATTTGTTTGACTTGATCAGAAGTTAGTCTTGAGTATTGGAAATATGTCTAATTGGCATTATCATATTGTGCACGATATACCATGATGACTGATGTTTTAGGATTTCACAGCAATACGAAATACACACACACACACACACACACACACACATGTATAATGTCGTTTTTCTCACAATTGATCCAGGTGGTTGTTGATTTCACTGCTTCATGGTGTGCACCATGTCGATTCATTACACCGTTCCTGGTGGAGCTGGCAAAGAGGCTACCGGATGTCACATTCCTCAAGGTGGATGTTGATGAATTGAAGGTAGAAAATTAGAGAATACTATGGTAGACGATTTTTGACTGTCAGATTTTCATTTAGTTTTGTTAATTTTTCATATTTTTTTTTCTTTTAAAAGATATATTGAACTCGGTGTGTGTAGCCGGTCGCTCAAGATTGGGCTGTGGAGGCAATGCCGACCTTCATGTTTCTGAAAGAAGGGACTATTGTGGACAAGGTGGTCGGAGCAAGGAGAGAGGAACTTCAGCAGACTATTGCGAAGCACACTGCTAGTTCTGCTTCAGCCTGATGATGACTATACATTCTATGTTTGCATTTGGCTCTTGGAGGCCTTAAACCTCATTATATGTTGCTCTATTTGTGTAGACTTTTAGTTTACAACATTTGTAATATGCTTGGTTTTAAATTGTAATATGGTATGAAGTATGAATATGATGGATTTTGTCGTCTTTATGTGATGAAAAGCATATTATATGTTTGTTTATGTATTTGGAAAGCAGACTCTTGGGAGTGTAGCCGTTACTAGATTCATTGTCTTCTTCCAATGGTTAAAGATGAAAAACGTTTTGTAGTTAGAATGTGTGGAATGAAATCTTGTTTATTTTCTTCTTCATATTCATCCAATAAAAGTAGTAGGGACTTCAATTGGGATTCGCTAGGCTAAAACAAAGAAATGCTTGATGAACACCATTTTTACCTCTGTTTGATTTGAATGGTTCAGAATTTTCCATCTTATACACAATTGAGCAATTTCAAAACTTGCCATTTGGCTAGATACACAAGCGAACGAGAAAAGGGCACAATCTACAACTAAGAATTGAACATACTGACCATTCCAATTTATAGTAGTTATCAATCTACAAAATGTTTAAAGAAAAGAAAAAGAAACAGAAACAAAAAAAAAAAAAAAAAAAAAAAAAAAAAAAAAAATCAGGATGTAAATTGCACAATACATAAAAAGACACTTTAAATTTCATCAGGTACTGCACAGAAAAACAATGGTCACACTAGGATCCGTTCCCAACATGAACCTAATTGGGGTTTTGATAATTTTTCCCCCAGAAATGAAACAGAAGAATTAAAAAACACTCAATAGACAACAGTACACACACCTCATTTCCCAGTGCCTATATCCCGTTAAAAGGCCGGGGACCAGGGCCTGCCAATGACTGAACTCTACCTAAGGACCTCAATTGGAGGACCCTAGGAATATACAAACTTTAACAACCCTACAAACAAATGTCTATTTCTCTAATGAGACCCACTAATGCAACATAAATTAGTAACTAATTGCCCTTTGGCAGTAAAAAACAGTAAACACCCAATATGAATTGAAAAGCATTCCACCTAACTAAACTTGCTTTTTGATTGTTTTTTCTCTGTGTACTATTGCTTTTATTCTTCTTTGCTTGCTTTTGCTGGTAGTGTTGTAGTCAAAGTCGTTTGATGCGACGTTGATGAACAGCTATTTCTTTCTTTCGTACCTAATTACCACCTCCAACTGTTGTGGGGCCACAGACGGCTTCGACCGATAGCCGCTTCAACACGTTTGGACAGGGGTCTCCGAAGTTGCTATTGGCTATGGTGACTGCACATCTTTGCTTTCCTATACACTTCTGTGAAAATAGGCAATGAAAAAGACTCAATAGAGTTCAGTGAAAAGGGTAAGTAGACCCAGTGGATTTTGGAACAAAATATGATGATTTACTACCTTCTCTATGACAGAATATGAGGCGGCGGAATGGCAAGTTCCTTGCTGGTAACTACCACATGTTCCCAAAGGAGTTCCGAAGCTGGCAAATTTGATGGAAGAAATTGCCTGGCCGTTACTACACCGGAGGTGAACCTTGGGACTGTGGAATTCTTCAGATTTTCCATAGCTTTCGATGTGCCAATTCTTTAATGTCGGGTGGTACTCAGTGACTTCAGCGCAAACAGTTGACACTGATCTCCTCACCAGAGAAATTCTTGAAGGATCTCCTCCAAGTTCCTCAAAAAGCACCAGGAGATTCTGTGTTGGCCTCAACCAAGACCGAGGCACATGGTACCTGAAAATGACATGTTTGCTTCAGTTAGCTACTCGATAAAGCTTTCTACCATACTTCAATGCTATAAATTATATTTTAGTTTTCCCAAGTTCAACCGTACCATCTTTGAGTTGGTTGTCCGCAACCAAACTGACACTTTGTGGGTTTAAAGCCCCCAGCATAATTGCATTCATTGCAGTTACCGTTGGCAAAAGCAGTCCAGTATCTCCCAATACTCTGCCCGTTGATCCATATTTGTCCTTTCCCCATGCCTTCCATGTCGAGAGCTAGCGGCTCATCGCCTTCAGGTGCATCAAAGTATGTCTGCATAGTTAAAAGAATTCAGAATTCTGTGGCTATCTCCGAAACAAGGCTCACTACATTTTGTCCTTGCATACCTTGTGCCAAGTCAATGGCTGCGGTCTTTGTGCAGCTAATGATCCGCTCATCCATTCAACGGAGGAATATTGATTTGGAGATACGAGATCCTTGGACTCTCCTTTCAGCCCAACCTGTTTAGAGAGTTGGCACCATGAGGGAATATATATTTTTGAACAAGTGTCAAGGTAATGTGATTATCAATGTTAATTTAGGTACCTGATAGGTCCACTTTTGCCAGGATAAGTCCCATTTTCCCTGGTCAAGTCCATGTAGCACAACTGGACCAAGGATTCCTGTGCTCCATGACTCATAATGTCCTCCCACATTCTTGAACAAAAAGAACCAGTAACTCTAGGTCATTACTAAATAAAAGAACAAATTCTAAGAAAAATTAGAGATTTATGCAAAGATCTTGGAGTTTTGCCTTTTAAAAAAAAAAAAAAAAAAAAAAAAAAAAAAAAAATCGCTAGGACTAGAAGAATGACAATCCACATTATAGTTTCCATGACTAGGCTTTTCTTACACTTGATCTTTACCTGGATCATATAATCTAGGCCAGAAAATCCTAACGGCAACTAATCCAAGTTTGAACGACATGTTAATTGCATCACAAGTATAGAACAAAACAAAGAGAATTAATGAGGTTCAAGGAAAGTGAACTAACTGGTAATCCAACAGCAACACTTAGTAGTGCAATTCTGTTTGTTCCAGCATGTAGATTAACCTTTCCAGTATATGTGAATCTCCTGCTCTCCCTTGATCCAAAGGCAGAACCTGTTATGAAACAGAATGTAAGTGTAAAGCCCTGATTGGATAATACGAAATCCATGCAAGTGAATCAAAGTTGTACCTGAAAGCTGTCCGTTAATGAAGACATGCACAGCATGGCCTGTTGATTGAACAATGAGAGTGGGAAGTTCTCCTTTGTGCAAGAAGGATTCGGATGCGCTGATACCCACACTGCAGTCACATTAAGAAACAAAGGGATTGCTGTGATATGATTGATATCTACCATAACCTCTACTTTTACTTTAATATCTAATCTAATGTGGGTAACATCTTATAAAATACGAAAATATATTATTATTCAATTTCCTTTTAAGCATTAGGAAAACTTGTAGAAGCAGAAAAATGAGGAAATTAAGCAACCATCAAACATCGCAACAAAACATTTGATAAGAGTCGGGCAATCAAGTCTCACCTAGTAATGTACCACAAGTAATCACTAGTGTCTCTCGTTACATTTATCTGTTCCAAGAGACCAGGAGCTGTGAATGATGAGCTGTCATCGATAGAAGAAAGGTCCTCATTGAAACTCTCCCATGAGAACATTTGTGTATTTGTTGGCAACATTTCCATCTTTGATGTTTGAACTCCCACCTAAGGAGAAGAAATGACAGACATTGTTACTCCAGAAAGTTTTCAGCTCTCTAATGTTGTAGAAATTGTGAAAGTGGGATTATACAAAATGTCTCAGAAATTGAGCTCAGATGCAATTCAACATCAAACTCCATATAGATTTCAAAAATTTATACCTTTGCAGTGTTAAAAACTACATTTCTACAGTCAGGGAGGATGCTGATGGACCAAGGAGGCAAGTTATAATGCATGTTATTGAACAACACTCTCGTTGCTGACTTTGTATCATAATTCGAGAGAAAAGCAGCACAATCTCCAGATTCTGAAGTGTACAAATGAGCCTAATATTGCAAAAGAAATAGCCTGGAGTCAGTAAGCAATATTCAATTATCTACAGCCCAAAAAGCTTGGAGCTTAAGAAATTATGAGCTAAAAACCTGTTGATAACTCCCCAAAGACGTAATAATAGGATCAGCTGAAACTAGAGCTCTCTCGCACATCTTAATTGCTCTGTGAAGTTCCTTAAGATGACCATACTTTGGCTGTCTGATCAAACCTGCAAAATTTTGTAGCACGATAGTTAGGTACGTCATCACAATACTAAATTACTTTTGGAAATTAATCTCATATTTCGATTCTCACCATATTCATCCAGTGGAGCATCATAGTCATAGCTAGTTGTGATGAAAGGCCCACCAGCTGTACGTCCAAAATTCGTACCTCCATGATACTATTTCACGTAGAAAGAAGAAATAAGAATCACATTCCTTTTCTGTTGCTCTTGGAATTCTATCAATAATTGCCTACTTTAGTTCAGTATAATTCTTCTCAGAAACACGTTGAGAAAAACTGACCATGTAGTAGTTAACAAAGGATCCTCCTCTTTGTATGAATCGAGTAACAGCAAATGCCAAATCTTGAACCGGTCGATGATGAAGTGGACCACCGAATTCATTGAACCTTTATAATTTCCAGACACAAAACAAAAAAGGAAAGTAGAATCTATCACCAAATGCTCTTCAATCATCATTAAGTCAAGATTACAAAGAAAGATTCATAATACAACATACCATCCACTCCAAGCCTCTGTCCATATTGTAGGTTTGTAAGGCTTGTTAGGAGAGAAGGTATCACAGTAGAAACCATTACATGTGTTTATCTGCCAAAAGTAGCCGCAAGCAGATTTTCACCAATGTAAATGAAATGCAACTTATAAGGAAGAATCAAAACACAAGCAAAGGGAGAATTCTGTGATACGACGTTAAAATCATATTAGATTAAAAAAAGTATTACAGTTTTACAGAACTTGATGAAAATCTGATGTTAAAAATTGTGACCCTATCAAAGAATTATCCATAAAGATAAATGTATAATCATTAACAAATTGATTGAAAAATGTATCACTTAATAAGCCTAAGATGAGAATGGATTAGAGATGGTTGGAAAGCTTACCACTGGATCTGGGGCATCTTCTTCCTTGCACATAACCCACGGCACTCCAGTTTTCAAGCCGACAGCCATGTTTGCAGCCCAAGTCATGTAATTATGAGCAGGGGCCCCAAATAACTTACTTTGCACACCATATTCATTTTCAATCTGAACCCAAAAAAGCACATTGTTATTGCAATTGACTTGGAATAATAGTTTCACTGCCTCTGTAACTAAACTTAACTGGAGCATTCTACTGTATTATTCAAAAACAACACAATATTTACAAATTAGGTTGAATATGGTAAGAATTTAGCATTTCCCATTTAAATGAAAAAAAGTACTTGCACATATGAGGTTCCTACCTGAGAGAGTATAATGGGCCCACCCTGGGACTCAAATAAGTTCTCCTTCTTCATCATTCCCACAATCTTTTCAGTGAACCCTTGCATTGCCCTCTGCAACACATAAGGTTTTTAAGTAAATGCAACTGATAATAATGCTAAATAGTAGAGCACAAGAATTTCTGAAGCAAATTATAAAATTAAAAAAAAAAATATAAAAAAATCTGAAGGTGAAAAAAAAACCTTGAAAGGCTCATTGTCTGTTCTGAAGCTGATCCCAGGAACATACTTTAGCCAAACGGGGAAGCCTCTACAAATAACAAGAATTAGAGAATTTTAGCTTTGAAAATTGTATATTTTAGGGAAAATTCGGGTCAAATAAAAATTCTTAAACTAAATGAAAAACGTAACAGTAAAGTTTGAACAAAAAGGAAGAACTAATACGTAACTGGCTGGGGGAAAAAAAAATCCTAAATTCGGAATAAGGAGATGACCAAGACCAAGCAAGTGAAAAAAAAAAAAAAAAAATTAAAAAATTAAAAAATCTAGAGAGAGAGAGAGTACCCAAAATTCCACTCAGCACAAACGTATGGTCCAATGCGAAGGTGAGCATAGAGCCCAGCTCTCTGTATCAACTTTATGAACCTCACCAGATCATATCTCCCTTCAAAATTATACTAAAAACCCACACACACAAAAAAAAAAAAAAAAAAAAAAAAAAAAAAAAAAGTCCAAAGTGAATTTAGAGAGAGAAGAAGAAAAAAACAGAGCAAGAAGAAAAACCAAAAAAAAAAAAGAAGTACATTGCCAGGAGAAGGCTCGTGCACATTCCAGAAAACGTAGGTTTCAACCACATCTAGACCTCCATCTTTCGCCTTCTGTATCAGATCTTCCCACATCTTTAAAAAAAAAAAAAAAAAAAAAAAAAAAAAAAAAATCATAAAAGGATCCACAAAAAGAAAAGAAAAGGAAATAGGAAAGAACAGAAAATTTGGAAATTAACCTCAGGCGTGCTTCTGGGGTAATGAATGGAACCAGAGAAGAGAATTCTTCTTTGCCCATTTATCACAATGGCCTTTCTATCATATGTTACATTACATTGAATCAGCTCTGAACCCACAACTAAAACCAAGCAAATGAACAACCAAAGCTTTCGAACACTGATCTCCATTTTTACTGTTTCTCTCTCTCTCTCTCTCTCTCTCTGAGATCACTTAAGAAGAGAATGAATGAAATTGGAAAAATGCAGAAGAAGAAAGAGAGAGAAAATGTGGTTGGTTTAGACTTAGAGAGAAACAGCAAGAGGGTCCATTTCTGAGGGACTCTTGACAGAGACGCTATATATATATGTGTGTGTGTGTGTGTGTGTGTGTAGATATATATATATATATATATATACAGATTTCAGTTGTTTACAGTCCACAAGTGTCGAGAGTCGTCACTGCGTGGCTGCAAAGCACGAAAGAAAGGGGGACTAAAAAAGAGAAAACTGTCAAATAGTGCAAAAGGGAAGAGGTCAGTAAAATTAACGGGCTTTATACAGTTAGTTAGCCTTAAATTAAATACAGTTTTATGGAATCTTGTAAAGTGTAGTCGTTGAGGTTATTTCCTTGTTATTGCTAGTGCTCCTTTGCTTTTAGGCCCTAATTTCGTTTAGTGCCTATTGCCTAAGCTAAAAATGGTTGGTGCATTACCTAGTGAAGATTAAACCGGTTATTTTATTTATTTATTTATTCACTTTTTTTTTAATGAAGACTAAATAGCACTTAAACTGTTATGTGACAACTCTAAATACATTTTGTGCCACTAAGAGTAATTAAATGGATCAATATATCTATTATCTAACATTACTATCAAGGCTTTTTTTTAATCAACTTTTTGTGCTGAATTAAGGGCGTTTGACTTACGCAGGAGTTTTTTTTTTTTTTTTGGTGAGTTTACTGGGAGATCTCACAAGTACTTACGGTGGGAAAAAAAAAAAAAAAAAAAAAAAAAAAAAAAAAAAAAGTGGGGGAAGCTACACCACGTCATTCCTCATTTGCCACTTTGTCTTGGAGCTGGCTTTTCACAAAGGCAACAAGGCATGACATGCCGTACCTTTTCCATGTGAACCCCCAAACCCTTTTCTTTCCTCCTTTAAATTTCTGGAGTTTTATACAATAAGGTATTCTTATCATATTACAAGTAGTGCACGGCTTGGAATTTTAAATCTGATCAAATTCATATCATACTAAGGTCCTGTTTATTTTGTTGATTCAAGTTTAGAATTCGAGTTTTGTTACAGTAAAAAGTTCTCACAAACAATCACATCTAACTTTTTTGTTACAATAAAAAGCTCTCATGTAAAATCAAATCTCAATTTAAATTAAAAACTTAAATCAACGAACTAAACGAGCCCTAAAAAAATATACGTAAAATTAAGAAAATTTGATACGAACGGAATGGCTCAAAACCGTAGGCCATTTTTTCCTGCCTTCTAATTTTCATAAAGCTCCAATTTCTTTTGGCTGTTTTTGGGTCATGTGAGCAACTCTTTCCTAATTATATCTAGTATCTATCATATTATTTATCACCCTTTCCTTTGTCACCATCTTCCCTTGTCCTCTCTCTCTCTCTCTCTCTCTCTCTCTCTAGCATTAGCTTCCAGTAGATCTGTTATCTCTGCCTCATAAGATCTCAAAGACCAGCTGTCAGTTGAAGCTCCATCACAATATACTATTGCTTTTGGCTCTTTCCAGTCCACATTGAACTACTAAAATTCTGACTCAGGCTTCTATGTGACCCTAATATAGAAAAATCACTAATCCCACGGAAAATTGTGTTATTTTAAGACTCAAAAATCTCGGTTGATTTAAAATTTTAATTTAAATTAAGATAAAATTTTATGTAATAATTTTTTATTATATTAAAAAAAATTAAATATAATTTTTTATTAAAAATTTTAATTATAGTAAAATTAAAATTAAAAACGTAAATCAATAAAATAAATAATGTCTTAATTTATTTTTTTGTGCCTGTGAATGGGTAAATAAATAAACTTGTTATTAATTAAGATACAGGAAATATATAATATTCCTCTTTAACACACGCCTTCTGCTTAGCTTCTTCTTAAATTACATTTTCTGTTCTCAAATTTGGCAAAAACGAGAAGTATCTTATACATTAAATGCTGGACTATAACATGGTAGATGTAAATGAACAATTTTAGATTAGATTGCTTCATTTTGTGATAACGTACTATTCTAGCAAGTTAAACAATTTTGTTTCATGAAATGTAACGGATATATTTGAAGAATTCTCTGTAGTTTAAGCAACATTTATAGTCAAAAAGCGAAAATCTGTAGGTACGAAATCCACGCATGCTTTGAGAAATTTTTTAACGTGAAAAAATAAGTCTCGTTCATTTCGTTGATTCGAGTTTAGAATTTGAGTTTTGTTACAGTAAAAAGTTCTCACAAACAATCACATCTAACTTTTTTATTACAGTAAAAAATTCTCACATAAAATCATATTTAAATTTAAATTAAAAACTCAAATCAGTGAACTAAACGGGAATAACTTTTAAAATTTTAACTAGTATTCCCTTGTTGATTAGCAACAAAAACAAAAATCTAGTATTCCCTGTTGGCGGGGGAGTCATAATTTTTATTTTTATTCTTATTTTTTTTAGAACTGCAAAAACATCACAAAGACATTGGAAGCATAACTTTGACCATAAAGTTCAAGCATGATTTTGACTGCTCTTCTATCCAATCAAAACATGCCACAAGAATTTTTAATTGCTATTCAGAAAGAACACATAATGAAAAATTAAAAGAAAGAAAAATAAAAGAATTTATTGATTGGCGCCAACAGATCGGTTCCCGCGGATTCAATATCACAAAAGAAAGGACGTGGCAGTTTCTTTTTTGCTTTAAACAAATGAGTGAATGAAACAATTCTAAACCCTAAGGGCTGTTCAGCAATTCGTTTCTTCCGTCAAAAACTCAAAAAAAAAAAAAAATTGAGTTATAATTTTATTTAAATTTATATTCTTTTAAATTTGAACTTAAGTTTAAATTTGAAATTTGAGACTAAAATTTGAGTTTAAATTTCTCCTTTAACTCAAATTTAAAAACTCAAACTCAAATTAATGAACAATATTTTTTTATTTTTAAAAATATTTAACTTTTTCGTTTTAATTATGATTGAGATGATTTTTCTTTCTATGCGTTGACAATGAAAAAACGAATAAAATCCTACCCATATATCCTATTAAAATTTTTCATCAACATTGAGTTTTTATTAAAATACTATCTAAATATAAATTTAAGTTTTGACTCACTCAAATATAAACTCAAAAAGATTTTTATCTCAAACTATAACTCAAATGCACACAACAAAACGTAAACTTAAATTACAACTTTAACTCAAATTATAATTAAAATTCAACTCAAAATTTATAATCAACTTACTTAACTCAAAAAAGCGAATGAACAACCCCTAAATTATCAAATGCTTTGCATTTAAAAATGAATTATGAGTTAAATAATCACAAAGCCCAATGTGCACTTTAATTCTTCCAACTGGTTATAGAATTATAGTCCACAAAAAAGTCAACTAGGGGTTTCGTTATAAAATGGGTTGTGGTCTTTAATTATCAGACCCACATGGCATTTTTCTTTGCTAAATGAAACCATCTAATCTAACCACTTAACTAGCCTTTTTTCCAAAAAAAAAAAAAAAAAAGTTTTTTTCTCTAGTCTTTGCTTCCGTACTTAACTCTGATTATTATTATTATTATTATTTTTTAAAGAAGGGAAAAGAAAAATAGCATTCCGCGGCGTGAAGAGTGGAGGGAATGGGGAAGTTGGGTAGCCGAAGACAGTGGGGCCTAAGTCCCACTCCGGTTAGTCTGATTCTCAACTTTGGCGCACATTACGCACTTGTTTATTTCAGTTAGGTAACCCACTTTTGCTCCACACAATCCACAACTTATTATTCACCCGAAAATATGTCACCCATTCATTCAGATTTTGCGGGTGATGGGCTGAGATTTTAGTCTTTAAAAAAAAAAAAAAAAAAAATTGGCCATGTTTATCGACTTGTTTAACCATTAATATTTTGTTATTTTACACCAAAATTTTTACTAAATTTGAATAACGAATTGCGTGGCAAGTGACGCGTGCATGTATTGCACTCAACGCCCAAGAAGGTGGCTCCCTCTAAGATTTCTCGCAACTCTCTTTAACCTTAGTCAGGCAAAAAAATGTTTAGACACCATCGGTGTTAAACACCAGCACTCATAAAAAGGTGGGCTCTATATATGAGTCACACATTACAAAATCCACATTTTATCAGTAAATGGTGCTTAATAGCATCAGTGTCATATATTAGGGCACTAGTCAAGCCAACATTCCATCTAATCTCGCCGCTAGAAGCATTAATGCACTTCCGTTGATGCTCTTCATCACTTGACACTGAGTTTTGGCTCACTTTTCCCTAAAACTCATGTTTGACTTAAGCATTGCAGTCTCTTTAGAGAGCACCCGGTTTTTTCTATTTTTATAGTGTAGTTTCACGTGAAGCAAATGTCCCAACCAACAAGATGTTCACGTCGGAAAATCTAAAATCTAACATCAACGCATCATTTAGTATTCAAATTTGGGAAACAATCTTTCTTATATAATGCAGGATCGAATCCGTAAGTAATTCACAAATCTAAACCCCATCTCACCTTAAATCTTGTCGTTTAACTTATTGGACCGGCAATTTATTGAACAACTTAATAGCCATAATATTACCCTTTATTATTAATTTTACCATAATAATGTAATGCTCTTGAGTATTGTAATTTATCAATTTTGGTGATTATCACATTATTAAAGTTGCAGAGTTAATTAGGCTTGCTGTAATTCGAGTTGATGTGATTGTCACATCATCTTAGTTCTAAATTCAAGAAAAGAAGAAAATTTGTCACATCACCTTGGTAAGATATGCAAAACCCATAAACAACTTAGTGCCCATAAAACGAACAAGATTTCGTTAGTTTGAACTGCCAATTCAACTAGTTATTAAGGAACAACAGGTGAGCACTGTATTTTCTGCATGAAAAACAGAAATATGTAGGGTTAGTGGGACTTTGGGAGGTCCCACTTGTGAGTTACACCATACCTAAAATCTTTGTCCATATATAAACGCCCAAAAGAAGGAAGATTAAAAGCATATATATCAAAGTGCATCCATATTTAAGGTGGCAAATGTTAGGCACATTCTTTTATGCTATCTAAGAACCAAATTAAAACCCACCACGCATTCTCCCCTTAATCACTGATTGGTTACAGCATCATGGTCAAAATCTTCTTTATAAGTGTGACCCGTCATCTCAGAAACTGGAGTTCCTCGAGCTTTCAAAGCATTACTAGTACTAGATTCCATTCTTCGTTCCTTTTAATTCTTCTTGGCCTTAGTTTGCAAAGCATATGTTGCTTTAAATGTTTTAGGTATTTGTTTCAAAGCAACAATCTAACAGAATTTATTGCAATAGTGGTCTCATCCCTTTGCTTGTCATGGATATATATATATATATATATATATATATAGGAGATATCATTATTTCGGTGTACCATTAATGATCACATGTTCGACAAATGAAATGTCTATTTAACAAGTAAAACGTGTGAGACTAACATCACTATCATATTGACAATATTTAAGCTTACATAAATCTAAGAATACTGAGTTGTTTTCTTATATCGCTTCGATCTCATTAATGATTAATGTCTGTTGTTTTTTTTTTTTTTCGATTAATGTTTGTAACAAACATTCATATTACCCTAACCCAAACGATGATAAAAATTTTTTTGTATTTTCTCATAAATAAGGTAACATATTATTTGTTTTAGAAAATTCTATTATAGGTGAAATAAAGAAAAATGCATTACAGTATGGTGTGGACTCTGTATACTTATAGTAGATCCCCTCAAAATTACAGAAGATCACCTAAACAAATATACAAAACTAAGGAAAACGGATAAAGTTGTGGTTGAAAACTACATATTCTAGAGAGATTACAGGTATAACCCTACACTGAATTTCATGATAAAGTGTAGAATCACCCACAGTTTAAGAATTAAAGAGTCCGTTTAGTTCGCTGCTTTTAATTAAGATATGACTTTATGTGAAAACTTTTAATAGATGTGCCTATTTTAAAAAAAAAATTATAATTAAATTTAAATTCTAAACTCAAATTAATAAAATAAACGGAATCTATAGCTTACACTCTCGACTTTTTTCCTATATATAATATACACATAAATAAGTGCACACTATAAACTATCTATTTTACTCTATCAAAGAACTTATCTAACTGTTTGTTTAAAGAAAAAGGCATTTAAAGAAGAAGGCAACTTCTCATAATTCAAAAAAATCAACAAAATTTTCTGCTTAAAAAAAGTGTGTTGTAGATTTGAGACAAAATAACGGCACGTAGGAAGGAAAGAATAGATTATGAAATGGACACGAGTCGTGTGATTGGGACCGCTCGATCGGCTGAGTGGGTGGCGGTCCACGTGACAGCAGTGGACCCTATGCGTGGTGGTTGAGCATGGGGTCCGCGAGGAAATGCAATGCGTCGGTGCACTCGCCACGCACAGGTGTCGCCGTCACAGACCCGTCATATTATCTGAGCAAAGTATCACACGCCGTTTCTCGCCGTCAAACTTTCATTGCAGCCAAGGTCTAGAGATCCTTCTACCGTTAACGTCGGTGGTGAGCGATTCCGTTAAGCTCGTGTCTGTCACTTCGTCTAGAATATTCTCTCTGTGCTAGTTCTTTTTTTGCACGCGCCACCGAGAATCTGCATCGTACGCTTTCCACTTCGCAGTAAATAAATATATGTTTTTTAAACTTTTATTGAGTTTGCGTCCCATGTTTTGTTTAATGATTAGTTGATTTGATTGGTTGATTTTCAATGAACATTGTCAAAGTGAGTCGTTACTTTCACGAGCGGTAGTCTCGCGTAGTTTTGTCATCGCCTAAATTAGTGGAAAGGTACACGTAGCACAGTAGACATGATCCATGTTGGATCCTATGAAAATTGCAGCCACGTGGTTCGATTCTGCCTCTTTCTTTCTTTCTTTCTTTTTTTTTTTATTTTTTTTATTTTTATTTTTGTTAGAAAGCAAAATAGTAATTTATAATTAAATGAATTTTTTTGGTGTTCTATTTTTTTTTTCCGAAAACATCAATGTTTTTTACTTATTAACTTATAGATTTATATTACTTTTAATTTAATTAACTTTTTAATCAGATTTAATAACTAAAAAATTAAAAACAACAGTATTCCTAAAAAAATAACACAAAAGAAAGTCCCTTATAATTAACTTTTGTTGCTGGAATTTAAAAAATTATGTGTTGATGAGTTTTAACTTGTCCCGTTTATTTTACTTGTTTATTTAAGTTGAAAATTTAATTAAAAAGTGAAGTTATGTGAAAGAAAATATTATAATAAAAAGTTATAATTTAATTTTTATGAAAAAAAATATTGTAATAAAAATTTGAGTTATAATTCGAACTAACGAAATGAACGGAAGATTATTAAATTATTTTGGTGTGAGAACAAAAGCATTCATTTTAATTAATATATTTTAATTATTTGTGCTCAACGTGATTTGGTGAAAATAATGGGAAAAGGGTTATAATACGAGAACTGTAAATAAAAGCAAGGCACATAAACTTTAGTTTTCAATGTAACATTGAATACTCGATCAACTACTTTACGCTGAATGTAACAACTTTGAATGTTTTACAATAATTTTACCGTAATAATATTTTGCAGTGTTCTGACCCATGATATTCTTATTAGGTACTCTTAAATCTAAATACTTGTTTTACTATTTATATATTTCTAATGTGATCTAATTAAAACTCGTGAATAGAGTAATTTTTACATCCTTACCATAAAAATTTCTTCTATAATTAAATGAAGTTTTATTTTGTTTGTCCATATATAATTAATTTTATTGTCTATATTGATACATTCGAAATTCGAATCATCTGATTAATAATAATAATAATAAATTGAAAACGACATTTTTTACATAAAACTTTTCTAACAGAATATATATATATATATTATATATATATATATATATATATATATATATATACATACATGATTTTCACTGAGAAAGCATTTTGACATTGCTATATATAGAGCTTCTTAATTAAGTCATAGTTTCATCATCATGACAATGCATTGGACAGTGCGCAAGTGCTGCTAATAGACATATTAATGGGGGCATAATAGACGTCTGGGCAAGGCAACAAATTAACGTGCCCCAAAAAATGTCTGCATCAAAAACCTGTCTATTATATCACGTAGTTTTGTGAAAACACTTTTATATATATAGTCTCGTTTATTTTGCGTGAATTTGAGTTTTTGATTCGAGTTGAGATGTGACATTTTCTGAGAGCTTTTCACTATAGTAGAAAATTTTGATGTGACATTTTTTGAGAACTTTTTACTATACAAACCTAAAATTAAAAACTCAAATCGGTGAAATGAATAAGACTCATTTTTTTCGTCAGAAGTACATAGAACTTTATGCATATAACGTCCCTATTAGAATTGTCTCATTCTAGTACAATATATGAATAAGCCATCGAGTTTAATATTAATAGGCTTAAATAAAGGATCTAAATCAAAAGAGGAGAGGGGATAAGGAAGTGAGGAAGTTGTATTCATTAGGGCCTTTGCACGCCCTACAAAAGTACTATTCCTTCAACTGTAATCTTCCAACTGAGGAAGTGCTCTACTTTCTGTGCCCATCATTGTCTTAGTGACAATCAAACCAACGTTTTACGGGTAGACGTTGGCTTTCCATGGCATAATGATCTCACCCATCTAGAAAGCCTCCCTCTTTGTGTTCCTTCAATTATAAGGCAACACCCCAAAAAGTAGATAATTGGATTCCCATCTTTTCCCCATTCCTTGTCTGAAGAGCCATCATCAAAGAATGTGGAAAACACTTTTCATTTATCACTAATAAACTTCATTATCATGTCTCTCATATTAGCTTTATCTGACTTAATTTGTATTAATTAAATAAAAACCTAAGAATCGAACGTTATATACATTCTCCCGTAGAAAAACTTTCAAGATATATTTCAAGATCTATTAAGACTTCACATTATTAATTGACCGTTAATTTGTCTCATGTATTTATATAATAAAAAAAAGGTACATCAAAATATGAATGATGATATCCTTGTTAATTTTCACATCAAGGTGATCTGTAATTTAAAAGGGCCCACTTGTTGTTGTTTATGTATGCATGCAAATAATAGATGTAACGGATATAATAAAGGGTAATCTTGATAAATATTCTTTAAAAGTATATGGATTAAGATTTTTATCTTATACTCTTGATTTATAATCTTTTTAGTCTAATAATTATACTAATAAAATGGTATTTATTAAGAGTAAAGAATAAAAGTTCTGTCTCGTACACTTTTAAGGGTAAACTCTCTATTTTTTTTTCCTATTTAATCAGTTGTGGACGTTTGTCATTCATAAGGTTAACATTGACAGTGAAGGGAACAATACTTGTACATAAATCCTACATGCTATATTGAGAAGTGTGTCCCAAAACTAAAGCAACAAGCAATTATTTTAGGGCTCTAAAATGTTCTGAGAAGCACATAATGTGACTAATGCATCGTAATATCTAGACACATTAATTATCTACGTTTCATGCTGTAATCATAGTTTTCTTTATTATAACAATGTTGATAACGGTATTCCTTACCTAACGTCTTTGAACACAACCGTTATAAAGGAGGTTAATGATATTTTCTGTTGTATTAAACATTATGAACAGACATTATTATTAAAAGTTGTAATAATCTTTTGGTAGTACTTTTGGTAATCCTAATGCCATGCATCATTAGTGAAAGTCCATTATATATAGGAAAACACAAAAAAAAAATTGCGTATTGAAGTGGCAACATAGACCTTGTCACATGGCCCCAAATTAATATCTAAACAAGGCATGCATAAAGGAAGGTGGTACATTAATTCAAAGACATAATTTCTTGCTTGTGGAGCATAATTCAGGACGCAGGCCGATGTTGAATTTTTCTTCTTTTCTTCACGTGAAGTTAAATTATACCAATATTAGTGAAAAGCATGCATATTGAGCTGATTTCACATTTATACGAGATCCTAATTCACACTAAAAATATGTCAATTGTCATGGCTACCTCACAATTAAGTCAGTCGATAAAAGGCTTAATGAGAAATGACCCATTTGAATTTGAAGCCCAAAATGGACACCGTCCAGAGTGGGTAGTAGATGTTCATCACTTTTAGAAAGTTGAATTTTACATACACCACCATTCTTGAAAATTTAATTTTCGCATCAAAATAATAACGAGACGTCAAATGTGGTAACATATAAGTCTAATTTACACGAGTTCAAGTAGAGTGAGGGAGAACCACAATGGGTTGGCATAACAGTAATCGTACTATCTTTCCTTCTTTTTCCTGGCAGGATGTTCCCTAATTTGAATCTTGGCAGCCCAATATAGAAAGTCTTACCCAATCAACACTCAACAGGGTTGCACACTGTTGGGCTTATGATGGTTTACTTCAAATAAGACTCCTCCTTCAAATAGAATTGAGAAAATCAGTAAACTCACCTTTTTAAATGTATTGTTATAAGATTTTTATTCTCTTAACATAGTTATTTGACTAAACTAATTATATTATAAAGAATATTTGAGAAATTTAAGACCAATTATAAAGGATATTTGTCTATTTTTTCTTATAGAATAGGGTAATATCGTTTTTATTCCATAAGTGGGGGTCCTGGAATTTCTTCTTTATATATAAAAGGGTGGTAATTTGGGTTGACGAGTTGTGTTCGTGTTGTGTTGATCTACTTAGTTGACACAAATAAGTTTGATACGAATACGATCCGTTTAAAAATCGTGTTAAAATATAAAACTCACACATGACCTGTATATTGGTGGGTTGACACGACACGATATGAATAACCTGTTTATTAAACAGGTTATAAATATGTCGTGTCAACTCGTTAATTATCTGTCAACCCGTTTATAAAATTAGTGATAAATGGGTTGTGTTAACCTATTTTTAAACTTACTTTTAAACTTGTTTATAAAATAGATGATAAATAAATCGTGTTAATCTATTTTTAAACTTATTTTTAAATATATTTATAAAATGGATAATAATAAGCAGGTAATAAATTATACGTCACCGTTAGACGGATGCCTATTCCGCTATCTTGTTGTTTTCACTTTTCATCTTCTCGTAGTAGGTCCTAACCCTAGGTTCTAGGATCCAAACTTCGAGTTCTACTTTTATTCTATTCTGACCAAGAGTCAGCCCTTCCATTTGTTAATTGTGTTTCGATCCATGTTGACTTCCTGTCACGATCCAATGTCATTCTAAGATCGAAATTACTTCCCGTTTCTCGTGTTGATCTCGGTGACTCCTTGCGAATTCAAAACGTGCCATGTCACTCCCTCCTTGTAAATGTTGACTCTAGACATTGCTCTTGTACAGTTGTCAATTTCTGTTTTCAGATGCGATTTGTTTTCAATTTGTACTAATTCCATTCCTGAATCATGAGGGGATCGACTTTTTTTTTTTTTTTTTTTTTTTTTTTTACTTATTTTTCTGAATGTACTCGTATATATAAAAAGTTTTTTCGAGTTCAGAGTTGTGTCTAGCATACTTTTTGACATTCGACTACTTCATTTTTAGTTTGACTTTTGTATCAAGATTGTTACTGAAATTTATTTCATCTTCGTTTTGAGCTTTAACCCCTACCACTTACTTTATTTTAATTCCGAGAATGAAATTTTTTTAAGGAGGTAAGGTTGTACCAACTGGTTAAATTAATTGTGATTAATTAATTTATTCAATTGTTAGTGTTAATTATTTTAAAAATTAGTGATTTACTTTAGTTATGATTATTTCTTTAAGAATTTTTTCCATTTATTTTACTCGCTCAATTATTTTATGTGTCGGTAACTAATTCTCTCGAATAGAAAACAATTGGGCCGTTTTATAATATTCTTATATTTAAAATGGGCTTTAAAGTATAATTGTCTAATTTCTAATTTTCACAAAAAAAAAGCTCAAACCTATTTTTCCTTTTTTTTTTTTTTTTCTTCCTTCACTCTCTCTGTTTTATTGTCCTTATCCCTATTTTTTCCTTTACTCGGCGTTTGGCTTACCCTTGCTTTAAATGTCTTTTTCCCCTTTTCAGGGTTAGCGGTTTAATTTGTAGCTTGGAAAGTTAACGACGGTAGACTACAAGCTCGAGATTTGAGATGGTTTGATTATTTTTGATTTCACGGTTTTTAATTCTATGTTGTACTGTACTTTGTGTATGTAAATTGTAATAGTTGGTACTGTCGTAAAGTTATATTCTTTTGAGAAAAATTATAAATTTATGGACTGTTTTAGTATTATTTGTTAAAGAAAGATTCCGGAGTAAATATTTTAGTATTTATTTTGATATATTTATTTTCTTAGTTTTTATTTATTTATCCCAATTAATTAAATTTGAATTTTCAGTTAAACCCCAATAGTCACAGCCTCTTTTTTTGGGTCGTGACAGTTTTTGCTAGTTGTATATCTAAGAGTATCTAAGAAAGGAAAAATTTTATTTTGGTACTATCTATTTTTAAAAATTTCATGCGCCCTTTTAAAAATATTTTTTGGTATCTCGGAGTAATTTTTTGGTACAAAAAAAATAAAATTGCCATTAAAGTAAAAATTCATCTTTTGACTAGAATTTTGAAGAAAAAAGGATTTAAAAAATATTTTGAAGAGATGAATTTTTAAAAAATGATTATGCTCTACATGTATAGTAATTTTTTAAAATTCATTTTTTTTAAAAAAATTTTTGGTCAACAGATAAATTTTTATAATAAGAATAATTTTGTTTTTTTGTGTTCTAAAAATGTTTTAAAAAGTCAAGATATCGGCATAAAATTTTTAAAAATAAAAAATCTCAAACTCAAATTTTGATATAATATGCCGGTACTAAAATGAAATTTTCCTCGTAGAAAAGACAGAGAACGGCTTTCTTCTGATTCTCTCTTGTCAAATTGGCCATGGCGGTATGTGAGTGCCGTTAATCATGAACAAATTAAATATTGGGCGATAATAATAAATGTCTAGGCAAGAAAATTGTTTTTCTTTTCCGTTTTTTTTATTTAGAGGCAGGGAGATTTGCAGGGAGATTAAATCATGTACCTCAACAGTAGCAGCAAGCTTCTTCCGTAAAAAATAGCAGTAATCTCCTCTCCGAAAAGGAAAAAAAAAAAAAAAAAAAGAGCTGTAATCACAGAAAGAGACACTAATTACGTTGTCCAAAAAAACGTCTCCATGTAATCATCAAAACTGTAGAAAAAATGTTAAATGATCTCTAAGCTGTTAGAAGTAGTATATAACCATTATCCGCCCATTAGTAGTACATACTAATCAAGCTTAATCTTTTATGCTTTGGTCGTGGAACATTGCATAAACGATCAAGAGCAACGAAAAGGTAAGTACAACTACCTAACTAGGCAGCTCCTTCCAAAACAATGATGAACTGCCATATGATAATGAATTTATTAATACGGCTGTTCACGAAATCCGAAAATCCGATCAACGCGTATAGTCTAATCTAATTTGTCGAATTAAATTGTATTGAGAGGGGTTTGCTCAATTGGTAAGGAATTGGGAAAATCTTAATCCAAAAGTTTTGGATTGGTTTGTGAATTAAGCATTTTTAAATCCGTGAAATCCGTTAATCCGAATTATAGATATAAATTATTTTCATTAAGTTTTTAAATTTTATTGAGACCAATTTGTCATAATTGATTGGGTTGTTACAAATTGAAATTTGTTGAACTATTTTATGTTATGATCATTTGTTTATTTGGGTCGTGGACGTTGAATTACTTTAAATTTAAAAATAATTTTGATGAACTATCAAGACTTAATTTTGAGTTTTACTTAAGCTTGTTTGTCATAGTTGATTGTTGTAACAAATTGGATTTGAGTTTTATTAAATTTATTTTACTTTTTAAATTGAAAAAATGGGCATCTAACATGCTTATTGACTTTAAAGGCTCAAATCCATAAAATTTGTGAAATCCAATCCGTGAAATCTGATAGCTTTAGATGGATTAGAGCAGATTGAGAAAATTTTTAGATTGATAATAGATTGGAATCTTCCCAATTTTGTAGTTTTGAATTTGATTGCAGATTAACCCATAATCCATGAATACCCGCATTTATTAATTAATTTACTGTTGTAATTAAAGAGTTGTTCTACCAGATTAATGTGGTCGTTAAACGAGGTCATTGAGACCCAAAAATGTGTGTGCGTGCATGTTTGTGTGTATGAGAGAGAGAGAGAGAGAGAGAGAGAGAGAGAGAGAGAGAGAGAGAGAGAGAGAGTTGAATATTTGTTAGGGATTTTGCATGGCCTTAGAACAATTCTTTTAACTATAGAATGCTAAATTGAAGCCTAATTTTTATCTTGATAATTATGCCATGCTCTACGGACATGTGTCATCGTATAATATTTTGCAAAACCTATCATTATCAGTGAATTTGATAAACTGTGATCATATTTTTAAAGACAGTTAAAAAACCATCGTCACATCCATAATTTATACTAGTGCATCTCTAATATGACTTTTTTTGTATATCATTTCAAGTATTGTTGTTGTATTATTGCATCATCATTATTGATCAATTCAACAATACTACTAACATTTTTTTTTATACGTTTCTCTGGCCACTATTCATACTTTATTGTTATTTTTAACATTTCTAGTCTAGGTCAAATCTGAATTCATTGTCCTCTGAAATAATTTTATTACTCCACCATTGCATCAAAGGGTATGCATATATAGGATCATATATCTTGATATAATATATATGTATATATATGTACACACTTAATTCGTTATAGCTCATCAAAAAGTCTTAAGGTTAACAAATGAAGACAGTGAAGGGAAGCAGAGAACGAAAGAACTAGCATGTAAAACCCGCATATATATATATATATATATATATATATATATATATATATATTCATGGACCCTGATGTGTGCGTTGTGTTCCAAACTAGCTCTATATATATATATAACATTTATATATGGTGTCTGGACATTTGGTGTTAAAAATCAAGCACTATTGGTATCGCAACAAGTCTTCTTTAAGACAAATAGCGCACACATCTATCTATATATATGTATGTGTGTGTAGAAGTTTCAACAAGATTAGGGATAAGATATAATTAGCTTTATTTTGTCTTAAAGTTTCTTTGAACAAAGAGAAGAGAGAAGGAAGAGTTATCAGTCATATATGATCTTTATTTTATTTTTACTTTTATTTTTGGTAAGGAAGGGTTATCAGTCATATATGATCAAATTTATACGAGAAGAATCGTTATGGCAATCATCATGTCAAGTATTGATCATATACATTGTTGGGGAAAACAACCAACTAATATTACCTCCATGTGCGCGCCAATTCATGGCCACAAAAGGAAGTAATAGATTTCAGAGTCCACACCAACATGTACCAAGAGTAAATTGGAAGGTGCAAGGCCTACACCGAAAGCTTGAACATTGCAAACATGAGGCCAGATCTGATTGCAAATTATACATGAACCGATATAAAGATTTGTACGAGAGAAAACCGTTGTTGTTAGAATCATGTGTCGGTAGATTTTTTCTAGGCTGATTGGTCGACAAAACCTATTAAACACAGATCGAAAAATGTTATTTATCACCTTTTCATACAATGGAAATTTTGTTTTGTTGTTTTATACGTTAGAAATCAATAATTTGGTGAAAACCATCACCCAAAATTCAAGAATAATCATGTTAGATCATCAAGAATTAATAAATCTATAAGCGCAAGCGTACCTGAATCCATATTGACTAATTTCTCTCTAGAGTCGTGCAATTTGTCTTTCAGATCAACACGTTTTCATAGAAAACCCTTTAACTTTCTCTCTGTACTCTCTCTGAGGATTGGATGTCAGAAGAAATAAAATATAACGTGCGATCTGGGGACCATAATCACTATATATAGATAACTTTCATTTTATCTTTTGGTACTTCTGTTGTAGCCCATCATAAAAATAGAAATTACCCTTAAGTCTCTACACATTAAAAGCTCACACCCTATTAGATACATTAAAGCCCAAAATACTCAAACCTTAATAGATCACTTTTAATTGAGCTTAACCTTATATGACAACCCTCAACACATAATTATTCACATATAAGACCAACATTAGATTAATGATCCAACAATCTCCCACTTGGGCTATATGTGTAACCTTATAATTATGTTTTACAAAAATAACCGTATGAGCTCAACTTTGCTGTCATTACCGAAATGTATCTGTAACCAATCCAGTCCATCAATCATACCAGCATAGGATCAAAGCGGCCTTCATTACAACTGTCGTAACTCGACCCATCAATGGTCACGTATGCCAATACAATTGAATGACATGGATCATGATGTGGATATGTAGTATGGAAATTTCATGTAATGTGATCTTAACATGCCTATTTGTTCACATTTTGCATTCTAAAATTTATATACGATTTTTAAGAATTAATGCATCAAGCGACATCATTTTTTGATAAATATTCTATTTTTTATGATTTTCCTTATTTTTCATGTTTGAAAAATAAAAAATAAAAAAAATGACGTCAAAATTATGAAATTTTTTAGACACGATCCTTACATTTTTATAGGCATCGCAGCAAAAAATGGCCTCAAAAAATGACAAAAAATAAAAATAAAACATTGTTAAAAAGTCCCCGGCCCGCGTAGTGAGGTGCCTAGGGACCAGGATGGGTCAAAAATTTAAATTTTTATCTATGTTTTGCATTCTAAAATTAATACATGATTTTTAGGAATTAATGCAACAAGCATCACCATTTTATTATAAGTATTCTATTTTTTTATGATTTTCCTTATTTTTCTTCTTTGAAAAATAAAATAAATAAAAATGATGTCAAAAAATTATGAACTTTTACAGATACGATCCTTACATTTTTCTGGGCATGCTTGTAAAAAATGGAATAAAAAAATGACAAAATAGTAAACACAGTCAAAAAGCCCCCGGCTCGCGTAGTGAACGCCCAGGGACCGGGATGGGTCAAAAATTTACATTTTCATCTATGTTCTAAAATTAATATATGATTTTTAGGAATTAATGAAATAAGCGACACCATTTTTTTTACGAATATTCTATTTTTTATGATTTTCTTTATTTTAAATCTTTGAAAAATAAAATAAAATAAAAACTGCGTCAAAAAATTATGAAATTTTATAGATACAATCCTTACATTTTTCTGACTATGCCTGCAATAAATGCCAAAAAAATAAAACACTATAAAAAAGCCCTCGGCCCGCATAGTAGGGTGCCCGGGGTGGGATGGGTCAAAAATTTACATTTTTGTTAATATTTTGCATTCTAAAATTAATATGCAATTTTTAGAAATTAATGCATCAAGCAATACCATTTTTTGATGAATATTCTATTTTTTATGATTTTCCTTATTTTTCAAATTTTTCATTTTTGAAAAATACAATAAAATAAAAACGACTTTAAAAAATTATGAAATTTTATAGACATGATCCTTAAATTTTTCGGGGCATACGTGCAAAAATGGCTCAAAAAAATGACCAAAAAAAAGATAAAACGCTTTCAAAAGGCCCTTGACTCGCGCAGTGAGGCACCCAAGGGCCGGGATAGGTAAAAAAAAATTGCATTTTTATCTAAGTTTTGCATTCTAAAATTAATATATGATTTTTTAGAATTAATGCAACAAGCGACACCCTTTTTTTTATGAATATTCTATTTTTTATGATTTTCTTTACTTTTCATCTTTGAAAAATAAAATAAAATTAAAACGACGTTAAAAAAATTATGAAATTTTACAAACACAATCCTTACCTTTTTTTGGCATGGTTGTCAAAAATGGAATCAAAAAATGACAAAAAAAGTAAAACGCTGTCAAAAAACTCCGCCCCGCATAGTGGGGTGCCCAGGGGCCGGAATAGGTCAAAAATTTACATTTTTATTTATGTTTTATATTCTAAAATTAATATACAATTTTTCTGAATTGATGCAACAAGCAGCATCATTTTTTTTTTATCAATATTCTACTTTTTATGATTTTCTTTATTTTTTAATTTTTAAAAATAAAATAAAATAAAAACGACTTCAAAAAATTATGAAATTTACAGACACAAACCTTACATTTTTCTAGACATACCTGTAAAAAATTACCTTAAAAAGTGACCAACAAAAGTAAAATGTTGTCAACAAGCCCCCGACCTGCGTAGTCGGGCGTCCATAGGTTGGGAAGAGTCAAAAGTTTATATTTTTATTTATGTTTTGCATTCTAAAATTAATATACAATTTTTAGAAATTAATGCAACAAGCGGCACCATTTTTTTTGTGAATATTCTATTTTTTATGATTTTCTTTATTTTTCGACTTTGAAAAATAAAATAAAATAAAAACGACGTCAAACAATTATGAAATTTTGCAGACACAATCCTTACATTTTTCTGGCATGCCTGTAAAAAATGTCAAAAAAAATAAAACGCTATCAAAAAATCCCCAGCCCGCGTAGTGGGGCACCTAGGGGCTAGGATGGATAAAAAAGTTTACATTTTTATTTATGTTTTGCATTGTCGGCCTCTGGGTGCCCCACTGCACTTGTCAGGAGCTTCTGACATCTTTTTTTTGCATTATTTAAGGTCATTTTTGCAGGCATACTCAGAAAAGTGTAAGGATCGTGTCTGTAAAATTTCATAATTTTTTAACATCATTTTTATTTTATTATTCAAAGACAAAAAATAGAGAAAATTAGAAAAGAAAATAGAATATTCATCAAAAAAATAGTGTCACTTATTGCATTAATTCCTAAAAGTCATGTATTAATTTTAAAATATAAAACATAAATAAAAATGTGAATTTTTAACCCTTCTCGGCCTCTAGACACTCCACTACGCGTGCCCGGGACATTTTGAAACCATTTTTTTATTTTTTGAGGCCATTTTTGCAGACATGCTCAGAAAAATGTAAAGATCATGTTTGCAAAATTTCAAAATTTTTTTACATCATTTTTATTTTATTTTATTTTTTGAAGACAAAAAATAGTGAATCATAAAAAATGGAATATTCATCAAAAAAATAATGTCGTTTCTTGCATTATTTTCTAAAAATCATGTATTAATTTTAAAATGTAAAACATAAATAAAAATTTAAATTTTTTACCCCTCCTGGCCTCTGGGCACCCCACTGCGCGCTCGGGGCTTTTTGACATCATCTTTCTTTTTTCTTTTTTTGAGGTTATTTTTTACAGACATACTCAGAAAAATGTAAGGATTGTTGTGGCTAAATTTCATAATTTTTGGAATGTTCAAACTGTTTGGAGAGAAACTTGTGTGGGTAAAGTTGACAACCAGTCTAGTAAAGCCTTGTTAACAAGCTCCGGGACTTCATCGTGTGGGCAGTGCCCGGCCTGCAAATTTACCAGAGACGTATTCGGGTAAAACTCTTTGATCCTCTTAGCCTTGGCAGGGCCAACCCATGGGTCCAAATCACCCCACAGCAACAACAGTGGGCAAGACATCTTGCTCAAGACACTGTCTAGAGTGTATTGGGTCTGATTTAACATGAACCTGCTCATCAATCTGTGCAGAAAAAGGACATCAAAAACGATGAAGAAGCATTTATAGAAAAAGTCTAGATGTTCGAGATGTACATATACACATGGCTTTGTAAATAGTTAAGTTACATATATAAACAAAGAGGAAAACGTCAACGCAAACCTGTAATAAACTTCTCCAGCATTGGGGTCAGCTGCTGGTATGGTTATAGATTCCACAAGATAGTCATCCACATTGGAAGTGTTTATATACACCTGTGTATCACAAGGAAGTGCATCATATTCTTAAGTTTTCTTATCCTTTTCCTTGGCACCATGTATTTTCATTTATGGCTAAAGATCAACCATAGTTTATAGTTTTTACGTGAAATGGTGAAGAAAATGATAATTTTTTTCTGCATGTTAAATTATTCACTTGGAATCTATTCTCAAGCACACTTTATGCAAAAGAGAAGCCAAGTGAGCGACTTACACTTTTTAAGACAGATTCTATTCGAGCTGGCTGCTTTGATTGCCAGAACAGAAATCCAAGCACTAAACGCCGGAAAACTTCCTCAAGTGGCTTCAAGATAACTTTTTGTAATGTTGATTCTTCAGGCTTGCTAGTTTTGTTGTTTGGATCTCCAAATTGTCCAGCAGAATTTAGCAATGCGACTCCGACAACTTGCTCAGGCAACCCAATTGCTGAAACCAAAGCAGTAAATCCTCCAAGGCTGAAAATTTGACCGTCATATAGTTATAATAATATTACATCATGTCTAGTTTTGAACTACCAATATCTTAAGAGCAGCAAATCAGAATACAAGAAGTAGCAATAACACACTCTTCATTAGTGACTTGGCCATCTTTCACGGTATATAAATGAGATAGAACATAAAATTTCTCATAAGGAGAATTTTATTATCCCAAAGCTCATTTCTTGAACCTTAGACAAAACCATTTTCTTATTTTTACCTTGGTGATCAAAACGAACCGGTGGCAACTTAAGAAAGTACTCAATAGAAGACTATGTTTACCTGTTTCCAACTAAAACTGCTGGTTCTTTCACTATCTCCTTCAAGAAATCCACCACTTGATCTCTCCAGACCATGGCATCATACTCAATAATTGCTTTATCACTCCACCCAAATCCCAGCAAGTCTATGGCATAAACCTTGTGCCTTTTGGCCAATTCTGGAATATTATACCTGCACATTGGAATATATGGTAGGAGGGTTAAGAGACAAAAAGCATAATAAAAACATAAATCTAAGAATATTGCCTCTCATTCTAGTTGTTATGTTTGGTCAACTAATAATCATCCGATAGCTCGCTTGAAGATACGCGACATGGTTCGGGAAAGAGATGGTTTGGTTTGAAAAGAACAGGATGGTAATGACAGTTAGAAGAATGTTCTCGGAAGGAATTGACCGTTTGAGTTCAAGGGGTTAGTTGACTTTAGTCTTAATTCTGAATGTATAATACTTGTATTAGAATTCAGTGAGAATTGAGTGGTATTTCTCTCTGGGAAAAAAAATGGGCTCCGAGATATTCTAATGAGAGATTTTCTGGTAGGAATTATGTCTGTTTGGAGTGTGAGAAAGTGAGGAAAAACAAATTCCTTGTAACATTATCTTGGTTTTCAGTGGATTAAGCCTGTGAACCACTATAAATCTCGTGTTATTATTGAATATGCTTGTTTGTGATTGGTTTACTGTGTTGTTGGGTTGAACTTGTGATCTTGAATTTAGAAAGTGTGGCAGAAACATTATTGAAGATTATAACACTAGCAAATAAAGGAATGGAATATTCGTATCCAACAAATAAAGCTAAGAACTTTAAACCACCAATTCCACATAAAATACATATAAGAAAAACAAACCTCCAATGAAATGCAGAAGCACCAAAACCGTGAATAAGAACAACCGGAGAGCCTTCTCCTTGTACAACATAATGGATTTTGTGACCACGCCATGTCCAAAAATTATAGCCATCCGGTTTGAAAACCAATCTTTCAACACCTACATCAACAAAATTCGGGCTTAACTAGAAAAATCCATTTTCATAATACAACTATAGAGTATTCTAAACGCAGTTTTTTATCATCAACTTATATCAGGATTATATCACACTAAGAAAATCATAATGATTTAATGAAAATCAATACAGAACTATGTTAGTAGGTTTTTTTAAGGTTTGATAATAAATGTGGTCCGTAATTAATGCAACTATAGAGAATTCAAGAGAGTATAAAAAATACCATATTGATTGAACGCGGTTTTTAATTTAACAGAATCATATAACATCGAGTAAAGTGTAATAATTTAACTTGATGTTAAATATGACGGTTCAAATATCGTACTATATATATATATATATATATATATATATATATTTTTTGAGAAAATTACATTGTTACATCCTGAACACTTTATTTTTTACATAATACACCACAAACTTCAAAATCTGTAGCAATTGAGAGTTAGAGCATTATCAATTGACAATTCATGACACGATATGTGTAATTTGTCAAAATTGAAAAAAGAAATTTAGGGTGTATTATGCAATTATTTATGATAAGGTCTAGAAAACTAACCTTGAGCAGGCTGAGCTGCCAAGGAAGAACCCACGACTGAAACCCCAGAAGCCACTATTCCTTTGAGAGCAAAACCTCTTCTACTCATTTCACATTTGCTTCCTTCTCCAAAAAAAAAAATAATAATAATAATAAAATAAAATAAATAAAAAGTAAAAAAAAAATTAAAAATCTCAGGAACCAAACAGGGGAAAAAATAGAATAAATAAAAGGTGGAGAAAAGAGGAAAGCAATTACTGTAGTGAGAAGTTCTTGAGGGGGCAATACTGAGCCTGTTGGAGTTGGCTACGGAGTTGAAGAGCTCTGTTCTGAGTGACATGGAAACAGAAAACGAGGACGACATTGGAATCTCTGTAAGATGCTTTTGTCGGAAAATCCAGAGGGAAGAAAATTCTCATTTAAAAGGAAGAAATGGGAGAAATTAAATTAAAATTATGGTTTTGGAGAGTGACGATTTCTGTGGCCGGTGGGCTTTTGGCGATGGTGGCTGGCTCTGGACCAGAAGAGCAATCGCCAATCAGAAAGGGAGATTCTTTCTCCATTCGCCAAAACAGGACACGTCATAATCCGAATAATGTAATAAAAGCTAAACAAAAGATAGATTTTTGGCTTTTTGTTCAATTATACTGGAGTTTGGTTGAAGTTTGGGTGCGGTACGTTGCGGTTTAATTTCGTCTTATATAAAAATATATGGATTTTTTCATTTTATATGATACTCTTTATTTTGAGGTTGTAAAAATTAATTTTCATGCGGGGCTACTCGCAGTGATTAATATAAACTGTAATTAAAATGTCAAGCCATCAATTTAGTTTTGTATTGGAGAAAGACTTTAATTTTATGTCTTTGGGGCAACACTTTCAAATATAAAAACTCATTGAGTATTGTTGACGGTTGAATTTAGTCAACAATAAACATGCCGAATTATCTTAGGGTTTCTCTTCGGATTATCGGCCTTTAGGTATAATGAAAGTGTGGATATTTGTTTGATTTAAATATTTATGTGTTTAAATGAGCTGTATATAAATGAACAAGAGAAATTTTATAGTAGTTCACTCTATAAAATTAGAGCTACATCTACTGTGAGTACTATATTTCTTTTGAGGAGATTACACTTTACAGTAATTGCTATCTCTCACTCTCTTTATTCTCTTTTGAAATCTCTAAACCCCTTCCCTGTTGGGGATCCTTCTTCTTTTATACTTGGGCTTCCTTCATTGGGTGGGTTTCCCTCTAACCTTGAGCAGGCTGAAAGTGCTCAGAAGTGCTATTCCTTTGAGAGCAAAACCTCTTCTACTCATTTCACATTTGCTTCCTTCCCAAAAAAAAAAAAATAATAATTAAAATAAAATAAATAAAAAGGCCAGGAACAAACAGGGGAAAAAATCAATAAATAAAAGGTGGAGAAAAGAGGAAAGCAATTACTGTAGTGAGAAGTTCACTTAACCAATTAGTCTTTCTACATGGAAACAGAAAACGAGGACGACATTGGAATCTCCGTAAGATACTTTTATGTCCCAAATGTTCCATTTAAAAGGAAGAAATGGTTTGAAAATTAAAATTAATGGTTTTGAGAGTCGATTTCTGTGGCCACTTTTTACGATGGTGGCTGGCTCCCAACCAGAAGAGCAATCGCCAATCAGAAAGGGAGATTCTTTTCTCCATTCGCCAAAACAGGACACGTCATAATCCGATATAATGTAATAAAAGCTAAACAAAAAAGATAGATTTTTGGCTTTTTGTTCAATTATACTGGAGTTTGCTTAGCCTCTTTCGGTTTTTCTAGAGATCTTTTTTTTCATTTTATATGATACGAGGGATCTTGACGCCTTGATCCGGGCGGTGTTATCCGTCGGCGCCATTTAAATATTTATGTAAATGAGTCGTAGATATAAATGGGGTCGTCGCCCTAATCTGAACTTCATCTTCGGGCTCTGCAGCTGATCTTGAGGGAAACGAAGTGTCGAGGGTTGTGTGCTTGGCGGAGAGTAAGTATAGCCACGTGTCGTGATGCTGTTGATCTAAGTGTCCATCACATTTTTCCACATAACAAGTATCATTTTTATTTGTTCTTTCTTTTTTGAAGATTGAACTTCATCAAATAAAAAAGTCTTACGAACCCTAATAATAATAATAATAATAATAATAATGTGAATGACGATGTGATGCACAATATAAAACACAAAAAAAATGACGTAAGACGATACTTGATATTAAAAATTTTCTCAAACATATCAGTGTCGGCTGAATGGTAAAGCCAATTAGGCCATTGCCTAAGTCCCCATCTCTCATATTAGGGAAATTAGCTTTGCATCTTACTTGTTATACATGCAACTTGTACTTTCTTATTCTGCAATAAATTTCAATTGGTTTTTTTATTTTTTTATTTTATCTCAACCTATCTTAGAGGAGAAGGAGAGTGCCATTTATATATAAAAAATAAAAAAAAATCATATGTACGATACTTATTTATAGAAAGTAAATTTAGCTCACGAAATTTTTTTATTGCTTTTAGTTTCACAGCTATATATTATTATTAAGTTTAATTATCTCCCTGTTAGGTTTTCTAATTATTTTTTTCATGAGTTTCATCTTTTTATTTCCTAAGTTCACCTTCTTTCAAATGTTGGGATTTACCTTATTGCGTCCTTTTAAATTTATGAACTTCTTACATATTTTATCAAATCAATATAACATGGTACTTGATATGTTATTGCTCCAAAAACAAAACAAAAAAAAAATAATTCTTTATTAGGCTAGTCCTACTTGTAATGTTAATTTCTTATTGTTAGAGTTAAAATCACATTAAATTAAAAAATTATGCATAATATATAATTTTTTATACATATTTGACTACTAAAAATAGAAAAGTATATGTATATTTTTCATTGTCCTACCAGAGAAGGTCTAAAAAAAAAGTTATAAATGCTCAAATTTTGGTTAACTAAATTTTTCAATTTAAAAGGCCTCTTAAAAACTTATTGCTTAAAGCCTCAGCTTACATTGAGTCGGTGCTGATGCTGACACACATAAGGCTCTTTTTGAAACCACAGAAGTCAATAGAGCTTTCGATCCAATGGGAGCATATAACGTGTGGCTTTAAGGCCACCAATATCTTCGTCTACACTTATAGCTAGTAGAACTTTTAACTCGTCAAAACCTAAATCTAATAAACTAAAATCAAACTCAAATGACGGGAGAACCACCACAATTATTACAAAGAAAATACTAAAACTACATGGTAGATATATCAAAGCCGTTATTAGACTAAACATGAATACAAATGCAAATATTATTCCATATTCAAATTAAAATTTTAACTGTACATTCAAATATCAATTTAAAGCACACAGTTTAAATTTTCTAATCAAATAAAAAGTTCGAATCAATAAAATTCGAACCAACAAATCAAAAATAGGCTTAGTTTGAGTATCTCTCCTGCTGTCATAACACTAAAATAGTTATTTTTCGTTTTCTTTCTTTTTTTTTTTTTTTTTTTTTTTTTTTTTTTTTTGGGCTGGATTAGTGGATATAGTTATTAGTTAAATATAAGGAGCAAGGCAATACATTACTATTTTCTACACACACACACACACACACAAAAAAAAAAAAAAAAAAAAAAAAAAAAAAAAATACATTACTAGAAATTTACTTGGATTTTTTATTACAGTATGCATTGCATTTCTACGTCGCGGTTATAAATTGATAAACATCTTACTGATATTTTAAAAAATTATAATAAAAACATAACTAAAGAAAAAAAAATTTGAAGGTAAATAACTAAACAAATTTAGAAGAAGCAAGAAATTTCGTTTCTTTTTTAGAGGAGAGGGGAAAAACACAACTTTATATTCACGCAGCGAAAAAATAAATTGAAACAAAAATAACAGAAAAATAGATAAGATGCAAATTTAGGTGGATTGAAAAAATTTCCTACATCTATGAGAGTAGGAGAAAAAAAAAACTCACTAACAGTTTTAGAATTACACACTTTCTCACTTTCTCTCTCTACTCAAAACCCCTTATACCTTTGTCTATCTCTTTCTTTACTTTTCTTTCTCTCTCAAAATGAGGCACTCTTTCTCTGCACTTTTTTCTAAGTATACTTTTCTCTGAACACACCTAAAGCCTTACACAAAACACTTAATTATAGACTCTTAATAAGTCATAAAATAACTCTTACCTAAAAACTGAAAATAGTAACTTACCTAAAAATATAAAATTATTACTTTTCTAAACTAATTTGAGTCACTTACCAAATAAGAAAATTTTTTGCATACTAATTAGTAATAGAGCCATTATTTCTATTTCAATAACTAACTTGAAGAGCGAGTTTACTATAAAATAATAGAAGGATAAAAAATAAATTTTAAAAAATAAAGAAATTAAGTCAACAATTCAAATTTTAGATTTTACTAACGTGTTTACTAATCTATTAGAATCAAATTACAAGGAAAATTAAATTCTTATTCTACTATTTATACTTTCCTTAAAAAATAGAAAGATTTAAAATAAATATATGTGGAAACAAAAATACTCTTAGGTGAAAATAATTAAATTGAAATGAAGGTACATTTGTAAAAAAGAAGTTAGTCCTTGTTTTTCAGAAAAGAAATTTAATCCATCAGTAAAAGGTGGGAGATAAGTTCCCACTTATGAGCAAACTCAATCACTTATGAGTATGTTAGGAACACCAATTTAAATATTTATTTTTATGTATCTATTAATGTGGCATATAAATTGTTTTTTTTTAATAAATGTAATTTTTTTTATTAATATGATAATATTTTACACACACTAATATAAAAATGAAAATTCATATATCATATCAATTAAGATATAAAAATTGATATTTAAGTTGGAGTACCTGACACTATTCATTTCTTATTTATAAGTGTGTCACCCCATTAACTTCTTAAATAATACAAAAAGAAATGTAAAAAGTTTTTTCATTTAAAAAAGTCTTTTAAAAAAAAATACTAGAATAATAAAGCACTTTTTATGCAAAGAATAAAATAAAGGACTTAATTCTAGGGAAAAAAGAGATAGTTCCGCATTAGATTTACTCTGCACGCCTCTAAGCGGAGTTGCTTTTCGTAGACCTATGGCATAATTGATAATTCTAAGTCTAGGGAAATTGAATTTCTTTTCAATGCATAATGTAATGTATATAATTTTACCTCAAGAAACCAGGATAATTATTATTTTTTAAACTAAGACGATCTCCAATGTATATATTGATACTAATTGTATATTTATGTTATGTTATGTTATTTTCATTTTTACTTAATGTATAATGCTATTATAAAATGTTAAATCTACAATTGCATGAAAAAATAGCATTTCAACTCGGCAATCAAATGTTTAATTTCTCACGTGTTATATTTAGTAAGAAATTTACTATAAAATATAACATATGAAAAATTTAGCACAATAAATAACATTAAATTAAAAAAAAAATTACATTCAAATACTAAATTTATAAGTAACACATCAATTATTGAAAATGTTCTGACTAGAATTTTTCTTAAAAAAAAATGGAACAATATTTTTTAAAAAAGAAAATTAACTTTTCTTAATCTTAATCTTAACTTAATCTCATCTCACAATAAAAGAGAGGAACGCGAATAATTATTTTATTTTATTTTATTTTTGCTGGATACGCGACCAATTATTTGTAAGAGAATAACTACCTCTAATAAAGAATTCAATTCGACCGCTGTCTTGCATACCAAGCAAACTCGCAAAGTCTCTTCTCAAACATCGTTCAGTCAACATTCTAGGGTTTCGAAGATTCGCCATTTCCAGTCTCTCTTCGTCCTTCGCCTTCAGATTTCGCTTATTTTCTGCACCTTTCGTTGCATTCTCTGGTCGGACCGTGCGTTTCTCGTAACAGAATTAAAGCATAATATCTCCATCTTTGTTCTTCTCCACTTTGTATGTCCACTTTGTAAGTTTTATTTTTTAGGGTTTTTACGAGGTTTCTTGGACACTTCCTGAGTCCTGTACAACGCTTCTCTGTTTTGGTTTCGATTGTTCTTTGTATTTTGTTTGTTTCGAAAGGAACGAAAGCGAAGAAACGCGTTTTTGAATCTTGGAAGAATCGCCGTTTATTGTAAAGAAATCAAGAAATTGGATTGAAAAATATTATCTTTTTCTTTCTGTTTCGTTTCTCCATTAAAATTTTTATCGTTAATCGTAATTAGATATTGAAATTGGCTTATTTGCTTTGTTAACAGAGAATGGACGACAATCTGATTACAATGGACTCTGATGATGACGACGAGATTTTCGACTCCGATGAAGATATTTTTGATGAAACTGTTGATGTGATGAATGCTAGGCTTTCACTAACGAAGTCCACACGGGGATTTCGCGTGGTAAGCATAGAAGATTGTTATTTAAGAATTGTTCTTTAATGGCCAAAACTTGATTGTTTTGTATTGATCTCTCTTCTCTTCTGTTCTTAATTGTCATTATCATTCTGTTGCTAGAAATATACCATATCTATCACGTTCTTGTTAGTTACCTGTTGCATCTAAATATTGATCCAAATATATATTTCTCTAAATTCAACAATTTCGATATAAGATCTTGTTCTTGCTCGGTTTGTAGTAAAACAAGCTGCTAAAGGGTTAAGCAATTGGAAGTTTCAAGATCAAGTTCTTTTTACGTTTCCTCTGAATCCGCTAAGTTACAAATAATACTTCTACATTTTGCTTCTTACTTTTTGGAACTTAATATGTGTTATCTTATGAGTTTTTCTGATTATGTGCTTTTTGTGACATAATTTTATGATTAATTGCAGTGTCAAGAACATTCAGATGAAGAAATCGATCAAGATACCGATGGTTGTTCTAAATGTTCTAAATTGTGGAAGCATAAGAAGGACATGACCATTCAAGATGTTGTGAAGGAGCAAGTTCTTTGTTTACTCCCAGCCAAAGCACTTTGCAGGTGCAAAAGTGTTTGCAAAGAGTGGAACCAGTGGATCACTAGACCTTTCTTAGCACACTTGCAGTCTTACTCTTTCCGCGACATCTCTGGTCTTTTTTGCCAAATTCCCTACACAATTAAACCCTTCTTCATCTCACTAAACCACTCTGCTTCTGGCGTTCCCAGCCCCACCCTCAGTTTCTTGCCCGAAGATGTCAAGGTCTGCGCCACATGCTATGGCTTGCTTTGCTGCAAAAGCCATGTCTCTTTCGACACCAAGTACTACATTTGCAACCCTGCAAACAAGGAATGGATGGTCCTTCCCAAGCCGGAATTATACCACGGGCTGAACTCAGCCGCGGTGCTAGCTTTTGAGCCTACTGCGGACAATGTCAAAGCGCATTTCCAGCTCATTTGTGCCGTCCCTTTGATTGACACTCCAGTTGTGTATTTCGAGATATACTCTTCACGGTCCAACTCTTGGCGTGTTGCGAAGACAGAGTGCTGGGAGCCAGATGCTTTGGTCCTGAATGATCATGGATTCTTCTTGAACGGAGTTGCCTTGTGGGAGACTTCTCACAGTGATCAGGTCTTGGCTTTTCAATTGAAGGATGAGCAATATGGCACGCTTCCCCTCCCTCAAAGAAAGGGATCGAAAGGAGCTTTGTCTGCAATTCATGGAGAGTTGTGTTACATTCTGCCTCATGAAGAGGAAAATGAAGTGACAATGGAGATCTACGGAGGTTTGAATATGAGCCTGAAGTACAACATTCCTCTGAGTCCTGAAGCCTGCTCTGAAGTTGGTGGAAAAGAGTTGAGGGCATTGCCTTGTGTGAATGAAGATCTGCTGACGCTTCTTGTTGGAAATAAGATGTGTGCTTATCACGTGAAAGAAGGGAAGCTTGAGATTATCAGAAACGTTTATACTCAAGATGGGAGGTTTCTGCCCTATGTGAACAGCCTTGTTTCTGTTGGTCAACAGTTGGTGGAGAATGATGAATATAGTGGCATTTGAACGGTTTTAATTTGAAGATTTCTTTTATGACTTTGTCTTTTGATTCATAGGATGATTTGGAGATTTCAACTCTTGAAATTCTCCACAGCTCATTTTGTAGGAGTACTCTACTTGTTTGAACTGATTCTTGTATTTTCTTTTGTTTGTTCATTTGCTTTAAAGCAAAAAGTAAGTTTGTCTGTGCCTTTAGCTATATGTACATGAAAAACGCTTCTTTGTTTGGACTTGTTTTGCCGCTTTTTCTCCGAAGGATTTGGGAAAAATCTTTTAATGGATAAAGAGATAGAAATTTGAAAAATACGAGCTTCAAATCAAAGTCTGTTTTAATTACTAGTAATTATAGTAGTGGAAATATGGAGCCCATCTTTGAAAACTCTTTATAATATAGCTTGATCAACGTCAAAAATGACTAAACTAATGTATGTAATTGGAGAATTCTACAACATGGTATGAAAACAATAACCCATTTAGATTTTCACTTTAGATTTGGATTATTAATAATAATTATTATATTATTATAATATATTCACTTTAATAATAATTATTATTATAATAATAATTATTATTATTATTATTATTATTTTATAATAATAATTTTTTTTTTTTTTTTTTTAATAACTATAATTAAAAATTACAAAAAATGTTATAATTATTATATATTATAATTAATAATTATAATTATAATTATTATTAATATTAATTATTATTATTATAATTATAATTATTATTATTATATTAATTATTATTATTATAATTATAATTATATATAATAATAATAATAATAATTATTATTATTATAATTATAATAATAATTATTACTAATAATTTAAATTTATAATAATTAATATAATATTATTAATATTATTATTAATTATTTGATTAATACTATTTTGATTAATATAATATTTTTAAAAATTAAAAAACTTGTTATTAGAAGTGCAAAATTTTTATTCATTACAATACTATTTTGATTAATTAATTTAAATTAAAACACTTTCCGGATTTATTAATAATTGTAGCAAGAGTAAAAAGTAAACATGCAATTTAAATAGGTATTTATTTCTTTTTCCTTTTTTTTTTTTTGTTGATGTGATTATGATTAGTACCCCACCGTAAAAAGCTCCTATGTAACAATGAATTGAAGTCGGAGATTTTACATGAAGAAATGGAGAATTCTTTAAAAGGGTATTAAAAAACATTCTGAGATTGCAGTCGGAGATTGCACCATCGATGGAATAACAGTTTTTAAAAAACATTCTGTTAAATTGCATCCGATATGACTCTAATTTGATCTTAATTAAATTTGTACTTGATTTGGGATCTCACTGTTAAAAACCGGATCCAACGGACAGGGTATTTTTGTAACCAATGACAGAATTCTCCTTAAACAAATATACCTATATTATATTTCAAAAAAAAAAAAAAAACCCTATATTATGTTCATAGCTTTTTGTACTTAATTTGCATTTAACTTTTCTTTTGCTATATTTAGGGCCGTGTTCGTACAAGTGTACAGACAAGCGTCCATTGAGGAGAAAAGATTTGTAGTGGAAGTTAAGATTTGTGATCAATTAGGCAATCTCTATAGAAAATTACAGAATTTACGTGCATGGTGGCTATGAGGTGGAAGCTAAGGCTAATTAAGCAGGAAACGGTAAAAGAGAAAACTAAATCAAACTAAGTTAAGAAATAAGGCAGTTTGAGAAAATTAAGAGGCCCTTCTTTGTAGGACGCGCTTGGGGAAGGAAACTGTCCCTCTTTCAATTGTGGAATCTCCCCCAATGCTTCCTCTTCAATCAGGTAACTTTTTCCCTGTTACAAACATTTTGTCCTTTTTTTTACTTTTTCCAATCAAACCAAGAAAGAAAAAAAAACATTGACAGTGCATGAATTAAACAAAAACTCAAATGTACAACACATTTTTTTTAATGGAATTTTGATCAGTTGGGTTTTTTCTTGATGCTCTCATGTATGAATAAATGCAGAGGAGGGTTAGTGACATTATCATTTAGTGGTAATAAATGTAAGAAAAATCATTCTTTGGTTTAATTTGCATGGCTTGTTTTAATTACGTGTTTGTGTTTCCTGCAATAACTTTTTTTTTTTGGGTGATATTTTAATCATATTTACAGAGGAATTTGATCATTGAGATTGATCATGAGCAGTTGCAGAGGAGGTGAAGGCCCCTAAACCAAAAATCTTGGCTGGAAGTTCATCACCTAATAATGTCTTCCTCGCCTTCTGTGACTGCTCCGTCCCCTACCTCAGACTCGGCGACACCGCCGCCAACTCCACCTACATCAACATCGCCCCCACCATCATCTTCGCCGTCACCGTCACCGCCACCGCCATCCAGTTCCCCGCCCCCGAAGGCGTCACCACCACCTCCAGAGGATAAATCATCGTCCCCTCCACCACCTTCTGACAATGCCTCTCCTCCACCTACTCCAAAGAGCAACAACTCAAGTCCTTCTCCTCCGCCGCCACCAACCAATCTCGTCTCGTCACCTCCCCCACCCCATTCTTCTGCCGCTATACCACCGCCGCCGCCAGAGAAGTCTCCGCCGTCGAATTCCACAACGTCGAGCTCCTCCAATACCTCGTCGGGCTCAGTTGCTCTTTCGACATCCACCAAGCAGTTGATAGTTGGAATGACTGTGGGAATAGGGCTATTTTTATTAGCTATGGTGGTCGTGTGCATGATCTGTGCGAGGAGAAAGAAGAGAAAGGGCGATCATGATCAAATGCAGTACTACGGTGATCCTTCTCATGGTCGCAAAGGTGACAAAACAAAGCCTAACTGACGTGATTATCACTATTTGCTTTTTTTTTTTTTTTTTTAACTGCAATAGATGGTTTTGACATAAAAATTTTTTGTGAATGCACATTAAAATTCTAAATCTCATGCAATTTAAGCAAAACAAAGCGGAAAAAAGGTGCTAATGTGGGATTTGTAATTAGAAAACTTCTGTGAATAACATATACTTTTTCTTTTGTTAGGTACAAACGATATATTATTACTTGCACGCTTTAACATGATAAAACTTTAGGTGATAAATTGCATTTGATTTTCTGTCAAGACGGTGGATTTCATAAGGATCGGGATAGTTAGACCAAAGTTATATCAATAGTCAAAGTGACAAATGTGGTGAAAATAACTCAATTATTTTTGCATCAATAGCACGAGGGAATTCATGTTATGGTGATATATGGTTGAATTTGTTACTTTTTGAACAGATAATATGTATTACAATAGTTCACAGAACCCAAACTGGCACATGGGTCCGCAAGTACAAGACCACGTGGTAAGGCTCAACCCGTCACAGCCAGGCCCAATGGCTGGTTCACCGCGCGGCGCATGGCCCACACCCCCTCCTCCTCCTCCACCTCTAAACAGCGGCGAAATGGTGAGCGGGAATTTCTCAGGTCCGCGCCACCCGCCGTTGCCACCTCCCTCACCAGCACTCTCACTGGGGTTCAACAAGAGCACCTTCACCTATGACGAGCTTGCAGCCGCCACTAGCGGGTTTTCGCAGGCCAATTTGCTTGGCCAGGGCGGGTTTGGGTACGTGCACAAAGGAGTCTTGCCCAATGGGAAAGAAGTCGCGGTCAAGAGCCTCAAGTCGGGAAGTGGGCAAGGAGAGAGAGAGTTTCAAGCGGAAGTGGAGATCATCAGTCGGGTTCACCACAGACATCTTGTGTCACTTGTTGGGTATTGCATTGCTGGTGAGCAGAGAATGTTGGTCTACGAATTTGTTCCCAATGGAACATTGGAACATCACCTATATGGTATACTTATTTTTCTTATCCCTTTTTAACATGAATTTTACTTCATTCTTTGTTGCACATCATACGTTACACTTTTGTGTATTTTGGCTGCAGGAAAGGATCTTCCAACCATGGATTGGCCGACCAGGCTTCGGATTGCGATAGGATCGGCCAAAGGGCTTGCATATCTTCATGAAGATTGTAAGAGTTTCACCAAAACTCTCTCTCTCTCTCAATCTATCTTTTTAATACAATACGGAATCAAACATTTGCCTCACATTCCCGTTTGATCTAATAGTCATTGGTGATATTCTTTTCTATACTCTGTTTATGATATAAATATGTACACTCATTTTATTTATTTTTTATTCTGCATGTAGGCCATCCACGAATTATCCATCGTGATATCAAAGCTGCCAATATTCTCCTTGATTACAACTTTGAAGCCATGGTATGCGTTGTAACATATATACACACTTAAGGAACTTATTCTGCAAATTTAAATGGCTAGAATGTGGTAAATCACGCTCCACTATTTTGTTCAGGTGGCTGATTTTGGGTTGGCTAAGCTGTCTTCTGACAACTACACTCATGTGTCGACAAGAGTCATGGGAACATTTGGGTACGTTATAAGCAACAATTCATTAGTATATCTAGTTTGAAATTTATTAATAGTCTATTATAAGTAAATACTAAAGTACTTAGAAATGATAATTATAACTTTTTATGTGCAATATTCTTTCTTAAGTACGCTATCATAAGTTGGTCCAATTATAATAATTCCTATGCTAATGCAGGTATTTGGCTCCAGAATATGCATCAAGTGGAAAGTTGACAGAGAAGTCTGATGTTTTCTCATTTGGGGTCATGCTCTTAGAGCTTATAACTGGAAGAAGACCTGTAGATCCCAATAACGCAATGGACGATAGCTTAGTGGACTGGGTTTGAACATCTGAAGCCTTCCATTAAATTCAATTTCTTACTAATTCCCATAATTTATATTTTTTTCTCATTGAGGCTTGTTCTCAAACATTACTTGTCCAGGCTCGGCCGCTCTTTCAACATGCCCTAGAGGATGGCATTTACGACGAGCTAGTGGATCCGCGGCTGGAGAACAACTACAACCCTCGTGAGATGGCACGCATGGTCGCTTCCGCTGCAGCCAGCATCCGCCATTCCGCTAGAAAGCGGCCCAAGATGAGCCAGGTAAGGTGTTTGAATTTTTTATAAAAAAAAAATGTAGCAAACGCGTACACATGTTTGATTATTATTAAAAAAAAAAAAATGTTGTTTATCACTATTTAGTGATGCAATCTCGCACACATGTGTTTAGGATTTAATACTTTATGTTAATAGAGAGGTTAAAAACAGTGTTTGAAAAAACATATTATAAATCGCCTGTTTTAAATTTTTTTTTCTTTGCTTGTGTGATTTATTATTCTCGATAGTATGAAATTAGAGTGTCTAATTCTTATTTAAAAAAAATATATATTTATCACTACTATACATACGCCAATTGTTTAGATAGATTTTAAGTGTTTAGATAAATTGTTTATGTGAAAACAGATTGTGCGGGCACTGGAAGGAGACGTTTCGTTGGATGACTTGAACGAAGGGGTGAGACCTGGTCAGAGCGCTATTTACACCTCAAGTGGAAGCTCCGATTACGATGCAAATGCTTATGATGCTGACATGAAGAAGTTCAGAAAGATGGCGTTGACGAGCCAGGAATTCGTGAGCAGTGAGTTCGGGACTTCTAGTAATGACTCGAGAGAAATGGCTAACCAAAAGCAACAAATTTGACTTTCAACTTTGGAAAAGTGTCATTGTTCGAGTCAGCCAAATTGAATTAGGAATGAAACCGTATTTGTACAATCATGGTGTATGGGTTTGGGTTCTCAAGATTGTAAGAGTGCCGTTGATGTACTTCAAGTGCTCGTGTGAAACGCGCCATATCTTTGATTGTGTTAATTAGTAGATGATTATTACTCTCTTTTGTAATGTGGATTTATAATGCACAAATAATTAAAATTTTATTTGCGTGTATGCGATGTCCTTTCTTTTGTATAGTCCTCGTTTTTTTTTTTCCAACTACTTTTGCTCTCTACTGTGGTCGTTAGGAGTCGTTTTCTGTTTTTTTTGCCTTGTAACTTTGTTGTCGTTTTAATCTTATATCATCGTTTTTATTCTGACGCGTCCTTCATCGTGTTATGCTGTTTACTCCTTTCTACCCCAGTTAAGGGTGTTCAGAGAATATATTACACGGATTAAGGGTCAATTCAAAATAACCGATTAGAAAAAAATTCAATTCGTTACTAAGCCCCGACCTAATCAAATCAACTTTGAAAATAACGGATTTCGCGTGAGTCCTTTATAAAAATAACTCAATAGAATAATTTTATTATTAGTAAGATAACTTTTAAAAAAATTTTATTTATAAAATGATTACAAAACAACTAGGTATTACTACTTTTTATAAAAAATAACTGGGTGGTCGTTCTTCATACAAAATAAAGAATGTCATTTTATCAATTTCACTTTGTTAGATAGTCATTTTAGCATATTTCTCGATTAAAATACACAAATTCGCGAATTGAGCTTATGTTTTGGAACTTTCAATGTAACATTCTTGTGAGTTACTGCTTTTATAAAATTAAAAATAAACACACATATAAGGTAACATAAAATTAAAATGGTTCAACAAAATCCAATTCGTTCCAACACAAACAAATTCAAGTTTTTACAATAAACCAAAATGTAGGGTTAAATGTATCATAACAAACAAATATCAATAAAACTCAAAGTAAAGTCTTCATCATTCATCAACCTTATATATTTTTAAAAGAAAATGAGACAAATACTTTTAAAAAGTGCATAGATTTAGATTTTTACCGTTTATTCTTGATCAATAACTATATTAGTCAAAAGGTATTAAAGGTAAAAAAAATCTAAACTCCCGCACTTTAAGTAAGTTCAATAATTTTCTTTTAAAAAAAAAAAAAACACATGTATATGTATAAATATATACCATACATTAAAAAAAAAAAAAAAACATATTATACACAATTATTGAGAAATATATAGAAAAAATTATAATACATATAATTTGGATTGATAGATTATGTGGATTGAGAAATGTTTAATCTGCAATTCAATATGTATCTTATATATTAGAAAAATCATGATTCGTTACCAATTCAAAATTTTCTCAGCCTAATCTAATTAAGCAAATTGATAGGTTCAATAAACACTAATATTACTAGGTCTCATTTAGTTTTCCAATTTGAGTTGTTAATTTCAATTTATTATAATAAAAAAACTCTTATAAAAAATCACATCTAATTTTTTTACTACAATAAAATTTTAATATCCTAATCTTCGTTTCTCCATTAATTTAGCCAGCACGTCGCCTTAATAATTGTGTTAAAGAACAAGGACAACATAATATTGGAATCCAATGATGGATTTCTTTTCCTTTTCTTTCGTAAAATTTATGTTAAAAACACTCTTGACGCATCTAATGATGGATTTGTTTTCCTTTTTTCTTTCGTAAAATTCATGTTAAAAACACTCTTGATGCTACACATTGCTCCTTTTTAATATGATGAGACTATATATCACGAGCTCTAAACAAAATTTAGTACTTTTTATTATTATTTTTTTAAAAGAGTTAATTTCAAAATAGGAGTATATGATAAATTTATGTCTTATTTAAATTAAGGTTAAGATAATCTCTCAAATAATGAACGAAAATTTACATGTGATACTAGTGGCGATCTACATGTGACACTAGTGACGGAACCACTTTAGATCGAGTAGGGGCGGCTGCCCATACTGACTTAAAGTGGCCCTTTAATATTACCACAATTAAATTTTATTTTACATTTTTTCTCTTATGTTGCCCCCTAATTTTTTTTAGTGACATTTATGTGATATGTTTTTTATTATACCTAAAGTTTTACTTTTGAGTATCTTATATTTTAAACTTAAAAATATTGTGACGTGTAGATTTTAAAAGGTGAATTCAACTTAATTAGAAAATTGATTTATTTAAATTAACAAATATAAAATAATAAAATATAAGAATAATATTATTATTTTAATATAAATTTAGTAAAAGTTCTTAGACTTCGTTCATTTTGCTTATTCGAGTTTAGAATTCGAGTTATACTACAGTAAAAAGCTCTCACAAACAATCACATCTAACTTTTTTGTTACAGTAAAAAGCTCTCACATAAAATCAAATCTCAACTTGAATTAAAAACTCGAATCAGCGAAGTGAACGGGCCCTTAATTCTGTCACTACGACACACACATAATTATTTTTAAACAATATTTTGATAACTTTTTTAAAAAATATAAATTTTAGAAAAAGATAATAAAGTAAAAAAATTAATAAAAGAAGATTAAAAATTATGGTGGCATGAGGTGAGAGTAAATAAATTAAAAAAAGATGTGAATATCCTCCGAGGCATAGTGAAAATAATCTATAAATCTAAAAAATATAAAATCTTTTTCATTTTATCAATTTAAATTTAAAATTTAAATTTTATTATAATAAAAAATTCTAAAAAAATATATTTAATTTTTTTTATTACAATAATTTTTTTTATATAAAACCGTAACTCAATTCAAATTAAAAATTTAAATTAACTACCTAAACTATACGGACTCAATACCCTTTGCCTTTTCAACCGGCTATAAATACCCTTGCAAAACCATTAACCCCTTTTTGTTGCCGCTTTCACGACCTTCCGAGTCGACCCAATCGGTTCATTCGGATCCGAACCCCCACCAACCCCACAAACGCATATGATCTTCTTCTCCCATCTGATAATCGCGCACAGAAAAAAACCCTAGCTCATTTCTCTCTCACTCCGCCATGGGAGACTTCAACGATCCCTTCATGCGCAACCAAAACGCCGCCGTCCAGGCCCGCACCAAGGCGCAGAATCGCGCTAATGTCCTTCAGCTTAAGCTGGTTTGTCTCCGATTTCCTGTTTCTGCGAAAGCTTCCGAGTTTCTTCTTCGTTTATTGAAGTTCTAAGGCTGTTGTTCTTCGGTTTTAGCTAGGGTTTTACCATTGTTTCTATAAACCCTAGGTCCGGATTCAAAATACTTGATCCGTATTTTCGCTATCCTGATTTTAAAATTTTTGTTGATTTTGTTTTTCCTTTTTAATTGTGGATTGATTACTCAAATTCTATTACCTGTTGAATTTAGTTGACCTGTTGAATTTAGTCGATTATCCTCTTAAATTGATGTCACAAGTGATTGCGAAAATTGAACTTTTGAATCTATGCGTTTTACGATGCAGTTTTCCCGTTGTATACACACGCATATACATATACAATTTTGGTGAAAATTTTGTTCAAAGAGTTGATAATACTGGACTGGATTTATTCGATGAGCGAGTATTAAAGTTTGTTTGTTAATTTGGGCAGATTGGGCAGAGTCATCCCACTGGTCTTACCAACAACCTCTTGAAGCTCTTTGAGCCTCGACTGCCGTTGGAGTTTAAGCCGCCTCCGGAAAAAAGAAAATGCCCTCCTTTGACTGGTTTTAAAAAATATTTATTATTATTTTTAAATGATTTTTTCCGGTTTTGTTTCTTTTGGGTATTAATATGCGTGCTTCAGAAGCTGATATTTTCTTGTTTCTGGTCATCAAGGGATTGCACAATTTGTGAGTAAGTTTGCAGAGCCTGGAGATCCCGAGTATTCTCCACCGGTTCAAGAGGCAGAAACCCCCGTACGTTTTTTATATTTTTAAGATTTTATGTTGAATTTATCTCTTTTGTTGTGATCAAAATTACTTCGTTAGCCATTAGAATCAATGATATGAATAGAGAGAAATCAATAATCACTTTATTTTTACCCTCCTTTTTTTTTTTTTTTGCATATGGTTTGTATTGATGAAATGATTTTGTCGATTCAGGCACAAAGAAGGGCTAGAATACACCATTTAAGACTTGAGAAGGGTGCAGCAAAGGCTGCTGAGGAACTAGAGAAATGTAATGACACTTTTCTTCTTTTACCTGTAATATTGTGGAGCTTATTACCATTGTTATAGCTTTTCCGATATGCCTTTCTTTGCAGATGATCCACATAATGATCCGAATGTTTCTGGAGATCCATACAAGACTTTATTTGTGGCTAGGCTTGTAAGTAACTTCATCTGATAGACTAGTATTTCCAAATTATAGCTTGGATATTTCTAGAGTTGACTTGTTGCCTGTGTATATCCTTGCAGAATTATGAGACAACTGAGAGCAGAATTAAAAGGGAGTTTGACGTTTATGGGCCTATCAAGCGGGTAGGTATTTTAAGCATCCCCAAGGGGATTTGGTAAGAGGTTCCATTTTTTGTTTATAGATTTATCTTTTGTTTTTAGTTTCAATTAATAAAATGAGAATCTACTCTACTTCTCATCTTTGAAAGTAAAGGTTACAAGTTCGAGTTCTAAATATATTTAATTCGTTCTTTCTTTTTATTTTGTTTGAATGAGCCACCAAAGTACTTCCTTTTTTCTTTTCTTTCTTTTTTATTTTTTTATAACATCCATACGCATAAGATTATTTTAAAATCCACTTTTTGGCCAACTCGACAAATCTTGTGCAAAATACTTGACTGCAAAAGTGCATAGTAAGTATTTTGATTGTCAAGCTGATCCTTGTTGCGTTTTGGATTTGTGTAATGGAAGATAGAAAAGTATCCCTGATATAGATCTACCATTAGTGGGGTGTTGCTACGAGTTTTTAATACAGGTGTCACTGACGATATGCTGATAATGCCTTGCGGGTTTGTTCATTTATCCTTAGCTCTCTCTCATTAGTTATGTTTAGAGATCTTCTTGGAATGGGTCTTTTAGGTCTTTTGTTGGTTTTAAGTTTTAACATTTAAAGGCGTATCCCTGGTAAGGGGGGAATTATTCGGTAAATGGATCCCATTATGTTCTACCAATCAAATTCCAAAGATGGGTGATCATCCTGCACAGCAAAGCCCTTTTAATTTGAGAAGAGCAGTGATGCATTGGGCCTTTTGGCCTTTATTTCAAGGAACAAAAAGAGAACGACAACTTCTATTCTTTTCCAGCACTGGGTAAAAAATCTAGGGAGTATTAGTTTCTCTTTCTCCTTATTTTGATTTTTTAATACCTGCACTTTTTGCTACTAAAAGTTGTATTTTTGACCTTAAAGGCTCTCAAATAAGTATCAGCGATCAAGGTGTCCTGGTATTTTCTATAGTCTTTTCAACTTTTTCTTAATTATATAAAAATTTTTCCCTGGTAAGGGGAGGTTAATATGTTCAACAACTGGTAAATTGGCCACATTAAAGCCCATTTTTCTGCAACTCTAGCTGGTGGTGATGCATCTTGCGATTGGAAGCCTATGATATAAAGGTGAGCACGGCTAATTAGGCATAGTGCCTGTCTGCCGTGCCGTTTAGGATTTAACTCTCAAGTTTCTGTAGTACATTTGCTCAGTTGCAGACGTTAGATAGCGTTTGTGTATAATTTTTGTTCTCCTTAACAAACTCTTAACTTAGGATCTGTATAATCTTGCTTTTCTGGCTTATTCATTTTTTTTTCCATGTCTTCAGGTTCGGTTAGTTACTGACAAGGAGACAAATAAACCACAAGGCTACGGGTTCATTGAGTACGTGCATACAAGGGACATGAAAGGTTTGCTTAGTTGCGACATCTTATTGTTTTCTGTCCGATACCCAAGCCTTGAATTACTTTGTTTCTGACCACTGATTTCTGCATCATACAGCTGCATACAAACAAGCTGATGGGAGGAAAATTGAAGGTAGAAGAGTGCTTGTAGATGTAGAGCGTGGGAGAACTGTCCCGAACTGGCGACCTCGCCGACTGGGTGGTGGGCTTGGAACCACAAGAGTTGGAGGTGAAGAAGTAAATCAGAGATATTCTGGGAGGTAATGATATTTATTTATTTATTTATTTGTTTTGTTGTTGGGGATACCTGGAAGGGAATTAATCTGGTTTCTGACAAGAAAACTTTGTGGTTTATCGGGAAGAGTTTTATGATGCTGTGTAATGCATATTGAATTTTTGAAACCTAAACATAAGGGATACATTCATACGATAATATGCTTCATTGCCTGTTCTTATGTATCATTTTTTCATGTGGTATAGGAGTGAAATTTTAACTGTTTTCGATTGAAGGTGTCCTTGTGTACTAGTTTGACTTTCAATTGGATCAAGTATTACTTTTTTGTCATTTTATGGTGTTAAACTTTGAAACTATTTTTTGATCCAATATGAAGCATGTTCTCTCCCCCAACTTTTCTTTTTCTTTCTTTCTTTTTTTTTTTTTTTTTTTTATATAATATTCGTTTATTGCACAGGGAGCAAGTTCAATCAGCAGGAAGACCTCGATCTGAGGAGCCGAGGACAAGGGATGATCGGCATGTAGACCGGTAAGATTATATATTTAGATCTCTATAAATTTTCGCCAACAGTTCCTAAGTCTTTTATCTGCACTTGGTTATGCTTGATGCGTATTGTATCCTGGTTTTGTCATGGCATCTAATGTGTGTGTGTATGTGTATTTATTTATTTTGAAGAGGTCTTTATGTTTATATTGAATGAAATTATTCCAGGGATAGAGAAAAATCTCGTGAAAGGGCAAGGGACAGAGATAAAGAACGGGAGAAGTCGCGTGAGCGCTCCCCTGAACGCGCCCGTGAGAAGTCTAGGGATCATGATAATAGAGAGGATAGACACCACAGGGATCGTGATAGGAACAGGGACAGGGATAGAGAAAGGGAAAGAGACCGCGGTCGTGAACGTGACCGAGGTCGTGATCGTGATAGAGGGCGGGACCGCGGCCGTGATTATGAGCGCGATCGAGATAAAGAACGTGATCGGGAGCGTGACCGTGATCGTCCTCGAGATAGGGACAGGGATTATGAGGTTGGGGACCCTAACCACGACCGTGGCCATTCCCGTGATGGTGAGGCTGAATATGCTCGCGTTGATTCAAAGCATGAGAGGGACCGTCACGGCGAAAAGGATCGAGATTATGACCACTTGGCACCAGAAGATGACCCGGGATGGTACGAACAACCAGAACATGGGCATAGGCACCCAGATCATGATCATGACAGTGATCATTATGAGCATCACCGTGGTCAGTACGACCATATGGATGTCCAGGATGAACGTGACCGCTATGAGCATCATCCTGATCATGATCGTGACCATTATGATCGTATGGAGGATGACTACAACTATGAGCGTCGAGATGTGGACCGCGACTATCGACGATCTGAGAGGTCCCTTTCTCGGGAGTACTGAGTACTGAGGGTGGAAGTGAAGTGTCGCTCCCAGATTTCCAACATGCATGCTTTAATCAACTTAAGATGACATTATATGGAAGCTGTTCCGCACAAGATACTTCGTTTTGCATTCAAATCCTTTGTTGTGTGTTCAAAGATCAAAGATTTTTGTTTTTTAATTTTCCGCTTTAGGGTAATTTTTTTTTTATTATTATTTTGATTTTATTTTTGCTGAATACCGCTTGAGGGTACTTGCTTTAGTTTGGTAGACTTTTGTTTTTGAGAGCCTTTGCTGTTGGCGTATGTGGGATATTGTCTTTAGCGTGCAAGAAAAAGTGGACCATATTGTCTTTGTTGATGTTCTCAAACTCTTCTGTGCTTGAATTTTTAAATCGCACTAATATTATCTGGCAAAGTCTCCAGTCTGGTACTGGAGTGGCACTTATGTATGTTTTTTTTTATAACACATTTTTTCTTTAAAATGTGTAGTTCTTTTTAAAACACATATATAATATATTTTATTATAAAAAGAAATGTACATATTTTAAGTAAAAATACACGTTTTTTTTTTAAAAAAAATATACATATTTTAAAGAAAAAGTATACAAGTACCGCTCTAATCTAATACCAGGCTGAACACAATTCCATATTATCAATTACTATGCCAATCTAAAAAAATTCTCAATGCATAAACGTAAGTAATAGCATTAATAATATAACACTTTTTTTGTTCTTACCAAGTAAAACTTCCTTTTATATATGGTTTCATATAATAACAGGATCATTAATGAAGTGTAGAAAACCAACTTAGGAAAGTATTTTCTCTCATTTTGTGAAATCTATTTGGAAGTTTGTATCCTCGTAACAGGAATGTTCTTTCCATTCCTCTAGCCTCTATATATCTACAATATCGGCCGTCTTTTTATTTTTCGGATTAGTTGATCATTTGATCAACCCTTGTTTTTTGTTTTTGTTTTTTTTATTTTTTATTTTTTTTTATAATATGTATTTTCTCACACAAACGTTAGTCTTTAGTGTTAAACTTTATTGTTCTGGTCCCAACTCTAACTTTAACACAGTCGTTTTTCTAAAATCACTGTGTATGAAAAGGACTTTTTTGATACAGTTTAAACGTAACTAAGTCCCGTTCATTTCACCGATTTGAGTTTAAAATTTGAGTTTTGATACAGTAAAAAAATCTCAAAAATAGTCACATCTAATTTTTTACTACAGTAAAAAACTCTCACATAAAGTCACATCTCAACCTCGAATTAAAAACTCGAATCAACGAACTAAACGGGCCCTAAGAAACCACATTTTCAACCTCTGGAAATGTAAGGCAGCAACATGACAACATAATAAATCACGCCATAACTTTCTCTATTCATGTCAAAAAAGAGATTTCACGCCACAAGTCCATAAAGTTTGCATTTTTAAGAAAACCTGAACTTTATTTTCCAATTTTCATCCTTTTGTTTGTTACTACCAAAGTTTCACTACATAACCAACATCAACGTTAAAACATGCTTAGATATAATATAATTCCATTGATATTAAAGAATAATAACAATAAAGTTCCATTTTCAAACTAAAAATCATCAAACACACTTTCTAGAAAAAGTTTCACTTTTATACCTAGAATTCAAGAATGGATCTTTCACCTGGTTTACTCTTTGGTAGTCCTTAGATCTACTTGATCCTCCAGAAAAACAAACTACTAGAACTTGAATGAAAGCTTTATGAGGAGAAATGAAAAAAAATTTCGAAGGAATTATACTTACACCCATGGCTATTTATAGCCATAGGCCTAGCCTTGAGAGGGCTTGCTTGCAATATTTTTTTGAATCATCTAAAGATGGAGGGGCTTCCTCGTGCAGATTTTGGGGGCATTTTATGAACATGATGGTTTTTGGTTGGTTTACGTGTAGTTGATGACTTCATAAATAGTGACATGGTATGGTGAAATGGGTGATGTCACGATATTAACTTAGGTTTGGTGATGACTCAATTGTCTCATTATCTAATCTCCACCGTTGATCTCATCCATCGCTTAATCTTATCCTTCCTTTAATGTCCAGTATTCTCACATTCTTGCATTCCATGATTTAATGGAAATAATTGCCTGACATAATATGTTTCTTAATCGTTTAAGATGCATTCATTCATACTAATAATGCCTATTTTTTAAAATTGCATTATGTGCTCATTGTATTCATTGCAATCTATTTATAAAATTTAGTGCAATTAAATTTTCATACGATAATACCTCGTATTACAACTTCCATATCAGTTGCATTGCTACAGAATTTACATGAGATATAACAAAATTTCAATAATAGGCTAAGAAAGGCAGAGGATACCAAAATTACAATATAAAGGCCATGTAGAATAATATATAGTCGACACACCAGAATGCCTCCCACTTTTAGCAATTTTTCTGGAAGAACTACACTATACCCCTGTGTTGCTCCAAAATCAATCCAGGCATTTCAATGCACAAAATCGAAGCAAAACGGATTTAAATTGTAAACAATCAGCAAAGTCAGAACCAGCTGGCAAGTGCCAATTATCAGCATACTTTACATTTTAAGAAACAAATCAGTCTAAAAAATAAGGAACAAAAGATAGAAGAAAAGAAAAAACAAAAAGATTTTACGAGGTTCAACAATTTCACCTATGTCTACGGATGAAAATATGTTTTATTCATTCATGATTCACTGATGCATTTACAACGAATTGTACATGATTATATAGGGTTTAAAATTAGGCTAAGAGATCTCCTACAATCAAAGCAATATGATTTGTTCACACCCATATTACAATCAATCACTCCAAAAATGGAAAGGATCATAAAACATAAATACAATGAATATTTGGCAATTATCTCAAATCTCAACACTCCCCCTTAAGTTGGTGCATACCAACTTGAAAAAGAGATGGCGATAGATCTTGGATGACGCTCTTCAACAGCGCTCTCCAATGGGATCAATGATAGCAAAGGATCAAAGAGATCAACAGAATCAAAGGGATCAAGTGGGATCAAATATCAAGGATCAATGGTAGTGGTTCAAAGGATCTATGGGGCTTCAATGGATCTGTGGTGGTATAAAAGATCATATCGGATCAAAAGATTAAGAGATCAAAGGGATTAATGGAATCAACATTTCACGCTCAAATTCACATGCGCTTCACAGCATGATTTCAGTTGCGCTCTTTGATGGCGCTTCAAGGAATCAAAGGATCAATTTTGAGTGTCAGGCTCAAGTTTGCATGAGCTTCACAACACAACACTTGGTTTGAATTTTCTTTTTCTTTTTTTCATCTCTTCATCGGGCAATCCAATATTTTTTTCCCTTTTCTTTTTCAAATATAATACACATTCCTTTCCTCTTCTCCTCCTCCTCCTCCTCCTCTCTCTCTCTCTCTCTCTCTCTCTCTCTCTCTCTCTCTCTCTCTCTCTTTTTTTTTTTTAAGGACTCTAGAAAACGTGAACTGCAGGTGGGCATAAGGTTACATGGGATTATATTGGCTATACGGGTTATATCGGCTAATGGGCTGGTGTGGTTTTTCATATCACAAAATGAATGAGGAAACACGATTGACAGAGAAACGGAAGTGGTGCGACTGCTCTGTAGACGGCACTGGTATAGTGCTGGTGTTCGGTGCTAGTCTTCAATAAGAGCTAAGAACTTGCGGAAGGTGAAGAATGCTGATTTTCTGGTTTTAGTTTCCAAACGCCGATAGGATTCAAATCGGCTCTGATACTATCTAAATATAAGGAACAAAAGATAGAAGAAAAGAAAGAACAAATAGATTTTACGTGGTTCGGCAATTTTACATAAGTCTACGGATCAAAATATGTTTTATTCATTCATGATTCATTGATGCATTTACAACGAGTTGTACATGATTATATAGGGTTTGAAATTAGGCTAAGAGATCTCCTAAAATCAAAGCAATACGATTTGTTCACACCCATATTACAATCAACCACTCCAACAATGGAAAGGATTATAAAACATAAATACAATGAATATTTGACAATTATCTCAAATCTCAACAATCAGAATAGAGTTTCAGACAAAGATGCATAACGTTTTCTTAAGCAATTCGTGTATAACTCAAAAAAGGAATAAAACAGATTCCAATCGCACACTCTAAAGCTATCACCTCTTGCCGTATAGCTAGCTAAAATTTTCCTCGTGCAGACATAACCTCCACAATAACTATTACAATGAACAGAATAGAGTCACTAATGATGGGGCTCATACTAAATCTGCAATAAGCCTCTCCATCAGTCAGGTTGTCAAACGAGAAGTGCGGAGGCTATGGGTGGAAGATTTGGTTAAAACCAATCCTGTTAGTAGGTAAGTTAGAAGGATATGGAGCTATTAGCTAGTTGATCGTGCATAGAAGGCCATTATACGAGTTAGAGGGGCGATAATGAAGGGATGGGAAAAGATCAGTAGAGCAGTTATTTGGATGAGTGAACAATCAGCTCTTGCTGAAGGGAGCGAGACTGCACTCTTGAATATCCTGTCACATGTAACATTCTCAGATTTATTGATTTAATAAAGCCATTTACTGAGTTTTCACCAATTCTCGTCTATTCTACTGTGTCTCCCCCATTGAATCCTATGAAAATTAGGTTTTCTACAATCTGATGGTCAAATAGCACAACAAAATCGAACAAAAGTTCCACCGAGCTGTTAACATGTTAGTCAACACGAACTACCACAGTTATAGGTTGATATTACAGAACATGAACAAAATCACCAATAACACTTTGCAATTGCATCAGACGGACTGGACTTCATATTACCAAATTATCAAGCCTCCTTTAAAGCAAAAAAAAAAAAACTTTGTACTTTATCAGGTCAAGAAATTATTAGAGAAAGTATTTAATTTTCAGTTCAAATCATATACTTGGATGCCTAGTAGAATTTATTGCTGTCCAACTTTAAACAAAAGGAATGCAAGCAATTCGAATTAAGCTTTCTAGCTGTTATGATTACTTTACCATTTGCAATTCAGTAGCCTATTTTACTCGAATAATTCACACCAACAACATGAATTGATCGGTGATAACCATATCTCCTTATCTCAAGAAATTCTCAATTTTCAAATCAAGCTTTATGAAAACGGTGCAAAACCTGATTTCAAGAATCATTTCAAAGAACTTTCTTCGAAAGATGCATTTAAAGGAATTCATGTCAACACACAATTCCATCAAAATGTGGTATGATAAGATTTCTTATTTTTATAGTATAGAGCTAAATTATAAGATATTCCACTCTTTATGTTATCACAAATTTTAAATTTATAATGGTGAATCAATCAACAAAAAACTACAAGAATTGGACATGATTTCAAACCTATCCAAGTAACAAAACTAAAAGAGGAAAATTCTGTTCATACCTTGGCAATTTGCTTGGTGATCATGTGACGCCATCCATCCATTAAAGCGATGCCCATAAAATCCCCGAAATCAGCCCCATTTTCCTGAATTCCATGACGCAATCTTCCTCAAGCCAACTAAAAACACAATCAAAGGAAAAGATGTGAAAATTTTCAAAATATAAGAAAATGAAATCACGTCAAAATCATCAATAAAATCTAGAGACTGAGGAACAAATAGAGAGAGAAAAGAGTTACCATTGAGGCTGTTGGAGCTCCACTTGCCGTTCGAGGCCTGCTATTTTTTTTTTTTGTTTTGTTTTGTTTTTTTTTTTTTTTTTTTTTTTTTTTTTGTTTGTTTGTTTGTTTGTTTTTTTTTCTTCTCTCTAGTAGATGGGGAGAGAACGACAAAGGGAGGGAGAAGACGAGAGAGAACCCTCCTTCAAAACAGAAAATTATTTAACGGAAATTATTTAACGCTGTTTAATTTATTAATTTGAATTTATAATTTAAATTGAGATATAATTTTATATAATAATTTTTTATTATAATAAAACAATTAAATGTAATTATTTTTTAAAATTTTTTATTATAGTAAAATTTAAATTTTAAATTTGAATCGGTAAAATAAATAAGATTTTAGTACATCAGGTGTATCAAGTCACAATTTTTTGTTAGTTTCTAAAGTTAAAAACTATTAGAAAATATTACATTTAATTTTTTTATTACAATTAAAAACTTTAAAAAAATATTACATTTCAATTTGAATTAACTCAAATTTATAAAGTGAACGAATCCTGTGTTTAAGTGATATACTCCTTCAATAAAAAAAACTTACATGCATTTATTTTTCAATGTTAATTTTGCCGACTCATCTTTTCTGTTAATGTACTCCACTTTAATTGCTTGATCATAATTACTAAGATACTACACGTAAATCTACTACATTAATTAATTAAAAATAATCTCAACTTTAACACTTGCAATCTTATTTGAAATCTACTATATTATTATTATCTACGCTTCAAAAGACTAACCAATCTTATTTGAAATATATTAACAAAAATTTGAAAGATATTATTAAACACGTTAGTGAACGTTTTCTAAAGGAAAAGGTATCGAATTACATTAATATATATATATATATATTATAGTAAAAAAAAAAGTTTTCTAATAAAATAAATACGCACATACAATATATATAAGAGATACTATACTCCTAGATATTATAATCATGAAATATCTTATTTTCTCTTTAATATATACATTTGTTGGTATACTACGATTCGTCTCAGTACGATACTTCACATGACAATTTGTTTCAATTGTGATAAAGTGCACTAAAAGGGAGAAAATGACTAGATAAAATTAGCATTAAAAAATAGAGATTGTCTCCGATAGGCCGTCTTATTAGTAAGATCCGTTTTTTAACTATTAAATTTAATTAAAATTAAATAAGATTAAAAAATATACAAATTTAAAGACTGAAAATAGATATAAAAATAAAATTATTAATAATTCTATTTTTCCGATCGAAAAACTCTTTAAAAAATAATCTAAATATTAAACTTTTATTTATTAGATTTACCATATAAACATAATGATATGGTACACCCGGTTCAACTTCACTTTCCTCACCAACATTTCACTCAAATAGAAATCAGCTTCCACGTCGTAAACTTTCTGCTTCATTTCTTCATTTAGGGCCCGTTCAGTTCGCTGATTCGAGTTTTTAATTTGAGTTGAGATGTGATTTTATGTGAGAACTTTTTATTATAGCAAAAAAGTTAGATGTGACTATTTCTATGAGTTTTTTACTGTAGCAAAACTCGAATTTTAAACTCGAATTGGTGAAATGAACGGGGCATTAGTTTTTCCACCCCTTTCTTTGCTGGAGCATTTGGCCCCTCGAAGTGCCATGCACTTTTTGGGTGCATTTAGAGTTGATTTTTATTTATTTTTGAAAATATTTTTATATGTCTTTTGAGGTATGAAAATGAAAATGATCTGCAAATTGTATTTATTTACTAAATACATTAAAAACAAAAATAAAAATAAAAAAGTGAGAATAGTTCTTATAAAAAAAATTAAAAAACAATTGAAAGTTATTCTCTCTTTTTTATTTTTATTTTTTAGTACTTATCAATAATACTATAACATATTAATTAATTATTATAACTAAATATGATTTTATTTTTTTATTATACTTAAAATAATCTCTTAAAAAATTAAAAAAATATAATTTTATAATTAATTTAAAAATAATTCTTAAAATAATCTCATTTTTACTTTATTTTCCGATTCCCATTTTATTTGTCAGTAACACACTTTTATCTTCATTGCAGTAAGGGATTATGGTTGATTGTGCCTTACTGATTAGAAGTTAGGACTCATGAGTTTTCTAATTTCAACTTTTCTTATCAGTTCTTTCCTTAAGGACTATATGATTATAAGTAGTAATAATTATTTGTACATGTGCTTTAGTTCCCGCGCTCCCAGGAAAAAAAAAAAAAAAGGATATTAATCCGAGGATAAAACGATGGGAGGACGCAATGTTGGAGAGCAAAAACAAAACCCAGCGAAAAGGAGGAAGGTTTCTGAAAAATAAAATATAAAAAAAAAACCGTCATTGCGGCCATGGATAAATTACTTGTAAGTTTTCAAATTTATGTATTTGTCTTCTTCTTTTGTGCTTAATAGTCTCCCTATTGTTGAACATTTTTTTTTTTTTTTTTGGTCAGCAAGATTGAATCCGAGAGATTGAAGAATGAGGGCAAAAGGAAAATTTCGGTTGATTGCTAAAATTACGAGTTACAGTTGCTCTTTTTCAATTGTTAAGTGTGTAATTTTTCCATATTCGACTTTTTTCAAAAAAAAAAAAACAAAAAAAAGAAAATTTTTGGGAAATAGATTATTATGGAATTTTTTTTCCCGATTGAAATTTTATTATAATTGCATGGATAATTAATTGGGCATAATTCATTTTTCTTTGCATTGTTTTCCGATTTGAATTTCATTATAATTGACTGGATAAATGTTCCAGCATAATTTATTTTTCTTTGCAATGTTTTGCGATTTAACTTTCGTACTGTTTGCACGATTAAGTTTTTTGTAGTCCTCTCTTTGGTTAGTTCCGATTATGCTTTGTGTTTAGTGCAGCAGCAATTTAATTGCGTTTATCTTTTAGGATTTAATTTATTTAAAAACACTATTAAAGCATGGTTAATATATTATGAAAAATTTTGAATTAATTGATGCGTGGTCAGAGAAAGTCAACTGGGGAAAGCTTTGAAAAATTGAGTATTGAGGATAAAGCCAAATACGGAATGGAGAGAGGAGAAATGTTGGAACATAACAATAGCGAGGCGGCTACTTAATTTAATGTCTGTTTAGTTTGTTAATTTTAAATTTTTAATTTGAATTGATATGTGACTTTACGTGAGAGTTTTTTACTATAATAAAAAAGTTAAATATGATTGTTTTTAAGAATCTTTTACTGTAACAAAACTTGAATTAATAAAATGAACGAGACCTTATATAATGATGTTGTCAAAATCTTTTGAATCAATGGTGTCCACATTAACGCAGGAAAAGAGTGAAACGGTTATTGCGTTAGGATTCTGTACATTATTAGGACTTAAATGTGGTTGACTCAGGAGAGACCTTTGTGCTCAAATTTTTGAGGATGTGATAGGAATTAAAGACGGCAGGGAAGACATATCCCTTGCCGAGTTTGAAACAAAAGACGACGGAGAAGATGATCACAATTGTAACTGTCCTTCCATTGTCAGTACTATTGGTGGTAGTAGTGAGGGACCATCCATCTGATATTAGAAAGGTAATAGAATCGACTGACGATGTGGACTTGAAAATCGTCACTTGTTTATTCTCTATGCACTTAGAACCATTCCACTTCCAACAACAGTTTAGCATATTCAACCAGCTTATTTGAATTTGATTAAGGACGTGTTGAGAATCTGGACCATAAATTGGGCGCTTTCTCGTCGATGGTGTTAGCAAGTTCAAGCAGAATGCTGGCAAATACATTCGTGGTTGCGTTGTTTTTCTAGAGGTAAGTAAGACCAAATTTCAATTTTTTTTTTTACTATTGTAACATAACAGTGAGTAGTACTGTATATGTCACATGATTATTTCATTTTATGTTGTGTAGCTTTTTTACATAACTGGACCGAGATACGAGTCGCAATAACTTAAAACTATTTTCTCGATTCAGATGTTGAGGGATAATGAGATTAAAAAGGTGATGGATAATGAGGTTAAGAACGTGATGTCATGGATACGTAAAAATGGCAGCATTGGGAGTGAGCAGGTAATCTTATAGCAAACCTACATCCTAACTAATAGAAAGATGGTAACTTTGCAAATTTATTTTATAGAATCTTTAATGTTTTACAAATTTTTTAACTATCAAAGACGTTCTACACAGCCTTCCTTCAACAGGGGGCGGGGATTAATATTAACATAAAATGATTGAATACCTCAACTCTACTTAATAAATAGCAAAAGGGCATTAGTGGTAGAGGACGTAACTCAAATTTTTCTGAAAATTCAGAAACCACGCATAAAAATTCGACCCCAACCTAAAAGGTTCATTTAGAGGTTGAGAGTGCACTTTAAAAATTTTTGAGAAGCTGAATAAGTTCAATACTAGTTACTTAACCTCGACTCCAACCCTAAAAAGGTCGTAGAGAAGTTGAGAACGCACTTAACAAAAATTTCACTAACTTTGCGTGAACTTGAAAACATTGCGCTTTACATCAACTCTGTTGCACCATGGTTGAGATTTTTGACCATTTGTCTAAATAAAGCTGTCGAGAATTTTAGATGCCAGAAATCAAGCTTACCTATTGAGAAGTACTAGTTAAGGGAAAGATCCTTTGGATGAGGAGTTACCAAGCAGCTGTGTGATTGTGGTCGAGAAGTCCTAAAAAGGTCATAAAGATGTCTACGTAGAGAAGTCACCAAGTCCGAGATAAGGCCAAGATCAACCTAAAACCCGCCAAATCAGGAGAGGATAACTCTTATCTTATATTCAAATTTAAATAGAAGAACAGATATAGATGATCAATTGCAACCATGTATTTAAATTCAAATAATTAAATGTGCAAATAAAGCTAAGTAAATCCTTATCCAAAAGGGGATAAAGAAGCTTATCTCATGATGTGATCTAGAGATCATGTACAAGAGAACCTATAAATAAAGGTTAAACTCCTTATTTAGTTTCTATGCACAATTTTTTGCTCTAAGAGAGATTCTTTGTATTCTTTGAGTTTTAGTGCATACATAAGTGAACGTAGGCAACAATGTTCTGTTGAACCACTATAAACTTTGTCTTCTTTACTTCTTATGCATTTACTTTTTGCTTAATTCGTGTGGGTTGACGCATGAGTCGTCCATGGTGAAGCAAATTCTGAATTGACGAATTTTCATTATCAATAGAGTTCAACCCAGAATATGGGTCATTAAGCAGACGAGAGTATACTTGGAAAATTTTAAAACACTCAACAAACGCATACTTCACAGGTAAAACAACAAGTCACATTCATAACAAAATAGTGAAAGGAGATGTCTTGACCTTATGGTCATTATAAGAAATACAAACATTGTCTAGGCCTTATGGCCTTTACACCAAAAAATAAAAAAATAAAAAAAAACCCTATAAGACGGCTACTTATCAACATCGCCTCCTCTAGAAGTTTCCCCATTGCTCTTATCGCGGGAGCAGCGCCTACTCACATTCTTCATCACCCTCCTCATCAGAGTCCTCGTCAAGGAAGCCAAGGTCGACCTCGGGACGCTTCACCTTAACATTCATAATTTCCTTACTCACATTGTTGTATAGCCTTTAGAGCACGTTTGGTATGAGGGATGGATGGGGGAGGGAGAGGGGTGGAGAAAGAGTCCCAATCTATTGCTTGGTTGGAGGGAGAGGAGAGGTGGAGGGATGTGGTCTCCCTCATAGTCCACCAAATTGGATCCTTCCATCAATAGAAAGATTCAAGCAATTCATCATTTTTTGAGCTTTAAAAGACTATTTTACTCCTTAAATAAATTATTAACAAATAGTTTAAATGGACAATTTAATAATTTCATAAATAATATCAAATGCCATGAAGGTTTACAATAATACTCTCTATCCTTCGTACTCTCCTTCCCTCTAACTGAACAGAGCTTTAGACGATCACTTGTTCAGAGAATCATCTATATTACAAATTTTTACTCCACCAACAAAAGAAAATACGTCAACTATGAGTCATGGGAGAGACACATTTTTGGTCTTTTGTTTGTAAGTTGAAGTAATAAAACAGTTGCAGAAGAAGAATACAAATGTGAAGCTTCGCAGCCTTGCCATTACTTGTGTTATAATAATATAACAGATAGCAGTAGTACGGCTATTGTACGGACCAATATGGGTTGTAGTGCCTTTTAAGGTTTGCACTTCCTTCCTTGTTCCTAAACTCTACGTTGCTTCTCGGAACTTTCCTGGAAGTATCCTTTTTTACTTGAGTTTTTAATTTGCCTCAACGTTTCACTTCTAGTTTAAGAAATAAGCTTAAAATTAGACTATTAAGATATATTTCATAGGAGAGACACAAATTAGTAGGGCCTAATTAGTCGTTGGTTAAACATGTATCTTAAGTGGACCCCACTAATCTAATGGCTAATTTAGTGCTTGTATCGAGGAGGGATGGCTCTATAGGGCTTATTCTCATATATTCTTATTTTCAAATTATGTTATAAGATCTCACAATTTCCACGAAAAAGTGGTAAATTAAAATGTTCTCATGAGCAGTTTTTTGTAACACTTCCCAGCTTCCAGGAAATTTCACTTGTGCGAGCGATCATAAGATGATATATCTTGTGAAGACAAACAAACTTATGCTTGTATGCTGTTCCATTCACTCTTTGTACTTTTTCAAGCATCAAGTGAATAATTTATTCCATGTGACAATTCGGAAGCATGTAATTCCATTTTCTGAAAAATATTAATAGTAGCTAATTTCCACCTTGATATTTGATTTTGATGTACCATAATTTTCTTATTAAATTTTAGCACTTGTTCCCTGTGAATTTTTGCAGTTCGACACTTTTGTATCTGAATTTAAAAAAGAGTAGCAATTAACTTCAATCTTTGACGATGAATAAATTTTAGGATATTATAGGAGTAACACGGGGATTGAATTGTCAAAAAGTTAAAAGATGACTGTAAAATTACGCGAAGTTTGGGCACGAGTGCTACAAAATTATACGAGAGTGCAAAATTGTGAAATTTAGAGAAAAAGTAGGAGTTGGACTTGGGGGAAGATGTTTGTACGTACAACAAGTGGGGAAAATTTTTCAAATCCAACGGTAAGATCAAAAGAAAGACCCAAAAGTTACAGGCAAAAGAAGTACGGCTTATAACTACTGATTTTGTCTCTTGCTTATCTTTCACTTCCATGAAAGCCATTTCGTATAGCACAAAAGAAGCTAAACTAGAATCTGGGGCCCAATTTATTTTTAATATTTGTTTAAATTTTCATGAACTTAAAATCACTGGACCCCAAAATTATATATGCAGGAGTTGTGAGAGAGTATTTATATAAATTTCTAAAAGAAGGCAGAGGTACTCAAGTATCACACCTCATTTCTGCATGGTAACTCCAATTTGTGAGTTCCTATTGGAGTTTTAGAATAGAAATTAGGAACTCCAATAGAAGATACACACACACACACACACAAAAAAAGGAAGAGGAACAAGTATCAACAGGAGAAGAATATATAAAGAAAGAGGTTCGCTAACAAGTCATATACAACCTCTTAAGTGTATTGTTTTCTATATACTACTTAAATGGCTGGAGCTGAGGTGAAACGGAAGAAGGCGTTTTCGGTATCTGCGGCACTACTATGGACGGTTTTTTGCTTGCTGATCATGAATGAAGTTGTCTCTGGGGAGAGAATTTTGAAAGATAAATTAAACCCAGAAAATTTTGTTGATGTGGAAGAGAAGCAACAAGGAGTTTTAATGAGAGTAACTCATTTTCTGTGGCAGAGTGGAAAGTCGTCTTACCAACATGTTTGGCCTGTGAGTATAATTAATATAATACCATTTAAACTGAATGGCTTCTTTTTTTTTATTTTTTTTATTTTTTTTAAGCATTTCTTTTCCCCTTTCTGTTGATGATGCATCTCATTTCACCAGAACAAAACAAAGCAAATACTGCCTAAATGCAAAGGGTATATCCCATATTTTTTCTGGTTTCTTTTTCATGTAGTAATTTGGTGTGTTTTATGATTATGACATGATTTTATATTTGTTGAGCAGGAGATGGAATTTGGTTGGAAAATTGTGGTGGGATCGATAGTTGGATTCTTCGGTGCGGCTTTGGGAAGTGTTGGTGGTGTTGGAGGTGGTGGAATTTTTGTTCCAATGCTTACTTTGATTGTTGGTTTCGACCCCAAGTCTTCTACTGCCATTTCTAAGTGTAAGTACTTATTTACCTTTGTCTTCTTATACATATTCAGTTCAGAAAATAGAACAAATAAGTGCTCCATATCCCTTGGTTTGGGTAGGAATATTCCGTGCCGGTTGTGTGTGTTTCTGAGTGTCAAGTCCAATTAAAATAAAAGAGTATGCAAAAGTGACGGATCATGACAGCAGTTGAGGGTCCAAAATATTCACCTATTCCTACCAAAAATTATGTTATATGAAACTATTTGATCCAAGTATGTTTGTTGCATTTATTCTTTTAATTCTTCAGGGAAAGAAAAAAGATCATAAAAGGAAAGTTCATTTAGAACAACATTTCCAAATATAGGCTATAGTATGCAACAGAATAATCTTCGCCTGGCTTAGCTTGATCTCGTGTATACTGTTAAAAATTCACTGATTTTACACCAACTAAAATTACCTTGAAATTTGCCCTGTTATCAGTTTTTGTTTCCTTTTCACTTTATGAAGTGCATAAACAGTAATGAATTCTGGTTTTCAGGCATGATTATGGGCGCTGCAGGGTCAACTGTGTACTACAATTTGAGACTTAGACATCCCACACTGGACATGCCCATTATAGATTATGATCTTGCATTGCTCTTTCAGCCCATGCTAATGCTAGGAATCAGCATTGGAGTTGCTTTCAACGTGATGTTCGCGGATTGGATGGTCACGGTTCTGCTTATCATTCTCTTCTTAGGTAATAACACCAAGGTCAATCATCAACACAAAAACCAGGACTCTTCTATGTCATAAATGTTCTATTAATAAAGAGTTAATATGAACTCCATGGAAAATAAGAGAAAAATCAACAAGTTTTTGTGATGTTTCAAAAGCAACAATGAGGATTCTTTCATTTGTTTATTTTGAAGAGTTAATCTCATTTTTAGTACCCAAACTATAGGCCAAATTCTGTTTTTGTCCATGATGTTTGACACGCCCAAGAACGCGTCCTCGCTCTATCAAATTGTCATTAGTTATCCTATCCTATTTTAATTCAAATTGTCCCAGCTCTATCAAATTGGTCGACTAAGGAGTTTATTTTAAATAACCATTTCCAATTAAAAGCTCAACTTTACCTAATCTGGTTGATAGCTTTCTTTAAGCATCATACATTCTAATTTAGTGGCAATATTGGTAACTATTGGTGGCAGGTACATCTGCAAAAGCTTTATTGAAAGGTATAGATACATGGAAAAAAGAGACAATGATGAAGACGGTAACATTTTCACATACTAATTCCTTGCTTCCTTTAGAATGATTTCCTGCTTTTGTTTGCCAAATTTTTGATGAGGCGTTTCGGATTTTGCTGTGTTTCAGGACGCACAGAAGGAGCAGGAAGAAGAATCAGAGTCCAAACCAGGCGGTGAGTCAAAATCACACATCGAAGAATGTCACACTGAAGAACATTTAAAAAAAAAAAAAAAATCTAAGACAAAAAAAAGAATGATAAGATAGTTCCACAAAGAAAATCTCTTCACTCCTGCACATTTTATTTATGAGAAACCAGTTTATAAGTAGCTAAAAGACTATACTGCTTTAACTGAGAAGAATGTTGACACTAACCTCCTGAAGTACAGAGGGATCTAGCGCAGACTACAAACCTTTACCAAGTGGTCCAGCTGCTTCACATGATGAGGAGGTGAGTCCCAAAAGAATGTCACGTCTTCTCTACAAAGGTTAAGCGCATGTTCTTTTGCCCAAAAAACTCAAAAAAAGACAACTCAAGTTTTAACTTTATTCAAATTCACGTTTTTTTTAAGTTTCAACTTTATTCAATTTTACTTAACTTTATTTAAGTTCTAATTTCAACTCAAGTTATAACTCAAATTCAACTCAAAAACTACACTCAAGTTACACTCCAAAAAAACAACCCCTAATTTTTTTGAGAATTTCTACTGTAGTTCATCCTACCAATACTCATAGTTTTTAAAAGTTGAATATGGTTAAAATCATATCAGATTAAAAATATATATATATAAAATAGATAAATTTTAATGCAAATTTAATGGTTGAAAAATAAAGACTACCCATAATCTATTTTTTAAAGGACTACAGGAGAAAGTTCCTAATTTTTTTTATAGCATAATTAAAAAAAAAAGTACATCAATAGGAGTGTTTTTTATTATTTCTTTTTTTTTTTTTCACTGCTAAGTGAGTAATTATCACAAATAACTATGGTTGTTGTCATCAATCAATTATGTGCATACTATGTGACTTGTGGTAATTACTAATCAGTAGAATGATTTGACGTGGCAATAACAAGAACAGTGTTATTTATGAAATATATATATATATTTTTTTTTATAATTGCTACATAAAAAAATTTACCCTCTTCTGTAATCATATTAAAATGTTCTTTAAGGAACAGTTGATTACTTTATTGTTTTTTTGTTGCCTTTTGCATCCATCTTGAATTCACCACTGCCTCTATCCAGGTTCCTATACTGCAAAACATATACTGGAAAGAGTTATCAATGCTTCTGTATGTCTGGGTGGCTTTCCTTTTTGTTCAGATTGTTAAGGTAACTCATATATTTCTTTCTTTAGTATCATATAAAAGGGGGAAAAAAGCTTCAAATCTCAGGATTCACCAGCTTGCATAAAAAAAAAAAAAAAAAACTATGAAATTCCTTCTTATAAATGAATGTAAAACCACGAAACTAAGGACTCGTGTCTGTCATTCATATGCTACCTTTTTTTGGCTTGATATTTATTATAAAGTCATCTTCTGTCTACTGATTCGGTGAATGTGTATTCATATGCAGACTTATTCTGAAACTTGCTCCATCAAGTTCTGGATCCTAAACTCCTTGCAGGCAAGATTTACACACCAAAATCAACATCTACCAGGATCCTAGGAGGAAAAACATCTATACATAATAGACTAAAAAAACAAATATGGTTTTCAAAATTAAATCCCATCGTAGGATTGCCTTTTTCCAGCTCCAAAAGTGCTTATCAGATAATTTCAATGTTTGGTAAACCTGCTTTTGGATAGATGATTTAATAATCTGTTATACTAGAAAGCAACTTTTGAACAGTGTTTGATAAACATAATAAAAGTAAGCAACACAAAATCCAGCCACTTTTTACATCAGTTTTGAGAAACAAAAATCTAGCTATTAGCTTCAACTGTTGGCAGAAACGGAATCAGAAAGTATATTCTAAGTAACAAACTTACCCTTATAATATATATTGAGCAGGTTAAAAAGGTGTAAATAACACTCCACTGTGAGTGAAAATCATGAATTTTGTGATATATGTCTTGTCATATAATCAAGATAAAGTTGTTACGTAAATTGAAAAGTTTCCATGCTTTTAGAACAATTTTATATCTTTGTGTAGGTACCAATTGCAGTATCAGTTACACTTTTTGAAGCCATATGCTTATACAGAGGCACCAGGGTGATTGCATCAAAGGGAAAAGAAATCACAAACTGGAAGTTGCATCAGATTTTTCTTTACTGCTCCTGTGGAATAGTAGCTGGTATGGTGGGTGGATTGCTCGGCTTAGGAGGTGGCTTCATCTTGGGACCCCTTTTCCTTGAACTTGGAATTCCCCCACAGGTTTGTCACCTTGGTTGGGTGGTAACATTTTGAGCTCTGTGAACCATATATTACAATTTTCAAACTGTGTTTTATTTAAAAAATTTGAATACTGAAGTAAAGGAGACCGAGATTCGCGTCTTCCTGATTCAAGGCATATAACCTGACTTTAAACTTAGAATCTGTGTGATTGAACTTCAGAATTCAAAATTCTCATGGAAGAAACAAAATGTGAAGTAAGCTTTAAAATGAAGGTCTGAATTGTTTTGCAGGTAGCAAGTGCTACATCAACCTTTGCAATGGTTTTCTCATCTTCCATGTCAGTTGTACAATATTACCTTCTCAAACGTTTTCCAGTCCCATATGGTAAGCAGCAATTTACCAAAAAAGAAAAAAGAAAACTATAACCTGTGATTGCTTAATCTAAGCCAAATTTCAGTACTTCAGCTCAACCTAATGGTCTCAATTAGTTCAATCTTTTGCTGCAGCTTCTTATTTTGTATTAGTTGCAACAATTGCTGCTTTCACTGGCCAGCATGTAGTGAGAAAGATAATCGCAGTTGTCGGAAGGGCGTCTATAATCATCTTCATCCTCGCATTGACAATCTTTGTCAGTGCAATCAGCTTAGGTAAAAAGTTTTCACTCATAGCAATGTGCTCCAGTTTCTAATTTCTCTCGTTCTCTCTCTCTCTCTCAGACAAGCAATGTGCTCTAGTTTCTAATTTCTCTCATTCTCTCTCTATCACACATCTAACTAGAAAAGTACTATTTATCACCATCTGTGATGCAATCACCATATATATTAATAGAGTGAAACCCAGTTATATATTTTACTTTTTTTCATGTGACAGTTCTTTTTACAGACACTTGCAGTGCGTGCTACGTTGCCGGTGCTCATTTAACTAGATGGTTCTTAAGCTCTTTTGTTGCTTATTATGTTTCAGGTGGGGTTGGCATAGCTAATATGGTTGAAAAGATGGAGAACCAAGAATATATGGGATTTGAGAATTTCTGTCACCTGTCTTGAGCATGTCACAAAGTTATGTAGTTATATAGCTGGGGAAGTTCTCTCACGTACCTTTCTTTATCTTGAAAATCTCCTAGCTAGTGCATGAAATTCCATTTATATTCAAGTTGTATTTGTACCAGCATCTCCTAAAAATTGGTCTCCATAATTTTCTTATGCACATCATAAACCATGTTATTTCTTTATGAAAATTTTTCAATGATCCAAGAAACATTGTAAAAGAAACCGTTTGTTGGCATAATACAATAAGATTTTCGATGTTTCACATTTTAATATTCTATATGATTTTTTTTTTGGTTATTTGCGTTTCCTCAACTTGAAGCCAGGACTCAATACATAAAAAGCAACTCACACACCCGCCCTAAATACCAATCGAGTGTATATTATATCATTTAGTACTGTCTTTATAGTGGCAAAAACAAACTGAAGATCACAAATTTGAGAGACCATGAGACCATAAAACAGTTCTCAACAGTACTATGCCATTTCTGGTATCAGACACGTGCAATTTTTACGTTAGATTCACATTTAGGCTCTATTTTGCTTGATAATCTTTTGCACAAGGATAGGGGTATGAAAACGAATAATTTCCTTGTTCATTTGATTTTGCATATAATTTCTCTATATGACTGGCCAGAAGATATAAATAAATAGGGTGTCTTCCGTACGGTACCTTAATTTTATCGGATCTAATCCGGCATGTGAACTAAACGTTTGGTGAAAAATAGGACAGTTGAGATCAAAGGAAAGGTAACCTGAAAGATAAGTCTTTCAAATCCACATTCTCTCGAGCTTTTCAATAAAAAAGATGGAAAAAAGATAGGCTAAAAAACTGAAGAAATCACTTAAAACGTTTCGCATATAATGTTACACACAAGGTATTATTAATGAACAAGTTCTTAAAATCGATGTTACTAGTCACCCTACCGCCCAAGGTCTACAGAAAAACTGAAGAGAACATTAGAGAAAAACAAGATCCTCACTCTAACCATATCATATGGTTCTGAACAAAATGGAGCTCCTTCCATTTGATTCCCTATAATTCTGAGATCCACCTGGAAACACATGAAGAATCTACCAGAAGAACCGTTGTCGTATATTAACTGAAACTCCATTTTAGTCTCAGCGAATTACACGAAAGTCGAAAAGGAAAAAGAAACCTTCATAGTTGTTCTTTGTGCTATCTGGGAAATTAGATACAGGGAATTGGAGGAAAATGAACCCAGGAGCAAAGATTTTTTTAAGCCTTTCTGTGTTGGGATCCTCAATAACGCAATATCCACATCGCTACTATGGAGCTCATACGGGGAGGGCACAATCATAATTAGAAAGTGGTTGTTTCAGTTAGTGTATTGTATTGGTTTGTTTTTGGTAACCAAATTAGTTACCATATGTAATCTTTAAATCATGTAAATGTAAGTTGAAGGCCATGTATGTGTAACCTGAATTCAAAGTGTGCCTGCTTTTATTTAAGACTCGTTTGTTTCATGCGTTTAAACTCATGATTTTAATTCTGCTACAGTGTTGTTCTCTCATAAAAAATTTAAATTTTAAATACTAAAATTAAGAATCACTGGTTTAAATGTATGAACTAAATAAGCCCTTAAAGGAATCCATACACTCTAGGGAAGAAACTTGAAGTGGAATTTTGAAAATAAAAAATGCTAGATAACATAAAGGTTAGGCGTGACCACTGTCGAATTTGATTAAAATCATCATTGATTATTATTACTACAAAAAAACTACCTGTTCTCCAAAATCAAATTAGGATCCAAATGTTTCACACATTTTGTGCATTAGAGTTACATTTATTCTTTTTAGAAATTACACTCTTGATATGCATTATCATCATGTTGCTCTAACTTCCATATACATAAAACTTTAATGGCTTCATTCTTTTTTTTTACTGACCAATAAACACCGATTGGATTCTCATTCTGTTTGGAATGAGAACCCATTCTCATTTACTTTTCTTAGCACCAATACAGTAGAAGTCATTCCACGAAAGGAATGTTGGGAAACTTAAATTAAGTTGCCTTCTCTTTAAGAGAGAGAACCCTTTTTGACTGAGCCAGTGTGAATTTTTAATTGTGCCAGAGGAACCCCTTCTTTTCTGAGTTGTAGTAAAAGCTGCTTCCCAATGTTTATGAATGCATCATCAGTAATCTGCATTCAGGAAGATGAAAATAGACATTAAAAATCCACATCAGTAGTCTATCTTTGTCCCAACCAATTTTCTATTTGTATATATCCTTGCCAAATTGTTTTGCAGTATCTCATAAATATGGTTTACATAGATGGACCATAACAGTAGGCATGATAGATAGGCAGAAGGAATCAACAAATTCTGAATGTGAATTTTAACTACTTTAACAATATCTGAGGTAGATATATTGATTACCTTAAATTTTCTCCATCTCTTTTCATCTTAAATTTTCTCTGTCTCTTTTCATTTCAAAATCTTTAGGCAAAACTTGGCTTACAGATCCTCATCCACAAGTATGGCATGAAACTATGAGTTTATACAATATAGATGTAGAAGAAAGAAAGAAAAACCTTTGAAAAAGAAATCATTATGAAAGAGTGATAATTTAACATATTGTGAGTAGGCCAAAGAAAACTAGCCCCTTTGTAGCAAATAAATATTGCAAATTGTAACCAAGTTTCCTTTGTAACTTATCTTTGTCTGTGATAGGTTCTAGGGTTTCTTTTACAAACAAGAAAGGAGAAGAAAATAGAATTGAATCAAGAATCAAGAATTCTTATTAAACTGTAGGACAATGTACACAATAGCAGTTCTTTGAGGGACTGCAATTCCTCCACCCAGCTAGTTTATTGGCCAAGCTTCTCTCTAACTCACTTGTTCGATCCTTCCCTTGTATCCCCTCTGCCTCCTATTAATTCCCCTCGGCAACCCCCTTATTCTGTTGTAACTAACCCCCCTCGTAACCAACTCACTCATTTGTTGTCAGTCCTCTATTAACCGCCCCTACCCTTACACCCATTTCCCTCTCCTAACGAACACTTAAACTATTGTTGGATGACATCAAACAACTCCCATGAAGCCTCAAATTTAGGAAGATCCTTCCACTTGATCAACACCTCTAGTTGGCCGGTGGTTGGAGAAAAACGAGTATCCACGAGGTGCTGGCTCGACATGTAACCCGAAATCCTCAGACAAAAGATAAGGAAGCTCCTGTGAAGTAGAGGACACTCCAATCGCTTGCTTGAGTTGTGACACATGAAAAACTGGATGAATCCTGGCAGGATCTGGCAACTATAAACGATATGCCACCAGCCCTACTTGAGCCAAGATCTTATATGGCCCATAAAACCTAGGAGATAATTTCTCGTTGACAACCCTGGCCAACGAACGATGACAATAAGGCCACAGTTTCAAAAAGACCAAGTCTCCCACCTGAAAATTGACGTCCCTCCATTTGAGATCGGCCCTCATTTTCATCCGATGCTGAGCCTGTAGCAAATGCATATTCAATTCTTCCAAAAGAGCGTCGCAGAACTGAAGTTGTTGTTCCAACAAGGAATTGGCGGCTGATCCACTTTCAAATCGAAGCAACTTAGGAGGGTCATGTCCGTAAAGGGCTTAGAAAGGAGTCATTCCCGCCGCGACATGGTAGCTAGTATTGTACCAATATTCTGCCCAAGGAATATGGGAAAACTATTAAGCAAGTTGAGTCGACATGAAGCAATGAAGGTAAGCCTCTAGACATCGATTTACCACCTCGGACTGGCCATCTGTTTGAGGGTGATAGGCGGTACTTCGGTGTAAAGAGGTGCCTTGCAACTTGAGGAGCTCAGTCCAAAAATGGCTAAGGAAGATTTTGTCCCTATCCAAAATAATGGTGCGAGGAAAACCATGGAGGCAGACAACCTCCTTCACAAATAAGGCAGCCACGGATTTGGTAGTAAATGGGTGGCGCAAACCTAGAAAGTGAGCGTACTTACTTAAACGATCCACCACCACCAATATAGTGTCATGGCCTCCTGATTTGGGCAAGCCCTCCATGAAGTCCATCGTTATGTCATCCTAAACTTGAGCCAGAAGAGGAAGTGGTTGGAGCACCCTGGTTGGAGAGAGAGTGGAAGCCTTATGTTGCTGACAAATGAGGTAGGCAGCCACGTACGAGATTACATCCTGTCTTATACCTCCCAAAAAATTCTGAAGCCAGCCATTTATAAGTTTTTAAAACCCCTGAATGGCCCCCAACCTTGCTGCTGTGGAACTCCTTCAATAATACCGGAATGATGGGAGATTTTTATGGAATCACCACCCGATTCTTATAGAGCAACAACTCATTCACTAGTGTATATCCCTTCACGGCCTGTGGATCCTCCAATAGCTGAGCCTTGATTTCAGTCAACTTCGGGTCCAGTAGCACCTGTTGGCGGATTGTGTCCCAATCAAAGACGACTGTGGAACTCAGGCGCATGAGTTCTAAATCTGCTGGTTTCTGAGACAGGGTATCAGCCAAACCAGGTTTATATTGTATGTCAAAATCATACCCCAATAGCTTGCACAACCAATGTTGATGCTCCTAACTTACCAATCGCTGGTCTAGTAACAACTTTAGATTTTTCTGGTTAGTCCGCACAATAAAATGTCTTCCAAGCAGATAGTGATGCCATTTTTGGATAGCGAGAACTAATGGCATCAACTCCCGTTGATACACCAACTTTGCTCGAGCCCTAGCTGACCAAACCTGACTAAAATAGGGAATCGGCCGCTGTTGCTGCATTAAGACCGACCCAATCCCAAAACCAAAGGCATTGGATTCCAATACAAATGGCAGAGAGAAATCTGGTAAATAGAGTACCGGTACTGTTGTCATGGTTGTTTTCAAGCTTTGGAAAGCTTCCTCTGCCATCGGATTCCAATTGAAACTATCATTCTTCAATTGTTGGGTTAACGGCCAGGCTATATGTCTATATCCCGCCACAAACCGCCTATAATACCCCGTGAGACCTAAGAACCCTCGCAACTCCTTGATAGAACGAGGAGTTGGCCAATCCAACATTGCCGAAATCTTGGTAAGGTCTACCGACACCTCTTCACCTGAAATAATATGGCCAAGATATTATAATTGATTTTGAGCAAACGTACACTTCTTTTGGTTCACATATAGCTGCTGCTCTACTAAAGTAGCCAACACCAAATTCAAGTGTGTCAAATGTTCCTCAAAAGAGGCGCTATAGATCAAAATATCATAAAAAAGACCAACACAAATTTCCTCAAGAATGGTTTTAATACCTCATTCATCAACGATTGAAAAGTGACAGCGACATTGGTGAGGCCAAATGACATTACTAGAATTCATAGTGGTCCTCATGGGTACAAAATGCCATCTTCAGAACATCCTCGTCATCCATCCTAATTTGGTGATAACCGGCCTTTAAATCCAACTTAGTGACAATGGTTGCCCCGTCCAATTCATCCAAAAGCTCCTCAATTACCGGTATGGGAAATTTGTCCGGTACCGTCGCCTTGTTGAGCGCTCGGTAGTCGACACAAAAATGCCAACTCCCATCTTTCTTTTTGACTAGGAGCACGAGACTAGAGAAAGGGCTTGTACTTGGTTGAACTATGCCTGCTGCGAGCATCTGTTTTACCAACTTCTCTATCTCATTCTTTTGGAAATGGGGATACTTATACGGACGAACGCTAATCGGTCCTGCCCCTCCCTGAAGTATGATACGGTGGTCGTGCGCACGACGAGGAGGTAATCCCACCGGCATATGTAAGACCTTAGAGTGTCGCTGCAACAAGTGCTGCACCAGTTCTAAAAGTGAATTTTCAGTGTCGGAATCAACCCGTAAGGTGCTCAACTCCACGCAGACTCCTTGTCCCTCTTGTCTCAAGGTGCAGAACGTTGCCTTAAGAGAGACCATGGCCCTAGAAAGGCTCATATCCCTTTTCAAAATCATGCCCTCTCCCCTACCTTAAATTTCATAACTTGGGATTTCTAATTAACATGCATTCCTCCTAAAGTTTCCAGCCATTGTATGCCTAAAATCACATCTACTCCCCCTAGTTCCAGGGGCAGAAAATTTTCAACTATGGTTAAACTCAGTAAAGTCAAAACTACTTCCCTACACAGCCCTTTTCCCCGAACCGATTCCCCTGTTCCCACTTGTACACCAAATCCAATAGTTGGAACAACAGGAATAGCTAACTTTTTCACCATATCTAATGAAATGAAATTATGTGACGCGCCTGAATCAATCAAAACTATTACCTCACGTTGAGTGATGGTACCGTAAAGTTTCATGGTTTTTAGAGTAGACAATCCCACTACCTAATTCAAGGAGAGTTCTATAACTTCCTGTTGCACGTCCTCCAAGATTTCCCTCGGATGTGCTTGATCTATCTCTTCCCAATCAGCTTCTTCCTCATCACTAACCAACACGACCCGTAATTCTTTCTTCTTGCATCGATGTCCCATGGTGAACTTCTCATCACAGCGAAAACACAAGCCTTTCTCTCTTTTTTCTTGCCATTCAGAATCTGACAATTTCCGGAAGGGAAAATCCTTCTTTTGAGGCATAGTTTGAGGCACAGTCTTTTCTGTCACCATTGGAAAATGAATCACTCCATTGGCTTTTGAGGACAGAGAGGAAAACTCTCCTCATCTCCCCTGGTTGTGGAACCCGTGACCATTTCAGCCCAGACACCTCCTTCTGTAACAAATCATTCTTCTCATCTATCCGCTGTGCAGTTTCCATAATTTCCCCTAACCCCGAAGGCTTCAACAACCTTAGTTCAGCCCTAACTTCAGCTCTGAGTCCATTGATGAAAATTCCTTCCAATATCTCCTCTGACACGTCCCTAAGTGGAGCTGCTATGATTTCGAACCTTCAACGGTAATCAACCACCATACCATCTTGCCTAATCGCTATAAATTTTTTCATATAAACTTCCTTCTTGTGACGAACGGAATCGCTGCAGCAGTGCCATCTTAAACTCCATCCAATTAAAGAAAGGCCTTCTCCCATTCTGCCATTGAAACCACGACATAGCCTCACTATCCAAGGCTATCCCTACTGTAATCAGTTTCTCTCTTTCTGAACAACGATTAATTGTAAAAAATTGCTCCATCCTAAACACTCAGCCATCTGGATCGTCTCCATTGAAAACCGGGCATTCAATGTGCCACTGGCGGTTGGTCACCCATTCCTTATCCTCGATGTCTTCTTCCCGTACTCCCAAGTTCCTTCTAACTTCTCTATTTCCCCCTTCCCCGTGCGGGAAACCAGCCTTAGCAAATTCTCGTCGATGTTCCTCTCTCGTTCCCACTTGCCATGACTCTCCACTGTTCCTGTGGCCACTGTTCTAGCCACCCAATCCTCTGCCGTTCCTTCGACATCCCTCCTCTACCGTCATGCCCCACCAATCGCCTCTGTACCTATAGGTTTCCCCTCTCTGATTCCTCACCGGTACTTCCCGTCTACCATCGTACCTTAAGATCTCCTCCCTTGCGACCTCCCGGCCTAGGTCTCGTGGAACCCTTCGATCCACCGTGCCGTGCGATTCGCCTCATGTGTACCTAGCGTGACTTCGGCTCGAATCTCTTCCATTACTCCGGAGTTACTCAGCGCTGCTCCGCCGTCCACTGCCTTCGCGATTGTCTTCGCCTTCTCCGGCGCCGGAGCCGCTGATGAAGAATTTTTTACGTATTCCTCCTAGATACGACAAAGATCGGCCAGGCTTTGAATCATCTCGGTCTTAACCTCACCTACCTCTTTCTTCATGGCTTCACACATCTCCTTGATTTCCCTCTCGACAGTGTCGAATCTCTCTTCCGTCTTCCTGGTCACCATATCCTCCCCAAAATCATGCTATGACACCAAAATGATAGGTTATAGGGTTTCTTTCACAAACAAGAAAGAAAAAGAAAACATAATTGAATCAAGAATTAAGAATTCTTATTAAACTGTAGGACAATGTACACAATAGCAGTTCCTTGAGGGATTGCAATTCCTCCACCCAGCTGGCTTATTGGCCAAGCTTCTCTCTAACTCACTTGTTCAATCCTTCCCTCGTACCCCCTCTGCCTCCTATTTATTCCCCTCGGCAACCCCCTTATTATGTTGTAACTAACCCCTCTCTTAACTGACTCACTCATTTGTTGCCAATCCTCTATTAACCCCACCTTACCCTTACACTCGTTTCTCTCTCCTAACGAACACCTGTCTCACCAAGGGCCTGGTCCTATCAGTCTACATTACTTACTTTTTTTTCGCTGAAAGGACACCTCATCGAATGAAAACACAAGCCCACAGAGAGGAAACGAGGCTAAATAAAGTAGGATGAACACAAAGCCAACCACATCCTAAGTTCAAACAATTACTGCATTTAGACCAGGGGTGGCAATTCGTGTTAACAGGTCGTGTTCATGTCGTGTTGAACCCATCAGTTGACACGAATAGGTCTGACATGAACACGACCCGTTTATTAATCGTGTCAAAATTCTAAACCCAAACACGACCTATTTATTAGCGGGTTGACACGACACGACACGATTAACCCGTTTATTAAACAGGTAGTAAACGTGTCGTGTCAACCTGTTAATTACCTGTCAACACGTTTACGAAACAAGTCGTAAACGGGTCGTGTCAACCCGTTAATTACCTGTCAACACGTTTATGACCTGATTACTGTCAACACGTTTGAACCTATTTCATAACCTATTTCAGAACCTATTTCTGAATATGTTTCTCAACCTGTTTAACATAATGTAGAGACATTACATAATTTAAGTTCAAAATTAAAACAAGCACATTAGAGTCTCTAACAAATTAAAAAACAAACACATAAAAGTCTCACAATTTAGAAAACAAACATACATGATTAATAATTAAATATTTAAATAAGTTGCTACATTGGGGGGACTCCAAGTGCATCATTACGTTCAGGAGAAGTTGATCCCTATGAGAAAGGCTCCTCTTCTTTCAATGAAAAGTTGAAGATATCTTGTGTAAGATCTTCCACCTCTTCATTGAAATCTACACAAAAACAAATATATATAGATACAAGTTAGTTCAAAATCAATATAGAAAATATACATAATTTAAGTAAGTTTGAAACTACCTTTGTCTCCATATAACCAATCTCTGGTACAAACAAGTGCTTCAACTGTCTTTCGTTTAAGTGAGCTACGAAATGAATCAAGAACTCTACCACCAACAATAAATGTAGCTTCAGAAGCAACTGTAGAAACATGGACAACCAATATATCACAAGCCATAGAAGCTAGTGCTGGATATCGAAATTGGTTTGATTTCCAGAAGGAAAGGATATCAAGATCCGCGATCCTAGCCACTCTTGGCTCATCCAAATAAAGGTCAAGCTCTGATTTCTGTGATTCGGTAGTAGAGTCAACTGAAGACATCTCATCAAATTCTTACAAAATGAGAAAGAGATAGTATAAGAATACACAATCAGACATAAGCATACAACATCCGCATTACTAATAAATAGAGAAATTACCTTGAATATAGTATCCACATCATCATTTCCTTCTTTTTCCATCATACAAGTTTCAAAAGCATTGGTCTTTTGGCTAGTTGAAGCCTTTTTTTTTTTTTGTTGTACTCTTCAAAAATAGAGTACAACGTACTCCTCATTGAGATGCATTCAACACAATCATCTCCATAAAGCTTTTTGTAACTAAACTCAACAAGCCTAAGCTTAAAACAAGGATCTAGAACACATGCTATAGCCAAGGTAAGATGGAATTGAGACCAATACTTTTGAAACTTGTCCCATATTGCTGTTGCCATATACTTTAAGTTCTCATCATCACCTTCTAAATATTGTTTCAACATGAAGCAACAATGCCAAATGGAAGGGAAGTACAAGTTGGCAGTGGGACACTTTGTTCCAGAAAATTTAAGAGTTGCATCATAAAACAACTTCAAAAAAGTTTTAATCTTTTCAACTTTGTCCCACTCGGCACTAGAAGCACAATGTTTGTAGTTTGAATCACTCAACTCTAAATGTTGAAATACACGGCGATAGTAAAGAGCACTTTCAAGCATAAGATATGTCGAGTTCCACCTAGTTGGTACATCTTGACACAACCCTTTCTTATTACCAATTGCAACTAACTTCACACAATCTAAGAACTTTTGCTTCCTCACTTGGGATCCCTTGACATATTTGACACTATCACGAATCTTAATAATTGAATCATCAATCTGCTTCAAACACTCTTGCACAACTAAATTTAGTATGTGTGCACAACATCGCATGTGAAATAGATCACCATTGTGTACAAGAACCCATTTGACAACTAGTTGCTCTCTTAACATGTCAACAGAAAAACCATTCACAGAAGCATTATCCAATGTCATATAAACACATTGTTTTCAATTCTCCATTCACTCAAAAATGCATAAAGTTTTTCATACAAAACAACGCCACTATGTGGGGGTGGCATAAAACTAAAGTTTAACACTCTTTTCTGCAAGTTCCAATTCTTATCTATGAAATGCGCAGTGAGACAAACATATCCATCACTAGTCAAAGAAGTCCATGCATCAGAAGTAAAGCTAATTCTACCTAGGATAGTCTCTAACATCAATTTATATCAAAGCTTTTCCCTCTTGTAGAACTTTAAAGCGTCAGCCTTTGCAGTATTTCTAGAGACCAATTGAATTTGAGGGTGCAAGTACTGAAATACAGACCTTATTCCCGCATATTCAACAAAACTAAAAGGTAGATCATGCATGATTATAGCTGCTACAACCAACTCACGAAATTTTTTGAGATCATACTTACCTCCACCAAGTGTCACTGCACTAGCTTCTTGGGCAATGAGCATCTGCCCTATATCACGGTAGGAGGTTTTCAAATAATTCGCAAGATGGCGTTTCAGATTACCAGTTCCATACTTACTGTCTGCGAGGTACACAGAATTACAATGTTTGCACTTGGCCTTCAATTTCTTGTCCGCACCCAAAGGAAGATGAACAAAGTGACTCCAAACTTTTGAGGTCAGCTTCCTTTTTCTTTTTTGGAGATCAACGCCTTGAGTTTCGGTATGAAAACTCGACCCATCAATCTCTTCAACCTCAACATCCACACTTTGAGACTCAATGGACTCAAGATCAATTTCCATTGTGTAAATTAATCTACACAAAGCAATATTAATGGTCATAGTCTGCACAAAACAACATTAATGGTCATAGTCTACCTTCTACTGAATATGTGTGTGTGTAAGCCACTCTTGTAAATGTTTCTAGACCAAGAACATAATTAGATCATAATTGGAGACCTTCGGCCAACCAAAGGAACATAATTGGAATGGTAGACCAACATTTATTGCAACATAATTGGAACACTATATGAGTCATCAAACACACTTGTATCTTATATTTATTGCAGCACGAACACTTTACTAAATTATTAAAGTAAATTGATTACTTGGTTAATAATGTACATTTTCTTTCTCTTTGGTAATCTAATGATCCAATTGGGAGAAATATTACCAAAAAAATAAGAAGGGAATTTGTTGGGCAGGAAGGGATAAGAAGGAGAATTCAGTGTACAATTATCTAATTGGAAAAAAAAATATAGTATCAGATGTAGTAGTTTGGAGTCTTTTTCAAGGCAAAAATGGACAATATATGCTCTGTTGCTCACTTGGGAAGTCACTGTCTAACTCAAGGAAAGTCGAATACTAGATTTAATTGCATACCTTCCTAAATCGAATATAATTGCAGACAATCTAGTATCAGATGTAGTAGTCGAATACTAGATTTAACTCAAGGAAAGTCGAATACTCAAAAAATTCGAATGCTCTGTTGCTCACATGTAATACATGGAAAATTGAATATAATTGCAGACCTTCCTAAATCAGATCACAATCAGCGATGCAGATCAACTAATTGCAGATCAACAAAATCGAACATAATCACAGATTCATAATCAGCGATGGAACACAGTCAACGGTAGGGTTCTTCAGCGATGGAACACAATCACAGATTCACAATCATTTATCTTCTCAAGCTTTAACAATAATCAAATATACAAATTCCATCGAAATACTGGGTCTATATCACGTGGGAAAAAGGGAAAAAAAGTAAAATAGGGTTCTTGAGAAGATTAGATTATGAACAAAAACATACCCTAAATCTTTGCTTGGGACCGAGAAACAGTCCGAAACAGTCCATTTTCAGGCTGATAAATGAAGAATCGAAAGGAAAGAAACGGGAAGAGATGGGTTTTACCTTAATCTTTGCTTAGGCCTGAGAAACACGATGTTTTGTGTGGCGAGTGGAGAGGTCTAAGAGATCACGCGATCCGGTGGACTAAGAGAAGTGGCGGCATTCCAGTGGTCTGAGAGATCACGCGGTGGTCCTCCGGTAGTCTGAGAAATATTCTCCGGTGGTGAGGCGGTGAAGAGAAAATGAGAGAGATGAGAGTCGAGAGAGAAGAAAAAGACTTGGGTGAGGACCGTGAGGTGGGAGAAAATTTGGTGTGAGGCGGCGCGACTCGCGAGAATGGAGAGAGGAGAGGTAATTAATGTGAAGTGAAACATTTTTAACCTAGTAATAAACGGGTTGTATAATCGTGTTACCTAAATATGACACGTTTAATAAATGGGTTATGATGGGTCAATTGTGGGTTGACGGGTCAACCTAAAAATGACCCGTTATTTAATCGTGTTCACGGGTTCGACTTGATTTTGACCCGGACCTATTTATGATAAACCCAAACCCGCTAATTTCGTGCGGGTTTCGAGTCGTGTCGTAGTGTCGATACCCGAATTGCCAGCCCTAATTCAGACCAATGTCATTCTCATGATTAACAGCCAGCTTCAGCGCCTCTCCCACTTCAGCATTCAAAACAAGCCTTGTGCAGAAACGAACCGATTAACAGCACCTAAATAGTTCCTCTCAATAGCAACCACCACCGAACATACCATTTGATCTTCAACCACCCAATAAAGGGGAGGCCTTAAGGAGGACTAGCAAAGTTGGCAAAAACAAAAGACACTTCTCTTTTGATGTCAAATAGAACTTACCCCCAACTTGAGTGCACAGTCCGACATCACAATAAGAGAGCTTTAACACAGCCTTGTGCCTTTTGCAGGATAATATCAAAAGAAAGTATAGAAGGGAGGAATGTAGGAAAGCTCTAAGTTCTTGACAGAGCCTTAATGGAAAGAACTATAAGGGGTGGGAATAGTTTTTTTCCGTGATTGAGGAAGTGGAAAGAGCTAGAGAGTTTTCGCTAGAACTCTGTCTTGGGTGAGAGTTCTTGTAGTAAATGTTTAGCTGCTCAATTAATCATGGTTATGAAAATTGACAAACCGTATTAGTAGTTATTGTTAAGGAAAAAAAAAGTGACTAATATGATCAAGTGCCTAAATGAAGGTGGTGAAATGTGCATCGAGTAGCGAAATGGACGATTTTGCTATCATGAGCTATTCCATAATTCTTTCTCATGGCATGCTGTCAAGACCAATTAAACAACTTTGGCAAGACTTAGTGGAAACACTACCATTCCACACCTACATGTATACTTCTCACGTGCAAAATCGCCCCATTAGCGTGTGTTTAAGGAAAAAAAGAGTACTTACCTGATTAATGTTGGCTGAATCTTTTGCTCCGATTAAGAAAGGACCTTCATAGAACTTCCTCTGTTTTTTGTCTCTCTTCCCCCCTAGCCTAGGGGGCCAAGTGGCTTATCAATGTCCCTGTTTCTCCACACACACAAAAAAAGGAAGAAGGAGAAGAAGAAGAAGAAGAAGAAGAAGAAGAAGGAAGGAAGTACTCCCTGGTTCTGTCAACAGACATGAAGTCAAAAACTTGTTGGATTGTCAGGATTCATTGTTGATCACCTTCCAAAGCTCTTGTATATTCCTTGACAGCAATAATAGCTAAAACTCCTTGATCATAAGCGTGATCGAATCCAAATAAAGCTACACTACTCTTCGATCACAAGCGTTGTAAACTCAAACTCGATCATAAGCATGATAACAATCCACATCTGCACTCCTGGATCTCAAGTACTATCAACTCTGACGCAAATTCTGTAGCTAAATACAAAGCTGTATGACTTCCCAAAGTTGCTACAAGTGATTTTCAATCCAAAAGCTAGTTCGCTGTAGGAAGCATGGTTTCTAATGTGATATTATGTCGTTGCTGAAAGTGTGGAACTTCTTTGTACATGTCATGATATCCCTGTCCACAAATAAAGTAACAATTGTTTTCATTAAGAAAAAATAACATTGAAATCTTATTCCTATACACAGAAAAACCATATCAATAAATTACATAGAAGAATTAGATTAGTAACAATTGTCGCACCACGCTTGAGCAATCGACTGCTCCTTTGATTGCCAAGTCCTGACTCAGTCAATAATCGATCGGTGACGTCGAGCAAATGGTTATACGTAAAATGCCCTCAAGACGACGAGAGTTCTTATAGGAGGAGAATATGCGTTGAAAATTCCGCCTAAATCGTGAAGTTTACGACGTCGAGAGAGCAGTCTGGTTAGATTCAAATTAAATCCTATCAAATCAAAAAAAGATAAGTTACAACAACTGTCCAAATTCGAAAGGGTAATTTTTCCGATTCGGTCATTCAAATGTGGAAACACAACTGTCAAATCCTGAGATTTAGAGATAAGGGGACAATCCCTACGCGGGTGGAGATAAGGTCTCTGATTTGTGAAAGGCTTATAAATAGAGCATGTCTCCTCCATTCAGTGGTTTATGCACTATTTTTCTACTCCAAGAGAGAATTGCAATTATGATAATACAAGTGCATCTACAAGTGGACGTAGGAAAAGAATTTCTGCTGAACTACTAAACTTTTGTGTCCTCTATTTTTCTGCATTTGTTTTCTTGATTAATTCATGAGAGACATTTACGAGTGTTCTCGAAGAGGTTTAGTTTTGAGTTGACTAAATTTCACCGTCAACAATTGGCGTTAGAAGAAAAGCCCAAACCCATAAAAACTCAAAAAACCTAAAAAAACACTAAAATCCACTAAAAAGCCTAAAAATCCTAAAAACCTTTAAAAAGCCTAAAAAACCCTAAAACCCCATAAAAACCAAAAAAAGACCTTAAAAACCCATAAAAACACTGAGAACACTAAAAACTCAAAAAAACTAAAAAAAAAACCTTAAAGAACCCTAAAAAGTCTAAAAAACACAATAAAAACCCTAAAAAACATAAAACCCCTAAAAAAGATCCTAAAAACTCAAAAAACACAAAAAACTCAAAAAACCATAAAATCCCCTAAAAAGCTTAAAAACCTTTAAAAAGCCTAAAAAAAATCCTAAAACCCCTAAAAACCATAAAAGACCCTAAAAACACTGAAAACTCAAAAAACCTAGAAAACAAACACTATAAAAACCCTAAAAAACATAAAAAAAACCCTAAAAAGACCCTAAAAACCAAAAAAAAAAAAATTAAAAACACTAAAACTCAAAAAACCTAAAAAAACTGTAAAATACCCTAAAATGCCTAAAAATTCAAAAAACCTTTAAAAGCTTAAAAAACATAAAACCCATAAAAACCATAAAAGACCCTAAAAACTCAAAAAAAAAAAAAAAACCCTAAAAACCTTTAAAAAGCCTAAAAAACCCTAAAAACCATAAAACCATAAAAGACTCTAAAACCCCATAAAAACACTAAAAACAATAAAAACTCAAAAAATTGAAGAAAAAAAAACCCTAAAATACCTTAAAGAGCCTAAAAAACCCTAAAAACTTTTAAAAGGCGTAAAAAAAACCCTTATAAAAACACTAAAAAAAGCATAAAAACGTTAAGAAAGACCCTAAAACCCAAAAAAAAAACACTGAAAACACTAAAAACTCGAAAAGTCTAAAAAAACCCTAAAATGCCCTAAAAAGCTTAAACTAAAAACCTTTAAAAAGCCTAAAAAAACAATAAAAACAATAAAAGACAATAAAACCCATAAAAAACACAAAACACTAAAAACCTAAAAAAAAAAAAAAAAAAAAAAACTCTAAAATACCCTAAATAGAATTAAAAACCCTAAAAAACCATAAAAGACCCTAAAAACCTGTAAAAACACTTAAAGCACTAAAAACTCAAAAAACCTAAAAAAACTCTAAAATACCTTAAAAACCCTAAAAAAACTCTAAAAACCTTTAAAAAGCCTAGAAACCCTGTAAAGCCCCTAAAATAGCATATAAACAAAAAAAAAAGACCCTAAAAACAAAAAAAAAAACACTAAAAACACAAAAAAACTCAAAAAAAACCTAAAAAATCAAAAAATACCCTTAAAAACCTTTAGAAAGCCTAAAAAACTAAAAAAAAAACCATAAAACCCATAAAAGACGCTAAAAACCCATAAAACACAAAGAACACTAAAAACTCAAAAACCCTAAAATACCCTAAAAAGCCTAAAAAAATCCTAAAAAAAAGACCATAAACCCAAAAAACACTAAAAACTCAAAATACATAAAAAAAACTCCTAAAATACCCTAAAAAGCCTAAAAACCTTTAAAAAGCCTAAAAACCCCTAAAAACCCATAAAACCCATAAAAAGACAAAAAAAAAACTCTAAAAACCTAAAAAAAAACCCTAAAATACCCTAAAAAGCCTAAAAACCCTAAAACCCTTTAAAAGCGTAAAAAACCCTATAAAAACCCTAAAAAGCATAAAACCCCCTAAAAAAGACCCTAAAAACACAAAAAAAAAACTAAAAACTCGAAAAACATAAAAAAATCCTAAGATACCCTAAAAACCCTAAAACCTTTAAAAAGCCTAAAAAACCCTATGACAACCCTAAAAAAACATAAAACCCCTAAAAACACCCTAAAACCCCAAAAAAAAAAAACTAAAAAACCTAAAAACTCAAAAAAAAAAAAAAATACCAAAAAAAAAAAAAAAGCTTGAAAAACCCTAAAAACCTATGAAAAGCCTAAAAAACCCTAAAAACCCATAAAGAGCATAAAAACCCAAAAAAAACTCTAAAGCCCAAAAAACAGTAGAAACTCAAAAAACCTAAAAAAACCCTAAAATACCCTAAAAAGCCTAAAAACTAAAAAAAAAAAAAAAAAAAAAAAAAAAACCTTTGCAAAGCCTAAAAAGCCCTAAAAACCCATAAAAACACTAAAAACCTAAAAAAAAAACCCTTAAAATACCTTTGAAAGCCTAAAAATCCTAAAAACCTTTAAAAGCGTAAAAAAACACTATAAAACCCTAAAAAGGACTCTAAAAACCAAAAAACCACTAAAAACACAAAAAACTGAAAAAACCTAAAGAAACCGTAAAGTACCCTAAAAAGCCTAAAAAACCCTAAAAATCTTTAAAAAGCCAAAAAAACCCCTAAAACCCCATAAATAGACCCTAAAAACACTAAAAACACAAAAAAAACTCAAAAAAAAAATAAAAAAAGCCTAAAAAACACTAAAAACCTTTATAAAGCCTAAAAAAACCCTATAAAACCATAAAAACCATAAAAAGACTCTAGAAACCCCTAAAAACACTAAAAACACTGAAAGCTCAAAAAACCTAAAAAAAGCCTAAAAACCCATAAAAACACTAAAAACCCTAAAAAGCGTTTATAAAACCGGTAGAAAGCATAAAAACCCTTAAAAAACCCAAAAACCCAGAAAAAACACTACAAACACTAAAAACTCGAAGAATTTAAAAAAAATCCTAAAATACCCTAAAAAGCCTAAAAAACCCTAAAAACCTTCAAAAAGCCCAAAAACCCCTCAAGACCCATGAAAAGACCATAAAACCCCATAAAAACACTAAAAACTCAAAAAACCTAAAAAAATCCTAAAATACCCTAAATAGATTAAAAAACCCCAAAAAATCATAAGAACCATAAAAGACCCTAAAAACTCAAAAAAAAAAACTAAAAAAACTCTAAAAACCTTTAAAAAGACTAAAAACCCTGTAAAAACCCGAAAACCCATAAAAACCATAAAACCCAAAAAAACACTAAAACACTAAAAACTCAAAAAACCTAAAAAATCCTAAAATACCCAAAAAATATCCTAAAAACCCTAACAGCCTTTAAAACGACCAAAAAAGACGCTAAAACCCCATAAAAACACTAGACCACTAAAAACTCAAAAAACCTTTAAAACCCTAAAATACCCTAAAAAGCATAAAAAACCCTAAAAACCTTTAGAAAGCCGAAAAAACACCACAAAAAACCTAAAAAGCATAAAAACCCTAAAAAAGGCTAAAACCCCAAAAAAGACTAAAAACTCAAAAAACCTAAAAAAATCCTAAAATACCCTAAAAACCTTTAAAAAGCATAAAAACCCCTATATAAACCCTAAAGCATAAAACCCTAAAAAGACCTTAAAAACACAAAAAAAAAAACACTAAAAACACTAAAAGCGCAAAAAACCTAAAAAAACCCTAAAATACCCTAAAAAGACTAAAAACCCTAAAAACCTTTAAAAAGCCTAAAAACCCTAAAAAACCACAAAAGACCCTAAAAACTCATAAAAACACTAAAAACACGAAAAACTTAAAAACACTAAAATACCCTAAATAAAATAAAAACCCTAAAAAACCATCAAAACCATAAATGACCCTAAAAACCCATAACAACACAAAAATCAATAAAAACTCAAAACACCTAAAAGAAACTCTAAAATACCCTAAAATCCCTAAAAAAATTGTAAAAGCCTTTAAAAAGCTTAGAAACGCTGTAAAAACCCAAAAATAACATAAAAACCATTAAAAGGACCCTAAAACAAAAAGAAAACAATGAAAACACTAAAAACACAAAAAACCTAAAAAAAGCCTAAAAAATAAAAAAAAACCATAAAAAGACGCTAAAAACCCATAAAAACAGAAAGAACACTAAAAACTAAAATACCCTAAAATACCCTAAAAACCTATAAAAAGCCTAAAAAACACTATAAAAACACTAAAAGGAATAAAAACCCTCAAAAAGACCCTAAAACACCCAAAAAAAACACTAAAAACACTAAAACTCAAAAAACCCTAAAAACCTTTAAAAAGCATAAAAACCCCTATAAAACCCTAAAAAGCATAAAAATCCTAAAAAAGACCCTAAAAACACACAAAAAAAAACACTAAAAACTCAAAAAACCTAAAAACCCTAAAAAACCTTAAAATATCGTAAAAAGCCTGAAACACCCTAAAACCCATAAAACCCATAAAAGACCCTAAAAACCCATAAAAACACTAAAAACAGAAAAAACTCAAAAAACCTAAGAAAACCCTAAAAAGCCTAAAAATCCCTACAAACCTTTAAAAAGTCTAAAAAACCCTAAAAACCATAAAAACCATAAAAGACCCTAAAACCCCGTAAAAACACTAAAAACGGTAAGAATTCAAAAAACTGAAAAAAAAAAAGCCTAAAACACCCTAGAAAACCTAAAAACCCTAAAAACCTTTAAAAAGCCTAAAAAACCTATGAAAACCCTAAAAAGCATAAAACCCCAAAAAACAACCTACAAACACAAAAAAAAAAAAAAAAAACACTATAAACACTAAAAACTCGAAAAACCTAAAAAAACACTAAAAACCCTAAAAAACCCTAAAAACCTTTAAAAGGCCTAAAAACCCTACAAACCATAAAAATCATAAAAGACCCTAAAAACCCGTAAAAACACTAAAAATGCTAAGAACTAAAAAAGCCTAAAAAAACCCTAAAAACCATTAAAAAACCTAAAAACCGCTGTAAAAATCCTGAAAAAGCACAAAACCCCTAAAAATCCGAAAAAAAAGAACTAAAAACAAAAAAAATCTAAAAAAACCCTAAAATACCCTAAAAAGCCTTAAAAACCTTTAAAAAGAGTAAAAAAAAAAAAAACACTATAAAAACCCTAAAAAAAGACTCTAAAAACCGAAAAAAAAAAACTAAAAACACAAAAAACTAAAAAAACCTAAAGAAACCCTAAAGTACCCAAAAAAAAGCCTAAAAAGGCCTAAAAACCCATAAATAGACGATAAAAACCCTAAAAACACAAAAAACACAAAAAACTCAAAAAACCTAAAAAAACCATTAAATACCTTAAAAAACCTAAAAAATCCTAAAAACTTTTAAAAAGCCTGAAAACCCTATAAAACCCTAAAAAAACCCTAAAACCCGAAAAAACACTAAAAACTCAACAAACCTGAAAAGCCTAAAAAACCCTAAAAACCTTTAAAAAGCCTAAAAACCCAAAAAACCCATAAAACAAAAAAAAAGACCCTAAAACCCATAAAAACACTATGAACATTAAAAACTCAAAAAACCTAAAAAAAAACCTTAAAATACCCTAAAAAGCATAAAAATCTTTAAAACCTTTAAAAAGCCTAAAAACACTATAAAAACCCTAAAAAGCATAAAAATCCTGAAAAAGACCTTAAAAACCAAAAAAAACCTAAAAACTCAAAAAACCTAAAAACCCTAAAATACCCTAAAAAGCCTCAAAACCTTTAAAAAGCCTAAAAAACCATAAAACCATAATAAGACCCTTAAAACCCTTTAAAACAAAAAAAAAAAAACTCAAAAAACCTAAAAATACCCTAAAATACCTTAAAAGGCTTAAAAATCCTAAAAACCTTTAAAAGGCGTAAAAAAAAAGCCTATAAAAACCCTAAAAAAAGTATACAAACACTAAAAAGAGACTCTGAAAACACACAAAAAAAAACACTAAAAACAATGAAAACTCAAAAAATTTAAAAAACACTAAAATACTCTAAAAAGCCAAAAACCCTAAAAACCTTTAAAAAGCCTAAAAAAAAAAAAAAAAAAAAACCATAAAACCCATAAAAACACTAAAAACACTAAAAACTTAAAAAATCTAAAAAAAAAACGTAAAATACCCACAAAAGCCTAAAAACCCTAGAACCTTTAAAAAGCGTAAAAACCCCTATAAAAACCCTAAAAAGCATAAAACCCCAAAAAAGACCCTAAAACCCCGAAAAACACTAAAAACACTAAAAAGTCAAAAAACCTAAAAAAATCTTAAAATACCCTAAAAAGCCTAAAAACCAGTAAAAAACGTAAAAACCCTAAAAACCATAAATATACCAGAAAAACCCTAAAAACATTAAAGACACTAAAAACTCAAAAAACCTAAAAAAACCCTAAAATACCCTAAAAAACCCTTAAAAAGACTAAAAACATTTAAAAACCCGATAAAACCCCTAAAAAGCATAAAAACCCTAAAAAAGACGTAAACCCCCAAACTACACTAAAAACTCAAAAAACCTAAAAAAAAACTCATAAAATACCCTAAAAACAAAAAAAAAAACCCTAAAAACCTTTAAAAAGCGTTAAAAATTCCTAAAAAAACATAAAAGCCATAAAAGACACTAAAACCCCATAAAAACACTAAAAATCCTAAAAATTAAAAAAACCTAAAAAAATCCTAAAATACCCTAAAAGCCTTAAAAACCCTAAAACCCTTTAAAAAGCGTTGAAAACCCTATAAAACCCCTAAAAAGGCATAAGAACCCTAAACAAGACCCAAAAACCCCAAAACAACTAAAAACACTAAAAACTCGAAGAATCTAAAAAAACCCTAAAATACTCTAAAAAGCTTTAAAAAAACCTTAAAAACCTTTAAAAGCCTAAAAAAGCTTAAAACCCCATAAAAGACCTAAAACCCCATAAAAACACTAAAAAATCAAAAAAAAACTTAAAAAACCCTAAAATACCCCAAATAGAATAAAAAACTGTAAAAACCATAAAAGACCCTAAAATACCCTAAAACCCTAAAAAACCATAAAAACCATAAAAAAGACCCTAAAACCCCGAAAAACAAAAAAAAAAACTCAAAAATCCTAAAATACCCAAAAATACCCTAAAAATCCTAAAAACCCTAAAAACCTTTAAAAAGCCTAAAAAAGCCTAAAAATCTTTAAAACATCTAAAAACCCCCAAAAAAACCATAAAACCATAAAAGACGCTAAAAACCCATAAAAACAATAAGAACACTACAAACTCAAAAACCCTAAAATACCCTAAAAAACCTAAAGAAAAAACCCTAAAAACCTTTAAAAAGCGTAAAAAAAATCCTATAAAAACCATTAAAAAAAAGCACAAACACCCGAAAAAAAGACCCTAAAAACACACTAAAAAAACACTAAAAAATCAAAAAACTTTAAAAAAAACCTTAAAATACCCTAAAAACCCTACAAACCCTACAAACCTTTAAAAAATCCTAAAAACCCAATTAAAAAGCATAAAAACCCTAAAAACCAAAAAAACACTAAAAACACAAAAAACCTAAAAAAAACCCTAAAAACCTTTAAAAACCCCAAAAAACCATAAAAACCATAAAAGACCCTAAAACCCCATAAAAATACTTAGCGCTCAAAAAACCTTAAAAAACCCTAAAACACCCTACAAAGCCTAAAAACCCTAAAAACCTTTAAAAAGCGTAAAAGACCCTATAAAAATCCTAAAAAGGCAAACCACCCCGCCCCTAAAAGACCCTAAAACAAAAATTAAAAAAAAAAAAAAAACACTAAAAACACTAGAAACTCAAAAAACCTAAAAAAAAACCCTAAAAACCCTAAAAACCTTTAAAAACCCTAAAAACCCCTAAAAAGTCATAAAAACAATAAAAGACCCTAAAAACCCATAAAAACACTAAAAACACTAAAAGCTCAAAAAACCTTAAAAAAACCCTAAAATACCCTAAAAAGTCTGAAAACCGTAAAAACTTTTAGAAAGCCTAAAAAACCCAAAAAAAAAACCATAAAAGACACTAAAAACCAATGAAAACGCTAAGGACACGAAAAACTCAAAAAACCTAAAAAAACCCTAAAATACCCTAAAAAGCCTAAAAACCTTTAAAAAGCATCAAAATACTATAGAAATCCTAAAAAGCATAAAAGCTCTAAAAAATACCCTAAAACCCCAAAAAACACTAAAAACTCAAAAAACCTAAAAAAAATCCTAAAATACCCTAAAATGCCTAAAAACCCAAAAAACCTTAAAAACTCAAAAAACCTAAAAAAAATCCTAAAATACCCTAAAAAGCCTGAAAAACCCTAAAAACCATTAAAAAGCCTAAAACCCCCAAAAAACCATAAAAGCCATAAAAGGACACTAAAAACTCAAAAAACCTAAAAAAAACCCTAAAAAGTCTAAAAAACCCTAAAAACCTTTAAAAGGCCTAAAAAACACTATAAAAATCCTAAAAAGCATAAAAAACCTAAAAAATACACTAAAAACCCAAAAAACACTTAAAACTCAAAAAACCTAAAAAACCATAAAATACCCTAAAAACCCAAAAAAACCAAAAAAAAAAACCTTTAAAAAGCGTAAAAAGCATATAAAAACCCTGAAAAGCAAAAAAAAAAAAAAAAAAAAAACCCTAAAAACACCCTAAAAACCCAAAAAAAAAAAACTAAAACAATTAAAACGCAAAAAACCTAAAAAAATCTTAAAATACCCTAAAAAGCCTAAAAACCCCTAAAAACCTTTCAAAAGCCTAAAACCCCTAAAAACCAATAAAATAAAATAAAAACCCTAAAAAAGACCCAAAAAACCCAAAAAACACTAAAAACTCAAAAAACCTAAAAACCCTAAAATACCCTAAAAATCCTAAAACACCGAAAAAAGCCTAAAAAAATCCTGAAAACCTACAAAAAGCCTAAAAACAATAAATATACCCTTAAAACCCTAAAAACACTAAAAACACAAAAAAAAAAAAAAAAAAAAAAAAACCTAAAAACATCCGAAAAAACTCTAAAAATCCTAAAAACCCTAAAAACCTTTAAAAGGCCTAAAAGGCTTATAAAAAGCCCAAAAAGCATAAAAACCCTAAAAGAGACCCTAAAACCCAAAAAAACACTAAAAACTCAAAAAACCTAAAAAATCCCTAAGATACCATAACAAGCCTAAAAACCCTTAAAAACCTAAAAACACTAAAAACTAGAAAAACCTAAAAAAATACCCTAAAAAGCCTTAAAACCCAAAAATCCTTTCAAAAGCGTAAAAAAAACCATATAAAAACTCTAAAAAAGCATAAAAACCATAAAAGACCCTAACAACCCAAAAAAAAACACTGAAAACACTAAAAACTTAAAAAACTCAAAAAACCTAAAAAAAGCCTAAAAATCCCCTAAAATACCCTATAAAGCCTAAAAATTCTAAAAACATTTAAAAAGCCTAAAAAGCCGTAAAACCGTATAAAAGACCCTAAAAACCCATAAAACACTAAAAACTCAAAAAACATATAAAAAACCCTAAAATACCCTAAAAATCCTAAAAACCCCTTAAAAGCTTTAAAAAGCGTAAAAAAAAACCCTATAAAAACCCTGAAAAAACATAAAAACCCTAAAAAAGACCCTAAAACCCCCCCAAAAAAAAAAAACAAACACTAAACGTTTGAAAAACCTAAAAGAACCCTAAAATACCCTAAAAAGCCTAAAAAACCCTAAAAACCTTTAAAAAGCCTAAAAAACCCTAAAAACCCATAAAACCCATAAAAGACCCTATAAACACTTAAAACTCAAAAAACCTAAAAAACCCTAAAATACCCTAAAAAGCCTAAAAAACTTTAAAAACCTTTCAAAAGCCTAAAAACCCTATAAAAACCGTAAAAAGCATGAAAACCATAAAAGACCCAAAAAATCCAAAAAAAACACTAAAAACACTAAAAACTCGAAAAGTCTAAAAAACCCTAATATACCCTAAAAGGCCTAAAAACCCTAAAAACTTTTAAAAAGCTTAAAAACCTTAAAACCCCTAAAAAACCATAAAAGACTCTAAAAACCCATAAAACACTAAAAACACTAAAAACTCGAAAAACCTAAAAAAAACCCTAAAATACTTTAGAAACCCTAAAAAGCTCTAAAAACCTTTAAAAAGACTAAAACCCCTATAAAAACCCTAAAAAGCATGAAAACCATAAAAAAAGACCCTAAAAACCCAAAAAAACACAAAACACTAAAAACTCAAAAAACCAAAAAAAACTTAAAATACCCTAAAAACCCTAAAATACCCTAAAAACCTTTAAAAAGCCTAAAAAATCCTAAAACCCCATAAACTAAAAGGCCCTAAAAACACTAAAAACACTTAAAACTCAAAAACCCTAAAATACCCTAAAATACCCTAAAAACCTAAAAAACCCAAAAAAACCATAAAAACCATAGAATACCCTAAAAACCCATAAAAACACTAAGGCACTAAAAACTCAAAAAACCTAAAAACCCTAAAATACCCTAAAAAACTTTAAAAACCTTTAAAAACCCGATAAAAACCCTAAAAAGCATAAAACTCCTAAAAAGACCCTAAAACCCAAAAAAAACACTAAAAACACTAAAAACTCGAAAAACCTAAAAAACCCTAAAATACCTTAAAAAGCCTAAAAACCTTTAAAAGCTTAAAAAATCCTAAAAACCCATAAAAACATTAAAAACACGAAAAACTCAAAAAACCTAAAAAAAACGCTAAAATACCCTTAAAAGCTTAAAAACCCTAAAATCCTTTAAAAAGCATAAATAACCCTATAAAACCCTAAGAAGCATAAAAACCCTAAAAAAGACCCTAAATACCCAAAAAACACTAAAAACTCAAAAAACCTAAAATATTCCTAAAATACCCTAAAAAGCCTAAAAACACCCTTAAAACCGTTAAAAAGCCAAAAAAATCCTAAAAAATCATGAAAACTATAAAAAGACCCTAAAACCCCATAAAACACTAAAAACACTGAAAACTCAAAAAACCTAAAAAAAACCCTAAAAACCTTTAAAAAGCGTAGAAAAAACCCTATCAAAACCCTAAAAAAGCCTAAAAACCCTCAAAAAGACTCTAAACCCAAAAAAAAAAAAAAAAAAAAAAACCACTAAAAACTCAAAAAACTTAAAAAACCCTAAAATACACTAAAAAGCCTAAAAATATTTATAATTTTGAAAAAAATCTTATATCTAAATAAGTATTTTACTATGGTAATGAACACAGCTCCCACTAAAAAAATTAAAAACCAATCTTATATCCCTATTAAATGTGTGTACTTTGTATTATTTATTAGTTCCCGCCAATATAAATTTCCGTCTCCATTCCTTATCTCATGCTTGTTAATTTGAACACTCTAATTCTATCTATCGACAGCCTAACAGCCAAATCAAATCAAAGGCAGGTAGTGCTGGAACTTCGGTTCGGCGGGCTGCCCGAAGCCTGAATTTTTTCGGGTTCGGGCGGGCAGCCCCCATTCCCGCCCGTTCAAGCAAGAAATTCGGGTTCGGGCTCGGACTACCCGAATTTGACATGTCCACCCTTGCCCGCCACTGTCTAACCATCGTATATCGTCGTCTGCCGGGATTTTTCTTGAATTTTCCTTCCATGCCCGAATTGCCTGACCCGAAAAATGCCCAAAAATTGGGTGTGCCCGAATTGCCCAAACCCGCTGCCCGAAAATTGCCCGAACTGTTGCTTTTTGTTTTTTTTTTTTTTCATTTTGGCTGAATTTTTCCCACCTAATCGAATTGGCCGAACTGCCCAAATACCTGAAAACAACTAGGTTTTTGAATTTTTACCTAAATTTTGCCTGAAAACCCGAGTTGCCCGAATACCCGAAAACGGCTAGTTTTTTGAATTTTTACCCAAATTTTGCCTGAAAACCCGAGTTCCCCGAGCTGCCCAAATTGCCCGAATACCCGAAAACGGCTAGTTTTTTTTTTACCCGAATTTTCCTCGAAAACCCGAGTTGCCCGACTGCCTGACTGCCCGAATTTCAAAAACTAGCCGTTTATCCCTTTTTTTTTTGAAAAAAAATCATTTTTCACCCCAAAATTTCCCTATAAATACCCCTCATCCCTCACACATTTTTCTCACTCAAACTTTCTCAATCTCTCTCAATTTCTCTCAATCCCTCTCAATCTCTCTCAATCTCTCTCACAATTTTTCTAAAGCTCTCTTTATCAAATTCATCTTATTTTTTTATAATGGATCCTTTTGGTTATAGTGGTATTCCTGTTGATGCCCAACACAATGTAGAAGAAGGGCAATTTCCCACTAATGAGTTTGTTACGTAGCAATCTACTAATCCAAGCCATGGTGGACGTACTGGAGGTCGTGGTCGCAACAGTGGGTGTGGAGAAGCGGCGGCGAGTGCGACTGCGTCTGCGTCGGCAAGTGTTGCAACTTTCAGGAGAAAATGCAAGCGTACCTCGACAGTTTGGGGTCACTTCGACATAATTGACGAGGTGGATAATGAAGGTAACACTAAACATGTAGCTTAGTGTAAATATTGTTCATCTAAATTACAAGGCGACACTATTCACGACACTACACACTTGAGACGACACTCCGAAAAGTGTCTTCAAAAGCTTAGCCAATCTAGCGGACCTGAATTCCGCGAAACACAATTATCTTTTGATCGCGTAACCGGTGGTTTAACCACTTAGAAATACAATCCGCAAGAAGATCGTATGGAAGTTAAGCGAATGATAGCTGCTTTAGATCAACCACTTAGTTTTGTAGAGCATCATAATTGGCAACGATATATTAAGGTTGTACACAATCCTAATGCACAGTTCACTTCAAAAACTACTCTTAGAAAAGATTTATTAAAATTATTTAAAAAAGAAAAAGATGCATTAATAAACCTTTTACACTCGACTAGCGGGTGCGTTGCGTTAACGGTAGATATTTGGTCTGCCGTTGCCAATAAAGATTATTTAGCTGTAACTGGACATTACTTTAAAGGATTTGATTTAGATAAGAGAATATTAGGTTTACATAGCGCAGATTTAATATATAACACAATTTTAAATGTAATTGATGAATTTAGATTAAGAGATAAAGTAATGGCTATAACATTAGATAATGCTAGTGCCAATACAAAAGTAATTGAATTTTTTGAAAATGATTTAAGTCTATTCGGTGACGGTACTATTTTCCACCAACTTTGTGCATGTCATGTAATCAATTTAATAGTTAAATCTGGTTTAAAAGAAATGGGTAATCACATTAAAAGAATTAGAGATAATCTTGCATGGATTCAATGTAGTAACCAAAGACAAGAAGATTGGTTTAGGTTCTTACAAGCATTAAATATACATCCTAGAGCATTAGCGTTAGATATGCCTATAAGATGGAATTCAACTTATATTATGCTTCAACAATGCATCCCTTATAAGGATGCTATAACAAACTATATGTGTGCAAAATTAGGAGTAGGATATATAGATGAATTTGATTGGCAAACTGCCAAAGTTTTTGTATCAATTTTTAGGTAGGTTTCATGAAGTTACCATAAAACTTAGTGGAACATACTACCCAACATCACCTTTAGCTTTAGGAGAACTTTTAAGAATTAGTATTTTATTTCACGAATATAGGGAGGACCTAATCTTAGGAGTTCCTATTCAGTCTATGGAAAAAAAATTAAAAAATATTGGTCTAAGTTGCCTTTGTTATATGGTTTAGGTACAATTTTTAATCTCAAATTAAAATTAGACGGATTAGAAAGTGGTTTAGAAAACTTAGGTGAATTTTTAGGCATCACTTGTACGGACCAATTTGCAATAATAAAGGCAAAAATATATAAAATCTATACTAAATATGAGATTAGGTTTAGAAGCACAAACTCTAGAGTATAGGAACCGCAACAACAAGATGAAAACTCACATTCATTCTTGAATGTTTTCGGGTTAAAGAAGAAGAAGAAGAAGAAGACAACTCAAACGGAAGTTGTGAGTGGAAGTGGATCTTCATCAACAAGTGGCAGTGGTAGCAGCAGCAGCTTCAACGAGCTTATGGCATACCTCAGTGAAGGCTTAGTAGTCGGCAGTGCGGCAAAATCGTTTGACTTAGTTCAATGGTGGAGGGCACGAGCATTAACTTGGCCAATCCTAACTCGATTGGCAATGGATATATTTTCGATCCCAGTCTCCACTGTTTCATCCGAACAAGCCTTCAGTACGATAGGAAGAATACTTGAGGAACGCCGGAATGCATTGCAAAAGGATATTGTTGAAGCCTTGGTTTGCATTAAGGATTGGGATTGGGTCGATCAACGTCTACAAAATACAATTTCACTGGCAAGGCAAGAATGGATCGATGAATTTAATCGATTAACATATAATTTTGAAGACGATCCCTCAGCTTCAAATTAAATTGTAAATTTGTAATTTGTATTTTGTAAATATGTCTTTACTTTTTACATTGTATTTGTAATTTAATAAACAATGTAAGTTTGTACAATTTGTAATTAAATCACAAAATGATTGCACTCTTTTTTTTTTTGCCAAGTTTTTATCCTAATTGGGTTTTTTCTTGGTAAGGATTTTAACGAGACAATCATGAATTACAAATTTAAAAATTAATAAAGAAATAATTTTTTTTTATATAGTTTGTGACTTTGCGTGTTCATTTCAAATTGTAATATATATATATAAATATAATATATATAAAAATTGTAATATATATATAAATAACTTAATATTAAAAAAAAGTTTAAAAAATTCGGGCAATTCGGGCGGGTTCAGGTCGCCAAATACAAGCCGCGGCCCGTTCAAAGTGAAATTCAGGCTCAGGCGGGCGGCCTGGAAATCTCGGCTGGGTTAGGCTCGGGCTCGGGCAAATCCTCGGGCTTTTCGGGCGGTCGCGGGTGGCCCGTCCAAAGTTCCAACACTAAAGGCAGGTATATTAGGTATTGTCTTAAAGTGTCGCGGTCGTACATTACGATTAGTATAATATTTTTAAAAAATATTTGTAACTTTTTAGTGTAACATAATAATACTAAAATTAATGTAATATAACATTTGAAAGATTACATTTTACTGATTGTTACACTTATGCCCGATAAGAACTCGCAGTATGACAGGTAATTAGAAAAACCAGGAATGTCAGAATCCTACCACTGAAAGGGGGAACTCGCCGAATCCATCCAATGGTAACTACGAACCGGTAGGAGTGCAGTCCAATCGCAGGGTGAATCCAATGGCCACTGGAAACCCCCTAGATCTCCTTGTCCTGCTTCAAAAGCAAGTTGAGACACTCACTGTAGTTGTACAAAGATTGGCCACAGCCTTTGCTGAATGAGATCAAATGCCAAATTCGATGTCGTTGTTAGAGGACGCGCTGATGAACCCAATAAATGCCGCTACTGGGAACTAGACTATTGGTGACCAACACGGTGATGCTGAGGGAGTCGGTGACAGTGGGGCCAACAATAACCTAGTTGAGAGTCGCCCCTTTTTTCTTCCAAAAGATCGAGTTCCTCGTTCATTGCTTCGACGTTTGCGTCGTCCTCGTATGCGATTGTTCTTAATGTCCGCATCTCAATTTTCACGGGGAGCACTTCCTCAACTCCATACGTCATTGAAAAAGGTGTTTCATCTGTTACAGTTCGAATGGTCGTCCTATACGCCCATAAGACCTTCGGGAGTTCTTCAACCTATTTTCCCTTCAAGTCATCAAGCTTTTTCTTCAGGATGTATTTCAGGATTTTGTTGACGGCTTCAACTTGGCCATTGGATTGTAGATGTATCGACACTAAGAAGTTTTTCTGAATACCCAAATCGTCGTAAAATTTTCACGTCACGGCATTGTCAAACTGTTTACCATTGTCAGACATGATTGAATGCGGAACCCCAAATCTGCACATAATGTTGTTCCAAATGACACTTGTGCAAGCAACCTCTATAGTTGAAGTAAGGGCTTTCGCCTCGGCCCACTTAGTATAGTAGTCCACAGCGATGATGGCAAATTTAAAGCCTCCTGATGCGAGGTGCAAAGGTCCGATCATGTCGACCCTCTATTTGGCGAAAAGTCATAGGCTAAGAATGGAAGTTAGGTTTTTTGGGGCGCTCTAAGAATAGTGGCATATCATTGGCACTTATCGCAACGCCATGCGTATTGATACGCGTCTTTTTTAAGCGTAGGCCAATAGTACTCCTGTCTCAAAACCTTTAGAGTTAAAGATTGCCCCTACAGTATGATTACCACTCACTTCTTCATTGATCTCCTAGAAGACCTCTGACCTCTTGTGCCTCATTGTTATCCAGGCACCGTTGTAAGGGCATTGAGAAGCCTCGTCTGTACAGCACGTCAAATCTTGGTACAGTTGTACTTCAATATGGACGTGAGTGGGTTTGTCGCCTTTGGCTCTTTGGAAGCGCTCTTTGTTCATGGCCAGTGAAGCATTCGTCTTTGTGGTGTGGCCCTTGTTCTTTCTAATCAACCCTTTCAACGAGAATACTTGACCGTTAAGGGTCGACGTGCGTCCAATACGCTTTACCGCTACCCCGTATCTTTAATGTCTTAATTATTTTATGTTTTAATCACACCATGTGACGCCCAACCATTGTCTCGTGTGAGACTTAAGATTTTACCCCACAACACTTTTGATTGGTATTTTATTTTTGAACTCGTTTTTCAATTTTTCTGATATTCTTTTCGAGATTCTTTGCAATAAATTTGATCTTATTTTCACTTCATACAATGATGTCAAAATGCTTTTAGGGTCTGTTTAGTTCGTTGATTTAAGTTTTTAATTTGAGTTGAGATATAATTTTATGTAAAAAAAATTTTACTATAGTAAAAAAATAAAATATGACTGTTTCTAAAAATTTTTTACTCTAATAAAATTCAAAATTTGAATTTGAATTTATGTAGTTTTCGCTTTTGGAGCTTTTGGGATATTGTTTTTTTAGTTTTCTGTTCCTCCGTTGCTAGGGTTTCTTTGATTTCTTTGTTGTTGTGCTTTTGAGGCTCCGTTTTTGGCCCCCCCTTTCGTTCGATTAAATGCATTTTCAGCAACAAGAGAAAAGGAATTTTAAATCTCCGTCTTGAAAAGTATGCATTTTCTTTTCAAACACTCGAGTTTGTGATCTCTTTCTGAGTCTTTTCTAATAATGTATACTATTTTCCTTTAGGCTTTGAAATGGGTGACGACGAGATGAAGAACGAAGTCGTTGCTGAGTCTCCAACTTCGGTGCTCGAAGACGAGGTTCGGTTTTACTCTTCTCTAATGGCGTTTCTTTCATATAGATATACGCATTTTTGTCTGTGTCGTTGCGCGTTTTGTACTTGATTTATTCAGGAATGAAAGATTTCTTCATTTAGTATGATTTTTGTTTAAGTACTCTTGTTGGCTTTCTGACAATGAAGGATATATGTAATGAGAAGGTCGAGGTGAAACTGGAGGAAGAGATACTCGTTGATGGAAAAAATGGAGATTCTTTGCTCATATCAACAGCCATGGTGGAGAATGAAGAGAAATTGCTGGAAGCACGGTTGAAAGAAGAGGAAGCAGAGCTGAAAAAAGAGCCAGACGAGTCCGCGAACTTGAATGACACTCAATTTACCAAACTGGATGAGCTTCTAACGAAAACTCAGATGTTCTCTGAATTTTTGCTTGAGAAAATGGACGACATCATGCTTGTATTGTTTCGTGCACCCTTTAATGAATTATGCTTGTTTACTTCTTATTCCTATGATTGGGTTTTAACATAAAGTGCATTGTTAGGATCAAGTGGAGCAAGAGGCAGAAACCACGGAGAAAAAGAAAGGTCTTGGTGGGAAAAGGAAGAAAGCTGCCACACAGTATAACACTGTAAGACTTTTGTACTCTTTGTTTACTACATTCACGTCATTACTTATATTTCTAGCGGGTAATGGTTTAGTTTACGTATTGTATATGTGATTTCCTTTGGCAATTTCCATATGGACTTTTTTTTTTCGCCTTTGTCTTTATCTCCTACTTCCAATTTCTTTTAGAGGAAGGCGAAGAGGGCAGTTCAAGCTATGCTCACGAGGTCAAAAGAGAGTGAGGAAGCAGAAGATACGGACCTCACTGAAGAAGAAAGAGTTGAAAAAGAACAAAGAGAACTTGTTCCTTTGTTGACCGGTGGAAAATTGAAGTCCTATCAGCTAAAAGGCATAAAGTGGTTGATCTCATTATGGCAAAATGGCCTCAATGGGATTCTTGCTGATCAAATGGGACTTGGAAAGACCATTCAAACCATTGGTTTCCTTGCTCATCTAAAAGGAAAGGGAATGAATGGTCCCTATTTAGTAATTGCACCTCTTTCGACTCTTTCAAATTGGGTTAATGAGATTTCGAGGTAAATTTGAATTTTGTTTTAGTAAACATTGTCGGATCATCTTTATGCTTTAATTCTAAGTCTTTTTTGGTTCCTTGAATTTGTTTCTTTTACAAATAGGTTCACTCCTTCAGTGAAAGCCATTATATACCATGGTGACAAGAAGCAAAGAGATGAAATCCGAATGAAGCACATGCCTAAAGGAATTGGCCCTGAATTCCCCATAGTTATTACTTCTTATGAAGTTGCTTTGGCTGATGTGAGAAAATTTTTGAGATATTATAATTGGAAATATGTTGTAGTTGATGAGGTAAGCGATCTCACTGTTTAGGCCATTTTTAGTTTCCTTTAAGTAAACATATTTTATGGCATGGGATTTAAAGATGAGAAAATTTTGCATCTTCTTTTCTGAGTATATATTCTTTCTGAAGGGGCACAGGTTAAAAAATTCAGAGTGCAAGTTGTTTAAGCAAATGAAATTGTTGCCTATGGAGAATAAGCTTCTATTGACTGGGACACCTCTGCAGAATAATTTGGCAGAGCTGTGGTCACTGTTGCACTTTATTTTGCCTGATATTTTCTCATCCCTCCAAGAATTTGAATCATGGTAAGTTTGGTTTCTATCAGATGTTTTCCCATATTGAAGCCTGTTGATGTCGTAGACTCATTTGTTATCCTGGAAAGTTGGACTAGTATTGTAACTACTCTTTGGTAAATAGTAACCACGATAGTATACAATGTGTTTGAGAGCCCATACCGAGTCTTCAGAGATTCTGCACTATATCAGGAAATGCTATGTAAGAAATGACGTTTCAAACACTATGAAGATGACAATGTACTTGAGTACTACGTTTCTAAATTTCCAGATTTTATGAACATATGCACTATGAAATATTGCATACTTTACTATTGGTTGTCTAATGCTCAAGAGTCAACACTGTTGACAATATGTTCAATCTGAGTTACTAAAAAAATGATTTACGAGTTTATGATATCTTTAATGGAATGTTTTTACAACGTTACAAGAGAAAGATGATCTTTTCCTTGGTCTTAGTAGTTTAAACCCTACGTTTAAGAATATTTCAAACTGCTTAAGGAATCATATAGGGGTAGATAGTTTTTAAAATAGTTTCTGTTCTATCACAGCGTATTCCTGGTGTTGTTTTCAAAATTCAAATATTTTGACTTTTTTATTTGATATTTGAAGATGCATCTCGCTCAAATTCTTGTCAGTTGTTGTGTCCCAAAGGACTTCCAGTGTGAATATTTTGACATTGACAGTTCTTACTGTATCAATTTTTTTTGCTTGCCTCATTTCCTAATTTTGGCAACTCTTCTTGTCAATGCTATTAACTGAAAAAGCTACTAGAAGAAGGGCTCCATGTGAAGCCAATATGTTGAGTTAATTTGAATCAAGGATGTATTAGGCTATTAGCTTTTCCATGGGAAGATTTAGTTGGTTTGCTGGATAAAGGATACTTAAGATTATAGTGGTCTGATGCCTTCTGTGTTGACCAAATTTATATACTTGATGATGACAACCATATTTTCAGGTTTGACCTGTGTGGAAAATGCAATGGTGAAATAATTAAGGAAGAGTTGGAAGAGAAGAGAAGAGCTCAAGTATGATTATCTTCATAACATTTTGGTTTCTCTTCTGTCACACGTGTAACTTACTCGTGCTTAATGATGGGACCGGGTGCTGTTTTTGATTCCTTGTAGGTGGTGGCAAAGCTGCATGCAATATTGCGTCCGTTTATTCTTCGACGAATGAAGTCTGATGTGGAGCTGATGCTTCCTCAAAAGAAAGAGATCATACTGTATGCAACCATGACAGAGCATCAAAAGAATTTTCAGGATCATCTGGTCAATGAGACATTGGAAAATCATTTAACCGAAAAATGGGAAACTGGTATTTGTATCTGTTTTCAGTGTGACAATTTGGTAATATTTCTTTTCAAATAGATGACAAAATTGTATCTTCTCTACATAAAAACTTGTAGGAGGTGGAACTCGTGGTGTGAAAGTTAAGCTTAACAATTTGATGATCCAACTGCGGAAGAACTGCAACCATCCTGACCTTTTGCAGTCAGCTTTTGATGGCTCATGTATGTCTGTTACTTTCTCTTTCATGTTATTGTGCAAATACTCAGAAATTTCACTTGGCTGTTTTTGTTTACTCTTGACAGTTCAGTACCCGCCTGTCGAGCAGATAGTTGAACAGTGTGGCAAATTTCGATTGTTGGAACGATTGTTGACCAAGTTGTTTGCACTGAAGCACAAGGTAAGTTGCAATTATTACATGTATGTTTTATTTGTTAATCTAGTAACCAAAATCATTTTCTGCTTTGTTTTTTGTTCAGATTTTAATCTTCTCCCAGTGGACTAAGATTTTGGATATAATGGATTACTATTTCTCCGAAAAGGGTTTTGAAGTCTGTAGAATTGATGGCAATATAAAACTTGATGAAAGGAAAAGACAGGTGTGTTCCGTCTTTCGAAATTTGAGGAGAATATGAAAGCTGTGTATGTTGACAATATTTCTTTAATTTTTTGCTTTTGGGTTTTAGTATGTCAATTTTAACCACTTAAAAAGCAAATGATTTTTCCCCAAGTTGGCTTTTTGAAACTTAATTTTTGCAACAGAGGCCAACGTTGACTAAATGTTACCATACTAGTCACTTTCATTTTTTTTTGCAACAAGCATATCCTTTTACCAAACAATGCAGCTCTCAATCTGATTTATAGTTTGATTGATTGAAATAAATAATTAGTTTATTTGAAAAGAAAGCTAGAAAATTAATCTCCATAAGTGGAGTAAGAGATAAAAAGTTTTGATCCTGATGTAGTAACTTATACGTCTTTTTCCCTCCAACAAATTACCCTTTTTATTCTTACTGTCTTTTGAGTACTACCCTCTTATGCTGAAATTAAAAAGTTGAAATTTGAAGGTGAATTACAATGTTTTCTTGATCAATATTCCATTTTCACCAACAGATCCAGGAGTTTAACCACGTGAATAGCAATTGTAGAATTTTCCTTCTGAGCACCAGAGCTGGTGGGTTGGGTATCAATCTTACTGCGGCTGATACTTGTATACTGTATGACAGTGATTGGGTATTTTTCTTCTCATGACTTTCCCCCCGGTTTTTTTGAAAACAAAATCTAATTGCTTTTGGCATTTTGGAAATATTAATTTATTTATTAGTTGTATACGTGCATGTGCATCTCAGAACCCCCAGATGGATTTACAAGCCATGGATAGATGTCACAGAATTGGTCAGACCAAGCCTGTACATGTTTACAGACTCATAACAGCTCAATCAATAGAGGTAACTTGGTCATGTTAAGAGTGTTTGAATCTTAAATTCACCATTTGATTTGTCGCTGTTGATGTAAGAAAGGTAAGAAATTTTGAGAATTGTTTGTTTGCAGGGTCGCATGTTGAAAAGAGCTTTTAGTAAGTTGAAACTTGAGCATGTAGTAATTGGGAAAGGGCAATTCCAACTTGAAAAAGCAAAGCCAAATGCCAAAGATACTCTGGAGGTTTGTTTTCTTGTTCAATGTATTTGTTGGTGTGCCAGTTCCTTGCAAGGTTTATTGAATTTAACAAATGGATTCTGCGTCGAATAGTCCCCACTTGTATATTTTGGTTCTCGTTTTTCTGTACTCAAAGCGTCTTTGATGCTGTTTATTATCCTATTTTGGTTATGTTTTTTCTTCTTTCTTTTTTCAGAACAAGTTGTTATTGTTATTTTTTCTTTCTTTTCTTCTTTATTTTCAGCAGTTTAAGTACTCCTGAAAATGGAACCAAGACTTATTCAATCTTGTTAATCTGTAAAATATGACTGCAACCTAGTACCTATCCATTTTTAAGGCTTAGCTTCATGAATCTCATCTTTCCATATTATGAACTTATCTGGTTTAGTTTAAGTCGTGCCACTAAATGAATATGTTGAAGCTAGGAATTTTAAGTTGTTTTCCGGGCTTACGTTAAACAGGAATGTAAAACTTTTGCTGATTTGGCCGTGTGATAATTATAACATGTCAATATTTTACAGGAAGAGGAACTATTGGCACTTCTCCGAGATGAAGAAACTGAAGAAGACAAGATGGTTCAAACTGATATCAGTAATGAAGACCTTGAGAAAGTGCTGGATCGCTCAGATCTGATTCGGAAGCTGACAAGTGATGAAGACAAGACCGACGGGGCTGGTGAGGCATATCCCCTTAAAGGGCCTGGTTGGGAGGTTGTCATACCAAATGCAACTGGAGGCATGCTTTCCTCTCTCAATAGTTAGTTAATTACCCCGTTTTGGGGACATTTAACTATGAGATAACAGTGTTTTTGGGAACTTCAATTTTTCCGGTAGGCCTTCGGGTATCCCATCTTATAATTATCAGCGTTTTGGGTGCTAAATATTGCTGCTAAGATTGATGGACTTGCCTATATTTTGTAAATGGTCAAGGCTGCACTAGTAAGAGCCAGATTTTGGTTCTATTTTTTGTGTTGGAACTTGAAAGTTCCAACTGCCGCTGAACACACATGTAGATTTAATATTTAGCCGTGATGGTCGAAGGCTTTTCTATGTGGAACAGCTATGATGTCAATCCCCTTTGGTGTGCCATCAAGCAAAGACGTGCTTTTAGTGTTTTTATGTTTTGAGAATAGGAATAGAGAAAAAAAAAAAAAAAAAAAAAAAAAAAAAAAAAAGAAGAGGAATGTTTGATGAGAATTGGTGAAAATAAGAGAGTATTTGGTACGAGAATTCGTATAATGATTTGAATTATGGTTTGTAGTTCGTTATAATATTTTTTTCTTATAAAAAATATACATAAATCAAAAAGTGTTTTGAATTATAGTTTTAAATTTGTGAATTAAACGTACACGAAAATGGTGAACTTTGTCGGAAACATATCCATTTTGCTTTTGAACATTTTTAGGTTTTTGCTTCATGCCACGTGGCAATTTCTGCTTTTTCTATATAGCAATAACAAACATTTTACGGTTTCAACTTTCAACGGTTTTGCTGTTTAATTTGTGTAAAGGTCACGTGTTTCTTATGTTGTAAAAAGTAAATCGTTTCAAATAAAATGATATGTGGTTTATTTGTCTCTAGTTCTCTGATGTATAGTATCGCTTTTAGTCGAAGACTCAGTTTATTTTATCGATTTGAATTTAAAATTTGAATTTTATTATAATAAAAAATTTTTAAAAACAGTTTCATTTAACTTTTTTGTAATAATAAAAAGCTTTTAAAAATGATCACATTTAATTTTTTTTATTATAGTAAAAAAATTTAACATAAAGTCATATCTCAATTTAAATTAAAAATTTAAAGGGAAATAGTAAAAAATAGGTCAATATAAAAAGCTTAAGAAAGTAAATAGATCAATTTTTAGTTATAGAAATTAATAGGTCATAACTTGTCAAGTTATGGTTCATAACCGGACAAGTTATGGACAATTATGAATAATAACTTGTCAAGTTATGGTTAATAACCAGACAAGTTATAGACAAAAATAATAATTTGGCCTATTTATTAACTTATGTAAACTATTAGCCTATTAATTTTAATTCATCTTAAATTTTGGCCTATTTTCCTCTTTCTCCCTTAATTTTTTTTATTATAGTAAAAAAATTTAACATAAAGTCATATTTCAATTTAAATTAAAAATTTAAATTAATAAACTAAATGGGCTTTTTAAATATTGCCGTTTATCTAATGAATGAAATGGTTCTACTTGTTCACAAAGTTTTTTTGTTTGTTTGTTAATGCAAATTTTCTGGTTTTTTTTGTGTTTTTTTTTATATTTTTTTTTTTAGTTTCAACAATGAGAGTCTTTTAGCCTCGAAGGTTATTGTTGTGTAAGATGTAAAATACTTAATATATGTTATTCTATCTAGATTGAATAATGTTAGAGGACGTTTGGTATGAGAGGTAATTAGCTTTGAAGGTTATTATCGTGTAAGATATAAAATACTTTATACATGTTCTTCTATCTAGATTGAATAATTCATCTTAAATTTTGGCCTATTTTCCTCTTTCTCCCTTAATTTTTTTTATTATAGTAAAAAAATTTAACATAAAGTCATATTTCAATTTAAATTAAAAATTTAAATTAATAAACTAAATGGACTTTTTAAGTATTGCCGTTTATCTAATGAATGAAATGGTTCTACTTGTTCACAAAGTTTTCTTGTTTGTTTGTTAATGCAAATTTTCTGGTTTTTTTTTGTGTTTTTTTTTTATTTTTTTTTTAGTTTCAACAATGACAGTCTTTTAGCCTCGAAGGTTATTGTTGTGTAAGATGTAAAATACTGTATTTTATTCTATCTAGATTGAATAATGTTAGAGGACGTTTGGTATGAGAGGTAATTAGCTTTGAAGGTTATTATCGTGTAAGATATAAAATATTTTATACATGTTCTTCTATCTAGATTGAATAATGTTAGAGGGTATTTGATATGAGGTAATCTTAATAGTAAAAATAAAAATTTGTAAAATTTTCATATTTAGTATAATTATTAGACTTTTTTTAAAAGTTGAAAAAATAAAGTTTGTGAGTTTCACATTATTTTGAGATAATTTTAAACCCATTTTAGAAGTTATTTACTTTTCTAAAAAAGTTTAATATCAATGGAAAAAAGAAATAAGCCCTAATCTCTCTCTCAGATTCTCACCCTAACCTCTTTCTCAGACTCTCATCCATCGAGCATGCCACTGCCGCCTTCCAATCATTCACGATGTTGTCGGACTTTGCTGTTCCGCCACCACCAAGGGGTGTTTTTTTCTTTTCTTCTTGTTGAATCCGCCGCATCAGCCTAGTTTTTTTTTTTTAAATAATTTCTGAGATTTCTCAGCAACGAAACATATCCAAGAACATTATCAAAGAAAACCCACTACAAATAGAAAGGAAAAGCAGCTTCCTTAGTCCATGGTGGTGTTTCTTAGAAAGGAGAGATGGTTGACATCTCCCCTGACAGTGATGGGATCAACCTACGGGTTTCCTTGCTGAAGAATTTTAAAAATTATGAACTATGTTCAGATGGATGGTGGTGGGGTTGGGGAGTTCTACCGCTGCAAGTGCCGTGGGAAGATGGTAGCTTTTACAGCCTAAATGAGAGGGATTGTAAACGTGCATTTCGAGATTGTTGAAAAAGAGGTAATTGGGGAGTACTTTGTCGTTGATAGCTGCTTCCATCTCGAGCCTTCGAAGTTATATGGACGTGTTGGCGAGGCAATTTCCTCACATGTCATTCTGTTTTGTAGTATTGTACCATGTAATGATATTCGAATCGTAACTTATTTTTATTTGGCGTTTTAGGTTGGTGGTCGAGATGGTGGAGCAGTGCAACAACTAGGTTTAGCTTTTGTTGCCGGGATAGAAAAGAAAGAAAGGCATGATTTTTTAAATGTTCGGTGGGCAGAGGACTAGCAATACTCTCTGTTGTATAAAGTTGTTTTAAAAAGCAATATGTCATTGCTTTTCTGAAAGACTGAAAAAGAAATAACAAAATTGTCAGAATTTGTAAATATCTTGTTTCTAGAATTTCTTAAAGAAAATTGTCCTTTCTCCTAGGCGTTTTCCCACTATTTTTATGAGTTTTTGTTGTTATGATTATTTGTGGAGTAGCAACATCCACCATAATTCTAATATGGCAGCAATGTTGAGTGACATTCATTGATCAAATGATGATCTTGTTCAATGTGCTGAAATCATATTAAAGATATAGTGAATTTGATTTGAAGAAGGTCCCTTCTCTAAGATTATATGTTGTTGGCTGCAGAACATTGGGATATTTGGTTGTTCAAAGAAGGCTTTGACAGATGGCAATTCTCAATGTCCTGGATATAAGTTATATCAGGAACGTGTATGAAACCATGTATGCTACCTTTTTGGTTGTCTTTCTTGTAATCATATAACGAACACTTAATACGAAAGAAATTGGAATGTGTTCTACATTCTTAATGAGAGCTGTTGATAGACAATTAAACATAAATTTTGACTTTGATTGTCAATTGTCAACTGAAGAGTTGTGCATTACCATATATGGATCTTTTTCCATTGGAATAAAAAAAAAAAAAAAAAAAGAATTGTGCCTATTTTGGTTCAATATATTTAAAAAATATTAATGCTAATTGTAATTCATTTAAAAAAATATTTTTTTAATACACAACATTATTAAACACAGTAATGTATTATTCCTGATAATTTGAAATAAGATCATAGTAATGTATTATTCTTGAGAATCATATTACCCTTCATCACTTTTCTGAGAATATGATTCCTACTAATTATTACGTATCAAACGCCCTTTTAGAGACTAATTCTAACCTCAAACTTTGTATTAGTCTGAGTTTTCATTTTTTTTAGTACGTGTGATCCCTTAGTTGCTCTAGTAATTAGGCTTGTAAGTCGGCCGGGGTGGGTCGATTTTGAAGAAAAATTGGGTCGGCCCGCAGGTCTTGGGCTGGGAATGATTTAGGCCGCAACAGCTTGTAGAATTAGGATGCCCGTATACCATTCGGGTACCTCGGTCGGCCGGGTTATCTCGGGTAAACTTTGAGTTTTTTGTATAAAAAAAGCCCTTTTTTTTAACTTATTTTCGTTACTTACCTCATCTAATACTCAATTTTGATGGACTCATCCTGAACAAGAATTATCTAAAGACTCAACCCTTTATGTTGTGTTCGGAAGATTTTTAAAATTATTATTATTAGGGTTGAGCATTATTTTACCTACTTTTTCAACATGTTCGGCCGAGTAGGGGTATCTTGGGTTCATGAAATCTCACCCCGCGCCCATACCCACACAGTACAGGTTGGGCATAATTAAAATAAAAAAATTAAATAAAAATTGGAAACCCATGATTTTTGAGTAGGATCAGCCTCGACTCGGTCGGATCCGTCAGGTTCGGGGTGATTTCTTACGGCCTTAGTAGTAATTTTGTAAAAGATTGTCAATTAAAAAAAATAACAACTAAAGAGTTTATACAAAAAATTATAATTAGAGTTAGCGTTCTTAGTAAAATAAAAGTATGTTTTATGTCGGATATTATTTGTTTTTGCTTATAATTTAGGTTTTCAGTTTAAAGTCTGTTGATGGAGTGGTCTATAGTTTTGTATATAGGAACAAAGGGCATTAATTCTATAAAATACATACCATTTACTACTTTTCGGTCGTCTAGTTACTCATAACGAACGTTTGTCCTATTATTCACAAACGACATATTGTTCATGCCAAGAATTTGACTAGAAACTACGTAATTTATAGTTAAAGTTTTGCTGTTTTGAGTCAGAAGAACGACGTGTCTGTTATCTCTAGCAAAGAATCATCGTTTTCATTACAAAGTATGGTCTCGTCAAAAAAACAGCGTGCCGTTCTTTGGTCCGTTTGGTATTATTTTTAGAGAATGCTTTCAGATTTTTTTAAAAGAATTATTCAACTTACCTTTATAGTTCTTAATTTTTATCCATTATTCTTAATTAATATATTTTTAATTACGTAAGAGTGTATAGGTCTTTGTCTCCTTTCTTTTTTTTTTTTTTTTTTTTTTTCCCCACTAAAGCCACATCAGATTAGGGTATTTAGTAAATTTTGTTTTTGTCTAACAACTTTTAAAAACTGATTCAAAAAATAAAATTTGAAAGGCAGGTTAATGGTTGCTTTTATATAACAGCTTGTGTTGTTATTTTCTAAATTTATTAAAGTAATCTTAATAATAAAATTAATTCTCCATCTACCCATTTTATTTTTTCCATATCAAATTAAAAAATAAATTTTAAATGATTAATAAAAAAAATTTATTAAGAATACTATGCTAAAGTTTACTCAAATATTTTTTATAGTTATCAAAATGTTTAAAAATAGCAACAATAACTAAAAAATTTAGTAGATGAATAATTTTTCTCATCAATTTATTTTTTCAAAAAATATTTTAAATAATAAAATTAAAATTTTTAGTATCTTGTGGTGTATAAATATTATGAGTGATAACCTTAAAAATAGAAATAAAACTAACTATAAATATGTGTACGAAAGTGTGTATATTTTATTGATTATATCTCTCCTCATTAATTTTATACATCGTTTATCAAACACTTAAATTTCTATAATCTTGACAAAAGTTTAACTAAATATTTACATATTTTTAGTCGCAATAACTTCTTACTAACAATATGGCTACAATAAAGAATTTTAACAGCACAATAACAGTAAACTCACCCATATATTTACATCGAGAAATGGAAAAAATTACGGATAATGAATAATTGTAAATATTTGCTTAATGTAACGCGATAAGATTATTTAACTACTATGTTCGCAGAAACAATAACCGTTAATGGATAAGAGTTATTGAGAAATATCCAAGTGCCTAAAAAGTTAGGTATATTAGAACAATTATGTTGGAGTTGAGTCGTATAACTTCTTATCTTTGCTTGATTGCTTGACCTTTTCTTGCAGATTAGGGGCGCAGACTCCTTTCTCCTGTATTTTTCAGAGAGAGAACTAACATACGATCTTTTTTACGCTGGTGAATATGCTGTCGTTCTAAAGAACGACATGTCGTTATTCTATTTATCAAGGGACGTTTTTTGGTTTGTCGTTTATGCAACAAAAACGACATATTGTTTGTTAATGATGTCGTCTACCATTTGTAAAACGAATTTACACTTTAAACGAGAAGATAATAACCGAGTCCTTCAAAATTTCTGAATCCAACGGCAGGTGCACATTGATCTCAAGAACCAGATTCACGCATCAGATTCACCGCCAAAAAAAAAGTGCAAAAAAATTATCAAAATAAATGAATAAAAATAAGAAAGAGTGCTGAAAGAAGCGGAAGAAAAGTTAATCAAATTTTCAATTTCAGAAAACTCCATCTCCAAATCGTTGTGCTGAATTTTGTGTTCGGAAGTGCAAGGTCGGAGAAGATCAGATCTCCGATCCGAGAGATGATAACTCGGTCTAAACTCGTTGAGCAACTCAGAGACTACCAGATCCGATACCAGCACAAGTACCGGGCTCTTACTGTCTTCTCTCCCAAACCCAATATCACTTCTCGGTACTCTTTTTCCTCTCTCTTTTGTTCGCGTTAATTTTGTGAAATAATATATCGAATTGTATTTCTTACTCGCATTTTGGTGTTTGAAATTATTGATTTTGATTCGAATTCGTTCATGATTTTGCTTTATTTATTTATTTTTGTGGTATTATTGTTTGAAGCTAAGTTTTGAGCGTTTTAAGCTGTTGGTGATTCTATTTAGAGCGTTTTATTATTTTATTAGCGCTTTTTTTTTTTTTTTTTTTTTTGCAAGATCATGTCATATGTGATGCCAATTGTTAGAAGAGGACAAGAATTGCAACTTTGGATTTAGGGGTTTTTAAGCTTTTGCAGGATCGTTTATGAGTACGTTTAGTAGTGAATATGAATTTACAATAGGCGTAGTAGTGAATTCACATTTCTGTCCCTCAAGAATTTGTAGTTTTAGGCTATAATTTCAGGGATTGGAAGATGTCAACTTTATTCAATTGTAGCTGGATGGGCTTGTTTTCTTTATTAAGACTCTCGAGCTCACCTGAACGGCTTTTACCCGAGTGATATACGAAGTATAGCATATGTCAAATTTAGTATAAAAAATAGCACTGCATATGGTTTTCCTGCCTAGATGTCAAAATTTGGCACTGGCACTGCGTTGGAGATGCTCATTTTGTAAGGTTTCTGAAGAACACAATTTTCCGTCCAATATGTGAAGTTCATAATTTCTCCTAGTATTTTCCTTCCTTAAGGCTCGATGCGCACATAATGCTAAATGATCATTAACAAAAACCATATGATATATATATATATATATATATATATATATATATACGTATGCAATATAGTAACAACAATAACTTGGTTCCTCTTTCTCTATGTTTGGTTTGACAGGAAGGCAAAAATATTGGTTTTTTGGGTTGGGATTCTGTGTTTTCTCCTTTTACATATAGGGTATGACTAGTTATATACGAATTGGGCTACATCTGATGGGTGATTGAATGAAAAGTAGTCTGATACGTTATTATTTTTAATTAAAATTATATTTCAGTTTTGTGATTTGATACTCCATTTTCTGCACCTGAAGTGCATGAAAGTGCTGACAATGTTAAGTCATGCTACCAAATGTAAGATGTTGTGTTGATACATTTCAGGGCTGATGTTGCTGTGGCTATCTTTTGGGCCTTAGTGTTCAGCGTGCTAGTTCTTTCATGCTATATGGCCCTGTACTTCAGGCACTTTCGTCTTTCTTTTGCCATCGTATGCTTTGGCGTCATTCTTCCTCTACGTCTGAGAGTATCTAGGCAGGCACTGGCCAAAAAGAGGGATGGTAGATTACCATTGTCCATGTGACCATTTAGCGCAGTAAATTTGCAACCATATAGCTTGGGATTGAGAGGATTTACCTCAATCTTTGATTCATTTTGAACCTATCTGATGGTATGGGAGTCTGCAGTACTGATCTTTGGCTGACACAGTCTTTTCCAGATAGATGGTACACGTTCTTTGTCATCCTTGTTCATGCGCATAAACAGACAGTGAGAATTTAACAAGTACTCCCTTTCTTCAGATGTTGACAGCACAATTATAAACCAAAAGGCACTTGCTGTCAAAAAAATTTTCCCTCTCGGTAGCTTGCAACTCCAGTACTCCACATAAAGAAATTAATGCCTAGATGTTTATAGGTTGAGTTGTTAAGTTTTTTCATGCCCAGTTTACAACTTGTAAGTTGAGTATGCTTAGGACTTTAATCAAGATAAAGATTCATTGACATTTCAGTACTTGCTGTTACATATCTAAGCTGATATTGAAATGCTCTTCGCGATGCACTTTAATCATGGGGCTGTATTACTTTTGCTTTTATGAAAGTTGTATTGGTTCAGACATTGGTGTCGTTTGTCAATCAAGTTAAGCATACAGTCGTTGAAGGTGATTTAACAGTTAGAACCAAATTATATTGAACACGATCCTTTTTTTCGGGGGAATTTCCAATGACAGTCTGTGGGTACCTCTTCTGTTTCTTTCACTCATAGAGAATGTAATTTTGTTGCCCTCTGTCTGGCTAAACTTGCTGTGAATACAGCTTCTTCATTGGTGTGGAGCTCTGCTCTACCTATTTGTATTGCTCCAATGGTGCGGCACGATTTTGTTTCCTGATTTTTATCTTTTCGTTTTAAGACATTTCATTTCAACACGTGCGTGCGTGCGCACACACATATTCCAATGACTTGGGGATGGTGAAAAAAGAACAGTACAGGATATTGGAGCTTTGGTTTTCTTTGATTTTTGTAAATGGAATCTAATTTAACGAGCATGGCAACATTTTTTTAGATTGTCCCTTTGCACTAGGATTGCCTATATAAGTTGATCTCATAAATCTTTTTGTTCAACTATTATTCTCATGTCCACCACTTGAGTAAACTCTCTGTTTATCTGTATTGTATTTTTTTTTTTTTTTTCTAATAAAAAAGAAAACTGGAAAGCTTGGTCCAAAGTAAGTTCATTCTTTGCTTGTTTTGTCAATGGTCCCCTACGCCTACTGGACCATTTTTGTTCTTTTCGTCCCAAACATGACTGGATATCATGAACAACGGAAGGGGGAAAAAAAAGGAGCAAGAAATTGAATGACAAACTGACGGTTGTAAGTGGCATACAAGTGACACGATTGCTCTAATATAATGAGTATATGGCCCTCCATGTCTTCAAAGTCATACAGAGTTCTATTTTTTTTTTTCTTCCTTTCTTTCTTTCTGAAAATTGCTAAGAGAGAAAGTATGCTCTCTGATTTTCTCTTATTCTTTGATGCAGTCTACAACCATGTGAACAGAATAAAATTAAATAGAATAAGGGAAACAATCTAACTTAAATAAGGAAAGAGAAGAAATGGAAATTAGGTAACTCAATACAAAATATTCAGCTATTCTAATATGGAATAATGCAGCCTTGGAAATCCGAACTAAATAAGGCAAGATTTCAACACCCCCCTTAAAGCTGGGTTTTAGATATCATCCATACACAGCTTGCGATTCAGTTCTTCAAAGTTAGTTTGTGGAAGAGCTTTAGTGAGTATGTCAGCTGTTTGGAACTTATTAGGAGTGTAGACCAGTTGTATAATTGCTTTCTCAATCTTCTCTGAGATGAAATGCCTGTCAATCTCTATGTGCTTTGTCCTGTCATGGTGCACAGGATTCTTTGCAATGCTTATGGCTGCTTGGTTGTTACATAACATCTTGATGGACTTTTCACTTGGTACTCCTAGCTCACCAAGTAGTCTTTGTATCCACATTCCTTCACATATGCCTGGAGCTAGTGCTCTGAATTCAGCTTATGCACTGCTTCTTGAAACTACAGATTGTTTCTTGCTCCTCCAAGTCACAAGATTTCCCCAAACATAGGAACAATACCCAGATATAGATCGCCTATCTAAGATATTTCATGCCCAATCTACATCTGAGAAGACTTCACTATCTCTACGATCATTCTTCTTGTATAGCAGGCCTTTTCCTAGTGTCATCTTAAGATACCTTAAAATCCGGTTCACAGCTGCCATATGTTCTTTTGTTGGGTTGTTCATAAACTGACTTACAACACTAACAGAGAAACCAATATCATGTCGTGTGTATGAGAGGTAGATTAGTCATCCCATTAGTCGCTGATCTCCCCATGTCTACTGGAGCACTATTTTCTTCAGTCCTTATCTTTTTCTTTGAATCCATTGGAGTGTCTGCAGGCTTAGATCCCAGCATGTCTATCTCCTTTAGTAAGTCCAGAACATACTTTCGTTGAGACAAATATTCCTTTCTTGGATCGTGCCACCTCCATGCCTAGGAAATATTTGAGCTCACCGAGCTCTTTGATTTCAAATTCCTTAGCCAAAAGCTTCTTCAATCTCAATAATTCTCCTTCATAATTACCTGTTAGAATAATATCATCAGCGTACACAATCAATACTGTTATTTTCTTCTCTGGAGAGAACTTCACAAACAGTGTATGATCTGCCTGACATTGGGTGTACCCTTGCCTCACTACTGACTTTGCAAACCTGTCAAACCATGCACAAGCAGATTGCTTGAGTCCGTACAGAGATTTTTTAAGCTTGCACACTTTGTTGCTGTTGAGGGAATTTTCCAGTTCCGATGGTATTTCCATATACACTTCTTCTTCTAGATCACCATTTAAGAATGCATTTTTTACATCTAGTTGGTGTAATGGTCAATCTCAGTTTGCTGCAAGGGAAAGAAGAACGGATAGTATTGAGTTTAGCAATTGGAGAAAATGTTTCTTGATAGTCTATTCTATAGGATTGAGTAAAGCCCTTAGCAACTAGGCGGGCCTTTAGCCTTTTGTTACTACCGTCAACCGCATATTTGACAGTAAAAATTCACTTACAACCAATTGGTTTCTTGCTAGGAGGGAGATTTGAGATTACCCATATGCCATTTTTCTCCAAGGCTTTAACTTCTTTACCAACTGCCTTCCTCCACTCTGGATTCTTGAGAGCTTCCTGAATAGAATTAGGTACCTGCACACTATTAAGAGGCGAAACAAATGCCTGAGTGAATTTTCCTGCACACTAGGTACCTACACACTATGGATATAATTTTCCATAGGAGACAAAGTTGTAGATGGGGTGTTGTGTGCATGTTCTAACACTCTTTCTTAGAGCAATCAACATATCACAATCATCAATGGCAATTGCTTCATTCTCAATCTCAAGAGTGAAAGTTTCCTTACCTGAGTGAATTTGAACAGGTTTTGGACTCAGTACAGGTTCTTGAACATGTGCGAGAGGAGTTGAGTGCTCTATCTCCCTTTCGGGCCTTTTCCTTCTAACATAGACACGAAGCTCTTTACTTGCAATGTGTGGCGATTTGGAGTGATTGTGGACAGGAGAGGATGGTTTATAAACTGGATTTTGTGGTGATTTTGCAGGCGGTTGTTGACTCTCAGATTCACTGTCAGGTTGTATATGATCCATAGTCTCAGGAAGAATTTCATTGGACTGTGGTGAATGACTTGAATAGGATTCAGTATTGGCTGGAACATCCCAAAACTGATATTCCCGCATGTTCTCCCCCTGAATTTCAGATATGGGTTAGTAGGATTGATGTTCAAAGAAAGTCACATCCATCGAGTTGTAAAACTTTCGGGTAGTAGGTGAATAACACTTGTACCCCTTTTGGTTTGAAGAGTACCCGAGAAAAATAAACTTGATGGATTTAGGATCTAATTTGCTACGATTTTGCTGATGGATATGAACAAATGCTGAACACCCAAATACCGTTGGATCTAAGGAAGAAATAATTTTAGTATGTGGGTAGTGTTGGAGAAAGACATGATAAGGAGTTTGGAATTGGAGAACTCGGGAGGGCATTCTATTGATCAGGTATGTAGATGTAAGGACTGCTTCTCCCCAGAAATACTTTGGAACATTAGTGGAGAACATGAGAGATCGAGCCACCTCAAGTAGATGTCTATTTTTTCTTTTTGCAACCCCATTTTGTTAGGGAGTATCAATACAAGAGCTTTAGTGGACTATGCCCTAACTCAAGAGGTAATGACCAATGATAGTTTTGAAGTATTCTTTAGCATTGTCGGTTTTTAAAACTCGAATCTTGGTTTGGAATTGGGTTTGTATCATTTGAAAAATTTGACCTACTTCAGATTTTCTTTCATGAGAAATATCCAGGTCAATTTAGTGTGATCATCAACAAATGATATGAACCATCGAGTTGCTGTTATGTTTTTTACTCTTGAGGGGCCCCAGACATCACTATAGATCAAGGCAAATGGTTGAGATGGCTTATACAAATGACTAGGATAGCTACTACGAGTATTTTTGGCAAGTTGACAAATTTCACAATAAAAAGACATTAAACTTTTATTGATAAACAAAGAAGGAAACAGCTTTTTCAGATACATAAAATTTGGATGACCAAGACGATAATGTCATAGCATAATTTCACTATCTTTATTGACACAAGAATTTAAAATTGACTAACTCTTAAAGGACACACCATTTTCATTTTGAGCTTGTCTTCTTAGAGGAGTGTTGTTTTTGAGTAGATAGAGCACAGAACACATCTCAGCACTGGTAATCTTCCTCCCCGAATCTATTTCCTGAAATTCACACAAGTTCGGAAAGAATTTAGTTACACAATTCAGATCACTGATCAATTTACTAATTGAAAGTAAATTACAATCCAAACTAGGTACATGAAGGATAGAGTTTAGAATCAAGTCCTTAGTCCTTTGGACCGAGCCTGTTCCCCCAACTTTGGATGAGGAACCATCAACAATTCGGATGGGAAGGTTCTTATTGGATGGCCTGTATTGGTAAAATATAGTAGCATCTCCTGTCATGTGATCTAACGCTCCAAAGTCAATAATCCATGGTTTCGCGTGCCCTTTATTAGCTATAAAGGCCATTGGAAGGTTACCTTTTTGTGCTAACATACTGGTTCCAGACACCAAAGTACTTGGCTGAGGTTGTGCATTCTGGCTGAAAAACTTTTGTAGGACCTCAAGTTGTTCTTTGGTGAAAGGACTTGTCTCGCTTGCAGCTTGACTCTTCTTTGGAGGCAGCAACATAGACACGATGTTTTTTGTCATTTGTTGGTCGTGAGGGCTTCCAATCAGCGGGTTTGCCATGAATTTTCTAGTAATTCTCTCTGAGAAGTCTTGGTTTACGGCAGTGGTCACACCATGGTCTTCCTCTCCTCTGCCGATTGTCAATATTGTTGTTTGTTGGCGGTCCTCGTGTTGCAAAGGCAGATCCTTCAAGTGTTGGGGTAGATTCCTGTGGTCCCATCATCACCTTTTTCCTACTTTCTTCACGTCGAACATTTGAGAAGGCCTCACGAATGCTAGGGAAAGGTTTGGTCCCTATTACACTTCCTTTGACTTCATCTAAATTTTTGTTGAGGTCGAGAAGAAACTTGAACGTCCGTTTCTGCTCCACAATTTTCCGGTAGAGGACTGTGTCATCATGGCACTTCCATGTGTGGACTTCGAATACATCAAGATGTTGCCAATAGCGAGTGAGAGTATTAAAGTACTGAGTGACCATGAGGTCTCCTTGGCGATTCGTGTAACTTGGCCTCGATTTCAAAGAGTTCTAAAGTATTCTCAACTTGAATCGGTCTCCCTAACAGCATCCCGGTTTTCTTGTGCGGTTTCATACAAGAGAAAATTCTCTCCTATCTCATTGTTCATCGACTTAACCAACCATGACATTACCATATTGAACGCAGGTTAAATAAACTACCTTATTTTATTAATTGAATGAAAGTACACTTAAATAGACTATGGTTTGAATACAAAGTCTATTATCTTCTCCTAGATTTATGGCAGAAAGATTGCTACTAGTTAATCTACTTCTATTTGAATTTAAATACTAACCGATAACTCCTAATCCTTATAATCAGAAATAATAAACTAAATAAAAGACTATTTGACTTATTCAAACTATCTAAAAAAGATCTTATCTGCTAACAGTCCCCCTCAAGCTTGGCTGTAGATATCAATGAGCCTAAGCTTGCCTACAAAGTACTCGAATGTTAGTCCAGGAAGTCCTTTGGTGAGTATATCCGCAACTTCTTGTCATGTAGGAATGTACTCAATGCTGATTATTCCCTTCTCTAGTTTTTCGGTAATAAAGTGTTTATCCACCTCCACATGTTTAGTTCTATCATGATGGTCTGGATTGTGTGCTATGTTGATAGTAGCGTTGTTATCACAGTAAAGCTGCATAGGGAACTCACAACTGATCTTCAACTCTTCTAGCAACTGTTTCAACCAAATTGCTTCGCATATACCATGAGCCATGGCTCTGTATTCAGCTTCAGTGCTTCTTCTTGCTACTACAGATTGTTTTTTATTACGCCAAGTCACCAAATCCCCCTAGAGGCATGTGCAATATCCGGATATTGATTTCCTATCTTTGATAGATCCGGCCCAATCTGCATCAGTGAAGATTTCCACCCACCTGTTTACTGAGAGAAAGTATGCTCTCTGATTTTCTCTTATTCCTTGAATGAAAATTACAGCTATACATATAGAAGAATGGTTGCAGTCTACAACCATGTGAACAGAATAAAATCAAATAGAATAAGGGAAACAATCTAAGCCTGAATAAAGAAAGAGAATAAACGGAAATTAGGTAACTTAATACAAAATATTATGCTATCCTAATATGGAATAATGCAGCCCTGGAAATCCGAACTAAGGCAAGATTTCAACACTTTCTATTTAATAATAGATGTTTATGAATAATGCCCATATTATTGCTGCATAAGCATGACTCTGTTTCTTTTTCAAGCACTAGATGGAGGTTATTATATCCATGATGCTCCCATCTTTCTGAGAAAATCGCCTTTCTAGCTAATTTCATCAAAGCCATTATGTATATAGTGCCTGTAAGTTTATCTGATTGATTCTTTTTATTCATTCTTCTGATTCAGTTATAAAACATTATGAGGTTTATAGGCTGTACGTGATATGTTCCTTGTAATGGCGGTCTGCTATAATAACATTCAAAGGTTGTTTCCTGGCATAGAAAAGGCTTTGATTTTGGTGCTAAAAAGTGAAGTTAGTGGTATGTTAAACTCAGTTAAAGCACCTTTATGGAACGTGTTATCCACAAGCAGCACATATTTATCATTAGAGAAAAGATTGGAACTCAAATGTCTCTCTTGTTTTGGTTTTTTTTTTTTTTTTTTTTTTTTTTTTTTTTTTTTTTTTTTTTTTTTTTTGAAAGACAGTTTTAGGGATTGAGATATATAATCCAGTAAATTGGTGGTGATAGTAAGATTGAGGTTATAGGAATTATATTCGAAGGCAGCTTCTCTGTCCATTTTCTTACCAGAAATAACTATATTGTTTCTGTCCTTACAGTTAGGCATCAAACTTACCAAAGAGTTACAGACTTAAATAGTCCTAAATATACAGATTTATTATCTCCCTGTATGTTTCACAAGAAACAGACTCATATAATACTTTTATCTCTTTTGACATTGAGGCCATCTTGTCTCTATGTTTCAGTTTTTAGAAGGTGCTAAAGGATATATCATAAATTATAATACTTGTTTAAGAGCACTTGGCCTCTTATAAACATGTACGTCTGGTTGTCATGAGATAATTATTCTCTTCTTCATTTTATTTGACATGACAAGGCAATAATCATATGAAAAGGCCGAAATTCTCGGCCAATTGATACTTTAGCACTAAGTCTAAATTAGCTTAAACCATTATTGGATGTTAGATTAGAGCTTTAATTGCATATCAAAATATTAATTATGCATAAAACAGTGGGATGCTAATGTTGGCTTAGCCCCTAACACACTCATTCTGACTTAATGCATGAATGAATCCATTAATCCTGACCGTCAAATAATTGGTGGGGGGGACCGTATGTTCTGTGCAACATAGCGGAAAGCAAAAAAAGTTTGAGCCATAATCTGTTTTCCCCACTCTAAATTTAAAAGCTAAGTTCACACTTTTGTCTCGTGCTTTTTTTTTTTTAGTGCATTTTCTTTTCTTCATGTGTATAGATTAGAAGGTTTTTGAAAGACAGGTCAGAGTCAGATATAATTAAATTGGATTCCTTTTATGGTGCTAGCTTGAAAGGCCGTTAATGGTATTTTAGTACATCTGGCCTGCGGACCTCACTCATTCTTTATGGACTTTTTTGCTTCATTTCACAACATTGGCGATTGGTTTGCACAAAAGCCACCCATGTGGCATACGTCTATTACCAAGTGTTTCTTCACCAATGGGTGGCATTTAAATTGATTGTTACTGCATTTTGAGAAATTCCATTGGTTCTGCTAATGACCTTTTTGTGTTTTTTATATTTGTTTGGTGCTGGAGTTCCACTTTAATTTTTATTTTTTTTTTTTTTTCGTAAATACTTATAGGAAAAGAATAATAAAAACAGTACTGCCTCAAAAAAGTATCCCATGCACTTGAAAAGATAGTGATCAGAATCTAGGATTCTACTCTTCTGTCTTATTAGATAACTGATGTATTATTATTATGACGACAATTTAGATACTATATAGGATTAGATTGGACGCTCAGTAAAGACATTGAAAAGAAAGAGACACTTAAATTTGTTTCTTTGCTTGGCAAAGCAAAAGAGACTTCCAATTCTATAGACTCTTAACACTTTTCTCATTAGTGATGAGATCAAGAGATACCCACTTGAAACGGCCTATAACCTTGCTTTTTGTAGAGATAATAGATAAACCATTTTTGAAGTGCAAGAATGAGCCACGCCATAAGAGAAAACTTATATATTTTTTCCCATTTCTTGTAATTGTGGTTCAACAATAATATGGACCCTCTTGTTTCTCCACTTCATTTCATTGACTAAAAAAAGCCACGAGAAGACAAGAATTATTTTGAGAGGCAACATGATTTGTTTTTGTTGAGGGCCTTCCAAAAGGCGAATTGCTGCCAAATTGGTTGAGAAAGAGGAAAGAAGAGAGAGAGAGAGAGAGAGTTGCGTAAAAGGGATAGGACTGGTCATGTGGTCAAAGATTGTAAACATGGGAAGTAGTGCCCCTAAAGTGCCATCATTTCTGCTGCTCTGACGGTGCCTGAGAATTCTTGGAGTATCGCGCGGCCACGTTTTTTATGCCGAACCCGCGCGTGAGCAATCATTGAGGTTTTCCTTGGTTCGCTCAATCATCATGCCCTGCACCTTGGGGCCCATCCAAAGAAAAAAAAAAAAAAAAAAAAAAACCAAAAACAAAAACAAAAACACACACAAGGACCAAAGATACCTACAGTTAAGTTCGTATTTTTGAAACGTTAAATTTTCGTTAAAAACACGGACATTTTCTGATATCTTAATATATTGATTAATTAAATTTTTTATTTAATGTGTATAAAATTATATAAAAATTAAAAAATATGTAAATTTAATAATTAAAAAAATTTAATTTACAGAACGTTATGAGTATCAAAAAATTTCTTTTAAAGGCATATCAAAACTAAAACATCAATTTTTTAATAAAAATTCTGATAATTATGTACTTCAAATTCACCAATCTGAAATCATTTCAATAATTTGTTATATGTGATTAAATAATTTCAATAATAATTATAACTTTTTTATAAAAAAAGATATTATTATAATATGCTAATAAATTGTATTAAAAAGCAGGTGTGTAAATGTTAATTATCTACTCATTAATGAATGGTATTTGTCAGATTTTTAACTTTATATTAAAGATTATTATACTAATTAGGCCCTTTTATAATAGTCCTTGTAATATAATTGGGATGATTTAGAATTTTATATTATTATTATATATATTGTGAGTCTTATATGTTAGGTACATCATTATTAATATATATGCAAATAATTATTGTAATAGTTTCTAAAGTTTTCAATTTCTTTCGAAGAATTTTCCTAACTAAATTTCTTAAAAGAAAAAAAAAAAATTTAACAAAAAAAAAAAATATATATAAATATATATATATATATATATAATTATGGTGATGTATCATGATATGAAACTTAAAAAGCACTAAAGTAATAATTTTAATCCTTTAAAAGATTTTAAATCCGTGCCTTAAATTTTTCTTTTTTTAAAAAAAAAAAAAAAAGACAAATACCTAAGTGGTTTTTAATTTGATAGCTGTACGATATGGTAAATATAATAATATCAAAGTACGTCTAATATAACATAATAATAGACTACATTCTATTGAGTGTCATGTGATTATATAAAGGATATTGTAAATGATGCTAAATGCATATTCTATATTTCAGACTCTTTTACAAATGTTAGTTTAATATTTTGACATGTGTCCGAACAGCATTTTTTAACAAACTCACTTGATAATAAATCTCTCTTTTTCAAACATATTTACAAGAGTGCCATCTTCTTTTTTAACCTAAACCCACGTTCATACTGCATGCACACATTCTCTTCTTTGCACTTTTTTTTTTTTTTTTTACTTTTTTTCCTAAATCTAAAACTGCCCTGTTCACTTTATAAATTGCCTAAATCTTTGGTCAGTGATTGATGACAACTTTTTTCTATTACATATTCTGTTCTTTTTCTTTTGAATTGAAAAAAAAATATATATATATATATAGATATATATAAATTGCTTATTGAATGATATTTGTATGTCAAAATAAAGATAAATTTCCAAGTATATATAATATGTGCTTTGGTCAGTGATTGAAGCAGGACTCGCTGTTGCTACATTTTTTTTAATGTCACTCTTTTATTAATCTTTTTTCTATTACATAAATTTCTTTTACTTTTTCTTTTGAATTGCATCGACTGTCTGACTTTTTTTTTTTTTTTTTTTTTTTTTGATGGTTTGTCATTATATGAGAGTTATGACTAAGTATAGTTGCTCAGTGATTTTTTTTTTTGCACGTGTTATATCGTAGTTTTGTTACAGTAGACTATATTTTTTATATACCTCTAAATTAGTAGTCCACTGACAGTATTATACTAATTAGTTTCAGTGAGTATTCTAACTAGTATTTAATGTGTTTGTTCGAATGAGAAAGGTGATTGAATTGCTATGAATAATTAAAAATTATGATTATATTATATATAATTATAATATAATATATATTTATTATTATATTTAATATAATAAAAAAAACTATTATTATAGGGAAAGAAAAAAACAAAATATAATAATGATAATATAATATAATATATTAACAAGCTAGAAAATTAAACGCAACCTTTATATAAGAAGAGGAGGGAAAGAAAAAGAAGGTAACCATCATGCATCATACTGTTGACGACATAGACAAGCTAGAGAAAAGAAAATGGTGTTAGTGCTTCTTGGAAGTTTCTTACTGTTCAGTCAACATAATACATCCAAATTTAGCTCCCAACAACAATGCAGTCAATCAGTCAACCCTCTTCTTTTTCATTTTTCTCATAACGTTACAAAAGATTCAGATCCGTAAGAGAAGGAAATGAATAATAAATGTACATAGAGTTGTCAAGGTGTCAGTGTTTCTTCGAATTAATGCATGTCTGCAACCTTTATGTAGATACATATAAATATCTGCAGGTAATACTCAAAAGTATTTTTAAGTTATATTGCTTGCATACCATGTAAATAGTATTTTTTTTTTTTTTTAAGGTAAAATCGATTTAAATTTAAAATTTAAGTTTTATTATAGTAAAAAATTCTTAAAAAGAGTCGTATCGAATTTTTTATTATAGTAAAAAAAATTTATATAAAATTATATTTTAACTTAAATTATAAATTTAAATTAGTAAAATGAACGGATCTTTATTTCTGCCTAAAAAATAGTATTTTGTAAGAGCATCTTTTGTAACACTTACCTAATTTGGTATAATCATTTTTTTTTTTGAAAGAGAAATTGAGTATAATATTATTTTCTTAGACTTAAACAATGTTACATCCATGCGGAAATAGATTTCTCAAGATTAAAATTTATTAATAATTTTTTCAATTAGGAAGAAACGTACGTCCCACGTGAGTTTTGTATGAAATCACGTAAGATACTTATATTAATTGATTATGCTATTTGTTATGTATGTATATTATTTGGGAGATAAACATAACCCAAAAATATATGATATCATCTTTATGACATGTCGATGGTCGTTCAGCAAATCAATATCAATTTAAACAGGAAAACGACAATATCTAATAAAAAAAATTTTCATGACATATAAAATTGACATTTACTTGTCAAATATGCAAAAGTTGATATACACAATTTGGATTAAAAAGGATTAAAAAGGGTAATTTCAAAACATTATACGAAATTCCAAAACATGTGTTTGAGTTTTGAGATTGGAATTTTCTCGTTTGTGCTAACTATCTTGGACATTCTTTCGAGCTGCTAATTATATCTTTCCACATATTCATATTTATATATGTATATAGAGTTTAGTATATATATTTATATTTATGTCTACAGCTTTCCTTTACGAAGATGGTACACGCGTACAAACTGGGAACGGCATGCAGTGTCGGTAACCCTAAGCAAGTCTGGCTTTTGTTGCCAAGCGTGTCTATTTTTATTTATTATTTTTTTTCAGAAAATTAAAAAACTACCAAATCCAGATGCATTAATAAGTCAATAAGCACTTGACGAGCCAATGAACTCTTCGCATAAGGTCACTGATATACCCCCTCTCCCGTAGTTCCTACCCATATACTCTCTCTCTCTCTCTCTCTCTCTCTCTCTCTCTCTCTCTCTCTCTCTCTCTCTCTCTCTCTCTCTCTCTCTCTCTCTCTCTCTCGTCATTTATAATTCTATTTCTACCTAACCTCTATAAATGCATACATACATACATATATATATATATATGTATGTATATACATATGCTTCTAGGCCAAAGCACAAGCCATTATATTGTTAATGTGACAAATTTAATATATCAGTATTATATATAATATAATAGTACTATTACAAATATAGCGACAAATATTATTGATATATAACATATTTTTCTAATAGTAGGTGAATCAGTTGTTGGGTTGAAAAATTATCGTAGTGATATCACATGGATTTTAATTGTCAAATCTAATCAAACTTATTTTAAATTAGAAAATACATGATAATTTAAGAACGGATTAGATTCAAACTTGATCCTCAAAACACTATTGTTGTCTTGTTCTGTCCTTATAATTTGAAATAACACCAGTTAAAAAGTATTATTTTTTCGATGGCAATTATTTAAGTTTTATTCTCTTCATTAATTTAAATTTAAATTTTAAATTTTATTATAATAAAAAAATTTAAAAATAATTAAATTTAATTTTTTATTATAATAAAATATTCTCATATAAAATTATAATTTAATTTAAATTATAAATTTAAATTAATAAAATGGACGGACACAATACTCTGTACCAAAATTCTCGAAAACCAACAACAATTATCCATTAGAGATTTGGGAATTTCCTCTCTATTTTATTTTTTATTTTCCTTTTCCAGATTGTTTCCTGCAAATTCCGGTCCATTCAAGTCTGGCTGTAAAGTACATTGGGTGGTAGGCAATAAATTCCAACAAATTGTACACTGCAAACGTCTTTTCAATCAAACGTGTGGTTGACCCACGTGGCGGATACCCAAAGCGCGCTTGTGGGGGCAATCATTGGCATGTTGGCCACCCGCACGAGTGGTTAGGTATTAGGAGTGTTTGGAGTTATTTTTATTTTTATTTTTAAGTTTTTTTTTTAAAAAATGAAAATATGAGAGAAATGATGTTTAATATAATTAAAGATAAAAATAGAAATAAAAATAATTTTTTAATTTAGTGTAAAATGAGAGAGAAATAAAAAATAATTTTTAGTAATTTTTTGTTTTTTATTTAAGTTTTTTTTCTGTATCAAGTAGAAAGAGAAAGAGACATTAATGGATTTTTTTATACTGAAAATAATCTCTTAATAATACTACTAAATTTATTTTTTAAAATGATTTATGTCTGAGACTAAAAATATTTTCATTTCTATTTTTATATAAAAAATAAAAATCATTTTAGAACGAATTTTAAACGCATCCAAATGCTTGTTTGTTTTTGTTTTCATTAACCTAATTAGTTTATCTTCTTATCCATTCAGCAATAATTATAGTAGTAAACTAGTAATTCTATATTAAAACGACGACGACAACAATAATAATAAGTAAGTCTATGAGCGTGGGTTCTTTTCTCTTTATAATTAAATTAGAAATCAATTATGACCTTTGAATAAAAAAGTACTCGAGAAATAATGTTTCTATTTAATTTTGAATGAAGCCTGTTATATTGAACTCATAAAAGATCCTGAACTTTCTGTTTTCAAAATTGTTTCTTTTAATAAAAGTTTATTTTGTTTAGAAAACTCGTTCGTATCTTTTTGTTTTTTATTTCTTTTTTCTGTGAAAAAAATCTTGTTTTTAAAATGGGGACCAGGTTTTAGTTGGAATTGGGTAGGTTAGGTAGACTCGGCACTAAGATTAAGGTTAGAATCATAGCCGAAGTTGGGACCCGTACCGAAATTATTAAAAAAAACTTTTTAGTATGAGGCCATGCATATTTGATGTTTAATATCTATTTAATTAAATAAAGACTAATTTTGGCAATTTTTTTTATAGGTCATGGACATAAATTTGGTGTAACTTTCTAAATTTAACGTTTTCATTTATATATTTAGGATTTTTTTTTCTTTTATTTTGATAGCATGTATTTTGAGGTTATAAAAAAAAGTTCCACATATTGTATTTAGAATTGTACTAACGTTTTTCACATTATGATTTTCTTTAAAATCGTTACCTTTTATAGTTTGAACTTGATAAAAAATGACTTAAATATCTTATATTTTTAAATTTTCATTTGTTTCTTATTTGTTTTCTTTTTTTTTTAAAAGTATTTTTGTTTTTTTGGTCAAAATTAATTGCTGACCGAGAAAATGTAAGAATTATACATAAAATTGAATATGAATGCATAAATATGAAATATTTAAGTCTAGGTTAGGGCCGTCCTTCAACCTAATTCGCTACGGTGGGTTGTGATCCACCTTTGGATCATAATCCCATTGCAACGGGAGGTTGTGAATCCCAATTCACGGGTCTCAACCCATTGTTGCATCTCTAATCCCAGTTACTCATCTCCCTCCTCTAATGTCGATACACGGATCTCCCCTCTCTGCACAAACATAGACACGCAAACCTCTTTCGTGTCCATTGTTGGCTCTTTGTTTTCTTGTGGAAGATGAACACATTTTTTTTCTTTTTTGCTAATATGAATTTTCTCAATGTGAATGATAATGACATTTGTAGCTACACCGTTACATTATGCGTTTTATACTCTTAATTCCTATCGAACGGTGTTAAAAACATAAAAGATCAATGAGGAACCTAATGATAGATGTTCCCTTTATATTAATTATAATTATAATTATTCGTAATAATGATAACAATAACAGGCTGTTATGCTAGGCCGGCACCTCCCATGCCCTTAGTCCATTATTTATTTATTTTTAGGTAGCCAATCGGCCAATCCCTCGGTCTATTATTTATAAACACAGAACTCAATAGTCAATCTTTCTTCTTTTTAACGGTTTTTTATTATAGTTTTCGTTTTCAGTTAAATGTGAGCGTCTAGTGTCTACTCTATTTTCTATCCTCTTATAACGGTTTGACACGCAAAAGCTTATAAACATTATATAGTACAAGTATTAAACACTAGGGATAAAATCATTCTAATATCTTATATCATAGCGAAACATGCTTTTAATACTTTGTGTTTTTTATAATATTAAAACAGTACTTGACGTTTTAATATAATCTTCTTAGTATTCTGAAGCTAATTTTTGAGACATATAATGTCAAAATTACCCTTCTTATCAATTAAATAGAAATTAGTATTTTTTTATAAAAAAAAAAAAAACTGAAAATATATTAAAAGATAAAAAAATTTAAAGAAAACAATAAAATAAAAGGGTTCATGATTTTTTTTTTTTTTTTATAGATCTATTAGTTTTTTATTAATCAAATAGAAGGGTATTAAGATCATTTTACATCTCAAAAATCAACTTTAAAATACTAAAAAGTTGTTTTTAAAAATGTAGAATTACCGTTTTAATATTATTAAAAACACATGATACTAAGAGCATGTTTCGTTCGCTATAACAATGAGTACCAAAATAATTTTATCCCTAAACACTATAACATGTCGAGCATTACTTTTAGAAAATAATTTGTCGCACAAAAATGTAGGAGAGTAGGAGTTAGATACTGTTAAAATCTAAGTAGTAATTATATCACATATTTTACTGATTTGGGGATAGCAATCAAATTATGGTTACAGTATAGGGATTACATTCTTACTTGCCAGTACTGTACTTGTCCGTACGTAATAAGACAAGTGTGAAAGATATTATATGGGGTGAATTAGGTATGAAGGCAAGAATTAATCCCCAATTCGCAGACGAGACGAGATTGAGAGAAGCTCCTTATTACCCTCATCATTACATATATTCTTACATATAATGAAGTTAAAATAAAGGAAATAAACAAAGGAAAAATAATGATTTGAATAGTGTTTTAATTGTTTGTTTTGTTTTGTATTTTTTGGATTGAATTTAGGAATTTTGTTTAGTGTTGTTTAAGTTGAGAAGTCTGAAACTTTATTTGCTACTGTTAAAGTTTGGATTTGATTTTAAGATTCCCATTTTTTTTTAGTAAATAGTAATAGTTATATCCCTGGATTTTCTTTTTAATTTAATGAAATTTTCTTTAATTTTTTATAATGGTGTAACAATTTTCAAACTCTTAAATAAGTAAATAGATAGGATAGAGTAATGAGGGAAGGGGGGAGCATAATTTATAACTGTCGTATTATTGTAATCCTTAATATTACTTGTAATGGACAAAAAAGAAATGGAGAAAAAAAATGAAGGAATAAATATATAGATGAGACGTTATGGTAGTAAAGATGACATTAATTTAGCAAGTTAAAAGTTTTTTTTTTAATTAATTTACCAAACCAAAAAAATGCGGAATCTGGTCTCATTTTATAAAATAACTTTTAAATTTGTGTTATGAGCTAAATTAGCCCTTATGTTGTGCGCTTAAGCAAACAAGAAAAACACTTAGGTTCCGTTCATTATATTAATTCAAGTTTAGAATTTGAGTTTTGCTACAGTGAAAAGCTCTCAAAAATATTCATATCTAATTTTTTTATTATAATAAAAAGCTCTTATATAAAGTCGTATTTTAACTCAAATTAAAAATTTAAATTAATGAACTAAACGGGCCCTCAGACTTGCTGCTGATCATCCTTTTCTTTCACCGTCACTTATCACTTTCCATAAACACGACAAGTTGGCATTTTACGTGAAGTACAATAATGTTCACACTCGCTAGGCAAATGGCAGAGATCAAAGGTGACCAATTGGTGCTCTATGTGCACAATAATTGCAATATAAAGAGCCCAACAATGACACAAAACATCACTACAAATAGTAACGGTCTTTTTTTTTGGGGGGGTTGCCTCTGAAAATATTTTTAATTTAAACCAAGTAAATCAAAAAAGTGCAGTGAATGACCATAGGGTAAATTGTAACGATTATTTTGATTTGCAATCCTTTGAGTTCATCATTCTTTACATATAAAATCTAGTTGTTTCCGCTATAATTTTATTTCCAATTGGTTCCAATATTTTGTGACTACAGATGTAAAGAAAGATGCTGACAACACGGATTAATTATAAATAATTATGTCACTTTTATTTATCTTTGAAATTAATTATCATATAATCATCATGCATGCACACGCGCGGGACATTGTCAAAACTACAGATTGACATTAGTCATCACAAGCTAGCAGGTTAAAGTTTTTGGACCAACTAATTATTCCATAAAATGTACAGCGCTTATCCTATTTGTGATCGCTACTTCAGAGGACTAATACACATATAGACAACTCCAGTCTTCCCTTTCAAATAATTAAAAAAAGTTAAAAAAAACAACAACCATATATATATATATATATATATAGTCAATTAATCTAGTGTATCCTCAATTATGTAGAGACTTTTAAGACGTAGAAGTGAACCTTGATTTGGCTCTTTAAAGTTATAAAATAATTTATAACCTTTAATCTACTCTATAACCTACTAAGTTTGAAGATAAACTTAATTGATATACGTGTTCATTGTTCATTAGACTTTCTTTTCGCATAAAAATTATTTTTTTTCTTGAAATAACTTCCTACTTATATATATATATATATATATATATATATATATATATATGGTGCTTAGTTTCTACTTTCAATGAGTTAAAAAAAAAAAAGGAGAAAACGTTAGGGTAATGCTATACTAGCTAACATATGTTTATTCTCCATAAGAAATTGCTTTATAGTTTATTTTTTCCTTTTTTTTTTTTTTTTTTATATAGAGCCAAAGAACAAGAAATGCTTATTTTTTAATATATCTTCCACGGTGTAGGGTGGGGCCGTTGTAATTGGCATGTCATGATCATAGAAATTTTCGTAATTATTAGATGACCACAAATGAGAATAATAGGATGCTGATCAATGATGAGTGAAGCTGATTAGTAGCTATCATATTAGTTGATATCATCAATTGATTAGATGATCAAAAGCACACTTGAATTTGCATACTAAATTATAATGATGTGTATATTTTATCGGTATGTATATTCACACGTATATATACATATCAATGAGTAGGTATATACATGTATAAATTTCTAGCAAAACAACAAAGGTCTATAAATATTATTTGTGAAAATATACATCAAAAAATGACAAATTCAACATCAAAAGAATCCAATTTAATCTCATACGATATCAAGTTCTCAATTTGATCATATAGCTTATAAGCATAAATTTCGTTATATATATATATATATATGTGTGTGTGTGTGTGTGTGTGTGTGTCATTAACTGTGGGGATCTTTGTTAAAACATATATATTTTGATAGTGTACCTTAGAAACTGATTAGAGCATCTTGCAGCAAGGAAATAGATATTCTTCATTTTAAGTTACAACTTCACAATTAAAAATACAACAAAATGTATGAAAGAGGAGTGTGAAATTCAGACTATATTTCAAACTTTTTCTCCTCGTATATGGAATGAGAAAACTCGTGTATACCTTGAAAAAGAAATAGCTAGGAGGAAAAAAAAAAAAAAAAAAAAAAAGAACTCAGCACATAATTAGAAGGGTGTAACGTGTAAGAATTTTAGCGACAAAACTAGAAAGATATAGAAGCATACCACTACTTAACACTAATTCCACACATATATATTGCTATTGCCTATTGGCAAGTGAATTACGTCCTGGTGCAAAAAGTAATACAGCAACATATGGACACACCTAATAATAATTTTTTGCCTAAAAAAAAATAACAATAATCTTTTTTTTTTCTTTTGGCTAGGAGCATATATAATATATTCTTTTAAAACTATTAAATTATTTATTTGGTATATATTTGGTTACTTAGTGACTTTAAAAAAAAAAAAAAAAAAAAACCTATCCGTCAGCATCTATATTTTTCTACCATATAATTGGACTTGCCCATACTCGTATCATTGCCCATATCCACATATATATATATATATATATATATATATATCATTACCTCTATTTCGTTGCCACTAAATGTTGGAATATGTCCCAAAATGGAATATGATTTAGGAAGATCGCAAGTATGCAGTCGTTTATATTATCTTGATTGATTTTATGCAATCATTAATATTATCTTTATTGACTTTTCTGAAATATACGAAGATGTGTATCTTATATTCATGTGCATACATAACAACCACAAAAAATGAGAAGCGACACCCCACACTTTAGGTATACAGTGAAGACATGTCACCTTATGGTCTATATATAGTCAAAGTTATCCATCCTATATAAAACAAAATACTTATTCAAAAAAGGGATAATGTTTAGTTTAGCCCTCCGCCCAAAGAATGGGGATTAAATCACCGCAATTATCATGTATGTCGTCTTCCTAAATAGATAGATCTATAATATGGTCTTTCAAATACACACATACATATATTTCATACATAATATACATACATATATATATATATATATATATAAAGTGGGCATGTATGGACAATCAATGTGGTAGCTGCTACGCCTGGATGTGAACATAGTACTGATCCCTATATGTAGGAAAATTGATGTCAGAAAAGATATAAACGAGCCTCTAAGTGCTTGGAGACGCTCTCATTCTATCTTGCATTTAACTGTGGGCCTCAATTTGGTTTAAAAACAAAAAATAGAGACCGACACTATTAGAATGAATATGATCCATAATATGTCATGTTCTAACTGCGCCCTTCTCTGTTTGTAATGTGCGTCAAAATTTTACTACAATCTTATTCTTTTCTTTTTTTTTTTTTTGGGCTGTGAAATACCATTTTTTAACTGAAGAAAAAATAAGATTAATGGTATCTTTACATTCTCAGTCCAGTAGTCACTTGATAATTTATTGGCCAATCAGAGGTGAAACGTAAAAGAACTTGAAGTTGCTTATACTATAGAGTACTACAAGTTGCTTATACTATAGAGTACTACAAGTTGCTTTAAAAAAAAATGTACATATCAGTTGATTATATTAATTGGAGGGGCTTTTTCTTGTGTTTTCTCTTTTTTAGGAATCATGGTGTTTCTTATTTATTAGTCGTCAAATCTGTATTAAATTTGGCCAAAAGTCAAATCAGATGAAAAAGATAATACAAATCTAACGGCTGATAAATAAAAAATATCAGTGTTCTTAAAAAAGAGAGAACACCAGAGAAATTTTATAATTGGAGAACTCTATAATAAGAATTGTCCTGTATCACCATCAATAAGTAATATTGCTTTAACTTTAAAATTATTTTTTTAACGGTTTGATCTATGTAGGAGAACAATTTTGTATCAAGTGTTAAATTTTGAATGTAAATAGTTATAGATCAGATTGTTAAAAAATACATCACATGATTAAAACAACAAATTGTTAGAGAAACAAAACAATTCCTATCCTAGAGATTCCTTATTGATTGGATTGCCCACTCCTCCTCAGAGCTATAAGGGTATGACTTAAAAATTTGGCTAGAGCTTGGTTTAAAAATTATCATGTTGATGTAGCCTGTGGGACTTAAAATTTTTACTTAAAAACTTTTTTCCCCTTTAGTTGTGAACTTACTTGCTTGATTTGTATTATAAATTAAGATTAATTTTATAAATGCTCCCTGCGTTAAGTATTCTAGTATAATAGACCCCCTAAATTTAAAAATGATTTCATTTTGCTTCCTGAATAATTATGTACTCTAATTTAAAATACTCCTACAGTTTATAATACTGGTAAAATAATAACGCGAATCTACTTATAATGTTATAGAGTGTTATTTGCTCATCTCCTCCTCAACTTGTAGTGGTTTGACAATTTGCTTCTTGAACTATTTTGGCAATGTTACCTCCCTCAAATTTGCAAATTAGTTATAATATGTCCCTCTTTTATTATTATTTTGTTAAATTGGTAACAAAAAAGTACGTTCAACAAACGTTTCACATTCCAGTTCAGATCTTAAGTAAATCTTTTGGTTTCACAACTCTCAATCCCTTAAATATCTAACAACAAATAATAGTAAAATTGATAAACGTAGGACTCGATCGAGGCTACCAAAAACTCTGATGTGTGGAGACCGAGATCGAGTGAGCCTAAAGTTGAGAGCGAAGGTGAAGCGATAAATGACATGTGTCAAAGGAAAAAGAGAAAACTCTGTTTTTTTTTTTTTTTTTTTTCTTTTTTTTTTTTTTTTTTTTTTTTTTTTTTTTATTCACAGATAGTATTAGAATTGAGTAAATTAAACGCAGGCGCATCACCAAGTTAATCTTGATCAAAAAGGCTAGCAATTAATTATGTCAAGGGGCTAATTCACAAATATTCTGTGGTATCCGGGACAACATTATGTTTTATTAGTCACATCTAGCTAAATTAGCTACCCTTCACCAGGTTAAAACTGTCGTTAATAATTATTTTGTTTCTCAAACCAACAACTCTATAACCATCATAATAAAAGAAAAGAAAAAACAGAGAGAAAAAAAAAAAAAAAAAATCACAAAAATTTCCCCCTTTTATTATTTATGTTTTGGGAAAGTCTAAAATATAATATTTATATTTGTTTTAATGGATACGGGAGAAGATTGTATTATGGCGTCGCATATTATATACCGAACTGGGTTCCATAAAGATGGGGGTCACATTGTCATTTTGTATATAAATAGGGACACTTTGCACAAAAAATCACTTTACAATTTTCTAATGTAAAACAGCGTGGCTCTTTGAGATATATGGCCAACCGATAATCCAAACTCGTTATTACGTTCTACTGTCTTCCCTCAGAAAAACATTTAAAATAAAAATAAAAACTTTAAGAAATCAAGCGATTGGTTTTGGGTTTTGTCAATTATTATTAATAATTATATATAAGCCACACCCGTTCGAGTGCCTTTTATAAGCGTCGACAATGGTAGCTACTTTATGAACAAGTGCAGAAGGAAGAAATATAACTTGCTTTTGAAATCTGTTTTAAAATAATTTTATTTTTTATATAAAAATAAAAATAAAAATATTTTTAATTTTAAATAAAAATTATTTTTAAAAATGTGTTTGATAATTTTATTAAGAGATTATTTGTAGTATAAAAAAATTTATTAATGTCTCTCTCTTTTTATTCGAAAAAAAGAGAAAATAAAAATAATAAATAATAAATAATTAAAAATTATTTTTTATTTTTCTCTCATTTTACACTAAATTAAAAAAATTATTTTTATTTCTATTTTTTATCTTTATTACAGTAAATACCGTTTTAAAAACGTTTTTATTTTAAAAAATAAAAATAAAATCACTTCTAAACACGGTAATAAATTTTTGTTTTTTAAGTCACACCAACACACACACACTCACACACTCACACATATATAAATACATGCATATCTGATTTCATTTGTCCATAAAAACAGCGAAGCAAACAAGAAAATCCACACACAGAGCAAGAAGAAAAGAAAAACAAAAAAAACAAAAAAAAAAAAAAAAAAAAAAAAGAGTTCTCAGTTTAGTGAGAGAGAGAGAGAGAGAGAGAGAGAGAGAGAGAGAGAGAGAGAGAAGAGCCAGTCATCAGTCTCCATGTCTAACTCGGAGATAATTTTCTGTTGCTGTCTCTTGCCTTCAATCTTAGCTCTATTCTTGTTCTTCATTCTCATAAGAAGGAAACAAAAGAGGATGTTTAATCTCCCACCAGGCGACATGGGCTGGCCTTTTCTCGGCGAAACAATCGGTTACTTGAAGCCTTACTCTGCTACCACCATAGGCCAATACATGGAACAACACATATCAAGGTAAAAATTCAAAAAAAAAAAAAAAAAAAAAGGCTTTTATATGTAACAGGACATGAATTCTAACCAAAACCCAGATTTTCTTATTTCCTTTTTTTTACTTAAAAAATGTCGTATATCATATAGATATATATATATGTGTGTGTGTGTGTGTGTGTGTGTGTTGTATATAATACATATATTATGTTGTGCAGGTATGGGAAAATATACAAGTCGAATTTGTTTGGAGAGCCGACAATAGTGTCGGCAGATGCAGGGCTGAACAGATTCATACTCCAAAACGAGGGAAGATTGTTTGAATGCAGTTATCCGAGAAGCATAGGAGGAATTCTTGGGAAATGGTCAATGTTGGTTTTGGTTGGCGACATGCACAGAGATATGAGGATCATATCTCTCAACTTCTTGAGTCACGCCAGGCTCAGGACTCATCTTTTGAAAGAGGTTGAGAGGCACACTTTGCTTGTTCTCAAAACTTGGCAACACAATTCCATCTTCTCAGCCCAAGACGAAGCTAAGAAGGTACTTGCTACTTAATATTTTTTCTAATTTATTTAGTTTTTATTTTTTATTTTTTTTTTGGAGACATTAATAATTAGTACTTGTTATATGTTTATTTATGTATATATATGATATTGCAGTTCACATTCAATTTGATGGCTAAGCATATAATGAGCTTGGATCCTGGAGTGGCTGAGACTGAGCAGCTGAAGAAAGAGTACATCACTTTCATGAAAGGAGTGGTGTCTCCACCTTTGAATTTGCCTGGAACACCTTATAGAAAAGCATTACAGGTGATAATATTAGTGGTATTAATAAAAGTAACAAATAATAAATGACTGTAATTTTTTTTTTTGATTGTTTGTTCTGCTTTGTTTTCACAGTCTAGATCAACAATTCTCAAGTTCATAAAGCGAAAAATGGACGAAAGAACTTTGAGAATGAATGAATCAGGGAATAATATTGGAAATCCGGAGGATGATGATGACCTTCTTGGATGGGTTTTGAAGCACTCAAATCTCTCAACTGAGCAAATCCTTGACTTGATATTGAGTCTTTTGTTTGCTGGGCATGAGACTTCTTCAGTTGCCATAGCTTTGGCAATTTACTTTTTGCCTGGTTGTCCTAATGCTATTCAACAGTTGATGGTAAGCAAAATTTACCAAAAAAAAAAAAAAAAAAAAAAATATATAAATATTGAAAAAAATACTTTTCTGAGAAAAAAAAATTACTAATTATATATGGTTTTGAATTCAGGAAGAGCATAGTGAAATTGCAAGAGCAAAGAAGCAAGCAGGAGAGACAGAGTTGAATTGGGAAGACTACAAGAAAATGGAGTTCACACAATGTGTAAGCTCTTAATTAAGCAATATTATTTACGTAACATTATTTGACATAGAAAAACAAATTTTACTTAAAAAAAAAAAAAAAAAAAAAAAATTTGTGTTACTCTTGTGAAGGTTATAAGCGAGACACTTCGGCTTGGTAATGTAGTGAGATTTCTGCACAGAAAGGCACTAAAAGATGTCAAGTACAAAGGTAAGGACTAAATAAAGGTCAAATTTTTATTTCAGGCCAAAAAAAGGGTCAAGTTTTTATACTAAAGTGGGGTGTTTTTTCTATCCCGGAATGACACCGGAATCAAGTACTGATCTGACGCTGAGCGTTGAATCTAGAATTTATGAATTTGTTTTTTTTTTTTTTGAAATTAGAATATTCAAATTTATAATTGCGTGTCTATTTGAAATTAAAAGGATATGACATTCCATGTGGTTGGAAAGTGCTACCGGTTATTGCAGCCGTGCATTTGGATCCTATGCTTTTTGACCACCCTCAACATTTCAATCCGTGGAGATGGCAGGTCAGTCATAGCTTTCCACAGCATGCCTTTCATTATTATTATTATTATTATTTTATTTTTTGTCCGAAGGTTAAAATAAATAATATGAAAAAAAAGACAAATACAAAGAGAGAGAGAGTAATGTTATGTTTGGTAAAAAAGAAAGAAAATAGGACAGAAATAAAATATGAAAATAATAAAAAATAGTAATAATAGAAAAAAAAAATTGATTTTTTTATGTTATTTGGTATGAGAAAATAGAAAAAAAAATGAGTTTACTTTCACTTGTTTAGTATTAGAGGTTAAATTTGGAGAAAAGAAAAGATCTTACTCGTAAATTATTTTTATACTCTTAAATTTTTTACTTGATGTTGATGGAGAAAATAGCAGTTTAATAACTTTACTCATTTTAATGAGTTGTCCCTATTTTTCATTCCATTTTCTGCCCACCTGTGAAAAAAAAAATGGTGGGGCCTATATGTATTATTTTTCACTCTATTTTCTCTTCCCTTCTCTTTTCTCTCCTATCAAACAACCTACATTTCCATTTTTCCTCCTAAAATCTCTCCACTTTCTTCCTTCTTTTTACTTTTCTTTCCTACCAAACACACTCTAAAAGCTGAGGTCCCCAAGCACTTCCATTGGTTCTTGTTGTGGTTCCCACTGGCAGCCGTTGGTTGCTTGGCAGTGGACCCTATAGACGTGCCCATCTCATGCATAACAGATAGTGATCATGTTTTTATTTACTTATTTTTTCTCTTATTTTAGGAATGGTTTATAAAGTCTCTTGTGGGCCACTCTAGTGACTATATTTTATAAATAAAGCTAAGGTCAAAAGTTAAATTCTTTGAATATGCATTCATGTGAAATTGGTACTTGGTAGTTACATTAACAAAGCGGTCTATTCCTAACACATATACTTAACATATACTTCGGTAATAGTGTTAAGTGACAATTAGCCTTAAATTGTTACATCGTCATGAAACCTAAGGTGAATGGTTCGAGTTCTTTTTAAGTCCATTCTTTTGAGTCATGCTGCCTAGTATAGCATATTCACGATTGGGATTAGTCGGGCTCATCCTGAATATCCACCGGTCAAAAAAAAAAAAAAAAAAAAAACCTCACTTGTTACGCTATTAAGGTGTCGTTTTATACTTCTAGCATGGTGTTAGAGCTATAATAAGCATGATTAATTGATTATGAAAAAAAAAAACCCCCCATATAATAGAAGTATGAAAAAAAAAAAAAAAAAAAAAAAAAAACAATGAGGGGTCCTTCAAACATTCTTTTAGGTAAGCCCGTTTGATGTCTGTCGTGTGTGTTGTGTAGGATAAGGGGTGAGATCATATAGTAGCTAGGCAGAGAGGGTGGGTAAGCGGTCAGGCTGAGATCTCACGGATTTCCTTCCAGATGAACTGTCATGATCAGCGAACGGATGGTTGCTACTGTACGGACCTTGGGTGTGTCCCACTAGATGTCATCAACATCACTCTCCTCGTGGGGGTGTGGGGGAGGGGCTGGGGTTTTGAGATGATTAAACCCCCATGTGGATGTGGGGTTCTCTCATGCACGTGCATTTCTGCTTTTCTCTAGTGGGTCAAATTCAAAAGCACCAAAAAAAAAAAAAAAAAAAAAAAAAAAAAAAAAAAGATGGTCCTCACTCACTAGTTTTAGAATCTTGTTAGTTTCTTTAGAAAGAAAGAAGATTAAGGCAACACGGAACTATATATATATATTTATGGAATTGCAAAGGATAATATATATAATAATGAAAGTTATACAAGATAGGAGAATAGTGACAATTGCCTAAAAAAAAAGGGTGATCTTCCACTAGTAGAGGAGAATTATGGCAAAGGTTTTTATTGTTGGGATTGAGCTCATGCATGATTCGTGTTGCTTCTGTTCCTTTCATTCATGTTATTATTTGAGCAAATTAATCCACTTTCGGATGTCCCATTAGTGGAAAAGCTAAGCTACGTCGGGTTTTATAGCTTTAATTTAATTGCGGTGAAAGGAAAATGACCTCCACTTAGATTCTCAATATCTGATGAAATTAACGTTTTATGTATGTATATGTGTCTCCTATCTTTTGCTGAAAAGTAGTGCAAGAAAAGGGAAAAAAAAAATCCAAAAATCCCTGCATTGTCAATTTCGCCAACTTGTACCTCTAATAAAAATGAGCCCTCATATCACTTTCTATCGGGGTTTCTTTCTTTTATGTTGTCCGTGGTGCTGCACTAAGAGTTGCCTTTAACTAGTTCTTTCCATGCATATATGAATCTAACTATGTCTAAGGATTCTCCATAAAGGTAAAAGTAATTAAATAACATAACTTACATGTAGTAAATGTTATGGAACTGTTACAACTTCATCGCATTCAAGTTGTATATACTTTTTTATGATGTTAATTTAACGTTCAGAAACGCATACTATCAACATGATTTCATGTCATAATTAACATGCTACAGATCTTAAAATTTAGTACTGATGGTCACTATGATACATGTGAAGGAAATGAAGCAGAATAACGGCGAAAATCGGGGATCATCCTCGAGTAACACCTTCATGCCATTTGGGGGAGGACCACGGCTGTGCGCCGGATCAGAATTGGCCAAACTAGAAATGGCGGTTTTCATCCACCATCTGGTCCTCAACTACCATTGGGACTTAGCCGAGAAGGATCAAGCTTTTGCATTCCCATTTGTCGACTTTCCAAAAGGTCTACCAATCAGAATCCGCCACCACTCGGCTTGCATATAATTTTCTTTTCCCTAAAATATTTAAAAGAAAAAAATATATATGAACGGCCCCACACCATGAGTAATATATCTATGTGAAAATTGCCTGATCGAAAAGAGGTTACGCTCTAAAAATCTTGATGATGATCTGTTTCTCTCTCCCCGTCTCAGCCTCAGCTTTTGATCTCTCCTTGGTTGGATATATATATATATATATATATATATATATATATATATATAGATAGATAGATTAAAGCCCATCTGTATGTGAAGATTGGGTTTCTTGGATTTTTCCAACGGGGTAATGCAGCTCTTTTGACTTCATTGTGTAGCTCACATGAACAAGTTAAAGCGAAGACAAATATATGAAAAACACATATATACTAGGACCAGTCTCTCTTTCTCTATGATCTCCTGTCCCCAACAACAAAAAAAAAAAAAAAAAAAAAAAAACTTCCTCTGTAAATTTTATTTGCCTCCAAGTCCCTCGTATTGGGAAACTTGAGAGTATTTATTTTTATATATATCTGATATGGCTTTTTATTTACTGGAACCTTCTCCTTCTTTTTCTCTTTAATATATTTTTTCATCGTATATATATGTATATATATAGCATATATCATATATGCATATATATATATCATATATATATGCATATATATCATATATATATATATGCATATATATATGATATATACATATACACACATATAATTGGGAAGCATCATGTATTTTAAGCTTTAGTTTTGGTAAGATTCATGCGATAGTGTCATACGTGCATGTATGCAAGTTGTTAATGTGACAATAACACTACATTGCCACGTTATATATATGGTACTACTAGGTGATGTACTTGATAATGTACGTCACTTGCAATTAATGTACTAAATGTAGTAAGCACGTTCTAAGTCCTTGTGATAGGGTATTATTTATTGTCTTGTTTGCCCGCCCTTTGTATATAAATATATATATATATATATGTATATGTATATATATACAGGTTATATTTACATATCTTCTTCCCTTAGATCTAAACTAAAACTATATAGGACTTATGTGTAGTTTTACTCCATATCATTAATTAGGTGACAAGTACTGGTCAATGCTTAAGACATTGTGGTGGGTAGCCACCGGTCACAAAAGAACTAATGTGTAAGATAACTAATTTGGCTTTATTATTTAGTAATGGTTTAATCAACCAAAGAACAGGAAAAGTCATATTAGTTTGGACAGTCCTTGAACAGGCAGACCATAAGAACTAATAAAGGTCCCACGACTAGCAAAGGGCCTCATGAATTTAATGAGTAGTTGATTGATAACAGGAATGTCGGCCAAAATTAATTTTCTACTACTGCCAATTATTAATTGTGCATGAATGCCACCAACTGGCGTTTCATAACCAAGCTATATACATCATTTTTAAAACATATACAGTCTCACATTAATTTCTCAAAATCTCTATGGAATTGCACTTACTATTGTGTGTAATAAATGATGACTTCTCTCACTTTTATTTATTTATTTATTTATTTTGTCTGTAAAGAGATATCGTATAAGCATGTATTTTTCACCCACATAAGTGAAAGAAAAAATAGAAAGTAATATTTTATATATCTCTCATAATTCTCTTGTGGCTAATTTCATTTGTTCTTAATATATTTTAATCTCTACTCTTTTTTGCAACACATTATTTATGGTCGGTAAAGTGTCAACTGCCAAGTACCCAAATTTTACCAAGTGAGAGAGAGAGAGAGAGAGAGAGAGAGAGAGAGAGAGAGAGAGAGAGAGAGAGAGAGAGAGAGAGAGAGAGATCGTTGAAAAGTAAATTCAATAGTAATGATAAGTTTGGATCATGTTACTGAGCAAAAGAGCAATATCTCACTTCTCTGTTAGGTTTCCTTTCGCTTTCAAAATACGCGTGACATTTGTTATTTTCCTTATCATGATCAATCATCCATGTTGGGTTTCCGTTAATGCTTCTGTCAAAAGTAGTCGACTACACATTTTTCTATGCGGTCTAGGAAGCTGCACGTTTGTGGATCTAAAATATGAACTCAAGATCAGTTATGGTGGGGAGACATATTGAGATAAAAAAGAAAATTATGGAGAAAATGAAAAAAAAAAAAAAAAAATAGTAACTCTTCGGAGCAACTAAGAACAAAAATCATCATTTATAGTACTATTTCGTTTTATATTATGTATGATGATGGTTCTGTCTTGAAGTCGTAAAAGCCCTTATGTTTTTGTTTCCTTTGTCTTTGTTCTTTTGTGAGGACTTGATGAGGTTTTTACATGCTAATATATATGAATAGCTCAAAAATTGGCATTTTGTTGGTGTTAAAAAGCCCACATATGAGAACTGTACATCTCTTCTATTAATGGAAATCACCATGTGGCCTACTTTGTCAAATTATTGCCATTTAGGGACATGCATGTTAATGGCTTTTTCTTAGTGGTACATTTCAATGATTGTAATTCACTCCCAAAAGAAACAAAAAGATTGTAATCCATAACTAAACATATATGTGGCATTGTGCTGCTTTTATCTTCCTTTTTTCCCACTCTCCCTCTTATATATCTTCACTTGAGATTTAGATTAGAAACACAGCTATTTTGTTAGGTTTCATGGGCCAGCTAAGCTGTGGCAATCCTAGCCCGGCCCATGTTGTTTTGGTGGTTCGGTATTGGGTTTCTGTTCATCTCGGCCCTGGAACGGTTGTTAGGAAATTTCCCAAGTTGTTATATGGAAGTTGTTATATGGGAGAAAGAAGAAAATATGTTAAAATTTGAGATGAATTCAAATTAATAAGTTAATAGTTTATATAAGTTAATAAATAGACTAAATTATTATTTTTGTCATAATTTGTCTGGTTATGAACTATAACTTGACAAGTTATTATTCATAATTGTCCATAACTTGTTCGGTTATGAACCATAACTTGACAAATTTGTCCATAACTTATCTGGTTATGAACCATAACTTAATAAGTTATGGCCTATTAATTTCTATAACTAAAAATTGATCTATATACTTTTTTAAGCTTTTCATATTGGCCTATTTTCTACTATTTTCCTTGTTTATATTTGAATATAAGCCTGTAAAATAACCCACAATCATTTCTATCCGCAGTTAATTACCTTTTAAAATCAGGTATATAAATTCACAACCACCCAGATAAAAAAGGGTATATTTGAAATTATATCAATAACTATAAAATGGATAGATTCGTAATATTGTTGAATCAAAAATATATTCTAAATATGGAGGGTAAAAATGATGATTTCGTGTAAATACTTCTATCAAATACCCAATTATTGGGCCAATTATTAACAACCCAAATACTCTCCTTCAAAATCAGGATGGGCTTTTTCTGGCTTGTAAGCTCTCCAATAGCTGGTCCAATTCAGATCTTAAGCTTACCTCGGATACCCCAGCCGGAATGGCTGTTGATGGGCTCAACACTGACGCCCATCTCAATATTTAGGCAATTACACCATGAGTGAAAATCATTGGATGGAAACTAATATTTTAGAAAAAATAAAGAATTTATCTTTAAGAGTGTATGAGTCTGGACCTTTATTTTTTACTCTTAATAAAGATCTTTTTATTAGTGTAATTATTTAAAAAAAGGTTATGAATTAAAAATAAAGAGTAAAAATCTTGACTTATACATATCCACAATCCAATTGAGTCTAATATAAATCCTATAAAATCCAGTCAATCTATTCTAATGTACCACTGTTATACTTTGATCAAAACTTATTAAAATTTAGGCTTAGACAAAAGTACATAGTTTTCCATCATTTTACGTAAATCAATTATTTATGTCATTTTAAATAATTAAATGTGACTTGATTTTTTTCTTTCTTTTTAAATTGAATGACAATTGTTTATTTTTGAGTGAGTGACATAAATAATATTTTTTAGCATCTTAAATGGTATTTCTAGTTTTCCCCTAAAACCCACTAAATTTCGTAAAACTTACTCAAAATGATAAATCCATATACTTTCAAGATAATTTAGTCCTCCATCATCCATTTATCATCCAACATAAAAACCAAAATCATAAAAGATTGCAACAAAGGATGAATCCATATATTTTCAACACAATTTGGTGATTAATCTTTATTTTAAATCTCATTTAAAATTAAGATAAACTCTTATTTAATTTTAAAACAATTTTCTCTCTCCTGTGTAGTGTAGAATTCAGCCATCACAGGGATTTCTCCCTGTGGTTGGCGTCACCTTATCCAGTAGGAGGAGAAAGAATTTATCATTTATCATGTTGTCTAATTGTGACTCGAATTCAAATTCTATTTAAAGTCAAACTTCAAATATATTTGAATTTTAATTGAATAACTTGTCTAATAACTAAACTAGATAATTTGGAGTGCAAGCAAATGAATCCAAGAGGGGTTCTTCCTTGTTTAGGCGTGCACACTATTGTGGTCCCACCACTTGTGTATTTTAATAGTTCCTATTAAATAATCGTATTATATAATATTTAATTAATTCTCAATTAATTATTTTTAAGTGTTTTAATTTAGAATTCCATAATTCTAAATTTTTCATTTTATCCTTAAGGTCTTGTAGATTACAAGAATGACGCTAGAACTCATGAACGTATAATATCAAGCTCCAATAAAATTTATAATTATTTAAACTCTTTAATTAATTAATTATAAAGTTACTCAAGTATAAACTTGGGATTACACTCTTAATATTATAGACATTTATTTATATCTATAAAACGTCCATTTGATATAGTCACTTCATATAGATCTAATCTCCCTTCAATAATTCATAATTAGAACAAGGTAAAATCCATTAACCTCTCAAATTACATCTTTATCCTTAAGTACCATTGATTCTCTAATGGATAATGATTCATAAAACAAGTTCATGAATCAAAGCGTTTATTAATCCAAGTAACGAATCAACCTTTAAGAGAATTATTTATCTACTTTTTTTGTATCAAGAAAGATTGGATTCCTTAATGTATATTAACATTCTCAACTACTTATTTCATCATGTCACTAAGATACAAGGAATAGGATTTAGTAATCTCGAAATCCATACCGAGTAAGCTAAAAGACACAAATCCATAATTAAGAGTTTGTTAATAACTCAGGATTAAGATCATTTTATATATGACCATGAGTAAACTCAATTAAAATTTTTTAATTAATGGAATTTATCATAAATATATATTGTCTCTTGTCATAGTCTTACATATTCTCATTATATAAGATACACTCATTTAATATCCCTACATATCAACGATAAGGATAAGTTTGTACCATCCTTAATGGGAATGACATACATTAATAATGTTTTAATTAAAGATTGTGAACTTTAATTAACTTCATATGGACTTATTTTGATTATTATCTTAAATATTATCCTCTAATATATAACACTTAATATATAATATTTAAGGTCACATAAATAATTATGAAATTTTCAATGATATTCATAAAGTATACAAAATACATGCACATAAATAATGAAATTTCTCTTTTATTAAATAAATAATAATATCTTTTATTATATCTCATGCTTTTAGGACACCGTTTCTAACATCGACAGCCAACTAAGCAACATGCAGTTGGAAATTTGCATCAAAAATCACAATCTCAGAGAATAAAAATGGCAAAAAACAAAACACCAGCAACGTTGTAGTCATCATTGAATTGGAGGCAAAGTCTCACAAGGTCGGAGTTCGAGCCAATTTAGAAGAGATCGGCGACGATGAGCCATTCTCAAATAGAGAGAGAGAGAGAGAGAGAGAGAGAGAGAGAGAGAGAGAGAGAGAGAGAGAGAGAGAGAGAGAGAGAGAGAGAGAGAGAGAGAGAGAGAGAGAGAGAGAGAGAGAGAGAGAGAGAGAGAGAGAGAGAGAGAGAGAGAGAGAGAGAGAGAGAGAGAGAGAGAGAGAGAGAGAGAGAATCGACGATTATCTAAGTGAGAAACAAAAGAAATAAAAACCCTACAAACACAGGCAAATTTAAAAATGAGTATTTTTTTAGAATGAAAATTTAAAATAAGCTATAAGTTACCATCATTAAAAAATATGCTATATATTTCACATGCATACAAAAAGATGTTATTTGCCGTAGTTACTCAAAACCATATCAGGTTATCAATATGCATATTCAAATTCCAAAACAATGAACTCTCTTAAAACTAGGGATAACAACAGAGCAGGACAAAATGTAAGTGATAAATTATTTTCAGTCCCCATCCCTATTTTCGCTTAAGAAAAGGAAAGGTTCGGGCCGGTTTGGGAATTCCTATTAGGGGTTTTACTCATACCATCCTCATTTTCCATCAAATACAACCATGTATTTAAAAATTATAGCAATTTTATCTCAACAAAATATAGCAATTTAGAAACAAAAATAAAGTAGAAATTCACAATAAAATTAAACCAAAATCAAAGTTTCAACAAACCAAATCAAATCTTAATAATAAATCCACAAAACAACTAATTATCCTTCAAAAGTTAATTTTTTAAAATTTATTTACATAGAATATACATTTACATGAATTTCGACATGGAGGAAAGGGAGAGAATGTTTCCTTCATCCCTACCCACAACGATTAAAAGACAAGATTTTGTTCCTATCTCCACTTCTATTTTAAATTATTGTTCCTCATTCTCACCCTTTTTAGATCGGGTCATCACGAAACTCCATCCTAATGGAAAATATTGACATCTCTATTTAAAAATTTGTGCCTCTATTTCACCTTAAATTTAGGACAAAAACAAAAGCATAAAAAGTCCAAAAACAAAAATAGAAAAAAAAAATCTCAGGAATATAGAGGCGGATATTTAGCATTTTCATGTAAATTAGATTTAGTACCATATTTAAAATCTAATTATTCATTCATAGAATTTTGAGTTAAGCATAAATAGTTCCTGAACTTTTTTCTCTCTCTAGAATTAGTCTTTATTAATCAATTTTGTCTTATGAATTATCTCTGAACTTAAAAAATGTCTGATAAAATGGTCTCTAAGTTAAATTTTAAATGGAAACCGTTAACTTTGTCTCATTAAAGGTCTCTAAACTATCTTCTCTCTTTAAAAAATAGTCCCTATATTAAAATTTGCACTAAATTTAATTCCTAAACTAAAAAAAGATATGCCAAAATTAATCCAGTTTTTTAATAAATGATAAAAAATTAAATATGAGAAGTATACCAAATGTAGTTCCTAAAATAATAATAAAAAAACTACCGAATTAGTTTAGTTGCTTCACATATCTGACTTTTTTCATCTATTTATTCACATATATGACATTGTAATTTTTTTAAGTTATTATATTTACCCAACCATAATAGTAAATGTTCACATATTATTATTATTATTATCTGATAATAATAATTTAAAAATGTATGCTTTTATAAGTATCTTTTGTATTATACCTATTTTAATCTTTTAATCTCACAATCTATCACTTTAGTTATTTTTCTTAGTAAAAACACAAATTTCTATAAAAAAATAAAATTACAAACAAATTTTATTCAAAACATAACAAAACGCTGAGCACATTGACAATAGAGTTGCTAAAATCTTTCAATACCAACTTAAGGGAAAAGTTCCCTAAAAAAAGACTAAAAAAGAATTAACTGCAAATCACAATACAACAAAATGTATCCCACAATTATTTATAACATTGTTCTCCTATAATAAAAAAAATAAAATATTATTGTTTATGTGAAGTTACAGCCTCGTTCATTTTGCATATTCGATTTTTTAATTCGAGTTGAGATATGATATTTTCTGAGAACTTTTCACTGTAGCATAAAAAGTTAAATGTAATATTTTTTGAGAGTTTTTAACTGTAAAAATTTTAACTATAAAAATTTAGAAATGAAAACTTGAATCGTTGAAATGAAAGATGCCTTAAAAATTTAATGGGTGTCCACAGAAGTACAGATCACTTTTTTTTTTTTTTTTAGTTTAGAGATTGTGTTTATTACAACTTATCATATTTAATTTTATTACATCTATTATTAGAAGAAGCAAAGTCAAAAACGGGAGGGTTTTCACTTGAAAAGCAGATTCTAACGGTGGTTTGAAAAGCCACGTAGTCTCCGTCTTCCCCCTGTATGCGTCGTGGCTGAGCGAGAGCCACCGCGGTCCACATTTTGCTCAATAACAATAATGCATTTCCAGCCCAAAAAAAAAAAAAAAAAAAAAAAAACTAATAATGCACCGTAGGTTAGCCATGTCGCAATGTTCTATGATTACACGTCGACAAAAAGGTCCCACCTTAATTTTTTTTTAAACGACGATTACCGAATAATCCTATTCCTAACTAATTGATAAGAATAACGAACCAAGCCATGCTATTGTGAAACAAATAGCTTAAACCGATAATGAAATTTTATGTGCGTCTTATTTTCTTAATGCTGTTTTATGATTAAACAATTTCATCTTCCCAATTGACATTTTCCTTCATAATTCCATTCACCCTCGTGGCATTATGAAAATCTGTTGAAACTTTTTCTATAGTTTTGTGGGTTTTGAACTAAATTACCAAAATCTCCCTTCTCTCGTCCAAGGATGGGATAATAATATTTATGGCAATTCCGTAGTTATTCTACTTTTCATGGGTAATTATATAAACCTTTAACAACATTTCCTAAAAACTTGCATCAGCTAATTGTCGTCCTGCGACTAATAACCCCAAAACTCCCATCATTTCGCCTCCACTGCGACGCCGGGAAAAGAACTGAGACAGATTTCCCAATCACCATCTCCATTTCTATCCAGAGAGAGAAACAGAGAGATGTGGCGGTGCGTTTCTCGAGGACTTCGTATTCCTTCATCATCATCATCGTCTTCTTCTTCCAACAGATCGCTCCTCAATGGCTCTCTGAGATCTCACATTTCCAGATTCTTCTCCTCCGGATCAGTAGAATCCCCTTCTCTCTCTCTCTCTCTCTCTCTCTCTCTTTATATATATATATATATATGTATTTATGTATCATAGTATTAGGGTTTGAATCTTTTCTTTTTATCGATCAAGGATGTTAATCTGAGCAAGTTATTGTATCTTGCTCATTTGTGCTTTTGTCGATTTTAAAGTTCTGAAATTTAATCCCATTTTGGCTGAGAGAACCTAAGCTACGAGTGAGATTCCTAGTTTATTGGAAAAATCTATCTATTTGGATTTTTTTTTTCTTTTATAGATTGTGACAAATGTTGGATTGATTGGGATTGTCATTGATTGATTGCATTTCGGTTATGGCAGGCCCCGGGCGGCTCCTCATACACCGTCGTTGACCATACATACGACGCGATGGTTGTGGGCGCCGGCGGTGCGGGGTTGAGAGCAGCTATTGGCCTCTCCGAGCATGGCTTCAACACTGCTTGTATTACCAAGCTTTTCCCAACTCGTTCACACACTGTTGCTGCTCAGGTATCAGTTGTTCTCTCCTTTTTTTTTTTTTTTTTCCCCCAGCTCAACTGGGTCTTGTGTATTGTAAATTCACTGGTGTTCTGAGATGAGTTTGGTCTACGAAACCCCTCGATAAGTTTGGTATCTTGGGTTGGTTTTTTGTAGTACAATAGTAGTTCAAATTCATCTTTGTTTGTGGCAATTTATGATCTTTTATGGTAAGGCTTACATTTTTGTGAACCTCAGTCTTTAGTTAATATGTAGATTCATAAAAGAGAAAGAGTTGTGTTCGGTTCTTGAGAACTCTGCACAGTTCATTGATTTTTTAGTCATTTGTGTGTATCGGGTTGTCCTGTGTTTGTTATTGGAACAAACCTATTGCATCTAGCTTCATTGACTTTTTGTAGCTATCTAAGTAGTTTAGTTTGACGTGTTCAATATGATTTACTTCTTTAGTTGGTTATATTTAGGGCGGTATAAATGCTGCATTGGGAAATATGACTGAAGATGACTGGAGGTGGCACATGTACGACACTGTCAAAGGAAGTGATTGGCTTGGTAGGTTGCCAGTTTAACTAGGCAAATATTTTTCTTTGTTTGCTTTTGATTGTTAATCTGATTAATTAGCTTTCATCCATACGAGTTGTGCTTATTCCTTGCTTTGTATTAAGTTTTACTATTTATTGGATTAACGTGTTCTTATTGTAGCTGCACTCTGCATATTTTCTGATTCAATGTTAGGTTTGCTAAGCTGCTAAGGATTTAATAGAAATCATACTACATGATCCTATAAAAGCAATGCAAAAGTATCAAACACATAAAGGCTGGTCATGTTTTAATTTCCTTGAAGAGAACCCCCAGCTTTAAATGTTTCTCTATATCTTGGTCTGGAATTAAAAGGCCCTAAGCATTCCAACTATAATTTATCTCATGCAGAACATATATATACACGCATACAGATGCATATATGATTATCCACTTGCTTTAGTATTCTTTTTTTGGGTGTACGTTTTATGTGAAAGTATTTTGTTTAAATAGGTGATCAGGATGCCATCCAGTATATGTGTAGGGAGGCTCCAAAAGCTGTGATTGAGCTTGAAAATTATGGGCTGCCCTTTTCTCGAACTGAAGATGGTAAAATATACCAACGTGCATTTGGTGGACAAAGTCTTAACTTTGGAAAAGGTAAGATGATGCATCTGATCTTCAATTGAAGTTGGTCAGCTTGTAATCTCTGTGGAGAGCTGATATTACTTTATTATATCTTGGTAACTTTACAGGTGGACAAGCATACCGTTGTGCATGTGCTGCTGATAGAACTGGGCATGCTTTGTTGCACACTCTCTATGGCCAGGCTATGAAACACAATACACAGTTTTTTGTGGAATATTTTGCTCTCGATCTCATAATGAACAGTGATGGTCAGTTGATGCATAAAAACTGGGATTCTCTATTTTGACAAAATCGTCTTTATTTATTTCAAGATTGGACTGGAGGATGCAGAACTTCAACATAATAAAAGCAATTGACAAGTGGATTTCACGGTCGAAAGTTAAAGCATTTCTTCTCTGAAGTTGCAATATTTAATAATTTTGAATCATGTTAAAAGGTGGTTGTAGGAATTAAACAGCCCAAGTTTTTGCTTATAATGAAATCAGTATCCAAACCTTGACCTTTGTGTCCCTCTAATGGCCTTGTTGTCTTTATTATATGCTTAATTCTTACTAATCCATATGATTATCAAATGTGCTCTTAAATTTCCTCTCTTCTCTATGCAATTGACTTTTGGTAGCTTGTTTTCTGCGCTCGCGTCCTCAGCTAGTTATTTTTTATTATTTTATCACTATTATATCTATTTTTTGGAGTGTGGAGTGTTTGATTTTGTAATTGGGTGAATAGGTACCTGCCAAGGAGTAATTGCATTGAATATGGAGGATGGTACATTGCATCGTTTCCATGCTGGCTCAACTATTTTGGCCACAGGGGTATTTCATTTTCTTTTTCCGCTCATTAGGTATATGTATTATAGTACTTATTTCAATGGTGCACTAACATATACCTCTATCTCTGTTTCCCTCCTAGGGTTATGGTAGAACATACTTTTCCGCAACCTCAGCACATACTTGCACTGGAGATGGCAATGCCATGGTTTCACGAGCTGGGCTCCCCCTCCAGGTTATGTGAATTTTTTATATATTTTTTTTTCCGACTCAATCTTAATTGAGTTTCCATTTTGCTTGCTTGCAATTCGTTATATATTTTTGTCTCATTTGTGTATCCCTCCTGCAGGATTTAGAGTTTGTTCAATTTCACCCAACAGGTATATATGGCGCTGGGTGCTTGATCACTGAAGGTTAGTACCGGTTCAAATTTCTATAGAATTGGTAATCTGGAATTAATTTTGGATGTAGGATCTCTTAATTGTTTAAATGTTCTATCATCCTATTCTTTTAATTGCAACATGGTCATGATGTGAAGCTATCATGCTCTTTTCTGGTTATATTTTCAACCTGTAGGCTCTCGTGGGGAAGGTGGTATTCTTAGGAATAGTGAAGGGGAGCGGTTTATGGAGCGATATGCCCCTACAGCAAAGGATCTTGCTTCGAGAGATGTTGTTTCAAGATCTATGACTATGGAAATCCGAGAGGGCCGTGGTGTCGGTATGGCATATTCCAGAACGTGACACATTCATTTTAGTTGCTAGCATATCCCATATTTTTGTCTTCTAATACTAATGGGTTGCATCAACTAAGCTCTTTGGTTTTTACTGCTTTGTTGTAACTTGTACTCGAGTAATTTATAATAATAATCCTCAACAGGACCTTTGAAGGACCATATTTACCTCCACTTGAACCACTTACCACCAGATGTGCTCAAGGAGAGGCTTCCTGGTATCTCTGAAACTGCCGCCATATTTGCTGGCGTTGATGTCACAAAGGAACCCATTCCCGTCTTACCCACTGTGCATTATAACATGGGTGGTATTCCAACTAACCACCATGGAGAGGTATAACTAGAATTGTAGATTTAAAATTGTTTCCAATAGTCCTCATAACCTTCTGTCGAAAACAAATTGTTTCCATGCTATTATTTCTCTTTTCGGAGTACCATACCAAATATTGTTAGGAATGTTTTTGAAGAAAATCCCAAGTACATGGGATCACTATTAGAAGTCATCTCACCAACTTAAGAAAATCAAGATCAAAGATAATGATCAATTTAGCTTTTGCAAAGTGACGTGCCTTCTGATGTGTTAATGATGTGATGACTAGATGACTAGGAAGGGAAGGGCCTAACTGCAGGTAATTCACTAAATTTATGCTTTTGTGTGCCTCTTACGCCGCAGGTGGTTACTATTAAAGGTAATGATTCAGATGCAGTAGTTCCTGGATTGATGGCTGCTGGAGAGTCAGCCTGTGCATCGGTTCACGGTGCCAATAGGCTTGGTGCAAATTCCCTCCTTGACATCGTTGTCTTTGGACGTGCTTGCGCAAATAGAGTTGCAGAGATTCAAAGACCAGGCAAGTTTAATTTGTCATTGAGATTTTTAATTCTTCTTTTTATTTCTTTCAGCTGAGAATAGGAAAAAAAAAAAAAAAAAATACAATTGGTGCTTCTGCAGGAGAAAAACAAAAGCCGTTGGAGAAGGATGCTGGCGAAAAAACCATTGCATGGTTGGACAAAATAAGGAATTCCAATGGGTCTATACCAACTTCAAATATTCGGTTAAACATGCAGCGCATCATGCAAACTAATGCTGCTGTCTTCCGTACACAAGAAACTCTAGAAGAAGGTAAGTTACCCCTAAGGCTGGAACCCTTAAGACTCAAACCAGTTGAGTTGTAGTTTTCCTCAAGTCTAGGCGACGAAATGTGACTCATGGAACCTTATTTATTTTCAATTGTCATTATACCTTCATTGCTTTTATTGTTCCGCAGGTTGTCAATTGATTGACAAAGCATGGGAGAGTTTCCATGATGTTAAATTGAAGGACAGGAGTTTGACATGGTGAACTTTTGAGAATAAGGATGTTGAATTTTTTTTTTTTTTTTTTTTTTTGGTGGTGTGTGCATGTGTTTGTGTTCTCTGTGCTGATTTCAAAAACTTTTGACAGGAACTCTGACTTGATAGAGACTATAGAGTTGGAAAACCTTTTGATAAATGCCTGCATCACCATGCATTCTGCTGAGGCCAGGAAAGAAAGCAGAGGAGCACATGCTCGGGAAGATTTTACAGTCAGTATTCTTCCTCTTTTAGTTAATAAAATGATCGTTCCTACCTCTTTTATTTAATAATGACCATTGTCTACCACTTTTTATACATTAAACAAATTTCTTCCCGTTGTGCAGAAACGAGATGATGAGAACTGGATGAAACATACTTTGGGGTAAGTCATTCCACCTTCATAAATTCAAGTTCTCAATTGGATTCCAGATAAATTTTGTTTTGTTTTAAGATTGAATGTTTTAAACCGATGATGGGGTTCGTTTAGGGAACTGGAACTATAACAAGAGAATTAAATATTTTAACTTGTATTGATTATCACTTTCGTTTAGATAAGCTTTGTCTCATCAAAAGATAAGGTACGAACTTGAAGAAATGCAGAAACTTTCATATTGGAAGAATTGTGGGATTGGAATACCAAATATAAATAGAATAACACTTTGTCACGAGCTTATCGTGGAAAATAGTTTAGCTTGGATTCCCGTAACTTATTACTCTTTCCCTCATCTATATAAGATTCAACAGATGAACTTGAGTCTTGCAATATTCCATACAAGGCATAAGAAAACTTGCTAAACGATAACGCCTGTTCGCTTGAACTCTTAACAATTAACCAAGTTTGAATTACTTTCTACGCAGATATTGGGAGAACGAGAAAGTCCGGCTAGATTACAGGCCGGTTCATATGAACACATTAGATGACGAAATTGAGACATTCCCTCCTAAAGCTCGTGTCTACTAAGACTGCCCTTTGAGAAGAGAGCGATAGTTTAAGCAGCAAATGTTTCCAAGCATAGAATAACGCATCTGGAAAGAGAGCAGATTGTTATAGGAACAGCTTTTGATGAATAATTGTTACATTTAAATCAATGTCAAACTGATATGAGCCAAAGTGCTGATAAATATCGCTAAGAGACTGGTTTTGTATTTGCATTTTGCAGCGATGGAAAAAATATTCATTTTGGTTTGTTTACATGGTTTGGGTGCAATCAGTGCATAGGTTGGACTTTTGGTTTGTTTTTGAAGTTTCTCTTTTTTTTTTTTTTTTTTTTTTTTTTTTTTTTCGCTTGAAATTTGTTTTTGAAGTTGCTGTTGTTTTCTTCTGACTTTTTTTTGGGCTAAATTTTGCCGCAAACGAAGTATTTAAGAAATCGGATTTGCTATAGTTTGAGAACACATTTGCACACAGCTTCTGTTGTCGAACATTACGGACGACATGTATTTTCGTGTAAGGAATGGTGGAGTTGTCGTTTTAAGAGCATGTTTTTTTTTTGGTCTAAAAAACTCAAAAAAAAAAAAAAACTTAAATTTTAATTTTTTTAAAGTTCACGTTCTTTTAAATTTTAATTTTATTTAATTTTACTCAATTTTATTTAAATTTTAACTTCAATGTTATAATTTAAATTCAACTTAAAAATTACACTCAAGTTACACTCTAAAAAAATAACTTTTAACCCTAAGTTTACTGTCTTTCAACTTTCACGCAAAAAAGTTATAACAAAACGACACCAAACACATCTTTGTTCCTTTGAACGAAACGTAGTCTATAATCCAACATGCCCCCTTGTGATTTTCTGTTGTTGGTGTTAATTAAAAAAGAAAAAATTGTTGCTTAAGAATCTATTATCTTAACTTTCACTTCGCACGGTTTCTTACTTGTCGAATTTTTGTTTTGCAACGGCGCATAGTTAGCTGCCGTTTATCATGAAGCTGTTTTCCAAATTATCTCTTTTTTTAGCGGGATCTTTTTTTATGCTCTTCCTTTCCGTGAAGCTTCTGGATTTCATCATTTCTGTGCATTTTTTTTTCCTTCTCTCTCTCTTCCTTACCGTGAGGCTTACGGTTTCATTTTTTATGTCCATTTCTTTTTTCTCCTTCTCTCTCTGCAGAACTTTTGCTTTGTTGCTTCCATTTTCTTTTGCTCATGAGTTATTATGTTTCTTAAGAAATTTTTTTCTTCCTTTTTTGGCTCTTTGGCGAACGATTTTTCGACTCTATTTGTTTTTTTTACTAAGTCTTTTTCTTTGGTTTCTCTCTCTCTCTCTTTTTTTTTTTTTTTTTTTTTTTTTTTTTTTTTTTTTTTTAATGTTTGTTTCGGTGCTTCTGTTTTGCTCTCTGGATTTCCATGTATGTTTACCATGCATGTTCTTGGCTGGTATTTATGTTTGTTTGTGGCGGAAAATCTTCGTTTTAAGAAAAAAAAATATCCCTTTACAAATCGGGTTAGATCCATAGCCTCAATTTTTTTCCCCCCTCTTCCATTCTTTACCGATTTGGTCTTTATTTTCTTCTATGATGATTTTGTTTTTTTTCTTACATATTTTTCATAATATTTTAGTTTTTTTCTTTTTTGACTTAGTTTTTTTCAAAAATAATACGTTTTTAAATTTTTTAAAAATTTCTTTTAATGATTTTTAAGAATATTTGTTTTTGCATTTCTTATAATTTGTTTCTATGATTTTGTTTTTGTTTTTTTTCATTGGAGTATTTTATTTTAAGAGGTTTTTTAGGGTATTTTTTTAAATCTGTTATTTGAAATTTTTGTTCATATATTTTTTGGTTTTTTCTTTTTTTATGGAATTTTTTTTAAGAGCCTTTCTTTTCTTTGGGATTTTTTTTAAAGAATTTTTGGCCCTTTTTTTTTTTTTTTTTTTTTTTTTTTTTTTTTTTTTGCTTTCTGTAAAATTTTTCCCTCATTATTATTTTTTTCAGATTTATAACTTTTTTTTTGTTTAATATGTTTTTTTGAATTTTCTTTGTATTAATAGTCTTGATTTATACTGTTTCAGTATTTGTATCGGGCTTATAATTTTACAATATATTTTGGACATGTTCTTATGTTTATAAAATTTTAAAAAAATAATTTTTATTTTAATTTTATTAAAATTCACATTTTTTAAATTTAATTTTATTTAATTTTATTCAAATTTTAATTTTAACTTAAATTATAATTTAAATTTAACTCAAAAATTACATTTAAATAAATTACATTTTAAAAGAAGAAAAAAGAGAAAAATAGACCAAAATTTGAAATGAATTAAAATTAATAAGTCAATAATTTACATAAGTTAATAAATAGGTCAAATTATTATTTTTGTCCATAACTTGTCTGGTTATAAACCATAACTTGATAAGTTATTATTCATAATTATTCATAATTTATCCGATTATAAACTATAACTTAACAAATTTATTCATAACTTATTTAGTTATTAATCATAACTTAACAAATTATAACTTATTAATTTCTATAATTAAAAATTAATCTATTTTCTTTCTTAAATTTTGCATATTAACCTATTTTTTACTATTTTCTTAAAAGAATAACTCCTTTATTTCCTCCCTTTTTATATAACAGATACCCATCAGTTTACTGTCAGTAGTTTATTGGTTTTGTTTTGCGGTGAGATTTATGCTTGATGACATCTGTCGTAATATACTCATTATTTTAATTGATTTTGTTTTGCAGCGATTTGTATCGGAGAATGAACGAAATTTGTTAGTATTATATTTTCACGCGTATATATCATTATATTTAGTTATGTTTAATTCAAATCTGATTTTTTTACTGTTCGTTCTTTATTGTTTCTATTATGCGGTGCCCTTCATGCTTCATGACACATGCCATGCTATAATCATCACCTTCGTTGATATTTATTTGAGCGGTTTTATGGCGGTTTTCCATGCAGATTTTAGTCACTGTCGATATATATTGGTCTTCATTTTATAATCGTTCTTCATATATTACTTTCTATCCTTCTCACCGTTATATGTTTTTTTACAATTTCAAAAAGTTAGTGGTGTTAGAGTTTTCTTACTATTTCTACTACGTTTCGGATATTCTCTTACTATCTTTCCCTTCCTGAGTTTTTAACGTTAGGTTGTTTTGTCTACCTTTCTTTCATCTGCAATAGTTGGTCTTCTGTTTCATCTATTCTGTTCAGTACCTTCTTTCACAAAGGTAATATATTTGTACTATTTATGTGTGTTTCCTAGTTGTTTTAAATAAGTGCTTTATAATGTCATAGTCATTTGCTATATGATTTTATTTGCTTATTTGGTTATATACTTATGTTTAAATTTTTTTTATGATCTTTTATTTATATGCTTTGTCGATTTTCTCTTTTTGTAGTCGTTTACTGTTTATATTATTTTCAATATTGTTATTTAGCTATGTGTTATGTCTCTATATATTTTGTAATTCTTTTTCCTTCTTTTTGCTATGTTAACAGTCTACCTTTTTTAAACGCTTTACTGTATTTTGGTTATGATCGTGTATTTATCTCCTACTATAAGCATATATTGTGTGACTGTTAATAGATACTTGTCTGTTCTTGATGCTGCCCGGGTTAAATTGGTTTTATGGCTTTACCTATTACTATTTTTATATGTTAAGTTTTAGTGGTATTTTATATTGAATTTGTACTTTAGTTGCCTTATGATCAATGTTTTCGTAACACTTTTTACTCATTTTCATATATCATTATTCAAAAATTGTGCTGTGTTTTATATTGTATGATCTGTATCCTTTAGTAGTTCAAATTCATGAATTTTTAAAACGTTTTTAATTATATATTTGTTCTTATATGTGTATGCTTTGTAATTTATGTGTAAATGAAAAATAGAAACAATATTTTTCTCTTTTGATGTTCGGCATAAATCCTGTAATAACTTAGATGACAGCCAAGTATGTTGCTAGGCCCTATTTTTGTTACATTTGATATATATAGGTAAGATTAGGAGATAAATACCTGAACCGACTAAATAATGAATATTTACTTTCTTTGTTTATGTTTTGTTGATAGATAGCTGAGCCATATTTTTGTTATGTATATGTGAGTATAAATAGATTAGCATTTATTAACCTAGTATATTATAAAGACTATTTTGATTTACCTTTTTTGTAGCATATTTATCTCGATAAATATTTATTATATTATAATGTCTCCTGTTCTATTTTCCTTATTTGAGGCACATTGGGTGCTAGACATTCAAAATCATATTACACATATTCTTACAATGTTGTATATGTCTAGTTTTTCACTTCGTAAAAGCATAGCTTTTTTAAAACTTTTACTTTTTCTTGGTGATGATGATGTATTTTTCTTCTACTGTAAGCATATATCATGTAATTGTTAATAGAGGCTTGGCTGGTCTTGATGTTGTCCAGGTTATTTTGGTTCTGTCTTTATCTACTACTTTTTTTTTTTATCAGTTAGCTATTACTGTTTTTTTGTAATGATTTTGTAACTTCTTCGCTTTCAGGTCAATGTTTTTTTAACATTTTTCACACATTTTTGGACATTATTTTCTATCATTTGCTATGTTTTTTTATATTTAATGACTGTTATCCTTTAGTACTTCATATTCATGTTTATGTCCTTACATTTTAACTTATTTGTTCTTAAATGTCACTAATTTGTACTCTTTCTGTAAGACAAGATTTTAAATGATAATCTCTTTTTTTGATGTTCGGTATAAAGCCTGTAATTACAGATGGCAGCCAAGTACATTGGTAGGTCCTATTTTCAGTATATATCACATATACAGCTAAGATTAGGAGATAAATACCTGAACCAATTATTTAATTTATAATTTTTTCTTTGTTTATTTTATGTTGACAGAAAAACTCAATGTTCAATCGTATATTTGTTATATATGTGTTAGTTCAACTATATATATGTTTTCATACTTACCGAATTGAAGGAAATGATAGCATCATTTTTTTTATAGATTGATGGAATTCTTTCTTCATCTTTTGTTGACAGAAAAACTCAATGTTCAATCATATATTTGTTATATATGTGTTAGTTTAACTATCTTTGTTTTCCTACTTACCGAATTGAAGGAAATGAGAGCATCATTTCTTTTATAGATTTATGGAAAGTTTGCGTGATACGTTTATTTACCTAAGTGTACTATAATGACTATTTAAACTTCCTGTCTTTTGTAAAACGTAATTATCATAATAAATATTTATTACATTATAATGTTTACTGTTGTATTTTGCTTATCTCAAGCAGAATAGGTGTTAGACATCGAAAAGAAAATATAGTTGCCTTCTCCATCACTCACTGCCCTCCTTCATTAGCAATCGTTTGCTACTTTCTATTGCTATTTGTGCATCCTTTTTTTTTATCCATTCTCGGCATCAGTTGATTAGCATTCCAGGTATTTTTAATGAATTTTGCCGTGTTTTAATTGGTATCTGGCATTGTTGTTTAATATGTAAATACACTGTAATGATATTAATGTATGCTTCTTTGGTTTAATAGTATCTTTTCATACTATATTGTGATATATTTTTAATAAATGTTACTATTATAGGTTCCTCATTATTATTCTGTTATGTTCTTAATGAATTTTAGTTCCATACATACTTCGTTCTTACTAAATATTTGATGCAAGTTTTTCTCTATAGATTTTTTTTTTTTTTTTTTACCTATTATAATTCATTCACCTTCCATATTAACGTTTTACTTAAAGTTTATATATACAGATGTCACTTTGTTTTTACTACAACTAAATTTTATGTGTTTTATTCATTTTACATATTTTTATCCAAATTTTTTGTACTGTAGTGATGATGACCTTACAAGATCCTTGCACAAATATTTTTTACAGTGTTGACTGTATATTGTTATGAACAGTAAAGTACTTTTTCTATCTATCTTTTGATATTTCCTCACTTGGACCATTGGCCCTGTTTGGAAATGTTTTCATTTTCGTTTTTCACATTTTTCAATGTAAAAAATTGAAAATAAGAGTAAAAAACGTGTTTGGCAAAGTTTACGTCTGAAAACAAAAATGAAAACGGCTTTGTCGTTTTCCGGAATTTTGAAAACGGAAAAAAGCTGTTTTCGTTTTCTCATTTCCATTTTCGTTTTTCGTCGTTTCAGCTTTTTTTTTTCTTCTTCTTCTCCGGCTTCGTCTTCTTCTTCTTCTTCGTTTTCCGGCTTACGTTTCAGCTTTTTTTTTTTTTTTTTCTTCTCTCTTCTCCGGCCGAAGAAGAGGCGGAGTCCGCCCCCGCTGACGCCCACCCCGCCCCGGACGCTGCGACTCGACCCCCTCCCCCTCGTCTGCTGCGCCGGCCGCCACCCCACCGCCACCCACCACCGTCTGTGGATCGCAGACGCCCTCCCTCCCGCCCGCCGCCCCCCTCCGCTGGGCCGCCACCCCCATTTCCTTCGACTTCTTCTCGTAACATTATATATATATATATATATACATCGAAAAAATGTCATTTTCGTATATATATAAAACGACATATATATATATCTAAAACGAAAATGTCGTTTTCATATATATATATATTTTAATAATAATATATTTAATAATAATATTTATTTAATATATTTAATATATTATTATTTAATATATTTAATCATAATATTTGTTTAATATATTTAATATTATTATTTATTTAATATTTATTATTTTAAATATTATTACATGTTTTCAGAAATTAAACCACCAAACACGATTTCAATTTTTTTAAAACTGAAAACATTCTCAGAATAAAACTACCAAACGCATTTTCAAAAATGATTCCAAAATGAAAATAAAAACGTTTTCATTTTCATTTTCATACAAAAAACAAAAACGTTTTGGAACCAATTTCAAACGCACCCATTATTTCCTGATCTTTTGGTCCTTTCTTTTTTCAATAATTTTTTTTTTCATTTTATAGTCTGTTTTGTACTTTCTCTTCCTATGCAAAGTTTTTTTTTTTATTTTTTATTTTTTTTTATAACGTTTCTAAATATACAATGGTTTTCCTTTGTCGTTTCCTTAGGTATATGTTTTTTCTTTGTGAAAGAGCTACAAAATTTATACAACAACAAAAGAACATGCACAGAAATGAAGGATTGATGTATAACATGTTCAATGCAAATAACTCAACGAAAGATAATGCAATCGCTTCAAATATATATATATATATATATATATATATATGAACTTGGTAGATGTTGGAAAAATATACTCGTTGTCTTTTTTTTTTTTTGGATAAGTGATAGACTCATTGTCGTTGCTCGTTCAAGAATCAAACCATGTATAAATACCACTTGTGGTTTTACATGCGCATGTAGTGCCAAAGCCACAAATATTTCAACCTCACGAGTAATGCCGTTATCATCAATTTATCGACCGTCTAAATATAAAAAGGCTACAAGAAAGTTATACAAACAAGGAATTGGTAATGGGGGCAGCCAATGGGAAATTTCAAACCACTCCTTTTAAGTGTTTATGGCGGTATTCGTTTGTTCTACTGACCAATATTTGGCCTTATTAGCACTACTCCATTTGCATAAGGAGGACATGACCAAATTAATCGACCTACCACATGTTTAAGACAAGTTCATTGTTTAAACAATCCTTTTTCTTTCCTTCGCTTTTTTTTTTTTTTTTTTTTTTTTTTTTCATGTTCTTGTTTTTCAAAACCGACATAACTTTTATTATTTTATTCGCAAGATGATCTCAAATACTATTTGCAATTTAATATTAGTATTAGAATATTTTTCAAATACTACAATATTGAACACAAAGACCAGTCATTAACACGTTATTTTCAAATACACATCTGAAGCCCATATTTTTATCATTTTAAAATTTTTTTATACAGATCATTTAGAAATTGTTGATTGTTTGAACATCTTTGCGTATTAAAAAAATATGCACATTATTTTAAGGTTAATTAACAAAGGAAAAAAAAAAGGAGAGAGAAGAAGAAGAAGAAAAAGAGGAGGAAGAAGAAGAAAATAATGAGTAGCTGATTGGATTTTGTCACGTGAACAGTGTCTCCCACTGAAAATGTCCCAACGTCTCTCTCAGTCCACAAGTACTTCACTACAAGCCACCACTAGTGTCGCTATACTTGCCTTCTATTATTCAATATCTCTCTCTTTGCACCAAAAATTCCAACGAAGAAATCAGTAGTTGGTCAACAAACCACTTCATTGCAACGTTGACCCTAAAAAGCTATATTTGTCATTATTTACAATGAAAATAATTTATATAATCACTAGACATACTTTGTTACATTTTCCACTTTTGCGTCCGTTTAGTTTCAAAGGCCAATTCTCCCATTGGAGAAAAAAAAAATAATAATAAATAATGTGTTTTGACCAAATGGGTTGAAAGCAAAACTTTTTGCGTTTTAGAGACAGGGTCCGTTTGGTTCATAAATTTAAATCATGTTATTAGAATCATTTTTTATTTACGTGTATTTTTTATGAGAGAAAATACTGTAGCGAATCACGAATCATAATTCGAATTATGGAGCGAATTTAGGAACCAAACGAACCTTAAGTATTTAAATTCTCGTTCATTTTTTTTGGAAACATATACCTAGTCTGAGAATAGTTTCAACACAAGCTTTGATTTATTCCGTTGTCGATCATAGCTGTTGTAATTTAAAAATTAACAAAATAATAATAATAGTAATAAATCATTTTTTCTAATAGCGACACACTTACTTTATCTTTTTCGAGGAGATGATAATAATAAATAGAATAATAAAATTATAATAAATCCTAACTCGAAAGGAAAAGGTGGGGATGAGACTCAAACCTATGCATTCCAACTTCAAATATCACAATTCCTGGTCGGGCCAAAATTTCAAACTACCTACATCAAGCTGTAGCATGCCCTAAAAAATTTAGTTGCAACTCAGAAGAAAAATGAACCTCAATACACTTTTTCTACATAGCACCGGTCCTATAGAAAAGCGGGAGACAAATAAAAGAGATGCATCTATTAGACCTAGATGATAGTGGGGGCGATATTTGCTACTTCTAGCAGAGGTACCAAATCTGATACAAAATGTAGTTGGGGTGTTGGTCATTTTTGTGCGGCGTCTGGAACATGTTGGGCCTGTTTGCTAACGTTTTCAAATGATTTTATTTTCAATACAAAAGTAAAAATGAGATTGTTTTGAGAATCATTTTATGATTGATTCTAAAATTGCATTTGGTTAGTTTTTTAAGAGATTATTTTGAGTATAATTAAAAGGTAAAATCATGTTTATTTATAATTATTAATTAATATATTATAACATTGTGTATAAGTACTATAAAATAAAAACAGAAAAGAAAAAATAATTTTCAATCATTTTTTAATTTCTTCACAAAAATCATTCTTATTGTTTTTTATTTTTGTTTTTATTTTCAAAACATTTGCTAAACAAACACGGTTTGCAGACCGTTTTTATTTTTGTGCCTCAAAAGACGTGTAGAAATATTTTAAAAAATAAACAAAAACCAATTCTAAACGCATCATTTGCTTCTCTAACATCCCTAAGGTCTCGTTCTTGGTAATGCAGTGAGTGTAACACGATTGAAAAGTTCATTTGATATGAAATTGTTCATTTTGAGCTTAAACGCTCATATTTTTACTTTGGGAAATTTTTAAGAATCTCATAAAAAAGTAATGCTATTTTTATTTCTGTCATCAATTTAAATTTATCATTTATGCTACTAAAAAGATATTTTATAGTTTTTTTTCATATCATTCTATTGTTAGGTTAGCGGCGGAGGCAGAAATTTTTTTGAAGGGAGGGCGTGGGCCAAACCAAAATTTTATTAAAAAAAAAAAAAATCACTGTCTACCTTTTTTTCTTCTTTTATTTGTTTTTTTTTTGGTCAAATGAATCAAACATCTAAACAGTGTTAATTCACTTTCTAAAGTTTAAAGTCTTCAAAATTATCAATTTATATGATAGTATAGTTATTTTTTTCTTCAATTGGGCTTTTTAAGTTACAGAAAAATACAGCAAATAACACATTTCATCACTATGTTTGAAGTAAATAGCATATTCTTTAAATGATAGTAAATTATAGCACATCTCCAATTTTCATTTAACATAAAAATGTTGTTTTCCAACTTTGCCCTTTTTCTTTCGGCTTCATCGTTTTCTTCTAGACCTACTCTGCCTCCATTATCTGTCTCTCTCCTACGTCGTTGCGACTCCGGGAACTGAGCGAAGAGGACGTCGCACCGTTCTCTCGCCTCCGATCTCGGCGACTCCGGCAACCTGCGCCTCTCTCTCTCACTCTCTTTCCGTCGTCGCGTGCGCTTAGGGTGCGTTTAGAGTTCCGGAGGACCTGTTTCTCGACGATCAAGAGCGTGCGAACGCCGGATTCCTCTCATTCCTCAGTGGCGCCGCCTCGGCCGCTGCTCCTCCATCGCCTGACGCGTGTAGTGGAATTTCTTTGTGGCCTAGTAATTGCGTCGAAGTTTGTTAAATTGAATCTTTGCTGTACTCTAGTCTTTGCAAATTGCAATTGATGATTCTTGTTTTCTTGTTAGAAAGAGCGATTTATTTGAGAGATTATAGTACAAGTGCTAGGGTCTTTTGTAGATTGGATTTGAATCTGCACTAAATTTGTTCGGATATTGCCGCAAGATGTAAACTTTTTCTTTGTACTGAAAAATTTTGTTCTTATTACAATCATTTCTTATGTTCTCCAACTTTTGATTTGTTATTGTTCAATTATTTATCTTGAAAAATGTCTCTGCTATTACTTCATTGTTTATTTAAGATATTGTCTTCAAGTTTTATTTTGCGTAATATGGTTATCCCCATAGATTCCATTTATTCCGGTGCTTGTGAAGTTTGTTAAATTTGCTGTGTTGATGTAGTGGTAGTGAAAAAGGTGGCGCGCGAGTGCAACTCATAAGTTATTTTCAATTTACAAGGGAAGTAAAAAGAGTGAAGTAACACACCGGGAACCGAGCGAAGAGGACGTCGGACCAAGAGTGAAGTAAATGTAAATACAGTGTTTTGGAGTAAAATTTTGTCCAACACTTCACTAACTTCCTTATACTAGAAATTTAGATTAAATAAACAAGTAATCTAAAAAAAAATCAGATGAACACTCCAAGAACATAATTAACCTCTAAAAAAGTAAAAAAAAAAAAAACAAATAAAAACAATCATAAGGAAATTATATTTATAAATGAGTACGCATTCTTTTTTCATCTCAAATTAAGAGAATTTATAGTATATTAAAATTGATGGAGTTTAATTCTTCCATTGATTTGAGAGTTTATTTTCTCTTTAATTACAATGAGACTATTCACATTTTTGTGAGTTAAAACTGATAAATAATGAATGAGAATTAATTTTCAATCATTCAATATTTTCAATTAACATCGGTTAATTCACTTGATAACATCATGTGACCTTTGCACTTTTGGCTCAGGAGAACTTAAGTTCTAGCGAGCTTGGGCTCGAAAGAGATTGGCCTATGGTGAGCTTGGGCTCAGGAGAGATTGGCCTTTGGCGAGCTTGTGCTCTGGAGAGATTGGTCTCCGGCAAGCTTGGGCTTGGGAGAGGTTGACCTTAGATGAGATTGGTCTCAAGCGAGCTTGGGCTCCAATGAACTTAGGTTTCGGCGTATTTGGGCTCGGGAGAGATTTTGAATTTATTGAGCGTTTAATGCTCCCGAAATGCTGCCCAACTCAGTATTTATTTTGTTTGTGATTTTTAGATTAATTTGGGTGTGAGTTCGTGGTTTTTAGATATGAAATGTGATTTGTTTTTTTATTTATTTATTATTATTGTGATTTGGTAACTATATTACTTAACTACCAAAAAATATTGTATTTATTTGTAAATACTTCACTAAATCGAATTTCAAATCTAGTAAGTATTGTATTTACCAACAAATACTTCACTGTATCCAATTCTTGATCAAGAAAATTTTTCACTAAATTTGAGTTTGAATATGGTAAATATTGTATTTATCAATATTCATTGAATTTGGTACTTACCGGTCACCGGTGGCGATGTTTGGACTTTTGGATAAATATAGTATTTACGAGTAAATGTGATATTTACCAGTATATACGATATTTACTAGTTATCAATGTTATCGGTCGAATTTTTGGATCAATATGTTATTTACAAGTAAATACAATATTTACTAATTAATATAGTATTTTTCAATAAAATTTTTCACTAAATTTGAGTTTGAATTTTTTGGTAAATATGATATGTACTGGTAACCACGGTATTTATCAGTAAATATGATTTTTATTGGTAAAAATAATGTTAAAAAGTCGTTGGAGTCGGTGGCTGGCTTTTTATGTAAATATGATATTTACTAGTAAATATGGTAAATATGGTATTTAATGATAAATACAGTGTTAAACGATCTCCAAAGTCGGTGGAGAATTTATTTGGTAAATCAACGCTATCGGTTGTGGCCATATTTTTAAATAAACATGATATTTACTAGTAAATACAGTATTCAATGGTAAATATGATATTTACCGGTAAATATAGTGTCAAACAGTCATCAGAGTTGGTGCTTGGATTTACTGGTAAATGCATTATTTACCAATAAATATAGTAAATACCGGAGTCGGTGGCTGGATTCTTAGATAAATATGATATTTACTAGTAAATACGTTATTTACTAGTAAACACAGTGTTAAATAGTCATCAGAAAACAGTCACCAAAAAATGGTGATCAGAAAACAGTCACCGAAAATCATTCATCGGTACTACCTATTTGAAAAAATATGCTCTAATTTATATTTTTTTTTTTAAAAAAACAAAATAGATGATTAGGGAGGAGGGGTGGGATGAAAAAAGAGGATTATGGGTATTTTTAGGTATTTAATAATATTTAAAACTTAAAAATTCAAATTATGCTATAATCTACTAGTTTTTAAAAATATGCTATAATTTACTAATCACTCTACAAATTATGTTGTTTCACTCATTCTCCCGTAAATTTTTAGTGTACTGAAGGGTCAAAATTTATGGTATAATCTAAATATTTAAAAAGTTTTATAAATATGAATATACATAAAATTAAAATTTGGGTTTTCTAAAAAATTTGGGAGATAATTGAAAATATTTTAAAAATAGATGTAAAAATGTAATTATAAAATTTTAAGGGGGCAACTTGAAGAGAAAAATGCAAGAAAAGAATTTTGAGGGGCAAAATTTAAAAGGGCCACTTGCCCCCCGGGCCTAAAGTGGCTCCGACTCTGTGTTAGGTTAACGTTCATACCCTGATAGGTTGTTTTTTTATGTCCTACCAGAACTTTTTTTCTTTGCTTCTAGATCACAGATCACACAAAAAAAAAAACTAAAAACATACCTGAAAACAAAATGCTCACAAATCTAACAAAATTCTCTCTCACACACTCTCTCTCCCCAACAGCATCTTATTGCAGAGGTGCCGACGAAAGAGGACAATCGGAAGGAAATCCAATTGGAGATCTCCGATCTTGCCGAAAGACAATATGGACGATGATAGAGGATGACGCAGACGACGATGGAGGAGGACACATACTATGATAGCCGGTGAGGACAATGAGATTTTCAGAGAAGGCGACGAAGCAGGGGACCTCGATAAGAGAAATTCGATCTCGCCAGAGAAGGACGCGGATGGTGACGGTGACGATGCGGACGACGACAAAAGACCATCGAGACAGAGGAAGGGAGTGCGAGAGCGGAGAGAGAAAGTGAGAGGTGAAAGAGAGAGAGAACGAGGAAGACAAAAGATAGAGACAGAAGACGAGAGAGAGAGTATGGGAGACAAACCGTTAGGGAAAGAGAGGAAAAAAATGGGAAAAAAAAAAAAAAAAAATCAGTGGTATGAAAATCTTTTTTATGAGATACATAATAGAATTGTTTAAAAAAAGTAATAAATAAATAAATAAGTGGTTATTCATGTAATTTGCTCTTTTATTTTTGAGGTTTCACCCTAAAAGGATAATACTAATGGAAGACGATATCCTTATAAATCATTATCTATAACTTTTTTTCTCGCGATGTGAGGCTATATATATTTTTTGTCTTGTTTTTTTTTTTATTTTAAGAAATTAATGACCGTCACAATCATCTTGCTGCTTTCAGTTGAGTCATAATTTTAATGCCATCTATAACGACTTATATTTCTACTTAGTATGATATTATCCGCTTTAATTCTAAATCCACATAATTTTACTTTTAGATTTCAACCTAAACAGCATCATAAAACAGCATCATATTAGTGGGAGACAGTGTCTTTACTTATAAATCATCACTTATAAGTGGACATGGTGCTATGAAATTTTTGACATATTTCCATCTATTGATAGGATTTGTCATATAGATCCATGTTTGTACTTAGGGTTGGCAATCTGGATAGCAACATGACGATACGTTTCGAAACTCACACGAAATTAGCATATTTGGGTTTACTATAAATGAATTTATGTCATAATTAGGTTGACACGATTAATAAATGGGTTGGGTTATGGTTGACCTCCTAACACGAATTGACATGATTAACTATATGTATCATCTGCAATGTAATGATATGTATGAAGGTTTATATGACATATTAAATACAAATAATGTGAATTTTAATATTTGTAGGTAAACTTCATTTATTTTTTTAAAAGAAAAGATAAATTGATCAATAAACATGTTAAACTTATCTTGACCGTGTTAAATAAGTTATTATTATATTAGTTATTTATTCAATATATTAAATTTAAACGGTTATACGGGTTGACACGATTAACACGATTAATAAATGGGTCGTGTTTAGATTGACATATTTAATAAACATGTCATGTTTGAATTAATATTTTTTAACACAATTAATAAATAGATTGACACGAATATGATCTATTAAAACGAATTACCACACTTATAGTCTTAATTTACCACTTTGAGTGTCCGTTTGTAAAGTACACTCTATTTCACCTTGAGCATTCTGGCCAGAATTTTGGAATCTAGTCGCGTTGAGAGAGAGGTTGAGAAGTTTTAGAACTCAGATTTGAATTTGGGTTTTGGTTTTAGTTGATTTATTTTTCTTGATGCTTGCATATTAGTTCTGGTTTGGTTTTGATTATGACTTTGATTTTGGTAGATTTGTTTTTCTTGATGTTTGCAGATTTGCAGATTAGTGGAGGAAGATGATGAAATTAGGATTTTTAGCTTTTTTTTTTTTAATTTTTTATTTATGGTTTTTTTTAACTATTTTAATAGATTAATTTGTAAGAAAATAAATTCTGTGCAAATTAAGTATAAGGATAGACTTAACATTTTACGTTTGGAAAAAGAATATTAAAAATTAAAATAAAATTTTTTATAACATCAAGATATTATTTTAATATTATTAACAACTCAGGTATCAAACGTCAATTTTAATATAATATAGAGTACGAAATTGGAATCATCCTTCCTTTTAAAGAGGCAAATGTTATATATACTTGAATCGTTTTTCTTTTCCTTGGCACAATTTCTGTTTCTTTTTCCTCCGTTTTGGATTAACTCAAAGCCAGCTGGTATGCTTTCAGGGAAAAAAAAAAAAAAAAAAAAAAAAAGAGAGTATTCCTCTTTGGGCTGAAATTTTTTATTAGTGTTCTGTCTTCAAATTAAAATTTTAGTAAATAGCAACCGTCCTCTTTTTCACATTCTATTATAAAGTTGGTCCCTATTTTTGGCTTGGATTTTCAAACCATTAAACTGGACAAGCAACCTAGCAAAATAAAATCCTCTTTCTATAGAGTTGAGGGAGGGTCAACCTGTCTAAATTGAGATTTGCCCCCTCTCTAAGAAAATGCCACAATGGCGATTCATTTTTTTTTTTTTTTAATCTCTTTTTTAGATAAAGGCATTGTTTGTGCTTTGCATGGGTGTCCTGAAGCTAGTTGCAGCTAGCTTTTTAATATCACTGCCGAAAATCCAAAATCCTAATAGTAAATATAACAAAAATAGTAGGAAAGTATAAAAAGCTTAAGAAAGTATATAAGTCAATTTTTAGTTATAGAAATTAATAGTCCATAACTTATTAAGTTATGGTTCATAACCAGATAAGTTATAGATAAATTTGTCAAGTTATGGTTCATAACCAGACAGGTTATGAACAAAAACTGTGAATTCTGAACAATAACTTGTTAAGTTATAATTCATAACTAGACAAGTTATGGACGAAAACAGTAATTTAGCCTATTTATTAACTTATATAAATTATTGACCTATTAATTTTAATGCATCTCAAATCTTAGCCTATTTTCTCCTTCCACCCTAAATATAACGCCATGCCAATTAAACATTTATATATGACTTTGAGAAAGCTAATGATCCTAAGAGTTCGTACGTTCTTAGGTGAACATAGCAAGTGCCAACCTGCTTGTTAAGCATTCAAAAACCTTCAATAGGATCAGATACTTCCTATGAAAATTTTAAATTCTCAACCTACTTAATTCTTAATTAAATTTGTGATTGTAAGATAATCTACATACATAATGAACTAATAAATAAATTAAGATTATTATTACTTGTGCCCCTTGAACTTTGTATTCATTCTCAATTTGTCCCATAAACTTTAAAAGCTTTCACTTTCCCTCTTGAATTTTAAATTTGTCTCATTTATGCCATTTTGTAAGAATTTATGCTAAAATCAAAACGGAAAAAAGAGTTCAATGTAGTCATGTGATTTTTATATGTTTGTTTATAACAATATTTAAACAAAAAGACCATATGACTACATTTTTTTAACAAACATTTTAGGATTAATTTAAAAAATTATCCCCGAACTATGACCCTTTTAACACCTTGTCCCCTAAATTTTAAAAAGTAACACCCGTTACCTCCGAATTTTGTTTTGTTAACAAGTTTTATCCTTCTATTACAATGAGTGATAGAATTGTCATGTGTCACTTATTTAGTGAGAATTGAAAGTACAATTACGCTTATACCATTCTAATCAGATAATCTTAAATATTAAAAAGATAATATTACCAAAAGAAAAAATAATAAAAAAACCCCAAACGTTTTCTCTCTCCTTCTTCTTCTTCTCACTTTTCAAGAGCAGGAGCTTGCCTAGTTGTTGTGGGCATTTGCTTCTTTGTTTGAGCCTGCTGAGTCTTTGTTGGGGTCTCTAGACATCGTGTTCAATGATGCTAGTCAGTTCAAATGTTGCCGAAGACAAATTTAACTTGAGTAAGGAAGAAGAAATTGGCGAGGACAACAATGGAATATTATTTGATAGGAGTGGCAACGTTTCGGGCTCTCATCCTGTGCTCATATTCACGAGGGATCAGCTTGGAAATATAGCTTGGTCTTACAGAATTAGACTGGAGCTTCTTTTCCTTTGTGTGGAAGACTCTAACAACCCAATTTGAGGAGCAAAGGATCTCGGAACAGTATAGAGAGGATATAATGTTTGCTTCTCAAATTCAACCCGTAAACCAATGCTTGAAGCTTGAATACCCACATCTTCAGCTGTCTTTGGAGAGGGATCTTGAGGAGAAAATCGTTCGTGCTGGGAAAATTAAGAGGTTCAATCAGAAAATTACTTAATCTTTTAATTCTCACTAAATAAGTGACACGTGGCGATTTTTGTCACTTATTGTAACAGAAAATACACTTGTTAACAAAACAAAATTCGGTGAGAACGGATATTACTTTTTAAAATTTGAGGAAAAAGTGTTAAAAAGGGTCATACTTCAGAGGAAATTTTTGAAATTAATCTAAAATTTTAATAGAAGGTTTTGACAAGAACACCAGTGATAATAATTCAAGAAATTGTAACCATTTCGATCTATATATTGGTAAACTATATTGTAAATGATCATGCTTTCTGGTTATACGAAAGAATTAGCTGTAAATGACACACACACACACACACACACTATAGTTATTGTTAAAGGGCATCCTTCATTCCTAAATTTATTAAACATAAATTCGTCCACGTATATCTAAATTAACATATAACATTATAATAGATGCACATGCACATGCTGCATATAGACACATATTATTATTATATGATGTAACGTATTTAACATAAAAATAGAGAAATATTTTGTATAGTTTGATGCAAGTTCTTTGATGTCTCTTCTCGGTCGATGTGTGTGTGAGCTTCTGAAAGTTACAGTAAATGTTTAATATATAGTATAGTTGCTAGTCCTACGTCAGAAAGTAGTAGTAATCTTACTAGCTATATTTGCAAACAAAATAATTTTTTTTAAAAAAAGGGTTCTGTCACTATCCATCTTTATCGGCGGCATTTTAAAGTCTTTCATATATGTTTATATATTTGAGATTTGCATGACTCCAAGTGAATAATTAAGGATAAAGAGCTACATCAATTATATAGGTGACGTACTTATGACTATAATCTTCTTAATTAGTACTAACTCAAATTAATATAATATTATGTATCTGGCTTCCCTGGACACAGTTGGCACACCAATTTTAAACGAATTAAACGTTGGGCCAACTTGCATTTTGTTTAACTCCTCTAAAAAAGTTAAAGTTAATACTATTTTTAGTTTCAATGAGGAGATAATGAAGCACAATAAAATGACTCTATTCTTCACCAAATTTCAAGGTATTGCCAAATTATTTCCTTTCAAAAAATAAATGTCCTTTCAAAAAAAAATAATAATAAATGACATTAAAGTTCAACAAAAATAAATAAATAAATGACACTGGAGAGTTAATCACTATTTTTCCACGTGTTAAGGCCGGGTGTAAAGTAAACGCAATTCATTCTATAGTGAAATAACCTAAGTAAATTAAATTAGGGGGGAGAAAAGATGGGGGACTTTCTTTTTTCTCTTGTAATCAATGGCTCTAAATGTACAGAGTTAGGGTGCCTATCTCGGTCTTTTCCTTTCCAAAATAATAATAGTCTAACAAACACAAACCTAAACACCCTAGTCCCAAAATTTTCCAGCTACACTGGTCCATGGAATAGAAAATTTAGTACTATGTTAATAAAAGCTAGTATTTTCTCTATGAAATACAAAAATCTTACTGGCTAGCTGAATTCATGATCTTTAAATAATTAGAATGTTGATAATAATCCGCAGTGTACGAGTCATGGGAGAAAATAAGCTAGTAACTTTATATATTTGTACATCCCAATTGACCAATTAAATTATTATTTTTTATCTCAACCACAATTAAATAATTAAATGTTGCCATGTTTGCATGGAATTGCTAATTATTGATCATTTTAGTTCGATCAACTTGTTGAAATCAAGGGAAAGTGAACGACTCACACACACACACACTCAAGTACTTCTAAATATAAAGATAAATATGTAAAATGATGGAATCATATAATTAATCTATTATATTAATAGTTAATAGAAATATACTCAAAACTAAAAACATTCTTTTAAGCTTCTACTGACTTAGTGGGGGCGCGTTGTTTTCAAGGTCTTCCCATATATATCTCAAATAATTCAACTTTTCAAGAATGTAGAGTTATAAGTTTGGATTGGGCTAAAGAGCCGACCTGAGGCCAACTACTATTGGTCCAAACCCGACCCGACACTAATTTTTTTTTTTTTTTTTTTTGGTTTAGGGCGGACTGAACCAACTATCTCTTTTAGGGTCGGCCAGGCCCGGTCCAGAAATCATATTTAAAAAAAATTAAAATACTCCATAAAATTCTAAGCCAGCCGGGCTGGCCCAAAATTTCCCTTTAAACCGCCGGGCCCATGCTAGGCCAGGCGGCCTAAACTTACACCTCTACCAGGAAGGCAAACAAACTATATTAATATGATATTTTAGTGGTTGGATTCTACAATTAAATTTATTAAAAGAGCCAATGACCGCTTTCAAGTGTTGATCATGGTTGGCGACTTGGCATGTCGATTTAGTGTCGAGTCAATTAAGTGCTAAAATGAGAACGTAAAATGTCGGAAAACAAATGAACACATGGATATATAGTTGTTCACTTTTAATGTGAAGGTTACATCTACTATAAGGTTTTAGGATTTCACTATATATCGTCAATAATACAATTACAATGGAAAATGAGAATGAGAAAAAAAGAGGAATGAGAAGAATGTGGGACATAAAATTTAGAGGTACTCATCAAATCCATCAATCCATCCAATCAACATAATGTAATCTAACAAATTGGATTGAATTGAAAGAATTTTGAATTGGTAACAGATTAAAATTTTCTCAATTTGCGGTCAATAGATTGGATTGTATCAAATATTTTTCAATTCACATAATCCATTAATTCAAATTATATAAATTATATATTTTTCTTATATATTTTTAAATAACATATATAACAAATTTTTTTTCAATCTTTACATATATATATATATATATATTTAAGTATATGTTATGGAAAAAACTTAGTCTTATATGGCAGATCCAATCTAAGACCCAAGCCCAACCTAAAAATTTAGGTTTTGGATCCAACCTATATATTGTAATTTTATGTTATCCTATGTTTATGTATAATTTTATTATTAATTTTATGAGAATATTGAAAAGAGAGGGGTACAAGAGTCAAGTCCAAAACATAGGTCAATTCATGCAATCTGATTTTTTTCGGATTGAATTAAATTAGATTGGATTAGATTTGGAGTCTCATGGATTGACAATGGATTGAGATTTTTCCAATATACAGTAATTGATTGGATTGCGGATTGACCCCTAATTTGCATAATTTGATCCGTAAACACCCCTAATACAATTTGAAGTATCAATCTCATGGTTATAAGAGATGATTTAAGCATTCTAAGTTGCCTTTTACTTGAGCGGACCCGGTGTTGATCGGTGGAATGAGAAGTTTCCCTTTCTAACATCAATTGATTTTCCTCTTTTCCTTTTTTTTTTTTTGATTTGTAGTAGTTTCTTCTTTAATTTTCATCTAATTCTTGTCTTTATTCTCAGATTCGATTGATTTGGAATTCGTGACTTTCAAGAGATATTTCTGATGGACCCTTCTGATCTTGTCTTTATGCTTTTCTAGTGATATTGATTTCCCGTCGACTCTGCTTCTCGAGTCGCTCTTCCAGCAATCGATTTTTTTGGTTGACATTTTTCATGAATTATTGCACACGTGTACGATGATGATCGAGGTGCAGATTTAACCCTATCAAATATAATGGAACACTTTTGACCATGCATGTTTCTGAATTATGCAAACTGCATCTAATACATATCTACTGGTTAAAACAAAACCGTGGGGTAGGATGTTTAAAAAATCTCTTATTTTATAAAATGCATCTTTCTTTTAGAAGTTCCTATAATCTACTACAGGCTAGCTATCCAAATCAAGCTCATTGTTTGCAGCCAGATGTAGTAAATTTATAGTTTAAGCCATGCAGATCATCTAGTACTACGTATCACATTAATATATTAATATCCCACGTAGTTGTTTCCCCACTTGGACCAAGCATAGCTCCAAAAATTATCACGTCATTTAGTCAAAATTGGATTCAATACATAATTTAATATCTATAATAGCACTTAATAATAGTACGGAGTACATAATATAGTAGGCTTTGAACAAAGCCTAGCCAGAAATTAACCCCTGCCTATATTAGTTTCAATTTTCTCACTTGCCTATGCTCGGTCAATGTTGTAGCTAGGTATATCGACCTCATTCAGGGCGGCTCAAGGGTAAGGCGACTGCCTTCGTCTAAGACACCCTTGAGCTAAAAGGCTCCATTTTTATTATGTCTATTTTATTTTTTTTTTATTTACTTGAAACCAATGAATATCGTACATAGTAAATTAAACTTACTTTTTAATAAATGGTATAATTACTTCACATTCCTAGTATTGTTAAAATTGAACTGTATCTTGGGTTTTCACTTAGCACTTTTTCTCTTACACAAAAACAAATTATTTTATATATTGCATTAGGCATACATTGTGCAAAACCATCATCATCACTCGAAAATAAAAATCTTTAAATGCTACTGATCACTCTGCTTTATTTTATATATATAATGTGGAATCGACTCACATTGTTCTAAACTCAAACTCCACTTTCATCCTTACTTCATATATCCTTTGATCTTGTGGTCATCAGCAATTGCACTTGTTTGGCTGTTGATTTGATCAGATTAAATAATCTATTGTGTGTACTGATAATCTACAACCATACATTTTTCTTTTGAGAAAAATAAAAATAAAAAAAGAACTCAAAACTTTTCTCTTTGAAAATACGAACCTCAAACCGAGGCCTCAGTTTTTATTGGGCTGCCTTAACCGCAGTATAATAGGAGAAGCAGCGTGTAGGGCTTCACATACAGAAACAGATTAGCTAGATATACAACCTCGATCTTAGGCCTACCTAGCAAGTAGAAGTAGATAATTATATAGATACTTTTAAGTCTCATTCACTTTACAGATTTAAATTTTTAATTCGAGTTAACATGTGACATTTTATGAGAGTTTTTTACTATAATAGAAAAAATTAAATGTGACATTTTATGAGAATTTTTTACTGTAAAAACTTAAAACTGAAAATTTAAATCGGTGAAATGAAGACCTTATAATTTTAACCAATTTCATTTGCTTCGCTAGCACGTAGCTTTTCTCCACTTTGATCTTTTTGGGCTTTATACGAACAAGATGTTTTTTTGCCATGACAACACAAATTGTTTCCAGCTTTACGTTCAATGATCAGATATCGTATGAAATATGTTTTTTTTTTTTTTTCTTCTTGAATCTTGACTGACAGATATATCCTAATTTTCTTTTCTTTTATTTCTTTCTTTCCTCTTTTTTTTTTTTTTTTTTAATTAACGATTACTTCATCAAGCAAAAACGGAAAGAACAATTACCAGCCTAACATGTAATTAGAGTAAAAAGTACACATGTTATGACGTATACAATACACAAGTGCTTCAGTATAACAGGAGAAAAAATATTGGAAAATATTACAAAATGATAAAATCATTTTGGCACGTTATGTTATAGCGAAACACGCTCTTAATATTATGTATTTTTGATAATATTAAAACTTTACATTAATATTTTTAAAAATATCTTCTTGGTACCTAAAGTTGATTTTTATGCACATGTAATATTCAAACTACCCTTAATTAAATAGAAATCAATAATTTTTTTAAAAAAAATCTAAAATATTTTGAAACATTAAAATATTTATAAGTAAACAACAAAATAAAAAAGATCATGATTTTTTTCTAGATTTATTAATTTTGGTTAATTAAATTTAAGATTGAGATTATTAAGTCTCAAAAATCAGCTTTAGGTTACCAAGAAAATGTTTTTAAAAACGTTGAGGTACTTCTTTAATAATTAATATTATAAAAAACACAAGATATCAAGAGATAACGCAGAGTACCAAAACGATTTTATCCCTATTACAAAACTATAACTTACTACAAAACAATTTTATGAATTAAAAATGCTACCATATTCATAGTAATATAAAATTTAAAATAAATAATAGCTAGAGTACTAAAAAAAAAAAAAAAAAAAAAAAAAAGAACTCCTCTTGGACTGAGATTTGTGAAGGATAAAAACTTGTGCTACAAATGATGAAAATGAACTTGAACTCTCATATGAACAGGGTTGTTGTTTCAAATCATATCATTATAAATTGCAATACTTTGTCTTTCCTATAGGATTCCACGAAACCTTATTTATATAGCATTCAAATTGGGTAAAACACAACTATATTCCAATCCAAACAATAGTGTACAAGAATGTCAAGTGGCAATCAAAACTCGATTTGATTCATAAACTAGGGCATGCATATATATCTATTTGTCTGTGCACACGTTAACTAACTCCACATATAGCAAAAAGTCATGCATCGAGAAATAATGTTTGTAAAGAGAAAAAGAGGAAATAATTTCTGTTATAACGAAAAGGAACAAAACCCTATTGTAGTTGATGTATAGCTCAGAAAGTTGGCCAGCTAATGATTCTACACTTAGCGCTACAAGTTGATTGTGATTATTTTTGGCACTCACCCAACATAAGCACCACTTTTAACACAATCGAACATGATGAGATACATACACGTATGCATGGGGTGAATTGATTCATTTATGCAGTACAAAATGTTCTAAAGAATGACATTTTGTTTTGATTGGATGCCATATGCTATACATTTCAATCAATTTATCCACAAAAGCATGTTGTTTGGCATCATTTTTGTTTTGAGACAGTAGGAGAAAAGAAATAAAAATTGTGACTTTTCAGTTAATATTTGGACTCTTATTTTTTGAAGTACGTACTTCTTTTTTATATTGAATGAAACAAAAATGATGCGTAAATTTTTTAATGAGCAATAAAAGTATTTGAATAAAGTTTATGAGATTCTATCAAAGCTTTGTTACAAGTTTTGAAGTTTTTTAAAAGAGCTTTTTTATAAGATAGATTATGTTTTTTTGATAAGAAGCTCTTGTGAAAAAAAGAAAATTATTCAAATATTTTCAGTAGATTATGTTTTTTTTATAAGAAACTCTTGTGGAAAAAAAAATTATTCAAATATTTTCAAAAATAACTTTTAGATTACATATGACTTAATTTAATAGATTTATAAGGTCCGTTTGGTAATATTTTTAAAATAATTTTATTTTTAATATAAAAATAAAAATAAAATTATTTTAATAATCATTCAATAGACTTTTTTCACTATTTTTTATTTTCATTTTCAAAATATTTATTAAATAAATACGATTTACAGATATTTTTATTTTTGTATCTTAAAAACGTGCAAAATTATTTTTAAAAATAATAATAAATCAATTTTAAAAATAATAATAAATCAATTCTAATCGCTACTATAGTTTCTTAAATTGGCTTCCCACCACGACTGATCTAGCAATGGCCACGGAGGCTGGTTGGATGCTAAGAATTTGAGAACCCTTGATTATGAAAAGAAAGTGTGAAAAGAAAACAGGAGAAAGGGAAGGGAGAAAAAAAAAAAAAAAAAAAAAGTAATAATTAAGAATATGGTGCATCAATATCAGTGGGGCCCTATGGCTATTAAAAGATAAACTAGCAATGGATTGCTTTGATTTCTTGTCTAATCATTCAACCATTGACGGCGGGATTATTAAGACAGAAAATTCTGTCCACTTGCCTTTTCAAAATCGATAATATTGTTAATTCCTGAAAGGCTTTCTTTTACAGCCTTTCCAACTAGATAATATATTAGCGTAATTTTGATTAATTCTAAACCTTGCTTCTCCTTTTTTTTTTTTTTTTTTTTTTTTTTTTTATCTTTTACCATATTGCAAACAAAATCTTGCTTTAGGGAATTCCTCGTGTGTCTGCATAAACCGTTATTGTCTGAGAATCAGACTAAAAAACGGTTGCAACTGAATAAAATTTCAGTTTCCTAAATATTGAGTTTACAAGGTAGTTTATTTACTTAGAAAAAAAAAAAAAAAAAAAGAAGCAAGAAAGAAAGAAAGAAAGAAAGCAAGACATGGACGCAATATTAAAAATCGTGGAAATGGGCCAGATAATGAATCAAATCGTGAATCATTGGGGTTGGAGTAAACATAGTATTGGACAAAATTCTTTTAGTATTATATTTTTGGAGGGGTCACTGCCGATTTGGAAGAGAAACGTAAAAGACATGTTTTAGATGGGGCACACGCAACGCATGCACAGTTGTGCGGAGTAACGAGTTGACTCGGGGTGCATGCCCGATTGTGTGGAGTAAGCGAGTTGACTGGGGGTGTTCGAAGTGGTCGACAGTAACCACCATCACCATTACTACGACCACGATCGCGACCACGACTGCGACGACGAATACGACTATGATCGCCACTACCGGCGGGTTTGCTTTCGCTTATAGGCTGATGTTTTTTTGCCTCCGTCAAAACACCCTCCACCGTTGCTTTTCTTTCAGTTGTTGCACTCTTGTTGGTCCAAGATTACCCACGCGGACCCCATTTTACAACTTTTTTCCAAAATTGCTCCTTAGCTAAAAAAAAGGGGGCCCAATGGTCCACTGTGGGCCCATCAACCGCCCAAAAAGAACGAACCGTAATTGCCCACAGCCTCCTCTCTCCCTCCCCACAACTTTTATCCATACTCTTTCATTTTTCTCTTCTTTTCACCTTTTCCCTTCCGTGCTTTCCTTTTCTTTTTAATCCCAACTTTTACCTCAAATCTCTTTAGTCCTTGACCCACTTATCACTTGACTCGCCTGCCAACTGTAAAATACGTTAACAAAACAGTAAATGTACACTTGTCAAAAGAGAAGCAACGGGCAAGTTTTCTACATTAAAAAAAAAAAAAAAAAAAAAAAAAAAACATTAACAGCGTAGTTTGCCACCGAAATCCGACGATTTTTGTTATATGTCATTTAATCTCTCATTATCTGTGTTGGTTTTATGTCATTTAATCTCTTATTATCCGACGGAGTTAGAAGATATCCGATCATCTTTATAGTGACGAAAAAAATAATACAAAATACTTTTTTGGTGAATTAAATGAGATAAATGTTAAATTTACGTGATTGATGGCATAAATGTAAATATGACATCTTTTAAACGATTTTTTTTTTATTTCTTCTAAAATAGAATTGGCCAAGTAGGTGGCAATTCTAGTTAGAGATACGTAAATAATTAACTTAATTTAATTTAATTTTAGTAAAAAATATGAATAAAACTTTTTGTAAAATATTACTTAAATTCAGATAATAAAATACATATTACTATATTAGTAGATAAATTGTGACGCAAAATTTGAATAACACAACCCCTTAAACGAACGACACATACACAAGTGATGCGAACATAATCGAACTTTACGACCTTTTTGATTACGCTGGGGGGAGGTCACTGGTCAGTCCACAGGGATTTTTAGTACGTTGTAGCTGAAGCCAGCAGCGCAATCTGGAAATCAACTGAATGGACGGTGAGGATTCGCTTAGCTCCTACCAAAAAGATCGCGAGCGATGACGTCAAGGGCGACGGCGACATCGACGCGCCGTAAATCGACGTGTCATGACGACGAAAGGAAAGAGAGAGTGATTCTGGGGCCCACTTCTCATGTCAAGGTCCCCGAACACAGCGGGAGGAAAAGTGGAACACGTGGACGTCCATGAGATGGTGTTGTCATATCGAGAACGTGGGCCCCACTGCTGTATGGGCGCCACGTCATGCATGCCGCAGCTACTATACAGAGAGAGAAAGAGAGAAATACAGGAAGAAAGGAGGAGAGAGAGTGTTAATAGGATTAGTGGTACACTACTTAATATTGTTCTCAGCATTTTGAGTTTTTTCTTTTATTTAATTAATATGTTTTCTTTCTTTCTTTTATATTTTACTTTCCTCTTTGTTCTTTAAAATTTTGTTCTGAAGGGAGAAAGTGGGACCCTTTTGTTTCATTTTCCATGGACTTTAGTTATCGGCTCCTTTCTTTGTCCTCCTCTTCCTCAGTACCGCGATTGAGCTTTTCCATCTTTAAATACCTTCACTTCTAAACGCCCCTCTCCCTCTCCTCTCTCTCTCTCCCTCTCTCTCTCTCTTAAAATACCGCTTTAGCTTGTGCTCTAGTGACCTGGGCCTCAAGTTGTGTGGGTCTTCTCTCTCTCACTCTCGGTGTTTCTATTTTTTTTCTCTCTCTTTCTTGATTATATCGTCTCTTAGCTGATTTTTGTTTTTGGGTAATGTGAGTGCAGAGTTTTCCGGCGAGATTTGGCCGGAGAATGGCATATATGTGCGCGGACAGTGGCAATCTAATGGCAATTGCTCAGCAAGTCATCAAGCAGAAACAACAAGAGCAACAGCAGCAGCAGAACCACCAAAACCAGCAGCTCACCGGTCTCAGCCCTTTCTCTCTTAGCCCATGGGCCGCCGCCACAACCACCACCACTCACCACACCATGTCCAACGCCCCCAATTTGGCATACGGCCTAACGGGCCCTAGCTTTCAAGACCCATTTCAAGTCGCCGGCGGTTCCGATACCGGCGAATCGGGTTTTCAGTTCCCTCACTTGGAGCAGCACTCCGCTGGGTTTAGATTCCCCGATTTCTGCGCCGGTCCGGGTGGCGAGTTCGACTCGGACGAGTGGATGGACAGCATAATGGGCGGCGGTGACTCAACGGATAGTTCCAATCTACCATCCGGTTGCGACGCGTGGCAGAGCAATGCGGATTTCGTCCTCTACGGTTCCGATCCGTTCGCCGCCGCTTGTCCGAGTCGACTCAGCGTCCCTTGCTCCTCGCCGTCCGATCTCAACCGAGTCCTGTTCGCCGAAAGCCAGAAAAGCCCTAATCCTCTTCAGCAACAGGTCTCTCCATGGATCCCGCCACCGGCTCCTCCGTCTCCGCCAATGGCGGCAAAGGACACTAAATCCGCGAATCCACCGCCTCCACACAAGAGCGACGCCATCGCCGGAGTCTCCACCAGCTCGCCGGAAATCGAGTCGGCTCCGCCGATTCTTAAAGCCCTAATCGACTGCGCTCGGCTCACTGAGTCCGAGCCGGACCGCGCCGTAAAACAGCTGATTCGACTCAGGGAATCGGTGTCGGAGCAAGGGGATCCGATTGAGAGAGTCACTTTCCACTTCACGGAGGCTTTGTACAACAGAGTCTCTCTTAAATCGGAGAAGAAAAGCTTGGCCGTGTACGACGGCGTTTCGGAGGACTTCACGCTTCCTTACAAGGCTCTGAACGACGCTTGTCCGTACTCCAAGTTCGCTCATTTGACGGCGAACCAGGCAATACTCGAAGCCACTGAAAGAGCGAGCAAGATCCACATAGTTGACTTCGGTATCGTCCAGGGAATCCAATGGGCCGCGCTTTTGCAGGCTCTGGCAACTCGGCCCACTGGAAAGCCCAACAAGATCAGGATCTCCGGCATACCTGCTCTTGCTCTGGGTAGATCTCCGGCGGCGTCGCTGTTCGCCACGGGGAATCGACTCTGCGAGTTCGCGAAGCTTCTGGAACTGAACTTCGAGTTCGAACCGGTCCTGATTCCGATCGGCGAGCTCAACGAGTCGAGCTTCCGAGTCGAAGAAGACGAGGTCTTGGCCGTGAACTTCATGCTTCAACTCTACAATCTCCTCGACGAGACTCCGATCGCCGTACAGACTGCTCTCCGATTGGCCAAATCGCTGAACCCAAAGATCGTAACCCTAGGAGAGTACGAGGCGAGCTTGAATGAGTTAGGGTTCATGAAGCGCTTCAAGAACGCGTTGAGATACTACACGGCCGTCTTCGAATCTCTGGAGCCAAATCTGACCAGAGACTCGCCGGAGAGGCTCCAAGTTGAGAGGCTTTTGTTCGGTCGGCGAATCTCCGGCGTCGTGGGACCGGAGGAACCGGGAATAAAGAGAGAACGAATGGAAGGTAGAGAGCGATGGAAGATTTTGATGGAGAATTCGGATTTTCAGCCAGTGGGTTTGAGCCATTACGCGGTGAGCCAAGCGAAGATCCTTTTGTGGAACTACAATTACAGTTCTTTGTATTCTCTGGTTGAATCAGCACCTGGTTTTCTGTCCTTGGCGTGGAACGAAGTCCCTCTTTTGACCGTTTCATCATGGCGTTGATGATGATGGGGTTGTTTTCTTTTTTATCATCAATTGGTAAAAAGTTGGTTTTCGCCAGGTCTTTTATCTCTGGTTTGGGAACCATTGCAAGTATTACTACCTTATACGCCATTAATGGTCTTGTTTGGTGCTACTCCTTTGTGGAAGTTACAGTAATTATTGGTTTCGATCTAGCACCGAATTAGCAAAGTCTTTTGAAGCTTTTTTGGAAGGGCCGGAAGTTGCTTTTGTTGGTTTTTCAGTTCATCTCTACTCTCTAGTTTTCCAACGTTATAATGGTCTCTTATATCTTTTTATTCTGCCTTTTCTTTTAAATTAGGGCTTTTCTTACAGGGTTTGATTCTCGAATATGACTAATTGTAGAAAAAGTAATTGAAAATCGAAGGGGGAAGGAAGGCAATTTTCCCTTCGGTGTTTGTAATTTGATTCTGTATATGTAAATTTGGGTTGATTGGTTTAGTTTTGATATGAATTTAGCTTTTACCCTTCTTTATTAGATTGAAAAGATTAACCATGATAAATTTAGTTCAGAGATGACTTGTTATTGTATTTATATTTTTGAAGTTTGGTTGTCAATCTTCTCTTCTTGTAGCCATATTTATGTTGCTTCACATATTGCAGTGGACCATGGCCTGTGTATCTGCTATTTTTCTGAAACCTTTAAACCATCAGAAATCAGAAAATTTTATGACTTGCAGCAATGGATATCTGACATGAGAATTGTGTCATTATCCCCCAGGTTCTGTTATTAGTATTCAATGGAGCCCAATTATCTAATCTATACAAAGCTGTGATTTCTGTAATGGGTTTTTGATGAAGACCTCTATTCAGAATTAGCTTAGCTGTTTTAAGTAAATCTGCCACACCAATATCCCTTTCACTTGCCGTTTAAGTTTCTACATTAAAAAAAAAAAATGTGTTTGCATTTGGTGTCGCAATCCATTTCCTCAAAAACCTGTACTAGGAAAATGACTTGAAACACTTTTGAGCATAGCACTCCTTGCCAATTATTCAACCTTTTCCTAAATATAATTGGAATTCTCTACTCTTGATCATGGCTTTTAATGCATGTCCTTTTCGCTGTGCAATCGAACTCTCTTTCCCATTTGCTCAAAACTTTAAAAGAAGCCACTCATACTCTCTCTCTCTCTCTCTCTTTCTCTATTCTTTGTTCAATGTCTCTTGCATAACAGAGATAACTTGGAAAGAAAAAACCAGCCTGTTTCCCAGGTCTGCATGAATCAATGGGCCATGGTTAACGACAAACGGAGGAGTGGTCTGCATAATGCTATGCTTATGGTCGGACTGATTGTGACCGGTCGGGGTCATTGTGGAAGGAACGTCTCAAGCATTTTAGAAATTTGATTTCGACAGCCAAAGGGTCCCATACCAAACTAAGAATGCACTTTGTGGGGTTTGCTGTGTGTCTTCAAATCCCGCTTGCTCGCATAATACAAACACGTCGTCGTCTTCTCTGTGCACAATAGCTACTTCCTCAATGGCAAAGTGGGACCCGCTCCCCGCCCCTAGGGGCCGATCTCACTCCAAGTTTTCGCTCTCACCAATTCTTCAAAATGAAAAATAATTGCAATGGAATTTGCGTCAAAGTGTATAATCTTATATTGATTGTTAGATTAGAAAATATACCAATAGCTTTGCCAGTTTTGCAGTTCACTCCAACCAGCTGCAGTTTTACAGAAGTGTCTAAAAAAAAATAAAAAAAAAAAATTAAAAGAAAAAGAAAACAACTCAGCATTTAAACAGATTATGCAAGTTTATAAGTAATATCACAGATAAGGCTCTATTTTCAACTGTTACATCAAATATCAAATTTTGATTTTATATTTTTTTTTTATTAAGTAGTGCTAGAGACATTAATTTTAATCATAATTATTTTATATTAATTTACGTAACATAGAATTATTATTTTTTTATTAGTAGATGCAGTTGTTATTAATATAAAAATGACAACTCATATACCAGGTAAATTAGTAAAAAAAAGTTGAGATTAGAGTTAATATTTCAAACATTATTCTTAATGTTCATTTAATCAAATGTTTAAGCAACATAGACTTAATAAGGATACTCTATTGTATAAAGGTCAGTAGTGTTTAATATAAGAATTCGTACCATAATTTAAATCATAATTCGTTATTTATTATAATATTTTTTTTCAAAAAAATACATATAAATCGATAATAATTTTAAATTATAATTTTAAATCTGTAAACTATCTAAGCATTTTATCACTATTTTTTTCTTTTAATTTACTAAACAAGATAAAATCTATTTTTTGGCCATATGTGGAAGAGGGATGACGAGTTCTATGTAGTGTCTTTTTCTTTCCCATCTCTAGTTAGCTCCTAATTGCACGTGTCCCACTGCAGGGCTTTGTTTTTACCTTCTTTTTCATCTTAAGGTAAAAAACTAGTAATAAAACATCTCTTGCCCACTCTAGCTAAGCATTCATGGCCGATATTATGCGGTAAAACTTGCATCATTCCTCGCTAGAAAAATCTAAAAAGGTCAGACAGCGATCTTACAAACTTACAGTAGTTTAAAGAACATTATTCATTAAAAAGAAGAAAAAAAAGAACAAATTGTACGAATTAAGATCACCCTGAAAAGGATGGCACAATGAAAAGCGAGCACTACTAGCCAGGAATGCTTACACAAACTAATGAATATTTGCTTTGATTTTGGAAAATAAAAAAATAAAAAATCCCATGCAGACAGATTTTTGCAAGTATCAATTAGAGAGTCTGGAACTGGCAAACTGGGGGTCAAATCCGAAAGGAGTGAGTCAAGGAAAAAAATATACAAGACGTTCAGTACACCATACAGAACGCCATAAGATTTCTCCTTTTCTTTCCTTCCTTTCTTGCTTTTCTTTATGGCGTGTACGGACGGTTCCGGTGAAATCATTTGACGCTCTGCTCCCCGAAAAATTAAAAGAGAGAAGGAAAAAAAGGAGCCAAAAACAGAAGCTGGGCAGAGAAGAGTCGGTGTCCCGTGTCCGCATACAAAACAATTTAGCAGAACAGACATTTATTACCAAAAATAAATAAATAAATAGCAGAAGAGACGGTGCGTGTGAAATTGTTGACAATAACGTCACAGCCGTGCAATGTCTTTGCAGGCGGTTTTTGGCGTTTGGCCAGAATTTTTTTTTTTTTTTTTTTTTTTTTTTCTGGTAAAAAAAATTAAATTACAGTAATTTTTCATTTTTTACCCGTTAAATTTATATATTAATTTACCATAGATTTTTTAATCTTTTACGATTTCAAATTTAATTGATGTGATATTTTTTTATAAAAATTTAACATTAATTTTTATATTATAATATTTTTTCTACATGTCTAAGTGGATATTTAGTTTACATATTTAAAATTATAATTTAAAATTATTATAAATTTATGTGTATTTTTATGAGAAAAATATTATAACGAATTATTATTATTTAAATTATAACATAAATTATCATATTAAACACCTTAATTTGATTTATAATTCTTAAATTATGATTTTAAAAAAATAACTTTTAAATTTAATAAAAAATTAAATTTTGTTTATTCATTTTTTTAAAATTTTTTTTTTATAATAAAAAAAAAATTTAAAAATTTAATCATATTTAATTTTTTTATTAAATAAATAAAATTTTTACCTAATTAAATTCTCAACTTAAATTATCAAAAAAATATAACTCTTAAATTTAAGAGTTAAAAACTAACCATAGCCGATAAGGTTTTTTTTTTTTTCCCCCCCGCAAATCGAGTTTTGGGAGACCAAAGACTGACGCGGTTTTTGACGGGATAGATCTGGTTCAGAAAACCCGAGTAGACGGAAGGGATTGATGACGTCATACAACCTGATGCAACGGTCGGCCGGTCCCACCTTCTGGGGACATTGTTTATGTTTTTGTTAATAAAGTGACGTCTCATTACCAACTACGCTGATTGCGTTCGTAGAGGATAATGAATTCTAGTTCGCTTATCCTGCCAATGCAGCCACACTGCCATTGGGCTTGGTGGTTATAGTGACTACTCTGGGTCTAAACTAATATTTTGGGCTTGAACACGGCCTAATAGATATCTATTGGGCTTTCCTGGTAAAGGCCACCATTAAATTATCACATTTGTGTTTTTTTAAGGAGAAAGAGGAAAATATGTTAAAATTTGAGATGAATTAAAATTAATAGATTAATAGTTTATATAAGTTAATAAATAGGTCAAATTATTATTTTTATCCATAACTTGTCTGGTTTATGAACCATAAATTAACAAGTTATTATTCATTTGTCCATAACTTGTCCGGTTATGAACCATAACTTTTTCCATTTATTTGTTATGAATCATAACTTTACAAGTTATGGCCTATTAATTTTTATAACTAAAAATTGGCCTATATACTTTCTTAAGCTTTTCATATTGGCCTATTTTCTACTATTTCCCTTTTTTTTTTATTGTTTCGGTGCTTTAAAAATTTTAAAATTTTTTACAAAAATATCAAAATTATAATATCATTAGAACAATGACTGTATTATTATATAGTACAAAATGTATCATCTTTATGATAATCATGATTATGTCATTTTTGTTATATTTATAACTTTTTGAAAATTTTATTAAATTTTAAATTAAGATATTAAATTTTACCATGGGGTGTAATTATCACTTGTTTTCCTCTCTTAAAATCAGTTATAAATTTTCATTACCACCAGATAAAAAGGGTTTATTCTGAATAATTTTATCTCAATAATTATAAAATAACAGATTGATAATAATATTAAACCAGAGACATATCTTAAATATGAAGTTTAAATGTGATCGACTTGCAGAATTATTTCTTACACTATTGTTACTCCCATATTTTTAGGTCTTTATGAATGCCAAGAATGCCACAAGGATAAGGCATGCTAAAAATTATGTCACTTTAATAAGAAGGGTTAGAATTCTGCAACACAATAAGAACAGTAAAAGGTCAAATGTTTTGCCGAAATAATAGATTATCACTGAGAATGATGTATTCGGAAATAATAGTGACCATCAATGGATTAACATAACAGATTGACATAAATAATTTACTAGATTATATAGTATTTTCAACACACAGCAATGGTCGTCTTAGCATCAACTGCAGGAGGTATCTACTAGATCAACATAGGTAATTTACTAAATTGTGTGGCCTTTTTTTTATTATACAACACGAGATTAAACCCGCAACCCTTCACTCAAACCTCACCCTACTCAACCCTTCAGTATCACTAGAGATCTTAGATAATTATGTAACCTTTTTACGATACATTACTATTTATCTTCAGCGTTGTTCACTAGATTAATCTAATAGATTATAAACAATAATTAACCAGATTAATCCAGAATCAACACATACCACGTGTTGACTTTGTTGAACGCAAGAGTAATTTACTAGATTACACCTTGAAATCTACCAAAATAAGTCACGAAATCAACATAAAACACCTGTCTCGGACATTATGTTAGCAATAGGAGTAATCTATTAGACTACTACAAGTAATCCTCTAGATAACTCCAAGAATTAATAGAAGAGGAAAAAAAAGTAGATTAAAAACCTAAAAAAGTTAGAGACATAAACATGTGTTAAAATATCAATTCTACAAAAAACAATAACATCTAAAAAAAGAAAATAGAGAAGACCACGATAGAATTAATTTTATAAATGCCCCCCGAACTATATACTTTTTCAAAACGTATCCTGATCTTTTAAAATCGTTAAAAACGCCTTCTAATCTATACAAAAACATATCAAAATGCCCCCTGCGTCCACTCCTGTCTATAAAATTAACGATTTTGCTAGCGTGACACATTATTAATGGTACATAGCTTGGAGGGCATTTATAAAAATTAATCTAATATTTAATGACGTGTCACGTCAATTAAACCGCTAAATTTATAGACAGAAGTGGATGGAGGAGGCATCTTGATCTATTTTCTATAGATCATAAGATGTTTTGAACGGTTTTGAAATAGCAGAACGACATTTTGAAAAAGAATACACGTATTTATGAAATGGATCCACCACAATAATCAAAAGCAACAATAGTGATACATGTCCCTAACAATGAAACACAAAATCTATTAACTATAATAGAAAAGAGAGAAAAGTGAGTGCATTTACCATTCATCTAAACACAAAAACACTATTCAAAATTTGGTTAAGTTATTTGTATTTGGCCTTTAGTAACTTTTGTCCTTTAGTTTTTACTCTCTCATTTTTTCCTAGTCTTATTTATTCGCCTTTATCTTAAAGTTTGTTTATTCCTTTAATTTAGTTTTTTTTTTACTATTTTAAATTATAATTTTAACTTAAGTTATAATTTAAATTTAATTCAAAAATTACACTCAAATTACATTTTAAAAAACGTACCGTGACTTTTTGTTGATTTATCTTTTATAGTTTTAGTGGCTAACTTATTATCGATAATTTTGTTTGTGTGGTGGATGAATTTTATCTCATTTTTAATTTTTATTTTAATGTAATAAAGTCGATGGCCTTTTTTTTTAATTTTTATTTTTAAAAGAAAAGTTCTCGAAAAATGTCAAATAAAAATTTTACCTTTCAGTAAAAAGCTCTCGAAAAATGTCATTAAAAACTCGAATCCGCTGTTGTTTAATTATGTTGTTTCAATTTTTATGTTTTCGTCATGTCATAACAGAATTGTCATCCCACTCTTTTATGGTGGTGATATGTCCATCTTATTAGGTTTAATTCTATACGGGATGATGAGTGATCTTAAGTGTTCTAAGTCTTTAGATCTCAGTTGGCTGATTTTATCAAGCAACTGTTGTGGTTTTATTAAAGAAGATTTGTTGAGCTCCATTATTAATGTGTCAACTAATCTTCTCCATTAAAACTTGACACTCATATTTATTTTTATGTTTCATTCATCTTTATTAATAAATTTAATTTTTGTCTGTAACGGAATACTCTTGTATTTAAAGGTTATTTGCTACTATTTTAAAGTATTTATAAACTTAATTATTAACTGAAATTTCCTCTCTCTTTTTAAAAAAAAAAAAAAAAAAAGAATTTTGTGATTATCGCACGACTCTTGAGCATATAGTTTTATAAGGTCCTTGTCGTACGGCTCTTGAGCTTCTTATAGTTTTATAAGGTCCATTCGATTCATACATTTAAACTAAGGTCTCGTTCACTTCGTTGATTTAAGTTTAAAATTTAAGTTTTGTTACAGTAAAAATTTTTTAAAAATAGTCATATTTAATTTTTTTATTACAGTAAAAAATTCTCACATAATATCACATCTTAATTCAAATTAAAAATTTAAATCAACGAACTAAACGAACCTTAATAATTTTTCATTATGAGTTTAAAATTTAATTTTTTTTTATAAAAAAACACTGCTACAATTAAAATTAACAATAAATACATCAAATAAACGAGTTCTCGTACTCTGTTATTTGATCTGACAGAAAATTATTAAATTATTAAAATAAAGTAAAATAAAAAATAAAAAATAAAAAGAAAAGAAAAGAAAGAAAGATAGCTCCTAGGTAGCAGGTATAAAGCACAAAACTCTTTGGTGAGGACAGATGTTAATCAGCTTTTCTAGAAAGGTTTCAATCATGACACGAAGGAACTAAAGGCAAAAGTTGTAACCCAAGAAAACAGGACACGTTACCTGAAATTACTACGTGTCACAACCTAAAATCAGACCATCTTTTTTTTTTTTTTTTTTTTTTTTTTTTTTTTTTTTTTGGCTAATCAAATCAGACCGACTTAGAAATATCACTATATCAGCGTCATCGATATATTAGCTCATTTACTTGCAAAGTAGTTATAAATATTGAACTCCAGAAGATATAAGAAAGCGAAGCATGATTCACGCTCTCAGATTATCAGTTCGAAGTCATTCACCTTGTTTGATTTCACAGCCTCTGCCATTAAACTTTGGCTACAAAGCTTCCTTGGTCAGGTTCAAGCAAGTTACTACTGGTTCTTCTTCTTGGGAACCAGAAACGACACATAATATGGACAAGGGAAAGGAAGACAATCCTAATGACAAAACTGGGTGAGTAATAATAAGATGTGCACTTGTTTTTTTTTTTGGGTTTTAAATTTTTGATTTTGAAGATATTTTTGAGAGTTAATTCTGATTGGTTTTTTGAAATTGGATTTGGGGGGTACTATTAGAGACGTGATGTCCCATTCTTTTGGGGAAGGGTATGCGACGAGGTCCGATGAAGAAGGATTTGGAGGAATCTATGGAGGGAACCAGTCTGTTCCCAAGGATGAGAAGGATCAGTCATCTATTCATGAGAACCACCCTGGTATGGAAAAGGCTTTCCTTTTATTTAATACTATATGGCATGAGAAATTCTCTGAATATATATATATATATGGCATGAGAAATTTGAATTATTATTATTTTTTTAAAAGAAATTTGTATTATGGAAGACCATATTTGGCAGCTGTTTTTAGACCCGCCTACTTCATATGAGCTTATATTTAAGAGCTTGTTTGGGAGAAGGACCGGGTGAGGAAATTTAGGGAAATGATTTTGAATTCATGTTTTTTTTTTTTTTTTTAGGAGGAACAAGAAAGAAATAATGAGAGATTATAAATTAAATCTTAATAACAATAATATTAAACATACAAATAATGAGAGATTATAAATTAAATCTTAATAACAATAATATTAAACATAGACTCTCTCCTAAAGGAGTAATTAAAGGGACGGTGTGGGTTTTCTCCTTTCTATTTTGTCATGTTATTTGCTTAATTATTTATTAAACCTTTCTACGCTAAAAAAAAAGTTTTTTTTTCAATTTTTGATTAGATTCGTGTTCATTTTGTATGGCTCTAACTTGAAGAAATTTCAATTTTGGTGCTTGGAAATTTGCTTTGTGAAAAGAGTATGACAAGACGCAAGGCAGTGAAGTGAAGGAGAAGGAGAGAGCGCGATTCCAGACTAGCGCCCATGGTTAGTGGAGCGTATCGCTAACTCCAAGCCAGGGAAATAATCAGTTTTTTCCTCTTTTGTTCTGTCTTGCTTTGTTTTTCCTGTTGTTATTTTCACCATAGTTCACCCCCGTACGTTTTAATATTCACTTGAGGGGCTTTAGGAGGACTTCCAATAAAGATTTCAGTTTGTGTGGGGTCTGGCTTCAGACCCGAGTTGATGAGGTATAACAAATTCATTAGGGTTTTTGGCATAATTATCCCAAATGTTGTGGTTTAGCAAATACCACCTATTAAACTGGTTTAGCAAAGCAAGTTCTCCCCAAACTTGTAAATTTATTGTAAATTCATTGTAATGTGTCTCATTTAATTAGTTAAAATTTGCTTAAAAGTTCTCTCCGAACTTGCAGTTATGCAGCAATTTAAATTTTTATTATATTTAAAAGATTAAAAATTGAGATATTAAAATATTTATGTTACAGAATTAAACGTTTTTTATACGACATTATCAAAATTAAAATAGGATTAAAATCAAAATAGGACATATTTTAATGATGATATGGTTCATTGGATGAGTAATTATTTGCCAAATTTTTTAAAAACTAAATGCGAGGTTGAGTTTTTTTTTTTTTTTTTTTGGATCGACTTTTTCTTGTTCCATTATCCATTGAGAGGTGGTTCTTGATGTAAAAGTAGATTGAGATTATCCATTTTCTCTTTTTTTTTTTTTTTTTTTTTTTTTTTTGAAGTTTTGAAAAAATATTGATATTGATCGGGGTCTCCCGGTAATAGATAACTCCATTTAAAAAAAAAAAAAAAAAAAAAAAAAGTTGATTTGCTGTCTTTATTGTTTGTCTGGCCGTTCGCTGGTTCAAAAGTGGATGTTGGAACATTTTTCATTTTTAATATCTTTAGTTTAAAACATGGTTTAAAAAGGGCAGTTTAAACGTACATTTAGCAAAGCAAAAGGGTGAGAGGTTGTATTTGAGATTTTGACTTTCGAATTAGCGAGTTGAATTCTTTCAAGTTGAATTCTTTTCACCTCCTCCCTTCTCTTCAATTAGCGAGTGGCTTTCTTTATCTCTCAAGTTTGAAGTCTCTCATCTTGTTAGAGAAAGGGGAAAAATGATAATTTTATATTTTCATCTTTATTTCTTCAGAAGTGTTTATCTTTTTTTTTTTTTTTTTTTTTTTTTTTTTTTTTTTTGGTAAGGGATGAAACAATTTTAGACATATTGAAACATTTTGTTTTAGTAAACGCATTTGGACTATTCTGAATTAAGAACTGATATTTTATTTTTATGTCTTTTTAACTGTCATTCTAATTAAATTTTGACACCTCATGATAAATTTTTGTATTAACTTTTTGTTCATATGATTAGATTGTTTAATTTAAATGACATGAGAGGTAGGAAAATGAGGACAACGTATAGTCCTTGAGTATTCTGAAGTCCTTTCTTGAGTCATTTATTTTTAATTAATTAATTAGAAATTAAAAAATCTAAAATGTTAACAAAAAATATTTGTCATTTATTTTTAATTAATTAATTAGAAATTAAAAAATCAAAAATGTTAACAAAAATATTTCAGAAACATTTCTTTTTCAAATGTATATTTCAGCAATATAAAAACTTTGAGTATCTTTTTTAATTTTTATATGTTTTTAAGATATTTTATTTTCTTAAAAAAATTTAATTAAATAAAAAAGTAGAAAAGATATTCTATGTCCGCAGAGGGTCATAGGGTGCTCCCGAGAGGTTTTTTAAAACTTGAAAAGTACCTATTTATTTAATATTATTAGAAAGATAAATTACTTTTAAAAAAAAATGATACAATTTTGAGATGTTTTCATATAACAGTGGATACTAAATTGATTTTTGTTTTTTGTTTTTTTTGTTTTTTTAGGGCTTGAAATTTCTTTTTTGGGAAAACAAGAATTGAAAAAATGATTTTTGGAGAAAATGTATATCATTATTCCATAAAAAAAGAAAATGTATATTATGTAGTGTGTGACACGGTTGCTTAATAATAATAATAATAATAATAATAATAATAATAATAATAATAATAAAAATAGTAATGATAATATAAATTATTGGGTGCATTTAGAACTCGTTCTAAAATAATTTTATTTTTGTATGAAAATGGAAATGAAAACGTTTTCAATCTCAAGTAGAACTCATGTTTGAAAATACATTTGGTAGTTTTATCAAGAAATTGTTTTCAGTATTAAAAAACTCATTAATGTCTCTTTATATCTCTCTCTGCTCTCGTGAGGAGAAAACGAAAATAAAAATCTCATTTTACATTAAACTAAAAAATCATTTTTATTTTTGTTTTTTGTCTTTATTACGCCAAACGCTGTTTTGGGAACATTTCATTTTTTCTTTCTCAAAAAACATAAAAAATAAAAATGAAATCAATTCCAAACACAACCATTGCTTTTGAGTTGTCGAGACAAAATTCATTCTTTGTGCTTAAGGCCTCTCCGCTTTAATTAATGGGGCGGTGTGTGATAAAAGTATGACGGGTTTATCTTGCTCGCGACTTGGCTTACGAATAAGTCATCTCTTTTTTGCAGATGATAGTCTAATATTTTTTAAGGCAGAGGTAGAAGAATACTTGAAAGTTAAAGACTTATACCTATGAAATGGCGTCGGGACAAAGTATAAATTTCCAAAAGTCATCCGTTACTTTTAGTCCCAACGTCACTGAAGAAAAAAAGGATGTGATTCAGGGTGTGCTGGGTTTGTGCGCCACTCAACCTCATGAGCGTTATTCAGCCTTTCCCACTTTGGTTGGTCGAAATAAGAAGCAAACTTTCAGGGTGATCAAGGAGAGGGTGGGGAAAAATTACAGCAATGGGGGAGTAAACTTTTTTTCACAAGGAGAAAAGGAGATCCTTATTAAGGTTGTTGTTTTGGCAATTTCCAATTACACTACGAGTGTATTTCGCTTACCCGACACTTTATGTTATGAATTACACCAATTGGCGGCTAGGATCTAGTGGGGTGGGAATGAAGCTAAACATAAGCTGCATATTGGTGGTCATGGGATCAGTTGTGCAAAGCAAAGTCAGATGGTGGTTTGGCTTTAGAGATTTAGCTGTTTTCAATCAGGCGATGTTAGCTAAGCAATGCTAGCGTATCATTGCGAATCCTTATTCGTTGGTGGCAAAGGTGCTCAAAGCGTGTTAGTTTTCTAACTATTCTTTTTGGCAGGATAGTGCAAGACATAATGCATCTTACTTATGGCACAGTTTTCTTTGGGGACAAGACTTGCTACAATTAGGAGTGTGGTGGAGAGTTGGTGATGGCTGCTCAATTCGCGTTTTTGAAGACCCTTGGATTCCTCGTCCAGTATCTTTCCGGCCTATCACAAGCTCTAATGATGATTGCAACAAAAAGTCTTCCACTATTCCCCGTGGTCTCTTAATGGATCTATCGGCCAATTGCAAAACCACAGATGTGGGCTTAATCTCTCCAAGACCCAATTGTGAGTGGACCGAATAAGGCATGAGGTTAATGCTCGATCCTAGGTCTAGTAACGCTTGGCCGAATTCTTGTGTCTCGACCTGGCAAGAAATTGTGAGACAACCTGGATCCTTATAGTTCGGTGGTGTCTTCTGCTCAATCACCGCACTTACTTGTTCCGTCAAGAATGCAGTTTTCTTGACATGGTGCTTCCTCTTTATGGTGCACAGATCCATGATAACCTTGGCGTAGACCGGCACTTGGTTGATCACATGTAGTAAAGGAATATTGATCTTCAATTGTGTCATGTGTTCTAGGATCTCACTTTGATTTTTCGGCACTTTCCCAGAAGGTTGGAGAGCTTAGGGGAAAGGCACCTTTACCGAAATTTTTGTTGGCTCTTCTTTCTCCTGAGCCGATTCTTCATTACTCGAAGTGGTTGTACTTGTTAATGGCGTGTCAAAATTCTTACAACTTCGAGTAGAGATGGCATTAACTTCCTTGATATTTTGACCTTCAGAGTTGGAAGTTTAAGCCATGTGTTGTCCTCTTGATTGGACTGGGCTTGTGATGGAAATTTACCGCGCTCTTGAACGGTTAAAGCTTCTGTCAGCTTTATGATCTGACTTTTTATTTCCTTGTTCTCTTCCATCAGCTGCTTGAGCATTGAATCAACTCTTTGATTCGTCTTATTTTGCGCATCCATAAAAGCTTTTAAGGTATCCTTTAGAGAATTCCCTTTCGGCTGCACGTTATTCTGAGGTGCAAAATGTCCTTAGTGGTTGAGATTGTTGCTCTGATTTCCATTACCCTTCAGATGATTGTGCATGTTGGTTTGGATCTCTCCAACTGAAGTTTGGGTGGTGTTTCCAGCTATCATTATAAGTGTTTGAGAAAGGTCCATAAGGCTTATTGTATGTGCCCAATACATTGCACTGCTCCTCGTATACCCCTCTCATTTCACCAAAAGTGAGACAATTTTGAGCCAGATGGCCCACTCCACCACAAACGAAACAGGGCTCATGTGCCTCCGTCCTTGCCACCATATGGGTTCTTTTACTATCTTTACTTTTGAGGGCCTCGATTTGCATCTTCAAAGCTTCAATTTGGGACTTGAGGCTGTCCTATTCCCTTAATTGATAAACTCCAACTGGTCGGGACCTATTGGTGCTCTCAATAGCACTCGGTCCAGTCTAAGTATAAGCTTTCTCAACTAACTCATTCAGGTACTCGATAGCTTCATCAGGATCCTTTTGGAGAAAATCCCTATTGCACATCATCTCAACAAATTGGCACTCTCAAATTGTGAGTCCATCGTAGAAATAGCTTGCAAGGCGCCAACTTTCATATCCATGGTGGGGACACAGATTTGACAGATCTTTAAAACGCTCCCAAGCTTGATAGAGAGTTTCGTTTTCCTACTGAGCGAAATTTGAGATATGTCGTTTTAAATTGTTGGTCTTATGGTGTGGGAAATACTAGTTGAAAAATGTCGTCGTCATTTCTTCTCACGAACCAATTGACCTGGGCCTAAGAGAATACAGCCAGCTTTTAGCCTTGTCCTTCAAAGAGAAAGGGAAAAACTTCAATCTGACGGTGTTTGCGACCTCAACACGGCTATGAAAGGTGGCCACCACCTATTCAAACTCCCGGATGTGTACATATGGGTTCTTGTTCTCTAACCCGTAAAAGGTTGGGAGAAGTGCAATCATGCCCGGCTTGAAATCCGTAGGCTGGTGCATTTGGTGGGAACATGATGCAAGATGGGTGGCTGTTCGCGTTGGGTGCAGGTAATCTTTCAACGTCCTTTGCTGAACTTCCTCGTGTTGTGTCATTGCGAATAGATTTTGAAATGCAAATTCTAATGACGAGTGTGAAGACGGAGGCATAACAGACGAGTCAGATAGAATTTCACTAAGGGTTTCTAAATCTGGACATTGAGCAAATCTACCTAATTTGTCTCTATACTAATGCATTCACCCTAAGCGGTTTTTTTTTTTTTTTTTTTTTTTTAATTTTTAATCACAACAAAAGAAAATAACTATATAGTAACGTAAATTATAACCTCCGAGAGTGCTCATAGGAAAGACTATAGCTCTTAGCTCAATGAATAGTCTCCTAGACAGAGCAACAGTCCTAGGAAAGATTGGTGGGGCGAGGCCCACTTAAGTACCAACTTTCCTAGATAGAACTCGCAGATTATACTTTCCACATAACCACACAATTATTCTCAAAATCAATTATTAAATTTTATTGAATAAATAATGAAATGTAATCTAATTAATGGAAACTATTCCTAGAGTCAAAAACCTAAATCTACCAATTATGAATTTCTTAAATTAAGAATAGTCAATTAATTACAATTCTAATTACAATCCTATGAATTAATGAAAACTATAAAAGGAAAAACTAAATTAGGCAACAATATAAGAATCAACAATTAAAATATACAAATAGAAAAACAAAATAAAATCCTAAATTATCAAAAATAAAAAAAAAACAAACTTAAATCACAATTATTCTAATAACTGAAAAGGAAAATTTCACACTATACTATAAAATAAAATGGTAATAAAATCCTAAACAATTAGTTGACAAATAAAGAAACAAAATAATAAATAAATAAAACTAATACCTACGATAGTTGACAAAGAGAAAAGAAAAATTAAATAAACAAATAAAGAAAAACTAACAAAATCCTATATTAACGAAACTAACAGACACCTAAAAAATTAAAGTTTTGTTCATTTCACGGATTTGAGTTTTCAATTCGAGTTGAGATGTGATATTTTCTGAGAGTTTTTTACTGTAATAAAAAAGGTTAAATATGACATTTTTTAAGAGCTTTTTATTGTAAAAATTTAAAATTAAAAACTTAAATCAGTGAAGTGAATGAGATCTAAATATACATATAGCTAAACAACAAACTATATGTATATAATATAATAAGAATAAAATCAAATCAAATCAGCAGCACTCACCAAAATATAAAATACTTCCTCGGAACACTTGCAACACGGAAACTTGCAGCAACTTTCTTTTTTTTTTTTTTTTTTTGAAATAAGAAACGAGAAAGAGAAGAAGAAAAGAAAATAACAAATGTATTCTAACGTAACACCGAAGAACAAAACAGCAAACAAAAGTTGTTTATTTTTTTTAATAGGGGCTAAAAACAGATCACGTAAATCAAGAAAGAGAAATTGAGTAAAAAAAAAAAATGCACCTATCTCTTTAGCTCAAAAATTTAGTGATAAATCTTACTAGTAGCACATCCTTAGTAATGGCATTAAAATTTAATTAACGCTCAAAAGTGATATTCATAAGTGGTTAATTGTAATACAAAAAGACGGTCATATCTATAAAAAAATAACAAAATAACAAGAAAACTAACAGAATAAGAGCGTTAGAGAAAAGTGATAAAAAAATAACAAAATAACAAGAAACAAAATAACAATAAAGACTAATAACAAAATAACAAAATAACAAGAAAGACTAACAGAATAAGAGCGTTAGAGAAAAGTGAATTAAAGAAAAAGAAGAGTTTTTGAGATTTTTATTACAAATAAAAAGAAGAGAAGATTTATGTGGAAGAAATTTAATAACAAAAATGGTAAGGTGTCGAGAATCCGTAATGTTTCGTTCACCAATTCAAGTTTTGATTCACAAAATAAAATGATTGAATAAATTAAATCTCTATGTTGACTCCAAAATATTATCATTACAAGTTATCCAAAATCGACAATATATTAATTTGACAATATTGCAGTAAAAGAAAATTTATAAAATAATTTGAATAACAAAACAATGCGTAACAGAATTTCATAAAAAAAGCGTGACTGAACTGATATAAAAATTGACACACAATATTTTGAAAAGTAAAAGAAAAATAGATGAGATTTAATTCATTCAGATATTAAACTTTACAGCACAAGGAATCAAAAGTCCGAATTGGGTCACTCAACGTAAATTCATCTCTAACCTCACTAAAAGAACTCTAGCATAGCTTGTAAAACATTCTCACAAGTTCTAAAGAGAAAATATGAGACTGATAATAAGACGATAGAATACTGAATATTAAAAACTTTCACCTATTTATTTATAGTGTTCAGATGTTACTTATCAAATAAAAAAATAAATAATAAAAATAAAATTACACATAAATTAAGAGAAATTATATATTTAATTCGAAGAAGAAATATGATAATTTGCTTTGATTTTTAGAAAGAAATTCGGATTCAGCACAAAAGGACACGTGTCGAATTTTGGTTGGAGGAGAGGAACAGAGCTACCACGTGTCAAAAGCGGAGTGGGAGGAAGGAGCTGGCTCTGGACAGTGGGGGAGACAGCTGTCGCGCGCAGAGGATAAACGAAGGGTGGCTTGAGCAGCGCGGGACCCACGCGAGAACGGGATGGACGCGCTAATGATAGTGCGTGAATGGGACGCGCTATAATTTCCAGGCGGTGCGAGTGACGTGCGCGAGGAAAAGTGTGGAAACGTGGGAAAGCTGGTCGGTGGGACCGACGGAGCTGATGCAACTTGGCCGGCTCAGCTAGCTCGGCGCGGCTCGCCCTCTCTCTGATCGGCTTATACGGCTCAGATGAAAGGTTTGGCTGCGGGTGATTGAAAATATGACTTTTGTGGCTTATTTTTATGTAACTTTTTACATTATTTTTTATCTATAAATAATTAAATAAAAATTAAATAAATTTTAATTAAAAATCTTATGAATAAAAATAGTAAAATAGTTGAATTAAAACTTAAATATTTTAATATTATATAAATTAAAAATAATATTTAAAGTGCATTTTTATGCACTAATCAAGAAGACAATAGCACAAGAAATGATTTATTTATCCAAGAATAGCCTGGAATGAATCATTGAAAGTCACAAAAGATCCACATAATCGTAATAGTAGATAAAGTAGATGGATGAACAGTCTAAAAAGGTGTTAAGGAACTACAATCTAAATAAATAAGATAACAAACTACTTGGTTGAAATTATCATTAAGGGTCCGAAATTATCCCATTAAAATCATTTAAGTAGTTCGCAATCCGTCTCTCAGAAAAAATACACGTAATCGAAAATGGTTAAATCAAATTAATCTCCGAACCAAACGGACCCAAAAAGACAAGTTCCAGAGATCAATATGTAATCTATAAATTATAAAAAGGACAAAGCCCCAAAAAGAAAAAAAGGGTCTTTTTGTGGCTTGGAAAGAAAAAAAATACAATTAACAATAAATGTAATTTTTTTTAATAAAATGAACCACTATAAATTCATGAATCTCTTTCTTTCTATTATTAAGTAATACATCTTACAATATACCCCAAAAATAAACAGAGTCACTTAAACATACCAAGAATTGCTATTAATTTTAGCCATAATTCAACGGGCCTCCGAGAAGTAATCTGATAGACGAAAATCAACCGTCAACATTATTAATGACTTTTTCTTATTAATTACATCTCACTTTCCCTTCAAAAAAAATATTATAATAACAAATAAGAAATAACGTGTGTTTTCGGTAACCTGAAAAGGTTACATCTGTTTGGTTCCAAGCGTAAGAAAATCAGAAAACAATTAATAGAATAATCTAGAACCAAATTTTTCGAAAAGGAAAATGATAACAAGAAAGAAAAAGTTGGGAGTCAAATTTATAAATCTGGCACAGGGGCAGCCTAAATCCTAGAAAGAAATTACTTAAATGTGTCACCAAACACGATTGTGCTTATCCCAACTACCCAAGCATCACAGCTGTCGTACCTTGACAAAGTCGGCATATCCAACGTGGACCTCGTTTCTTCCACCGCCTCAAGGACTAACAATCAACATAATCCTAGCCGTCAAATCCCCCAGGACCATCAAATCCTAACCGTTCGTTTCACAGAGCCAGCTATAAAAGAAGAGATAAGGCGCAACTTATCGTTCATTCAACGCCTCTGCTTTTTCTCTCTTCCTTCCTCCTCTCTGGCTTTCCCTTCTTTCTTAGATCTGTTCGCCATGGATGTTTTTTCCTGGTTTTCGTCGTCGAATTTGGGTAGATCTTTTCCCGATCTACAATTCGATGGTGGTTTCGAGCGTATTAAGTTTTTGGAAGCTGTTCGATCTCCGGTATTCCGTGACTACAGTCCGAGCATCTCTCCTCATCTTATGAGCATCTGATCAAGGTTTGGTTTCGATCTATTTCGATTCAAGATTCATAAGTTCTTGATTGATCTTATATTTTGTTAAACGGATCTGCGGTTTCTTGATTTTTTTTATCTGTTCGAGTCGATCTAACTGATTTTTTGGTTCTTTTTTTTATAGGACGATATTGATGCTCGTGATAGATCTGAGAAGAAGCTTCGAGAGAGACGATTCATGCCGTTCTATACCGCAGATCTGGCGGAATCGAAGCAGATCTTTGATGAATATCAACAAATCTTGGCCGATCTGGTTTTTTGTAAACATTGTATCCTGTTTTGATGGTGATGCAATATTATGTTGAGGTTATTGGGATGTGTGGAGGGATTTTTGGGGTTAAAGGTTGTTTAGAGGGATGTATAAGATATCGGAGACGGAAGGCCCGAGCGAGGCCTGGGTTCCGATCGATCTTTGTCATCCGACCTTTGCCATGACAGGTGCGCTTGCTTGGCAGGTCACAAAATCTTAATAAAAAAAGAAATTTTTTGGTTTTGGAGGGAGATCGCACGGGGATTGCCCGGGATCTTTCCTCCGGTGTGTGCGTGTGCTTGTGTGTCCTGCTTTTTTTTTTTCTCTCTCGTTCTGTTCTCTATATCCTCGCTTGACTTTACACAACGCAGCGCATCAAGACGAATGAGCCGTACATCCAGAGAATCTCCTAACATCGTCCCCCTAAGGTAAACTCTACCAAAATTTATGCCTTTTGATATGCATCTAGAACGAGTAGACAATTCATATATAATTTATTCACAAGCCATATTATCAAATTGCCATATATAATTTCTTCACAAGTCATAATTCTAAGATTCATATAATAATTATCATATAATTCTATGCTTCATATAATAATAATATATTTCTACGCTTCATATAATCATTATCATATAATTCTAAGCTTCATATAATCATCTCTAGATTCATATAATCATATGACTACAGTAATCACACAATTCTATTCATGTATTTTTTAAATCCGTTAGATAATCATTTATAGTTATTAGCTTAATATTACAATTCTAAGAATAAAATTTTATCATTTGATCACTAGTCTCGAGTCATGTAAGGCAATATCCAATTGTTTAACGGCTTTTTGGTGAGATTATTAGAAAATTTATTCGAAAATTCTATGATGAGAATTGTCGCTTATAATTCGATCTGTATTCTAGTTATTAATTAAACGGGTACGATAATTAGCAGTGCAAGTCAAGTATAAAATACGATGGTGTAATGATTTTGTTATGCAAAATTCAGTTTAAGCATCATCTTACTTCAATAACCTATATCAAATTACACTCGCAAACATTAGTCTTCGATTAACTATTTGATTGTGCCGTTTCAGCACTATATATTTGCACTTTTTAATTTCGAGAATTATTTGAATCTATTTATTCCTGCCATAACGTCTCTGTTGGTATGTATCTGGTGATCCAACAAACATTATTTATTTAAAGGCATCGCTTTCTTGCATGTCTAGTTTTTGTATGATATTGATTAAGAGTTGTTAATTTATAGATTTCTCTCTTGAGCTTAAAGTTGAGCAGTAACTTTGCGATTGTCTCATGCTCTTATGTACCTTGGTATGTTCTGGACCCACCTATGTGTTGAGATTTGTTTTCTGTAATATAGAGAAAACCATGTGGTTGTATTATGTCGGTTGGAACTTGTTTGTAGCTGGCCGTGTTTACAAATATACAGTTTTTATCTTCTTTGCTGCGAAGAATGCTCGTCACAATGGTCACAGCGCTGCCCCAACGTCGGTATTTTTGGTTAAAGCTTCGTTGTCTGCATTTAGTCTAGTTTCATGGTGGTTCGTTCGTATCAAAACTAAATGATCCAAAGAGGTGATGAAAGAAGTAGAATGGGCAATGTTCCCAATTGTTCTTTGCTTTCAAATATTATTATTCATTATTTTTAGTTATCCTTATTTATGTCGTTATTATTTAGTATTTATTTTTATTATTATCGTTCTATTCAACAAAGAATCACTGTTTAGTTCATTTATTCAAAGTTCGTTCCAGAATTGTTAGAATTAATGCGTCGTGTAGTCGTAAAATATTTAGATACTTTTTCTGCAAGTATGATATTTTTAAGAGTGGTATCAACATTTTTATTAGATGCTTCAATTTTAAGTTTAAATTTTTTTGAGGGAATTAAGAAATTGATGTTTGATTTGTTCTTTAAAAAAATGGATGTTCGAGGTTTGATTTTTATGCTAGGGTTGTGTTTTTTCAATTTCACACTGCAAAATTTAAATAGCAAGGTTTATACGTTAATCAGTTTCGTTTTTGCTTATTTTTATATATTTGATAATTTTGGTTGTCCAGAATATTTTTAAAATTTTGAAAAATTTCGAATGAGGCGTGGATTTTTGCCTTTTTAACAATCTAATTTTTAATGTTGAATTGTTTTCTTTTTTATTCCATAGATTATATATTATCGATTTGATGGTGGTGGTTTTATGGGTGTTTCAAGCAATTTTTTTCTCCGCGAGATTTGACTATTAACTATTTTTTTTTTTGCAAGAGTTGATGAATATTTAAAAATTTTCATCTATTTATTATATTGAAAATTAGTTTTTTAAATTTAAGACTTATTAGGTTTCTTATAAGTTCTTCCATTTTATTGGTGATTCACTAATTTTTGTTCGAATTAAATCTATAGTCTTAACATATCTTTATAGAAATCGAATTTATAATTTGTAAAATGCTAATTTTACGTTCGTCACTCTTATCTATGTTTGTTTTATATATTTAAATTTAAATTATTAATTATATTTTATGTTAGTTTAATTATTGATTATGTTTTTTTTTTTTTTTTTTTATAAATCTTGGATCTTTTTTTGTGAAAAAAATTGAATTTGAAACGATAATATTTAAGAGTTGAATTTGTAATTCGAAAAATGGTAGTATCACGTTTGTCACTCTTATAGCTCAGGGTATGTTTATTTTATATATTTAAATTTAAATTATCGATTTTAGTTTTATTAGTGATTTTGATACCGTCTATTTTAAAGAAAATTTTTTTTAAAATTTAAATATTTTTTTTGAAAAAATTGAATTTTAAATGATAAAATTAGAAATTATAGCTCGAGTATATTTTTTAAATGAGTCTTTAGATTTTAGTGATATAATATATATTATTATTTAAAGAGTATTTAGAGTTTATGTGCTAAAAATAATTGCAGAAAAAAAATGTGTAGTCTGTACTTTTTGCGGTGACGCGGTCTTTTTAGAATGCGCACATCGGGGGTGATAGATCCGTAAGCTTAAATGGTCTGAGCGCTCAATGCTTTCTTTAAGCCTTGAGAGGATGGTGGTTCGAATCCACCCGGATCTCTTTTTTCGGTTATCGGATAAAATGTCCTAAAGCACTTGCAACTATGTTATTGTTATTATTATTATTATTAGTATTATTTTTAATTTCTTTATTTTTGGAATAATTTGATTCATAACTGATAAATTTAGGGTCTGTTTCATGCGAATAAATTTATAATTTTAATTTTATTATGATGATTTTTCTTCTCATAATAAATTTGAATGTTAAAAGTATACAAATGAATTTATAGTTTTAATTTTGTTATAATGTTTTTTTACAATAAATTTAAATTTTAAAAGTTAAATTTAAGAATCTTTATTTGAACCCCCGAATCAGGGTTTTAGAGGGTTTTAAGTTTTTAAAAAATAATTTTTGCATCATTCCTCGTTTACTTGTGAATGTTTTGGGCTTGAGTTTTTGATTCGAGTTGAGATGTGATATTTTTTAAAATTTTTTACTGTAATAAAAAATTTTAATGTGATATTTTTAAAAAAATTTTAATGTAAAAATTAAAAATTTGAATCGGTGAAGTTGAACGAGACTTGGATGTTTCAATAATTTAACTTTAGCGTACGCATTCCGATAAAATTCATGATTAGGCCATTGATGTCGCTCCGTACTAGGCATAACATTAGTAAGTAGTAAAGTTTAGAATCCGAAAAAAAAATAATAATAACAAAATAATAAACTTATAAATTTAGTGTAAAAATAGCTACTAAAGATTAGAAATTCATTAGCTAGTTTATCATGTTTTATGCAGTTTTACAGTTTCATTATTAGCTAATCGTTAAAAAGACTTGGGTCTTGGGTAATATTTAAGGTGTGGGGTGTGGCGGGGTGAGATTAGCGAAAACAAAAAGGTGTGGCGGGGGGAAGATGAAAAAAAATGGCTCGTTTTGTCTTTACATATATATATATATATATTTTTAAAATATATAATATATAGTTTTTTTTTTTAAATTACTTTTTACTGGAAAAAAAAAAGACAAAATAATAAGAAATAAAACTAGCTATTATAGTTCCTTGTACCCTTTCGCACTGATTATGCTAATATTCTGATTTTTCAAAACTTTTTTTTTTTTGCTTGAATTAAAGAACTGTAAGAACATATAGACAAAATATTTAAGGACACATTGAAAAAAGAAAAAATTACGTCAACATGAGCAAATAAGAATAAAAATTAAAAAAAAAGAAGTAAAACATAAAAAAAGAATAAAAATTCAAGTGAAACATATTTTTTTTAAAATTAATAAGAATAAATTAGAAAATTTTTTGTTAAGGTGGAGATGTGTAAGATCTTATTAATGAGGAGGTATACATAAGAAGTTTTTGAAAAACTTAAAGCAATTAATTTTTTTTAATAATTTAGAGGGCATATATAAAAAATTTTGAAAACTACATGCAACAAAATAAATTTTTAAAAATTTAAGAGGGGCATACAATAGTTCAAGTGGGCCGTGGACGTGGATGGGAAGAGAAATCTATTTCATGTTCTTATTCTTACAAAACTAGGAAGAAAAAACTTCTAAACTCTAACGCTGTTAGCTTTCTTATATGGAGTGCATAAGGAATAAAAGTGCACTATTTAATGAGAAAAGTACATGATTCATAGTTTTATATTGGTATAATATTTATATCATTTTAAATAATTAATTATCATTATATCTTTTTATTTATTTTTATTAATTGAATGATAATTATTTATTTTTGAATGAAGTGGTATAAATAATATTTTTTACCATTTTATATTGTATGTCTGAAATTTTCCTTTTACACCAAATGACCCGCAAAACTTGAGCCCATTGAAAACTACTATGGGGTCTCCTCATTGTGAAAACTTCAATTTTTTGTAATCATATTTTTCTCCAAATATATTTTACTTTGGTTATTTAATCACAATTACTATAAATACTAAATAGAATTTTTAAAATTTATAGGTAAATAATTTTTCAATTATTGTTATATCCTTAATTTCTAAAATATCATTTCTAAAATTAATAGAAATACTTGAACAACGAACATAAAATCTTCAATACCTTAAAAAAAACATAAAATCTTAAATTAGTTGATTAACTTTTACTAAAAAAAGAGTATTTCATTTACCCTCACTCTTGGGCATTTGTTTTCATGCCCAAAAAGGACTGATATGGTAAAGTAATTCAAAATTAAGGAATTTGTTTTTTTTTTTTTTTTTTTTTTTTTTTTCTTTTTTCTCTTTCGCTGCTCATGAGGATAAAGGTAAAACCCTCATTTTAAGTTTAGTTTGTGTTAGGGACGTGGGATTAAATCTTCAGTGGAGTCTAATGCATTAACAATGGTTCAACTTCTGAAGACTAATAATTTTGATTATAATGAGTTAGGTATTTATTGTCAGATGTATCTAACTTATTATCTTTTTCTTCAAGAGGTGAATAATGCAGCCCATTTTTTAGCTTCTTTGAATCTTAGTATCGATTATGAGCTCATTTGCTTGGAGTGATCTACTCCACCTATAGAAACTGTTACTGTACTTACTATTTATATTAATGATAACGGTTTATGATTCTTAAAAAAAAAAAAAAAAAAAAAAAAAAAAAAAAAAAGGCAAGCTAGCGCAATAAATCATGTTTAGAAGTAATAATTGGTTTCTCCTCTTCACTAATTTGTTCCATGATTATTTTTATAAATGTCTCCTGAAGTATTTACATTGTTTCAAAGTGTTCCTTAATTTTTTTAAAATGGTCGTATGGTAGAATTGGTGGAGCCTTGTACTTATCAGGCAAAGGGACTTTGGTAATCTCCGGGGTGAAGGGATGATCTTGAGGGGTGTAAGTCTTGGTGTCGATATTGATAACCTCTGTAACTTGTCTAATTACCTTCTCAAAGTTGTTCGTCCTACTCCGTACCTATTTCGCCAAGCTCGCCATTCTCTCTGCTAAAGCCTTGTTCTCCGCTGTAAGTGTAGCTTCCTGGGTTGCTTGTGATCCTTGCTCTTTACGAGCATTCAGCTGGTCTTTAAGATCACCACCTTGCACTGACAACGAGTCGACCGGGACTGCGTTTCCCCGATTACCTCTAGGCTGATGTAGCGGCGATTTTCCTATATTATTTGCACCATGTGTTGCTACTCTTTCCTAGGCTCGTCTCCAGGCCACACATTGTCTGCTTCCCATGGATTGCCATGATTCTGCCGGGTGAGGATTATGATCCTTCTTGTTGTCACTAGTTCCTTCAGCATCACCACACCGGTCACCATTCCTTTGGTTTCCAGTAGTGACATTTGCCGAGTCTGACATCGCGTCTTCTAGTGATGGCATGGAGCAAGGTCTCTCCTCATGCCTCTCTAGGGCCGCAAAAATCTGTCCCACTAAGGTGGTGATAGTTTCCACCTGCTGCTGTAACCGATTATCCGGGTATGGGAATCTTTATTCCACGAATGATGGGCCTTTGGTTAGGTTGATCTTCTGCCTCCAGATTCTCATTGGTTGGCAGGTCTTGTTGATTTTGATTGTTGGTTTGATCAACCTCAATAGGCTGGTCATCTTGATTTCTCTAATTGTTGGATGAACTGTGGATCTTTCTCGGAGTCATTAAGCAAGTAGGAATCTGTTAAACGATCAATTTGGGCCAGGCCCTCCTAACACCAAAATAATATAAATTTGCCGACTCTAATCTAAGGCCCGTTCATTTCGCTGATTCGAGTTTAAAATTCGAGTTATACTATAGTAAAAAACTCTCACAAATAATCACATTTAACTTTTTTACTACAGTAAAAAGTTCTCACAAATCATATCTCAACTCGAATTAAAAATTTAAATTAGCGAACTAAACAGGCCAATCACTTCGAGAACACTCACGCAACAATTCACACCAATTGAACAATACTTAAAGCGAAAGAAAAGTAAAAGATGCAAGGTTTATGGAGGCTCCGCTAGTGTAATGCCTACGTCCTCTTTTGATGCGCCAGTTTTCACTATATCTCAAAGAGTACACTAATTTTTGCCTAGAGTAGAAAAGTGTGTAAAAAAAGTTATAGACTCTCCTTTACTTGATTTGAATTTGAAACAGTATCGGGATGTGATAATCCTCTATTAGATATGGTTTTCAAGATTTTTATCTCTTATTTGAATTTGAATGTAGCTTGGCAAATATCTTCTCCTAATTTCTCGGATTCAAATCGACATGTCTTATGGTTATAATCATGATTCCTCAACCTCGAGCTATCTATCTTTTATGGGTATTCCTTGACTTGCTTTATTGTTTTGTTGGCAATCCTCAACCTTGTGGTATAGATTTAGTGATTTGATTTCTCAACCCCCATGCAACAATATTAAGGCCTTTATTACTACAATATTTTCTCTTACATAAATTTAAATTTAATTTTTTTTTATAATATTTTTTTCTCACATACATAACCCAAATTACAACTTGAGTTGTTTAAATGAACACACCTTAAATTTTGCTATTCTCATAAGATTTTAAATTTTTTTCTATATTTTAACTCTACTATTTAAATTTTGTTATATGTATAAAGATCCCATTCCCCAATGAGATTCTCGTCGTCGAGGCTAAGGCATCAATCGATGGTGGTGTAACTTTAAGATTATATGCCCTTGAGTCACCTCCACCAACATTATCAACGGCATCTCAGAGTTAATCTCTGGCCTGGCACCAACATTTTTCTTTAAATTATTTCCCCAACATCATCACCACAGTGAAGTTCCTTTCGGCAACAGTATGTCGATTTGCTGCTGTTAAAAAGCTTTGCGCCTCCGTGCTCTTATTTATTGCAAAAAAAAAATTATGAATCTTGTATGATTAAAATTCTAGATCTATATCCAATTGGATTTCAATTTCTAGGGAGTTCCAATTTTATTGACAAATTAGGGATTTCAAGTTCAGATAGAATTATTTTAGACGTAATATTAATTTGCCACAATGGGTTTCAAATATATGTTATGTGACCCACATATTGTAGGGAATTTGCTCAAACTATTATTAATGAATAAGGTTGGCTTAAATAAACAATTTACAAGAATAAAAGAGTAAATAAAGAAATAAAATTCAAAATACAAAATAATTAAATCTAATATCCTAATATACCCCCTCAAGTTGGTGTGCCGGAGATAACACCAATCTTGTCACAAATATGGAGAAGCTTGGGCCTTGGAAGAGACTTCATGAGAGCATCAATGAGTTGATCACCTGCAGAAACATGCACGACACGAAGAGCAGAGGACTGGACCAAGTCTTGAACAAAGTGGTAATCTATGGCAAGATGCTTCATACGAGAATGAAACACATGATTAGCACATAAGTAGGTTGCACCAAGATTGTCCGAGTATAGCATGAGTGTGGTGGAGATCAGAACCTGAAGCTCCTCAAGGAGCGTTTTAATCCACTGGATTTCGGCTGTTGCAGACACAATTGCGCGGTACTAGGCTTTAGTGGATGAACGAGCCATTGTTCGTTGTTTGTTGGAACGCCATGAGATGGGATTTGCGCCAAGAAACATCACATAGGCACCTGTGGAAGTTCGGTCATCAACATTGCCAACCCAATCCGCATCCGAGTAGCCATGCAAGGTTAGCGATGTAGATGACAGAAAGCGGATACCAAGACTGCGAGTGCCATTAAGATAACGAAGAAGCCGCTTAACAACACCCCAGTGAACTTCCGTAGGAGCATACATAAACTGTGAGAGTTTGTTGACGGCAAAGGAGATTTCCGGACGAGTCATACGAAGATGCTGTAGGCCACCAACAACTTGGCGGAATAAAGTGGCATCTGCTGGAGGAGACTGATCATGAGCAGAGAGGACAATATCAACAGCTAGTGGAGTGGAGATAGGCTTGGAATCGAGCATGTTATGCTTTGTAAGAAGATCAATAATATACTTGTGTTGAGTGAGAAGCACTCCCGTTGATGTAGGTAAAACCTCAACACCACAGAAAAAGGACAAGGTGCCAAGATCTTTGGTGGAGAAAGTGGAATCTAGCTGTCGAATGATGTGGTCCACCAAAGTTGGGTCATTACTGGTGATAATGAGATCATCTACATAAACAAGAAAATGGATAGCACAATTATCACGGGTGAGAATAAATAGAGATGAGTCGGCACGTGATGTAGTGAAGCCAAGAGACACCAGAAAACCGCGCAGTTCCTGGTACCAGGCTCGTGGTGCTTGTTTGAGCCCGTAGAGTGCCTTGCGTAGTCGACAGACATGGTATGGAAAGGCTGGATCACGCAAACCCTTAGGTTGCGCCATATAAACTTCCTCACTAAGATGACCATTGAGAAAAGCATTGTTCACATCAAGCTGCCAAATGCCCCAATGATTATGAAGAACAATGCTAATGACAGTGCGAACTATAATTGGATTAACCACGGGACTGAAAGTCTCATGGAAATCAACACCAGGTCGCTGATGAAAGCCTTTGGCAACTAAACGAGCCTTGAAACGTTCAACCGAACCATCCGGGTGACGTTTAATACGGAAGACCCATTTGTTGCCAACAAGATTCTGGTGAGGATTAGGAGGGACAAGATCCCATGTGTGATTGTGAAGAAGGGCTTGATACTCATCTTTCATAGCCTGCAACCAAGCAGGGTGTTTAAGTGCCTGAGAAACTGTAGTGGGTTCAGTGTCACCGGAAATTGTAGTGCTGAGACCATATTTGGGATTCGGCTTCACAATAGAATTCTTAAGCCGTGTGGTCATGGGGTGATCGTTGACTGATGCAAGTGGTGCAGAAGGCTTGTGAGATGCAGATGTAGGAGCCCGACCCCGGAGGGGGGGGGGGTGAGGGCTGCAGACTCACCAGAAGGGTCCTGGGGGGGAGCAGAGGAGTCGGCCAGAGCACCCGTGGGGGTGTCCGCGTGATCGGCATGTGTCCTGCAGGCTGTTCCGTGTTCGGCCTCAGCCCGGGAGGGACTTGCGGAATTTGCAGAAGGCAAAGAAGACACCTGGGCTACTGGCTGGGGCTCGAGAGCAGGGGAACTCGGTGCAGGGCAGTCAGGTGAGGGCAATCGAGGAACGGACAGCCAAGATGAGGCCGTCATTAGATCGAAAGTGGAAGAGGCGGACGAGGACATAGTGGAGGGGTAAGGAAACTCATGTTCAACCAACCTAACATGGCGAGAGATAAAGACTCTTTGATCAGAAAGATCAAAACACAGAAAGGCACTCTGAGTAAGAGAGTAACCAAGAAATAGACAAGGACGAGACCGAGGATCAAGTTTGTGATTGGAATACGGGCAAAGCCACGGAAAACAAAGACAGCCAAAGACTCAAAATTTGGTGGAATCCACCTTTTTACGAAAGAGTTTCTCATATGAAGAAAGGAAGGAAAGATTTTCTTTTGGCATACGATTAATGAGGTACACAGAGGTGGCAAAGGCATGCGACCAGAACTTTAGGGGAAGGTGAGCACGATGAAGAAGGGAGAGACCAGTTTCAACAATGTGCCGATGTTGGCGTTCAGAGTAGCCATTATGTTCAGGTGTGTGCGGAGGGGTGGTGAGATGAGTGATGACATGAGTGGAGAGAAACGAGCGGAGTGCCGAATACTCGCCCCCATTGTCAGTGAACAAAGTTTTGATGGTGGAGGAGAAGTAATTTTCGACAAGATTTTTGAATGTGATAAAGACAGAGTATACATCATATTTCTTTTGTAATGGATAAAACCAGATATATTTGGTGAAATGATCAACAAAAATAACGTAATATTTGAAACCATCATGAGAGAGAACAGGAGAAGTCCAGACATCGGAAAACACAACCTCAAGTGGAAAAGTGGAGGTAACAGAGGATGTAGAAAAATGAAGCTTATGACTTTTATTGATATGGCACGAATTACAAGAAAATTTTTGAAATTGAGAATGCAGAAAAGAATATTCATAGATGACAAAATCTGACATAGAACTTTGACAGACGGATGACCTAGACGACTGTGCCATGTTGAAAGAGACGACTCGGACATAGAAGACAAAACTGGAAACAAAGCTGAAGAAGTGGAGGAAACGGTTTTCAGCCAAAAATGCACGCCATCTTTACGCTGACATGTGACCATAATTGCCCCCGTTTGACGATCCTGTACCTGAAAAAAGTGATCAAAAAATACAATGGTCACAACATTAGACGTACATAAAGCAGAAACATAAATCAAGTGCATGGACATGGACGGAACATGCAAGACATTTTCCAGCAGAAGCGAATGACCGGTGGTGGACAGACGCATAGTGCCAGAATGCTTGATGGAAAGACAACTACCATCACCCAAAACAACATTATTGGCGCCTGTGTAGGGATAATGACTAGAGGGATTGGCGAGATCAGCGGTGACGTGATGAGAGGCACCAGAATCTAGTACCCAGTCCGAATGAGCATGTTGTGACGGATAATGAGTGACAGTGTTGACCTGTGGCTGAGGACTAGGTGGATGCGGAGGAGGCAGCGGTAGCGATGCCCACGTGGACTGCGGGACAAGGGGACACTGTCTAGCGGAATGGCCAATTGTCCCACAGACTTGACATTTGCCTTGATACCCGCGTGGAGCAGCAGAGGCCGGAGGCACCGATGGCCGTGGACCAGCATAGGCCGGAAGCGTGGTGGGCCCGTAACCCATAGGTCCCAGGAACCTGGCTCTGATACCATGTAGGGAATTTGCTCAAACTATTATTAATGAATAAGGTTGGCTTAAATAAACATTTTACAAGGATAAAAGAGTAAATAGAGAAATAAGATTCAAAATACAATATAATTAAATCTAATATCCTAATACATATGACCATTTCTATTTAAGCTAAAGTAATTTATTCTCAAGAATTGCTAAAGTGCAAAGAGGCAAGTTTGTAAATTTCAATTACGGTTGGAAGTTGCAATTATGTCTTAAAATAATCACTTATATTTGCCCTATCAATCAGGCTATGTAATTAAATAACAATAATACTGACAATGTAAAAGGACTAGGATAGACTTTTTGAAGTGCCAGAAATAAAGAATTGCTGATGCCAGTATTTGGACATTTGTGCAATAGTCAGTTGGAGTTGGCTGACTTTACTGGATAGCTAGTGCAACTTTTACTTCTAGATCTTTATCAATGACAAATGAGTAGTAATGTTGATGTGATGGAGGAAAAATTTATCGGTGAGGAGTTAATTTTTTTTTTTATTATTAAAATTATACTAATATGTATGAATATATGTAAATAATTGGTCTAATAAAATATAGAAAATTATTAATTTAAAAAGGTTAAATTTAATTTATACACATATTTATTATATGAAAATTAAAATTATTATATTAAAAACAAAAAAAGCTAGGTTTCGATGGCCCCCTTGCTCCCCCTCCCTCCGTCATTGACCAGAGTTCTGTGATTTTCCTGACCCTATAAAGTATACTTTTATTAACTGAAACAATAGTAAGAAAGAGAGAATCCATTCCTTGTGATTCTACAATTTGAACAAGAAAAACCTTGGAACGCCATTTTGGTAGAAGGTGAGACTCATGTGAGTCTCACATTGCGAGTCTCATTTTTAGTAGTAGGTGATGCTCAATATTATTGGTGTCGTATAACATTGTTTTTATACCAATTCCTCCCCTCTATTCATTCCTTAGTACCAAAGGATTGAGACAATCCAATTATTCCTCCTCTTTTCCTCTATCTCAATCCTTACCAGTTACTCCATGAAATCTCACCTACCAGACGACTGCAATTTTGTAATTGAGTCCGCATTGAATTACCACTTGCTAAGGGAACTAGAAAGCTTGAACGTCCCACTAATACAATTATACATGTCCTATTTAGCTAACTAATTGAAGAGTAAATTACACTTTTACATCCCAAATTTTTTGTTTTTGTATAATATATCTCAAACTCATATTTTTCACAAATCCCATCCCAAAATTTTAAATTAATAGCAATGAAAGTTCAATAAATGGCGGTCGTTATTAAATTGACGGTTTGAGACACAAGATTTACACGTGACATGAATAGAAAATGATGAGTTTTTTTTTTTATATATCAATCTCGTGTCTCAAACCGTCAATTTGACAATGCTTATTAATTATTAGACCTTAATATTACTCATTTTAAAAGTTAGGTGTCATTTATCAAAATTAAAAAATTGAGATATATTATGTAAAAACAAAAAATTTAAGGTGCTGCGGTGTTATTTACTCTTCTTTGAATTTAGTACAAGTGATTAACTTCTTTTTTTGAATTTGTAAGTTACATCTTACTATGTAATCATAAATTTACCCCTAAACTATGTATGCAATCATAATACGATAACTACCCAGAATCAAAACTGGAAACCAACTTGATTTACACCTTAAATACGCATTGAATTAAGCGGAAAGGAGTTTTTACTAAGAAGCCTTTTTTTTTTTTTTTTTTTTTTTTAGCAAAAGGAGAGTTCAGATCGCTTTCAGTTTCTCATAATATGGCATTGAGCGATTTGGTCATATTTGGAAACTAATTCGAAACTCCCAGTTCCCAACAAAGGCCACGTTTAAGTGTCAAGAGTGGCGGTCCATTTTCTAATATCAATTACACATTCAGCAACAAAAAAAAAAAAAAAAAAAAAAAAACATTGTAATCTCTTCTAGAAGGATAATGAACTCTTCTAGAAGTAGCAATTTTATTTAGAGTGCATCACGGGAGTCCACATGGGCTTCCTTCACATTAGCAAAACACGAATAACTCAGCTTTGACTTTGGACTCTTCTTCTGCCATCTTGCTGAGGGTAGTGTTGTAGATTTTAAAAAAATTATTTTTAGTTGTGTTAAAAGGAAGAATTAGTTGTTATAAAAAGTATTTGAATATTTAGTAAATTATAATTATAATAATTGTGTTAGTTTTAAAATTAATATAATAATGTTTGATAAATTATGAGGTTAAATTACTGTAAATAGTATAATATATTATATTAAAATATAATATATATTTATTATTACATTTAATATAATACAAAAAATTATTATTATATAATTATAATATAAAATATAATAATATTATTAAAATAATAATATAATATATACAATTATAATATAATGTATATTTATTATTATATTTAATATAATACAATAAAATTATTATAGAATAACATATAACATAATTATAATATAGAATATAATAATATTATTAAAACGGTTAATATAATTATAATATTATAAACCATATTATAATATGATATAAGAAATATTAATAATTCAGTTATAATATAATTAAAAATTATAATTATATTATATTATAATATAATATAATATATAATATATTATTATTATTATTATATTAATAATATTATATAAGAAGGATAATGATCTCTTCTAGAAGTAGCAATTTTATTTAGAGTGCATCACGACAGTACACATGGGCTTCCTTCACATTAGCAAAACACGAATAACTCGCTTTGACTTTGGACTCTTCTTCTGCCCTCTTGCTAAAGGTAGTGTTGTAGATTTTAAAAAAATTATTTTTAATTGTGTTGAATGAAGAATTAATTGTTATAAGAAGTAGTTAAGTATTTAGTAAATTATAATTATAGTAGTTGTGTTAGTTTTAAAATTAGTACAATAATATTTGGTAAATTATGAGGTTGAATTACTGTGGATAGTTAACCATTATAATTATATTATATTATATTAAAATATAATATATAATTATAATATAATATATATTTATTATTACATTTAATATAATACAAAAAACTATTATTATATAATTATGATATAAAATATAATAATATTATTAAAATAATAATATAATATATAATTACAATATAATGTATATTTATTATTATATTTAATATAATACAATAAAATTATTATTAAATAACATATAATATAATTATAATATAGAATATAATAATATTATTGAAATGGTTAATATAATTACAATATTATAAAACATATTATAATATTATATAAGAAATATTAATATTTAGTTATAATATAATTAAAAATTACAACTATATTATATTATAATATAATATATTATATAATTATTATTATATTATATTAAATAAATATATTATAATTAATATATTATATAACAGTGTGTAATTCACTATAATATATAATAATATTAGAATTATAAGATTATATTAATATTTAATTATATTAATTATTATATTATTATTATTATAATAAATATAATTATATCACTATAATATAATGTAATAATATTATTGTAATATTATTAATATAATAAATATAATTATATCAATATAATATATAATATATTATAAAATACTAATTACAATATCATATTATATGATAAAAAATGAGTTATTAATATAATTTTGATATTATTTGTTACAATATTACTATTATATTATATTATATTATATTATATTATGAGTTTGAATTTTAGAATTATAAGATTATATTAATATTTAATTATATTAATTATATTAATTATTATTAATATAATAAATATAATTATATCACTATAATATAATGTAATAATATTATTGTAATATTATTAATATAATAAATATAATTATATCAATACAAGATAATATATAATATATTATAAAATAATAATTACAATATCATATTATATGATAAAAAAAATGAGTTATTAATACAATTATGATATTATTTGTTACAATATTACGATTATATTATGAGTCTGAATTTTAGATTGGAAAGATTGTAAATTTTAAATTTAATTAAGAGTATTATTGGTATTATGAAAGTTTCATTAATTGTACTATGTTGATTCCCACACAATTTAAAAGTTAAAGTTGTCTTTAGGCTGCTTCTGATTTTGGCTGTAGATTCTTGAAAAATTCTTCAAAAAGCATTTTTAAAGAGATTTACTAAGCATTAAAATCAGCTTCTGCTACAAGTAGAAGCTGATTTTGGGAGAAAAAAGTAATACGAAATTAAGCCTAAATCAAATTCCCACTTTTTTGGCAGAAATATGAGATAAATGTTCATAACAGTTTTATTTTTCAGAATTAAAACGCGAAAGTTCACCAATAGTTTTTTTTTTTTTAACAACTTTTTGGTTGTCTTTTAACATCAATTACGTCTTCTTTCATGTAGCTTGAAAATACCATCATGGATAGTTCAATGAACTACTTAAAAACTAATGAGAATCTTCTCATATATAAATGTGAAAAGAAGATATGTTGCATTTATGCATTAAATGCGTGCATCCTAACAAGCTTCATTACCATCAATTATTTGCCTATTTCTAACATGAGGGGAAAAAAAACCTACAGCTGGATTCTCCTGAATCTCACAAAAAATGATTTATGCTGTTTTTTGTTAAAAAAAAAAAAAAAAACCCTCATAATATTGATGGTGAATCTGATGGTGCCATGTTTTAGCAAGTATATATATATATATATATATATATATATATATATATATATATAACAGAAAATGATATAAAAATATGATGGCACAATGCTTCAGCACGTAGGTATTAATAGGAAGGATAATGTGATACTTACACGGGATCTTATCTCAATAGGTCAATAGGAAAGATGTGATAACACGACACAACTAATAATTTAAAAAAAAAAAAAAATGGCCGAGAGTCTCTCTATTTTTTTTTTTTTCATGTTCTTTTGTCGATAATATCTCAAACTTACAATTTATTTTTTATTTTTTATTTTTTATCCCGGGAAAGAGTTCAGTTCTTTTAGATGATGACCTCTCTCGGATGAGACTTTATTTTCATTTCTTTTGTTTCATTTGGAATAAATACATATAGATTCCCATCTATAGTAGTGATGAGTTTGGTGTGCACATATCTCTATTTAATTGTGGCTTTCTATTTAGTCCTATGGCATGGAGTCCACGTTCTCATCGTCTTTAGTAAAATCAACTCCACCGCAAAGACATTTATAAATTTAATCTTTTAAAATGATAATTTTTTGAACATCTAAGTTAGAGTTATGCGCTAAGAATTAGGAGCAGTTCTCTAATCATAAATAAGATAATACATATATTTTTTTAATTTTTGACAATTTCTTTGTTATTTGGATGTTATATATATATTTTTTTTCTTTTGTTTATTTTTTTTTAATTTATTGTCTGTATTTTTTTTTCACTGCAAGTAGCAACTTTGGTCAGGTAGCTTGGTTACTGTAACTCAGCTCCTGGCCAATGTCAATTGCCAGTAACAGTGAGAGGCAATTTGATCCATATTATCAGCATAAATATTGGTATCTGAAATTTTTGTTTGTTTTCAATTTAAATACCCTTATTTTTAATTATTCACACGTGCGTCTACATTTTGAAAGACCAAAAAAAAAAAAAAAATGTTGGCCGTTGCATCTCTCTTATGCAAAAATAATACAAATGGAGAATATAAATATCTTTTTTATAGCATACATGCTACCAAAAAAAAATAATAATTTGGCATTTTGCATTTGAAAAAGAATTACGTCTGTATATTAAAAAAAGATCATAATCTGAATCATGACTTCCATTATGTAATCTCTCTCAATAGGCTTATTGGAAAAGAGGCCGTAACTATTGCACGGTGAGAGAAAATCAAAAGAAAAAAAAAATCACCATTATATTTTAGTGTAATATTAATTGATCTTGTGCGAACAATATGCTCACTTATCACGTAGGAAATGAAAAAAAAAAAGATTGTAAAAATAGGTAAATTTCTATATAATATTAATAAGAAATAAGTAGTACTCAATATAAATAAATAAGCAGTGTTAGGCATCTAAATTTTAATGCTATATTTTAACTCACTCGCATTTTCTAGAATTGTGAATTCAAATAAATATAATTTTTTATTATTTTTTAAAGTGATAATTTTTCAAACATCTACAAATTAAAGAGTGACAAATGTAGTAATGTTAAGAGGACACTTCTAGTCATTTCATAGAGTTCAATACTCACACAAGATATTTTGTGGGTCATGCGGATTTATCATGATGGGAATGAATACTATTTTCAGTATTAAAGAGTTCAAATTAAAGAATCTCAACCTTTTCTGTAAAATAAATAAATGTAAAAAGGAAAAATATCATATTAATACAATGTATTTTAGCGCACTTTACTGTTAGTATCATGTTGTTTTGATAATTTTGAAATAGTAATTGAGGTTTTTCTTGAAATGCAAATGTCTTATTCTTTTTACAATTCAAATCGTATTAATATGATATTTTTTTTATAAAAATTTAAATTTAATTTTTTTATTATAATATTTTTCTTTTACATATACAACTTAAATTTTTAATTTAAATCTAAACATAAAGAAAATGTCTTTCTCCCTACTTTAACAACAAAATAATAATAATAAAAAAAGTCTTTCTACCTTACTACTCTTTCAAAGGGCATCTTTGGCCATATAAAATTACTGGGTTTATGAGTAAATTACTAAGTGCAGTGGTCCCCACTACTATACTTTCAAAGGGCATCTTTCGCCATCTAAAAGTAGGTAGACACTGTTCCATTTTATTCCCAACTATTAAATGAACCAAAGACGCCAAAAGCATAATCGAGCACATTCACAGAACCATCCTCCCTCCATCCTTCTGCTTCTGCCTTCAATAAAAAGAGAATTTAATGACTGAGGCGAAGCATTCATAAAACGCTCCATTTTCCGTCCTCTCTCTCTCTCTCTCTCTCTCTCTCCATAACCTTTTTTTAAAACAACCAATAAGGCTGTGAAGCAAGCTATTTGGCCAAACAAAACTCTCTCTCTTTCTGCATCGACTCTCTGGTGCAACAGGTAATGTTTATCATTCCTTCTTCTTCTTTTTTTTTTTTTTTTTTTTTGTTTTTGTTTTGTTTTTTTAATTTTAAAGTGACTGCTAATGACTCTAATGTTACCTTTTCTTGTTGTCTATGATGCAATCCCATATTTCCGGATTAAAACTAGATCCGTTACTCTGTTGTTTCTAAAAAATCAAAAATTTTCCTTTTCCTTCTTAATTTTTTTAGATGGTTTTGCGATCATAATTAGATCGGTTTAGCAATTTCGAAGGTGGATTCCGTGTGCCAACTCTGATTATATGACGCGTTACAGAACTGTTCTAAACGCAGCTACATTAGCTAAGCCTAAGATGGATGACTTGATATCATGATTTGAAAATTTCGGAGATTCCTATGTGAGCGCAAATGGTCTTAGGATTTTTACTTTTAAGATGATAAACGAAATTATATCTAAATCATGATATTAATAATGTTGTGATCGTCATTGAGTTGCTCTAATTCTGTCAACATTTGATAGTATCGGTCACTGCTGATTGAGGATTAGGATATCCAAGAAAATTGTAGTTTTCTCAGTTGATTAATCTTCATTTTCCCTCTATTCCCAGAAGAAGAAGTGTTTTTATTTTTATTCTTATTTTTTTGGTGTGATCATCTGGAAGAGTTGACCAAAACTGCACAACATAATGTGTCGAAGTCCTCAATAATCAATATTGAAGAAAACAAAAAAGAGTTTCTATCTTAAATAAAATAATAGATTAAAGTGGCACCAAGGGAAAAAAAAGGTTGACCAAAAAAAAGGTTAGAAGAGGCTTCTCTGAACCAGATTGACCGGTACCGTGCACAACATGCCTGATGCCTCGTTCCTGTTGACTTGGATAATAAAATTTAAAAATATATTTTAATATACTAATTTATCATAGTGTGAGGGTGATTTGTTTTTTGACACACTGTGGGCTCACCCAGTATGGGTTGAGAATTCTGTTTTGTGATTGTTTGTTAGCGGAAGGAATGGCAGCGTCATTCCTTCTATTACTCTTTTTGTCATTTTATGTATTTATTATTTGACACTTTATGTATTTACTGTTTGACACGTGAAATTTATTAACACAATATTATATAATTTAAAAAGAATGAGATAGTGAGTCCACGTGTTACTAGAATCCACTAGCATTTCTGTTGTTACCAGATGAATGCTGACAAAACTACAAGAAGGATTTCATATTGAGTTTTTTTTTTTTTTTTTTTTTTTTTTTTTTTTTTTTTAATGTATTTTATCTTAACTGAGAATTCATGTATGTATATAGGTTCAATTCCACTGCTTGACAACGGGATGTTTCTTCGAAGAAAACACTCTCAGAACCACCCCATTGATGAATCTGCAGAAAAGGAGGCAAAGGTAATAATATTTTACACATGAAAATAAGTGAACTAGAAATTCAAGTGTTACATTTTCAAACTTTTGTTGTCTAATCCTAAATCAAAACAAAACATGAACTAAACTAGGCATTTTCTATTTTCAGGTCAAAGAACTCAGGGATGATCTTGGCCCACTATCTGGACGTAGTTTAAAGTACTGCAGTGAATCATGCCTTAGGAGATATCTTGAAGCTCGGAACTGGAATGTTGATAAATCAAAGAAAATGTTGGAAGAGTCGCTCAGGTGGAGGGCAACTTATAAACCTGAGGAAATCCGTTGGGTAAGAGTAATTTTGATGGCATGCTCAAACTATAAACTTGCTATAATTTGTTCTTTTTTACTAATCTTTGAGGTCTCAAACTTGGTTGGTCTTCTCTTGGTCCGCAATTTTATTTATATACACATGCACATATTTTTAGGCTACGCTCGGCTATATTAGCTATAGCAATCATCCATTATAATGTTTGAATTATGTTTCATCGATGCTACTAGTTAAGCCTCTATTTACCATAGCAACATTAATTTCTTGTTTAGAATGAAGTAGCTCATGAAGGCGAGACGGGAAAAGTTTCCAAGGCAAATTTTCATGATCGACTTGGAAGACCAGTGCTTATAATGAGACCAGGGCTGCAGAACACAAATTCACCAGAAGGCAATATCCGTCATTTAGTCTATCTCATAGAAAATGGTGTCCTCAACCTTCCTGAGGATCAAGAACAGATGTCATGGTTGGTTGACTTCACAGGGTTTACGTTGAACACAAGCGTCTCTGTCAAGACAGCTCGTGATATTATTAACATTCTGCAAAACCACTACCCCGAGAGGCTTGCCGTGGTGTTTCTTTACAACCCACCAAAGATTTTTCAGGCCTTCTACAAGGTATGATCTACTAAGCTCTTTTTACTTTTTCTTTGGAATCCGTCACACGCATAAATTTCTACACGTCCTTTTAATGAATTTCCCCGTTAAGAATGCTATCTATCACCACTATGTTTATGTCAGTGAATCAAAACTGCCACATAACAAGTGTGGAGACACTGTAATTTTTCTTTTTTTATCATGTGACAACTTTACTCTAATGATACTCGTATGACGATGAACCAATTATGGTGAGGATAGCAGTGCTCATTGCTCTATTGCTTTTGTATTTGTAGGCTGTGAGGTACTTCCTAGATCCGAAGACATCCCAGAAGGTGAAATTCGTCTACCCCAAAAACAAAGACAGTGTTGAGCTTATGAAGACATTCTTCGATATCGATAACCTTCCCGGTGAGCTGGGTGGAAAAGCGACTTTAAAGTACGACCACGAGGAGTTCTCGAGATTGATGGCTCAGGACGATGTGAAAACTGCCAAATTCTGGGGTTTTGATGACAAACCATCTAACAAAACAAACGGCCATTTTGGGGCAGAGGTGGTTGCTCCCGAGCCTCTTCCCTTGGCACCACCTGCTAGTTGAGCTGAATGACTAATGCGTGAAGTGCGGGCTTTATTTAGTTTTAATTTACTACAGAAAACTGTACAATTCCAGAATTGGACGAACCAACTTATTATCATATTAAGCCCTAAATTTGGTAGTGGACACCAGATGTATTTCTTGTTTAGTTCTTTTACTGAGGCTAATAAAGATTGGTTTAGTATAACTATTATTACCGGTAAGTAGTAACTATGAGGCCAAGAAAGAAAGGTGTTCAGATCTTTAGATGTAATTTTGAATGCTTAAATTTTGAGTCCGTTTCAAAGGTATATTCAAATCATGATTTGAGTTCATTGGTGAGAATTTTGTGAAAGATGAAATTTTAAAATTTAAACTCTTTATAAGATAAAAAATATTATAGGAGAATCATAATATGAGTTTGAGTATACATTCTATAAGCTCTTGAACTTTATACAAAAGTGGAGGTTCTTTCTTTTTATTGCATACAGATATAACGTGGTCGTGCTTCACATGGATGTGATGGTAATACCAGTTACGTGACCCTACCATCCTGAAAATGTGGTACATTATTCACCGACCTCAGTGGAAAATGTGGTACATTATTCACCGAAAAAGTAAGAAATAAAATTGGGAAAAAAAATGAATGTGACGGTAATATCAGTTGCGTGACCCTACCATCCTCAATGGAAAATATGGTATTATTCACCGAAAAAGTAAGAATAAAATTGGAAAAAAATGGAGTAGGACTGGGATCGTTGTCACAAGATTGTTTGTAGTGACGGAGTCAAAAATTGTTGTTAGGGCTAATATCATAGAAATTGATTGTAGAAGTGTTACTGAAAGAGCCGTACGAGTACCACGATTCTTATTATGCCTTTTAATTGAATTTTAATTTAAAATGATGTTATTTTTGATCTTTTAAAAAAATAGAATCAAGTTTCTAATCTTTGAGGGACTAAAGTTATGTGTCACTTTCTTTTTTGACGTCATTTTTATTTTATTTTATTTTTAAAATATAAAAAGTAGAGAAAATCATAAAAAATAGAATATTCATAAAAAAGGTGCCACTTGTTGCATTAATTCTTAAAAATCATGTATTAATTTTAAAATCTAAAACATAAAGAAAAATGTTAATGTTTGACTCATTCTGACTCCTGGGCGCCCCACTGCGTTGGCCAACTACTTTTTGACAGCATTTTCTTTTTTCATAATTCGATCCCATTTTTCACAAGCATGCTCAGAAAAATGTAAGGATCGTGTATACAAAATTTTATAACTTTTTTACGTCGTTTTCATTTTATTTTAATGTTCAAAGACGAAAAATAAGGAAAATCATAAAAAATAGAATATTCATAAAAAATAGTACCGCTTGTTGCATTACTTCCTAAAAATCATGTATGAATTTGAGAATCTAAAACATAAATAAAAATATTAATGTTTGACTCATCCTAGCCCCTGAGCGCCCTATTGCGCGTGTCGTGTGCTTTTCAGCAGCATTTTTTTTTATAGTTTGAGACTATTTTTTGCAAGCATGCTCAGAAAAATGTAAGGATCATGTTTGCAAAATTTAAGATCTTTTTTACATCCTTTTTTTATTTTATTTTAATTTTTAAAGATGAAAAATCATAAAAAATAAAATATTCATAAAAAAATAGTGTCGCTTCTTGCATTAATTCCTAAAAATCATGTATTGATTTTAGAATATAAAAATAAATAAAAATATTAATGTTTGACTCATCCTGGCCCCTGGGTGCCCTACTACGTGGGCGGGGTGATTTTTGACAGCGTTTTCTTTTTTCATAATTCATGGCCATTTTTTTCTGGCACATTCAGAAAGATATAAGGATTGTGACTGCAAAATTTCAGAATTTTTTTACGTTATTTTTATTTTATTTTATTTTTGAAATACGAAAAATAAAGAAAATCATGAAAAATAAAATATTCATAAAAAAATAGTGCCGCATGTTGCATTAATTTCTAAAAATCATGTATTAATTTAAGAATGTAAAACATAAATAAAAAATTTAATTTTTGACCCATCCCGACCCTTGGGCGACCCACTGCGCTAGCTGGGGGCTTTTTGGCAGCGTTTTATTTTTTCATAATTTGAGACCATTTTTTGTAGGTATGCTTAGAAAAATGTAAGGATCTTCTCTACAAAATTTTAGAATGTTTTGACGTCCTTTTTATTTTATTTTATTTTATTTTTCAAACTTGAAAAATAGAGAAAATAATAAAAAAAATAGAATTTTTTGTCATTTTGTGAAAGCAATGTCATTTTCATCATCAGTAGAAACACGGCATATCGTTTTGCTCTTGAAATTTGGGGTGTAAGAAATGATCCCGAACCTGAATAACCCGCCTGACCCAACCGACCCGAAAGCTTAGGGTTTTTTTTTTTTTTTAAATTAAGATTCAAAGAGTCTCAACCTGCATTGTGTGGGTTGTGGGGCGGGGGCAGGCATTTTGAACCCGTTTTTCTCCAATCCGACCCGATTTAGGTGTTTAACCCTAAATCCCTAAATCTATTTTGTTGGACTCTTTCTATATAGATTGTTTATTTGGCGTATTGTTAATTTTTATTTCTGGACTTTATTGACTATTAAGAAGTATGTTTGATGTTATGTTAATGCTTATGGAATGTTTACGGATTTTATGCTTTTGGACTGTTAAAAGAGGTATGAAGTCATAGATTAAAATTGGTTTTCACCAACCCGAGTAACTCGAGCCTACCCGAGGTCACCCGACAGGTTACGGGTTTGTGGGCTTAAGAGAGTGTTGCTGCCCAAAGTTTTCTCAACCTGCACTGAGCGGGTCGGCTCAATTTTTAGACTCAACTCGACCCTACCCGGCCGAATTACACCCCTACTTGAAAGTATGTTTTTGTTTTTGTCAAAATGATGTCATTTTCAAGAATAAGAAAAAACAATATGTCGTTTTGCTGGTGGAAGTTTTTTTTTTTTTTTTTGTATTTTTTAAAACGACGTCATTTTGGCGCTTCCATAAAAATGACATCTCATTTTGTTTGTCAAAGTTTTTTGTCATTTTTTGTTAAACTGACATGTCATTTTTTGGAGACGAAATGACACATCATTTTTTTGACAAAACAACATGTTGTTTTACATTGGAAGAAAAACGACACGTCATTTTTTGGAAGACAAAACGAAACGTCATTTTTTCATGGGAAGCCAAACGACACGTCATTTTCTAGACAAAACGACACGTCATTTTATGGAAGACAAAACGACACGTCATTTTTTCATGGAAGACAAAATGACACGTCTTTTTTTCATGGGAAGCAAAATGACACGTTGTTTTAATTGGGAACGAAAATGACGCGTCGTTTTACACGTGAAGAAAAATGACATGTTTCTGATGGAACGAAACACTTGAGCACTACGTCTGCCCCGCATCTTAACAACCATCCCATATCTTGACAACCAATCCATTCCAAGCTCTACGTCAAACAAATTCATGGGAAGGATAATCAAGTATGCCCTCAATTTCTCACCCCTGATCGTGATCACGCACAATCTACATATGGTACTCACCTCCACACTCCCCAATGGAGAGTTTATGAACATTGGAGTCTCTAAGTCCTCGGGTATGAAATCAAAAATTTTCACAAAAGAAGTGGAAATAAGTGAGTGTGTAGTACCAATGTCAAATAAGACTTGTGCAATTGAGTGTGAGATGAGTATCATACCCTCAACAATTGGATTTTCGGCATGACCTCCAGAACTTCCTCCAGCCATAGTATAGGCTTGTCCTTGTACCTTTCCTTTTCCTTTGTCATTGTTATTAGGCATCTGATTCCCTGGCCTATACTGTTGGATTTGAGGAGATTGCGCTGTTCCCGAGGTTTGAGGTCAAAATTGTGAATATCTCGATGGTCGGTAAACCGGTGAAGGAAGGAATTGCATTTGTGGCAAAGCTGGCAACTGTGGTTGGAATGGTGGCATGAATTGCTGAGGTCGGGCCTGCCCCTAAGTGTTGTCCCTTTGATAATTTTAATTATGATAGGTGTACCATGGGTCCACTTCCTCCGTAAACCAAAATTGTCGCTTCCCCACATTTTTATTCTTTTGATTCCATCTTTTCTATTCATTTTGGAGATAAAATTTGCTCAATATTTACCATTTTCTAAAAAGAATTTCCGGACATTGTAGACCCTTTTCAAATTTGAGACACTTCATATGCTCAAATTTTTATAAGGTTGGTTCAAGATAGGTCATTGAACTTAGCCTTTATATGCTCAGATTCGACCAAGATTGGTGCGAATCAAGATAGGTCATTGAACTTAGCCTCGTTATCTCCTTGTTCTAACCCCATAAATTCCATTTTTATCGTTTTTGAAAGGTTCTTCAAAACGCATGGTGCTCAAATCTCCTAAAATTAAAACTTGTAGGCTCGCAAACTCTACCCAAGACTTTAATTTATCATGTTTAAGTGCTTGGTGACGGACTCAAACTAATACTCTGCTTCTTGTGGTCCACCCTCACTATTAAATGTAGGGATTGACCCACACTGTCACACCCCCAAACAAGGGTTAGTGATGTGGAGGCTGGTTTAGAAATTAAACATGATTAAGAGGGTGATTAAATCGTTAACATTTCAAAATTTAATTTTAAATCCAAAACACTCAGGTATTTCCAAACAAGCCCCACTATTTTAACGAAATCAAGTTTTAAGAAAAAGTAACGCGGACTTTACAAAATACAGTCACTATTAGGATCAACATCAAAAGTCAGCCTCCAGCGTCCACAGGGTTACAATTTGTGCATACGTAATTAAATACATAAAAGTAAATAACTGACATCAACCACAGTCTAGTAAAGTTTAAGATTTTACAATCCATATTTAATACATGCCTTAATGAGTAAATTAATAACTCAAATTCAAGTGTGAGTTTTCAAGAAATTTTTACCTCAAAGTGATTAAAGCTTGTTTCTCTCCATTTCTCTCATTTTGATTTTGTTTTTTTTTCTGTGGGTCTCAGCCAAACAGTTGAGAGAGAGAGGGATGGCCGGAGAGAGAAGCAACCGGCGATGGAAGAAAAAAAGAGAGAAAGAGAGAGAGGTGGGCTGCCGTGGAAGAACTTGAGGAGAGAGAGAAGAGGAAAAAGAAAGAAAGAAAGAAAGAGAGATGGGTATGAGGGAACCCACACGAAGGAAAGAAGAAAAGGGAAGAAGAACAGGAAAAAAAGAAAAAGGAAAAAGGAAAGAAAAGAAGAAAAAAAAAAAGGAAAATGGAAGAAAAGGAAAATACATTCAAATTGAAGTGTATTTTTAAAAACTTTTTGGGTGAAATTATAAATACTAAAAATAATTTAAAATTCTTTGATTAATTAAGAAAATTAAATTAGGTACACTAATAATTCACAATTTAGCATAATTAAACATGTTTAATTCTGGAGGGCGTTACAGTTTTTATTTTATTTTATTTTTGAAATACGAAAAATAGAGAAAATCATAAAAAAAAATAGAATATTCATCAAAAAATGGTGCTACTTATTGCATTAATTTCTAAAAATTATGTATTAATTTGAGAATATAAAACATAAAATAAAAATGTTAATGTTTGACTCATCCTGGCCCATGGGTGCCCTACTGTACGGGCTGGGTGCTTTTTGGTAGCATTTGCTTTTTTCAAAATTTGAGACCTTTTTTGCAAGCATGCTCAGAAAAATATAGCGATCGTGTCTGCAAAATTCTAGAACCTTTTGACGTCATTTTCATTTTATTTTAATTTTCAAAGATGAAAAATAGGAAAAATCATAAAAATTAGAACATTCATAAAAAAAAATAGTGCCGCTTGTTGCATTAATTCTTAAAAATCATGTATTAATTTTAGAATATAAAACAAAAATAAAAATGTTAACATTTGACTCATCCTGGCTCCTGGGCGCCCCCTTGGCAACCTTTTCTTTTTCCATAGTTCGAGACCATTTTTTGCAAACATGTTTAGAAAAATGTAAGGATCGTGTCTACAAAATTTGAAAACTTTTTGATCTCATTTTTATTTTATTTTAATTTTCAAAGACAAAAAATAGAATATTCATAAAAAAATAGTGCCGCTTGTTGTATTAATTCCTAAAAATCATGCATTAATTTTAGAATGTAAAACATCAATAAAAATGTTAATGTTTGGCTCATCCTGGCCCCTGGGCGCCCCCATTGTGCGGGTGACAGTGTTTTCTTTTTTCATAATTCGTGACCATTTTTTCCTAATATGCTCAGAAAAATATAGGAATCGTGTCTATAAAATTTCAGTATTTTTTGACGTCATTTTATTTTATTTTATTTTTGAAATATGAAAAACAGAGAAAATCATAAAAAATAGAATATTCATAAAAAAAAAAATGGCACCACTTATTGCATTAATTCCTAAAAATCATGAAAAAAGAAAAGGCTGGCAAAAAGTACTTGGCATGCAAAGTGGGGCACCCAGGAGCCAAGATTAGTCAAACATTGACATTTTTATTTATGTTTTACATTCTAAAAAAATGCACGATTTTTAGGAATTAATGCAACAAGCGACATCATTTTTTGATGAATATTTTATTTTTTATGATTTTCTCTATTTTTCGTATTTCAAAAACAAAATAAAATAAAATAAAAATGATGTTAAAAAATTTGAAATTTTACAGACACGACCTTTATATTTTTCTCAGCATGCTTGCAAAAAATGACCTCAAAAAATGAAAAAAGAAAAACGATGTCAAAAAGCCCCCATCCTTATATTTTTTATGAATATTCTATTTTTTATGATTTTTTCTATTTTTCCTCTTTGAAAAATAAATTAAAATAAAAATGATGTCAAAAAATTTTAAAATTTTGCAGATACTATCCTTATATTTTTCTGGGCATGCTTACAAAAAATGACCTCAAAAAATGAAAAAATAAAAACGATGTCAAAATGCCGCCAACTCATGTAGTGGGGCCCCCCAGAGGCCGGGAGGGGTTAAAAATTCATATTTTTGTTTATGTTTTACCTTCAAAAATTAATACATGATTTTTAGGAATTAATGCAACAAGCGGCAGCATTCTTTTCTTATGAATATTCTAGTTTTTAAGATTTTTTTTTTTTTTCGTCTTTCAAATATAAAATAAAATAAAAATGATGTCAAAAAATTCTGAAATTTTACAAACATGATCCTTACATTTTTTTGAGCATGCTTGTTAAAAATGGTGTCAAAAAAAGAAAAAAAAAATGATGCCAAAAAGCCCCCATCACGCAGTGGGGCGCCTAGAGGCCTGGATGGGTTAAAAATTCACATTTTTATTTATGTTTCATTAAAAAATTAATACATGATTTTTAAGAATTAATGCAATAAGCGGTACCATTTTTTATAAATATTCTATTTTTATGATTTTCTCTATTTTTCATCTTTAGAAAATAAAATAAAATAAAAACAATGTCAAAAAATTTTAAATTTTACAGACACAATCCTTACATTTTTCTGAGCATGCTTACAAAAAATGGCATCAAAAATGAAAAAGGAAAGCGATGTCAAAAAGTCCCCGGCATGCGTAGTGGGGCGCCCAGAGGTCATGAGGAATAAAAAATCACATTTTATTTATATTTTACATTCCAAAATTAATACATAATTTTTAAAAATTAATGTAATAAGCGGTACGATTTTTTAATAAATATTTTATTTTTTATAATTTTTTTATTTTTCATTTTTGAAAAATAAAATAAAATAAAAACTAGAGACTTTAAGTTGGGTATGAAGTAATGGGCTTGAAGGGAGATAGACAGGTATTCTTAGATAGCATTTTAGTTCTCTATAGCGTCATTCCTTGGTCAAGATCAGGTAGCCCTTAGTTGTCACCTCCCTAGTATCGGAAGGTCAATATACATATATATATATATATATATATATTATGACGTGGCCTCTGACTTTTTTTGGCATTTTATGCTATGTTTAGTAGCAAGGAAAGAAAATATGATAGAAAGAAAATACGAAAGTAATGGAAAATAATAATGATGGAAAGAAAATTAATTTTCTTTTATGTTATTTGGCATGAGAAGATGGAAAGAAAATGAGCTTACCTTCACTTGTTTGGTATTGAAAGTTAAATTGGGAGGAAAGAAAAAATCTAACCCGTAAATTACTTTTATACCCTTAAAGTTTCTGTTTGGATGTTGATGGAGAAAATAGTAGTTTAGTAATTTTACTCACTTTAATGAGTTGTCCCCATTTTCCATTTCATTTTTGCCCACTTGTGGAAAGAAAAAAAAATAGTGGGACCCCATGTATTATTTTTCACTCCATTTTCTCTTCCTTTCTCTTTTCTCTCCTACCAAACAACCTACATTTCCATTTTCCCTCCCAAAATCCCTCCACCTTCTTCCTTCCTTCTACTTTTCTTTCCTACCAAACACACTCTTAGAGTTCATTCTATGGTAAAGATATCCCATCAACAGTTTGTGTTTTTTAATGTTGGATATAATCTAAATCGCATCAAAATAAAATAAGTTTGCAAACTGACAGGTTATGATGCAATTATGACATTTCTAAACAAAACTCTACTGGTAGTATATTTTTTTACACCTGGTCATGGAATTGTCATCAATATATTCTTGTTCAATTAGGGTGCGTTTAGTAAGAATGATAATAGAAATGAGAATGAGAATGATAATGGGAATAGAATGGAAAAGAAAGTTGATTCATTTATTTGGTTGTAATTTTAAGAATTCTCTAGAATAGAATATTAATATTTTCATGTTGACAAATTTACCCTTATGCTATATATAACACTAATATTTTATCTATCAATATAATTTATAAAATGTAATATAATATAATAAAATTATTATTACATAATCATGATATATAATATAACAATATTATTAAAATTGTTAATATAATAATAATATTATAATATATAAAATTTAATATAATATACTAAAATTATAATTATATAATTATGATATATAATATAATAATATTAGTAAAATTATTAATATAATTATAATATTATAAAATATATTATAAAATTATATAATAAATAATAATAATTCAATTATAATATAATTAAAATTAAACTATTATATTATATAATATATATAATATATAATTATTATTATATTATATACAATAAATATATTATAATTAATACATCATGTAGTCGTGTGTAATGCACTATAATAGATAACAATATTATAATTATAAGATTAAAATAATATTTAATTATATTAATTATTATTATATTATTAATATAATAAAAATAATTATATTATATAATAAAATAATAATAATAGAATTATTCGTATAACTATTATTTGTTAAAATACTACAACTATATTATATTATATCATATTATGTATATATATTATATTGTAATATTATTATATATTATAGTATAAGATATAATTACGTTACAATATATTATATATTATTATATAATATTAAATAAATATATTATAATTTATAACTATATTATAAATTAATTATTATATTATTATAATTATATTATATTATAATATTTTTTTATTATATATTATATTCTATTCTATTCTATTATAAGATATAACTACTATATAATATATTTTAATTATATTATAATATTGAATGGTAATTATGAAAAAATAAAAATAAAGAACTTAGAATGGTCATTCTTCCCATATGAGGAAAGAAAGATAATTCATCCAAAATAGGTGAATGACCATTCCTTTTGAATGATCATTTCTTTCTTATAAATCCAACTAAACATCAAACTAGAATTTCATTCCATTGTATTTCATTCATTTTCACCCAACCAAACACACCCTTAGATATTATGAACGTGGAAATTCCTCCGTCTATGTTCAAGTTCCAAAAATTTCAATATTCTTGACTTGACAAAAGGAAATTGCACAAAGTCTAAAATGCTCCCCATAGGTTTCTATTAGGTTTCTAGTTGTTAGGGACAATTTTATTTTTATTATTCTGGAAAGCAGTAGTTGGGCACATAATGGATTAATAATATAATCTTCAAAGGATGATTATCTTCAAAACCTCTATTTCCTTTCTTTATTCATATTGCTTTCACAAGTCTCACAACTACTTTTGATCTTCTAGAACATCGTATTGAACTAACTAGTAAGGGCTAAAAGAAAAGGAAAATTAAAGACCAACTTTGAATCATAATATATTAAATTGAGGAATACAGTAGAATATAACCTATAGGGATAATTTTGTGACAAAGTGCATATTTTTTTAAAGAGTACGACAAGGAGAAGTAAAAAAAAATCAATAACTCTTGTCATTCATTTACTAAGTTCTGTCGTATAATTGTTGAAACGGAACATTATGAATTTCCTTACTTGATGACAACAAACTGGCAGAGATTTTTGCCATCTGAGTTCGGAACGGTTGTGGACCGTCTCGCTGCTGTTGAACCACCACAACCCTTTTTCGGTAGAAAGCAAACATCAGGAGAGCCATAGTAGCTGAAGAAATTCCATACACCTTAGTTGTGTCCTATGGCTTTGCCAGCTATTTCTTACACAATTTGGGACAGGCTAATGCAACAGCTCCTCCCAGGGACAAAATGGTCATTTTAGGATATGAAAATGTTAGATTTTGGACGTGAATATATACATATATAATAATAATTGAGTATTATATGCTATCATATTAAGTTAAGCTCATTGATCAAATAAGGTTTTAAGTATTTTTTCTTATTTTATGATAAGCCAAATTAAAAACAATGAAAGTTAACATGTAGTTAACTTATATATAAATGGTTGTGGTCCCTAAATTAAAACGTATGAAAAATTTTCTGACTTTCTATCATTAGAAAAGTGAGAGTTTATTCTCAAGACATTCATACAGACTAATTTAGAAGATCAAAAACCGTAAGATTCAGAAATCATATCCATTTACATAGATTCAGGTACACTTTCACATTTAGTCTATTATTCTTGATGATTTGACATGATAAATCTTGATATGATGAAGGTTTTTATTATTAAAAAATTTATAACTAACAAATGGTATTAGAGCAGTCATTTTTTCCACTTCTGTTGATATATGAATTGCAACCATATAAATTTCGGTTAAATCTTTTGTGCATTTGAAATTTCGGGCAACAACAGATTATATATATAAAGTCAATTCATATGTCATCGGGAAAATATGTATACAAATTTGGTTTATGATTTCATTGAAATCGTCAGACTGTATATGAAAAATACATTATATATACGTATTTTTTCTGGAATTAGAGTTATTTGTTTTTTTATGGATTCAGTTTATATGGACCAAAAAAAAAAAAAAATACTTTGAAATTAGGCTTGTGGCCGTGTTTACGCCGCCGCCATTAAGAAAACACCGGGGCAGCCTTCTGGCCGCGCCGGCGAGGAAGAGCTGCGGCCTACAGTCGCGGCAGTTAGAGCAGGCGGCCTAATGGCCGCCATTGTTTTTATGGGCCGAAGCCCAAGCTGCAAGGAAAAGAAGAAGAGCCCAATGGGGCCCGTATCCAAAAAAAGGAAAATGCTAGACCAGGTGTGGGCTGGATCCGGATTTAGGTTGGGCTGACCGATCCGGTCCAGCCCATATAGATCAAATGTTGACCCTGACTGTTGACTGTGACCGTTGACCATTGACTTAGACCTTTGACTTTTTTTGGGGCGAAATTTCAATTCAAATTTTGGTTAAAGGATGTCTAATGTTTATAATAAATTGATTGAAACAACATGCTACCAAAGTAGTCTCTCTTGTAGAAGTCAATTCATTTTAGAACATCAAGGTGGTTGTGTATATGTTATTAATGGCCGGATTACATGTTCACATGTGGTAATAAATATGTGATAATTATTAGGTATTCCATGTGAATAATAAATCGGTCCAAAGAAAGGCTTATTGTTTGACAGGATTTTAAAGTCAATATTTGATTACTACACCAAGAGTACCACTTGCAAGTTAATATTTATGTCCAAAGACTAAATGTTAATGTTGTGCTAGGTATCTTGTGATGGACCCTACCATTAATTGAATTGTTAAAGTTTAAAAAATGTATGTGAACGTGTTGTTTTGTTCTTTTTCGTTAATGCGTCTGCTTCTACCATATCTGCCAAAATCAATTCTATTCCTATGATAAATAGGACCAACTTTAAGAAATGGAAAGAGAACGTCATGATCGTTCTTGATTGCATGGATCTAGACCTTGCGCTAAGGATTGAACAACCCACTGCTCTTACGGACGAAAGTTCCAATGAGGAAAAACGAGACTTTGAGAAGTGGGAATCATTCAAATGGCACGAGTCTTATGATCATGAAGCATGAAATTCTAGAAAATTTCAAGGGACGCTGTGTCCAAAAAGGTAACTACTACCAAGGAGTTCCTTGAGGAAATTGAAAAGCTTTTTGCTAAAAACGATAAGGTTGAAACAAGTACGATTTTGTCGAACTTGATTTCAATGAAGTATAAAGGAAAAGGAAATATAAGGGAGTAGATAATGGAAATGTCTCATCTTGCTTCGAAACTAAAGGCACTAAAGTTAGAGCTATTTGAGGATTTGCTTATGCATTTAATTTTGGTTTCTCATCCAACACAATTCAGTCAGTTTAAGGTCAGTTACAACTGTCAAAAGTACAAATGGACTCTTAATGAGCTCATTTCTCATTGTGTGCAAGAAGAGGAAAGGCTAAAGTAAGAAAAGACTTGAAAGTGCTCACTTGACAAGTACCTCTAAGGACAAGAACAAAAAAAGAAGAAGGACAAAGAAGTTGCGGGAGGTCCAGCCTAAAAGAAACAGCAAAAGAAACAAGATGATAAATTTTACTATTACTTTTACAAGACTCCTAGACACATGAAGAGGGATTGTACCAAATATCACGCTTGGCATGCAAAGAAAGGTACAATTCTCACCTTAGTTTATTTTGAGGTTAATTTAGCTTCAGTACCAAAACACACTTGGTGGATAGATTCTGGTGCTACTACTCACATAAGTGTGTCAATACAGGGTTGCCTGAGCTGATGAAAGCCAAATGATGCTGAAAGATTCATTTATGTGGGCAATGGAAAATCAGTGGAAGTTGAGGCTATAGAGACATTTAGGTTATTATTAAAGATTGGATATTATTTGGATTTAAAAGAGACATATGTTGTACCATCTTTTAAATGGATTTTGTTTCTATTTCTGTTTTGGACAAATTTGGTTACTCTTGTTCATTTAGAAATAGTCAATTTAGTCTTTCTTTGAATTCAAATATTGTTGGTACCGGTTCTTTATCTTTTTATGATAACCTTTATTTATTTGATACTATTGCCACTTTTAATAAGACCTTGCATGTAACTTCACATGGTACAAAACGCAAGTTAAAAAATGAGAATTTTACTTCACTTTGGCACAAGCATTTAGGTCACATATCTAAACAAAAAATTAAAATATTTGTGTCAGATGGAATTCTTGATCCCCTTGATTTGTCAGACTTTTAAGTCTATGTTGAGTGCATTAAGGGGAAACAGACAAACATAAGGAGATTAGGTGCCAATAGATCTTCAGATGTCTTAGAACTAATACATACAAATATTTGTGGGTCATTCTCTACGGCTTCATGGCATGGTCAACAATATTTTATTACGTTCATACATGATTTCTCACGTTATAGCTACCTTTATCTCATTCATGAGAAGTCCCAATCATTGGACGTGTTTAAGGTTTTCAAGGCTAAAGTTAAAAATCAGCTTGGCAAAAGGAGTAAAGCTATCAGATCTAACCGTGGTGGTGAGTACTACGGCAGATATGATGGATCAAGTGAACAACATCTAGGACTGTTTCTTAAATTCCTAGTGGAATGCTATATCGTTCCACACTACACAAACACAAGTCCTATGTAGGCAAAAGATTTTCAGAGCTATAAACTCTTGTCTTCTTTATTACCTTTTTGAACTCTTAACCAAGCGATTATTTTGGTGAGATTAGCCGAGTGTCCTTGAGAGAAGTAGTTATTTGTTGATTAGAACATTAAACCCGGATATGGTGGAAGGAAGGATATGATTAGTCATACTCCGGTGAAATTCACTAAAGAGGTACTAAAACTTACATCCTTAACAGAGTTCCAACTAAGGCAGCGACTAAAACTCCTTATAAATTATGGACGGGCAAGAAGCCCAGTATAAAGTATTTACACATTTGGGGTTGTCTAACTGAAGCAAGGTCTTATAGGCCAAATGAAAAGAAACTGGACTCAACAACATCAGCAGCTATTTTGTTGGGTACTCTGAACGATCTCAGGGGTATAAGTTTTAAACTTGAGCCAAATACATCAACTCGGTGCATCTCTGAAATTCACTATTTGTTAGACCTGAATGGTCGTTGAAGGATAATAAATGGATCAAATTCAAAAGAACAAATAGAAAATGATCCATTTGAATGGATCAAATTCAAAAGAACAAATAGAAAATGATCAATATTTGACTGTATAAACGACAACCAACTCCAAAACGACAATTATTTAAAACATGACTAAAGCATGATAAACGACGTAAAGAAAATATGTAACAATTCCAGGACCCACCCTGTAGGAGAAAACGACAATGTTCTCGACAAAATACAAACCACAGAAACGGCATCATAAAAAAAACGACAAAATACATGAACAAACGGCAATTAAAGAATCATGAGGAAAACAGAAAAAATCTCAAGTACGAGAAAAAGGAAACGCATAAATGTGAAAAACCACAATAGACTAACTAAATGATATCAACCTGAAAGACAACAGCAGGCAGCAGCAGCGGAGCAACCACCGGTCCACCAACAGAAAAAACGACAATGACCTGGAAACGACATGATTAGGAAAAAGCAGAATCTAAATAAACGACAAAAATATGGAAACGACATGAGTACGACAGCCATGAGACACCAACCTCAAAAGTGATTACGGGGTTGTTCTTTTGGAGTGTAACTTAGGTGTAGTTTTTGAGTTGAATTTGAGTTATAACTTGAGTTGAAGTTAGAACTTGAATAAAGCTGAGTAAAATTGAGTGAAGTTAAAACTTAAAAAGAACGTGAACTTGAATAAAGTTGAAACTTGAGTTGTTTTTTTTTTAAGTTTTATGTGTAAAAGAACATGCCCTAACTACCTTAGATAAACGACAGGAAAAGCAACCTAAAATCAACAAACCGACAAGACCTTTGAGATACATATATATATATATATATATATATATATATATATAAAGAAAGTGACAAATGACAAATAAAGGAATCCTGACCATACAATTTATTTGTCTAATATCCTGACCATCTAAAAATATATAAATAATTGAATCTACAAAACTGACAAGAACAGTGGTTTTGTACATTTTTTTCCCTACATTTCCACGTAAATCTAAAGACTGGTACTGAACTTTTCTGGGAGGAAAAAAAAAATTTCCAATGGCTAAGAAAAAATTTTGGTAATAGGAGGAACCGGTTACATTGGAAAATTCATAGTGAAGTTCTAAAGCAGGGCATCCAACTTTTGCACTTGTCAGAGAGACGACTGCTTCTAATCCTGAGAAGTCAAAACTAGTTGAGAGCTTCAAAAGTTCAGGGGTCAAAATACTCTATGGAAGTATTCATCAAGGTCTGAAAACGACATAATTTTTATTTTTATTTTTTCTGACACTTTATATTTTAACTTAAATCCTATGAATAATATTGTTAAATGTTTGTTTTTTGTTTTTTCTTTTTTTTTTTTGGGAGATATCTATGATCACAATAGTTTGGTGGAGGCAATCAAGAAAGTTGATGTAGTGATTTCCAGTGTAGGGATGGAGCAGATTGCTGATCAAGCCAAGATCATTGCTGCCATCAAAGAAGCTGGAAAAGGTATATAAGCTTTGAAAATAATACATCAGAATGTGGATACAAAAGTGTTTGATGACTAAGACAAAAAGAAAAATTCTACTACTTTTTTGGAGGGAAATGTGGAAGGAGACACAACGGTGGAGGATCAGTGAGTGTATTTTAGGATTTTTGGTTTTTTGGTATTAAGGGAATGTATTGATTGAGGTATTTATCTTCTATAAGACTCCAATTTTGATCCCTTCTGATTTAGAAAGAGTAGGTGAGCTAATTTTATATTTCTTTATCATACCAAAAATAGGCTGAAGTACCAAACAATACTAAATAGTTTGCCTCCTTTCACTTCTATTCTTTCAGCTTTTGTATAATGGTTGAACTGAATTGAGAAAATGGATCTATTAATTTAACAATGAAATGTCAGAGATTTCTGCCATCTGAGTTCGGAACAGATGTCGATCACATCCATCCCATCGAGCCAGCCGGAACGTTTTTCCGGAACAAATCTAACATCAGGAGAGCCATAGAGGCTGAAGGAATTCCATACACCTTTGTGGTGTCCTATGGCTTTGCAGGCTATATGCTGCCTAGTGTGGGTGACTCTAACGCAAAAGTTCCTCCCAAAGAGAAAGTAAAAATCCTAGGAGATGGAAATTGCAAAGGTATCCTTGTAAGAGAAACTTAAGCAATTTATAGGAATTACCCTAAAACTTAAGAAAGTTAATATGATTATCTCTTTTTCAGGTGTGTTTGTGGAGGAAGAGAACATTGCAACTTAAGTCTCGTTCATTTTATCAATTTGAGTCTTCAGTTTTAAGTTTCTATAGTTAAAAGCTTTAAGAAAATATCACATTTAAAAACTTTTATCACTAAACAAAACTTAAAAAAATATCTTTAAATATCAGTCATTTTAAAACTCGAATTTGAGAAAACTTCCGGTCTGCTAAAAACGGAGAAGCCTTATACTATAAAAGCAATTGAAGACCCAAGAACCTTGAAGAAGATTCTTAAATTGAGACCCCCTGCTAATATCTTGTCCTTCATTGAGATTTTCTTCTTGTGGGAGAAGAAAATTGGCATGACCCGTGAGAAGATTTACATTCCAGAAGATCTGGGAAGACGACTGCTCTTCACGCTCAACTGCACCACCAACATACAGGTTCGGGAAGCAAGAACAATTTCATAAGTAAACTATCCGGTTACTAGGATACCCCCATTTAAAAAAAGCTGATTGCCTCGGGATAAGAAGATGTACGTATAAATAGAAAAGTTTAAAACTCATTATATTTTTTAGAGACATTATCACCGAATTTCTTGTTGTAATTAGATATTAATGCAAACACAAGTGGATGTAGGCAAAAGATTTTCACAACCACTATAAACTCTTGTCTTCTTTAAACTCTTAACCAGGTTTATTTTGGTGAAATTATCCTTGGAGAAAGTAGTTATTTGTTGATCAAAATCTACCATCAACAGACGTAAAGGCTGTTTCAAACCGTGGTGGTGAGTACTACGGCAAATATGACGGATCAAGTGAACAACATCCAGGACCGTTTCTTAAATTCCTAGTGGAATGCGGTATCGTTCCACATTACACCATGCTAGGAAGTCCTACTATGAATAGTATTGCTAAGAGACGAAATAGAACATTAAAGGATATGGTGAGGAAGGAGTATGATTAGTCATACTACCGTACCAAATTCACTCTGGGGTAAGGCACTAAAGACTGCAACTTACATCCTTAACAGAGTTCCAACTAAGGCAGCGACTAAAACTCCTTATAAATTATGGATGGGCAAGAAGCCCAATATAAAGTATTTACACATTTGGGGTTATCTAACTGAAGCAAGGCCTTATAGGCCAAATGAAAAGAAACTGGACTCAACAACATCAGCAGCTATTTTGTTGGGTATTCTGAACGATCTCAGGGGTATAAGTTTTAAACTCGAGCCAAATACATCAACTCGGTGCATCTCTGAAATTCACTATTTGTTAGACCTGAATGGTCGTTGAAGGATAATAAATGGATCAAATTCAAAAGAACAAATAGAAAATGATCCACTATTTGACTGTATAAACGACAACCAACTCCAAAACGACAATTATTTAAAACATGACTAAAGCATGATAAACGACGTAAAGAAAATATATAACAATACCAGGACCCACCCTGTAGGAGAAAACGACAATGTTCTCGACGAAATACAAACCACAGAAACGGCATCATAAAAAAAACGACAAAATACATGAACAAACGGCAATTAAAGAATCATGAGGAAAACAGAAAAAATCTCAAGTACGAGAAAAAGGAAACGCATAAATGTGAAAAACCACAATAGACTAACTAAATGATATCAACCTGAAAGACAACAGCAGGCAGCAGCAGCGGAGCAACCACCGGTCCACCAACAGAAAAAACGACAATGACCTGGAAACGACATGATTAGGAAAAAGCAGAATCTAAATAAACGACAATAATATGGAAACGACACGAGTACGACAGCCATGAGACACCAACCTCAAAAGTGATTACATGACTACCTCAGATAAACGACAGGAAAAGCAACCTAAAATCAACAAACCAACAAGACCTTTGAGATACATATATATATATATATATATATATATTATTTATTTATTTATTTATTTTATAAAAGAAAGTGACAAATGACAAATAAAGGAATCCTGACCATACAATTTATTTGTCTAATATCCTGACCATCTAAAAATATATAAATAATTGAATCTACAAAACTGACAAGAACAGTGGTTTTGTACATTTTTTTCCCCTACATTTCCACGTAAATCTAAAGACTAGTACTGAACTTTTCTGGGAGGAAAAAAAAAATTTTCCAATGGCTAAGAAAAAATTTTGGTAATAGGAGGAACCGGTTACATTGGAAAATTCATAGTGAAGTTCTAAAGCAGGGCATCCAACTTTTGCACTTGTCAGAGAGACGACTGCTTCTAATCCTGAGAAGTCAAAACTAGTTGAGAGCTTCAAAAGTTCAGTGGTCAAAATACTCTATGTAAGTATTCATCAAGGTCTCAAAAGAAAACGACATAATTTTTATTTTTATTTTTTCTGACACTTTATATTTTAACTTAAATCCTATGAATAATATTGTTAAATGTTTGTTTTTTGTTTTTTCTTTTTTTTTTTTGGGAGATATCTATGATCACAATAGTTTGGTGGAGGCAATCAAGAAAGTTGATGTAGTGATTTCCAGTGTAGGGATGGAGCAGATTGCCGATCAAGCCAAGATCATTGCTGCCATCAAAGAAGCTGGAAAAGGTATATAAGCTTTGAAATAATACATCAGAATGTGGATACAAAAGTGTTTGATGACTAAGACAAAAAAGGAGAAAATTCTACTCTTTTTTTGGAGGGAAATGTGGAAGGAGACACAAGGGTGGAGGATCAGTGAGTGTATTTTAGGATTTTTGGTCTTTTGGTATTAAGGGAATGTATTGATTGAGGTATTTATCTTCTATAAGACTCCAATTTTGATCCCTTCTCATTTAGAAAGAGTAGGTGAGCTAATTTTATATTTCTTTATCATACCAAAAATAGGCTGAAGTACCAAACAATACTAAATAGTTTGCCTCCTTTCACTTCTATTCTTTCAGCTTTTGTATAATGGTTGAACTGAATTGAGAAAATGGCATCTATTAATTTAACAATGAAATGTCAGAGATTTCTGCCATCTGAGTTCGGAACAGATGTCGATCACATCCATCCCATCGAGCCAGCCGGAACGTTTTTCCGGAACAAATCTAACATCAGGAGAGCCATAGAGGCTGAAGGAATTCCATACACCTTTGTGGTGTCCTATGGCTTTGCAGGCTATATGCTGCCTAGTGTGGGTGACTCTAACGCAAAAGTTCCTCCCAAAGAGAAACTAAAAATCCTAGGAGATGGAAATTGCAAAGGTATCCTTGTAAGAGAAACTTAAGCAATTTATAGGAATTACCCTAAAACTTAAGAAAGTTAATATGATTATCTCTTTTTCAAGTGTGTTTGTGAAGGAAGAGAACATTGCAACTTAAGTCTCGTTCATTTCACCGATTTGAGTACTCAATTTTAGGTCTCTACAGTTAAAAGCTCTTAGAAAATATCATATTTAACTTTTTATGCTACAGTTAAAAAACTCTCAGAAAATATTACTTCTAAACTCGAATTGAAAACTCGAGTCCGTGGAATGAAAGAAACCTTATACTATAAAAGCAGTGGAAGACCCAAGATCCTTGAACAAGATTCTTAAATTGAGACCCCCTGCTAATATCTTGTCCTTCAATGAGATTTTCTTCTTGTGGGAGAAGAAAATTGGCATGACCCTTGAGAAGATTTACATTCCAGAAGATCAACTGCACAAGAACATACAGGGTAAGCAAGAACAATTTCACAAGTAAACTCTAAGGTTACTAGGATACTCTTGTTATTAAAAGACAAAGAAGATTTACGTAATGAAAAGTTTAAAACTAATACTTACCCTTTATCAATTAGAGACCACACGAGCCGCACAACTTTCGCTTGAAATGAGCAGGTTTAAAAATATTGCGTATAAATGTGTATATAGATATATATTTTCCATTTTTGGTTTGGGTTTTATGCACAGTCTCCCTATCCTTTAAACATGATATTATCCATCTGCCACGCAACACATGTAAAAGAAGACGATTCAATCTCGGAGACTGAAGCTTCTTCATGTGTGGAAGCTACTGAACTTTATCCAGAGGTGAAATACACCACAATTGACGAGTATCTTGATCGGTTGGTCTAGAATTTAGTCTTTATCTGCTAAGACAAACACTTAATGTTATTCTTTTTTATTGTGTATTTGTAGTGTAATGGAGTGTAAACTATCAACTTTTTATATGATATTTGATTGAAACATCTTCTATAATATCTCACTATCTTGTTAATATGATTCTAGATGGGTCTGTCCATCACTTTGTGAGGACTTTTAATGATGTATGTTTGTCACTTTGACTATCTCTGGAGTAGAGAAAAATGAGTTCTTTTAGTAGGGTTGATAATTCATGTTTGCTTGTCGTGTTTAGGTTGATATGATTATGACATGATACGATTATAGTAAACACGAATCAAGATACTATTAATAAACGTGTCAGGAATTCAAACACGAACACTATATTTTAAGATAATCAAAAAATTATATATTGCAGTTTAGATTGTTGCATATTTATTTTTAAATTGTAAATTTATGTTCGATTTATACTTTTTTTTTCTCAATAAACGGTGTATTTTGACCAAAATATATCTTTCACCCACACTAGCCTTACCAATTTATAAAGAGTTTTTAACATATATTTTAAGGGTAGCAGAAAAATCTACTCTATATTTTGAACTACAGTACTTTAGACTGTAGATTTATGATCAACCCTTACTCTTTCTTTGTCAACTATTAGTTTTAAGCCCAAAAGGCCAAAATTTCCTCAAAAAACAAGAGAGAGAGAGAGAGAGAGAGAGAGAGAGAGAGAGAGAGAGAGAGAGAGAGAGAGAAATTTACAAAAAATAAAAAACACAAAAATCAAAACTGAGAACAGATCAAATGAAATGTTCCTCCATAATAAACAAAAATTTATAACGGGACTTAAACTACGCTATTTATTGTTTAGTAACTACTATTTAACAAGTGGACTAACTTCGACTATTCTTTCTTAGTTCAGAGATTAAATTTGATGCTACGTGTTTTATTTGATCTTTTCTATCAATTTATTTAGTCGAGTGATTAATATATATATATATACACACACACATATATATATTTATTTAGAGCTACATTAACTACTAACCCCTAAACTAACCCCCCTTAAATTAAAATTCCTTAGGACTAAAAGGCCCTAACATATATGATAAAAAAAGACAATTATAATGACTTAATGACTTAATTAAATTTTATTATAAAAGAAAAATAATTATATATAATTTTTTTCTTTCAAACACCCCATATATTATATTCCTTTTTATTAAAAAGAAAAATAATTATATATATACATTTTTTCATTCAAATTTTGGCCATTTTATATTCTTCTAAATTTTATCTATTTCTACTAACATTTTGTTTTTTAAAGGATGATCATTTCATTTTGGCCTTTCGTACATTGGATTTTTTTTTCCTTTTAATGTTTCATTCTCTCTCTGTTTTTTTTTTTTTTTTTATACTCTTTAAAATTCACTTCTTTTCCTTATTTTGTCTTTTTTATCAACACCTCAATTGATGTAACAAATATATCGTTGTTATGCTTATATTTATGTCTTTTACTTTTTTTCAAAAATGTAATAGTATATTTTCTTTATCGATGAGAAAAGACTTCATGCCCCGAACTTTAATATATATATATAAATACATAAATATATATATATATAAGATAAAGAAAAATAAAATGTACAATAATTTATAATCTTATTAAAATAGTTAGGGATAATCTTAAAATAATAGGAGTGTGTAAAAAATAAATTCATAGATAATTTTATGTTTGCCCCCTGATTTATGCCTCTTATGTTACTTTGTCTAGAGGTATTTATCAAATTCAATTCAATCTATTTTGGTCATATAACAACCAATCCAATCAGGTCATATAACAACCAATCCAATCAAAGATCGCTTTTAAAAATACACATTCGATTCAATTCAATTACTAGTATATTATCTAATCTAATCTAATTAAAATCGGTTTTGATTGAATTGGACTAATCATTTTTTTTTTTTTTTTTTTTTTTACCTTTTTTTTTTTTTTTTTTTTCTGTTCAACCTATTTGTTAGATGTTTTTGATAAAATTTAAATACCACAGTTGAAAAAATGAAGCAAAAATTAACATCCATAAATTCAAAAAATAATATAAACTCCTAATTACTTTAAAGTTAATTAAACATCTAACAAACAACTTAAAGAAATGAAAATAAAGTTACAAACTAATAAAAATATAAAAAAGTTCATAAAAAATAATGAAAACATAAAAAGAAAGTGTCCAGGAGAAAAGTAAAATTTAAATTTTGGACCAAAATATAAATACATATTTTTAGATAATATAAAAAGGTTGGATTGATTTGGATTGGATTTTTGAAACTAAAATTAACATCCAATTTAGTCCAAATAGGTTTGAGGTTGGTTGTCTGTCATTTGGATTAAATTAAATTAGACCGGACGGTTTAATCTATATATTGGATGCGATAAATACCTCTAACTTTGCCCTCCGACTTTTAAAATACACCAATCCATTTCCTCAAACTTTGGCCTTTTAAAAGTCAGGGACAAAGTAATATAAGTGACATAGTTCAGTCGATAAATATAAAAATTATTCTAAATTTAACCTTTTAAAATTAAGTGGAGTGTTTATTTAGAAAGGTGGGTGTGAAAAATATAAAGGAGGATATGCCAAATGAATTTTACTTTTTTTTTTTTAAAGTAAAAAGAATAAGAGCATTAGGAAAAGACAATTATGTCAACAAAAGACATAATTAGATTGCTAGCGCGCGTTTTGTTATATTGATTCAAAATTTTGTTGTTGATCCAGCAGTGGACCAACAGAGACAGGATAAAGACAAAAACCTCCGCGATGACGAGCATAGAAATTACAGGAAAGACAACGAATAAGTTGTTTTTAAATGTGAATCATCCAAAGCATCGACATTTATTCATCATTGCCACCAACAACGATGTTTCTTCTTTGTAAGCATCGCAGAATTAAGCATGATATTTTTCATGGATTCTCCTTGGTCTTCCCGTTTTCTTTCATTTACTATTTATGGTTGTCGTTTGTGTAACGTCACTCACCACGGCAGTCCTTAAGATTCTCTGGTTTCCACTATCCCAACCCCCTTGGATTTCTTGCCTTAATAGGACTCTTCGTTATTAAACAAACAAGATTGATCAAGTGTTTCCAGTTTTTAGCAATATTTCATTCTGGGGTTGTTTCTTTTGAGCCTTTTTCTAGGGTCTAAAGTGATAAAAAGATAAAAGTACTTTCTTTAGTTGTTTCTGTTGAACATATTTGACATTCATTTGATGTCCGGGAGAGTGAATTGATGTTTTATTCATTTTTGTAAAGTCAATCACTAATTAGCTCACTGTTCTAAGGATGCAAACCTCGTCGAAGCAGAGGCGTAGCGGCTATGAACCCTCGGACACAGAGACAGACTTCCATGAAAGTCCTTGGCGTGACCTCAATCCACACAATAGAAAATTGGATTTTGAAGAGCCAGGATTAGATTTTGACCTACGAAGAAACATCAGTCCTTTGAAGACCAACCGGAGACACTCCTCGAGGTCTGAACATGTGGACTCCTCTCCGAAAAAGAACTCTTCAGACATCTCAGCTCGGAGGAGACACAGCAGTAAGTCACCTTACAAGCCTAAGAGATCAGAAGATGGTAACAATCTTTATAATGGAAATATCAGTCCTTTGCCAAAACCTCACATCAGAACTTATCATTCTCCTTACAAAGAAGAGCATAATCTGGATAACAGTGAATTTGTGTATTCACACAGAAGGCAAAATGACAGAAGTTTAGTTCAACATCAGTTTGTTGAAGTTGGTATGGCAAGCAGGAAACCAAACTACACGATGAGCAAGAGATCAGTGACTGCCCCAAGACAAAGGCCAAGAGATAAGAGCCGAGAGGAGAAGTATGATAAGGCATCGAAACCGGAGAGAACACTCTCACCAACAGCTCAAAAGCCAAGAGATCAAGCTCCCCAACCAAAAGTGGGACCCTCAAGCGGCGAAATCCACGAAAGAGTTGCGTACGCAAAGCTTGCTAGAGATCGAATGCGTATTGGTCCTGAAACTTATGAGAGTACTGATTCCATTTCACCGGGTGATATCTTCTTTTCTCGCGAGTGGACAGTTCTAGCATTGCCAAAGAATGGTGGTTTGGAGAGCCATTTTAGTCTGAAACCGAAAATACTTTCCGAAAGAGATTCTTCTTCACAGTTGAGAAGTAGAGCAAATAGTAATATTAACCCTAGTAAGGAATCATCTAGTGTTGGTTTATCACAAACAGGTACAACTATTAGTTCTTCTGGAAGCAGACTGGGAAGTGGAAGGCTTAACGCTGAAAATAGTAAACTGAGTGATACTAGTACTAGGACAACTGAAAGCATGAGGAAGTTTACAGAAAATAGAAGGAAGAGCCAAAAGGAGACATGGTTTAATTGTATGAAGAAAGGGCCTTGTAAGAGTGCGAAAAAATCACCCGAGAGAACTGCGAGAATCACCACATTGAATGAAGCATTATTTATTGAAAAAGCCAGGGTGGCTGAAAATCTCAAACAGTTCTGGGCTGATAAGTATCAACCTGGCTCCTTAAATGGATTCACTTGCCATAAACAAGAAGCTCAACTTCTCAAGCAACTTGTATGTGATCTCGATCTCTAGTTAATTTGATTATCTATCTAGTTGCTAATGCATGCTTTTCTCTCAAATGATTTTATGTTTTGTTTTCATTGATATGTTTCCTCAGCAGAGATTATGCATAAGATCACACTTTTTTTTTTTTTTTTTTTTTTTGGATTTTAGGTATCTGATGACATATGTCCCCATATTTTGCTCAAGGGGCCAACTGGTTCAGGAAAAAGAGCTTTAGCAATGGCACTTCTGCGCGAAATATATGGTGATGCAAGTTGGGATGTATGTTCATGTCCACAAGATTGAAATATCATCGAACTTCTATGCCTTATGAGTATAGCTTTAAGATGGACTTCATTTCCTTTTCCTGTTTTGCAGGTATCTCATGATTTGAGATTCTTCCAGATTGAGGTAATATATGTTCTGTACTTAACTTTACTTTTCCATTTCCCAGTCAAGAATCCTCAGAAATAAACAAAGCTTTGAATAAAGTCCGTCATAAAAAGGTGTTATTATGTTGTATACCAGTATACCACTATGTGAAAATTATGCTTAATTTTTTCACAGAAGTACTATATTTAAAATTCAACTTTAAAAGTTACTAACAAAGGCTACTTTGACAGGAAAACCAGCGAATGCAAGTGGTTGTCCCAATAAAATCAAGTCCTCACCATTTGGAGCTCAATGTGCACTTAGAATCAAATGCCAAATATGCACTAATGGGTTTAGTCAGGGAAATAACTAAGAACTTTACAAATATTCCTGAAATCAGCCCTGCTAATCTCAACCCGAATTATAAAGGTGATCAGATTCGAAAACATTCTTAATTCCCCTTTAGACAGATTTGCCCTTTAGCTCAAAGCTAACATGGTTCTTATCTTCTCAGTTACAGTAATAGTCCTTTATGATGTTGACAAAGCAGCAGATAACATTCAGCATTTGATAAAATGGATTTTGGATTGTTACACCGATGCTTGTAGACTCATACTATGCTGTGAAGATGATTCAGAGATTGTCGAGTCGGTGAAAGACCAGTGCAAAGTTATCGCTGTCAATGCTCCTATAACTCATGAGGTAAGCATCATAAAGATTGTTGAATTTCCATACTGTAACACTTGTTCAACTGCTAGAGTGAGCAATATGACTTCAATCCTTTCTTCTATTTAGATCATGGAAGTTCTTATTCAGATAGCGAGAAAGGAAGGATTCGATTTATCCATGGAGTTTGCAGCTAAGATTGCCATTAAATCAAAGCAAAATCTGAGAAAGGCAATCATGGCTCTTGAAGCATGCAAGGCACAGAAGTAAGCTTTAAATAGTAAATAAAAAGAAAGGAAAAGAAAAAATGTAAACAAATTTTTAAGACCATATTATTATATTTCAATTATTTTGGATGTATATTTTTGTCATGCAGCTATCCTTTTGTGGAGGACCAACCAATTCCACTAGGGTGGGAAGAGGTTCTGGTTGAAATGGCTGCAGAAATCCTAGCCAATCCATCACCTAATACGTAAATACTTAAAACCTTATTCATTGATTTGGTCATGCCAAATTACGGAAATATTATGAGAAAATTTCAGGTTTCACCATTATTTTTTCCAATTCTATTATTTTTGCCACTACACAATTTTAATGCCACTATGCAAGATACCGAAAAATAACTTGTAGGTTATGAAAGATAGCATGTAAGTTAAAAAAGTAATTTGTAAATTGTTGGAAGCATAAGATAAATTTAGCAACATTGACTATTTTTAAAAATTTCCCAAATATTATCTCCTTAATGAAACTATTAATGGTCACGGTTGCTTTGAAAATATCCTCATCTAGTGAAACTCGAACTCATTAATAATATGAGAAATAACCTTAAAAGTGCCTTTACAGGTTATTTCTAATAAGGGAAAGGCTTCAAAAGCTTCTAGTTGACTACGTTCACCCCAAACTGATTCTACAGGTATTGCATAAAATCAATCTTTTATAGTTGCTCAACAAAGTAAACTACATCGATTCGAGTTTAGAATTTGAGTTTTGTTACAGTAAAAAATTCTCAAAAATAATCATATCTAACCATTTTTGCTACAGTAAAAAGCTCTTACATAAAATCACATCTCAACTCGCATTACAAACTCGAATCAACGAAGTGAACAGGCCCTATATTTTTTTTTTCCTTTTTGTTGATAGAGTGGCATTTTTAATGTGCAGAAACTTGTGGAACAGTTCCTAAAGGGAATTGAGGCAAGCATTAAAAGGCAACTTTATTATTGGCATGCTTATTATGTGAGTTGTTCTTTTTTTCTTTTTCTTTTTTTAATAAATATGCTTATTATTTGAGTTGGTCAAACCGTGAAAGTAACCAAGTGGTTGTTGTTACAGGATAAGAGACTACCAACAGGACCAAGCGCTTTGCTTAAGCTAGAAGGTAAGATAATTATCATCTTGTAATCAAGTCATATCATGATTAATACGACTCAACTAGCTAGTTAATTAGTTACTTATAATTAAATGCACAATTTTGTCTGCAGAATTCGTGGCCAAATTCATGAGCATATACAGAAAGAGTTTAAACAATATTCGTCAGTTAATCATGTAGTTTATATTGGGCAGCTTCAAAACTTCATTGTGCGTAGAGGCCTTCATTAAGATTGTGATTCCAAACATTGCTGCTTTATAATGTTCGCTCAGAAAGATTTGTAAGATTAACTCGAGTCTTGCAAAGTTTAACTACAATGGTTTTTATTTGGATGTAAATTCTCTGTTGAGTGAAAAAAAAATGAACACGGCGTGATTTTAATTGTTATTTTATTATTTATCTATTAATGGATATTGTTACTTTAACAATAAGACATTGATCCGATGATCGTAATAAATTAAACAGTTAATTAAAAGTTATGATAATTAATAAAATTGACTTATTAAATTTTTATATTTAATAGTTAGCATAACAATTAAAAACTCCTTAATATATATACTAGTCTTACCTAAAAAACTTGTGATTTTTAATACAACGCCATTGTGACTTTTCTCTTGCGCGTAGAACATGCAATGTTGTTGGTACTAACATTCTATTGTTTATAAGATGTTGCCGTTTATCACGCTAGCTTTTTCCAGTCATTTTTCCGCAACATCGAATTCTTATGAACTTTTAAAGTTTTGTTGTTCCTCAAATTCTAATATATAAAACATTGGTCTTATGATATATCTTTTTAATAAGATTTTGTTATTTCTGTAAGATGTTTCCCAAAGATGTTAGCTTTCGTACTATATTGGCTTTCCACAAGCTTTTGTGAGAGTGACTAGTTTTATTTAGGATACGTTTCTTCAGGTTCAGTTAATTTCATGATTATTATGTCCGTGTAGAGAGTTAAAGAGGGGAGATGACGAAGAAAGACAAAGTTAGAGAAAATGAATGCAAAACTTATCAAATTTACTAGCATTTGGTTCATGGATTAGAACCATGTGATTAGAACTATTTTTGATTTACGTGTATTTTTTGTGAGAGAAAATACTGTAACGAATTACGAACCATAATTCAAATCAAGGAACGAAACATAGTCAACGATACAATTGTGTTAGTTAACCTCATAAGAATACACACTAAAGACATATAAGAAATTCAAGAGCGGGGGGCAAGAAGGGCAAAAAGAAAGTTAACAACATGCACCTGTTAAAAGATTTGGTAATATATACTACAAAGGCTGCACGTGCAAGCCACTTGCTTGCTTTTGCAGCTCAATCAATGCGATAGGTCGTTACAATTTTTATGTAATAAAGACAAATCTAGTAAGAAATAAAATATTACAATGTTTTGTGTCAAATTAGGAAGAAGCATTCTTAACTTTAATTGCTTTCTATAACTAATATAAAAGAGTGAAACACTTTGCTGCTGTTGATGGTCATTAATTCATTGCACTTATTGTTGAAGAATAAAAAGACGGGTATATAAGGTAGGGATTCTAAGAGATTTCTATCAACCTACGTTCAACATTTTATTCAATAATGAATACATATAATCAAGACCAAATACATTTAAATATTTGAATTGACAAAAAGTAAAAAGAGCAAAAATCAGTGTAAAATCCTGATCTGGCATGACCTAAACCAGTATTTAGAAGAGAAGGAACTCCTTTTAAGCTAAACAGCCTCCTTAATTTCCACAACTAAAATTTTACGCTGAACTTGATCTTGAGGCTGAGACCAAAGACTCATAACTTAATGGCAACTTTCTACTGTTGCCAAACTAAAATGCAACTTGAAAAATTCAACTTTATCAAAATTTTACAATTAATATCAAAATCAGGTGATTTTCTATGACTCAGGGAAAGGAAACCCAAGTAAAGATCACAAATTGCAAAAGAACAAATGAGAACATACAACATCAAATTGTAGAGAATAAAAAAAAAAAAAATGATTTCCCAAAAAAATAAATAAATAAATAAAAGATTTACGTTGAAGGTCCTTCTCTTTCCACTATTTACATCATCAAACTTGTGGACTTTGTTGACGTTTCAAATTCGAGCTTCAAAGGCCTCAAACAATTGACTAACTGTATGCCTATAATCAGCACACAAACAGTCTTGGTTAGAACTTTTAATATTTTAATATGTATACAATGCTCTGTAGCGCTGGGTGTTGTAACGAAATTCTGGATAATTTGTATTCCATCCTAAAAGAGGAAAAGCAAATAGTAGGAAATTTGTTTTTTTTTTTAGTGATAAGAAACAAAGAGCTTCATTAATATAATAAATTACAAATGAAGTTCTAGATGGATGAGAAAGCCATCTGAAACACAAAAGCCAAAAAAAAAAAAAAAAAAAGGAGAACAAACAAAAAGCTATTGAACTAAATACAAGACAAGTCCTTTGGCGGCCCACTACTCGTGTCAAAGACTTTTTGATAGCGTTATTTTTTTCATTTTTTGAGGTTATTTTTGTAGGCATACTGAGAAAAATATAAAGATTGTATCTGTAAAATTTTAAAAAAATTTAACGTCATTTTTATTTTATTTTATTTTATTTTTTTATAAATTATATAAAAACAAAAATCATGTATTACTTTAAGAGAAAAATTTTGGGAAATAAAAATATATAAAAGCTATAAATATTTTTTATTAAAAAGGCCATAATTTGTCAAGTTATGGTTCATAACCGGACAAGTTATGGTTCATAATTGTTACAAGTTATGAACAATTATGAAAATCATGTATTATGGTTCATAACCAAAAAAAAAAAAAAAGGAAAATAATTTTATCCTCATTAACTTATGAAACTATTGGCCTATTAATTTTAATTCATCTCAAATTTTAGCCTATTTTTCCTCTTTCTCTCATGAATTTTATCCTCACTTAGACAACGCCAAATGTTAATGCTTACATAACAGCTAGACTAAGTTTTTTCACGTAATGATAAATTGCCACTTGGTATTGTTTCCGTGACATTTTCAAAATTAGAGACTAAGTGAAGTTTATTTTAAAATTCAAGTGCCATTTTTTATCAACTCAAATCTTGTCAATAACGAGGTATTCCTCTGATGATGATTTAGGTTTCTTGTATAAATTAGGTTGTATGCCATTTTGAAATCTAAATATTCATATGCATTATTTTGGTGGCAAAATTAGACAATTTTTCTACATAAGTGGTATATTTGAATTCCAACTTTCTAAAGAGATATTCCTTTGTCACTTAGACAACACAAAATTCTATCCAAATGTTGATGCTTATATAACGCATAGACTAATTTTCTCACGCAATGATAAAGTGAAATTGGTATTATCTTTGTGAAATTTTAAAAGTTAGAGACTAAAAGGAGTTTATTTTAAATTTGAGTACCATTTTTTTATCAACTCAAAAATCTTGTCAAACTTTCATGACTTTTTTAGATTTCTTGTATAAATTAGGCTGTATACCATTTTCAAAGTCTAATTATTTATATGTTTTATTTTGATTGGAAAACTAGACTTACTTTTCTACCAAAGTCCTATATTTGAATTCTGACTTTCTAAATATATTCCTCTGATAATAATATTCTTTATTTTATAATATGTTCATTTTATATTTATTGAAATAATATTATTCTAGTTGTGTCTTTTTTTTATGCAGGTGGCTACGAATTTGTATAGAAAAAGATAGAAATATCACTGCTAGTTTTTTTTTTATAGACTTGTGTACAAATATCACAACTTATGAACTTTTTTTTTTTTTTTGTTGGAGAGAGGAGACAAATATTCTTAGAATGAATCCAGATTTTTAGCTCTTATTCTTGATTAATATCATTTTTAATCAAATAAACATATTAGTCAAAAGATTATTAATAAAAAGTAAGGATGAAACATCGAGACCTATGTATTTTGAGGCTAAGTTCAATAATTTTCTCTTTTCTCTTTTTTTTTCATCCCTGTATAATGGACATAAAAATATTAAACTTTGGATGATTTAGACATATGGTCGAATTACAATTCTAGAATTGAAATGTGGCTTAGGTTTAAGAATATCTCATTAATGGCCTAATTGTATAATGGTATTTAAATAATGTATTATGTAATTACATTATTGACCTTATAATGATATATTAATTTTTTTTTTTATATAATCTAGATATTGCTCTACTTTTTCCAACATTTTGTGAGATATCTACCTTTTTAAAAAAATTCAAATCTTCAAAATAAAAGAATTGAGATATCTTTAAATCACAAATTGATTAAATTGCTATTCACGATATATGAGTATCTGTAAGTTTTAAAATTCAAACCATCAAAAAGTTGACATTAATAAATTTAATTAATTAGATTCTAACTAATTAAGTCTAAAAAAACAAATATCAGTACTTAATATTTCAAATCTACCAAAATCTTTCTACCTCATGTCATTAAAATACAAGTAATAAATGCGATCAAAAGTAATATTAGCGCTCTTGTACACAAAACCATGTCATTAAAATAAAGTCAATATCATTAAACATAAAAATCCACACCTAAAAGAGAAAATATATATCATTATATATACAAAACTATTTATCCATTTTAAAAGAAAAAACTATAACAAGAGATAGCAATATATATATATATATATATATATAATGAAACAATAATATATGAGATATGATATATATGTAAATGCAAATTAAAGGTAAAAAAAGAAAAGCCTTGTACGAATCTCAAAACTCAATAGCCTTTCAAAAAAATGCTAAAAAGCAATGTAATTGAAAAAACGTTAAAAGTTAGATGAATTAGAAGATGATCATTTAAATTTTAAAAATTTAAAAAGAATATAGTATAATCATGTTAAGAGTAATTCAAAATTAAGATGAATCTGTTGAATATTTTTAACAATTCAATTATGAGAAAATATGAAAATTAGTTATAAATAAAAGCACAACAAAATCAATTTAAGGGGTATGCTTGGGTGCCAATAAATGTAATTCAAAAAATCAGTCATATAAGTGATATTTGTAAAATTAAACCACATTCTAATTAAACTCTAAAAAAAAAAAGGGTCATATGTAACTGAAGAAAGAAGAAAATAGGCCAAGACTTGAGATAAATTAAAAATAATAGGCCAATAGTTTATATATGTTAATAAATAGGTCAAATTACTGTTTTCTGTCCATAACTTGTCTAGTTATGAACCATAACTTGACAGGTTATTCACGGTTTTTATCCATAACTTGTCTGACTATGAATCATAACTTGACAAGTTTGTTTATAACTTATCGATTATAAATCATAACTTAATAAGTTATGACCTATTAATTTTTATAACTCAAAATTGACATATATATTTTCTTAAACCACATTCTAATTAAACTCTAAAAAGAAGAGGGTCATGTGTAATTTTCACTTAAAATTCTTTTCAATGGGCTGTATTGTGCTGCTCGGAAGCCCAACACGTCAGCTTGTACTGGGCCAGACAGAAAATTTGTGAATGGACTTGGGCCTAGTGCTCAAAAGAAGAGAAATCCGTCGTGTACTTTTAGCAAAACTGAACTCTGTTTTGTGTACTGTACTTATCTGGGGTATCCCTCTGTACATAAAATAAAATTCCGCAATCTGTTTGGGAGTTGAGAATCTTATTAAAGTGGGCAATAGTGGTTGTTCCAACTTCCAACCGTGAAAACTAATTGACACCAAAAACAAATTACAAGCATAATAATAACAATAATAATAATTGATTTACACAACTGGTTCAGGAATTAGTTGAACTACTCACCTACACCTCATAAATTTGCGTCACATAATTAATAAATAAATAATTACTCTACGAACCCGACAAAGTACAAAATCACCGAATTTGAACACTAACTAATAATACTAATACATTGTCGCACCTATTTTTCCCAGTTTCTTCTTCTCCTTCGTAGGATTCTCTCCTCCTGTTTTCCAATGGAGGGATCTTGTTCGCTCATCAGGCGCGTGTATCTCACCCTCTACAACTGGGCCGCCCTCGTCGGCTGGTATTGCTAATTTCCCCTCTCTTTCTCTCTGTTAAACGAAACCCAGATTTCAAAAAGATATTAATTTTGTAAATTTTGGTGTTATATGTACGTGTGTGTATATATATAAACATGTTTATATATTTGCAGGTTTCAAGTGTTGTATTTGGCTGTGAAGACTCTGAAAGAGGCCGGCCATGAAGGGGTATACGACGCCGTTGAACGCCCTCTTCTGCTTGCTCAATCCGCTGCCGTTTTGGAGGTAGTGTTTCTTCTCCTTTTTCTTTTCGTAGGAAAGGAAAATAATTTTGAATAATTTTAATTCAAATCTGTCGGTTTAAAAATGCGCCCATGGACTAGGACTAGTGGGTGATCTTTGTTTCGAAGGACTTGTTCGTACTCAAATTATATTGCTATTTTTTCTTATAAAAATTTAAATTTAACTTTTTTATTAAAGTGTTTTTCTATTATATAAACGACTTAAATGACTAACTTTTGCAAATGAAAATACCCTAATGTCCAAAATTTTGATTTTTATTAATAATAATTTATTCTGACCCTCTTTTTCTTTTTTCGCTACTTGGTGGACCTTGATCTCTTTGGTGACAGATTTTTCACGGGTTGGTAGGTTAGTATACTTTTTTTTTTTTTTTTGATAGGCTTAATTTTGGTAATAGAAAAGGAAAAAAGTAAAAAGTTCATTTCTTTTTTTTTTTTGTGGGGTTTTTTTATTTTTGTTGATTTTCATTGAAATAGGTCTTGTGAGATCTCCAATCACAGCAACACTGCCACAGATAAGTTCAAGATTGTATGTGACTTGGGGGATCTTGTGGAGTTTTCCTGAGGTGGGATGACTATTTTGAATGACTAATTTGAGCATTTTCATTGTATAATGATTTGTATATAAGAGTTTTTGGTGAATGAACCTTATTTGTGAGCTTGTGGCAGACTCGGAACCATATACTTGTCAGCTCTTTGGTCATCAGCTGGTCTCTTACAGAGGCAAGTATCACAGAAGTGTCATTTTCTATCCCTTTGAAGTCTATCAGAAACTATGGTTCACTCGTTTTTTATGTTTACAGTGTTTTGCGAAAGGATTGCATAGGTAGTATCGATGTTCTTTGCTTGCGTAATCTGTGTGAATAACATGTCAATGAAGAAATTAAAAGTGTCTTAATGGCGAATAGCCCAAATTCTGTGGTGGTTTAACTGATTTATTTGTTTTTCTTTTTTCCCAGTAAATATTTTTGAAAGTTGTCATGTTGTTAATCAAGCTCGAAAATGAACAGAATGAACCTTGCAACTCAAGTCTAACGCATAAGGCTAATCATTTTTTGTATCTCCGTGAAGTCAAATTTGCTTGATATCAGCTCATATGGAAGGGATAATGAATTGAATACAAGCTTCCAAGACACGCCTTGACATAATATTTTATTTTCCAAGATAAAGTGTTCTGCTGCATATATGCTTCCCCCTTGATATCGGTTTGTTGTCATGTTGATTTTAAGTTGGTGGATAAGTGACCATGAAACAATAAGTTCTTACATTTTCTTTTTCCTTGTAATTGAAGATTATACGATATTCTTTCTTCGGCATGAAGGAGGCGCTTGGTTCTGCGTCTTCATGGCTCATGTGGCTCAGGTATAAACTGTCCCCCATCCCATTGGTTTACTGAGGAAGTTGATTTCTACATGTTTCATTGATCGATCCTGTTAATTATATGCTATGCAGGTATAGTACCTTTTTGGTTTTGTATCCTACTGGAATCGCCAGCGAAGTTGGTCTCATTTATGTTGCCCTGCCATACATCCAGGTATAGTTTGAACTTTGATGACAGTGCAAAATATGCGAATCGGTGTCTTCTTTGCAATTCTGTTTGAAAACAAGTTCACTAAATGATTTTCTATCCTTGCAGAAATCTGAGAAGTACTGCATAAGGATGCCAAACAAATGGAACTTCTCTTTCGATTATTTCTATGCCGCACTTCTTGCCTTCGGTATCTATGTCCCAGGTATGAATGAGCTCAGTACAAACTAGCTAACTTTGTATTACTAGGCCCAATTTGGGATTGTCGTGCTTATAATAGAAGCACGACATTTACTTTTGCAACTACATTTACTTGTAGCAAAAGTAGGAGCAGAAGCTGAAAATTATAAAGGGCCTGTTTGGAATGACCTAAAAGAGCTGCTTTTGGCTCATTTAGTCCAAAAACTACTTTTCAACCTGTTTGGATGAACACATTCAAAGGGCTTTTGGTTTTTGTAAGATCTTTTTAAACAAATATACTCCTTAGTACCTATGAAAACAGAGCTTATAAAAAGTTTTTTATTTATATTTTTTAACCTTTTATTTGTGAATAACAAATTAAAATCACATCCATATCCTTGCATTATGTTTACATTTATAACAATAAAAGACTTTGATTTGTTTAATAATACATGTTCCCATTTCAAAAATTATGCTAATAAATAATAATAATAATAATAATAATAATAATAATAATAATAATAATAATAATAATAATAATAATAATATACCTGTTCAAAACCTCTTCTGAAATCAAAAGGCTATTTTCCATACACTATCCTCACAGTAATTAGAAAGCCCTGAATTATCGTTCTCTTCTCTTCTACTACTTCCCAAACGAGCTCAAAATCCAGCTTCTTAAAAACTGCAGCGATGTCGGTGTAAAGTGCTTTCGTGCATGTTTACCAAACACTGGTTGCATCGTCTTCTAAGCTAAATGCCTTTAGGAGTTCCAAAAGCAATCCCAAACTGGGCAAGTCTGGTGTATTCATTTGGAAACCTTTAATGTTATGGCTTTATCTATTGCAGGTGGTCCTCACATGTACATTTACATGCTTGGGCAGAGGAAGAGAGCTCTCTCGAAGTCCAAGAGGGAGTAGTAAGCGCAGCAAAATTCAAATATGCTCTCTCATGGTTTTTCCATCTCACATTCGATTCGAAGATTCTGTCTTAGACGGAATTGTAACCTCAGAAAGGTTTTTGGCCAGTGTAGTTCTTTTTTCTTCTTCTTTTTTTTTTTTTTTTTTTTTTTTTTTTTTTTTTTTTTTTTCTCAAGTATTAGAAAATCGGGGCTAGCCTGAAATGGATACGCAAAGGCCCAGATATTTGTATCTTCCATTTATTGCAAATGCTTCTACATAATTTGTTCCAATACCCAATTCAATGCTCTAATGCCAAGATAATTAATGCTGAGCTCTAGATGCAGTTTTCTAACATTGTCAATTTCGGCAGAACTTTAGGGTCTGTTTGTCTTTAAGGGTTCTGCATAGTTCAAACCATAATTTTTGGTTATATTATAGTGTTTTTTCTTCATAAAAAATTTAAATTTTAAAAGTCAGAATTATAAATCACGGTTTAAACTCATAAACCAAACAAATTTAGACTTGAGTTGGTTATAAATAGAAGTACTGATCTTGAAAGAGTATACACAATATAATCTGTTTATAGGAGGATTCTGTAGCACGGTATTTTCTGTAGGATATTGTTTCACTGTTGAATTTTTATCAATTCTCTTAAATCATCATGATTTTTTTCATCTGACACAATTCTGAGGCAATCTGATGTAAAACCGCGTGTCTGTTTCATATCATAGTAGAGAATTCTCCTTTAAAGACGATCTTTATGAATACAGACAGAAGTATGCAACTTATCCTTCAATGGGCGAACATTAAAATGTATGTTTTAACTGTTAAGCTCCGTCTTTCTCGACTGGTTCCACAGCTTTTGATCAAAACAGCAAAACTCAAAATCACGTTTTTTTGTTTCTTTGGATGACCAGATTATCTTAGCCTTGCCAACGAACACAAAATTTTCCAACCATATGATTCTGGCAAGTTATAGTATCTACATGCGTGGTCACCTGAGTTAGTGTTACTTTACCAATTATTTTTATTTACTATATATGTAACAGTCTTTTTATAACAATTGATAATGCATCTTCTGATCCATGTAAATCTTGGCTCTTTTTTCGCGGTAAGCCTCTCTATGGAAAGTGCAAGTTCTAACTATTAAATATGGTCAAAATCACATCATTAGAATGATATGCAGAATAGACGCTTTCTGATATAAATTTAACAGTTAAATTGTAGAGAATTATTTGGTAATTTATTTTTTCTGGTCCTATTAGAAAAACTCCAATAAATTTTTCAAGAATATTATTGTTTGATATTTACTATTGAGTCATCAAATGCCACATAAACTGGTAACAACTTCAAAAGCATTAGCGTTACTTTTTGCTCAAACATAGTGGTTTATGCCCACAGGAGTGATGTCAATGTCGGGCAAAAGGAGCAGAATCTTTTCAAAGTACAAAACTACAAAATTGTAAACAACCCACAACAAGAATCGGACCACGAGCAAAAAAAAAAAAAAAAAAAGTGTTTGATAAGTAAAGAACAAGAAAAAGGGTACACAAGACCCTTGAAGCTCATCATCCACTAGTCCCAACTTGTGGCAAAAGCCTAAATTTCATTCTTCTGAATCAGCAGCAGCGCTGGCAGCACTCAAATCCACAGATAAATCCAGATCCTGAAGATTAATTGCTGTTATCAACGTCTATGTAGTTTAAGAAAAAAGGTTGCAGAAACCACCAATGCTAAGCAACGTCATTAATAAAAAGTGGATCTCATTTGTAAACCTCATTTACGAGACTCAGGCATTGTTCATAGTTTTAACTAACTTCTAAATTTTCTTTGCTAAGATTACCGTGATTCATTACTCGTGAACCATGTGGAAGCAAAGTTGAAGTGACAAAAAGATAGGAATCTATAAAGTGAAGGAAATTCTCTCCATTTTGTCAAGCTAGAACACTACAACTCATAATATGATATGCAGAATATAATCTAGAATTCCGTTGTATAGGTAAGTCTAACAAAGTCAAGTAAATAAAATAGGTGTATGGGCAAGCCTACTGAGTAGTAAAAAGAAATTACCTTTCCAGTTATTTTGCTGTACATGGCAATCACATCCTGTACTGTGGTCTCAAAGTGAGTTGTTGCATCATAACTCTGTTAAGAGCATTCCAATTCCCAAAATTTTATTAAAACTTCAAAGGTAGCAATATCAAAGACCAAGAAAATTAGTTTGAGAGAGAAATTAAAATTCCATGCGGCCAAGAAGATAACCCTCCACAGCTTTTAGTGTATATTGGGGTTCCTAATTTTGTATGACAAAAGTTAAAGAATAAATTCACCGCTAAAGAATAATGTAGGCTATAATTTTCCTTAATTCAATTTACCGTTTTAGGACAAACAATGAGACCGGCAAATGTATTCTCCAATTAGTTTGGTCAGTGTCAAGTTATGTGGAGCCTAATTATAAATACGCGAATTTTTAAAGTTATTTTTCGTACCCGGTGTATAGTGGTTTGTCTTAATTCCCGTGCTATACAAGGAATTTTTAGGACAACTCTTTTATGTAGAGGAGAACAAAGAGACCGAAAGAGAGAATTTTTAGAGTGGATTGTACTTCTTCCAATTATAGTGAAATTTGAACCACTGTATATGCGTGCTATGTTTAATTTTTTCTTCTCATTTTCTTACTGCATTTGTGATAGGGGAGTAATTAGTGTTTTTTAATTCCTAAAATGGGGTTGAACTATAAAGTAAGTGGGAACAATATTTTAGAATACTCGACAAATCTTCTCTAATATTATCCCAAGAACCTGCGAACGTTTATTGAGTCAAAGGATTCAAAACAATGCAGCATTATGAATGAGCAAGGATAGGAAGAGTTATTTGGTTTTGGATTCTTACTGTAGATATGAAACAATTATCAGCATCTTTCTGGTTTGTAGGTTCAAATCTATCATACGTATCGAAGAAAATTTCATCTACAGGTCCAAGGAGATCAATGCCAGGCTTCAATTCCACTTTAGGATCATCAGTCTCTGCCTCAGTCAACACAAAAGCAATGTATTTCCCTTTTGGAGCTATGTTGTGGGAATATGAACAGCAAAACAGGTACCTGATTAGAAATAGTTGTTTTCCAAGCATGTCATCAAAGTTAGTATGTGAACAATTTCCTGCTTATAATCTCAATGCTTTGTTTTCACAATCTGATGTGCAAATTTCAAAAAAAAAAAAAAAAAAAAAAAAAAAAAAGAGAGAAAGCAAGCACAGACAATGTTATACTAAATGCTAAATCTTCAAGAATATCTCCAATGCAATACCAAATTTCAACGCCAATCTCAAAGTTTAGCATTTGTGATAAGAAAACTGCTCTCCAATAAAATGCCATAATTAATGTAAAAACTTCAAATGTTACTTGATTAAATAATTAAACAAAGTTAAATTATTAAGTATAGCATATGTCAAATTTGGCATTTGATGACTTGTTAGTTGATTTGTTGACCTTTTCACTTAACAATTTTAACTTTTCTATTGTTAATTACTTAAAACTTGAAAATCTTTCTTTTGTAAGTTCCAAAGTTCAAAATTTATGACAATAAATAGTTAGTCTTTAAAATAGCAAAATGCATTAGAGTACAAAACAGAGCAACATATCAAACATGTCTTTTTTACACTCTTCTGGGCTTTCGGCAACATTAGTATTAGTATCAGTATTAGTATTTGCATTCGAGATAGTCTAAGGCATATACGGATTTGACTGTCTTTGATTGAGAAAAACTAGTAAAACATACATGTCTGATTTACGTCCAAGTTGCTTCTGGGGCAGAATAACCTGAGCTGAATGAGAATCATTGGTGTGTGGAATGGGTTGACTCATAATACATATAGCACGGGCAACTTTCCCAACCTTCTTTACCTGTAAAACACAGAGAATATGGAATTTCCACTCGAATTAAAGCCAAAACATGTAATGTCTTTACTAAGTTTTAAGGATGTTTGATGTAGTCTTACCTTGTCAGGGAGATATGACGGATCACATACAACTTTTTTGCATCTTGCAGTTTCTCCTTCTGAAGTCACTCCAAAAGCCCTTCCATTCTCATCAAACTCTACCTGCAAATTGTCATTTTGTATCATTAGCTATGTTGCGTCCTGACGGCCCATAACTTAATATTCTAGATCAGCTATAGTACCAAAGATATCAAAAACACATCTCAATTGTTGACAAAGAATTTTATTTGCTTAAAGTCTCTTGGAACAACCTCCATGGTCAATTCAGTTAAGTCATATTATGTTCAGACATGCACAATAAGAATAAAAGCTATGAGATCATATGAGGTTTGTAACCAGAATTGAGATTATTTTCTGTTTATAATTCAGAACCTTGCATTCTGGCTTGCCAAGCATGTAGGTGCCACCATAAACAGCACTAAGCCGAGCAAATCCCTGATGATTTTTAAAGCATCAGTTATCAGAAAAAAAAAAAAAAAAAAAAAAAAAACAAAAAAATGCTTTTAGTAGAATGCATACCTGGGGAAGCTCTCCTAGGCCATAGTGGGGATAGATATAAGGAGACCCTCCCTGAAAGCGAGCTAAGGATTCTGCATACAACTTCTCAAAAGAAAGGCCTGACTATGTTAGAACACTTTCAACATAACTAAGAAGAAGAAAAGGAGATAATTGAGACAGAACAAGATAAAAATGTTTTGTTACCTTAACCCTCTTCACAAAATCCAAAGCCGGCTCGTCCAAGTAAGCATCATCACGGTAAAGCGCTAGAGCATGTCCGATGAAGTCAACCGTGTTGTCATCTAGTCCATACTTCCTACATTGGATGAATTCAAATATCTTAGATTCTCGGTTATCAATAACTCCACTTCAAATTTAACATAACTTAAAGAAGCATCTGCTTTCTTTTAAAGATTTCCCTTTCTTCTAAGTTAAACTTCCTTATCATGTCCTTCATTATCGTTTCATCTATCTTTCCACTTCCATTCTCTATGCAAATTCAAGTAGCACAAGTTTTCTTGAAATATAACTTTTCACCAAGCAAACAAAAAAATAAGGTTTGCAGAGATATAAGCTGAAATGAAACAAGAGTAAGGATAATAAGTGAGGAATTACGAAATGAGGTCTCTTGCGGTAACTTTGTTGAGGTCAAGGCCCTCATGGGATTTTGGATCACTATCCTCATAGTCTTGGACATATATGAAAAACTTGCGGGCCCGACGCTTCTCAAACAACCCCATAAGTGGAGATTTAAGAGCTTCCACATCATTAGCAGGTACTTTGTGGATCTGGAAACATAAAACCAAGTTCATTACCAAACTAGAAAATTTTGCAACGTAATACGCAAACTGGTATAAATAGGTACTTGGTGGGACACTTATTTGATCACACACCTTCCCTTTGTTGTACACAAAATTACCATCCACGGCCTTGAAATTCAGATATTTTGTAACATCAGTATGGATAAGGACGCGAACAAGAGCGCCATTGGCCATCATGAACTGTAACAGACCACGGAAAATAATGAATGGAATCGGTTGAGGCTTAAAAAAATGTAAGGAAATACTCAAAAGTTCCCATGAGACGATCACTTGTTCTTAAGAGTCAACAAATCATACATTCGTCATCTAGCTAGTGAATAAACATCAATCACGAATCAAGCATATATAATCAAGGCTTATAATCAACTCCTTCTAGCTGGTCAGGACTCAGAAATAGTATCAGTTTCTCCTTTAACCAAGGCTTGGAGAGCTAGTTGAAAGAATGCCTAGACATATCCAACATGGAAATATTTGAACGATAAACCGATTATTGCAAAAGCTTTTAAGTTGTTAGGAGGTGAACCAATATTAAAATTGGAGCTTTCTACTGGTAGTTTGTGTTTCCAAACATTTTCTCTGGTTAAAATCACATTAAAAAAAAAAAAAAAAAAAAAAAAAAAGAAAGAAGAAGAAGAAGAAGATCTGCAGTTCAAAACAATGCCCTGCCCTAGCCAAAGAATTCTCATTTTTGTTTTCATAGTATAACAGGTGAGGAACATATATATTGGCACCTTAGGGATCATGTCAACATTGTACTCTTTGCTTGAGCCCAACTGCTCCGGAGGCATGTCACCGTCTCTAAATCGCTTCCAAAGCTACAAGAGAGAGAGAGAGAGAGAGAGAGAGAGAGAGAGAGAGAGAGAGAGAGAGAGAAATGAAACACATACGCGAGCATTGAAAAATAGGGAGGCATGCATGAAAATTGAAGCATTAAAATTTAGAAACCTTGTACCTGGTGCAGATTAAGTGAAGTGGATTCCCCACCATAATACTCATTTCTATCCATATGCAGCACCTATTTCAAGTAAATACCGAGTTAAAAGAGCTAGCTAGCCCCCTCAATTCCGCATACAATTACAATCTCAAAAATTCATCGTCAAGATATCAAAATTTCAGTACGAGCCACCACCCCAAAAAGACGATACAAATGCTGAGGGCCGAAGCCCCAACTCCTCATCTCAAGGGGAATGGCCCTTAGAGGAATACTACTTCTACAGAGTTGGAATTCAAATTTATATTTTTGTAAAAAATAAAATCAAAATCAAAATCAAAAGCCTAATTTTTAGATCAAAGTGGTACATGTGAATAACTAGACTTACATATCCTAATTAACACCTATTTCTGTACGGATTTGCGGTCTCACAATGCCTCTAAAAAAAATTAAAAAAATTAAAAAAACAAAATAGCTTGAATTTATGATATTCTATGGCCTCTGAGAATTATCTTCAAAAATTTAGACCAAACAGCAAAGATAATTTATTTCCTTTTAAATGGGTTGTAAAAGTTGCATCTGAGAAATGCGTCCCAGATTTTCCTAGGCTGTATTGGCATAAATAAACATTTTGTAAAACACGCATTACGCCAGAAATAACATTAACAATTGTAGCAATTAATTTAATATTTATTTACTAACACAGTGAGTTTCATACTTTGAGGCCGTTGACAGAAAGGAGGCCACTGAGAATGCATTCCTTGAGGCCCGTGCCGAGAACTATGACGTCGTATTCTTCATCCATGGTTGGTCTTGAATCTTGATGGATGATTAGTTTTATTCTCTAAATTATTTGAGGAAGAAAAGAAAAAATGACAGAATTATTGGCCTTTATAATGCAGTTTTTGAGAAAGAGGGGAAGGGAACAAGTCTATTGCTAGGCTAGGCGTCCCTGTCGATTCGGTCGTTATGTCCGTTATTTGTAAAACGTGTCGATCGATGACTCGTTCTACCTGGATGGTTCTCCGCGCACTCATTCTCGGCTGGTTCCTTCGCTAGTTTTTCGTTTGTTCTTTCTGAATTTTCGAAATTGAATTAACGGTGAAATTAAGAAAATAGTTATTTTGTAATATTATTTCGTAAAGAAATAACTAGTATACATTAGAAACTTGGTGGAGCAAAATTAAATTTGAGAGTTTCCCTAATAAGTTTGACATACTATTACTGTCGCTATTCTAGAACCGTACATGAGATTTTCACCGCATACAGTTTTTTGAGGACCTTAAATAAATTTAAGAATCGAGTCAATTTTATTTTATTTTGATATATTTATAAGATGGATAAGGTCAAAATTTATCATTCGATCCCGAATTAGACCAATTTAATTTTGTCTGATCGGATCGAATTGAAAAATGAAAAGATTTGTAAAAGTTATACCTTTAGTCACCATTTTGTGAAAAATTGTTAGGTTATTAGTTTTTAATTATTAAATCAAATTAAAATTACATCAAATTAAAAAAAAAATATGCAAAATATATAATTTTTAATATAAATCTTATGACTTAAAATAAATAAATAAAAAATTATCATCTGCAGTTCTAATCTTGCCAAAAAAGCTCCCAATTAAATTATATATACATGACTTGCAAATCTAAAAAGATCTTTCTTGAAGCTTCTTTTAGAAAACTTCTTTTAGAAACTAGCAAACATCATGACCGAGTTAACAAATCGAGGGGTTGCAACACATTGTAACTGATCCCATCGATCGACTAACTGATTAAACATGAACGTTTTGGCATTTGGCAAGTGTTGTGTGGTTTTAGTTTGGAACTAAAACCGAGTAAATCCTTCTTTTTTAAAAATGATAAATATATGTTATTGTCATATAATTAGAAACATATACATGTATATGTGTGTATATAAAATCTAAGGAGTAAAAATTTCATTCTCAGATTTAATTAAAAAAAAAATTTATTGACACCCCCCCTCAACTTTTCAAATTTTGTAATTTAGTCTCTATTTTTTTAATAATGACCCTTTAATTTAAAAAATTTTACAATTAAGGTCCAATTAAAAATGATGTCTTTTTCTTTTACTATTATGATCATATAACATGCACATGAGTGTCTGTTGAAGACTTTCATTTCTCATCTAAAAGTTATATTTATAACATGTAGGAGTAAAGAGTGTGACATTATATATATATATATATATATATATATATATATATTCCTATACAGCGACTTTGTAGATGTATTAGAACAAAAAAATTTCCTTTATTTCAAATCAATTTTGTACTTTTCTAAAATTGTTGTTTCACACAAAAATATTAAATAATCTTTTATTACTACACTTAGACCATAGTTTACAACGGTTCTTACAAATGACAAGAGACGAACCCAAAAGTTATATTTATACCCTAACCAGAATTCTTATTCTAGTCTTTCATACTTTTAATGTTACTATCCTTGATTATTTTACTCCATTGAGTAAAAAATAGAAACGAAAGGAAAATACAAGTATATTTTGTCCTTTAAAATTTTTTTTGGCTAAAAAAAAAAAAAAAAGTTGTACTTATAGTAATTAGAACTGTAAATTAAGTTCAGGCTAAATAGGTTCGTCACTATCCTATTTAGGCTCAAACCCCTAAGCCGGGCTAAGCCGACATTTCAAGCCCAAAAGTGTTTTAGGCCCGGTCAGACCCAAAGTGCGTTTTTTTATCTTCTATTAAGGTATGGTCCGACCCGATGCTATTTAAAAATTTTGAGATTTTTTATAGTTTATTTTTGTAAATGCCAATTGAAAAATTAAAAATTTATATGGGTTCATAACAAGATCTGTTACAACTAACAAGTGCTTGAAAAGAAACTATATAATATTCATTGTCTCTAACTAGAAGGTAACAAGTCCTCGTTGGTGCAACAACTAATACCGGCATTAATCTTATACTAATTTTCGAGAATACTTTCATAATCAATCCTATAAAAGGTCAATACCTTTTTTCTTTCTTTTCTATTTTTGCTAGAGGCACCCTCCTTCGATAATTTTCTCAGTGTTTCACTCACAATAAGAAAAGATGGAATCAAACTAATTAAAGACATTGCTGATCAAAGATTACTAATGAAGATCGGGAGCGAACATATTTATCATGCAACATTAAGTCGATATTTAATATATATAAATATGTAATTAATACAGGCTATATTCTTTTGTCGACGACATTATCCTGTCATTGCTAAAAACCACGCATCATCAACCAGAGTATGGTAGCCTGTGAAAAATAACTTGAGAAATAATGTTGTAGGGAAGTCATCCCATGAAAAAACAATGACACATTAATATCTAAGGTTTTGGAACTAACGTAAACTTTTAATTTTTACATATTAGTTGCTGGACTTTCAATTTTTGACGATTTTAGTGTCTAATGTTATATATATATATATATATATATATATAAAAAAAAAAAAATAATTTATATTCATTGTCGCAACTCTTTGCAATTGGCCCATTTCTATTAGTCTAGCTCGGGCCAGGCCCGACACGGCTCAAACCCCCAGTCCAAGTTAGACTAAGGTTTAGAGCCTAAAAGTGTTTTCAACTCAAGTGTGTCTTTTATTTTTTTATTTTTAAATTTATCTTTTTAAAAGACTAATCCAGCTTGGTTCTAGCATGCCCTTAGCCCATCAAGTTTTAGGGCTAAACTTAGCTTACCCTTTACCCTTTAGGCTTGGCATGGCCTAGCTCAGCTGAAAATCTTATCTGAGTCAGGCGGTCCAAACATTCACTACTAACAGTCACTTGGGATCGAGAACATTTTTTGTTTAGTACCTATATTCATTTTCTAATTCAAATCATGGTTCGTGGTTCGTAACAGATTTTTTTTCTCACAAAAAATACACGTAAATTAAAAATAGTTCTAATCACATGGTTTGAATCCATAAACCAAACGGATAAATTTTTTTTATAGCTTTGTTTTTCCGAATGCCAATTGAAAAATTGTAATCAGTCCAAAATGACATCCATTATAACTTACAAGTGCTTAAAAGGAAATTCATTAATATTCATTGCCGCAACTACTAACGTTGGAATTCATCTTATACTAATTTTCAAGAATAGTTTCACCAATAACCCTATATAGATCGATTCATTTTTGGGATATTTATCTTTTTGTACCATGTATTTTAGGTTTATTTAAAATCTATACATTCAATTTTTGAACTCATCAAATATGTGCATTTAGATTAGATTTAATATACAAATCTATACCTTATATTAATCAACAATTGATTTTAATCTTTTGAAAAGGAAAGAGGTTAAAACTTTCAAAAATTAGGAAAAGTAAATAAAAAATATATAAAAGGCTTATTTTCAGGATATATTTAGGTTAAAACGGTAACTTTTAAGATACCTTTTTAGTTTTTTCATCTTCTCATTTTCTATTTGAAGGTACTTTTGATATTTTTGGGATCAAAATCAATAGTTGAAATTTAATATGTACAGATTTGTGAATCAAATTAATTTGAAGGTATACATTTATGAGATTAAAAACTAAAAAATTATATTTCAAATAAGCCTAAAACTGACGGTAAATATCTCTACCTTTTTTCTTTTCCGTTTTTACAAGAGCACCATCCTTTAATAATTTTCTCTGTGTTTCTCTTATAATGAGAAGGAAAAAGATAGAAATGATGGAATCAAACTAATTAAAAACATTAATGATCAAAGATTACTAATCAAGATCATAGAGCGAGCATATCTATCGTTCAACATTAAGCCGATGTTTAATATATAAATATGTCATTAATACAAGCCACATTCTTTTCTCAACAACATTATCTTGTCATTGCTACAAAACATGCATCATCCACTCTTCCCCATCAACCAAAGCACGGTAGCCTGCAGAAAACAATTTTGAGCAATAATTTTGTATGCAAGTCATCCTACGAAAGAACAATGACACATTAAAATCCATGTTTTTGGTACTAAAATAGTGGTCTCCAACGTTAAAATTGACGAACAATTTTAAAAATTAAATATATATATATATATAATCACATTCTTATAACATAATAATTAAAAATTTTACGCACATAGTTACAAAAAGTGCAAAATTTTTCATAGTTTTCTATATGTTTCCATAGTAATAAAGAACGAAATTTTGCATATAAAAAATTTTAAATTATCACCTAATAAATACTATCTCTGTTAAATTTTTAAAATCGTACCAAACTATAATATTAAAAAAAAATCAGGAAATATTGTGTCAAAATTTTAAAATTTTGACAAATCAAAATGTATACTTAAAGTTGAAAAGGGCTAGTAGTGCCAATTATCCTAAAATCTATTTGTCATTTTTCCAAGTGCTAAGGATTCTTAACCAACGTGTAGCCTTTTATTTAAGACGTCCCACATTAATCAATATGATAGATACTTCCAATAGGCCACTACTATTTGCCTATGTACGGCCCAAACCCCCAATCCAGGCTAGGCCTAGGTTTAAAGCCCAATCAACCCGACTAGACCTGAAGTGCGTTTTTTGTTTTTAAATTGGGAAATAGTAGAAAATAACTTGTCAATATGGTTCAAAACCAGACAAGTTAAGAAAAAAAAAATAATTTAATTAATTATGTAAACTATTAACCTTTTAATTTTAATTCATTTTAAATTTTCCCTATTTTTCCTTTTCTCCCTTTTAAATTTTTGCCTTTGCCTATAAATGAGCCCTGGCCCAATCAACCCACTAGACCTGAAGTGCGTTTTTAAGGCCAAATTTGCCTTAAAATGAGCCTGGCCCTTATAACCCTTAGCTCGTTAATAAGGCCAAGCTTGGCCCGGCCCCCTATACCTAATGCGGCCGAAAATCTTATTGCCCAAACTCTTACCACTAGTAGTCACAGTCACTAGGGGTCGAGAACACTTGGGACTTTTTTTTATAGTTTTGTTTTTCCGGAGGCCGATTGAAAAATTAAAAATTCATCAGTCCAAAATGACATCTATTACAACTTACAAGTGCTTAAAAAGAAATTCATTAACATTCATTATCGCAACTACTATCACTAGCATTTATCTTAATACTAATTTTCGAGAATACTTTCACCAATAATCGTATACAGCTCAACACCTTTTTAAGATATTTATCTTTTTATATCTTGTATTTTTTAAGTATATTTAAAAATTATACTTTTAATTTTTAAACCCATCACATATATATCTTTAAATTATATTTAATATACAAATTTATAACTTATCTTGATATTTATCTTTTGAAACTACCCTTAAAAAAAAAAAAAGTTAAAAACTTTCAAAAATTAGGAAAAATAAATAAGAAAAACACATAAAAGGCTTTTTTTCAGGATATATTGAGGTTAAAACGGTAAGTTTAAAAATACTTTTTTAATTTTTTTTTTTCATCTTCTTATATTTTTATTTGAGGGTACTTTTGGTATTTTCTAGGGTCAAAATCAATAATTAAAATTGAAAATGTATAGAATGGTTATCAAATCTAATTTTAATATATATATATATATATATAATAAGAATAAAAATTAAAACAGCATTTCAATAAGCCTAAAATTAAATGTCCCTACCTTTTTTCTTTTCCGTTTTTACGGGAGGTACTCTCCTTCGTAATTTTCTCAGTGTTTCTCTCACGATGGGAAGGGAAAAGATAAAAATGATGGAATCAAACTAATTAAAGACATTGTTGATCAAAGATTTACTAATGAAGATCATGGAGCGAGCATATTTATCGTTCAACATTAAGCCGATATTTAATATATATAAATATGCATTAATACAACCCCTTTTTTGTCAACAACATTATCTTCTCATTGCTAAACACATGCATTCGTCCACTCTTTCCCAATCAGCCAGAGTATGGTAGCCTGCAGAAAATAATTTTGAGCAAATAATGTTGTATGCAAGCCATTCCACGAAAAAAAATAAAACAATGACACATTAAAATCCAGAGTTTTATCACTCTTAACTTTTAATTTTGACATGTTATTTCCTAAACTTTCATTTTTTTGATAATTTTAGTCCATAATATTAAAATTGACGCATAGTTTTTAAAATTTAACATATATAATCACCTTCTTATAGCATAATAATTGAGCATTTTTCAGAAATATATGCAGTACCTGCATAATTTAACAGTTTTCTACATATTTTAATAGTAATAAAGAAAAAACTTTGTAGATAACACAATTCTTTTCGTAAAATTTTAAGTTATGTGGATCTTTATTAAATTTCAAAAACCATTTGTTAATTTAATGTTAAGAGACCAAACTATCAAAAATACAAAAATTCAAGAATTAATATGTCAAAACTAAAATTTTGAGATCAAAATGGCACTATGTTTAAAGTTTAAATACTAATAGCGCCAATTACCCTAAAATCTATTGTTGTTTTCCAAGTGCTAAGGATACTTAACCTACGTGAAGCCTTTTATTTAGGACTTCCAACATCAATCAATACGGTGGAAACTTGCAAATTTCCTCGTTAGCTCTAGGACCTATTTGGGAGAGCTTTTTAAAAGTTATTTTTGATTTTTCAGGTCCAAAACTTAATTCTGAAAGTGTTCAGATGATCTGTTAGAGTGTTTTAACTTTTCAGAAGAGCTTCCAATCAAGATCAGAAATTACGACTTCAAAAAAAAAACACTTCTGAATATACTTTAAACTTATACCAGAGTTTAATTAAGACATTATAAACTTAATTCCAACACTTTTATTACTTTGTTAGAAAATTTAAAAATCATTTTAACCCATTAAGCTTAGTTTCAAACATTTACTGAAAAGCCACAACTTTTGATTCTCTTCTTCTACTAGCTAAAAAGAAAAGCAAACACTTTGCCCCTAATCACAAATGTTCTTTAAATTTTGTTTTTGTAAGCTCAATGTCAGTGGTACAAACCCTAATAAACCCAACTGCTAAAATTTTGGTGTTAAAATTTCTTATCTAAGGAAATCACTTTTTCCCTTGTATATCTTTCCGCTTGTACTCATGAGTTGTCACACGCCTTTGGAAGAGAAGTAAAAGAAAATAAATTCGAACTTTAACCTACTTAACTGTAAAGCAATAAATATTTTTGGAAATTAAAAGACAAAAAAAGCTCACCCCAACTTGAGAGATGTGTCAGAAGTACTGTCACAGTCTTGGGGAGGGCCACTAGAGTTGCATGCATTGGTTATGGACTCGGACGATTGGCCCTCCTCATTAATTACGTTGTCCGAATCAACTCCAGCTTGCCTTTGAGATAACTCCATTGCCTACGTACACCAAAATCATCTATATGCATTAATTGTGACTTTGATCTTTTTGTTTTCTTGTCTATGATGAATAATAAAAATAATGTCCCATCATTTTGGTCTTTGGATATAGGTCCAAAAATATAAATGTCAATACACGTAGAGATAGCTATTCTGACCAAAATATGTAGACAAGAAGAGATTAGAGATAGGTAGTGATAAAATACACACTCTTTTTCTTAGTCGTTCATTCTCTTCCATTAATTGCATCCCCTGCATGTTTTATATAAACGACTGTTAACTCCAAGCTAGAGAAAAAATGAAAGGAACAAAAAGGAGCAAAAAGAAGACAGAACTTTGAAGGACAGTTTTTATTTTTTATAGGGCACCGGTAGTGCTAAGCACCACCCACTAATAAAAAATGAGTTCTATGGGACTCACGTTCTATCAGTGATAGTGTATTTAGCATTTTTCTTATTTCTTACAAGAAAGTGAAAATATATATATGTAGCATAGTGACACTAATAATATGTTGGAATGTGTTATGAAAAATATCTCATGTCTACACTCAATGACGTAACTAGGAAATTTTATAAGTTGAACGAAACTAATAACTTAGACAAAAATTTAGTGGGGTTATAAAATTAAAGTTTTAATTTTTAGTGGGGCTATCTACATATAATTGTAATACAACTTATATTTATTCATTCATTAACAAAAAAAAGAAAAAAAAATGTTAAGTGGGGGCTCAAGGTTTCACTGGCTCCGTGCCTGTCTACACTGGTACATATACTTTTTCTACCAAGAAATTAAATGCAAAGAAAAATCTCATTAATAAAATGATTAAGTTATATTTTAGCTACACCATCTATTATAATATACAAAAACATACATATATACATACATACACATAGTGTGTAATGTTATGCATATGGTCCCACACCGACTTTTTTTAAAAAAAACAAAGACATGCATGGCTTTCTACAAATTAAAGACATGTATAATCTAACCTTTCTCTGAAGATCATTGATCTCTTTCATAACTTTCTCCCCCTGAAAGTTTTCAACAAATTAAATCAGAGATATATTATATTACGTACGTTCTGATAAGTAGATAGATTTTCCAAACATTATTCAAGATAACAAATAAACACAAACTGACTTTCTTTTCGATCACGCGGCTTAGTCCAGCTTCAAGGGACTTTTCTAGACGCTGAAGTTCTTCTATGTTCAAGCCTTGAAGTTCTTCTCCTCTCAACTGCCTATAGAATTTGAGGAGTTTTATATCTAATTAATATATATATATATATATATATATAATATGGTCCATAAACTATATATTTTATTAAAGATCGTAATTTTAAAAACACGCAATATATATATACACATACATAGAGAAAGAAGATGAAGTAATTGGTATACACACACACACCTCAGTTGATGACTTTTCTCTGCAATTTCCTTGCTCAACCTGGAGTGGTTACTGTTCTCCACCAGCTAAATTAAGCATGTAATAATTCTCTTAGTAATTAGGAAGAAGAATATATATGAGAATAAGATTAAAAAAGAAATGTATTTCAAGTACTTATAAATGAACAATTGTTGCAGCTCAAATTGAGGATTGCCACCGCAACAACCTGCTTCTCAATATTTACATAGCACATAATCAGTTATACACTGCAGATTATGTGCAACAATGTAATTAACTTTCACTACCTTGTAATCTGTTGTAACCTCAAAGCCTTAGTTCCCGGTTGCTCTGATTGTTTAGTTTGAATTGTGTGTAAAGTTTGTCATCATTTCACAATTAATAATGGAAGTGCTATTCCATTTTTAATTTAAAATTGTTAAGGTATTAAAGCTATAATCTCTAACGTGCACTTTCGCTGAGTTTTTTTTTTTCTTCTTCCATCTCAACGTGGCTTTTAATTCTGCTTTAAATTCTGCTTTAGGAAATTCCAACCTTTTTGCCGCCATATCACCCAATACTACCCACAATTACAACAACTCAATTACTTCTTAAGCTCACTCGACTCAATTATGTTTTGTGAAGCCAATTTCACTCTCTTTTCTTCGGCCATGATCTCCTTGATTACATTGATGGGACTCTTTCTTGTCCTCCAGCCACAAGTACCAAAAATGGCAAGTCTCTCCCAAGCTCGAAGCACATGCTTTGGTTAAAACAAGGCCAGTGTTTCCTTGTGCAATTCTTAACTCTATCCAAATATGCCATACATAATGTGTCAACTAGGTCTAACCATGAAGCCTTGACTTGCATGCCATTCTTGCCTCTCTATCTCAATATGTCTTACCCTTCGTAAACCCGTTTTCAAAAACGGTTCTCATGTATTTCTAGAAGTAAAAAATGAAAATAAAAACTAAACGACGTTTGTTTAGCAAATGTTTTGAAAATGAAAACAGTGAGAATGGTTTTTGTGAAGGAAATAGAAAACAGTTGAAAGTTATTTTCACTTTTCTGTTTTCATTTTTTAGTACTTATCAACAATATTATAATATATTAATTAATAAACACGATTTCACTTTTTTATTACACTCAAAACAATCTCTTAAAAAACCAACCAGACAAAATTTCAGAATCGGTCCTTGAATGATTCTCCAAACAATCTCATTTTTGCTTTTTATTGAAAACAAAATCATTTTGAAACCAATTCCAAACACACTCTTAATGCGAAGCCTGGACTTGCGAAAAAGAATGAGAAAATTGCACTTTCCAAGATAAATAATTGAGTGAAGGTGAGCTTGAGATGTAATTGAGATGTTGCATCGATGATGATTAATTTTCAGTGTAGTTGGTTACAATGGAGATAACAGAGTTGGATTGCTTTAAGCAAAATCAGAAGCCATGTTAAGATGGAGGGGAAAAAAGTCCAAGGAAAAGGAGCTCATCAGAGATTATAGCCAATAACAAGCTACTGAATTTGAAAAAAAAAAATAAATAAATAAAAAATTGCAAATAATGTGAAGGTTGAGAAGGTTAATGTTGCAGTGGCGGTACTGGTTTTCAATTCAAATTTGAATTTAGACCTGGCGTTCTAACATTATCATTAGCGTCTTCTCACATTATGCTCACTGTTCTACTAGTATCAGCTAAACAAGATGCTACATACTAAATGGTTTTGAAATTCTAAAGGAATTATCATGCTTCAATATTATGAGTAGAAAAAACCATGTTGCCAAAAGCATTTATGAGAAATCCAATATAAGATCTAGAAAGAGATTTTAGTCTATGGAGACGGTTGCAAAGAAGTTTCACAATAACATCGATTAAGAGAGACAAACAAAATCTTTTCGAGCTAATAAGAATGCGGCTTAAATAAGTAATTTGTCAACACAATAACCAAATACTAAAAAGGAAATGGACGTTATTGATGCTAGCCAGGAACAAATGCAATTGTAAGAGTGATCAATACTCGTAAGCACTCGAAAACGATTAAAACGTAAATAAGTTTGCATGAGGTACACATTATGCATGAATGTGCATGAGGGGGCAAAAGTAATACCTGCAATTGAAGAGATGGTTGTTCAAGTTTCTCAAGGTTCTTTGAATGCAAGTTATGCCTTTCTAGTATTTCCTTCATGCTTCAATATAAGAGGAAAGTAATACAAAAGTCAATCGTAACAGAAAGAACTTATAAGAATAAATTCTACCATTTCTTTAGGTTTAATTTACAAGAAAATCCTAGTAGTTTTCATATCAAATTATCTCACAACTTTAATACATGCACATGAATTTGTATATACTTTTTAATTATATACGCAACACAAGTAATCAAACCGATTACGATATTTATTCAAGTCACACAATCGAGAAACAGTTTATCTTGTAAGTTTTTGCTATAAAATAAACTAAAACAAATAGCAATGTGCAGGACGACACAAACACTCCACCATGAGTTTTGTCACAATTTCCAGAAGTACATACGATTACATTCACATGCTTCATTCATGTGAACATATAATGTTTAATATTTGAGATTCATGGTTTATAAGTTCGTTTCGATGTTAACAAAATTAACAAAAAAATTAAACGGTTTCTTGCTTACATTTTTTCAGCTGCTTAATCTTGAACTAGTCTAAGTCTACAGGCCACTAAAATATGTGGGCGATGAAAGATTCTGCTTACTTCATTGGTAACGTTATCACGAAATTATGTCCTATTATTTCAAAATTTGATCAGCAAGAACATATGCATGCAAAAAAGACTCCTCCAAAGCTTCCATGGTCGCTTTTATTCCTTTTCCCTTAAATTTGACACGTAAAAAATAGAGATTCTCTAACTTTGCCCTATACAGTTTAAAATGAAAGAAAAAAAACTCTATTAAGTTTATTATACATTGATCCTTTGATCATTGACGCATCATTCTTTTTAAGCCATTTTAATCACATATGGGTTGCATAAATGGTAGATAGGGTGGTTTTTTAACGGTTTTGATCACGTATCCAACAACTATCATGATTAAAACCGTTAAAGAAATAACGCATCAATGTCAAAAGTACCAACATTGTAATTAATAATTCGGATGGATGGGGGTATTATGCTATTTTGAGTCGTAGGGGCTAAGTAAGACAATCCACATTTCCACATTTTCCACATTTTTGGGTTCAAATTTGAAGTTAATCTTATAAGATATGCTAAAAGAATAAAAGATGACTGAAGCTGATATACAAAAAGCATATAAAAGATTCAGTTCTCCAACAAACACGTCACATCTCAAGTGCTTGTACCAGATTCTAGAGGATAGAAAGTTAATATTCCTAGTTCCTACAAACAGAAATACTAATACTTTTGCAAAAAGGTCCTTTATATATTCGACTAATTCGAGAATTTTTTTCCCTTATAACATCACTATTTTTCCCCCCCAAACCAAGAGCTATTCTCAACCCTAACAAACTATCTTTTTTCACCTTTACTCGCATGGTAAGCTTATCCAAGCATTATTATTTCAGCTTTTACTGGACCACCTACTCAGATTTGATTGGGTTTCCAATGGCAGGTATGGAGATCAATGATTCTCTCTCTCCATGTTGGCTAACTCGCAACCATAGAAATTAAAGAGAACAAATCATGACTAAACATAAGGGGATAGAAGGAAAAAACAAAATATCAAATCACCATAATGTGTAGTACATATTATATTATATAGTATGTATAATATATGAACATATGTATGTACATTAATATCAGTGAATGATCACTTATTGCTCATTTTGCAATCCGTATCATGTATAGTACTACCTAATTAATAACGGTTCACTTTTTAGCAACATCTCAACATTACAAGTACTTGTTTAGGTACTTGGAACTCCTTTTTTCCCTTCTATTCAATAGCAAAATTGAAAGTTCTAAGGCGGAGAAGCCAAAACAAAGTACAAAGTAAGCTCTCAGGTTAGAGAAAACAAAACTACAGCATAAAATCACATTCTAGTGGACTAGGAACAATGCATAGCTCATGAGAAATTTATAACTTTGCCATATAATAAAGCACCAGTTACAAAGAAAACAGCTAAGAATATAGCAAAGCTTCCAATTTTCAAGCCCAAAGATGGAATCATGATCTCCTGGCCATTATTTCTGTGAAGGTCATAATAACTAATATGCTCTATTTAGAATCCAACACAGACAGTATCCCAAGTCGGACCCTTTGACATTTCTTATTATTTCTTAAACTCCTTGAACAAGAAAATCTTATTTTTCTTCTTTGTTTTGGCTGAAATTGAACTAGAGAACATTGATAGTTGCGACTTCTCAAAATTCAAGAAGTGGGTCTTCTCATTTTATCTCAAAAATAGTACTCTCGTAGAGTAATAATCTCTAACAACAAAGAATTAAAATCACTCCTTCTATGCATGAACAGTTCAAACATCAAAGAACTGAAGAATCCATATATTATTATTATTATTATTATTATTATTATTATTATATTATTATTATTATTATATAAAGAAAATGGGGAAAAAAAAGAGAGATACCTTGAGCTAGCATACTCAAAGAGCTTCCCAGTGGAAGAGAAGATGATGAGACCAACATCGGCATCGCAGAGAACAGAGAGCTCCTCAGCTTTCTTGAAAAGCCCTCTCCTTCTCTTGGAGAAAGTGACCTGTCTCGCCGTGGCGTTGTCGATCTTCTTAATCTGAATCTTCTCTCTCGCCATATTTCAAAGCCAGCCCTCGATCTTTCTTACTTAATCTGAATCTTTATTCTCTAGGGCAGTGAAGAAACCAGCTAGCGTACATATATTATATGTGTATATACACACACACACACACACAGAGAGTATAATATCAGGCACAAACGAACCACGTAGAAAAAGAAAAGTTGCTAAATATAGAGGTTCGTGAGTGGGAGAGAAGAGGCATGATCAGGTTTGATAAATGGCGGTATTTTGCCAAATTTAGCCAAGAATATTATCACTGCAAACCCTAAAAGTTGGAAATGTTCAGAGAAAGATAAAAGGAGAAACACAAAAGCTTACTTTAGATCCAGACGGAATGAGGGAGGAGATAATAATGGTGGAAATAATATTCCACCAATTAGATCACATGAATATAGGAGATGGCTTTGTAAGTAAGAGAGAGAGAGAGAAAGTGAGAGAAATGGGATTTATTTTTGGCTCTCTTTTTTTTTTTTTTTAATATATATATATATACACACTTACCAGTTTGGGGTGGTTTTTGTTTGGTGCTTGGTTGTCTTTTGTTGATTGGAGTTTGTGAGAGAGCTTTGAAAAGCCACCAACAAATAAGAGAGAGACAGAGAGAAGAGAATTCTTTTGTGAGTGTCAAATGTCAAAAAGAGAGAGACCCTTTTGTGGTGAGGCAGCTGAATAGCTTCTTTTAGGCTCCATTTAATTAAAAGAATAGATAATAATAAAATATAGAGAGAGTTAAAAAGATAGGGTGTAAAGGATTATAGAATTGGTTAGATAGAAAGAATTGGAAGAATAATGATAATTATTTATTTAATTATTATATTATTAATGTTATTATTTTTAATAATTTATTTTAAATGGTAAAAAAAAAAGTAGTTTTACTTTAAAATTTTTTGAATAGAATAAAAAATAGTACGTAAAAAAGATTTTTTTTTTCTTTTTTTTTTCTTAGGCTATTAATAGAATGATCTAAAAATACATTTTCACGTTAAAAAATTTTGATTTTTTTTTCATTTTTTTTCTTATTTTTTCTTTTCTATCAACTAAGAGATGTTTATTTTATATATTCATCATTTATTTTAAATTATAATTCATAAATTTTTATAGTTTTTTTATAAAAAATTTAAATTTTAAAAATTAAAATTATAAATTATAATTTTAAATGTAAGATACAGATTCACTATTTCTCTCTACTATTTTCTCTGCCTCTCTCTCTCTCGTACCAAACATATTCTACCAAACATGTTCTTAATGCCTTTGCCCTTTAGTTGCTGTAAAAGGTTACTTGGCGTTTGTGATGGGATTTTGACTGAGATGTCGGGGGAGAGGGGAAGCAAATCAGCAATCCAACATTATTTTAAATAAAAATATATTAATATCAATAGTGGTACTCTTTTGATAAGATATATAATTACAATGGCATCCTTTTGATTGTTAAAATTTTAAAGCTACCCATAATGCTTCTAAAACCATATTTCAGCCACTAAAATATGCATCAACTCTATTACGTCCATAGTACTGTACATAACCAATATGTTCTTACTTCCTAGGGACAAATTCAGTTCTCACTAAAGACTTATTTAGTTTGTTAACTCGAATTTTTAATTTGAGTTTAGATGTAATTTTATATAAGAATTTTTTTGTAGTAAAAAAATTAAATGTGATTATTTTTTAAAGTTTTTTACTGTAATAAAACTCAAATTCTAAACTCGAATCGGTAAAATCAACAGGGCGTAAGGTTGTGTTTCGTTGCATCACTGAACTGCCAATGGAACGGTATGGTAATTTTAATAGAAATGGAATGGTAACAGAAATGAAATAAAAAGATAAAAAAAAAATTTTGTTTGGTTGAGGCTTTATCACGTCATGAAACACAATTATTTTATTAGAATTAACATTACTTTGACTAAAATACTCTTATTTAAATTAAATTATTAAAAAATATTTAAATGATCATATTTTTTAGACTTAATCGATCAATATAGAATTATAGATTATGCAAAAACCTACATCTTGCCCCCCACTCCTACCGGTTTCGTGCTACGACACAAGACCCATACATGTCGCCGCCAATTTTGCCCTCGCAACCTAGTCATCTTCATAAGACCCATTCCCGATTCGAATCATGTCGCCGCCAATTTTGCCCTCGCAACCTAGTCATCTTCATAAGACCTAGAGATCTCGTCACCATTGTCAAGAGTCCTACAAATTTGGCCAGCCCTCTTGATGTTTCTAACGCGGAAGAGAGTGATCGGTCTGGGCGGAGACTCAACTTGGGTGGCAAGAGGCCCATCTACTCTTGTCGTCATAGGAGGGTGACACTCTAGAATATGTTTGATTTAGGTGGCAAACGAGGGCAACAATCCATGTCAGATATGGTCAGGTAGGAGGAGGTAGAGGAGGGCGATACAAGGGCTAGACAACAAAAATGAGGAAAGCGACGAAACTGATACTTCGGCAATGGAGACAACAACGTTGGGACGAAAACTTTGTTGGAGGTTCATCGGAGAAGAGGGTAATTTGGGCATGTAATTTAGATATTGGAAAGGAAAAGTCTTTCCACCTATTTCATTTAGGAAAGGCAATTCCTTGTATTTGGTGAATAATCATTTATATGGATGGGTATTTTCTCTACTTTAAAAATCATACTAAACAATTGAGTCGATCTCTTTAAGTAATCACCGTGCTATTCTCATCCTAATTACCTCAAACCACATGTAACCTAAATATTTTTCTTTTTTTTACTTTTTTATTGACGCTACTAGTTGCACCACATGCTATACACGTGTAAATAACTTTATAACTTTAATCTTGTATTGAGTTGTAAAAAAGTTTAATCCAACTTCAAAACACGTGGCCTTCTTAAAAGTGAAATTCATTAATTAGAGCAAATGAAAAAAGTATATAAAAAATCACATCAAAAATAATTAAAGTTACATAGGAGTTTGTTATTAAAGAAAAACTTAAGTAAGGACATATTTGAAAGGATTTATTTTAATTAAAAAAAGTGAGAAAAATAAAATATTTTAAAGAAGGATATTGTAAAAAAAAATGAATTGCCAAAGAATAATAGAGAAAAAAGAAAAAGAAAAATAGGCAAAATAAAAGAAGAAAAAATTAAAAAAAAAAAAAAAACAAAGAAAAAAAGAAAAATTAAAAAAAAATTAAAGTTATATAGGAGTTTTTTAAAAAAATAAATTAATTAATTAAATAGACACAAATTTGAAAGGAATTTTAATTAAACAAGTATTCAAAAAATGATATTGTAAAAAAATGAACAACCAAAGAATATTAGAGAAAAAAATAATACAATAAAAAAAAAAAAAAAAAAAAAAGAAAAAAATTTAAAAAAAAAGGAAGGAAAATGATGCGAACAAGTGGCCTCATTACGAGCTAAGTCCAAAAAGAGGCTTGACTCTTTTTATATATGTTAGATGCTAGATAATAGATAGAAAAATTAATTAAGGCTCTCTTTATTTTGTTTATTTGAGTTTAGAATTTAAGTTTTATTACAGTAAAAAATTTTCATAAATAATCATATTTAATTTTTTACTATAGTAAAAAGCTCTCACATAAAATTAAATCTCAACTCGAATTAAAAACTCAAATCAGCGAAGTGAACGGAGCCCAAATTGTTGTGTAGCTTTTGAAAAAAAAAAATAATAATAAATAAGTATGGACGTATTTTAAAAAAATTATCTTAATACACATAAATTAAGAGAAATAATATTTCAAGAAAAAACATGTTATAAAAACGTTAAAATGCTTAGAAACACAGAACACTTGAGATAAATTAAAAGGCAAATATGCAAAAAAAAAAAAAAAAAAAAAAAAAAAATAAAAAAAAAGAAAAGAAACCGAGAAAAAGTTAAAAAAAAAAAGTGGGAGAAGAAAAAAAAAAAAGAAGTCAAATAATGATAAAAAATAAGAAAGAAAAATAAAAAGAAGGAAGAGGTGTTGTCACATTTTTTCAAACCGTTAAATAAAAAGAAAAAAGAAAAATATTTCCGTTGGCATTTTGACATCCATTTTGTCCATTTAGGCCACCTCCCTCCCCTTCGGATTTTGCATTTTACTTGATGTTGTAATAAATCAAATATATTTTGTTTATTCATTTTTTTATAGCTTTAGTGGAAGTCTAGAGAGTAAAAACTCTTATTATATATTGATTTGGTATTACTTTTAGAGACTTTTTTTTTCTGTTATAACCATCCAAAGAAAATTAGGGTGTGTGAAATTTTTATTTGAAGCTTATGTTGTCTTAGTTCAAATTTTTTAAGGGACAATATTGAGCAATTTATTAAGTAATTAAGGGACAATATTGCAACGAGTTTGATGAGTTCAAGAAGTGGATAGTTTGAAAGATAAATTGCTGCAAATTTGATATTGGTGTGATATTAAAATTTACTTTAACTTTTTATGTGGTTTAATTTTTGCGTTAGTATTCCTTTAAATAAACATAAGGATAAGTTTTACGATTTATCTTTGAACTATATCACCTGGGTCAACATATTCTCGAATATTAAAATATACTTTTGTGCCTCTGATGTTTAATATGACTCAAAATTCAATCCCTGAACTTTGAAACACACTATTTCATTAGACATACTATTACTTGCAATGCAAATGAGGAGGCTAAGCCCGTTCACTTCGCTGATTCGAATTTTTAATTCGAGTTGAGATTTGATTTTATGTGAGAGCTTTTTACTGTAGTAAAAAAGTTAGACGTGATTGTTTGTGAGAGTTTTTTACTGTAGCAAAATTCGAATTTTAAACTCGAATAAGCGAAATGAACGGGGCCAAATTTATCAATTTCTTTAACTTTAACTAATCCAATTGAATTTGGGTATGTTCTCGACTTTTTTCCTCCTGTTTTCTTGCTTTTGAGTGACTACTTTTAAGGATAAAATATTTATAAGATTTAGTGCCTAAATAATTTATTTAGAGTAAAAGGCATTCATTAATCTCTAAATATTGCACTAAACTTAAACCAATAAATAACTCCACACTTTCGCCGTAGAAAAATAACACGTTTCAAAATGGATGAGGTAGATTTGGAGAAGTATTATAGATCAAAAGGAATAATATGAACGTTATAAAGTTTAGAGGGTATGTTAACACAATCTACATAGTTCATGGGAAATTAATAAAATTTATCCAATATTTTTAATTAGTGTTTTTTTTTTCATTTTTATCTAGATTTTAAGATTATAAAACAAAACTATACCTCATATATTTAAATTTTCACAATTATACCTTCACATATTAAATTCATATTATATCATTATCTTTTTTAGGTCAAGTTCAATTTTAACTATGAAAAAGACCTATCTTTCGTTCACATTTTGGAATTGTTTAGTTTTTTCATATATATATTTTGATTTTTCTCAAGGTTTTTAGGTATTTTTTATCGTTAAATTTGATATTGACCGGAAAAAAGTAAAAATTTAATAGATTAGAAATACTAAGGTATAATTATGATACAACTCAAAATATAAGGTATACTTTTATGATAACCTTACCTTTTAAATGCAAGGTATAAAAATGAAAAAAAAAAAAAAAAAAAAAAACAACTATTTTTTATATTCTTCTGCCACAAAATCGAAAAAAAAAAAAAAAAAATAATAACATATAACCAACCAAATTACAATAGGGATAGAAAAAGAAAACCAGAAACTTTAGTGGCATAAAAAGAAAATCAGAAATTGCAGCGGCATAAAAAGACAAATACCTAAGGCCCGAAGGGTACATCTAAAAAACCAAAACATTGCTGAACCCCTATCCGCAAAATAAGTTTAGGAGTTGTGGGAAGAATAAATATCCGTACAGGAATCCGGAGTGGGCATGCCTCTGCGGTTGCCGTGTCTGTCACCTGCACCACTTAGGCATTAAGTGCCTACGTTCGTAGCTAAAGAAACGTTTACCCACGTTACTTTAGGATAAGCCGCACGTGATCTTTTCAAGAGAAGGTACTATTTTTAACGTTTTATTGAGTTCATAACCGGTTTCTCCGGTTAATACCGACATCCATTTCTTTTGTTGCTTGTTGGCTGGTTGTGTCTCGAGGACAGGGTTAAAAACAAATTTTGCCAGTTTGTTTTATTAGGCATAATTCATTTAATCGATTTGAGTTTTTAATTTTAAATTTTTATAGTAAAAGATTTTTAAAAAATGTCATATTTAAATTTTTTATTACAGTAAAAAGCTATAAAAAAATGTCACATCTCAACTCGAATCGAAAACTCGAATCTACGAAGTGAACGAAGTCTTAGTTTCAGTTTAACTCAATTTTAACGATGAGCGTAATTGATCCTATTTATTTTGTTAATTTGAGTTTAAAATTTAAATTTTATTATAGTAAAAAATTCTCATAAACAGTTACATCTAATTTTTTTTGTTATAGTAAAAAATTTTCACATAAAATTACATCTCAACTCGAATTAAAGACTTGAATCAGCGAATTAAACGGGCCCTCAAATTCATATTTAATAAATATGCAGTTTAAATTATATTTTTTATTTAAATTGAATTAAATTATTTAATTTAAAGTTTAACTTCCTCATTAAATTCAACCGTTCAAATTATTTTTAAATCAAAAAGTGCGTATTCTTTATGTTTTTTATATTTACTAAACACAAAGTTGAATTTTATTCACTGTTAAAATTATGGGAGAAAAAGGAAAATAGACCAAGACTTGAGATGAATTAAAATTAATAGGCCAATAATTTACATAAATTAATAAATAGGCCAAATTACTATTTCCGTCTATAACTTGTCTGGTTATGAACCATAACTTGACAAGTTATTGTCCATAATTATTCATAATTTACCTGGTTATGAACCATAACTTGACAAGTTTATTCATAACTTATCTGATTATGAACCATAATTTGACAAGTTATGATATATTAATTTCTATAACTAAAAATTGACATATATACTTTATTAAGCTTTTCATATTGACTTATTTTCTACTATTTTTTAAAAATTATTTAATTTTAACTGCACATTCAAACAATAATTCAAATAGAATTTTTTATTTATTTCAAACCAACAAAATTTAAATTAGCGAACTAAACCAAGGCTTTATTTTTTGTGCTTGAATTTATTTTTGGATGGCAAAAAACAATCTTTGGTTTCATTAAGTTCAAGTCACAACTCGTGACAATATTTTTTCTTGTAAAAATTTAAATTTAACTATTTTATTATAATATTTTTTATCACATAAATTCACGTTTTAATATAAATTCTTAATTTAAAACACCGAAACGAACAAGACCTTTTTGAAAAAGTCGACACCAAAAAAAATATCAATATAATTTTATTTTCAACCGTTAAATATACATTAAAATTTTTTTATAATTTATATTTTTAAAAAATTAGTGTTATTTTAACTAGATCGAAAGACCAAAAGCCTACTATACAACAAAGGGCCCAATTGGAAAAAAGACTCTTACTTTAAAACCTCACTACTAACATATAACGACGGCTTAAGGCAATGTGAAGCCTTAAGTGAAAATCTTGTATTAGGCCTATCAATTATCTTAAGGGTGCGTCTATTTATGCCTCCTATTTTATTTTTTACGTATAACATTCTTAAAGCACTCACATCCTACTTATTACACCCTTTTAAAAATTAAAAAAGGACTCTAAAATTAAAGGTGTTCTTTCAGAGTATAATTTAAGTATAATTTTTGAGTTAAATTTTAATTATAATTTAAGATAAAACAGTAACTTGAGTTTGTGTTTAATTATATATATTTGAGTTATAATTTAAAATGTGAATTTTTTTAAATTTATATTTAGATGTATAATAAGACTTTAGTTGTGAATAGTAAAAAAAAAAAATAAAATATATTTCTTATTTGAATTTATTTAATTTAAAAAATTTTAAAAATGGCGTAACTTCCGGAACATAAAATTTTAACAAACTAAAAATAAAAATATAAAATAAACAACTCTCTCAAACACTACCGATCTCTTCCATTTCTCAACCAACTTGCTTTCTCTCTTCTCTCTCCAGCGAGCACAGGTCCGGTGAGTCTACACCCCCATCCTCTTCCCTTTCTCAACCAACTCGCTTCCTCTCTTCTCTCTTTCTCTCTCGAATAACTCCCTCTCTCTCTTCTATCTCCGGTGAGTCCAGTCACGATGATCTTGCCCAGCCCCAAACCCAGCCCTGCTGCCTTATTTATTTTGTTTGCTAAAAGGAATTTTCATTGGAGAAAAAGAGATGGAAGAAAGAACAAACAGCAGGCCTGAGCCACCAACTACAGAGCAAACCAAGGCAAAAGAAACAACATCACATAGATAAAAAAAAATTAAGGTCTTGTTAATTTTATTATAATTTAAAATTTTTATAAAAAATTATATTTAATTTTTTATTACAGTTAAAAATTTTTATATAAAATTATATTTTAATTTAAATTAAAAATTTAAATTAAAAAATTAAACGAGATTTAAAAAAATAAGCAAACTACATGGAAAAGAAAAAAAAAAAAAAAAAGCAAAGGAACTGTAATCCGTAAGGATAAGGATAATCAATTTATTTAAATATTTGTATTTATCTTAGAATTATTTATCCCTAGTATTTAGATATTAGATTAGTAGTTATTTTTTATTATAAAGTTTGAATTATTTTAAATATTAGTTATTAAAAAATGAGTCTTTAGTTTAAGATATTTTATTCAATTCAAATTCCTTATATAATCAATTACTTAATACTCCTCTGAATCAATTTATTTCCTGTAAGTTTGAATATTTAGATTAACCAAAAAAAAGGACTATTTTAGCATATTTTGATTTTGGGTCACGTGATATGCTAAAGAGTTTAAACTACAATGGAACTGTTGGCCTTTGACCAACATCAACTGGGTGGCGCCACAGTGATGATCTGAAGGAGAGCTACGACGAGCACGGCAAGCTCCGTTGGCGGCGGGGGTGGCTTGCTTGGTGGTGATGGGGGTTGCAGTGGGGTGTCGAGGGTGAGAAGAGAAAGAAAAAAGAGATCTGAGAAAATGTACGGCTTATTCTTTTCGGCTCTGTTTAGTTCAAGGATTTGAATCATGTGATTTGAACCATTTTTTATTTACGTATATTTTTTATGAGAGAAATCACTATAGCGAACCACGAATTATGATTTAAATCGGGAGACGAATCTCCCAACCAAACGGACCAGAATGATTCAAATCACATTTTAAAATTTTTTATTATAATATTTTTTTTATAAAATTTAAATTTAATTTTTTTATTATAATATTTTATTTCATATAAAAAATTTAAATTATGATTTGAATTATAAAAAAAATAAATAAGAGAGAAAAAAGAGAGCGATGGAGAGGAGAGAAAAAAAGAAAAAAAATGTGATCTAAGACTTTATTAAGGATGTGTTTAATTTGTGAGAATGAAATGAAAAAGAATATTAAGGTCTCATTCATTTTATTGATTTGAATTTTAAATTTTAAATTTTTACAGTAAAAAGTTTTTAAAAAATGTCACATTTAATTTTTTCTATTACAGTAAAAAGCTCTCAGAAAATATCACATCTCAACTCGAATTGCAAACTCGAATCTGTGAAGTGAGCGAGACCTAAGACTCTATTTATTTCACTTATTCGAGTTTTGTTACAGTGAAAAGTTCTCATAAATAATCACATCTAATTTTTTTATTATAGTAAAAAATACTCACATAAAATTATGTCTTCACTCAAATTAAAAATTTAAATCAACAAACTAAACAAAAATATTATATTGACTTTGAAATCAAGAATAGCCATTCCATTAAAATGATTTTTTGCTCATTTTAAAGGAACTGTCATTCCTTAATGAGATGAGTGAAATGACTATTCCAATGTGTATTCACCCGTACTTTCCATAAATACATTTTATTTCAGTTTTACACATTTGTATGTAACTACATTGAACTGACGAACACCACCACTACCTCTTCCGCTCTAACCCCCGCTCTTTTGACGAGCTTCGACGATGCTCAACTCCTCTCGCTGCTACTCCGATGACCTTTGGCGGTGCTCATCTCCTCGCGCCACCCCAATCCGTAACAAACCACAAATGAGTTCTTAATATATATATACACACACCAAAAGAAAAGAAAAAGTAAGGGTAATGTTATCCGAATAAATTATATCTCATTTCATTCTCTAATATCTATAAAACCCCAACTAAATACGTATATATCATTTATTTTTTATTCTATTCTATTACTATTATGTTATCACTATTCTACTAAGTCAACTAAACGTACCCTCTAAGGGTATCTCAATCAATGTAAATGCACAGGCTCACATTTGTTGATGTGAGGATGTTTAAAATGAAAGTATGGAAAAAAAAATCTTAATTGTAAGTTAAATTTTTTTCATTCAATATTTTTTTCTTTTTTTTTTTTTGGTAAATAATTCAAAGCATAATTGAAGATATTATAAATAATGATACCCCTAGCGAAAAAGAAGATGAATATATTTTTCTCGAAGGAAACACCTTGTGGCATGATTAGCTATAAAATTAAACGCATCTAAATAACAAATGTTGCAAATACAATCAAGGCCACGTATTACTAAGCAGAAGAAACATACCAAATTGGTCTTTTCTGAAGACCTTCATCATAAAGAGAGCAAGCGTTACAAACAAAATATAAGTACCTGTAAAATGAGATAGAGCCAACGAAAAGGGAGTATTGGTCCAAACGTCGTTAAGAGTAAGGATGACAATTTGTGTTAATAAATTGTGTTCGTGTTAATCTGTTTATTAATCACGTCAGAAAATATCAACCAAAACATAATATGTTTATTGAACATGTCAAAAACGTCAATCCAAACATGATTTATTTATTAATCGTATTAATTGTGTCAACTCGTATAATCCGTTTAAATTATTATATATTGAATAAATAACTAATATAATAATGACTTATTTAACACGGTCAATACAAGTTTAACATGTTTATTTATCTTTTCTTTTTAAGAAAATAAATAAAATTTACCTAATAACACATATAGTTAATCGTGTCATTCGTGTCATTTCGTGTTAGAAAATCAATCATAACCCAACTTATTTATTAATCATATTAATCGTGTCAATCCGATTATGATTAAGACTCATTTATAATAAACTCAAATTTATTAATTTTATGTGAATTTTAAATCATATCTTTATATCACTATCCGAATAGTGAGCCTTACTTAAGAGCATAATCTTTAAATTCAAGAACTTGATTCCGAAAAAAAAAAAAAAAAAAAATTCAAGAACTTCCAAATTCGTTATAAAAATTGTCCTTACAATAGCATTGATTGATTAGGGGAGAAAAAAGTGGGCCCAAACATTTAAATTGAATAACCCGCTCACCAAAAAGTGCCCAAAACACAAAAAGTAAAAGCAATAAATTAGAGTTCGTTTAATATTTAAAAATTTTTAATTTACGTTAAAATGTGATTTTATATAAATTTTTTTATTATAATAAAAAATTAAAAGTGATTGTTTTTAAAATTTTTTTTAATAAAATAAAATTTAAAATGGTAAATGAATGAGGTTTTTTACAGTCTGTTTGGTTGGGAGATTCGTCTCCTCTGATTCGAATTATGATTCGTGGTTTGTTACAGTGGTTTTTCTTACAAAAAATTACACGTAAATTGAAAATGATTTAAATCACATGATTTGAATCCCTGAACCAAACGGATCTAAATTTATTTTGTAAAATCTGTGCCAGCTCAGCAAACTCAAATGTTTGTTGGTAGAGTTAACCCATGCGCGAGGTCACGTGCCAGGCCTTATCCTCAAAAAGCAAAACCAAACGACAGAGGCCTGAGAGCGAAACGTGAAGTAATGAGGAGCGCAGAAATATTTGTGACCCAAGAACCCGAAAAGTGTCCATGTATCGAATCACAACCCCATGTTTCTTTCCTCGAACGACGTTGTTTTTAGCCATAGTTTCTTTCTCCATCTCCCTCTACTCTCCATTTATATTCAGAAAAGAGGGAAAGTGAAAAAGGAAGAAGAGAGAAAATGGCAAAATGCTGAGATAATCAACCAGAGGAGACTAGAGACGTCGGAAATTTGGATTCCGAATCGGAGCTAGGGTTTTCGAAATGGCGGACCAGAACAGCAGTAGCAGCAACAACAGGTGGAACTGGGAGGTCGCCGGTTTCGAGCCGAGGAAGTCGTCGTCGTCGGCGACGTCGTCGCCGAGGTCGGCATCGGTGGACTTCGACGATTACAGGCCCGGCGTGCCGTTGGTCAGGAGGTACTCGATCTCGGCGGCTTCGGTTTTGCCGCATTCGGAGCTCTCGAAGCAGGCCATGGCGGCCAAGCTCCAGAAGCTCAAGGAGAAGGTTAAGGTAATTGGAGCTTGGAATTTGGGGATTTGGAATGTCTTTTTTGCGAAATTTGGATGTTTTGAGCTGATTAGCGATGGAGAGAAGTAAGTGGTGGTAGGTGTTCTTTGAGAGAGTTGAGTTTGTGGCAATGCGTTGTGGAAGTAAAGGAAAATTGGAGCTGAAGAATTGATGAGAGATGATCGATATTTCTTTTGTTTGTATTTTGGGAGATTTGTTTCAGCTTTCATGTGATTTGGATAATGTGCGTTTAATTTATTGAAATTAATGTTGGACAGCTTGCTAGAGAAGATTATTTGGAATTGAGACAAGAAACGAGTGAATTGCAGGAGTATTCGAACGCGAAACTTGATAGAGTTACGCGGTATCTGGGTGTTCTTGCTGATAAATCCAGAAAACTAGGTAAGGATTTCACTTCTCGTGTTTATTTGTGTGATTCGTGTTGAAGATTAATCGTAGGGTGGTTCTTTCTTTGGGAGGAAAACTTAAGTATATTGTGTCTGGTACGTTTTGGGGGATATTCAAAATTTTTGGAATAATTTGGATTTTTTGAATTGTAAGTTGGGATTCCACGCAACAATGGTAAATAATATTGGTAATTTATGTTATCTTTGAGATAGTTGCTTCCTGAGAATACTGTAAGCATGTGTGGTCATGTGTCTCTGATGTCTCGTACCTGAGACCATCTTTTATATTAAGTGATTTTTTATTGTTTTGGTCTCCTGTTTGGATTTCATAGTTTGTCTATGTGTAAATATCAGATCAATTTGCTCTTGAAACTGAGGCTAGAATTTCCCCGCTGATCAGTGAGAAGAAAAGGTTGTTTAATGACTTATTGACGGCCAAAGGTACTTAACTTCTGTGAATTTATCCAACTTGGAAAACTCTGTCCTCTCTGTTTCTTGCACGATGCACTAGCACTTTTTTTTTTTTTTTTTTATTCTTTGCAGACAGCGCAGTACAATCTTTTCCCCTTTTTAGATTAAGACAATTTTTTTCACACTCTTTTTGAAATAATCTTTTAATTTCAGGAAACATAAAAGTAGTTTGTCGTACGAGACCATTATTTGAAGATGAAGGTCCCTCAATTGTTGAATATCCTGATGAATTCACCATTCGCGTTATAACCGGTGATGATTCTATCTCCAACCCCAAGAAAGATTTTGAATTCGACAGAGTATATGGACCTCATGTTGGGCAAGGTAAGCAGGACTTGTGTCTGCATGTTTTTAAATATTTTTGCTTTCAACACCTTGAAAGCTTGCAACTGTGCCATTCACATATTAGTGGAAAAATGTGTGTGCAGCTGAACTTTTCAATGATGTTCAGCCACTGGTGCAGTCAGCTCTAGATGGATATAATGTTTCAATATTTGGTTATGGACAAACCCACTCAGGAAAGACTCACACCATGGTTATTCTCTCTCTCTCTCACTCTTTCTATCTGTGTGTTTCCGTGTTTAGCATAATCTATATATATGAAGACACTACTTTGCTAGTTTTGAGGGTCTCTGACCTTTAAAAACTGTAGAAGTGATATGTGGATTCTTTTTGCTGCTTTTATAAGGTGAGTATGTTTATTTGTTTGGAATGAAATTGAAAAAACGAGGTGGAGTTGTGGTGATTGGTTGTCAATGGTCAAAAGCGAGTATGGTAGGAAAACCTACGTTGGAGCAATTGGCTTGCTTTAATTGTATTTTTGATAGAAAATGGTGTGCAGGCAGGGATCTCAATGCTGTTTTGAGGGGGGTGGGGGGAAACTCTAATGGTATTAGAATGATTATTAATGGGGATTTGATCACCTTGTTATAGATCTATCTCTCTCACCATTTAATTTAAGAAAAAGGTAGAGGCCACCACCACTGTTTTTCTAGAGAAGTCATATACTAAAGAAGATTCCAAGGCTGTTTGGTGAAGTGGGGCATTTGGTAACTTACTAGGGAAGGAAAAGGCAGTTTCAAAGTTTTAATCGTTGAGGAAGCTTGTAGGTTCGTCAGTTTGCTTTGTAATATAATTTATCATTCATTGACACTGGTAACATCCATGCATTTGGCAGCACCTTAGAGGACGGGGCAAGTTTAGGGTGAGGTTCATAAGATGCAAGTTTGTTTCCAAGTATTTGGACCTTGTGGTTTTATGGGAATGGAGAGTGGTCAAAGATATTTTCAAAACCTATATAAGTTATATGACATATTAAGGGTATGTTCAGACAGGTTCAAATTTGGTAGTTGAATTGTAAAGACTGAAAAGTGTGGTTTAAACTTGCAGTCTGAACCGGGTGAAAAGGTGGGAAAGTTGGGGGTTGTCTGTCTCTGTGTGTGTGGGTGCCGCCCCGGGGGGTTGGGGGGTATGGGGTGGGGTGTTGTTGGGAGGTGGGTGTTGGTTGGAGGTGGGGGTTCTGGTTTTTCTGGTTTGGTTGGTTTAAAAATCACATCATGGTTCAAAATGGGGCCAAAACTTGTGCATCCAAAGAGTGGTTTGGAATGGCTTGTGGTTCAAACTTCAAACTGCATGAACCTAAGAGCCAAACAGCCCAAAATTTTGTCAACATTTTAGGCTACTTGTTCAAATACCTTTCTATTTTTTGCAATTGGGTTGGAAAATTTCTTTGTTATTTTTTAGTGGATTTATCATCCTTGGCTTTTAAATGCCTTTAGTGTCTCAAGCATGCTAATTTCATAATTTCTATTTATGTAGTTCAGTTTATATTTTGTACAGGAAGGATCCAGTCACGATCGGGGTTTATATGCTCGTTGTTTTGAGGAGCTGTTTGATTTAGCCAACTATGATTCGACCTCTACTTGTAGATTTAATTTCTCTGTTACAGTTGCTGAGCTATATAATGAAAAGGTTTATTTACTTATTTATTTATATTTACATTTACTTTTGTCTTTGCCCTTTATTCTACTTCTAGTACTGAAATGTCCTGTTTTCTTGTCCACATTCGTTTGTCCGGATGACTTTGGAGCATGGTATCATTATCATTGTTTGATGTAACCCTTTTTCGTGTTTTAGATGAGGGATTTGCTTTCAGAGTTGGGGGATGCCTTACCAAAGGTTCGCTTGGGATCACCGGAATCCTTTGTAGAACTTGTCCAGGAAAAAGTTGATAATCCATTGGACTTCTCTAGAGTTCTTAAAGCTGCTTTTCAGAGCCGGGGAAATGATATATCAAAGTTTAACGTTTCTCATTTGTATGGTCCACATCCCGTACCTTCAAATCAGATGGTTACACAATTTTCAAACATTTTACGCTGATGTTTGTTTGGAATCATCGAAAGAGCAACATTGTTTTTAATATATATTTATTAATTTTTTTGCCATCATTGTTTTCCAAAGCAAACTCTAGTTTTCATTTAAAGAACCCCTCTTACTGAATTACAATACTATAGTTAAATTGCAAGATTGGTCCTATTGTATTTACATGAATCAATAGTATAGTTGTGTAAATTCTTGTTGTTTTGTTATCTCTGCAAGTCCTTGCATACGTTTCATGGTATAAATTTTTATTACAACCTGGCTGAAGGGAATTTTATCAATATGTAAACCTTTTTAAGGGTATTAGATGTTCTTTAATTCGATAAAAGGAAAGCTTGACAAATTTTTGTAGCAATTTATGCCAAATTCTTGTAACATTCTTTAATATTTAGATCAAAATGCACTCTTTCTACCAAAAAGGTTCAAAATGTACTCTCATGGTTTATTTATTTAATTGGAGCCTTTTGGTCTTGGTATTGTCAGGATTCTCACGATGCATATATACTATAGCAATTTAATCACCGGAGAAAACTCATACAGCAAGCTTTCTCTTGTCGACTTGGCTGGAAGTGAAGGATCAATTGCAGAAGATGAAAGTGGTGAGCGCGTGACGGACTTGTTGCACGTCATGAAATCACTTTCAGCGTATGTCATATTTGCTAAACTCATTTACAAATCTGTCCTTTTGTTTTGTTTTGTTTTGTTTTGTTTTTTGTTTTTTTTGTTTTTTTGTTTTTTTTTTTTTTTTGTTGCATGCGTATTTAGGCAGTAGCTTTTTTTTTCCCCCTCATTTCTTTTCCCTGGCTACTAAATGATTTACCTCTTTTATTAATATCAATATTAAGATTAAGATAAGATGTCATCTTTTATTTTTCTTTCTTAAATATATGGTTGTTTTGTTTTCTAAGCACTGCTTATTCGATCAGAATCGAAAATATGAGCATATCTAATTTGTTGTACTTATGTCTCAAACTGAATTATGAGATTCTTGCATGCTGGCTGGACTAAAGATTTTTGTCATGTTAAACTACCTATTCTTTTATGCATTTCTCAACTGGGTTTCTATGCTTTCTCAATGTACTGTTCCAATCTTTGCATAATCTCTCAACTTTTAATGTTGTTCATGTAGGTTGGGAGATGTTTTGGCTTCATTGACCTCAAAAAAAGATGTTATTCCTTATGAGAATTCAATGCTAACAAAGGTGCTTGCAGACTCGCTAGGTATTCCATTAATCATGATGAATGAGTTTCTAAGATCAAGAGGTTATTTATTTATTTTTCTTTTTCCTGAGAATCTGCATAAAAAATTTTTTAGTTACTTTTTTTTTTTTTTTTTTTGCGAGTTTATTTGTAAACCATTTCAAGGAAGCTTCTCATGTGTCACCGTTCTATTTCCCTTCTCCCCCTCTTCAGGTGGAACTTCAAAAACTTTGATGATTCTTAATGTCTGCCCAAATGCTTTGAATTTGAAGGAGACATTATCCTCACTCAATTTTGGTTCCAGATCTCGGAATGCTGTCCTAAGCCTTGGAAATCGTGATACAATTAAGAAATGGAGAGATATTGTAAGTTGTCTTTTTCTCTCTTTTCGCTGTAAGCAGATATCAAATAACTGCAGTATAACTTTTGCTCAGATGACATGTGAGAATGGTAGTGGCTTAAAATGGGCCCTTAGCAGTCACTAATAGAATTTTAATTACCAAAACTTCTGTAGAAGTAAAGAGAGAAAAAAGCTTGCGTATTAATGGTGAAACATAACTACTTTATGTTCAAGCCTGGATCTGATCGAAGGTTCTCCTTTCTCCTCCAAATGTAAACTTTCCAAGGTCACAAAAGATAACCATTTATGCAATAAAGCATAGTTTGCTTGGCAAGTCTGTATTAGCTGTGTTTAGATATTAGAACAACTATAAATATAAACCTCATGAAATTCAGTTGATGGCTATTTGTAGGCAAATGATGCACGTAAAGAGTTATATGACAGGGAAAAAGAAATCCAAGATTTGAAACAAGAAGTTTTGGGTCTTAAACATGCACTCAAGGATGCAAATGATCAGTGTGTTTTACTCTTTAATGAGGTTCAGAAGGCTTGGAAAGTTTCTCATGCGTTGCAGTCAGATTTGAAGGTTTGCAACTTGATTAGTGTTTTTTTTTTTTTTTTTGTTTTAATGGTTCTTCCGTTTTGTCAAGTCCAGCAGTGTTTGTTGGCAACTCATTCTCTTTTGGTCGTACTATCCTGCTTATCAGATGTTTTATATTATGACCTTGGAGCTTTTTTTTTTTAAGCGCTCAACTTACTACTACTCATTATTCTCACTTGATGCAGTCGGAGAGTGTTATGCTTTCAGATAAGCATAAAATAGAGAAAGAACAAAATGCCCAGCTCCGAAATCAAGTTGCTCAACTGCTACAGTTGGAGCAAGAGCAAAAGCTACAGATACAACAACAAGATTTGACCATTCAGACTTTGCAGGTTGGTTCTATCTCTACTGAATTCTTCTCTCGTATCTTTAGATTCGAAACATTGTAAGCGAGTGCACTGTGGTTCAGCTATTGACTATAGCTTTAACATAAGACACGTGATAGCCAATGATGGTCGTCAACAATTACGTTCATATGTAGTTCTTATGCAACCTAGTCAAGGATAAGTTTCTATAAGTAATGATTGATTTTTGAGACTAGAAACCTGACATTCGAAATGTTTCAGTAGAGATAAGTTGGAAAAGTTTCATATCTGATGCTTATTTGAGCAGGTAATTGGGTTTGTACAATATCATTGTTGGGCCACATCATTTTTCTGATATTTTCCTCTTTTCTTTTTCTCTCTTCTTGAGGTTTCATGTTGAATTATATATGACACACCTATTATTCACCATGTTTTCAACTATCCAGTAATAGTAGAAACAGTTTGGATCATGATGGACTCCGTTACCATTTGAAAGTTTCATATTTCTGTTTCCAGTGTCTTGTTTGCATTACTCTGGTATATAAGCATTCTACCACTCTCGTGCAGGGAAAGATTAAAAGTCTTGAATCCCAACTCAGTGATGCTCTTCACTTTAGTGAATCTCGATCTACATTTAGCTCAGAATCAGGATCTGGGCCTGGGCTCCCATCAATTTCCAGGGCAAGTGGGGATGGCATGGATTCTTCTGCAGTAACTAAGAAATTGGAAGAGGAGCTCAAAAAGCGTGATGCACTGATTGAGGTATGCACCGATTTAGCTTTCTGTTTAATGAGGATCTCTCGTCCTCTCTTTTGTGGTTGATTTTTATCAATGAAAGGTAAGTTTTCTTATCAGAGAAAAAGGGTATAAACAAAACATAGTCAAGCACTATTAATCTGTCAATAGTGGTTGAAATCCTTTAAGCTTTTGTATGTTTGAAAAATTCAGTCCTTTAAGCGGAATGTTTATCTATGTAATTTCTGAGATCTAAAATCTGAATTAAAAAAAAAATCTGAATTAATTGGCCAAATACCTGTAAATATAATCATGCATATTGCATAGGTTCTGTACTGTTTGGACGGCTAATGTGCTCTCTCTCTCTCTCTCTCTCCAGAGATTGCATGAAGAAAATGAGAAATTGTTTGATAGATTGACAGAGAAAGCATCTATGGTTGGATCGACACAGGTCAATTCTCTTCTCTTCACTTATAGAGCAATATTGCTTGTGAATTATCTTCTCTTCATTTATAAGTAATCTTGCTTGTGAATTATCTTCGTACATGTATTTTCAATGTTGTAGCTGATTAAATCCCACGTTCTTTCATTTTGTTACCTTATTCGATTATTGCTAAAATGATCGTTTCATTTGTGTCAATGGGTTGTGAAGCAGTATACTAATGGTTTATTGTTATTTTGTTACCTGATGCTCTGAATTGAGTCTTTCGAAATAGTATTTGCTGTTGCCTTTTTCTGATTGTTATCTTGTTGGTTATCTTTTCTTTTCACTGTTATTTTGCTGATGCCATTTTGATATAATCTATTATGGAAATGCGTCGACATGATGAGCTTGCAAGTGAGAAAAGTTCAGGCCTTGTTTTGACATATACAGTCTTTTCAATAAACCGGTTTCCTTGATATGAACATCATATAATAATGTAACTACACTCCATAATTATTGTTATATTTCTCCTTTTTTTTTTTTTTTCTGGAAATACTTTTATTATTTCAGTGAAAGTAGTTATTGACTCTCAAGTTGTGCAGACATTGTATCTGGTTTACTTTAACGTATGTCTTTTACGCAGATGTTTATATTTCTTCAAAAAAAAAAAAAAAAAAAAAAGAATTAAATTTGTTGATTATGTTGGTGTCAGCTATCTTGCTGTATGATGATTGTAAAAGTTAATTTCTGTTCAATGGGCTTATTTGGTTGTCAAGGGCTTCCTGATTTCTGACTTCCTTTCATTTGATTTAGCTGTCAAGTCCATTGTCCAAAGGACTGGTAAATGTGCAGCTTCGGGACACAGGGAGGTATGGTTGTTTCAGTTGTTAAATTGTCAATTTAACTGTCTGTTGTTTTTGCCCACTCCTACATGGTTGGTCAACAATCTATTCTTTTATTTGATATCAAACAGGAACGACAATAAAGGCCGTTCATTGGATGGTGCTACTTCCCCTTTGGCTGCAGAGAAGACTGAGGGTACAGTTGCTTTGGTTAAATCCGATTCCGAAAAAAAGACCACACCAGCAGGAGAATACCTTACTGCTGCCTTGAATGAGTTTGATCCTGAACAATATGACAGCCTTGCTGCTATTTCAGATGGGGCAAACAAGCTACTAATGCTGGTATGATTTGCGTGGGGGGATGATTGTTACTTGTTCATTGTTGCCAATTATTAATTTGCTGGTTTCATATGGATTTATAATGAAGTCATCATATGTTTTTTTTTTTTTTTTTGCCTCCTTGTTTTTTCATGGACATAACAGGTTCCAAATTTCAATAATTTTGCTTCGGTAAACGTAGATTTTGTACTGAGAACTGCGGTTCCTCAATTAATCGAGTAAACAAGCTTCATAATTTCACGCTGAAAAGTTGCAAAACTGATTCATTGGTTTTTTCCACCTTTTGTTTTGACTGGGATTAGTGAGGAAATTGTGTTATATTGCTCATGGCATGCTATGTACAAAATAGTTTTGGATATTGATACCATGATTAATTCTATCATGGGGCTCCAAAACTTTTCTGGAATTTCCTTTAGGACGTCTTTTCGCGAGTGTCGTTTCTTCGAGTAAAAAGCATTGCAGAAATTCTGATTACTAATGAAAACATTGCAGGTTTTAGCTGCAGTTATTAAGGCAGGAGCTTCTAGAGAGCATGAAATACTTGCTGAAATTAGGGATGCTGTGTTCTCATTTATTCGTAAAATGGAACCAAAGAGGGTAATGGATACCATGCTTGTATCACGTGTTCGAATTTTGTACATTAGGTCTTTGCTTGCTAGATCACCAGAGCTGCAGTCCATCAAGGTATGGAAACGTGAGATAAGACCTTTTTACTATGAACTGTGATTTTTGGAGAAGATTTCTATTGCCTTCATTTATATTAAGTTTAGTGTGCATTTGATCTTGTAGGTATCTTCTGTTGATTGTTTTCTGGAAAAGGCTAATACTGGACGTAGCAGAAGTTCCAGCCGTGGTAACAGTCCAGGAAGATCTCCCGTGCGCTACATTGATGAGCAGATACAAGGCTTTAAAGTAAATCTGAAGCCAGAAAGAAAGTCCAAGTTCTCCTCAGTTGTATCAAAGATACGAGGACTGGATCAGGTTGGCTGCCATCTGCTATGTGTTCGTTTCAAGCAGTGAAAGCATACTTGTTTTTCCCTTTGTGTTAATTCATGGAAGTATTTGACTATACAACTAATTCTTTTAATATTCATATTTTTGTTAAACTTCCTTTTGATATAAAATCGTTGCCGGATAACCTGCATGCTGATGCTCTTTTCTTTGCCCCTATAATGCGTGGTCGATTATTCTGGGATAAAAAAAATTATGTCCCAAATGATTTGAGATAGGCACTAAACTTAGGGTTTAAACTCTTCAATGTACAGGATTTTGCAAAGCAACAAGTAACTGGTGGAAAGCTCAGGGAAATACACGAGGAAGCCAAAGGTTTTGCAATTGGAAACAAAGCTCTTGCTGCTCTTTTCGTTCATACTCCTGCAGGTGAGCTGCAGCGCCAAATTAGATCGTGGCTTGCAGAGAATTTTGACTTTCTTTCCGTTACTGGAGATGATGCTTCTGGCGGGACAACTGGTCAATTGGAGCTTCTATCAACTACAATTATGGATGGTTGGATGGCTGGACTTGGTGCTGCAATGCCTCCAAGTACAGATGCTCTTGGCCAACTTCTATCTGAGTATGCAAAGAGAGTTTATAGTTCTCAGCTACAGCACTTGAAGGTATTCTTAGATTTTTAAGTGGGACCTATGAAGAACACGAACTCATTAGGCTAGGCACAATAGATGCTCTTATAAATGCACGAGGGCCACAACTGTAAACTTATCTGAGAATGTTTTCCTTCCATCTATTTATTTGTTTTAAGTTGTTAAAATTTTGTACTCTTAGGATGTATGCTTGTCTCTACGGATTGTAAGATATTGAAAACTTCTGTTTGGAACATCAGGATATTGCTGGTACTTTGGCAACAGAGGAGGCAGAAGATGTAGCTCAAGTGGCGAAGTTGCGTTCAGCCCTTGAATCTGTTGACCACAAAAGAAGAAAGGTACTATTTTCTTAAGCACTATAGCTGTAATTTGATTAAGAACGTAGAATCTATAGAAGGCACTTTACAAAAGAATAAAGATACTATTTTCTCAAGCACATAGTAGTAATTTGGTCAAGAATGTAGAATCTATAGAAGACAATTTTTGTTGTACATCTGTAAATTATAGAGAGTAATTCTAGGGACATCAACTTTTTTTGATAAGAACAAAAACTTCATTAATAATGAAAACATTACGTTACAAATGAAGAAGCGTACATGGACGAGTGATCCACCTACAACTTATTAAAGCAATAACGAAAATAAAGTAAAAATCACAAATCAAGCATCATGTAGAGTTTATCTCAGTACATCATCCCAGCTTAACAAAATTAGGATACTAGATGTGGAAAAACAGAGAAGCAAAGTGGAGTAGAATATATATATATATATATATTTTTTTTTTTTTCTATTATGTATAATTATGTACAAGGGTCACATATATATACAATCATCCGTAGCTACAAATAAGGAAACTACTCAATACAAAATCAATCAGATCAAATCCTCAATTATGGAATGTCAACCAAATCCTCTGATTGACGAATCACACCCTAATTATGTATATCTACAGCTCATACTTTTCCACACTCTCCCTCAAGCTGGTGAATAGATGTTTTCCATTCCCAGCTTGGAAACCTTCGTTTGAAATGTCGTACTACTTAAACCTTTGGTTAGTGCATCCACAAGCTGGTAGTTCATAGGCATATAAGGGGTACAGATCAATCCACTCTCTAACTTCTCCTTAGTGAAAGGTATGTCGATTTCTATTTGTTTTGTTCGATCATGCTATACCGGGTTATGTGCAATGTTGATTGCAGACTTGTCGCAGTAAAGTCTCATTGGACTATCCCACCTGATATGCAAATCTTCCAATATGATCTTCAACCATAGTAACTCGCAAAACCCTTGGGCCATTGCTCAAAATTCTACTTCAGCACTGGATCTTGCCACAACATTTTGTTTCTTATTCCTCCATGTCACAAGATTCCCACCAAGAAAGGTACAATACTCGGTGGTTGATCTTTTATCCACTATAGACTCGGCGTAGTCTGCATCGGTGTATGCTTCAAGTACTAGCCCTGTGCTCCTTCTGAACAAGATACCTTCCCTGGAGTTCCATTAAGACATTGTAACACTCAGTTGATGGCTTGCAAATGAACCTCTTTTGGACTATGCATAAACTGACTGATTACATTGGCAACATAGGCTATATCCGGTCTTGTGTGAGATAGATAAATTAGTCACCCTACAAGTCATTGATACCTTTCTTTATCGACAGCAGTATCTTCCTCAACCTCTCCAAGTTTGTGGTTGGGATCTATCGGTGTGCTCACTGGCTTACATGCCAACTTCCCAGTTTCCTTGAGAAGGTCCATAACATACTTTTGCTGGGAGATGAAAGTTCCCTTATTTGAATGTGCAACCTCAATTCCTTGGATTTAAGCCTTCCTAGTTCCTCGATCTCGAATCCTTGGCTAAATAATGCTTCAAAACTTGTCTCACCTTTTGATCATTCCATGTTATGATGATATCGTCAACATATACCAAGAGAGCGGTCACTCCCTATGAATTCGAATGCTTGACAAAAAACGTATGATCCCTGTAGAAAATATTCAAATCTTCTTTATTGGTTATCCGATCGTTTAGGATTAGGTTTTATTCAATAAAATCTGATTTGATTGTTACAGCAAATCAGCCACATTATTAGGAAAATTTTCTTTATTCTGTTATTTTTATTACCTATTTAAGTGTATTTCCGCCATAATGAATAAAATATTGCAGATTCTCTCTTTCAAATCTACTTTCATGATATCAGAGCGGGAGGTCCTGAGTTTAAATCCCCGTAATTGCACTCTTTATCTTCATGTAAATTGTCATCATGTGTTGCGTCTTTAATATATCTCGGCTTAAATATTCACGTGTTGGGCTTTCTAATTAATTTACCCACACGATTGCCTATTGTTCAGCCCACACGTGAGGGGGAGTGTTAAAAGTATAAAACTATTATTGGCCCACCTCCTAATAGCTTAAGTTTTTGAGATGGATTGATAAACTAACATGGTATCAGAGCCACTCTCTGAACCCTAATTTCTCTACCTACCGTAATGCCAAAATACGGAATGGCCGGTGGGAAAGAGACCTCATCGTCCGAGGTTATCTTTGCTTCATCAGGGACTGTCAATCCGACTCCAACTAATGGATTTGAAGCCCTTTTTCAGCAAATCACAAGTCATAAATTCAATGGACAGACTTTTGACCAATGGTCATATTCTGTGATGATGTTCATAGAAGGGAAAGGAAAAGAAGACTCTCACCGGTGATGCTGCACAACCGAATGAGAAAGATCCCAAGTTTAAAACTTGAAAAACAGAAAATGGTATGGTTAGGTCATGACTGGTCAATTCCATGAATAACGAGATGGGAGAAAACTTCATGTATTATAAAACAGCAAGGGAGATGTGGGATGTCATGAAGCGCAGTTATTCCAACAAGAACACTTAAGAAATCTTTAGACTCAAGTATTCTGAATGATCTACACCAAGGAGAACTCAGCGTAACGGAATACTTCAACACTCTATCACGATACTGGCAGCAATTGGATATTTTTGACGAAACAACATGGCATTGTGCTGAGGATCACAAGTGGTATAAGGATTCAGGAAAGAGATCGAGTTTACAAGTTTTTTCTTGGTCTTAATAAAAACCTAGATGATGTTCGTGGAAGGATCTTAAGTACTAAGCCTCTACTAGATGTTCGTATAGTTTTTTCGGATGTAGAGCAGGAAGAGAGCCGAAAAAGATTGATGTTAGGAACTCCTAATGATGATGTTGCAATCTCAAATTCCAATGATGCTGGAATCTCAACCACGGATGCCTTTGCTTTAGTCGCCCGGGGACCACAATCCAACAGCGAGAACCAACAGAGAAGGAACCGCCTTGGTGTGATCATTGCAAGCGAACTAGACACACCAAAGATACTTACTGAAAAATCCATGAAAAATCAGCAAACTGGACTCCTCGAAAGCAGAATGAAGGAAGATGAACAAATTGATGAACTAATTGATGTATTTCTCATAAACTGTACAGCCTATTTATAGATTACAAAACAATCTACCTAGGAGCTATTTATGGTAATACAATATTCAGCACTAATTACAAATAAAGGCCTAATATACAAGAATTTCCAGCTTACATTAACTCTGGAAATCAGGGAACAAATTCCCTTAAAACCAGAGTCAACGAATCCTTGAAGATTTTTCAACACCCCTCCTCAAGCTAATGAGTGGATGTTTTCCATTCCTAGTTATAGACCCTTGGTTAAGATGTCCGCTTCGGACTTTCAACGGCTTCGCCCAACTTGTGAGTGTAGTCAATGGGAACTTCAGATGGTCTGCATCCGAGCATGCCAGTTTCTTTGAGTAGATCCAGGATATATTTTTGCTGAGAGAGGAAAATTCCAAGCTTCGAGTGATCGACTTCAATTCCTAGGAAATACTTGAGCTTTCCTAGGTCCTTTATTTCAAACTCCTTGGAGAGATGAGTCTTCAACTTCCCAATTTCTTCTGTGTCATCACCTGTCACAATTATGTCATCAACGTACACAATTAGGGTAGTGACCTTCCCAGCTGTTTATCTTTTGACAAAGAGAGTGTGCTCTCCTTGACATTGCTTGTACTTAATTCTCTCCATGGCCGTTGCAAACCTTCCAAACCATGCTCTTGGGGACTACTTTAAACCATATAGAGCCTTTTTCAACCTGCAAACATGGTTAGTCCCAAAGTTTTGGTTGAATCCAGTTGGAGCCTCCATGTAAGCTTCCTCCTCTAGATCTCCATGCAAAAAAGCATTCCTTACATCAAATTGTTGCAGAGTCCAGTTTAGATTAGTTGCTAGTGATAATAAGATCCAAATGGTGTTCATTTTGGCTACAGGGGCAAATGTTTCTAAGTAATCTATCCCATATGTTTGAGTGTAACCTTTGGCAACAAGCTTGGCCTTATATCTCTCAAGAGTCCCATCTGCATTATATTTCACTATGAATACCCACTTACATCCAATCACCTTTTTTCCTTTAGGCAACTCCACAATCTCCCAAGTATTGTTTTTCTCAAGGGCTCTCATTTTCTCAATCATGGCTTTTTTCCACTCCCCATTCCCAAGTGCTTCTTGAACAGTTTTTGGAATTTCAATGGTGTTTAATTTGGTGAGAAAGGTTCTATGGGACGTTCTATGGGATGAGGAGAGATGGTCGTATGAAATGAAGTTGGCTATGGGATGTTGGGTACATTTTCGTGTTCCTTTTCTTAAAGCAGTTGGAATATAAAGATCATGAAACTAAGGCAGTAAAGGAGTTGGATTCATTACCTGGATTTAATTTAGATGATTGGTTGTGCATGGGTTCAAGAACTGGTTTTCTTCTTGAGTACACTTGCAGTGGAACAGTGGATTGAGGACGAGTTTCACTAGGCTCACCGATAGGACTCGACTGGTTTGGGAAAGACTCGAGAACATGACTATTTTGTCGGGCAGGACTGGACAAGGTTGTTTCTTCTCCCAATGGGCTTGCTGGATGTTAATGATCGAAATTCAACGGAATTGGTGTTGTAAGAATTGAACTTGATAGATCAAATTGAAGGAAATCAAGGTTATCTTCGGTTCTCATTTCTCCCGGAAGGCAACTTGGATCATGAAACTTTTGGTTTTCAGCAAAAGTGACATCTTTAGAGACAAAATTTCCTTGAGGCTGGATGATAACATTTATATCCCTTTTATGTTGATGAGTATTGTAGAAAGATGCACTTGAAAAAGTTCCACCTAACGTGAGAAAGTTTTTTCCCCATCACAAACTTGAGAAAGTTCCACCTAACGTGATCATATGCCTTTTCAAAGTCAACTTTGAATACAAGCCCCTCCTTTCCCTCCACTTTATATTCCTCCACATTGGCAATTAGTACACCATCCAGAATCTGTCTACCCTAGATAAATGCACTTTGACTTGTAGAAATTGTGTCTTCCAAAACTGACCTTAGCCGGTTTGCCAAAACCTTTGCGATTATCTTGTAGAGACTAGAAACCAAGCTAAATGGTTTGAAGTCCTTGACCCTTCTTGAGTCTTCCTTTTTTGGAATGAGACACAGGAAAGTGCGATTTATATCTTTATTAACCATTCCGTTCCTATGAAATTCGTCCATTAGTCTTTTCAAATCACCCTTCAAAAGGTCCCAACATTTTTAATAAAACCCCATTGAAAAACCGTCCGGACCCGCCAATTTATCCTTGTCACACGAGAACACCGCCCCCTTGATTCTTCCTCCTCAAAAGATCTCTCTAGCCAAATTCCCTTTTCTCTTGAAATCCGCTTCCAATCAATCCCCTAGAAAGACCATTGCAAGTCCCGACTCCTCTTTATGCAATTTCCCATAAGAATCAGGCTTGTTGAAGAAGAATCAGGCTTTATTGGGTAAATGGCCATGGAGGTTTCCCCTAGAACATGGGTCTCTGTGGGCTATGATTATTAGAAGTAAATACGGGTTGCAATCTAACGGCTTGGACTCTAATCTGGTAAGGAGAGGCACTCATAGGAATCCTTGGAAATCAATATCTCAAGGTCTAAATTCATTTCTTGAGCGGGTGAAATGGAAGGTGGGAGATGGAAGTATTGTGAGATTTTGGGAAGACAAATGGCGTAGTGATCAGCCTTTTGCAATCACTTTTCCAAGGCTTTCTAGTCTTATAAATGACAGGGAGGTGAAAATAAAAGAGGTTTTGTCCGTAGTGATGATTCAGTTGTAAATTGGAACTTTGGTTTTCGTCAAAATCTCAATGAAAGAGAATATGATCTGCTCTTAAATTTGTTGCAGATCTGGGAAGGGGATTTGAATGGGTTTTCATGTAATTCTTTCTTTCAATCCTTGATAAAAAAATCCAAATAATCCTCGTTTTGAACCTTTTAAACCAATCTGGAAATCTTGTGCTCCATATAGGGTTAAGGTGTTTTCCTGGTTGTTTTTTCATAGAAAGTTGAATACTTGTGATTTAGTGCAAAGAAAACGGCATAATATAGCCTTGTCTCCTAGCTGGTGTGTTATGTGTAAAGGCAGTCATGAAACGGTGGATCATTTGTTTCTACATAGTGAGTTGGCTAGGAAGCTGTGGTGTAAAGTTTTGGAAGCAGCTGCTACTCCTTGGTCTTTTACTGTGCGAAGTAACTCTATGCTGGTGGAGATTTTTTTCGGTTTTGGGAGGGACAGAAAAGCCAAGACAATTTGGAGAGCTTTGATTTTAGCTATTTTATGGGTCATCTGGATTTGAGGATAAGGAGATGTCTTTTGAAGATCTTTTTGATAAGGCAAAATTTCTTGTGTTTCTGTGGTCATCAACAGATTCCTCTTTTAAACATTTCCTGCTTTATTTGATAATGCATAGTTGGGAGGATATTCTAAGTTGGATGGGGACTTAGTTTTTGGTATCTGTTTTTGGTTTTGAGTTTTAGTCTCTCTCAATTGTAATATTTTATTTTTTCCTTGATGGAATCCTCTTCGATCTCGAACCTTATCTTGTAATTTTTTCGTTGAATGAAGTTTCCAGTTTCTTATCCCAAAAACAAAAAAAAACAAAAAAAAAGGATTCCTTTAATCTAATAAAACCACCATCTCTCCCCAAAGCTAATCTAAAGGATTTTGAACCGATTCTAAACTCATGATAGAATTGATTACGTATTGAATATGCTATATTTTTGTCTGACAAAGATTAAACAACAACCGATGAACCTTAGAATTCTAGAGAGAAGATAGAGCTTCTCTCTCTAGACATTCTAACATTTAAATGTTATTTATTTATTTTGGTAATTCTAGGGACATCAACTCTCATCCCAACTTTTGTACCAACTCACAAGTTCCATTTTTTTTTTTTTTGGTAGGTGCATCCTCTTGTTATCAGTTGATATGACAATCTTTTAAACACCAAACAATAAAAGAATGCCAACTTATGAATTGACACAAAAGTTGAGATTAGAGTTGGTGTCCCTAGCATTATGTAATTTACAAGAAGTAATGATTCATCTTTCTTGGATTATCAACAAAAGAGAAAACAAAGTTTATGTGGGGTTAAGGTTTTTCTGAATTAGATTTCCCTTGTCCTATTTCTATTGACATGTATGTGACTTTTGGTTTGATTTGTTTTCAGATTTTGCAACAAATGAGGAGTGATATGGCATTACTAACATTAGAAGATGGTGGCCCACCTATTCAGAATCCTTCAACTGCAGCTGAAGATGCACGATTGGCATCTCTAATATCACTTGACAGCATATTGAAGCAAATCAAGGTTTTACTTCTGCAATTTAGCGTGTCATTTTCATGTAATCTTTATGGATAATGAACAAGCACAATTGAAAGTGTCCTTTTCCAACAGGATATTCTAAGACAATCCTCTGTGAACACTTTGAGTAGAAGTAAGAAGAAAGCAATGCTTGCATCTCTAGATGAACTTGCTGAACGAATGCCATCCCTCCTTAACATTGATCATCCGTGTGCACAGAGGAATATTGCTGATGCTCGGCGTGTGATTCAAGTATGTACTACTTTTTTTGCACTGTTCGTCGGAGAAATAGAATCAACTTGAAAACTATGCATGTAGAATGATTGTACTTTAAGATTATGGTCTTTTTCTTTATAACACTGAAGTACTGCATGTTTAACCCTGCTGCTACATTTGGTTTAAGCGGGTATTTACTATTATTCATAACTGTCGCAGTCAATTCCCGAAGAAGATGACCCTTTTCAAGAACCATCACGTAGTCGCAGATCATCAGCTGATTTTGGGTCTGGTACTGAAACTGATGTAGCACAGTGGAATGTCTTACAGTTCAATACAGGCTCAACAACCCCATTTATCATTAAGTGTGGAGCAAACTCAAATTCAGAACTAGTCATAAAGGCTGATGCTCGGGTTCAGGAACCGAAAGGTGGCGAGATTGTGAGAGTCGTTCCGAGGCCATCGGTTTTGGAAAACATGAGCTTGGAGGAGATGAAACAAGTGTTCTCCCAACTCCCAGAGGCTCTAAGCTTGCTTGCATTGGCAAGGACAGCAGACGGAACCAGAGCTCGATACTCGAGACTGTACAGAACTTTGGCCATGAAAGTTCCATCTCTGAGGGATCTAGTTGGTGAGCTTGAAAAGGGAGGCGTACTAAAAGATATAAAGGCGTGAAAATGCACATAGTATGATGAGAAGCAATTTTTTGCCTTGCCTTTACATATCTCATGGGCAAGTTTGGATTGGTACTTCATGTGGGCTTTGTCCAAACGATTTGGTGTTGTAATTTACCGTTAATGTGTAGTGTTCTTGGCAATGTCAACTGTGTTCTAAATGCTGCTACTCTTTTGTACATTGTATGCACGTATTTTGACATTGCTTGGTGATGATGATCACTGGCTTCAGAAGCATTTTGTTGTAATTTATCAATGCTTCTCTTGTGTAATATATTAATCCCATTTTTATTTCACTTTTATTCTTTGAGGATGGCAACTCCGCCTATGCGTTTGTATAGCCGGTCCCAAGCCCGGATAAAGGAGGAGGGTTGCGGTAGGTTGACGGCCAGCGTAAAAATAAGTCACGCTCATGGATTTCACTCACATAGAATCTGTTGGGGTGTTCCCTACATGTGATGCGCTATGCCAGGCCTTGGGTATAGCATTAAATAGGCAAGGGGGGTCTTCGCACATTCATGGACGGATGCGGAGGGAAAAGGAAGCCCATGTGCCATGTCGGGCCTCAGATATGGTGAAAAATATGCAAGGGGGGTCCTTGCACATTCATGGACGTGTGCAAGGGGCAGAGCTAGCTCATGATAGGAAAATTCGTTTAGGTAGTTGGAATGTAGGTTTTTTAACTGGTAAATTTATGGAGTTAGTAGATGTTATGGTAAGAAGAATTAATATTTTATGCTTACAGGAAATCAAGTGGACAGGAGAGAGAGAGCAAATGAGATTGGAAATTTAGGACACAAGTAATGGTATACAGGTTGGGAAAGGAATCGCAATGGAGTTGGTATTCTAGTTGACAAAACTGTGAAGGATGACGTAGTTGAAATTAAGCGAATAGGGGATAAAATTATTATGCTCAAACTGGTACTAGGAAATAAGTCCATTTATGTAATTAGTGCTCACGCTCTACAAATAGGATTGGATGCGGAAACTAAAGTCAAGTTCTGGGAAGACATGGATGACTTAGTGTGTCGTATAGGTAATGAGGATAACATTTTCATTGGAGGAGATTTCAATGGGCATGTTGGTAAGGATAGGAAAAACTTCGAAATGATCCATGGTAGTTTTGGTTTTGGAGCTCGAAACGAAGAATGGAAATTTATTTTGGAATTTGCGTTGGGACGTGATTTTATCATAACAAACACTTTTTTCAAGAAAAGAGATTCTCACTTGATAACTTTTAAAAATGGAAGGAACTCAAGCTAGATAGATTATTTCTCACCAGGTATAGAGATCGTTCTCTATGTAAGAATTGTAAAGTAATTCCTGGAGAAGTACTAGCCACCTAACATAGGCTAGTGATCTTAGATGTGAGCATTAAGCTTTGCTATAGAAGGATTAAGATAAACCACCTCCCACGAACTCGTTGGTGGCATTTGAAGGGAATAAATCAATTGACCTTTAAAGAGAAGTTGTTAGATGAGGCTACTTGGTCATATGTAGGTGATGTAAATACTATGTAGAATGTCATGGCTAGCTGCATTAAAAAAAGTGACAAAGGAGGTACTAGGGGAATCTAGAGGTAAAGGCCCCCGAGGAAAGAAACCTGGTGGTGGAGTGAGGAAGTTCAACATGCTATTAGGACCAAGAGGGATTTATATAGAGATTTACCAAAGTGTAAGGATGTTGAAACTTTTAATAAGAACAAAGAAGCAAAGAAAGAAGCTAAGCGAGTAGTTGGTAAGGTTCGTTCTACTTACTTAGATGAGGTATATAGGAAACTTGGGACTAGAGAAAGAGAGAAGGATATATATAAACTAGCTAAGATAAGAGAAAGGGAGTGTCAGGACCTAAATTAAGTGAGATGTGTTAAGGATGATACGGATTAGGTTCTGACAAGAGACAAAGACATTAGGAAAATGTGGAGGAGTTACTTTGAGAAGATTTATAATGATGATCATGCGATAGAGTTTGACAATCTTAGGTCACAAGGAGAACCTAATGTGATGATGTATGCAAGAGGAATCAGAGTCTCGGAAGTTAAAACTGCACTACGAAAGATGAAAATGGAGAAGACATGTGGGCTAGATGATATTCCAATAGAGGTTTGGATGGCGTTAGGAGATGCTGGAATTTTGTGGCTCACTAAGCTTTTTAATGAGATACTAAAGAAGAAGCATATGCCTTATGCATGGAGGAAGAGTATTCTTGTTCCCATCTTCAAGAATAAAGGATATGTGATGAATTGTAACAATTATAGAGACATAAAGTTAATAAGCCACACTATGAAACTTTGGGAAAGAGTTATCAAAAGGAGATTAAGGGCCACAACTACCATCTTAGGTAACCAATTCAGCTTCATGCCACGCAGATCAACCACGGAAGCCATTTCTCTTCCTAGGATGCTGATGGAAAGGTACAGAGAAGCCAAGACGGTCCTACATATGGTCTTTATAGATCTAGAAAAGACATATGATAGGGTGCTGAGGGAAGTTTTATGGTGGGTACTAGAAAAGAGAGGAGTGCATGTGAGGTATATTAATGTAATTAAGGACATGTATAATGGGATGGTCACGAGTCTGAGAACTGTTGGAGGCTACACGACAGAGTTCCCCATTCGGATCGGCCTTCATCAAGGATCTGCTCTTAGTCCTTATCTTTTCACCATCGTGATGGATGAGCTAATAAGAGAAATTCAAGATAAAGGTCTTTAGTGTATGCTTTTTACTAATGATATAGTTTTGGTTGATGAACATAGGGAAAGAGTTAACTGTAAGTTAGAACTGTGGAGACAGACTCTCGAGACGAAGAGATTTAAGTTAAGTAGGACAAAAACTGAATACATGCATTGTAGGTTTAGTAACTCAAGTAATCAGAGTGATGAAATTTCTTTAAATGGTGTGGAGATTGGGGCTTCTAGGAAGTTTAGGTACCTTGGGTCTATAGTGCAGTATGAAGGATATATAGAAGATGATATTCAACATAGGATTAAGGCAGGGTGGGTTAAGTGGAAGAATGCTATGAGAGTTTTATGTGATGGCAATATGCCTATTAAGTTGAAAGAAAAGTTTTATAGGATTGTAATCCGCCCAGCTATGTTGTATGGTAAATGATGGGCCATTAAGAGACAACATATATTTAAGATGAGTGTGGCAGAAATGCGTATGTTAAGATGGATAAGTGGCCATATGAGAATGGATCGCATAAGGAATGAAGTTATTCGTAGTAAAGTAGATGTAGCACCAATAGAAGATAAGGTGCGCGAAGGCCGCTTGAGGTGGTTCAGGCATGTCCAACGTAGACCGCTAGAAGTACTAGTTCGTGCTTGGGAGGATATTCTTATACCTAATACTAGGAGAGGGAGGGGTAGACTAAGAATTACGTGGATCGAAGTCGTTAGGAAAGACATTCTAAATCTAGGCTTTCAGGAAAGTTTAATTTTGAACAGAGCCGTGTGGAGAAGTGAAATTCATATAGTCGACCCCAATTAAATTAGTATTAAGATTTGTTGTTGTTGTTGTTAATTCTTTGAGGATGGCGAGTTTGGGGATACCGGCTTTATTTACAAGTATAGGAGTTCTATGCCCAAAAGATCATGTTTACCAATTTGTTTAAACCAAAAAAAAAAAAAAGTAATGAAATGAAATGGAGTGATGGAAAAGTGTCAATAAGAATTATGGAATTCACTTTTAATATTTTCTTTTTGGCTGTTTTTAATGGTTATAAACTTTAATACCAAGAATGTTTAAAGTCCTCAAATGTCTTCGTGCATCTAATAGTGCTCTTCATTGTCAACAGTCAATTGAAAACTCAATGGAATCAAGCATGTGACACTCATGCAATTGAGAGGTTATGAGGGTTATGGAATACCAACCACCAATGATATTCAACTGAAAATATTGAAATTGACTAAAGATATTAGAACATCGACATCAATAAATCATTTTTTTTTAAGATAGAATGAAGTAAATAGCATATTTGTAGTAAAATTGAAAGACCATCTTCAATGTAAATGCTAATTCTAATTATATATTTAGCATAAAAAAATATGATACGACACGTTATTTTTATTTTTATTTCAATGCATATTGCTATTTGAAATGTTAAATATACCTTTTCCCATAATCGTTAAGTTTTAAAAATTGTAAAAGTAAACTCTTATTTTTAAAATAGTTAGAAAATGCAAAAGTTGCAATTATTAAGTGAAAAAGTAAATATTTTAATCAATAACAATCAAATGCTAAATTTTTCATATGCTATATTTGGTGGGAAATTTGCTACAAAATATAGCATATAAAAAATTTAGCACAACAAATAGTATTGCATTAGAGAATATTTTTTGCACTCAAATGCTAAATTTGTAATTAACACATTAATTATAGCATTGCATTGGAGATGCTCTAAATAGCAGATTTAAAAACAATTTAAGTAAATAGTAGTAAATAAAATTTACATGGCAAAACATCATTTTATGAGTTGTAAATAGAAATTAACATGGTAAAAAATCTTTTTACTAGTTGTAAATAGAATATTTACTTAGTACAAAAATATTTTTACTGCCATTCACTTTAAGTATTTTAAAATATGTTATTTACTTAATTTAGTTTTGTAAAAAAATACTATTTACTACAATTTTTGTTATTTTATTTTTTTAGGTAAAATTTTATTTTGGTACCTGATTAACGCCCAAAAGTGATGTTCACAAGCGGTCAATTGTAGCACAGAAGGGCGGTCGTATCCACAGAGAGATAACAAAATAATAAGAATGATTAGCAGAATAAGAACGTCAGAGAAAAGTGAATTAAAGCAAAAGAAGAGTTTTTGAGATTTTGTTGCAAATAAAATAGAAATGAGGGAATTTGTATGAAGAAAATTCAATAATAAAAACGGTAAGGTGTCGAGAATCCCTAATGTTTCGTTCACCAATTCCAGTTTTGATTGACAAAATAAAAGAACTGAATAGATTAAATCTCTATGTTGACTCCGGAAATATTATTATTACAAGTTATCCAAAATCGACAATATATCAATTTGACAATATTGCAGTAAAAGACAATTTGTAAAATAATTTGAATGACAAAACAATGCGTGACATAATTACATAAGAAAAGCGTGACTGAACTTATATAAAAATTGGCACACAATATTTTGAAAAGTAATAGAAAAATAGATGAGATTTAATTCATTCAGATGTTGAAGTTTACAGAACAAGGAATCAAAACCCTGAATTGGGTCACTCAACAGAAGTTCATCTCTAATCTCACCAAGAAAACTCTAGCCTATCTTGCAAAATATTCTCACAAGTTCTAGAGAGAAAATATGAGACTGACAGCAAGACGACAGAAAATTGAAAATTCAAAAGCTCCCAAAACCTTAGGCCAACCTCTCTATTTATAATGTTCAGAGGTTGTCTATCAAATAAGGAAATAAATTGTAAAACTAGAAAATTACAAAGGAAAAGGAAACAAAATAAAATTACATATAAATTAGGAGAAATCACATATTTGATTTGGGGAAGAAATCCGGTAATTTGCTCTGATTTTTGGGGAAGGAATTCGGATTCAGCACCAAGGGGACACGTGTCGAAGCTTGGTTGGAGGAAAGGAATGAGCCGCCATGTGTCGTGCGCAGAGTGGAGGAAGGGCGCTGGCGTGGAGTCAGAATGGGGGACAAGGTTGGACAGCTGTCACACGCGGAGAGGAAGGCCAGCTGATGATCGCAGACGTGGGACCCACGCTTCAGAGTTTTTGGACGTGCGGTGATGGCTCCATGGAGAGAACGCACCAGCTGAGAGACGAGTGTGCTGGGGACGCGCGAGAGGGAGAGTGGGGAAGGCAGAGAGCTGGGGCCCACGCGGAGAGAGATAGTGGCTTGGCTCAGCTTGCTGTGGCTCGGCTCGGCTGACGCGGCTCTCACGTGTGGCTCGGCTGAAAGGCTTAAAAATATGGCTTTCATGACTTCTTCTTGTGTAGCCTTTTACACTACTTTCATCTGTAAATAATTAAGCAAAAACTAGACAAATTCCAATTAAAATATTATGAATAGAAATAATGGAATTGCTTAATTAAAGCTTAAATATTTTAATATTATATAAATTAAAAGCAGTATTTATGGTGCATTTTCATGCACCAATCAGTACCTTATATTATATTGAAATATAAGTTTGGTACCATGTGTTTGTAATAATTTCATTTCGGTATTTCAACTTTTTAGAAAATCTTCTTTTAGTACCTTAGTACAGTTTTTTAGAATACAAAAAATAAAATTACTCTTATTAAATATATATAAAAACATTTTAAAAAATCTTAAACTGCAACTAAACACTCAAACTTCACTCTATCCCAAACATAAAGTAAAATTCTTGGTTGCAGTTTAAGAAAAGATTTTTACTTTATGTTTGGGATAGAGTGAGCTTTGGGTGTTTGATTGCGGGTTTTAAGATTTTTTTTTAAAAGCTTTATATATAATAATAATAATAATAATAATAATAATAATAATAATAATATAATGTGTAATTTGTCTTTTTGTGCCTAAAAAATGTCCCAAGATATCAAAAGAAGATTTTTTAAAAGGTTGAGGTATTTACATAAAATTATTTAAAATAGAGAAAATCAAACTCATATTTTAATATAACATGATACTAAAATGAAATTTTACTCCCACTCTCGAGAATATGCCCCCGTTAAAGTCTCACTAGGTAATAGCCTATTAAAAAAAATTCAGATGAAGGAAAAAAAGCACATCATTCTTATAATATGCAGTTAAAATCCTCCTTATTGATCCAGTGGGACAAAATTTTAACTAAGAGGATTGCCTGATATCAATATGTATGGTTGTTTGAGTAATCAGTGAATCGATATGAAACAATTGAATCGACGCATTTCATTATTTTTTCACAAAAAATTCCTCGAACCTACTTTGAGGTTCAAACTCCCGACCTTGTGGGAGAAAATCAAATGTCTGATCATTCCAACCAACACTCCAAATGCATCTCATTATTTATAATTCAAGAAATATAATAGTCTATTGTTAAAACTTGCTACGTTAACATTTTGCTAATATTATATATCTCTATTCTTCAGGAGCTAATTTATGATTGCAAAAAATGACAGAAAAAAAAAATTATGTTTTGTGAAAAAATCACTTTACTACTATGTATTTTTCATAATATTAACATGACACCCTACAATATCAATTTGGTACCCCCAGTAGATTTCTTTTGCACATAAAATGTCTTTTATGCCCTTTCTTCCTTTTAATTAAATTTAATTATTCTAAACTTAAAGAAAGAATGCCGAAAATATTATTTATTGACATTTGAACACTAGGATAATATTTACTTACATTTTCAGTCATTTTTCCTTAATTCTAGGTCATTTATATAAAACGGAGAAAACAACTAGAATAGTAGAAAAGACATTTTATGTCCTAAAAAGCGGTTCTAAAGTACTAGGATGTAATTTACAGGAATATTTTGGGTTCTTCATAAGTTTAGACTGCACTCTTTGTGTTATTTAAAAGAATGTATATTTAGAGCACTTTAAATATAACATATCTACTATTTTCTTTGTTTACAAAAATATCTACTATCTTACGTACAAAGGCCTTTATGTCCTTGTGTAATCAAAAAGGGAAAAAAGTACTGAAAAAGGTAACAAAATAAAATCTGAAAATAAAATAATCAGATTTTCCATACGAAAGTCAAATTATTTCATTTAATATAAGCATTTATTTACAAAACACATAAATAAAACTATCAAAATAATACCTTAAAAAAGATAAGAAATGAATTCAAAAATTTATGTAAAATTTTTTATGCAAAAGATCATAAAGATTGAAAATAATCCTTTAAAAACGATATCTTGAAAAAAAAAAAAAAACAAAAAAATCATCATTACTACAATAATACTGTAATTGTGATAAAGATTTATAAATTTCAGTATGTGTAAAACAAGAGAATATTGTTATAATAATATTATTATGATAAAGATTTGTATATTATAGAATAAGCATTATCTTAAATAATTAAAGTTTTATGATAATGACAAAAATAGTAAATAAATGTTAAACATGCTCAAGAAGATATGAATATAAGCATTATCATAAATAATATAAGATCTATTATAATTATCATATAAATACCACGCAAATCATTATTTAAAGTATACAATATGTAAATACAGTCATTTTACTAAAGATTGTAACTTTATAGTAATGATCCATATTAAAAAGGCGGCCATGCAAAATAATGAAGACAAAAACTCAATCTATTAATATTGTCCTTATATAAATTATTTAAAAAATAACATCTAATATAGAGAAAAAAAAAAAAAACTCAATCTATTAGTAGGTGCTTATAATAAAGAAGATAATTTTATAATAGCAAGGGATAAAATCATTTTGGTACCTTCTCTTATAGCAAAACATTAAGTTGGTATTATGTATTTTTAATAATATTAAAATGATATCTTTAAATTTTAAAACACAATCATTTTGATACCTTGAGGTTTTTTTTAAGACATAAGATATCCAAAATATCATTTTAATTAACTAAACACAAAATGAAATCAAAAACATAAAAAAAAATCTAAGATTTGAAAATAAAAGGAAGAAGTATTCTTCTTCCTAGATCTTTTCAGAAAATAACCTTATATTGGTTATTATTCTTCTACAGGTTCTTGAGTTGTGGATTTATTGTGGGCTTGTTCATTTGTCCTCAAACTCAAAAAAAATTTGAAACTCAAGTTATAATTTTATTCAAGTTAATGTTCTTTTGTAAAATTTGAGTTTTAACTTGAGTTTGGGGCTAAAATCTGATTTCAAGTTCCCCCTTCAACTCAAGTTCCTAAACTCAAACTTAAGTTAATGAACAATATTTTTTCTATTCTTAAAAATGCTATAACTTTTTCATTTTAATTCCAATTGAGATGATTTTTTTCTATGCGTTCACAACGAAGAGATGAATAAAATCCTACCCATATACCCTATTAAAATTTTCCATCACCATTGAGTTTTTATTAAAATACTATCCAAATATAAATTCAAGTTTTGATCCACCCAAACACAAACTCAAATAAATTCTCAACTCAAACCATAACTCAAAATATACACATCCAAACACAAACTTAAATTAGAGTCACAACTCAAATCACACTCAAATACACCTTAACACAAATCAAGATCTGAACTTAAGTCACCCTAACCTAAAAAATGCAAATGAACAAGTCCGAATAGTAGTTACTCGGGCTCTGCTTTTGTACTAAATGTTGGGAATAGTGTTTTAAAAACATGAGATGTAATAGGATAATTATTTAATAAAAGAGTTTATTCATTATTTTATGTGCATATATTAATAATATTTTATGAATATCAATAAAAATTCTATGATTATTTATGTGACCTTAAATATTGTATATAAGTATTATATGCGAGAGAATAATATTTAAGGATAATAGTTAAAATGATGTTCGTGATTAATTTAATTAAAGTTTAAAATCTTTTATTAAAACATTATTAATACATGACATTCTCATTTAGAATGGAATGACGTTATCCGCACTGTTAATATTGAAAGATATTGAATGAGTATATTACAAATAATGAGATTATGTAAAACTGAGATACTGATGCAATATGAATTTCTAATAATTTTCGTTAAAGTATATAAATTCTAATTGAGTTTACTGATAGTTATATATAGAATGATCTTAATCCTGAGTTATTAGCAGACTTCTATTTATGGATTTGTCTCTTTTAATTTACTCTGTACAGATTCTAAGATATTGAATTCAATTCCTTGTATTTTAGAGACGCGATGAAGTGAGTAGCCAGGAATGTTATTATGCGATATGGAATCCATTCCTTCTTAAGAAAGAAGTAAATAAATAATTCTCTTGAGGGTTGATTCAGTACTTGGACTAGTAGGAGCTCCGATTCATGAATTTGTTTTATAAATCACTATCCATTAGAGAATCAATGGTACTCAAGGATAAAGATGTAATTAGAGAGGTTAACGGAATTCACCTGGTTCTAATTATGAATTATTTATGGATTATTGATCTATATGTAATGACTATATCAAATTGACACTTCATTGTTTAGAAGTAATTTATGTCTATAATTATGAGAGTACAATTCAAGTTTATAATATAGTAATTTTTAGAATTAATAGAATTAATTAATTAATTAATTAAAGAGTTTAATTAATTATTAATTTTATTGGAACTCAAAATTATAAGCCCATGAGTTCCCATGTTGTCGGGCAAAATGAAAATTTTAAAATCATAAAACTCTAAAATAAAACATTCAAGAATTAATTAAAAAATGTGATTATTTAAATTTAAATTTTAGAATACACATGTGGAGGAGTCCACATGGTGTACATGCCCAACACAGTGTGAATTGTTCGGGATTTAATTGCCTGCTTTCTAAGTTATCCAATTGACTTATTTGATAAGTTATCCAATTGAAATTAAAATTAATTTACGTTTGACTTAAATTAAAATTTGAATTTGAGTCCAAATTGGACTGTAGGATAAATGCAGAATTTTATCCTATTCCTTGAGCTACTATATATGCCTACCACAGGGAGGACTCTATAGTGGCTGGCCAAGAGGATAAAAGAAGGGATTTTGCTTCAAAAATCAAATTAGAAGTGGAGATAATTATCAAGTTTTATTTTGGAGATAAAGATTCAACTTTTTTTGAGAGTCTGACTACTACTCTATAAATAAGAGATTCCAAAAAATTAGTGAACACAATTTTTGCCCTCCCTAGCATAAGTGGCTGAATTTTATAAAGGAAAGGAAAAAATTTCTCCCAAATTCCACGTCATGCATGCATGTGTTGGTGTTCATAGAAAACTTGAGTGTTTATTTGATAATCCATTTTGTTTCATGTGTCCCCACACACATATTTGGAACGTTTGTGGTCAAAGAACTCAAGTTATCGACCTAATCGTTGATTAGGTAAATAAATTAATTTGATTAATTTGTTCGTGCATAAATTAATGTATCTATTGAGTATTTTAAATTTTTATGAAAAATTTTGTTATACACGATCCGCTTCATACATGTTTCCGTATTGAAAATCGTTTTAAAAATTCACACTAACCACGCACACCGTGAGCAACTCAAGGACGTGCTGATGATCGTGATGGTGGGGGATTGTGACTTGGAACATGAAGATCATGTTCATGACTAGAGTATGTGAGGCTATCCTATGGCTAATCTTGTACCGGAGTTGAATTAGAGATCCGACCCAGAACCACCATAGACGCTTCTGCATATGTACCCAACATTATTGTTTTCCTTAAGGTTTTATATGGTTTTGAGATTTGATTAGTTATTTTTAGAGCTTGTATTTTCTTTTGAAACCTCTTTGCATTTTCTTTTGAAACATTAGTTTGTTTTTTTTGAGATATTAATGTTATGTTGACCAATTTTATATTTAATTTGATGCAATTTATTTTAGTGTTAATAATATTCTAATATTTTTTTTTAATTAGGTAAATAGATAAAGTATAGGGCAAGCTTCCTTGATGGGGATTCCCCAACCCAACCCTGAGTACGCGGGTATGAAGGTGGGTATGTGAGAAAAAATAAAAGCGGAGGTAAGGAAGCATACCCCTCCCTGTTCCGCCCGATGCTCATTCTTAATCATTAGTGATTTCAACTAGAAATAATAAAATTATAAAAAGTGTTCAAAAGGTGAATATCTACACGAATAAATCATTTTATTTATAACCGAACCGTGCTAGATAGTCACTAGGGTTGATTATTACAAATAGAGCTGCTCATGTGTTGAGTTGGTGTGGGGTAGGGTTTTTCTTCCCCTACCCCAAAAGGTGTGGGTTGCATATATTTGGCTCCAACAATGTTAGAAAAATTTCACAACCTAATGATGTTTGGGTTGGGTTGGGGCGGTATGGGGTGGGTTGAGTGGTCGGTTTCAATATTCAAATAATCAAAGACTCAAAGTTCAATCCAATATTTAAAGTTCATCATCAAATAGAAATAATAACTCCAACATTCAAACATATAGAAATTTAAAGTTCAATCCAACATCAAACATGAAGCAAAGTAGTCCATCCAACATCAAACATGAAGCAAAGTAAACCATCTAACATCAAACATAAATTAGTCTACACTTATAAATTAGTCTTAACATAAAGCAAACATAGAGACTTAATTCAAACATGAAGAAACTAGAGAGTAGAAATGAGTTGCCTGCCTAGATTTAGATATTAGAGGAGGCAAGTTAGAACGCGAGGTTGGGTTGGGGGTGAGGGCCATCATAGGCCCAACCCACACCCTATCCCAAAACTTAGGATCATACATTAAAGTCAAAAAAAAAAATTTAATACTAAAAATTACATTTTTTAAATTAAATTGGGGTGGAGTGAGTTGGGCCTGTGAATTTTATGGGTTTATAAACACCCCTAATTACAAAATTAGATAAAGGCCAAGGCAAGAAAGAGGAAAGAATACAATGCAAGGACAAAGTAACAATGATATTTAAAGTTAACACATGTTTAAACATGTTTGTAGCCTTGTTTAAGGAACGAAACATATCTCGAAACCGGGCCAATTTTTATTAGAAAATGAAGAAGAAAGGAATAAAATGCTCAACTCATTCTCATTGATTGAAAAATGAACCTCTGGTCCAATACATATAGCAAAGCTTGTAATAAACTCACAACGGAAAGAAAGACAACTTAGCAAATGCTGTTATAACCAAATTAACAAAATGACGAATGCTGTAACCAAATTAACAAAATGACAAAATCTTAACAGATTCTCTAGTAGCACATATTTTGATACTCCCCCTCAAGATGGAGAGTGAAGATTGTGAACTCCCATCTTGCCAAGGAGAAATGAAAATGGGGTAGGGTTAAGAGCCTTTGTAAAGATATTGGCCAGTTAATTTTGAGAGCTAACTGGCAGGGTCTTGAGTGCACCAGCTTGTATCTTTGCACACACAATATGACAATCAATCTCAATGTGTGCTTAGTGCATTCATGGAAAACCGGATTGGCAGCAATGTGAAGAGCCGCCTGGTTATCGCAAAACAACAAGGTCGGGCCTAAGTGCTCAACTTGAAAAACATGAAGTAAAGTTAGCAACCAAGTGATTTCGTAAGTTGTGTTGGCCATGGCTCTATATTCTACTTTGGCAGAAGATCTAAACACGGTGCTTTACTTTTTGGACTTCCAGGAAACCAGAGCATTGCCAAGAAACACGCAGAAGCCACTAATGGACCGCCATGTATTAGGACATGTAGCCCAGTCCGAATCAGTGAATGCCTTAAGCTGTATTGTCGAATTAGCAGGAAAAAATACTCCTTGACCTGGTGTGCCTTTGACATACTGAAACACACGAAGAGCAGCTTTCATGTGGGGTGCTCTTGGAGTAGTCATGAACTGACTAAGGCGATTGACAGAATAACAAATATCAAGCCTAGTGATAGTTAGATAGATAACCTTATCGATTAAACGTCTATAACTAGTTGGATCTTCAAGTAAGTCACCTTCCTCCAAGGAAAGTTTCAGATTCGGCTCCATGGGGGTGGAAGCAGGTTTGCAGCCTAAAATACCTACAATAGACAATATGTCCAGTGCATAATGGCACTGGCAAACAAAGATGCCAAGCCTTGAATGAGAAACTTTAACCCCAAAAAATACTTTAGTTCATCCAAATCTTTTAACTTGAAATGGCTGTGAAGTAGCTCCTTAAGATTATGCACTGCAACTCAATCATTACTTGCCACGATGATATCATCAACATAGACAAGAAGAGCAATAAAAGAGTTGCCATTGTACTTAATGAAGAGGGAGTGATCATTTGCAGATTGGTTGTAACCTTGAGCAAGCAACATGCTGGAAAATTTGGCATACCACTGATGATAGGCTTGCTTGAGGCTGTACAAAGATTTATGCAATCTAAAAACTGCATTAAACGGCCAAAACTCCCCCTGACGACAAGAATACCCTAGTGGAATATCCATATACACCTCTTCATTTAAATCACCATGCAAAAAAGCATTAGTAACATCAAGTTGAAATAAAAACCAGCCATGAATTACAGCTAGAGACAACAAAACTTTCACAGTGACCAACTTAGCGACTGGAGAAAAAATGTCAAGGAAATCAACACCCTTTTGCTGAGTGTATCCTTTAGCTATGAGGCGAGCTTTGTATCGCTCAACCGTCCCATTGGCTCAAAACTTTACCTTGTATACCCACTTACATCCAACCGAATGTTTCCTTGGTGGAAAAATAATAATGGACCAAGTCTTATTACTTTCCAAAGCTTCCAGTTCAGCAGTCATAGCATCATGCCACTTTGGACTAGCAACTATTTGAGGGAAGGATTTAGGTTTAGGGTGAGTGGAAATGGTGAGGACAAGGGCTCGGTAAAGGGAAGACAAGTGATCATATGACAAAATAGATGAAAGGGGATACTTGGAAGGATGAAGAGGTGTTGTGTGGTGACTTGCTAAATAGCAGTGATAGTCATAAAGATATGAAGGAGGCTTTGTTACTCGGACTAGTTGTGTGGAAGAAGGTGTAATGGTCGAAGAGGGATTGGCAGAGTGGGTATAAATAATCGGCCAAGGTAACACCTAATCATCCAAGATTGTGGGAGGTGAGGACAAGTGATTTGAGTGAATAAAAGGAAATATTCATTCATGGAAAACAACATTCCTAGAGACAAAAATGGTGTGTGTCTGGAGGTCAAGTAACTTGTACCCCTTATATCCAAGAGGATATCCAATGAAGACTGAGGCACGAGCCTTAGGATCAAATTTGGTACATTGAATAGGTAAAGTGGAGGCGTAACATAGACATCCAAAACTGCGAAGATGACCATGGAGGGTTTTTTGTGATGCATCAACTCATACGAGGTTTTGTTGGATAATAAAGGAGAAGGAACATGGTTTATCAAGTAAACGGCTGATTAAGACACAATGACCCCAGTAACACAATTGTACGTTGGATTAAAACAATAAGGCTCTAGCAACATTCAAAATATGTTGATGTTTTTGTTCTACGACTGAATTTTGCTCGAGTATATCAACACATGAATGAAAAGGCAAGATACCATTAGACTTAAAAAAAAAAAGAAAAAAGTTAGTTAGAACTTATCGTAACGCTTTGGGGCGCTCTTAACGTTATCAAACTTGATATTAATTTTGTACTGGGTTTGGATTAGTTTATAAAACTCAACAAACACATATGACACTTTTGATTTCAATTTAAGTAGAAAAACCCAAGTAGTGTGTGGTATAGTCATCAACAATGGTGAGAAAATACCGATAATCTTCTATTGTTTCAATGTGGAAAGGACCCCAATTGTCTATATGAATTAAATCAAACGGAGCATTAGACAAAGAACTATGAGAAGGAAATGGTAATTTTCTTTGTTTAGATAAATGGCATATAGAATAGTGTTGCCCAGAAACATGAGATTGCAATTTTAACTCATCAACCAAAACATTAAGTTTATTAAAAGATGAGTGTCCCAAGCAAGAATGCCATAAAATAGATTTTGAACGCTATAGATGAAACTAATGAACTAGAATTATCAACAGATTTACAATCAAAAATGCCTAATTCTAGACAATAAAGATTCCCACAACGCCTACCCTTTCCAATCATCAATCCCGAAAAGGTCTTGAATAAGACACGAAGAAGACAAAAAATTAACAAAACAGTTGTGAGATTTCATTATAGCATTGATGGAGAAAAGATTAAAATGAAATTGGGGAACATGTAGGACATTGGTAAGAGTTAGAGTGGGAGAAAGAATCATAGTGCCTATGTGGGTAACAGGAACAGAGGAACCATGAGGAAGGGAAACATGAGCGTTGGAAACGGGAGAATGGGAGAAAAATAAAGAGAGATTGCAACACACATGGTGGGTAGCACCGGTGTCAACAATCCATGATGTGGAATTAAAAGAAGAAGTAAAGGAAAAAAGGTGACTACCGATGAAATTGGAGACTAAAGGTCCAGGCAGCTGTTCCTCGGTGGAAGTGACAGATGGCTTGTTGAGATGAAGCTAGGAGCTGAGAAGGGCAATGAGATGTTGGCATTGTTCAGTGAATTGAGAGGAACCAGGTGTCGCCGTCGGTGGAGCTGGAGAGAAAGAAGGACTCATATGTCAAGAGATGTCTAGTTTGCATGGAGGCTAGATGCATTGGATTGAAGGTAGCTTTGGGCTTGCTGGACCCTATTCGGTTACTAGGCCCTAAATGACTTAGACTTGTAATCTAGTGGGAAACCATGCAGTTGTAACACTTTTCCACCGTATGTCCTTGTAGCCCACAGTGTGTGTAGAGGAGACGTTCACGCCTGGGCCTGGTGTGAGATGCAACCACGCAGGTGGAGGGTGTCGGTGAAGCAACGTTGAACGCCATGGGTTCCGATGGTTGAGAGACATGTCCAGCTCCAATAGTCCGTTGCCTCTCTTCTTGAACTACTAGGTTAAAAATCTTTACAACAGAAGGTAATGGATCTAGCATTAAAATCTGACCATGCATTCCAGAGTAAGAATCGTTCAAGCCCATTAAGAACTGCATTACACATTCTTGCTCTTGATAATCCATCCATGATTTCATTCCACCACAAGAACATACTGGAACAGGTTGATAATTTTTCAATTCATCCCAGAGAATCTTAAGCCGAGTATAATAAGTGTTAACATCAAGCGAACCTTGAGACAAGCCATGAAGCTGTTGCTTAATTTGAAAAATTCGGGATTACTCTGACAAAATCTATCATGTAGATCTGTCCATACGGCTCGAGCGGTGTCAAGATAACACAAGTTGTCTACAATCTCTTTTGAAACGGAGTTCAAAAGCCAAGAAGTGACCATGTTGTTACATCGTGACCAGATTCCTACATTAAGGTTCCCAGATTGGGGCTGGAAATCTATCCATCCACAAAACCGAGCTTGTTCTTGGCATTGAGATCCATCAGCATCGCACGACTCTAGGTGTTATAATTAGAGCCAATAAGAAGGTGCGAAACAAGAATCATACTGGGATGATCACCGTTGTGCAGGAAAAAAGGACTGTTGGGATTCCCCATTGGCCTTGATTCTTGAGCTATTGTGCTCTCAGGAGAGCCGGTACTTGTGGGTTGAAAACAATTATTGTTCTTATTTTAACCTCCAAGGGCCATATTGACAAAGAAAAAAAATCAGAAAGTAGAGGAAGAAATTTGCTTTGAAACCATATTAGAAAATGAAGAAGAAAGGAATGAAAATGTTCAACTCATTCTTATTGATTGACAAATGAACCTCTGGTTCAATACATATAGCAAAGCTTGTAACAAACTCACAACGGAAAGAAAGACAGCTCAACAAATGTTGTTATAACCAAATTAACAAAATAACAAATGCTGTAACAAAATTAACAAAATGACAACATCTTAACAGATTATCTAGTAGTACATACATATTTTGATAATTTTATTTAAAGAATTGGAAAACGATTGTAACATATATACTTTAACATATATTTTTCAGAAATAATCAAACACAATATCACTTTTTAAGCTAGAGTTTTTTCTTTTATAATCAAAATAATCAAATGCATTTTCAAAGTAAATCAAATGCAGTTTTAGCATAAGACTCAGAACCGTTTGTAAAACTCTTTTTTTTTTTTTTTTCATTTTCATAACAAAAGGAAAATCATTTTGAGAACGAAAAGAGAAAAATAATTAATTTATTGTGGATTTGTGCAGACCGATAATTTGTGATTTTAAATAATTAAATATTATCACGGCTCTTTATTTTTTTTAATTAAATAATATTATTTATTTTAAATAGAGTCAATCAAATAATATTTTTTAGATTTTTAGTAGTATTTCTAGTTCATCGCCTTTTGAAAAGGCTTATTTCAATGGGGAAGTTTTTAGAACCCACAATGGCAATAACAGTGAGAAAAGTCTATTACTTGTATTGCACTTAAAGTGGATGAATTTGTTTTCGAGATAATCCAAGAAATAGAAAAATAGTTGGAATCCTTGGCTAAGCTGACGATCTTCAAAAAAGAAGGAAAAAGAAAAAAATGTTTTCGCTAACTTGTTGTAAGCTTACGATCTTCACCATAGGCGGAGTAATTATCCAAATGATTGGGCTTTCAGTCTTCGTCTTCAGCTTCTTCCCCGTCAAACCAGCACTCTCTGGTTTCAGGTACAAAATACTGTTTCGGATTTCGAAGTTCTGTTCTTGTATTTTTCTGCATTTTTATCTGGACCAAAACGTGCATTGCATTCGGGATTGTTCATTAATTTCGATTCGAAGCTTTTGATATGTTTGATTGTTTGATTTTATCTTCAATGGTAATGTCAGTGGTCTGGAGAGTTTTCGCGCTCCGAGTTTCGATCTGATTCAAAATCATAGCGCCGAAAACCTCCCTCCTGATGAGCTCAGATCGCTTTATCGGGTACTTGTTCAATCAATTCTCGAAATCGAAGAACAACTATAAAAGAATTAATCAAGAGTTATTTCGACTTGCTTCTAAATTTCTGTTGCATCTGTATTGATATTTTCTATGTAATGTAGGAATTATCTGGGGTTCCTCCTTCATTTGACAGACTAATACTAATGGTAAGTATATGTTCTTTATTCATCATTATTTATTGCTCTATGTCAATCTTATTCTTTGTAAAATATGTTTCCCAAAAACTTCAGCTTAGTGATGCTTGATATTATTTTTTAGTGATTGATATATGAGATTTCTTCAGTTTTCATTTACAAGCATGTTAGTTTAGGTTATTGATGGTCTTCCGGCAGAGCTTGTGCTTGGAAAGGATGGTAAGCCGCCCCGTGCGGAGTTAGTGGAAGCTATGCCTTATACTCAGTCGCTGTTGGCGAGTGGATTGGCAATTGGGTTTCATGCAAAGGCTGTGCCGCCTACTGTTACCATGCCTCGATTGAAGGTGGGTCTTGTAACTATAAGTCACCCATCCATGAGATCTAACATTTTTTTTTTGAAAGCCTGCTTATCCACTATCAGTGACCTTTCTGTTATATGGTTGCAGGCTATGGTTTCTGGGGCAATTGGGGGATTTCTTGATGTGGCTTTCAATTTTAACACGCAAGCTCTGTTAGATGACAATCTTCTGTGTTAGTTGATCCAACTATGCTGGAGATATTGAAGAGTTTTCTCTTCTTTTTTTTAGGTCTTTAATTGCTTTTGATTTGTTTATTTCTTTTTCACGCAGACCAGTTTTTTAAGGTTGGTTGGAAAATGGTGATGCTCGGTGATGAAACGTGGCTAAAGTTGTTTCCAGAATTATTTATAAGGAGTGATGGAGTTGGCAGCTTTTTTGTAAGTATTTCTGTCGCTGACATGAAATTTTATGGTCCGTATAATCTTCATATGAATACATTGTCAAATGTGTTGTGTAATTATTGTGCAAATTATGTTACGTCGCTCATATATGTGGTTTAACTGTGTGATCTATTTAGTTCATCGCCATTTCCGGGCTATTGCTTTTCATTTGTACGATAGGCTGACATGCATATCAAATTCTTCTGCTACAGGTTAAAGATACGGTACAAGTAGATCAAAATGTTTCTCGACATTTGCCAGATGAGCTTAGTAGATATGATTGGGATCTCCTGGTTAGTCTGGCTTTAAATATATGTTTTTCTGTGACCTAATCTACCTTGTTTTTTGGTACTTAGCATGTTACAATTTTGTTACAAAAATAAATAAATAAATAAATAAATAAGATTATTGTTTATCTGTGTATGTACGTTAGAAAACTTTTAGGTTCTCCGAACAGACCAAACTATTGAAAATTCTTTAGCAGTAGATTTCCATTGTGAAGCCAAATGTTTCAACCTATACAACAAACACTAAGTACCCTAAAGTTCTTATAAAAATTATGTTTTTGACTGAATTTATTGTTCAGATTCTTCATTACCTAGGCTTGGATCATGTTGGACACATTGGTGGGCGCAACAGGTATTGCTTTACCAAGTTTCAGTATAATCCTTATTTTACAGATTCCTTGGCTTCTTTTTAGAGTTTCATTTCTTTGTTGGTTGAACTATGTCAGTATCTTGATGCCCCCAAAACTTAAGGAGATGGATGAGGTGGTCAAGATGATTCATACAAGTAGAATCCTGAATCAAATGAATAACCATGGAAAGACACTTTTGGTTTGTGATATTGATATCTTCTTTTTTCCCTTTGTATTTTTCTTTGCTGTATAAGTTATGCATACTTGAATCAAAATTGCAATTGTACACGACTAATAATAACTACTTATAAAATAATGAAGAGCCGCTAAAATTTCATCGACAGTTAAAGACTTGACCTGAGTAATAAAAAAAGGTCAAGGGAATTATCTAGACCAAAGAATCTCTACCTCTTGCCTAGAAAGACACAGAGCCGAGAATATGATAAATAAAATCCCCAGACTCAACGCTGAGCACAGTAGACATGGTTAGGCATTTCTATATAGAACCTTCCCATATGCTGGTTATAATTTTTCTCCAACATTGTAGCGTATGTTTGGATCACACCCCCTTTGTTTTATGATTTGACAGAAGTCATTAAATAACTCAAATTCAATGTGTCTCTGATATAAGTCTCTTATGCAGGTAGTGGTAAGTGACCATGGCATGACTGATAATGGTAATCATGGAGGATCTTCCTATGAAGAGACCGATTCCTTAGCTTTGTTTATTGGCCTGGAAAATGATGTCTCTGCTTATGCATCGTACTCCACCCAAAACACTGTATACCAGGTAATTGAACTTAGAACCTTATGTTTTTTTGGTTTTTTTTATTTTTTGTGTTTTATTTTTATTTTTATTTTTATTTTTGAAAAGGAGATTCTTATGCTTATTCATCATTTAAGTTGTAATGGCCTGTTATTTGCATTATAGTTTCCCCATGCCAAGAAGATGCAAGTATCCTTGAACGATAATAACTTGAAATGTTATGTTATTTTCTCATTCAGTTAATTAAAATGAGACAACAGAAAGCCCTGCTAATCTTGACGTACAGGACAATGCGGTAATTTATTATTAAGTTTAAGCAGGGGACGAAATGAACTTAAATAATGGATTCGAACAAGCTAATTCAGATTCAATCTTACTAATTCCTACTGCTTCAATACAGTTTTGAAGTACTAGCTGGATACTGCAGCATTTAATTTCATCGGACAAAATATGCACCTCTCTTTTATTTATTTTTTTCCAAGCAGATAATTCCAAATTGTTTGTTACCTCGACCTCCTATTCACTTCTCTTGTTCGACTTGTGTCTCCCAGATTGACATCGCATCCACATTAGCTCTCCTTTTTGGTGTGCCAATTCCAAAAAACAATGTTGGTGTCCTGATTTCAGAAATTTTTAAGCATTTGGCAGGTTGTCTCTCTCTCTCTCTCTCTCTCTCTCTCTCTCTCTCTCTCTCTGTGTTGACTTTCACTATAATGAATTTGGTGCAGTTTATACACTATGGTGGTTTATTTGTTTTTGGCTTAGCAACATATTTTACCTCAAATTAACATTGTCATAAATTCGACTTCAACACGCATTATGAAGTAGTTATTAGGTCATATCGTGTTTTGTGGTGGACTGTAACACACGAGTCATTGTTTGTCAGTGTCTTATATTTTTCATTTTCTTTTTTATTTTTCTTGTTATATCTTCATTTGAAAACTTTAGTTGCTTTGTTTTATGTGTTTCGTTTGAATTATCAATACTGCATGTGTTTATTTCTAATTGTACTCTTAGATGAAGTGTATTGCTAATTTTTTTTTTTTTAAATGTTGTATCTTCTCGTCAAATCCAGCATGGTAGTAAACAGTTTACCTTGTGAGGATCTTAATGTTTTCCCCTGCTGCTTGCAAATACAGATGACCAAAAACTAAGGGCTCTGGAGCTGAATTCGTGGCAATTATTTAGACTACTACAAGCACAATTACCCGGTTTATCATGTGATGAAGGCTCTGAGATAAGGAAGTGCAATGGTAGCTTGACGAAGATGTTTTGTTGCTTATATATGAATGCTGCATTTCTTCATAATTCTTGGATGTCTAAGGATGTATCCAGGTAGGTATGTGACACCATTTATTATGATAAGCATCACATGATTCTAAGAGAGGCGGCACTAATACCAGTGTTGCTTCGTTAACCATGGTAAATAGGTTTAATCATGGGGAGGAGTACAACACTGCAGTTGGAGCATACAGTGAGTTTTTAAAGATTGCAAGTGAGTGGTTATCACGCAGAGTCACTGATGTATGTTCTTTTCCAATGGTTCAGGTTTTCTGAAAGTATTTTCAATTCAAATATGAAAAGTGACAGCTGTAGGTTGATGGAACAAAGGAAACTTATCATCAGTCCTACATGAAGTTCTCTGTTTTTTTATCCATTTGTGGCTGTCCCCTTACAATGATAATTTTGTGGTTGTGTAGAAACCTGTCAATTTGCTTGCTTTTGGAGTTGCTGCAATGCTTATCTCATGTCTAATATTGCTGAGCCTTTTCTATTTAATATGCAAAGAACTTCGCGAGAGAGAGAGGATATCTCTTTCCAACTTTGAGAATAGTACCATGCATACGTGGCATTTAGACGAGGCCTTTACATTTGTTGTCGTTCTTATGCTTGTCATAAGTATGGGATCAAGTTCTATGGTTGAGGAAGAGCAGTACATATGGCATTTTGTTACTTCCACATTGATTTTGTTATTACTGCGCAAGGCAATACAGTCTCTTGAAGTTGGAAGAGCGTCGAGTTTGTTTAGCTTGGTCAAGGGACAAAACAGGACAAGTTTTTTTCAAATAACTTCCTTGGTTTTGCTTCTTATTTCTGGAAGGATCTTGAGAGGCTGGCATCAAGGAGGCGTGAATTGGACTAATCTTCCTGACATATCTAAGTGGCTTGAGCAGGCTGGGGGTGAATATATAAAAGCAGTTCAGCTAGTCACAGGCATCCTAGTGATGATCTTAAGCTTAATTTCTCTATCTGCATTGGATACTAATAAAAAAATTGTTAAAGTGATTGGATTTTGCTTTTTGACTCCTGGATTGTTGGTTTTGCACCATGTTATTAAACACCAGAGTAGCATATTAGTACCATCCAGTTATAATGATACGGTGTTGATCCAAATGATCTATATGGTTCTGGGTTTAACTGCATTCGGTACTGTTGTGGCCTTACCATGGTTATCATCTCTATTGGCTTCCAAAACATGCCCATATTATAACTTTCACACGACAACTTCTGATCCCAAACTTCAAAATACGTCTCAACTGGTAGAACTAACAAATTCATTATTTGTGATTGGGTGGGTGTACATATGCTATTGGTCTCTTCTGCAGTTGGTACTCCAGCAACCAATTAATTCGATGCCTATATTACTGCTCCTTGTGCAAGTTTTACTGAGCATGCGATACTCTTTTTACAGTGGGCCACATCACAAGCAGTGGGTTGAGGTTAGTCACAAAATCATCTTATTTTGGGTAGATAATGTCCTCTTTTTCTACAAGACAATTTGCTTTAGGCCAGAAGGCCGATCAATAAAGACGTTTGCTGGTTGTGTAGAATAATAAGTTGCTCACACTTGGGTGAAAAAGTGAAATTATCGCTGTAAGGTGGATTTTTATTTTGGTTACTAATGTTGTGCTGTGTGTTTGTTCTTAGGTTGCTGTAGTCTACTATATGGGGATGGCAGGGCATTATGCTCTAGGGAACAGCAATTCTTTAGCCACCATTGACGTTGCTGGAGCTTATATAGTATGTCCTCTTTCACGGTGGCTTACATTATCATTTCTCTTTTATTTTTATTGTTTTAAGAGGAAAGAAACTAGTTTTAAATAGTGATCTGCACTGTGGTCGTGTTTTAAGAAGTTTCGGTTATCTAACTTTTGTAGCATTATTTTACTCTTAGGGCATCACAAGTCATTCAACAGTACTATCTGGGGTTTTGATGTTCATTATAACGTATGCCTCCCCAATGGTTGCCATTCTTAGTATGGTGATGTACATTTCTGTTAAGAGCAGCAACTATCTTGTTCTTCCCTTGAGTGTGGATTCAGGAGAACTCAAACGAATGCTTGGCTTTCCTTGTCTGATTCCACTGGGCTTGAACTCCATTTTGTTGACAGCCTATACCATCGTATTGATACTAATGAGAAACCACCTCTTCGTCTGGAGTGTTTTTTCTCCAAAGTAAGTTCTATATACGTAATACATTTACATGTCAGTTTTAAAGCCTGCTTCTTATTTGTTTAATTGATGGTCGTAACAACAGTTTTTTTTTTTTTTTCAACCCGATTTTCGGAAGCAAAAGGCCTTGGACTTCATTGTGCCAAATCAGCTTGAACAAATTAAAGGAAATCTAGCATAACAAATAATGGCACGGTTAGAAAGTATTGTAGCTTATTTATTTCCTTGTCTAGGAATCTCATAGCAACAACAACGTATATCATGATTATCATCATTTCTAGCCTCTAGGGCCCTCAAGATTTAGATTTCTCACCAAACATTGGGAACCAAATCGACATATGTGTACGTATATCTCATCTGCTGCATGGTAATAGCTTTTATTACTTTATATTCCTTTTTTTTTTTTAATGGAAGTATTACCTTATGTTCCTGATTGCGAGTAAAACCTTTCTTTGGTGACCGATCGGAGGAAATAAATTCTATCCAGTGATGGTGCATCTGTGATTAATTTTGGAATTATTTTCCGTATTTTCTTCACTTGTGTTGGAGCTTTATACTGTGGAGTTTATTTCAGGTATCTTTATGCATGTGCCACAACTGTTTGCGTCTATACCGGTGTCTCTGTTGTGGCTGCAACTGTGTCTTATACGTACTGGGTGGTGGTGTCTCGGAGAACCACAGAGTCCTCCGCCATCATCTCCTCCACCGTCATCTATGATAAAAGATAAAACTCTGATGCAAAGAAACAGAATTCCAATTTTATAGAAGAAAACGCTCGGATCGTTTGATTGTTTTGTTAAAAGATCGTGTACGGAAAGGTAGCAGTAGAGGAAAAATTAAAAAAGGAAACGCATGTGTGGAGTTCCGCTTAATGAATTTGATGTTGTAAAATGATAGATATTTTGATTATTTATTTATTTATTTATTTGTTCCCGATTTGATAAGAACCATGTATGCCATGAAAATGAATCAGCGATATGTGAAATGTAATTATCATGGAAGAAGCACGAAGTATAGAGTCGGAGAATAAGCAACCATGCAAATGGGAAATGGCTGCATAAAGTGACGATTACTTGATAATATTTGATAAATGATTTTGCATGTATATGCCATCTAGGACACGGAATAAACATAAATGAGAAAACATCAATTGAATTGTTACCGACTTACCGTGCGCATGGGGCAGAAGATACAAAATATCCACGACAGAAGACAACTAGATTGTGAGAAATATTGAGATACGTGGTGGATTGGAGGAAGTTTCCTCATTAGCCCATGTTAATGGGTCAGGATCCCACGCAAAGAAGGATCTTGCCCATTTATGGAAGAATAATATTAGGGACATTAATTTAAATTTTAACTCTTGTATATCAATTAATGTAGTATGTGCCTTGGACAAAAATTAAGGCCTCATTCATTTTACCAATTCGAGTTTTCAATTCTAAGTTTTTAAAGTAAAAAACTCTCAAAAAATGTCACATCTAACTTTTTTTTTTCTACAGTGAAAAGCTCTTAAAAAATATCACATCTCAACTCAAATTGAAAACTCGAATCTGGGAAGTGAATGAAGCCTAAGTATATATGGCCAATGCCTCACTTGGACAACAAACGGAGGCAACAAGAGAGAGAGAATTCAATTTATCCAAAACAAAAGAAAATATGACTAATTTAGTTCATAGGTTTAAATATAAAATTTGAGTAAAATTCAAATTTTATAAGAGAAAACACTACATAAAAAGATTTGAATTGTTGTTTAATCTTTGCCAAACAAAGATTTAGAAAAAGCAATCTTTGTAATGGATAGATAAATTTTTCTTTTTTTGGTTCTGTTTCCCACCTCAACTCACCAACAATTTATGTGGAATTATTTGTATTCATATTCACCACTAAGCTAGCAGCTCATACATGCAGAGGAATTATTCAATAGATTAGGTGTACTATGCCATTATATTTATATGGTACACTTGTCTAATAAAAAATTAACATGTGAATAGTTTGTCTCTCCAATTTATTTAATTATATTTCTCATTCCTAGTGTGTTTCCAATTAATTGTTTAGTCAAGTTCAGCATAAATACTCAATCAATAACTCTTAGGCTATGTTTGGTTAGAAGGAATGGAATGGAAAGGAAAAGCCATTCCACCAAATTCCATTGTTTGCTTTCATTTTTTGGGTTAGAAATGGCTTTATTTATTTTGAGTGAATGGCCATTATATTTCTTCATTATCTCTAAAAACTCTTTGATTCACATTTAATATATTATTATTTAATATATTTAATAATATTTTTATTTAATATATTATTATTTAATATATTTAATATTATTTATTTAATTTATTTAATATATTTAATATATTTAATATATTTAATATTATTATTTATTTAATTTATTTAATATTATTATTTATTTAATTTATTTAATATATTTAATATTATTTTAATATATTTAATATTATTATTTATTCAATATATTTAATATTATTATTTATTTAATATATTTAATATATTTAATATTATTGTTTAATATATTTATTATATTATTTAATATATTTATTATTATTATTCAATACATTTAATATTATTATTTATTTAATATATTTAATAATATTATTTATTTAATATATTATTATTGAATATATTTAATAATATTATTTATTTAATATATTATTATTTAATATATTTAATATTAGTATTTATTTAATATATTTAATATTATTAAAATATTAAATATTATTTTTTACAATTGAAATATAGTTTTTAAATTATTATTCTTCAAATAAAAAGTTTTTAATAATTAAATTATTTTGTTAACTATTTTAATTAATAAAATATTAAATTATTTAAAATTATTAATCAAGGGTATTTTTGTCAAAATCTCTTTATTTTCATTCACATCAAATAAACCAAACAACATAATTCTCATTCGTATTGATTCCATAACTCCAATCAAACAAAAGAATTTTATGATTCAAATTCATCTTAACTACTCTATCAATATCTCTTATATTAATTAATCAAACGCACCCAAATTCAAAATTCTTAACTAATCAATATCTCTTATATTAATTAACATCAAATAATATTGTTCTAATGTTTCAAGTAAATATTCTATACATTTAAGCAAATTTGCGAAAGTTAAACCTCATAGTGTTTTCAGAATTGTACAGTTCTGCACAAATTAGAACTAGCGCGAGTTCTGCAAGGAATTGAGTCGTAACCATCGTTCTTTTTAATTACAATGCATGCCAAATTAATTGAATTGTGCGATAGAATAGGCTTTTCTTCCCTTTTCTTTCGGTTTTTTTTTTTTTTTTTTTTGGGTCTTCTTATGTGTTCGTTTGTTGTTTCTCCTTCATTCATATATCTATACATATATATAAGTTTCAAAAAGTACTGTTTATAAATAGTACTTTCAACCAAAGCTATAGGTTTCGGTTGAAACGCATAGCTTTGATTTTTTTTTGGAAATTTTTCTAGCGTTCTCTCTTTTAGAAACATTAGTGTTTCATGTTTATTAATCGTTGGGTCTATATTCATTTTTTAATTTGATTTGACTTTTGATTAGACTTAATATAGATTCAACGGCTAATAAACATAAAATACCAGTATTCTCAAAAAAAAAAACACCATAAAAAATTCTTTTTTTTTTTTTTTTTTTTTTTGCTTTTGGACTTTTTACAATTTACCCTAAAATTAATTAATTTATCCATTTTAGTCTTTTTTTTGTCTTGAAATTTATTGTTATTTTGTTTTGGTTCTTTTTGCTCTAAAATTTATTTATTTTTTCATTTGTCATTTTTAATATTTTTTTCATTTTTACACTGAGACTTTATTTGTTGTTTTATTTTTTCCCTAAAATTTCTTTATTTCTTCATTTTAGTCATTTTTACCTTTTTTTTTTTTTAGTCTTGAAATTTTATTTCTTCGTTTTGGTTTCTTTTACCCTAAAACCATTTTATTTCTTTGTTTTGGTCTTTTTTGTTTTTGTATTTTTACTCTGAAACTTTATCTTTTTTCATTTTACCATAAAGCTTATTTATTTTTCATTTTAGTCCTTTTGTGACTTTTTTTAATTTTTCCTGAAATTTTATTTTTCCTGTTTTGGTTCTATCATTTTTTCATTCTAGTCCTTGTGACATTTTATTTTTTGCTTTTCGCCTAAATTTCTTTTATTTTCATTTTGGTTTCTTATGCCTTAAAACTTATTTATTTTCCCATTGTGAGCCTTTTTCACCATTTTTTTTTTTTTTTTTTCTTTTTTTTTTTTTTTCTTGTTTTTTTTTTGGCTTCACCTTTAGTTTTTTTCATTTTAACTTTTTTTTTTTTTTTTCATTTTTGTTTTGATTTTTTTCTGTTTTGGTTCTTTTTATCCTAAAACTCATTTATTTATTCATTTCAATCCTTTTTTTTTTTTACCACTTTTTATTTTTTTTCCTAAAACTTTATTTTTTTTTTTTTGGTTTATTTTGCCTTAAAAATTATATATTTATTCATTTTGGTCCCTTTTTTTTGCCCCTTTTTAATTTTTCCCCTTGAACTTTTTTTTTTTTTTTTTTTTTTTTAGGTTTCTTTTACCCTAAAACTTATTTATTTCTTTATTTGAGTCCTTTTTTTGACTTGCTTTGGGCTTCTTATCCTAAAACTTTATTTTTCTCATTTTGATTCCTCTTTGAAATTGTATATTCGAATTTTATATGCTTTTTAATAATAACATAGTAATTAAAACTTAATACAACGGCGTCTCACGTGCATGCATCACATGTGCAGTTCAACTAGTATATAATGACAAACTCAAAGTTAATTGATACAAAGGCATCTCAATTCCTCGAGTCTTTGTGCTGTTTATATTGTCAATAATAGAGATGGAATTCCTTGGGGAGAGCTTGATTATGGAAATACAACTACAGCTATGACGACTTTGTTTAACTTTCTTAAATTAATTTTAATGTATAAATATTCTGTATAAAAAATTTAACAATATAAAATTAATCTTAATTAGTATAAGATATATAGGTTGAGTATTTATACTTATCTTATCTAAACAATTAATATAAAACATACTAAGAAAGAGAATTATAATTAAACAAAACTAACATAAACAAATTATTCAAATGTTAATTTTCTATTGGAATGATGTATCATATAAATATGATGACGTGATAAACTCGATGCATAGAATAATTCCTCACTGCTAGAAATGTTACTCAAACTTACTCAAAACAAATCACAAAATAAAAATTTACAAAACCAGAAAATTGTCTTAACATAAAATAATACAGTCCTTACATAAAAACCTTAATATCATAAAACAAAACCTAATAGGGAAATCTAGAAAAATGCATGTGAGCATAAATATTTATGCCTTTTTTGAAATTCTAAATCCTTAGGTATATAAAAAGGATAGATAAGCTAGCAGGTAATGATGATCTATTAGTTTTTTTTTTTTTTTTTCTGTTCTTTTTTTATTTTAAAGCAATTAAATTTAAACAATTATTCTTAATACTATAGTGGAGATGATGCTTTGAAAATAGTAATTATTTTTACAGAAAAATACTAATATTATTCTTTTTGTAACTCTATTTGTCATTTTTTATATTTACTGTCTGACAAAAAAATTTTAGAGAGAAATTAAAAGAGAAAAAATCTCTCATATTAAAAACTGATATTAAAAGTCACTCAGAACGCAAGTAAAACGTCTATAAATCTTAAAATTACTGTGCACAATTATTTATTTACGCATTTTTATGCGTCGTGCCGCTTAATCTGTTAGAGGGAATGTGGACAGCCACCTCAAGCTACCGAAGAAAAACAAACATTAGATATTACAAGAAAAAGAAAATTAGTTTAAACTTTCTACCTGTTTCCTTATAAATTATAGATACATCAAATGTAATTATAATTTTTCGTGCACATATTTTAATATCTATTTTATGTCTATGTTTCTGCTGCAAAAGTAGTACAACATGTCTTATCTCACACTTATAGAACTCAACCTTTATTCTGATATTCACGTTCAGTATTTTATGAGCAGTATATTGTTAGTAATTGGCACATGCCTCTGGCACGTGCCACCACCACTAGTTTTAGAAAAAGGAATAAAATAAAAATAACTATTTTCCACAATAATTTTGTGAGATATTTACCTTTTTATACCTTATATTTTAAGTTTATTAAAAAACTATAGCTTCAGTTTTTAATCTAATCAAATGCATACTTCAAATTAAATTTAATATCTAAATTCATATTTTTTCACAGTCAACTCTTGATTTTAACCTTAAAAATATTTAGAATACCCTGAATAAAAAATAGAAAAAGAAAAAAAAATTGAAAAAACTTTAAATTTACGGTTTTGACCTCAAAAAATGTAAAATACCATTGAAACGATTTTTTTTTGTGTCATTAATTTTTAATTTTGTTGGAATATTAGAAAGCTTTAGTGTTTGTTTACTTTTTTTAGGGATATTTTAGTCATTTTAAAAGTCAAAATCTGAGATAAGATATAGATTTATATATTAAATATAGATTAAAAACTAAAAATATAATATTTTAATAAACTAAAAAACGAGATATCAAAATATAAATATCCCCAATTTTGTTGATAACGTTCTAAAAGTCTCCTAAAATACGTTTACTTTTCATTTTGGGAATTTCTTGTTTTTTTCTTTTTCTGGAAAAGAATTTTCTTTTTTTTTTTTTCTCTCTTTAATAATTCCGATTTTGAGATTTGATGTGTCTTAGAATCATTATATATAAATAATTTTGTGCCGCGGCTGATATGCTGTCGCTTTGGCCGAGTGGTTAAGGCGTGTGCCTGCTAAGTACATGGGGTTTCCCCGCGAGAGTTCGAATCTCTCAGGCGACGACAAGTTTTTATATATGTTTTTTAACTATATGTTTAAGGTTTATTCACAAAACAGACTCTCATTTTTTTTATTTCATTAAATATATATCATTAAATTACACTTAATTTTGACCATCATAATCCCCAAAATACCCTTAAAAAAACACTCTAGAAATAGGAAAAAAAAAACGTAGAACTGAAAGGATTTTTTTTAAATGAAACTGAAGGAAATTGAATTAAATTCTATTCAAGAGTCTGTTTAGTTGAGAGATTTATTTTTTAATTTAAATCATAATTCTTAATTTATTATAATAATTTTTTTTATAAAAAATATATATAAATAAAAAATAATTTAAATTACGTGATTTGAATCCCTCTAACAAACTACCCTAACATAACATCAGATTACCCACCGTCACCCCCATTGTATTTGCCCACTCTGCAACTCAACATCAGCTACCCACCTCCACTCACAGTAGTGTTCCAGCCACAGACCAAACTGGCGTGCCCCCAATTCAGAACCAAAGAACAAAAAGGAAACAAAAACTTTAAAACCATACAAAAAATGGAAATGAATGGTACGAAATCAAAGAATCAAAAACCCACAGAAAAAAGTTGAAGAAAAGAAACGAAAATGATGAATCAAATATTGATTATATTCCAATTCACCGGAGAGAGATCTACAAGATGGGATAAGGAGCTAGGTAGAATCGAAAGAGTTGGAGGAGTGGATAGGAGCGTGCCAGGCTCGGGTTCAGGAGGATGGACTTGTCGTTGCCCATCATGGCCGGTTTAGGGGTATTTGTCGCAAATCTTGGCGGGGTACGGGATGGCCGATGCAGATTATGGGCAGTGACTGGGTGAGATCGGCTTGGTGGTTGACAGTGGGGGCGGTTAAGGGTGGGCTCGTCATGGTGGTTGACAGTGGGGGTGGTGAGGCGTGGGTTCACCATGGTCGGTGGCAATGGAGAAGAGTTGGGCGAGGTAGCAGTAAGGGTGAGCGGCGGTATAGTTAGGGTGAGGTCAGGGTTAAGTTTACTGTTAAAGTTTATTCTCCTTTGTTTATTATTATTTTTTTTTTTTCAATTTTTAGAGTATTTTATTTTTCTCAAGTTTTTTTATGTGAGGGTACTTTGATAATGGTCAAAATTGAATGTTGACTGAGAAAAGGTAAGGGTTTGTGTATTGAAAAATGAAAGGTATATTTTTTTAAATTAATTTAAAATATATGGTAAAGAATGTAAATATCCCATTAAAATAAATAAATAAAAATCCAGAATGTTTGGAAGACCAAATTGTGCGTAAGGTTACGTCGTCGACCTTAAGTCCGTCTTGTATTGCAATGCCGCCAAGTTGTATTGACTAGTGGGAATCCAAGTCAATAACAACATTTGGCCCCAATGAATGGCCAATTTGAAATGAATTTCCTAATTAATTGCGACCTTTATACTAATTCAACACTTTCTCTTAACCAAGCAAATAGCCGGCATAAAAAAAATCAACGCCATTGTTGATACAATCAATCAGCATTCAATTGGGATCCTATGGAGTCCTGTCCATGGTTTTACTTTGTGCACATTAGTATTTCTCTTACAATTTACATTTTTTTTTTTTTTTTTTTTTTTTTTTTTTTTTTTTATCAAATATGCAAAATAATAATTGGTAATTTCATTTTTAGTTTCCGAACTATAGCTAAATTCTAGTTTAGTTCTTGATTTTTAAAAGGTCTCAAAATGATCTCAAACAATTAAGTTGTTCCAAATTAGTCCTATCTTTCTAATTGTAAATATGAGAAAAAAAAAATAGGTTTTTTTTTACTTAATATTCACACCCCAACATGTGAGATTAAAAAATAACCCCACTAAACCACATATAGTCTTAGCATTAAAAACTAATTTAAGATAATTTCACACATTAAAAACTTGTTATGGAACCAAATGAGATTTGAATAGTCTGAGGACTAAAGATGAGATTAACCCAATTATTAATAAAAAAAAGAATTCGTTTTTTAGGGAAGAAAAAATGTGAATAATGATCAAGAAAGTTAAACCCTCGTGATAGAATTTCAAACATACAAACTCTTGTAATGCCAACAAAATACACTGAATATTAGTTGACCAACTAAAAAGCAGTGACGAAGGTGCGGGAATTAGACATTAAAAAAAATAAATGATATCCCCTAAAAAAAAATTAAAATGATATCTACAATCACAAAGAGGAATTAAAGCTTTTGATGTATCAGAAGAGGCAAATTTCATAATTTTTGCTTGAACTAGCATGTATTTTATTATTAAGGTGATTTTCAAAGAGTATAAATTAATAAAATGAGTTTGCATTGAGAAAGCACTCAATCCATACTCCACATATTACAAAGAAAACATAAATTAACCAATTGCATTGTAGCATGTTTGAAGGGGAAAAGAAGGGTAAAGGAACGGCAACATGATTATGTGATAAATGAAAACTCAAATGACCAATGAAATTTACTACTGCTGACATTTTTGGCTGTTAAGTTGTCATCGTGTTGTCGTTCTCCTTAATTTGAAATAAATCACAACAATTTGAATTTTCTTTTGTTTCTCCCTTAAAAATTATAAAATGTAGTTATTAATGTCAAATTAGAACCTATAGAAAAATTGTCATACACCTTTATTTTCAGCTCTTTTTTTTCATTTATTTTACTCTTTTTTTTTTTTTTTTTTGTCACATAAATGAGTGAAGAGACACAAATGTGTACTAGTGATTTATCTCGTCTCCTTCAAGTAGAGGTCATAATAGGTCTACCTCTTGAACATTGAACTAATCTAAACCAATTATATTAGTTTAATTTGGTTTTCTTACTCGGTTTGTGTGTTGTATAAAATGAAAATCAATAATTAATTTTTCCTTTGGTATACAAGCTTTCATCGAAATAAGAACACGAGCAAACAACACCAGGAAAAAGAGGGAAGGGCTACATTACATACACACAGCGCTTAAGCCCCATAAAGACAGAACACAAATTAAACAAATAACAAACTTATAATAATCTAAAGTCCACACCTCAAACGGATCCTCCAGGCTCCAGGAGTGAAAGAAAAGGGTCCATTAATTCAGCTTATGGACGACGATATATTCAATCTGTCACGCCTAATTAAAAGAGAGCGATTGAAAATCTCAAACCAGGCCTCCAATTTATAATTATTCACTTCCCAAACAACCAAGAAAACTCTCACAAAAGAGACGGAAGTTGCGTTTATTTTAAGAATTATGTATTATTTATACTATTATAATTATTGATTTTGTTATAATATTTTTTTTATAAAAATTTAAATTTTATACGTTAAAATTAAGAGCCATGATTTAACTCAAGAATCAAACAGACGGGGAGTGTTTAATTTTTTTAATTAAAAGAAACTAACCCGTTGGATTTTCATTAGGCATTAGTCCATCGTTCACTACCAAGAGTTTTGAAAAATATAAACATGAGAAAAGAGAGAGGAAAAACGCCAGAGCTCTCATTGACTAGAAGATCAGACTCAAAATCAAGAAAGGCAAAACGTCAAACAACAAGTTATATATGATTGGGTGCAAGGAATAAACAACGTTCTTGGTCCATTCCTCAGCGGATTGGCGCTTGGTCAGCTCAAGCCTACCGTCGTCGACTCCTAAAAAGTTGTAAAAAAAAAAAAAAAAAAAAAAAAAGTCCTAAAAAGTCAAGCCCCATTAATCTCTTGCTATACGACGCGGAAAATATAAAAGGCCAACTTATTAACACAGTAGGACCCACCAAGTTAGAGAGAGAAATGGGAAACTTCCCAAATTTTCACACGTTAAAAAAGCCCTAACCCAGTTTCGACCTCTTTTCCTTTGAACCAGTACTACCCGTGTCCCTATAAATTCTCTTGCCTTTCTTTTCTCAAAACATAGTTGTTTTTTCATTGTTTTTCTTTCTTTTCATCATTGTATCTCTGTCGGCATATGTCTCAGAGGCTCAGTGTTCCCCACTCTTCCTCTATCGCCTTCGGCCTCCATTCCCATCTCCTGGTTTCCAGTGAGATGAACCCTAACTCTAACTGGTCTCATTAGAATTCTCTCAGATTCATATCTTTGTTATTCTTTTCATTCTTGTTTGTTTCCCGAGATAATATAATCAGAAAATCATGACTCTTAAGGGATTTGTCGAAGGAGGAATTGCCTCCATTGTTGCCGGTTGTTCCACCCACCCGCTGGATCTCATCAAGGTCCGAATGCAGCTCCAAGGCGAATCTCTCGCCCCAAATTCTAACCCTAATTCCGCCGTCCAAACTCTCCGACCCGCTCTCGCCTTTCAATCAACTCATATTGCAGCTCCAAGATCTGTTAATGTTCCACCACCTCCACAGCCTCGCGTGGGTCCAATCGCTGTTGGAGTAAGAATCGTACAGCAGGAAGGCGTCGCGGCGTTGTACTCCGGCGTCTCCGCCACCGTCCTCCGTCAAACGCTCTACTCGACCACAAGGATGGGACTCTATGACGCGATCAAGCAGAAGTGGACCGATCCCGTCTCCGGCAACATGCCGCTGACGAGGAAGATCACGGCGGGGCTCATCGCCGGAGCCGTTGGCGCCGCCGTCGGGAATCCCGCCGATGTCGCGATGGTCAGAATGCAGGCTGACGGGAGGCTCCCGCAGGCGCAGCGCCGGAACTACAAGAGCGTGGTCGACGCCATAGCCAGAATGGCGAGGCAGGAAGGGATCGGAAGCCTCTGGAGAGGCTCGTCCCTTACGGTGAACCGTGCGATGCTTGTGACGGCGTCGCAGCTGGCGTCGTACGATCAGATCAAGGAGACGATTCTGGAGAAAGGAATCATGAGGGACGGACTGGGGACACACGTGGCGGCGAGTTTCTCGGCGGGATTTGTGGCGGCGGTTGCGTCGAACCCGGTCGACGTGATCAAGACGCGCGTGATGAACATGAAGGTAGAGCCGGGAATGGCGCCGCCGTACTCCGGCGCGTTGGATTGCGCGGTCAAGACGGTGCGGGCCGAGGGGCCTATGTCGCTCTACAAGGGCTTCGTGCCGACGATCTCGAGGCAGGGGCCTTTCACCGTCGTGCTTTTCGTGACGCTGGAGCAGGTGAGGAAGTTGATGAAGGATTTATGAGATCTTGATCATGATGATGATCATCGCTGATGATGACGAAGAGTGTTTTAGAATATTATTAGATAAATAGTAATATTAGACGTTTTCCTCGAAGTGTTGGGAAAGGAATTTCCGAGGAATAATAAGTTAAAACAATTCAAGCCAAAAAGAAAAAAAGAAGTTAAAACAATGTGGGAAACATTATTGCGTTGTAATCTGTGTCAGCTCGTGGTTAAATTAATTATGTCTTTTTATATGTGTTTGATTATTATTTTCCTGCAAATCTGATGATTCTTTTTTTTTTTTTAATGTGTTTGATTATTATTTTTCTGCAAATTTGGTTCTTTGTTCTTGAGTAATTAGTTCATCCATTGGCTGAGAATTTTATAATAAAGTTTGAAATATATAATATTTGTAAAGTTTTGTTTTGAACCATTAAATATACAGTTAAATTTACGTATTTTTTTATTGATGAGATTTTTAATTCGATAAAATAACCTTAGATGCAAAGTTACTTGATTTGTATGAAAGTAATTACGTTATTGGTAGCACAACAGTCAAAGAACTTATGTTTGCCTCTGTCTCCTAGTTCAATGTAATGGTGTGAACAGATGAACTTTGGTGGCGAAAGTTCTACTCTTCTAGAATCAAAAACCCGCGCTTTGTGCAGACTTTTGGGAAAGAGACCAAAGGCTATAATTCCGGTCACATAAATGTATCCAAAAGAGAACTTTTGTTTGCAAACTTTGACAAATTATTTTTGATTCTGAAATCTGAATTAGGAGACTGTAATGCCTTAGCAGCTCAATTCATCACCATTTGATTTAAATCATTTCTCTAGTTCTGATGAACTAATTAAATTATGCAACATTTTTGATGAACTCAAACATTAAAAAACATTTTATATAATATGATTGGTTAAATACCGTTTATGACATTAAAATTAGACAGATAATCTGAGTGCATCACCATTAAAATTTGATCAAGTGAAATTATATATATTTATATAGACTATATACATATATCAAGGTTTCTATATTTTTGTTTTTATTTTTATTTTTTGTATTTAATAATTAATCATCTTGCCGCCGTATAAGATGACCAGAAAATAAAATAATCCCTAGTCTTACCAAAACATAAGTCAGAAATTCTTTCCTTAAATGTTAACCAAGATTTCATGTCATCTCCCCTTCAAAAGCGGGTACCCCTTAAGCTCCTCTTGAGGTTCAATTGTCTCACGTTGTCAAGTTGATCTAATTCTATACATGGCCAACCAGACAGAAAAGGAGTTTCAGTTGCATCCATGGGTTGGCAAAAGCAGGTTTGGTTCGAATCAATGAACGTCCAATTAAAGACGTCGGTTTTGGTTTGGATGCCCTTTTTTTTTTTTTTTTTTTTTTTTTTTTTTTTTTTTTCCTTTTGTAAGGCTGGACCACTAGAAAATGGTGAACACATCAGCAATTACTAGTGGAAAACGTAAACAAGAATCAGAACAACAAAAATGTGAAAAATCAAAGAGACAAAAGCAACACCAAATTTTTTGACAGAGCATTTCATCCTAATACAGTTAAAACTTAGCTACTCATAAAAAATGAGTCTCTTTCCCGCTAAGTCAGTATGGTGGGACTCAACTTAGTAGAACTCACTATTTTGTGAGTAATAGAATTTTACCCATTAGGGATAAATACCATTTTTGTATTTGATATTTTAGCCAAAAAGCTGAATAGCCACATTGCTACAGAAATGCAGAAGGTGATAGAATTCAAGGGTACATAATGGTCATAGTGTCGTTGATCTTTTCCATGGCACTCCAATAGGTTGTCGATTCTGATTGTCGTTTTCAGGAAATTTTTATGTTCAGTAAGCAGTGAAAATTAATCAGCTAGCCCGCACCAACAGTGCATGTTGCGTGGGAATTAAAAAAAAAGAAAGGAATTCGAGGTCATATGCCTCATGAGGCCGTGATTAGTGGCGCATATTCTAGTTTTTATTATGCTGTGAGGCAATGAGTGGCCTGTGAGTTACTTTCACATGATATGTGCGTAGTGCACAAGTCTGATTTTTATACTTGAAATTCACTTATAGAAATTTAAGACATGTTCTTTTGTCTAAAAAACTTAAAAAAAGACAATTTAAGTTATAATTTTATTTAAGTTCACGTTCTTTTAAGTTTCAATTTTATTCAATTTTATTCAACTTTATTTAATTTTACTCAACTTTATTCAAGTTTTAACTTCAACTCAAGTTATAACTCAAATTCAACTTAAAAAGTACACTCAAATTACATTTTAAAAGAACAACCCTTTAATTCTTCTAATATTATTAAAATATAAAGTTTTAGCTGATTGGGTACTCGTTAATAAATTGTCCACTTTCAGACGGAAACTAATATTGGAATGACATGAAGATTTTAGAAGAGATAAAACTATTAAAAAAAAAAAAACTATATTTAAAAAAATCTATAAAGAAAAAACCTTTGAAATAAAAAAAAAAAAAAAATTGTCCTCCAATCCAAATCTTTTGTTTCTTTCTAGAATGATTCTTCAAAATTTGCTTCTTTTTTTTTTCTTGCTTATCATTTCACTCCTCTTAAAACCGCATCATGTCCTTGATGTGTCATAATTTGTTTGAAGAGAGACGATCTTTTAATAGATGGATCAAAACTCTATACTTTTAATAAGCAAAATAAATGAATGCCCCAAAAGACAGAGACACAAGCCAATATATACATCTTCAAATGTCATTCATGTAAATAATCCGTGCCCGTGGCCCGAGCACATGTTATTTTTTGAGCAATTCTATTAGATATAGGTAGTACTCAACTTAATAAAATGTAAATCTCTCAGTATAAAATCTATAAATAATGAGAGATAATCTTGATAAACACTTTTTAAAAATGCATGTGTTAAGATTTTTACTTTTAATTCTTAATTCATAAATTTTTTAATCAAATAATTACACTAATAAAATAATATTTATTAAAAATAAAAAATAAAAATTTATATAGTCTCAAAAATAAATTCTCTTATTATTTTTTTTTCATTTATGCCGTCACCTCTTACTACTTATTGGTGGTGACATAAAAAAAAAAAAAAAAAAAAAGGTAATAGTGCCGTGCGGCCGTGCCCACCAAACTGTCGTTAATATACGACAAAGCAAAAAGAAAAAAATGTTGGAACAATAATAACTATTATTCCCATCGTATGTCGTACATGGTGCACATGGACATGCCCAAACACACCATGCTAGGAATTGCTTGCATTTTGGGTGTGGGGTCTTCACATCTTTTTTGTGTTGATATACTCGATGAAGGATGCTATAGGGCTCGTTCAAGGCATAATAATAATTCTTTTCTTCACCGTCACAAAGGAATGGTCATTGCATTATTGATCATTAGAAAAAGATCGACATTGCTCCTAGAAAGCCTCCTTGAATATTCTTTTAGTGGTGACTGGTGAGATTGAAGGTGGACCGTACACGTGGTTGATATGGGTGTCTAGTGGAATCGAGTGACACATTCACTGGATTTAGATATTTTCTTTTGTCGGAGGATGCTATGACACAATATTTGATGCGTCTCCTGGTAGATAATCTACGCTGAGTGGCTCTTTCAGCTGAGAGGATAGGAAAAGGTCTGTATTTTATTTGGTTCTGTAGTGAAACCGCAATAAAATTGATTATATTTCTTATTTGTCTGTCGATTATGCTTTATATGACTTTAAACTCTTTAAATGTTAGTTAATGAAAATATGGACTAAACTTTATTTTATTCTACTTGTGATCCTAATAGATTGCTAAGTGCCACTTGATTAGCAACATAAGACACTATTGATCCCTATTTTTATTTAACAAAAAAGAAAACTTGCACAAGGGAACTTTCTCCCAAAGAAAACAGAGTGAAGCTTTCTACTATAGGTATCTTCATTTGTATTACATGTTTTGAACTTTATATATATATATATATATATATATATATATTTGAGAGATTCAACAAATACCATAATAGTTGAGAGATTCGAAACAGTAATTTACAACCATACTCAAGTTAGCTGATGGAAACAAGAAGATTATATGCAGAAAGAGCAAATGGCGAAAGTTATATATCAGATTTATCATTTATAGCTGCAGTATGGAATTATATACATCCCCACGCCATCATGCTATCCCCAACACCAAAATTGGGGGAGCCTGCGGTATTAGCTCTAAATATTTTATATTCTCAACAAGGAATGATAAAAATAAAAGGAAAAATAAAAAAATAAAAGCAAAAAAATCACAGCCACCATGGAGGCGTGATGGCACAATCTAATCTATACAAATATATTATATATAATAAAAATAATAGTAATAAAATAAAACATATGAGGAAGATTGAAACAGATTGAGTGCGTACAAAAAATGACGAGGCAGGCTTACGCCTGAATAGAGGAAAAGTGGATATGGCGATTGTGCCATTGTGGTTTGACTTCTAATAATGAGCATCTTTGCACAACATGGAATGAATCTCTCTTATTGATCCTGGTGGCTCAAGGTCTTTCCTTTGCAATGAATTCCCACGTAATTTTTGCATTTCTGATGCAAATATGTCATCCAAAATCTGCAAAATCCAAAAAGCATTATATCTGATCCAAGTAGATAAAAGAATATCATTTTCCACAAAATAAATAAATAAAAAGGTCAAAAATAAACTCAAATAACTCTAGGCAAAAGGAAGTCAAAAATAATTAAAAACAAGACGATTTTTAGATCATTTTATCGGATTGTATAATAAAGGGTATGCATATTGAGTATGCAGCTAAGGAAATTATCTTAATTATTTCTTTAGGATAAACTAAATAGAAGGTGAACGTAGGCCAAAAATTTCTCTGGCCCAGAAAGCTCAGAGGACAAAGTTCAACTTACGGACACTGCAACCTCTAAGCCTTTGTACCAAGATCCCTTCTCTCTCCCATCTTCCAGAAGATGCAACATATCCTGCAGGGAAAAAAATGATAAGTAAATTTTTAATATGGATGTTTTATATTCATGCTACAATTCTAGTTCTTTTTTTTTTTTTTTTTTTTTTTTTCCTTTTCTTTTCTTATGTTACCTGTCCCATTCGTTCCCAGAATTCTTTACAGATTTGTACGAACACTGTAGGCTCCACAACAGAATCAAGATGATGTATTGTCTTTATAACAAGATCCCTCAAGGGCTGCATTCTGCTTTGAACATCAGATTCTGCCTCCTTTGAGTCGCGAATTATGTTCTTCAACTTTGTTGAACTCTGCACCTTAGTCTGCATTTCAAAGAAACAAGAACAGCATAAGTTCTATGTCAAAATGATAATAGGCAAAGATAAAATCTGAAATGGGCATTCTGAATCTACTTTAGAAGGAATATTTGGTCATGACATCCAATTGTATGCAAAAACTAAAGTGTGGGAATCAGCCAAAGTGAATCAGCAAAAGAAATGAAATGGTCAAGATGAGTCCAGGAGTGAAGAAGCGCCATAACTGTAAGAATATTTTGCAGTCAAATAATTTTTGAGTTTTGCCATCAAGTTAAACCGAAACCTACATTGTTTATTATAAGCTTAAGGGGAAGAAAATATTTGAACTCCATGGAGTTTGCTCCTTACATTGTCGGCAAGTTTCTCTACAATTGCCTGCCCATAACTTCTAAATTTGGCTCTCAGCATCACTTTTACATCATTAAGATGTTCTCCTATGACAGCTCGTCCGTCGTCAGGGATGCAAGAACTCCAAGATTTCATCTGGCTATCTATTTTTGGGCACAGCACATCTAGCAACCTCCTCATAGAATTTAAAAAAATTCCTAACTGGAAAAAAAAAAAAAAAAAAGGCAAAACGAAAATAAAACAAAGGCCCCATTCATTTCGTTGATTCGAGTTTAAAAATAAAAAAAGCCCACAAACAATCATATATATAAAAAAAAAGCTCAAAAACTCGAATCAGCGAACTAAACGGGCCCAAAGTTAGGGAAAAACTATGAAAGTATAAGGAGCTAGCAGAAATCCACCTCATCTGGGACCAAATAGGTGTTAACTGTTCCTTTAGATAGTCTCTGGACATATTTGAGGCCAAATATTTTGTTTGTCAGATTATCCTTCAGTGGTAACAAAACATCACCAAATTGCTTCTCTATAGCTTCAACAGTTGCTTTCTCAACATCTGCAATCGCCTTTTTTTTTTTTTTTTTGTAGACAAACATAAACTCAAAAATATAAGCTTATATGAAATTTGAATTTCAAATGAAATCAAAAAAAGGAATAAAGGAAACATATTTGAGCACTTACATTCTCCAAAAGCGAAATATACTCTGGCCATCGGCAAAGTATGATTTGGTATTCATTGATTGTCGCCTCCAGACGGCCAAACATTTCATCAATGAAAGGTGTCGTTGAATTTTGTGTTCCAACACCACATGCTTTAACCTGAAAGAGACGAATTTCTGGTGAGTTGCCAAGAATTGGAACACACCAGCTTCAAGAAGATTTTTCTAGTCAAAGAATAGTCACCAGCTGGAATCAATTGTCATTTCTATCCTACCAAAATTTGAGTAAATTTAGATGGGTAAGACCGTAGTATTACAGTATAAACCTTATCTTGTTTGCAAAACTCAAGTAAATCATGACGCTTATCTTGAATCCAGAGGTTTATGTGTGGGTCGAACAACTTTTTTGCATCAACACCGCCATTGACAGGACTGAGAAAGTTTACACATGAGTAAAGACCATATAGACATTGACACAAAAATCATCATCAAAATCAGAAAGGGAAAATCTATTACTTGACATTCCACAGGGAAAGATCCCTTTGAAAGTCTGCTGCTGCAATAACAAGTTTGGAAACAGGAGGTGAAGGGGAGGGAGGAGGGCATGCAACAAGGAAACCGTGCAATCTACTGCAGAGCTCCACACTGTATATGGATGAAGAAATATTTGGAAGCTCGATGAAAACTGCACAGAAGAAAAAGAACGTCACTGATACATTAAACAATGAATAAGGTGACCAAAATGCCAAGATTTGAGATAACAAGCAAATGACTTTTGTTGTATAATGACTAATTTGTTCAGGAAAATTCAAAGGGAATAAAATATTATGTCCCAAAAGGTACTAAAACATTGAAAATAATAAAAATGAAACGATTTTTATATACCTTGGAAGGACATGCTGGTTGTGAATTTTCATATCTGTGAAAACTTCATTTCTGATATTCAGAATCAGAGATTTCATTTTCCCATAAGACATTGGGAGATCCATTGGCGTTCTCTCACTATTGCTCTGTGTAAATTCATCTGTTTCTGTCAAATGCCTTCTTAACCTCTTCCTTGTAGCAGCCTGTAAAAGTCACTTGAAAAGTATTAAGCACAAAAAAAAGGTACTGAAAGGACCAAGCAGGCATGTCAAATTTAGGATCCATTACCTGAAAATATCTGCAAAACTTCAACTGTGCTTCGGGACTCAAAATATCATGCATAAGGGTGTATAACTTGACGGCAGGTGCCAAGGCAGGCGCCACCAACCCGCTGGCTGGTCCGAAAACTTCCATCATCCCTGATGGAGAAGATTCATCCAGCGACTTGTAGTTCTCAAAAACCAAAGCAAGTAGGTCCTTAGCTTGATCCTCTATGTCCGCCAGTATGCGTTTCTGGTTAGCAATTTATATATTATATTCAGAATTCATAAAAAAGAGAGGGAAAAAATGAAATAAAACAAAATCCCAGCATGTAGACTTGTTATAGGACCACATAAGAAAGAAATTTATGCCAGAGGATAAAGTTTACATAGGAATTATTGTATGTTTTAACAGAAAAACTAACCGAATTTCTACAGTGGATTGTTAAACCTGTTGAAAACAAAATCTATGACACAAGTAAAAAGAAATTTCACTCTGAGTTAGCTCAGACCTCCTGATGACTTAAGGTACTCCTGCTGTTTTCCTTCATAAGCACATGGGACATCAAATCATAAACCAAGTTCAGACAGTACTCTGTGGGTGTAGCCACATCCATGATGTATGAAAGATATCTGTAGATAAAGATAAAGATGATATAACTTAATTCGCTATTAAGATCCATAACAAAGTATCACAACTTTGATCAAGTGTAGCGTTGCATGTTCCCTTACCTTAGTTTGGTGTACGGATCAGACACTCCATAGTAAGATGCAAATTCAATCACTAGCCACCTCCATGGATCTTTTAGTAACAAATTTCTCTGATGAAATTGTTGAACTTTCAATGCAACTTCTAATAGAAAGTCATATGCCATTGTTTCCGCAACAGAGCCACACTGCAGGCAGAAAAAACAGAAATAAGTATCACTTGACCACTTTCAATGTTCTGGTAGAAATATTCTCAAACACCACCAACACCACCAAAAGATTAATTTTATAAAAGCTTCATACATAACTTTATTCAGCATCTTACGTATTAAAGACCCTTCCAAAATCAGTAATTTTATGTTATGCTAAGAACTGAGGCTCAGGATGGAATTGAGGTTGCTACTCTTACAATCACGTTTTAGAAAGTTCTGGATGCAAATAGGTTTGGCAAGTGAACCAAAAGGCACTTTTTTCCTCTGGCTGTTGTGTATTGCTTTATATATATATTTGTCTGTGAAGTTACAGCAATACAAGACCAAGCTGAACTACATAAACACTATATTATTCAGTTCTACTCTAGCAGCTAAAATGCATTGTACCCGCACAAAGATTAATCGCAAGTAGTGAAATTACAAATTTACCTTTGGATGATTACTTTCACCAAGAGTGGTTGTATAGTTTATGTACAATTGCACTCTTCCAACAGGTTCATGCTCCGGATCACTATATAGTGGCCACCATTTCAGTTTGTCTTCCTGAATTCAAACCAAATTTTAGACTCCCAAGTGTTATTAGTAGCTGCTTTTGAAACTAATGATTTGAAAAGTAAGAAAATCGTACCAGGCTATCAGCTATTGCAGCCACTTGAACTAAGGTACGACCATAATAGCGTCCCTTAGAATCTCGTACTTCAACAATCAAATTATCAGCAAGACCATCTGGAAAGCTGTATAGACACATATATGAGTAACCATATACGAATCCATCCAAATGAGACCAAAAAATAAATATAAATACATACAATACATAGTCTTCACCAGATCCTGGTCGCAGTCGAACTGAATCCTCATCAGGTGAACTCTTCATCTTTAACAAGCAAGAATATGTTTCTGTCAACCAGAGACCACCTAACTAAGATTCTACCATAACCAAAAAGAAAAAAGAACCAAAAAAGAATAAATTGCTCACTATTGCAGCTTATCTAAAATAGCAAGTGCCAAGTTGCTTTTTAATTCTCAGCAAGAAAAATGTTTAAAATCTTATCGCCATTCATAATAAAACTGCACTAAGAATTACACACCTTGAACTACTTGATGATCATATGACAAAGAACTGCTGCATAAATTGGTAGCCCCAATTTTCAACACCGCAGAAACCTGTTTCATGTACTTGGTGCTAGCATGCAGGTAAGCCAAACTCCGATTAGACAAGGAAGCATTTGCAGGAACCTGAGGAGCTACATGGACTCTTTTAATAGACTTGCAGGTAGATGACAGCATTGATTTAACATTGAGGTATCGTCTTTGTAACGATTCATTCTCGACTATTGACGATTTCAGAGTCGACAAAACAAAGCAAGATGGAGGTGGCTCCAAACCAATTTTAACTTTGCGGACTGTACAATGCCAAGGATCAGAATATGGTTTTATGGATGACATGATAAACAAAAGCAACTGAAAGGGAAAAAAAAAAAAAAATAAAATAAAAATAAAACTAAGTTCAGTACCTTGCAGTTTTATTTTACCAGACGTTTTCCTAGTTTTTTGAGCAGCTCCCTGGCTCACTAGCTCTGTAGATCGTTTTTCCAGTAACTCATCCTCTGATTGCAATAGTACATGCCTCAAACTACAATTGTAGAATTGTAAACGAAGAAAATATCAGGAGAACAAAAGGAAGGTTTAAAGAGTGAAAATGCAACTAATATCAAACATCACATTCACAAGGAGCCCTCAGAAGTCAAAAGAAACAGAGAATTAACAAAAGAAATAAAAATAGGACACAGAACAAAACCACTTAAACATAGATAACAATTAGCCTCTTATAACATCCTTCCCATTCCAAACAATCAAAGAAAAAGGAAAAATTGATCCGTTGAGGCCCACAAAGAAGCTGAAAACTTCTCCTTGTCAAATAGATCAATAAACTCCATTTCCCTTACAGAAATCGTAGCCTTCCTTTTCATCCAAATCACCCAAAGTGACGGAATCACCATACTCTTCCACAAAGCTCTAGCCATGCTATTAGAGTTTACTATTTAGAGCCATTCCACCATTTTCTCCAACATCAAAGACTTGCACCGAGCAGGAACAGCCCAACAGAAACCAGCTTCATTGAACAATTTATACCATAATTTCCTGGCTACAGAATGGTGAACGAAGAAATGATCAATTGTTTCTCCTTCACTTTTACACGTAACACCAGGAAGGAGAAATATCCAGTGGAAAAAAAATATTCACATTACACATTTACTAGTCATAGTTAGTGGTGCATAGTAGAAAACTACTCTCTGCAAATAAGAACAAAAATAAGGGGGATTCTTAAGTCTGACTCACCCAAATGCATCTCTCAGCAATGCACATTCATTCTCCAAGAAACAATGAACTTCACTAGAACCACGCAAAGCCCATTCATGGAGACAAAGGCGGACGCACGCATCATAAGAAACCACAGCACACCAAGTTCCTTGCTCACTGAATCCAAATTTAGAAACAAAACAAAATGGTAAGTAGAACAAGTTATTTAAACAACTGTATGGGAAGAAAAATAAATAAAAAGAAGAAATTACAACTTTCACTGAATACTTCCAAATGGCTTAAGTTGAAAAACCACACAAATATTTATACCACGCCAAATTTAAGTTGCAAGTACCTGGCCAACCTTGCTTGAAATGCTGGGAGGCGTACAGGTTTAGAAACCTTGAATCCATCAACTTCCAAATCAACATCAGTCCTGTGATACTCAAATGATAAGTTAAAAGTTTAACTATTCCTATCAATTTCACTCATAGATATAAAGGAGCAAAAAGAATAAAATTAGAAAAAACAAAAAACTGCTTGTAATATACAGTTTTAAACTACCAAATACGTCAAAATCATGTCAGATTTAAGAGAAATACGACAGTTTTTTTTCCCCTAGAAAAATAGTTCACGAAAGAAGCATCAGCGGAACCAAATGGACCAAAAAAAAAAAAAAGGCCAAATTTGCATACTGATAAGGTTTGTGATGTCCTCCGAGGATTGGAATTTGGTCAACACTTTGACTCATCTCAGAACCAGAATCAACCATTGGAGGAGCACTTAATGTATCATGACTAAACACCTTATTCTTCAGAAACCCACTTCCCAAAATACCCTTTGAGGCAACTCTTGAAGAGCAATAGCCCTCCGATGTCTGAGTAAACGAAATCTCAGTACTAGTAGCAGAGTCTGACCATTCATCTTCGCCAAAGACTTTTTTAACTTTCAATGACCCATTATCACTCGGTTTCTTTTGGCTTGAAACTTGGGATTTTGAGAAGAAACCTTTGTGATCTTGGGGAGAAAACTCTGAATCAGAGCAAATGTCCATGTCTGAACCAGACCCATTTTGGTTTTCATTAATGGGTCTTGGTCTGAGAACCGTAGCTGCTCTTTGCTGTGCAAATTTGGCCTGAAAACACCAATGTCAGAGAAAAAGTCAAACGACAACAATTCAAGAACGAGAATGGCGGAGAAAGTTCAATAATTCTCTCCTTTTTTTTCTTTTTTACCTTTCCAGCCCATCTATGGGCGTTAGTTTCAAAGCCTTTGTTCATCACCATGAATGATCAAGTCTCTTTTTTCAACACCAAAAATTGAGAGAAAAGAAAGTAAAAGGAAATGTGCTTAATTATAATGGTGTTTTGTGATACTAAACAGACAAAGTGACATACTAATGCGAGTAAGAAAATCGTCTGGATTCGTGTTTAGAAGCAGAATCAGAGGAAATTATAGTAAAAAACAATAAGGAATAGTTGTGGAGATATTCCACGTGTAAAAAGTAACTGCACGGAAGTATGTGTAAAGTCTTGGATTTTAGAGAAAGAAAGAAGGAGAGAGAATAAAAAGTGGTCGCAATTAGAAAAGTTGGAGAAACAAAGGAAGACAAGAAGCACGAGAAGTGGAGCAGGCTGTGGCTGTCTGTCTGCAAACCCAAAATGCCCCTTTTTCTTTTCTTTTTCTCTTTCGCTTTTCTTCTCCATGAAGTTTCCAATTTTCGGTGTGGCATTCTGTAGTATATTTCTTTTCAGATATATTTTTTTTACAGATTGCTTCGTTAATATTTTTATTTTTTGACAGTTTCGTTTTTTAGCATTAAAATTAACGAAAGATTTTCTAAAATTAAGAAATAATAATCACAAGTATTGCATAATAATTGAAAATTTATAAAGATTTACACTGTGCAAATATTCTCATTAGTGTTTTTTTTTTCGTGAGCGTATATTCTTATGGAAAATAGTAAAAAATAAATCAATATGAAAATTTAAAGAAGTGTACAGGCTAATTTTTAATTATAAAAATTAATAAGTCATAACTTGTCAAGTTATAGTTCATGATCAGATAAGTTATGGATAAACTTATTAAGTTATAGTTCATAACTAGACAAGTTATGGATAATTATAGATAATAACTTGTCAAGTTATGATTCATAACCAGATAAATTATTGATGAAAATAGTAATTTAGCCTATTTATTAACTTATGTAAACTATTAACCTATTAATTTTAATTCATCTCAAGTCTTAACCTATTTTTCTCTTTCTCCCTATTCTCATTAGTGTTAAAGCCCGTTGAAAACTAAAACATTTTACACTTTATGTAATTATTTTGTATTTTTTAGTTGCTAAGATATTTCAGGAATCAAAAAACAATAGCTCGTAAAGCAATCTGGTACTTTTACTTATTTATATATTAAATATTAATATATTAAAATTTTAACTTAACTAAAGTATAAAAATAAATTTAAACTTTTCAATAATCTCGAGTAAAGAACGTAATAGAACATCTTCGATTGGTTCATAGCGACAATCGAAGATGGTAAGATTTTGAGGGGTGGAAAAAAAAAAATAGAGGGAGTATTATATTGTCACAATAAACTATATGAAACAAATTTCACATTTTAATTCTTAATTTTTAAAACGTTATAGCCGTTATTGTAAGTGTTGATAATCAATTTGGTCGATCAAATTAGTAATAAAATTTTTTAGATGGTTTGATAATTTACAAAAAAAAATTAAACCAAACCACTTACAATTGGTTTGGAGAGTTTAAACTTGAGCTTATAAAAAAAATTTCATATTTGAACGAATATGTAAATTTTTTTCATATGATTTCACACGGGGTAAACCTAGGCGTTGTCGCAATAGAAAAGAATAACGGTCGTAGAAATGGCGCGTCTTTATGATGCTGACCTTTATCATTTTTTGTATGGGAGAGACTTGGTGGGCAAGCGGTTGTCATTTTTTTTCCCCCTTTTTTAATCAATTAACATCTTTTCAAGCAAAAATAATAATAATAATAATAAATAAAAAAAAAAAAAAATCAATTAACATATTAATTTTCTTTTTGAGATAAACATTTTTTTATGTCTAATTGCTTCTTATAATATTGATTGCGTTCTCTTTTGGGTCCATGCAAGAAAAGAGACGGTGGGAACTTTGCTTTCAGTCCTACTGGGAGTGGGCTGTATTTCACTCTACTCGGAAAGCTTTGAGCTGTCAATGCCTAATAAATAAATCCAATTTCCAAACACATGTATGCGTCAATTAGTCAAAATTCGGTCCATGTCGACATAGTTTAGCGGTGACGCACCATTTAAATTTATAAATCTACTCAAAGATGAAGATGAAATTATCCTTACATATATAAAAAGCTTTTTGCTTCATGTTTCTTGTTCGGTGTCAACTTCTCCATTTTTTACTCTTTGTTTTTAAATTTTTTTCGATTTTGTTCATTTTATCGATTTAAATTTAGAATTTAAATTTTATTACAGTAAAAAACTCTAAAAATAGTCACATCTAATTTTTTTACTACAGTTTAAAAGTTCTCACATAAAATTATATTTTAACTCAAATTAAAAACTTAAATTAGCAAATTAAACGGGCCTGAATTTTTACTTTTTTCTAATATAATCTAATCTAAGTTTAAATTTAATCTAAATCTAAACATACATAAAAACGGTTGTTTTTCCTTTATTTATGTGTCAGTCTCTCTTTTTATTTCTTTGTGCTTTGTTTTTTATTTTTAAAAAAATTGTTGAACTTACCTTTGAATACATGAATGTAAATTTTTATTATTTATTTTGATTAATCTTAAAAGGTATTTGTCTCATGTCCTCTTTATTTTTTACTTTTTTATGTTTTTTCAATTTTGGTTTCTTGCTTTTTTTTTTTTTTTTTTTTTTTACGCTTAAAACTTCTATATAGTTTGTTCTTAATTTTTCTTCTTTTGTTTTGAAAATTTTCCTTCATTTCTTTGCCTGTTAGTTTTATTTTTTGTTTTTTTCTCCCTAATATTCTTTGACAGTTTACTTTTTTTAATAATATCTTTATTTGAAATACTTTCTTTTAATTAAAACAATTTGTTTTAAATATCTCTCTACTTAAGTGTTTTTTTTTTTTTTGTCAAAACTCCTAATAATGTTTTTTTTTTTTTTTTTTTTTTTTTTTTGTCAAAACTCCTATATAATTTTGGTTCTTTTTTATGTAATTTTTTAAAATAATTTTTTCTTCTTGCTTCAATTAATGGATTTAGTTTCTAAAAAGATCACGTGTTTTGTCGTGAAATTAGGCTCGTAAACTTATTTCTCACCTGCATAGTATATGGCTCAACTAGTAAATCTAAACATTTTGAGTGAAGAAGATAGATGAGAAGAGATGACATTTTTATTGTTTAATTGAAGGAATGAGAAAAAAAGAAATGATAAAGAGAGGCAGTAACGAGGCCATAATTTGTTGTTAGTGGGGGCTTAATTATTATTTTTCCAGATAAATTGAATTTCTTTTCCGTTTCTTTTGGATCATATGTAAATTTAACAAAATATATGTAAATTTGGGTGGTGGTTAAAATGTTTCTTCTTAATTTTGTGGGGCTAATTCAAACATATGTATATTTGAAGGGAGTAAAGTGGTTTTCTCAACTTTTATGGGGGCTAATATGATGATTTAGCAAGAAAACATGCTATTTTTTTAAAAGATAGAAAATGTGAGGGAGGCCTTATTAAGTCCCACTGAATAGAACCTAGCTCCGTCTATAAATGGAGAGAGACAATTTAGATCCTTCCATACAATTCATTAAAATCAAGATGGAAAGACTATTTTACCATCAAAAAATTATTATTTAATAACAAATGGGTAATATTATAATTATATAAATAACTATCATTGATCATTCTAACTTTCCTTTCTTACTAAACAATAAAATCTCTTCATCCTCACATTTCTCATTCTTCTAACTCACTATATTTTTTTATGCTTTTTATTTCCTCAACCAAACAAAACCTTAATTTTTCCGCTAAAAAGACTCAATTCTCATTAACTTTTTTGGGGAAAGTTAGTTTGCTTGCACCTTAGGAACTAAATTTTAAAATTTTTGAAAATTAAAAGGGATTACTGCATTATTAGTCTCTTAACTTTACATTATTATATGGGGATTACTGCATCATTAGTCTCTTAGGAACTAAATTTCATAAGTAGTTTACAATTTGGGAATATGACATGGGGATGTGTCTCTCTCTCTCTCGAAGAAAAAAAAAAAAAAACCCTCTATAGTTAGTTTCACTTTTATAATAAAATTTAATTATATAAGTAAGTTTATTTTCTGTTTTAGTCATTTATTTAAGGGTCTTTTTGTAATACGGAAAACAAGTTATATATATAGATTCACCCTACCCTTAAATTTTAAAAAATAATAATATTAAAAAATTTACAAATATATTCGAGAATTTCTCTGATAGAACTAGAAAAAATAAACTACCAGTAGTTTTATACTTTTCAACCTTTAAATTTGTGTCATAAATTATCTATTTTGCATACTTTTCTAATTTAATGTGATTTTAATAATATCTAACGGTCAGAAATTGATCATATTAATAGGACGGCCTATCTGAAAAGATTTCTATGCAATTGTTTGAAATATATATACGATAAATATATATATATATATATATGAATATACATATATATGTATATATGTATTTAAGTATTAAAACATCACAATACTCATAACTTAGAAACTAACAATAATGACAAAGGATTAAAGCAATCACATACTGACAATTTGGACAGCGACACGACGATACGATTCGAAACCCGAACGAAGTTAGTGGGTTTGGATTTATTATAAATGAGTTTGAGTCATAATCGGTTTGATACAATTAACGTGATTAATAAATGGGTTGGGTTAGGATTGACCTCCTAACACGGAGTGACCTAAATTTACATGATTAACCATATGTGTCATCTATAATCTAATGATATGTGATATAATATGAAAGTTTATATGACATATTAAATACAAATAATGTGAATTCTAATATTTGTAGGTAAAATTCATTTATTTTTCTTAAAGAAAAAGATAAATTGACCAATAAACATATTAAACATGTTTTGATCGTGTCAAATAAGTCATTATTATATTAGTTATTTATTCAATATATTAATTTAAACGGGATATAGGGTTGATACGATTAACACGATTAATAAATAGATTGTATTTGTGTTAACATTTTTGACACGTTTAATAAACATATCATGTTTGAATTGATATTGTTACACCATGGTTGAGGAGTCGACCACTCTCGCGTATGACAGGCGTCGAGGACTCCTCGTGAGGAATCGGTTGCTGGCGTCGAGGGAGAACCCGTAACAAGATGCCCTTGGCGTCGAGAGATACTATGCGAAGGAAGACGTCGAGGAGGTAGCCTCGACGTTCAATGACCAAGGCGTCGAGAAATCTTGCAAGTCAACTTGTCAAGGGTCTTGTCAACTCGAGGAGGGAAGTATTGACCCGACAGCTACTGCAGGAGTCAGGAAATCAGACGGCAGACAGGAAGGATCAGCCGCCTGATTTTTGAAACAGTCATCATGAGAACTCACTTACCCTCACGCAGATCGAGGACAGAAGATGGCTTCCTCCTTGGGAACCGGGAATATGTAGTCACATGTAAAGGCTTATAAATAGAGCCAAGAAAACCCAGAAAGGGTTAGACACTCTCTCATTATCAGGAGAAACTTGTAAACACCTGAAAAATTAGTGCATGCACAAGTGGATTAGGCACAAAATTATTGCCGAACCACTATAAAACTATTGTCTCTTTTACATTATTTTCCTGCTTTATTCTTGATTCAGTGGTTAGTGCAACCGTGAGCGTTTCGGGAAATGTAATTACGAGTTGTCTAAAAAACACCGTCAACAGATATTTTTTAACACGATTAATAAACGGACTGACATGAATACGACTCATTTACACAAATTACCACTCTTAGTTCATGTAAACCTTCCTTAAAATGTTGGTTAAATTAGCAATGCCGCCCTAGCTTAGCGCCGAGGAGTCTCTGGATCCGAGCTCGCATAAACAAAATAAAACACACACGTCATTGATTTGCAAGTTAAATCATCAATCTCTCTTCCTGGCGCCAAGAGATAAATGGTTTGATATGAGGGAGGAGAGCGTGTGATATCAGATATGGGCTTTTTTTTTTTTTTTTTTTTTGGACTTTCAGATGGGATCATGTGGAATTTTCTTCCTCCGTGGATAGTGGTTAACAAAAGAAGAGAGAGATAGAGAGAGATCAAAAGGCCATATATGTATATATATTGAAAATAATTAAGAAGTCGTTTTTTTAGTTGAAATTTTGGATAGTCTTAACAATAATAACTTCTCATGTGATTTGGATAATCTAGTTGATGGTATTAAAGATGTCTGTTTTTGCTTCAGAATTTTATTTTTATTTTTCATTTTTTGCTAATGACTTCAGAATTTTTATTTAGTTGTATGTTATTTTTATAACAAGCATATATAGGGTCTGTTTAATTTATTAATTTAAATTTTTAATTTAAATTAAGATGTAATTTTATGTGAAAATTTTTTACTGTAATAAAAAAATTAAATATGATTATTTTTTAAAATTTTTTATTATAATAAAATTTAAATTTTAAACTTAAATTAGTAAAATAAAAAGAAACATAAACACCCAATGAGGTCATGACTCATGAGGGTAGCTTTACACGAATTCTCTCACGTTATCGGACCAGTAAGTTGCACTGTGATAACCCCCAATCCTTTTTTTCTCCCCCTTTTTCTTTTCTCCTTTTCTTTATAAGGGACAGACAACAAAGGGCAGCGCTCCGAATATATATATATATATATATATATAGAGAGAGAGAGAGAGAGAGAGAGAGAGAGAGAGAGAGAGAGAGAGACACACACACACACTTTTAGATGTGGCATATTTACATAAAATTATCCAGCGGTGCTGATTTCTTATGATATTATTTTAAATAGGAGTTGTCTACGTTGGATGGATTTATGCAAGTTCCTTTTTTATTATTTTTCTTTTTTGTTGGTTACCTTTGTTTATGAATTTGTGTGAGTGACTTCGGGTCAACAAAATAAGAAATGATTAATCAAGGTAAATTTGACATTGGGACATTTGAAAGGAGAATTCAGGCTCTGATTCGAATTATAATTTGTGATTCGCTATAGTATTTTTTTTCATAAAAAATACACATAAAATGAAAATAGTTTTGAATAATAATTCTGAATTTATTAACTAAACGTCATTTGTCCTTAAAAACCAGCCTCAACATACTAAATTTTTTTTTAAAAAAAGTATAAAGGTACCTATTTAAAATTATTAAAAAAACACATGTTACTAAAAACAGATATATTACGACAAAATACAGAGTACCAAATGATACTTTCTGTTTTTATATTGAGCACATTGTGACTTTGTCTTTTGTTTTTAGTATATTTAAATACATTACAAATAATTTTTTGGGACTTTTTACGGTACGTTAATATACTGATACGTTAAGTTTTTTGTCATCAAATATGAATAAAATCACGTAAAAATCAAAAAGTATACAAATTAAAAAGTTAAAAAAACGTAACTTACTAGGCATACTAAAGAATCTCTCTAATTATTTTAGTTAGCAATCACATTTATAAGATATACTTTTGTTCACAAACTAAAAAACATAATTGAGGATCTAATATATGTCTATTACCTAATTGATTGTCAAAACTGAAACAACCATACCTACCATCCATGATCCAAGTAGTTTTTTCATCCAAAAAGGGTTTTTTTTTTTTTTTTTTTTTTTTTTTTTTTTTTTTTTTTTTTTAGAATTATCCCGTTAAATTTTTGAGATTTAACAACTTGCATGAACTATTACAAATATATGACTCATTTTTCTAACATATGTTAAATTAGTAATGTAAAAGCGTGTGCAACCGAAATTCCATATATTTCATTTCAAATCCTCAAATATAATCCCCCAAATCCAATCAAAAGTAATATATATATATATATATATATATATATATATATATAGTAAGGAATTGAAAAAATAAATAAAAAATAAAAAAACCCTCCTCCTCGAGCGTGCACGTGCTGAGCATCAAGAAGAATAGTGAAATAGTGAAATACCCATCCACATGCACTGGCATCGTGTAAGGGGCGATGGGCTTGGAGAGACTTCACGTCATGAGCGAGGCATATGCATCAGTTGTTGGCCATGGAAGGGAAGATTTGGCGTCTTATTGATTTATCAGCATTTTGGAGGTCTACAGTGAAGGATACAGACCTTGTGAGGAGAATTTTGGGGATTAGAGTTTTGTTGTCAACAGGAAAGAAGGAATTTCATTTTTCCACGAGTAATTAAACCAGAGTCAGTAAAATGTGTGCCATTACAATAGTTTAACAAGTTGAAGGGAGGAATCGCAAAAATTAGGGCAAAACCCAAAAAGTTTAAGGAACGAAGTATCAAAAACCCAAAATTTAATAAAAGGATCATTTATTAGATGCATTTTTAATTCATCGACTATTCACTAGACAAGAGGGTTTTTTTTTTTCCATTTTTAAAAGGAAATTTTGCATCAAAGATCCTTAAACTTTTAAGCACTTGATACTCGGATCCCTACTTTTGAGTCCCCAAATCATAAAAGGGGTTGCCTTATTGGTCATTTTCTTAATCCTTCATTAACTCCTCATCGTTTTAATAAAAAGTGAAACTTCCCAGTTTTCTTGCAATTAGGTCCCAACTTTGTGTTTTGTACAATGGAATTTTTTTAATTTGAAAATAAAAGAACATTTTGTGTTTATTTGATTTGTTTTATTTTAAAGAAGTTCTTGCACATTTTCTTTGAAGTGATAAAAAAAAAAAAAAAAAGTACTATAAGTCAAACTAAATCAATGTCTTTATGGGCAGTGACAGAGCCACAAATTGTCTAATGAGGGAACATACCTTCACTCATATTTTAAAAATTTAGTTTTTATTCTTAAAATTTTTATGAACTTTCAGTTGGACCGCAGAATGTTGTACGTGGTTTATATTCTATGTTGAATTGACTTAACTTGACTGACCACTTCAGCAATCTTCCTGGTGTATTTCGTTTCTGTAAGACCTGTCTCAAGGGATGATTTGTTAGTATCTGAATAGAACGAGCCTAGAAGTAGTGACAAAGTTTTCTCGACATCATTACTAATGTCAAAGCTAATTTTTCCATCTTAGGGTATCTTGTTTCGGCATCGAGAAGCCGTTTGCTGACGTAGTAGACAAATAGTTATACTATTTTCTCTTCTCGGATAAGAACTGAGCTTATAGTGTGTGGGTAGACAACAATGTATAGAGGCTTAAAACTTCCCTCGACATGGGTTTTGACAAGAGGGGTGGCTTTCCCATATGTTCCTTCAGTCTTTAGAAGGTTGTTTCACATTCTTCAATCCACTCAAAGTGTTCATTTCCTCGCAATATATCAAAGAATGGCATACACTTGTCTATAGACTTACAAATAAACCTATTCAAAGTGGTGACACATCCGGTTAGTTTTTGAACTTCTTTTAGCTTCTTGGGTGATTCCATGTCGAAGAGTGTCTTAATCTTTTTAGGATTTGCCTTGATACCTCAACAGCTTATTATAAATCCAAAGAACTTTCTTGATTTAGCTCCAAAGGCACACTTTAATGGGTTTAGCTTCATGTTGTAGCTTCGAAGGACCTGAAACATCTCCCCTAAATGCTCAATGTGTTGTGCAGACTTTTCACTCTTGACCAACATGTCATCGAGGTACATCGTTTTGACGAAACATTGATATGTAGCCCTTGTGTTCTTTTTCCAAAAGGCGTTACTTTGTAATAGTAAATCCCACGGTTGATCATAAAAACCGTGTGTTCCTCGTCCAATTTGAACATGGGAATTTGATTATAACTTGAATAAGCATCCATAAAACTCAACAACTCATGGCATGTTGTTGTGTCGACTAGTTGATCAATTCTTAACAGGGGGAAGCTATCCTTAGGACATACATTGTTAAGATCGCTAAAATGCACGCAAATTCGCCATTTTCCATTGGGTTTTTCACTAATAAAGGATTTGATATCCAGTCTGGATAATTCGCCTCCCTTATGAAGTTATTTTTAATTAGCTTATCGACTTCTTCCTTTAAATTCTCATACCTTTATGCACTATTGGTCGACGTCTCTGCCTTCTTGGGGATAGTTTGGGTCGATGTTTAATCTATGACACTTAATTTTAAGGTCAATGCCAACCATGTTGTTACATGTCCATGCAAATGTGTCAAGGCTATTCTTAAGAAAGTCAATTAGTTGACTTTGCAACTACTGAGTCAACTCAGAACAAATCTTCAATTTCCTCGTCGATTTTGCTTCATTAATGATGACTTTGATAAAATCTTCCACCGGCCAATTCTCGATTCTTCTCCTAGTAGATGAGGATATATACCTCTTCAAGGCATCTGTGTAATAACTTGTGTCCATAATATATGTTCAAGTGCTTGTCAAGATCCCTTTTTTCATCATAGGGTACTATATGTAGCACCTTATATTTTCTAGGTTGTTGGACAACCATAATTTTTGGAGTAAAGAGATGATCATAAGAGTATGATTTTATCTCAATGTGCAATTGTTGGGCGAAGTGACCTAAATTTACTTGTGCTATCTTACTTTGAAGAACCACGTTGAAATGGGCCATCTCACTTTGTAGAGCTTTGAGCTTGTCAGTACTATTTTCTCCATGCATCAACAATGGAGCATGTGCCTCTTCTCATCGTCTAGCATTCAATTGATCATGCAAATTTTTAGCCTTCTTAGGCTAGGGTTCCTTCATCCTTTTATGTTGGTAATGGAGGCATGCCTCCTTGACCTTCATTATTAAGTTTTGGGGCTTTGACCGCAGCTTGTGTTTCTCTTGCTTGCCTCTTAGCTCGTTGTTGATGGCTTCTAAGAAATTGAGTCGACACTTCAACTGGCCAACCATAGTGTTAACGAGTTCAATCAAATTCACCATCTATTGTTGTAAAAGAGTGACTCAACTTGGTGGGTTATGGGGATTAGGCGGATCAAGTTGCTCTCCCTCATAACTTGCTTCATCTTGTTGACCTTGGTTCGCAGCTTTTTTTGTGAGGGCTTATCTCCCTAATTTTTTTGATTAGCAGCATTATTAGTTACCCTAGTGACCTGGTTATCCTAATATCCTTGATTTCCTTAATTGGTAACTGCACTAGCGTTTTCTTGGAGCCATCATAGAATTTTCTTCTCTCTAAGGTTGGACCTCATTCTAGCACCAATTGTTGATGCTGAAAGCTCGTTAACTCATATTAGATTTCCCTATGGATTTCTTACACACAAAACGGAAAATGTTAAGTGCAGAAAATATAAAAAACACACGATTTATTAAGGTCTGGTTGGTGTAATGCCTACGTCCTCTTGTGGATTCTCAAACTTTCATTGTACTTGTTGAAAGTACAAGAACACTTATGATCCGTTTGGTTCATAGATTCAAATAATGTGATTAGAACTATTTTTGATTCAAGTGTATTTTTTGAAAGAAAATACAAGAATCATGATTCAAAAACCTTAGAAAACTCAATCACTAAAATTGTCCTTGTCCCCCGTGGTGACTCTTGACCTCTATTTATAGACTTTCTACTCGAAGCATATTAAGATTTTGAGCCTATTCTTAGCCTTTAAAAAAAAAATAGAAAATTTACCTTTAAAAGTGCATAAGAATCTGGACTTTTATCCCTTACTCTTAATAAATACTCTTTTGTTAGTGTAAATATTTAACTAAAAAAGTTATGAATTAAGAATATAGATAAAAATCATAACTCATACACTTTTAAGGAGATATTTATCAAAATTACCCTAACTTTTAAAGATTTATAATAAGCTACTATCCCTTAGAGCTTGTTCATTTACACTTAAATTTTTTTTAAAAAAATGAAACTCAAATTATAACTTTATATAAATTCATGTTCTTTTATAAAATTTAAGTTTAAACTCGAGTTTTAACTTGAGTTTAGAACTTGAATTTAGATTTTAGTTCCCCCTTAACTCGAGTTTAAAACTAAAATTTGAATTCAAATTCCCCCTTAACTCAAGTTCTTAAACTCAAACTCAAGTTAATGAACAATATTTTTTCTATTCTTAAAAACACCATAATTTTTTCGTTTTAATTCCAATTAAGATGATTTTTTTCTATACGTTCACAACAAAAAAACGATAAATATACCCTATTAAAATTTTTCATCACCATTTTATTTTTATTAAAATACTATCCAAATACAAATTTAAATTTTGACTCACTCAAATACAAATTTAAATAAATTTTCGATTCACACCATATCTCAATGTGCACATCTAATCACAAACTCAAATTAAAGAATCAACTCAAATACACCTTAACCTTAACTCAAATTAAAATCTAAACTCATCACTGTAGCTTAAAAATACAAATGAACAAACCCTTAATAATTTGTAGAATTCGTCTTCTAATTTCAAATCAAATTCATATTTGAATTCTGATTCTGGTAATTCTATCTTCTTCATGTTCTTTAGATTGTTTGACCTTCCTGTTTTACTCTGTACCATCTGATGTGGACCGTAGCTGCGACACGGCGACACCTAAGTGTTGGCCTATAGAAACTTCGACCATGCGTAACAATATACATAAAAATAAAAATACCCAACACGCGCAAATTATTTAAATTTGGTTCTAAACTTTGAGACCTTTTGTCCCACAGATGATAACCAGCGACAGCCATAAAGAGTTGACAAACCGTATATCTAGAAGCCAAAATCAGAGTTGAACGAATACTAAAATATATTGTGCATGAGAATCCGTCTTCCTCTTCTATGGAAGGATTTGGCATCTTGTATGACGCTTTTTTTCCATTTCCTTTTCCTTTGAAGAAACATATATAATATACAATTCACAAACGTATCTCCGAACCAACCATGTAGTCGTCTCTATCAATCATCATTTGATCCAAGAACCTCCTCCTTAAGCTCTTCAAACTTAGCAAGTAACTCCTCCCTACTTTTCTGCAAATACAAAAAAGTTCCCAGTTGGCACACTACTCAAAATACAGAAGACTAGCCAAAAGTGCAACACGGTTAAGTGTTTTTACTTTAAATATCAAATAGCGATATGTGAACCAGACTGTGTAGCCAAGTCCAACAATTTCCAGAAATTTGGGGATCTGTTTCCACAAAAAAAAAAAAAAAAAAAAGATTGAGCAGCGTCAGCATCCCATTAAGTTATAGTCTTAAATTGCAAAAGCGGCTTATATACCATGAGGCAACAAGAAAAAACAAGGGGGGAAAAAGATTATGTACCACGGGGATAGAATCAATTGCGCCAACAATAGCAGATGCCAGCCAGAGGACAATAGAGGCACCACCGCCGTAAAGTAAGATGGAGTATGTATCTTCAGAGTCAATCTGCAATAGTCAATTCAAGTAACAACATTAAACTATGGAAATGCGACTTCATATCCAGAAAAGGTCAAAAACTGGAATGCAGGATGTACTCAGATACATGTGTAAATATAAACAATATCGCCAAATGCATCATCAGTTTGATACTATAACAATCATGCGTGTTAATAACCACAAATGTTCTTATGCACTAAGGGAATTATAGTTTAAGAGAAAATTGTGTTGCTCAGGTAACCGCTCAGGAAAAGTTTTCATCAAGCACATAAATTGAGCTCTCTTTACTTTCTGAAATTCATCATAGCAACCAATCTCAATAATAATCCCCAATTTGATCAAAGTGGCAATTTAAAAGCAAGTATTAACTATACAAACTGCAAGGATAAATAGTATGATTAGTGCCAACGACGGTAAACAGAAAATTGCCACCAAGCTGCAACCAATCATCCAACAAAAAAGCAAAAACGAGAGAGGAAAATAAGATGCCACCTGGGATATGAAATTTTGACGCACAATCAAATTTATGAAGGCTCCCAGAAGAAATAAAAAACGAGAAAAAGGAAAAACTTATATAAAGGCAGTGTAAAGATAATAACTAATGCGTCTCATCTCAGTCACGTGCACTAGAGCAACAAAGACGTGAAGAGTTAGAAAAGGACATAAAAAAATTGACTAAGAAAAAGAAGAGAATCAAAGATGTGAAGAGTTAAAAAAGAGCATAAAAAAACTGACAAAAGAAGAAGGGAAAGATGTGAAGAGTTAAAAAAGAAGATAAAAATATTTGACAAAATAAAGAAGAAGAAGAAGAAGAAGAAGAAGAAGAAGCATTTACTTGAGTTGCTCAGGTAACCGCTCAGGATCGACATACTTGTCGAAGTTACACAGAGAATACTCTCAACTAGTCTGTGACATCATCATCGCAACTAAGTCTCCAACTTTAATAAACAACCCCTTGTTTGCACCACTTTAATATAACACGTTACACCACTAAAAGTTGTCAAGTAAAGATAAATTAAAGGACCTTAGCAATATATTGGACAGGACTCGATAGCACTCGAGAAGTGAATATAAGAAACAAACACCGTAATGCAACAGAGAGAGAGAAGCCATCAAAAGAAAAGAAGATAGAGCTACCATAACTTACAGCCAACATAGGCTATTATGCAAATGAAATAAACGAATATATATATATATATATATACACACACACATATATGTATAGTGTAGTTACGTAGACCGAAATAGTTAAGAATGACATTCTAGATTTAGGCCTTCAAGAAAGTCTAATTTCAAACAGAACTGCGTGGAAAAGTGAAATCTATATAGCCGACCCAATTAAGATGGGATTAAGGCTTGTTGTTGTTGTTATATATATAAGCATATATGTATAGTAAAATCCAAGTAAGCAGTTTCTTACATTAAGATTATCCAAAACCTCTGATATCAATGATTGCCCTTCATCAACGGGTGACTGTTCAGTCTTTTCTTGAGTTACTTCTGTCGTCAAAATATCATTATCGACTTTCTTTTCTACTGGTGGAAAATCTTCAAAAGTTATCACAGAATCACGCTTTTCACTAGTGTACTGATTAGCTCCACCTAATGTCTCTTCGGATGATGCTTCACTAGTGTACTGATTTGATCCACTTGATGTTTCTTCCGATGTTGCTCTTGGTAAGCACTTCGGAGAATAGATCAATCCTGAAAAATAAAAAGAACAGGCACATAACAGTGAGCTATAAATACAGATATCAGTTTAACCACAAGCTAAATGCCAAAAAGGAAGCGTGGGAATAACAATTACGTTATATTTTGCATAAATAAGTTCCGGGCAAAATTCAGTTCCATTGTTGTGCAGTGAGAAAATACTAATCTAAATTAGCATCTAAAGCACCATGGAAAAAACAATCTAAAGTTTTTAATTGTTAAATACTAAACAGACAAAAGTGGATATTCTGAATCAATTGCCTTTAATGTCATTTTCACATTCTGAATCAAGTAAAGAACACGTACGCAATAAAGCTTCTAAAGCAAAAGACAAAAGCTGCGTAACGATATAATCAAATAAAGGGCATATTAAAAAAATCCCCCCAAACTTAGTCCCTGGTGTCTGCTTGCCCCAAACTTTTCAAATACCAAAGACACCCCAGAACTTGATAGAAAAAAGGCAAAATTTGGCCAAGTTATTTTTTCATAGATTCGAATCACAATTCAACCATTTTACTACAGTATTTTCCTCACAAAAATTTAAATTTGAGCTCAAGTTTTCCACCCGAACTTATGAAAAGAACACCGTAGTCTCTGCAATTATTCTCCAAAAACAAAATAACATTGGGCACATAACTGAACATGAAGTATTCCGTCCACTTTTTGCGCGGCAAAAGACTCAAAGTTGCTACTTTTACAAGTCACAGGGGAATCAAATAAACAAAACAAGTCCACTAAGCTCGTAAATAATCTAAAGATTATCAAGAAGAACTTACTAATCAATTCCTAAAAAGCTCGAACTCAATCAACTATATCAAAGCCCCAAATGTCAGCAAACCTAGGGTTTTCGAAGCAATCGATGATAAACAGTAAAATCACACCACAGAAACCAAAAATGGCGCACACAGAGCAGGATTCGAATCAAGGAAAGAAAATAAGAGCTTCGTTTCGATTGAATACCAAGCGGTAAAGGATGAAGAACGTACGATAGTGCAGTCCACGAGCGGCAGGAGAGAAGAGTGAGGTTCGTCGGAGGGGGTTAAGACAGGACTTGCAATGGCGGTGATTAGGGTTTGAGATGAGAAGCCTGCTACGGTGGTGGTTGGGGATGTGAAGTTTGGACATGGATTGGGAGGTACAAAGCTCCATTTTCTTCTGGAAATAATGTTCCGGAAAGAATGGTGTTCGGCACTATAAAAACTTATAAAGGCAAGAGCGCGAGATAGGGTTTTGTCGGATTTACGGGGAAACGGGAAACGTAAAGAGGCCCAGTCCAGCTCCATTTGCACATGGGCTTATTTCTTGCGGAGCCTGGCTCGTGGACTCTAACTTACACTTTCTTTGACTCTTTTATCACGATCTCGATTCATTATTTGACGCATAAACTCAACGATATAATATATTATTATTTAAATAAAAATAAAATAAAAGAATTTATATATCAAATAATAAATATAGAGAGTGATAAAAAGAATATTATTAGCATTTCTCAAAACATATACAAACTCATTTTTACTTTTTCTTACGTAAAACAATCTAAAAAGAATAGGGTTTTTTCACATTCTCTCTCTCATTCGTAAAAGTGGCTAGTGTCTCTCTCTTTAGTTTTCTTCTTAGAGCCAGAGTCTTGATGCCTTCGCAATGGTAGCTTGAGTCTTGCAGGTGGTTCTTATGGTTAATGGGTGCAATGTGGTGGTGATCGTGTTGGACAAATCTGAGAGGCATGATGTGTGGGATGCTCACTACCAGAGATGGAAGCTTTGGAGCTTTCGACAATGCGAAATGCATGATGTTTGTGGTGGGCATGTGGCATTGGGGTCTCGATTCCGATAGTATAACGATTCCTTTGGGGATCTATGTATTTGGTTTTGTGGTCGGCAGTTATGCTCCTTTCATGGTGGCTTTTCTCATATTTAATTATGTAACACCTCGGGAAATTAAATATAATTAATTAAGATAATTAAGATTTATTAGTGTGTCTAATATAGTTTAATTAACTAATTATGTTCATTAAATGTTTCTAAAACATAGTTAAGGATTTTAAACATTTTAAGTATTACATTTGCATCCCGGAAGTGTGTGTAGACACATTTTCTAATCTACTTTTGTCAATATCTTTTGAACATATCTCAGATTTGAACTTGGATTTGCAAGTTTTGGCCTTGTTTTCTTCAGATCAGCCATGTCGTTCGAGCTGTTCAACTCCCACTGGTCGACTGGTTCCCTCTTCATCGACCGACCGGTGAAGAACAACTTCTTTGTCATCGGTTGACCGGTGCACACGTGATTTGAACCTGTTTTGTATTAAAACCCTGTTTGACCATGATTTTCAAAGAAAACCCAAATTAGCTTCATTTGGGAACCTCAAAGTAAATGGATTAGCATCTTTAATCCATGTTTTGATATCAAAATCCTTAGAATTATGATTTGAAACATGAATTGATTATGAAACTTAGAATTGGATTAAGGCACACTAATAGGAAATCAAAGTGTATAATTGAGATTGATTTGCTTTAGAAATGAGAACTGAATCCTAAAGCGTTGTTTTGTGACAATGCTAGTTAAAGAATCGAAGTAGAGCTTTGAAGGAAGCGGAAGCTAGGATACCGAAAGGCTAGCCACATGTTTGATGTTTAAGAGGTAGGATTTCTTGTCCTTTTCTTTGATAGCCTATTTTTAAAGAGTTTTGGCCTTACAAATGTTTTAAAAAAATGACATGTTTGATAAAGAAAAAGTGTTTTAACACAATAGCTTGATTTTAGCTATTGGAATCATAATGAACTATTTTCAGAGTTTTAATGAACAATTTCTTAATATAAGATATCTTGTGAATTGGTAAACCTGCTAATGGCCTAGAAATGATATGTGGAGAGTATTCTCAGGGGCAGAACTCGAAACCCGGACCGGGCCACTACAGTGGAGCTAAGGCTTGTGCTTGTGGTTGTGTAAGTAATTTATCATAGTATAAATTACTTGATGATACCTGTAATATAGAATTTAAAGTTTATATTTCCTTTCAGAAAGAGGGATATTAGGTTCCAGCTGTTGTGTTGGAACTAAATATCTTTATTTATTTACTCTTTCATTTATTTACTTGTTTATAAAGTTTATTTCAAAATACATCCTATTAGGCATTCTGCTCATGTTTTCTTGTTTCTATATAAATATTAAACCATTCCCAGACGACGCTAGAAGCAACGTTGAGTAGCTGAGTTAGTTGTTACCGTCTTATCAAGTGAGGACATTGCTCTCTTTCAACCTCATTGAAAATGTAAGGATTGTAAATTCTTAGACTGTAAACTTCAAATATCGAGACTATGGTTGATGTCTGTAATGTTATTTACATGTTCATGTATGTACAATATTGTATATCCTGTGGGTGAAACTCTGTATGATGCTAGAGGCTCAGTTTTTAAACTTGTTTTATCAGAAAGTGTGAAAGTCCCCCTCACTTTCTTGTAATTTATTTTCAGTAAGAATGTGGGGCTTGTTTATTACTTTAATGCTTTACCTTTGAAGTTGATTTTCATATTTTCAAATGCTTAATTTATTTCTTAATTATGTTTAACTTCTAAATGAGCCTCCACGTCACTAACCCTTGCTTTGGAGCGTGACAGATTACCTACTCTGTGGCATGATGGCCGACTTGTTGCCTTGAGTCCTCCATGTTGGCTATGGCAATTTGTTTTTCGTTGTTTTTATTGTTTTGTACTAAAGGCGTTAATACTTCCACCTTGTTGGTGTTGGTTTATATTGTTTTGTTATCATGTTAGTTCTGTAATAACAGATGTGATTTTCCTACCTTCTGACCTTGTCAATGTATTCCACCCATTTATCGAAGCATGGGTGATGGCGTCGAACTAAATTTGATTTATGTCATGTCACTTATGTCCCCAATACTTAGAGTTTGGTCTCAGTCGACTGCGTTAATTGATCGATTGTAGTGGTTCTGTCTAAAGAGCTTTGGTTGCACTCAATCTTTATGTGCCAAGCAGGTCTTTTCCCTTTGGTTATTAGCACTTGTATTTTGCCTATGTGCTTCATCCGTCTTTACTGGTGGATCCAGTCAATGTTCGTGGTCGAATTCCATTGTAGGAGGTGCTCACTTATGATTAGTTTGAGTATGTAACTTTGTTTTAGTGAAATGAAATTTTTGCTTAAAAAAGAAACAATTTCAAAGAAAAAAATAACCAATCACAATTACAAAAACATTCCCAACACCATTTCCCAAAAATTTTCATTTCCATTTTGATGCTCAAAATAAAATGAAAATACTACCAAACGAGAATGTGTCAATTTGACAAATTACACCTTAAACTTTAAAAACAATAACAATTAAGATCCAATAACTAATTAACATTATCAAATTGATGGTTTAAAATATGAGATTCACACATGAAAGACAAAGATCGTCATTTTTCAAACCATGTCATGTGCTAATTTTGTGTCTCAATCTAACAATTTGATAACGCCATTAACTATTACATTTCAATTGTAACTGATTTTAAAGTTCAGAGTGCATTTTGTCAAAACTAAAAGTTCAAGGTCTATTATGCAAAATATGAAACTTTAGGATGCAATGATGCAATTTACTCTATATTTAAATAAGAACAAAAAAAAAATAAAAAATACCATTCGAAAGTGGCATACTTATATTTTACACCCAATGGCATAAACTTAGCATCTATATCACTCAATTTACGCACACAAAAAAAAAAAAAAAAAAAAAAAAAAATTTTTTCTTCTTATAAAGATCACCATATATTCCGGTTTTCATAAAGTATTCTTATAGAATATTAATTTTTTTAAAATTAATTAAATACTGAGAGACTAAATAAAATAAGTATAAAGTTGTTTGTTTTTAATGGCATACTACACAATTTTCTAAATAAACGGACCCTAAAAAAAATTATTTGTTTGTTTTTAATGGCATACTACACAATTTTCTAAATAGCAGAAAATTATTATGCAATACAATACTATTTTTTTTGCTCTTGTAAATTTTACAAATGCTATAATTGCTCGCAAATTTAGCACTAGATTTAACATAGACCAAATTGTAGCGTTTGATTTTTATTTTTTGTTGTACTGACTTTTTGATTTAATCATTACAATATTACTATTTTAAATTATATTAAATTTAAAAGTTACTTTTGTAACTTCTAAAGTTTGATAATTATGATAAAAAATATATAGTTTAAAATAACATTATGCATTAAAAAAAAAAGTTAAACTAAAATATGCATATGCCTTTTTCAAATTTTTTGGTATCAAACATAACATTTGCATTAATGATGGTTTTAGTTTTTTTTTTTTTTTTTTTTTTCCTATTGGAAAACGGTTTTAGTTTCTTCAAAGAAATCGTGGGAAAATGTTTTTTTCTTTACTCCTTTTTTTTTTTTTTTTGAAGGAAACGACAGTTTTTCAATCTTTAAGACATTAAACTACGGCCGTGTTTGGAATTGATTTTGTTTTTGTTTTTCATATTTTTTGAGTAATAAAAAATAAAAATATTTCTAAAACGGCGTTTGGCGTAATAAAAACAGAAAATAGAAATAAAAATGATTTTTTAGTTTAATATAAAATGAGAGAAAAATGAAAAAATAACTTTTAATCGTTTTTCATTTTTTGTTTTCGATTTCTCCCCAACAACGATTTCTGGATCAAAAGTTATGGCCGTCTTTAAACATAGTACTCTAATTTTTTTCCTTCGAAACTGATGAAAACAAGTGAATTTTAGCCCCAAAAATTAAGTTGGTGGGCTACGCCCTGCCACGTTTGTAAAGCTTGAAAAGAGTTTTGATTTGGTATATTATAGGCCTAGCAACCATTTATGGATCAAAAGTGATGACCATCTTTAGTCACAGTTCTTTGATTTTTTTTCCTCCGAAACTGATGAAAACAAGTAAATTTTGGCCCAAAAATTGTGTTGGGGGGCTACGCCCTGCCAAATTTGTAGAACTCGAAAAGAGCTTCAATTTGGTATATTATAGGCCCAACAACAATTTCTGGATCAAAAGTTATGGCCGTCTTCAGTCACAATTCTATGATTTTTTTTCTCCGAAACAGAAGAAAACAAGTGAATTTTGGCCCCAAAAATTGGGTTGATAGGCTAAGCCTCACCATGTTTGTAGAGCACGAAAAGAGCTTTGATTTGGTATATTATAAGCCCAGCAATGATTTCTGGATCAAAATTTATAGCCATCTTCAGTCATGGTTCTCTGATTTTTTTCCCTCTGAAACTGATGAAAACAAGTGACTTTTTTATCCAAAAAATTGGGTTTGCAAGCTACGACCTGTCACATTTTTAGAGCTCGAAAAGAGCTTCGATTTGGTATATCATATGCCCAACAATGATTTCTGGATCAAAAGTTATGGACGTCTTCAGTCACAGTTTTTCGATTGTTTTTCATCCGAAACTGATGAAAACAAGTGAATTTTGGCCCAAAAAATTGAGTTGGCGGGATACGCTCTGCCACGTTTGTAGAGCTTCATAAGAGCTTTGATTTGGCATATTATAAGCTCAACAATGATTTTCGGATCAAAAGTTATGGCCATCTTCGGTCACAGTTCTTCGATTTTTTTTTTTTGAAACTGATGAAAACAAGTGAATTTTAGCCCCAAAAATTGGGTTGGCGGACTACGCCCTACCACATTTGTAGAGCTCGAAAAGAGCTTCGATTTGGTATATTATAGGCACATCAACGATTTCTGGATCAAAAGTTATGGCCGTCTTCAGTCACAGTTTTCTAATTTTTTTCCTCCGAAACTAATGAAAACAAGTGAATTTTGCCCCAAAAAATTGGGTTGGGGGGCAACACCCTGCTATGTTTGTAGAGCTTGAAAAAAGCTTTGATTTGGTATATTATAGGCCCAGTAATGATTTCTGAATCAAAAGTTATGGTCGTGTTCAGTCACGGTTCTCTGATTTTTTTCTCCGAAATTGATGAAAACATGTGAATTTTAGCCCAAAAAATTGGATTTGCGGGCCTCACCTTGAACATTTGTAGAGCTTGAAAAGAGCTTCGATTTGGTATATTATAGGCCCAGCAACGATTTTTGGATCAAAAGTTATGGCTGTCTTCAGTCACAGTTCTCTGATTTTTTCTCCTCCAAAACTGATGAAAATAAGTGAATTCTTGCTCTAAAAATTGGATTGGTGGGCTATGCCCTGTCACATTTGTAGAGCTCAAAAAGAGCTTCGATTTGATATATTATAGGCCAATAACGATTACTGGATCAAAAGTTACGACCGTCTTAAGTAACAGTTCTCCAATTTTTTTCCACTGAAACTAATCAAAAGAAGTGAATTTTGGCAAAAAAAAATTGGGTTAGCGGGCGACGCCCTACCACGTTTCTAGAGCTCAAAAAGAGTTTCAATTTAGAATATTACAGTCCCATCAAAGATTTATGGATCAAAAGTTATGGCCGTCTTGATTTCTCCAATTTTTTTTCTCTCAAACCGATTTTTTTTTCTCCCAAAAATTGGGTTGGGGGCAACGCTCTACCATGTTTGAAAAAAAGTTCGATTTGGTATTTATAGGCCCATCAAAATTCAAAAGTTATGGGTGTTCAATCTCGATTCTCGATTTTTTTTCTCTAGAACCTCACATGAATTTTAGCCCAAAAATGTTTGGGGCTTCGCCTAGAGCTCAAAAAGAGCTTCGATTTGATATATTATAGGCCCAGCAACGATTTCTGGATCAAAAGTTAAGGTCGTCTTCATTCACAGTTCTTTAATTTTTTCTCCTCCCAAACTGATGAAAGCAAGAGAATTCTGGTCCCAAAAATTGGGCTGGTGGGTTATGCCCTTTCATGTTTGTAGAGCTCAAGAAGAGCTTTGATTTGGTATATTATAGGCCTAGCAAAGATTTCTGGATCAAAAGTTATGGCCGTCTTAAGTCACAGTACTCCGATTTTTTTTCACCAAAACTGATGAAAAGAAGTGAATTTTGGCCAAAAAAATTGGGTTGGCGGGCGACGTCTTACCACGTTTGTAGAGCTCAGAAAGAGTTTCGATTTGGAATATTATAGGCCCAGCAACGATTTTTGGATCAAACTTTGTGACCGCTTCAGTAACAGTTTTCTGATTTTTTTTCCTCCGAAACTAATAACAACAAGTGAATTTAGGCCCTAAAAATTGGGTTGGCACTCTATGCCTTGCCACATTTGTAGAGCTCGAAAAGAGCTTCGATTTTGGGTATTATAGGCCCAACAACGATTTCTGGATCAAAAGTTATAGCCGTCTTCAGTCATTGTGCTTTGATTTTTTTCCCCCAAAACTGATGAAAACTAGTGAATTTTGGATAATAAAATTGGGTTGGCGGGCTATACCCTGCCACAATTATAGAGCTCGAAAAGAGCTTCGAATTGGTTTATTATAGGCCCAACAAGAATTTTTGGATCAAAAGTTATGCCGTCTTCGGTCACAGTTCTTCGATTTTTTTCCTCCGAAACTGATGAAAATAAGTGAATTTTGGCTCCAAAAATTGGGTTGGTGGGCTATGCCTTATCATTTGGTAGAGCTCAAGAAGAGCTTCGATTTGGTATATTATAGGCCTAGCAACGATTTCTGAATCAAAAGTTATGGCGAAGTTTCCAATTTTTTTTTTCAGATGAAAAGAAGTGAATTTTGGCCAAAAAAATTGGGTTGGTGGGCGACGCCTTACCACATTTGTAGAGCTTAGAAAGAGTTTCGATTTGGAATATTATAGGCACAACAACGATTTCTAGATCAAAATTTGTGGCCGTCTTCAGTAACAGTTCTCTGATTTTTTTCCTCTGAAACTGATGAAAACAAGTGAGTTTTGGCCCAAAAAATTGGGTTAGTGAGCTATGCCCTATCATGTTTATAGATCTCGATAAGAGTTTCGATTTGGTATCTTATAGGCCCCGTAATGATTTTTGGATCAAAAGTTATGACCGTTTTCATTCACGGTTCACTGATTTTTTTTCCTCCGACACTGATGAAAACAAGTGAATATTACCAAAAAAAATTAGGTTATCGGGCTACGCCCTGCCACATTTGCAGAGCTAAAAAGAGCTTCGATTTGGTATATTATAGGCCCAGCAACGATTTCTGGATCAAAACTTATGACCGTCTTCATTCACAGTTCTCTGATTTTTTTTTCTCTGAAACTGATGACAACAAGTGAATTTTGGCCCCAAAAATTGGGTTGGCACTCTATGCCTTGCCACGTTTGTAGAGCTCAAAAAGTGCTTCGATTCGGGATATTATAGGCCCAGCAACGATTTCTGGATCAAAAGTTATAGCCATCTTCAGTCATTGTTCTTCGATTTTTTCCCCAAAACTGATGAAAACTAGTGAATTTTGGTTGAAAAAATTAGGTTGGCAAGTTACGCCCTGCCACATTTATAAAGCTTGAAAAGAGCTTCGAATTGGTTTATTATAGGCCGAGCAATGATTTTTGGATCAAAAGTTATGGTCGTGTTCGGTCATAGTTCTCTGATTTTTTTCCTCCAAAACTGATGAAAACAAGTGAATTTTGGCCCCAAAAATTGGGTTGGCGGACTACTCCCGACCAAGTTTGTAGAGCTCAAAAGGAGTTTCGATTTGGTATATTATGGCCCAACAATGATTTTTGGATCAAAAGTTATGGTCGTCTTTAGTCGTAGTTTTCAGATTTTTTCCTCAAAAACTGATGAAAATAAGTGAATTTTGGCCCAAAAAATTAGGGTTGAGGGGCTATGCCCTGTTACGTTTGTAGAGCTCAAAAAGTGCTTCAATTTGGTATATTATAGGCCCAGCAATGATTTCTGAATCAAAAGTTATGGCTGTGTTCAGTCACGGTTCTCTAATTTTTTTTCCTCTGAAACTAATGAAAACAAGTGAATTTTACCCCAAAAGATTGGGTTGGCGGGCTACGCCCCACCACATTTGTAGAGCTCAAAAAGAGCTTCGATTTGGTATATTATAGGCCCAGCAACGATTTCTGGATCAAAAGTTATGGCCGTCTTCAGTCATAGTTCTCTGATTTTTTTTCCTCCGAAACTAATGAAAACAAGTGAATTTTGGCGCAAAAAGTTGGGTTGGGGGGCCACACCTTGCCACGTTTGTGAAGCTCGAAAAGAGCTTCGATTTGGTATATTATATGCCCAACAACGATTTTTGAATCAAAATTTATGACCGTGTTAAGTCACGGTTCTCCAATTTTTTTTCCTTTGAAACTGATGAAAACAAGTAAATTTTGGCCCAAAAAATTGGGTTGGGAGGCTACGACTTGCCACGTTTGTAGAGCTCAAAAAGAGCTTTGATTTAGTATATTATAGGCCCAACAACGATTTCTAGATCAAAAGTTATGGCAGTCTTCAGTCACAGTTTTCTGATTTTTTTTTCTCCAAAAGTGATGCAAACAAGTGAGATTTGGCCAAAAAAATTGGGTTGGGGGCCTATGCCCAACCACGTTTGTAGAGCTTAAAAAGAGCTTCGATTTAGTAAATTATAGGCCCAGTAATGATTTCTTAATCAAAAGTTATAGCCGTGTTCAGTCACGGTTCTCTAATTTTTTTTCCTCCAAAATTGATGAAAACAAGTGAATTTTACCCCAAAAAATTGGGTTGGCGGGCTACGCCCTACCACGTTTGTAGAGCTCAAAAAGAGCTACGATTTGGTATATTATAAGTGAAACGCCACTACCACCAGACATGTGGCTAGCTCGACTTAATGCAGACTAAAAAACTTATTGATCCGGTAGATCCAATTCTCCACCTTCGTTCCTTCGAAACACAGTACATCTACCTTTAGAGGCTTCAGAAGTGCCATCATGTCGCCCGAATGAATTTGCTATTCAATTCGAGGTCCGCCAGCATGGCTAGCTTCCGCTACTGTTCCATTAGGCCCCGCCGTGATCTCCTCCATTGAAACCGGATCCCGTCGCGACTGAGGGAGCTGAGACAATCGTTGATCTGTACTCGCCATATGCTGCTCCAAAAGCGAAGAAAACTTTGAAGAGCTATTCTTCAACACATTGTTTGAAGCTTGCTTCCATGGCCTTCATCAGCTCTGTAATTTCCTTGTTCCTCATCGGCTTTCAATGAAAGCACCAATGTTGAAAAACAAATCGCACTCTTCGAGTCAGTCCCCAACTCCAAAATAGGAAATTTACTTCATTCAACATAATCTCCATTTACAACCCTCAGCCTTTTATATTTTCTTCTCACCGGATTTCTTAGAAATGGAAAATAACAAAATAACAAAAATGGCAATAACAGAAAACAGTTATAGAGTAAGGGAAGTCGTGCGCCTCTTCAACATTGCTCAGCCATCACAAAATCCCTCAACCAGCGTGGCTTCACTCACTTCCTGACCTCACGCGAATCAGATGACCCCTCTCCATCATTCTCCAATCTCCCTTTGGCTCCCTTGTTAACCTCAGATGCTAAACGACCTTCCCCTCTTGTCATTTCCTCCTGAGTGCCATCTAGGCCTTTTTTCCTCTTGGGCCCAGAACCAGCCCACTTGCTCATCATTTCCTGGACTTGATTAAAGTCCAACAACACCTTGGTATCATTGAACTACCTTAGGGATTCTGGTTCATTTAAATTGACGGATTTTGACGTCAACAAAACATTCTCTACACTATTAATGGGCATGATGGATATTTAATGACATTACATATTGATATTTTTGTGAATGATTGAACAAAATATGTTACGATCTGATTGTCCCATGCGTCAAAATATGCGATAGTCATATGACAACGATGAGGATGTCATATACATTTGGGTATTTGGAGAGCAAACAAGAAAATCAGTAATGAGATTGCTGGCTTGTGAAGCCTATCACAAAGAGAAAACTAAAGCCAAGTTATGGCATATTGGCAATGATGGCGAATTGGCTATAAACATTTGGGACTTAAAAAAAAAAAAAAAAAAACTCCTTAGGAGAGTAGTGGGTTTCCGGCTTCAGAAGCTTCCATCCCACAACTTTGAAGCCCGAAAACCAGCCTGGGTTGTTGTTGAAATATGAACCTGTTTATTTCGTTAATTTGAGTTTATAATTTAAGTTTATAATTTGAGTTGATATGTAATTTTATGTGAAAATTTTTTACTATAACAAAAAAATAAATGTGATTATTTCTTAAAACTTTTTACTATAGTAAAATTTAAATCGATAAAGTGAATGGAACTGTTATGCATACGAGTAATTTTAATAAATATCTTTTAAAAATATATAAATTAAAATTTTTACTTAATTATTTTTATTTCATAATTTTTTTAATTAAATAATTACACTAATAATTTACTAAAAATAAAAAATATACGTTCAGACCGTCCTTAATAAAAAAATTCTTCATTTTTTCATATAGTTGACTTACATGGAAAGCTGACTCTGATCCATCTCACCGCTCTATCCCGTTCTTATAAATTATCGACCCATCACGCCTCAATCACCACTCTCCTCCACGCGCTCATGCCTAAAAGGCCCTCAAACACTCGTCTTTGAATCAAACCAAACATTTAAAACGGCGCCGTTTTCAAAACCAATAGACCCAAACCATTCCTACAGAGCGAGTATCAGTTTCTTTAATCACTTTCAGAAGTACGCTTCAAAACAAATAAATTAAAAAATCTAAAAAAGCCAGCCAAAAACCAATATTCCATTCACTTTCCTCGTAATATAAGCCCGAAGTAGCAACTTGCTCTTCTTCTTCTTCTTCTTCTTCCAATTCCAAGCTGTAATCGAATCTCAATCAAAAAATCAGCTCAAATTCCTCTTCTCTCTTCTTCTGCTTCTTCCCTGGTTCATCAATGGCTTCCGGGGTATCAGAAAACCTAACTAGAGAACAGTACGTGTACTTGGCGAAGCTCGCAGAGCAGGCCGAACGCTACGAGGAGATGGTCCGGTTCATGGAGAAGCTCGTCGTCGGCGGCGCAGGCGCAGGCGCCGGCGCCGCCACTGAGCTCACCGTCGAGGAGAGGAATCTCCTCTCCGTCGCCTACAAGAACGTGATCGGATCGCTCCGAGCGGCGTGGCGGATTGTCTCCTCGATCGAGCAGAAGGAGGAGAGCCGCAAGAACGACGACCACGTCTCGCTCGTCAAGGACTACAGATCCAAGGTCGAATCGGAGCTCTCCAATGTCTGCGCGGGGATTCTAGGTCTGCTGGACTCGCAGCTGATTCCTTCTGCCTCGAGTAGCGAATCCAAAGTCTTTTACTTGAAGATGAAAGGAGATTATTACCGGTACCTTGCGGAGTTCAAGGTTGGGGATGAGAGGAAATCCGCCGCCGAGAACACCATGTTGGCCTACAAGGCTGCTCAGGTATTGTCAGATTTTGTTCGATTTTGTGCATTTTCATTTCATTGTACAAAGAGATTGATTGATTGATTTTTGTATGAAAATTTTGGGGTTTTTTGAAGGATATTGCGGCTACTGATCTGGCTCCTACGCATCCGATAAGGCTTGGATTGGCGCTTAATTTCTCGGTGTTTTATTACGAGATTCTCAATTCCTCAGAGAAAGCCTGTGCAATGGCGAAGCAGGTTAATTTCCTACTCATGATTAATAGAATTTGACTTTTTTTTTTTTATGTTTTTCCTCCGTATTGAGGGGCGAGGTGAAATAGTAAATACCAATTGGTTGTTGTATTATATTTTAGTTAGCAAATTATTATCTCAATTAGTAGGAAGATATCTGTGTGTTTTTATAACATTAAAATGATTTTATATTTTAAACATGTATAATCTAATTAAATCCGTTTAATCAAACATCGATCTTTTTAGAACTTTGTGGTTTTTCTTTAGCAATTTTAAATTATTAATTCAGAGTTAATTAAGCAAAAAGACCAAAGAAAAAAAAAAAAAAAAACTTTCAGAAAGACAAATCACCTTATGATTTCCCTATTCAGTTTTCTGGGACCTGGGTGATATCTTCTATAGTTTAGTGTTATGATCTTTAGTTTTTTTTTTTTTTTTTTTTTTTTTTTTTAAGCACGTGCTGTGTATTTATACAAGTATTTATTTGTTCACCTATTGTATATCTGGCGTTTTATCATTTATGTGGAAATTGAAATTTCAAATGATTATATTCAAGAAAGGAAAAAAAAAAAAAAAAAAAAAAAAAAAAAAAAAAGAGTGAAAGGATAAGTGTACTATGAACTGGTTGGGAATTTGATTTGGGTTCAAACTTGCTCCACTCTTACCAGTTATAGTAATGTACATTGGGACTGATATATTTTCCATATTCACGTGTCTTAACAGTTGTATATCCTCCACTTGCCGACCCCAAGCATTAAATTCTATTTGTTTTGTCGCAAAGCTTTCTTGTTCTGAATTTAAATATCTCTGTAGATATTTAGGACCCTTGCTTCTTCGGTCTTTTGATCAGTAGATATTAGTGGATCGCAGTGAGGATTAGTTCCTTTTCGCATATGGAACGTACTTTTTTTTTTTTTTTTTTTTGGGTGTTAGTACTCATTTTACTACAATCACATAAATGGAAGCTGATACATAAGATGGTGTTCAGAATCAATTTTATTTTATTTTAATAATACCAGTTTTTCTTTTGCACTGCTCAGAAACAGCTATTGAACTAGAAATGAAATGGTAGTTCTTTTGCATTTGGATTTCAGATGAAACCCAATTATTGATCCCTATTTCAATGCATTTCATGTTAGCAAGTATCTAGTGTATTTAGCTAATTTGGTCAGCCATAAATCAGAAATTTGACGATGGTCAGTGAATTACTTTTGACTTCTCTCAAACTGGAGTTGAATTTTCATGTGTGGTAAAGTATAATATTGGTGTGAATGTGATGCTTTAATTGGGGGTAATTGATTTTCCTTGTGAAAGCTAGAGTTTGGTAGATGTTAAGTTGGCATCATGTTATTTCTTTATTTTTATTTTTTGCATGGCGGCGTCGTGTTAATTTTACTGCACAGTGCTTTGATATCTTCTAGTGCCCAAGTCCCACCTTCAAATAGGCTGAGTCGCAGTGATATAAAGAATTTATAAGTTTGAGATTTTATTAGAGCTGCAACAATCTTCTTTTTTGAAAAAAAATAAAAATAAAATAAAATACTTGAAGAAATTATTTATATGTGAAAAGTAAGATAGACTTTAAAGCCTGTTATAGGTAATGCATGAATGAAATAAAGTTGATGCTAAAAATGCAAGTGTGGTAGTGGAAAAAGGAAATTAATATTGAAAGTAGTATATTGTGAATTTGATATTTATATGTGGATTGGACACCCTTTCCAACTAGTTTTTGGTATGAGTTTTAATCAAGGTCCACTTGACATGGTATCAGAGACAAATTGTACAGGCGATGATGGGTTTGGAGTTTGGACCCTAGCCTTGCATGCGGCTTGAGGGTGTTAGATTGTAAATTGATATTAAGATGTGGATTGGGCACACCTTTGGGGATGAGTTCTACCCAGGCCCATTTCACAGAAGGAATGTATAAAGAGTGTTTGAAGGTGATTCCAGATAACCTAAAAATATTGATGACGACGCGGTCAACTTTTTTCTGAGGGGATTGTACTTCACTAGGAGCCTGTTTTTATTGGCTTAAAAAACTGTTTTTGACTTATTTAGTTCAAAAGCTACTTTTGAGCCTCTTCGAATGGGCATAAAAGTGCTTTTAACTTTTATAAGCTCTTCTAGAACAAGCGCCCTCTGAGTGCTTATAAAAAAAGAGCTCATAAAAAACTTTTTTATTTAGATTTTTAATCTTTTATTTGGGAATAACGAATTAAAAACTCCATCCATATCTTTGCATTACCTTACTTTTTGTAACAATAGGTGTTTTTGACTTATTTATCCCAACAGGTTCAAAAGCTAACTTTTGACTTAACAATAGGTGTTTTTTCATGCACTATCTAAACACCAGTTAAAAAACTCTGACGTACGCTTCTCTTATTCTGCTACTTGAAATAAAAGCACAAGCTCTTTCAAATGGGCTCTAGTTCTTGATTTTGTTACTTGTTAGTTGTCGGGAAAAAGACAATTGTAGTTCTTTTTATTTTATTCTATTTATTATTATTTTTTCCTTTAACTGATAAGGCCAATGGCAGCTTCGTTTCTAAGTATCACCAAAACAATCAGAGTGCTATACACATAAATAAGGTAACTTGAAATGGTTATAGTTAAGACAGAGAACAAATTATGATAAAAAGTTGGTATGCTTAGCATTATTCCTGAGATAAATCTGAGCAATTTAGCTTGCATCACTTGGGATGCTATTGAAAAATATAAGCTACTATTTGTTGGTTGTAATTCATTTTGTTAGTTTCGGGCGCTTCAGCTTGATGGAAAAGGGAACAAAACAATCGATCAGTGAAGTCTCAACTGGTTAAGTTTTTTTTTTTTTTTTTTTTTTTTTTTTGAAAAAAAAGGGTTATAGAGATGGAGGTGGTGTACCCATGTAATTTCAGGAAGGCAAGGTATTCCTTCGTGGCATGCAAATCCCTATTAAAGTGGATTGCCCGTATACACCGACCATCACACCGGTCTAGGCTTGAACACATAACTGGAGATTACCTGGAAGTTGAGTGCCCATTTAGTTAACATGTTCAAGTGGTTTGAATCAAAAAGTTTAAATAAACTAGCCTTTGGCAAAACTTTTTGAGGCTTGGTTTCATTCGTTCGAAGAAAAAAAAAAACCTTGAGAATTCTGAGTTTAATCCGCAGGGTGTTTTTAATGTTTTGTACCAAAAGTTCAAACAACATGTGTACAATTTTTTCGTATCCATATTAGTAGTACTGGAAATTACCTGGTCCAAATACCTTTCCTCTCTTTATTGTGGGGATTAAGGGACTGTTGTTACCACATATAGAGTTTTCTAACAGATGCATATTAGAGATAATTTGGAATAATACTGACATACTGTGATATCCTGCATATGGAGTTGCTTTCTAAATACGTAGAACATAACTTGAGCTATTCTAGATCTGTGTTCATCTGTTTCGTTGCACTATTCTATGTATTAAGAACTCTGTTTTACGAGGTTCGATATAGCTATATGTATAGTATATGGTTTCCGATGGCATGAAACTTAGCATTCTCTGATTACGTAAATCCGAATGATTTTTGTGTTCTTTTTCCGTAAGGCTTTTGAGGAAGCTATTGCTGAACTCGATACACTTGGCGAGGAGTCTTACAAGGACAGCACTCTCATCATGCAATTGCTGAGGGACAACCTCACTCTTTGGACCTCTGATATGCAGGTCAGTGTAACTTTTAGCTGGCATTATGTAATTTTCCATCAACTGATATATAGTTGGAGGGATATTTTAGCTATTTTCTTTTATGGCCACAAAAACATTATTTTACTTTGAATTAAGTCGAAGCTGTTAAGGGGAGCAAGAAGAGATAAATATATCATTATCAAAGGGGACTGAATCACTTTACATCACATATAGTACTTTGTTGTTAATATCTGTTGGTCTATCATGGAAAAGAAAGGAGACTTTAATACTCTTTCCTGCTTGTGTTTTATTTGTTTATATTGGTAGTAACTGACGTGGTACAAGCAAATATTTCTTCCTTTTCTTTGATGGATGCCCAAATGTTCTCCAATTTGCAGTTCTAATTTTGAGGCCATTTGGTAAATAGGTTCAAACGGTTTGAACTAAAAAATTCTTTTGAAACAGGCAAATATTTATGAGGCTTGGTTCAAACTATTGATTCAATATTTTGAAAAAAAAAAAAAAAAAAAAAAAAAAAACCTAAGAATTCTGATTTGTGATGTCGAATTCGGATTTTTTTGGGATCTAGATCTTTTAACATTCTGTACAATGTGTAACTCTGGTGGGTTTCGTGCAGGAACAGATAGATGAGGCTTGAGGATCTGTTATGCTCCTCGAAGGAGGTGGGCTTGAATGTCATAAATATTCTGTAAACATAAATATTTCTGTAAACTGCATGTGGCTAAGTTACATTATTGTCCTTGTATGCATACCATGTACTCTTTAAATTTGTTCTCTTTTTCCTCGCCTTTTATCTTTTACCCCGGTTAAAGAATGTACTAATGAATCATCATAAATTCATAATTATAGTGTTTTTTTCTGTAGCGTCTTTTTCTCCTCAACTTAAGTTGATGGTCATTTTGCTTAAATTACTTCGATGATACCTAGTTGCTGACTTTTGCCTGGGGGCTACTTGGCCTGCAATTCTAGAGATGACAATTGAGCCCCATCGAGCATCATGACATGACATGAAAATTTTTGAGCTGAGTACGGCATGAGATTATTATGGGTTGGGTTAAGCACGACACGAAGTGGTGACTTGTGCCAGGCTCATAGTTTTAAGCACGTGGATCTGGCATGACACGGCATGATGATAAACACAATGAGGTCCATTGAGCACAATGCGTTGATATGAAAAATATAACTTTTCCCATTTTATTGTATAAGTTTTATGTTGCTGTTGTTACATATTCTTCAATATTTAGAAAAACTTATTTATCCACAAAAATATAATGAATTTCCCAACAAAAAAAAAAAAAGAATGAATTCATTTGATCTTAAAACATTTAAGGATTAATTACAAAAATTCTCTTTAAATTATATTCTTTGTAACAGTTTATCTCCTAATTTTTAAAACACAATATTTATTCTCCTTAAACAATGAAATATTAACAAAAGAACCCCCATCTATTAAGTTTTTAACTAAAATATTGACATTTAATTTACTATTTCGTGGGTATTTTAATAATTTTATGTTTTAAAATTTAATTTGAAAACTAATTTAAATATTTAAGAAAACCATATAAATTTTGTTATTCTATCAAAAAGATTCATAAAACTTTTAACTTAGATTCAATAATTAATAGATGTATAATAATTAAAAGTTTAAATTTAAATTAGTTTTAAATTCAAATTAAATTTTAAACCATGGAGCTACTAAAATATCCAAATATAACAAATTAAATGTTAACTTTAGTTAAAAATAAACCCGACGGATGGAGTTTTTTTGTTAACAATTTATTATTCAGGGGAGAACACATATTACGTTTTAAAGATTGGAGGATAAAGTGTTACAATTGATATAGTTTAAGGGAAATTTTTATATTGATTTACATTAATTTTCTCAAATTAACAAAATTAAATGTAATTAAATATAATCTAATATCTTAATACAAAATATATTTGTCACTTATATTAAGTGTTATTTAAGAATTGATGTTCTTAAATCTCAACTCAACGGCTCTTTTGTTTCTTTTTTTTTTTTTTTTTTTACTTGCTTATAGGTGATTCTTATAATATGTAATTTAAATAATTTATGTAGTATTGGATTTGTAATCCTTTTACGTTAGTTGTCTTCTCTTCTCAATAATTAAATAAAATGAAAAATTTTATTTATAAATTAGAAATTATGATGGTATCAAGTTTTTCATAGCTTATTTTTATTTTAATTATTTATTATTTTAAACTGTTCAAAAAATTATTTTTTTATCATAAAAAAAAATCAATTTAAAATGACTCAATAGTCCAATGAGTCAGTCCAAAAGCCCATTGTGCCAAGCACAATACAAGTACGAGCCTAAATGTGCTTAGGTCATAAGTCAGACCGAACTTTTAATTTTAAATCTTAGACTGTTACGAGTACAACACGAATTTTTAGTGGATTATGCCGAACACAACATGAAGTACCCAATACCCATGGTTCTAGTTAATTTTGAGCCAGGTCGAACTGGTATGGTACAATTTACATCTCTATGCAGCAAACCTGATTATTTAAACTCGTGCAGCCTCCAGTCAGTGAAAATGTTAAAAGATGAACAATGTGGCCAAGAGTTTGTCCATTCTCAGCGTCCATTTGTGTAGAACCACACAAATAATTGGCTCTTGAGGGAAAATTAGGGAAGACCATTTGCATTTATTGTGATGTTAAAACTTAAAATAGGTCATTTTAAAAATAAAAAAAAAAAAAAAACTTAAAAAATGCCATCCAACCTTTTTTAGGTAGTAAAGATCTTACTTCGTCCAAAGCTCGACAATTATAATCCAAATTACACTTTTTTTTTTCCTAGGTAGAAACTAGAATCCGCCAAACACTTCCACTTGTTTCCTGATTGTGATACCTTTCTGATTGCCATTCTAGGCCTTGAGATTTGTGATTAGAACTTCGTTTGTCAAAAGACTGTTTTTTAAAGTCAAGCCTTGGAATATTTGCTCAATTAGTGTCCAAAAGCTAAAAAGGAAAGTAATTTAAGTTGAAATGTGATTTTATATGAATATTTTTTATTATAGTAAAAATATTAAATGTGACTATTTTAAATTTTTTTTTTATATAATAAAACTCGAATTAGTGAAATGAACGGAATCAACAAACTAAACAAACCCTTTATTTTAACTATTATATTATTTTTTTAACAATCAAATCTGCAGAAAGAGTAATTCCGTGCGATACACTATAAATTTTTAATATGGATTTGCACAAATCTAATCGTTAAAAATTTAATTCAAAAGTCAAAACAGAGTATTCTACCAGTGAGTTTTTTTTTAAGAATTCTCACTATAGACTCTCTAGAAAAATACATAAATAAATAAACCAATTTCTCAAGATTTTACACACACATGCATAAATAAATAAATACACACAAGATAGAAAAAATCATACAAATTTAATAAAACTCAATGAAAATTGATGGTTCGTAACTATGGTATTTTTTCAATCCTAATTCCTACCAAATATCATTTCTTTTTCCTTTTGGCCTTTGAAGGCAAGAAGAAATACTAATATCGAGAAGGAGGGTGTCCCGGGGATACTCCGGGGTGTCCGGGGTGTCCCGGGGGTGGCCCCGAGCACCCGGGGTGTCCCGGGAGCACCACAGGGGTGTCCCAGGGGCCCTGGAGTGCCTCGGGGGTGCCCTAGGGGTGCACCGAGCTGCTGATTGCCGAATTGAATTCGGCTGCGGAAACGTGGGAAAAAATAGATCGTGTATAACAAAAATTTTCATAAAACTTTTGAGATACTCTATATATTATATTAATTTATGCACGAATAAATTAATCACATTAATTTATATATTTCAAGAACTCAACCGAAAAATACCTGGAAGCCGACTCAGATGATAACTTGAATTCTTTGAACATGAACAATCCTTGCTCCAAGCTTTGTGTTTAGAATACCAAAGTCTTCCACGTCAATTCCTTGATTCCACGTAAACGTGTGTCTGGGCACACATGAGACAAAATAGGTTTCTTAAACACTCGAATTTTCACAAACACCAACGCATGCACAATGTGAAATTTTTGGAGAAAAATATTTTGCTCTCTTTCTTCTATGAGAAATTCGGCCACCTAACTTTATTAGGGCTGAATACTTGTTTCAAAAATTGTGTTTACAATTTTCTATCATTCTCATATTTAAAGAGTAGAAGTCAAACTTCAAAACAGAATCAAATCCCTATCTCCAATTTTTGAATTTGGAACAAAAAATCTCTTCCCTTTATCCATAAGGTGGCCGGCCATATCACTAGGGTTTTTCCCTGTGTGTGGTGCCAATAGTAGATATGGAAGGAAGAGATTTTATCTTTTATCTAGTAGTCCAATTTTAATTCAGATTTAAATTTGAATTTAAGTCAAACTTAAATTAATTTAAATTCTAAATTGAACAACTTATCAAATAAGTTTAATATGGATAAATCTAGATATGTTCAAATTTAAATTTAAATTATCACATTATTTAAATAATAATTAATTCTCAATTAATTATTTTTTGAGTATTTAATTTTAGAATTCTGTAATTCTAAAATTCCCATTTGGTCCTTGGTGTCTGGTAGAATTACAAGGACGATGCGAGGACTAATGGATCTATAATCTCGAGCTCCAATAAAATTACCAATTAATTAAACACTTTAATTAATTAATTAATTCTATTAATTCCAATAGTTACTTCACTATAAACTTAGAATTAAACTCTCAAAATTATAGACATTAATTAATTCTAAAATGTGAAGTGTCCATTTGATATAGTAATTACATATAGATCAATCCTCCATAAATAATTCATAATTAGAGTCAAGTAGAATCCGTTAACCTCTCTAATTATATCTTCATCCTTGAGTACCATTGATTCTTTAATGGATAGTGATTTAGAAAACACATTCATGAACCAGAGCGCTCTTACTAATTCAAGTACCGAATCAGCACTCAAGAGAATTATTTATCTACTTCTTTCTCAAGAAGGAATGGATTCCATCTCGTATAATAACATTCTCAGCTACCTATTTCGTCATGTCTCCAAAATACAAGGAATAAGATTCAGGGTCTCAGAATCCGTACCAAATAAATCAAAAGACATAAATCCATAAATAGGAGTTTGTTAAGAACTCAGGATTAAGATCATTCTATTTATGACTATCAGTAGACTCAATTAGAATTTCTATGCTTAACGGAAATTATTAGAAATTCAAATTTTGACTGTGTCCTTATTCCACATAATCTTATTATGCGTAATACACTCATTCAATATCTCACCATATTAACAATGCGGATAACACTGTTCCATTCTAAATGGAAATGACATGTATTAATAATATTTTAATTAAAGATTCTGAACTTTAATTAAATTCATCATGAACAATGCTTTATTATTATTATTATTATCCTTAAACAATATCCTCTCATATATAACACTTATATACTATGTTTAAGGATACATAAATAATCACGGAATTTTCATTTGATATTCATAAATATATGCACATAAAATAATGAATAAACTCCTTTATTAATTAAATAATAAATATTATATTACATCTCATGCATCTAGGACACTATTCCTAACACGAGTGGCCCCGGGTCCCGGGGGTGCAGCGGGGGTGTCCCGACAATGTGCCGGGGGTGTCCCGGGGGTGCCCCGACAGTGTGTCGGCGGTGTCCCGGGGGTGTCTTGGGGGTGGCGTGTCCCAGAGGTGTACTGGGGGTATCCCAGGGGTCTCCTAGGGGTGTCGTGCGGGTGTTCCGGGGGTGTCCCAAGGGTGCCCCATGGGTCTCCGGGGGCCCGAGGGGTCTCCTGGGGGTGTCCCGGGTGTGTCCTTGTGGTTCCCCTGGGGTGCCCATTTATTTCAAGGGCATGCCCAGAAAAATTTAAGGATCGTGTCTGCAAAATTTCATAATTTTTTGGCATCATTTTTATTTAATTTTATTTTTCAAACATGAAAAATAAAGAAAAACAAAAATATAATATTTATTAAAAAATGATGCATCTTATTGCATTAATTTCTAAAAATTGTATATTAATTTTAGAGGAAAAACATAAATAAAAGTATAAATTTTTGACCCATCCCGGCTCCTGGGCGCCCCTACTACGTGGGCTGGGGGCTTTTTAACAACATTTTACTCTTTTTTGTCATTATTTGTGGCCATTTTTTGTATGCAAGCCCAGCAAAAAAGTAAGAATCATGTATGCAAAATTTCATAATTTTTTGACGCTGTTTTCATTTTATTTTATTTTTTAAATATGAAAAATAAGGAAAATCGTAAAAAAAAGAATATTCATAAAAAAAAAAAAAAAAATGATGCCACTTGTTGTAATAATTCCTAAATATCATATATTAATTTTAGAATGCAAAACATAAATGAAAATGTAAATTTTTTACCCATTCTGACACCTGGGTGCCCCAATACGCGGGTCAAGGGCTTTTTGATAGCTTTTTACTTTGTTTTTTTCATTTTTTGTTGTTTTTTTTTTTTTTTGCAGGTATGCCCAAAAACATGTAAGGATTATATTTACAAAATTTTAGGACATTTTCGTATCATTTTTATTTTATTTCATTTTTTAAATATGAAAAATTAAGAAAATCATAAAAAATAGAGTATTCATCAAACAATGGTGTTGTTTATTACATTAATTCCTAAAAATTACATATTAATTTTAGAATGCAAATTTTAAATAAAAATATAAATTTTTGACCCATCCCGGCCCCTGGGTGCCCCACTACGCGAGTCGGGGGTTTTTTTACAGCATTTTACTTTTTTTGTCATTTTCTGAGGCCATTTTTTGTAGGTATGCCCAAAGAACTATAAGGATCGTGTATGAAAAATTTCATATCTTTTTTACAACATCTTTATTTTATTTTTTAAAGATAAAAAATAAAGAAAATCATAAAAAATAGAATATTCATCAAAACATGGTGTCGCTTATTGCATTAATTCCTAAAAGTCATATATTTATTTTAGAATACAAAACATAAATAAAAATATAAATTGTTGACCTATCCTAGCCCCTTGGCACCCCACTATGCGGGCCGGGGGTTTTTTGACATTGTTTTACTTTTTTTTTGTCATTTTTGGGGCTATTTTTTTGAGGCTTACCCAGACAAATGTAAGGATAGTGTCTGTAAAATTTCATAATTTTTTGACGTCGTTTTTATTTTATTTTATTTTTGAAAGATGAAAAATAAAAAAAAATCATAAAAAATATAATATTCATAAAAAAATGGTGCCGCTTGTTGCCTTAATTCCTAAAAATCGTATATTAATTTTCAAATGAAAAATAAAAATAAAAGTATAAAGTTTTGACCCATCCCGGCCCCTGGGAGCCCCACTACGCTGGTCGGAAGCTTACTGACAGCGTTTTACTTTTTTGTCAGTTTTTTGCTGGCAAGCCTAGAAAAATGTAAGAATCATAACTACAAAATTTCACAATTGTTTAACATCGTTTTATTTTATTTTATTTTTCAAATAAGAAAAATAAGGAAAATCATAAAAAGTAAAATATTCATCAAAAAATGGTGCTACTTGTTGAATTAATTCCTAAAAATCATATATTAATTTTAGAATGCAAAACATAAATAAAATGTAAATTTTTTACTAATCCCGCCCCTGGGCAACCCATTAAGAGGGCCGGTGGCTTTTTGGCAGCGTTTTATTTTTTTTTTTTTGTCATTTTTGGTTGCCATTTTTTTGCAGACATGCCTAGAGAAATGTAAGGATCATGTTTGTAATATTTCAGAACATTTTGACATCATTTTTATTTTATTTTATTTTAAAAGACAAAAACTCAAGAAAATCATAAAAAATAGAATATTCATTAAAAAATGGTGCTGCTCGGTGCATTAATTCCTAAAAATCATATATTAAATTTAGAATGTAAAACATATAAAAAAATGTTAATTTTTGACCCATCTCGGCCCTGGGCACCCCGCTACATAGGCTAAGGGCTTTTTGACAGTGTTTTTTTTTTGTCATTTTATGGGGCCATTTTTTGTAGGCATGCCAAGAAGAATGTAAGGATAATGTCTACAAAATTTCAAATCTTTTTAACATAATTTTTATTTTATTTTATTTTTAAAAATGAAAAATAAAGAAAATCATAAAAAATAGAGTATTCATCAAACAATGGTGTTGTCTATTACATTAATTCCTAAAAATTTTATATTAACTTTAGAATGCAAAATTTAAATAAAAATGAAAATTTTTTATCCATCCTAGCCCCTGGACACCCCACTTCGCAGGTCGGGGGCTTTTTGACAACGTTTTACTTTTTCGTCATTTTCTAAGGTCATTTTTTGCAAACATGCCTAGAAAAATGTAAAGATTGTGTCGGCTAAATTTCAGATCTTTTTGACAACATTTTTTTTTTTTTTTAAAAACAAAAAAGAAAGAAAATCATAAAAAATAGAATATTCATCAAAAAATGGTACCATTGTTGCATTAATTCCTAAAAGTCATATATTTATTTTAGAATGCAAAACATAAATAAAAATGTAAATTTTTTACCAATCCTTGCCCTGGGTGCCCCATTATGTGGGTCGGAGGCTTTTTGACATCATTTTTTTTTTTTCATTTTTGGGGCATTTTTTTGCAGGCTTACCTAGAAAAATGTAAGGATGGTGTCTGTAAAATTTCATAATTTTTTGACATCGGTTTTATTTTATTTTGTTTGTTAAATATGAAAAATAAAGAAACCATAAAAAATATAATATTCATAAAAAAATAGTGCCGCTTATTGCATTAATTCCTAAAAATTGTATATTAATTTTCGACTAGAAAACAAAAATTAAAGTATAAACTTTTTGACCCATCCCAACCCAGCCCCACTACGCGGGCCGGAGGCTTTTTGATAGTATTTTACTTTTTTGTCATTTTTTTGTTGGCAAGCCTAGAAAAATGTAAAGGTCCTAGCTGCAAAATTTTACAATTGTTTAACATCATTTTTATTTTATTTTATTTTATTTTTCAAATGTGAAAAATACAGAAAATCAGAAAAAATAGAATATTCATCAAAATATGGTGCTACTTGTTGCACTAATTTTTAAAAATCATATATTAATTTTAATATACAAAACATAAATAAAAATGTAAATTTTTTACCCATCCCGGGCCCTGGGCAACCCATTAAGTGGGCTGGTGGCTTTTTAACAGTGTTTTTTTTTTTTGTCATTTTTTGTTGCTATTTTTTGCAGGCATGCCCAGAGAAATATAAGGTTCATGTTTGTAATATTGCATAACATTTTGACATCATTTTGATTTTATTTTATTTTTAAAAGACAAAAATAAAGAAAATCATAAAAAATAGAATATTCATAAAAAAATGGTGCTGCTTAGTGCATTAATTCCTAAAAATTGTACATTAATTTTAGAATATAAAACATAAATAAAAATGTAAATTTTTGACTCATCCCGGCCCCTGGGCACCCCACTACACAGGCCGGGGGCTTTTTGACAGCGTTTTTTTTTTTTTTCATTTTCTGGGGCCATTTTTTTTGTAAGCATGCCTAGAAAAATGTAAGGATAGTGTCTGTAAAACTTCAGATCTTTTTAATATCATTTTTATTTTATTTTATTTTTGAAAAATGAAAATAAAGAAAACCATAAAAAATAGAATATTCATCAAAAAATAGTATCGCTTATTGCATTAATTCCTAAAAATTATATATTTATTTTAGAATGTAAAACATAAATAAAAATGTAAATTTTTAAACCATCCCGGCCCCTGGGTGCCCCACTACGCAGGGTCGGGGATTTTTTTACAACGTTTTACTTTTTTTTTCATTATTTGGTTCCATTTTTTTTGGGCATGCCTAGAAAAATGTAAGGATTGTATCTACAACATTTCATAACTTTTTGATGTCCTTTTTTTTTTTATTTTATTTTATTGTTCAAAGATGAAAAATAAAGAAAATCATAAAAATAGAATATTCATCAAAAAATGGTGCCGCTTGTTGTATTATTTCCTAAAAACCGTATATTAATTTTAGAATGTAAAAGATAAATAAAAGTATAAATTTTTGACCCATTATGGCCCCTAGACAACCCACTATGCGGGCCATGGGCTTTTTGACATCTTTTATTTTTTTTTTTGTCATTTTTTGGAGGCAAGCCCAGAAAAATATAAAGATCATGTCTCTAAAATTTCATAATTTTTTGATGTCGTTTTTTATTTTATTTTATTTTTTAAATACAAAAAATGAAGAAAATCATAAAAAGTAGATTATTCATCAAAAAATAGTTCCGCTTTGTTGCATTAATTCTTAAAAAATTGTATATTAATTTTAGAATGTAAAACATAAATAAAAATGTAAATTTTTTACCCATCCCAGCCACTGGGTGCCCCACTCTACGGGTTGGGGGCTTTTTGATAGTGTTTTAATTTTTTTTATTATTTTTAGTTGGCAATTTTGTAAACATATGCCCAAAAAAATGTAAGAATCATGTCTATAAAATTTCAGAACATTTTGACATCATTTTTATTTTATTTTATTTTTCAAAGATGAAAAATAAAGAAAATCATAAAAAATAGAATATTTATCAAAAAATAGTATCATTTGTTGCATTAATTCTTAAAAATCATATATTAATTTTAGAATGTAAAACATAAACAAAAATGTAAATTTTTGACCCATGCCGACCCCTATGCGCCCTACTACGCGGGTTGGAGGCTTTTTGACAGTGTTTTAATTTTTTTGTCATTTTTTGGGGTCTTTTTTACAGGAATGCCCAAAAAAATATAAGGATCGTATCTATAAAATTTTAGAACCCTTTGACATCATTTTTATTTTATTTTATTTTTCAAAAATAAAAAATAAAGAAAATAAAAAAAAAATAAAATATTTATCAAAAAATACTCACTATGGTTTTTTAAGGCTTCGTTCACTACATTAATTCTTAAAAATGAGATGTATATTTTCTCGAGAGTTTTTTTCAGAATGTAAAATTTTGATGTGATAAAAAAAAAAAATTTAAAATTATTCTAACCCTTGTGAAATGAACGCCTCCTACTATACGACAGGAGATTTTTTTTCATTTTTTTAAAGCAATAAAAATTTAAGGAGATGTTTTTTTGTCATTTTTTTAGGTCATTTTTCTCTCATAAAAATACCCTAAAAAAAAATAGTTTAAATATTCGAATATCAAACGGATCCTAAATTATTTTTAAATTATTTTACTGATGGTTCTTTTCAGAGAGTCTCGCTCAAGAGAAAGCCATTTTTCTTGCCTTTCTTTTTTGGCTTCTATCAATCACCTCATTGAGCAATTGTCACTTTCTACGTCTCCTCACACTGCCATCATCCATGTTGGATAACTGATATCAGCTTCAGAGTGGGACACTGGAATCGCAAATACCAAGGTTTTTTCAAAACTCAATTCCCACCGGGAATTCTAGGCAGCTCTTAAATCAAGTAGTCAAGAATTGTCCAACTGAAAACCATGACTCTTTATTGTCTGGTTAGCTTTATGAATTTAAAATTTTAAATTAAATTAAGATATTTTTAATTTAAATTAAGTTGTGATATTTTTTAAAAATTTTATTTATAATAAAAAAAATTAAATATAATATTTTTAAAAAATTTTAACTATAAAAATTTAAAATTAAAAATTCAAATCGTCATCTCCAACAGAATCATCCTCTTTTACTGAAAGCCATAGGCACTGATGGTGCTGTATAGGGTCAAGGACACTCTATAAGCAGCTCATGAATTAAAGCCTAAAATCCATATTGATTTTGCTAAAAAAACTTCTCTAGAACTAAAAAAAAAAAAAACTATTAATGATTTTTTATTTTCAGCTATCAAATCTAATTAAAAATTATCTATTCTATATATTTTTTTAATTTGATATAATTTTAATCAGATTTAAGAGATATTTAGTAAGAAAATTTTTATGATGATTTGAATTATGGTTCGTAATTTGTTACATTATTTTTCTCATAAAAAAATACACGTAAATTAAAAATAGTTCTACTATCATAATTTTAATCCTGAACCAAATGTCTTCTTAATAATTAAAAACTTACACTATTAGTATGTGTGATCTACGAGAGATACTCTCTTATATTATTATTTCTTTTTTCTCTACCTAAGAAAAAAAGGAAACAACAATGATCAATGATGAACCATTGCTCTGGAGCAAAAAAAAAAAAAAAGGACCATTGTTGTTAACAAAAAAATGAGAATTATACTGTAGGAGGAGTAAGGTTCTTTGTTTAAATTGTTAGATTAGTATAAGATTTTATCAAATCGACATGTTTTTCTATTTTAATGTGATTTGATCAAATATGACGTTAAAAAATGCGCGCTACTGACAATAATAGTTACTGTAGAGCTTCAAAGAAAAAAATAAGGGGAAAAAAATAAACTTGACCTCAGTTGGGTAGTAGCAACTGTTGTGGACCATAACAGAGGATTACTGATAGACATTTGTAGCTCCTGTTATGGTCCATGTATATTTCACTGTTCAAAGCAATCACGATCCAAGCCAAATGCTCTGTGATTCACTTTGACCCTTAAATTGTTGGTTTTTCCTCCCTGTTTGTTTCAATAACTGACAGGCATATTCCTTCTGAAGTTAACCTACAAGTGTGTCGAAAAGACGAATTATACAAGTAAAACTCACTGTTTTTCAGTCTAAACAAGAACCAAAAATAGCTAATCTCGTCTCTTTCCCTGCCTCTTCAGTGCTAACCTCTTTTCATTAAATACCAAATCAAATAAGTTTATAAAAGAAACAAAAAGTTCCCTAAAACAAGTTTTCTGAGGCACCACAGTAACGTTGTCTTGTATCATTTCTCTTATTATATAGTCAATTAATTGTCTTATATATGTCATCCATATGAATTATGATAACATAATAATGAACAGGTTTTAAATACGAACTTCTTTTCTAGTTGATTAATTAAATTCTCTACTCTTGATAAATTAAAAAAGATTGGCTGCTAAACTTTAATATAACTACAAGCTATAATAAGGTTGTTCAGCACATGTCAATTATATTCTACTATAGCTTTTGCCATAAATGCAGCTTTTCATAATGTATTTAACAGAAACAACTAACAAAGAAAAAAGTTTGGAATATATAATTCACAAGTTGTCAACGCAGGAGGGAGACAAATAGAGACAGTGTAGATCCAATTCATTCTTTATATAAAATTCCCAACGATATATATATATATATATATATATATATATGTATGTATGTACATACATATGTACATATATATGTTTGCATAATGGCTTATGGTGGACTCTCTCACAGAAGCTATATTGGCTGTTGTTCTGGATGCTTTTGATGCCAAGGCTCGGCATTTGAGAGAGAGAGAGAGAGAGGAAGCAGTATCGAGAGCTCGAATCTCAAACTGACGAAGAGGACGAACAAAAAGGGTTCGGATTTGGACCACACCATGTCATGCCTTGCCATGCCATGCAAGGAGGGGGGGCGGGGGGAACTAACTAAGCAATTTTATTTTAGGCATAATCTCAAATCCCACATCTTGGCGTATCTGGCACTTATAATGTTTTTTCTTCTCTTTGTAAGATCGTTTGTAATGTTCAAATAACACTCAATTTGTTTAAGAGTAACACATAATGTTACAAGTTCTTGATTATATTTATTGAGTGTTACAACTAAAGAAGTTTTGAGTGTTTTGCAAACGTTACAATGATGAACGAAAAGTGTTAATAGTAACAGTCTTGCCTGATTGGAAAATTTTTATTTATTTTTATTCATTTGTTAATAAAAATGTGGATGAAGAAGAGCTAGCTCTGCTGTTACAAAAGTGAACAAAGTAAGGCTGCTATTAAAATTTATCATACACGTGATTTGGGTCGTGTAATAAAGTCTGTTTGGGTCGTGTAATAAAGTCTGTTCCACATAGGTGGCCATCCTCTTTAGGAATTTTTGGGAGCTACAGCCCAAACCCCATAAAAGAGGGTGTAGTGTTGGAAAGTTTATAGTGATCTCCTTATGAAATTTTTTTTTTTTGTGGTTAAGAGGTGGATAGAGCATCTCTAGGAAGAGGGAGAAGGGAAAAAAGGGTTAGAAATTTGTGTTGATAAAAAGTCTAGAAAAAGAGAAAGAGCGTGTGTTCTTTAGATCCAAATTAGCTGAAGTTCTTTTCATAAATGCAGATTCAGTATCCTAAGCGGGGGAATTGTTTTTGGCAATTTGGGCAATATCCCTTTTTTTTTTTTTTTTTTTTAATAATATTGACCATATCACAATTCTCAAGTACTCTCTAGTACTTCCCTGTGTTAGTCACTTTGAAGGCAAAAAGAGGAATTTGCATTTAGATCTCATTTTAGTGTACTTATCTAATGATTAATTTTTTGACAAAAAAAAAATCAGAAATACCACTTCAGATAGTAAAATATTATTTATACAAATTCACTCAAAAGTAAATAATTGCATCTAATGACTTCTAATTATTTAGAATGATATAAAGAATAGGTTTCTAAAAAAACAATGACAAACAATGTATTTTTCTCTCTTTTTTGGGCATAAAAATGTCTAACAATCCTCTGTCACAAATTAAGTTCCAATTTTGTAGGATATCACAAGAAAGGAGACCGACCCGTTTATACTCATATATATTAGTATTAGAAACAAATCCATTTTCTAGTTATCTTTTCAAACACTCGGTGCAAGTATTTATGTACCTAGAAATAAGTGGTTGAGCTTAATTAAACTTCTTTCCCTGGCTATGGATGATTAAGTATTAATTATATAGTTAAGGTAAGTTAATGTTCTTAGTTATTGCAATTGTACACTGATCATGTGAACTTTTTATAATTATAATCAAGTGGAGATTAGACATGATCTTACATTAATGTAGTTTGGGCATTTGATTTTCAAATACTACTTGCCTATGCATTTCCCCATTTCAATTCTTTCGGTTGCACATTTTTGTGAAAAAAATAATGCAATTATTCCTATTGTGCTGCTGCTGTGCTTTTAATTGTTTTCCCTCCTATTACAACTGGGTAACTCTTTTTCTCAATTGGTTTTCATAAAATTGTATTTGGCTTAGACTTTTTTATCAATATAGAGTTTACTAATCTCTGTCCCATTGCTTAAATTACTGTATAAGTATTAGGTTTAACTTTTTTTTTTTTTTTTTTTTTAATTAGAGATTGGAGTGGGGGATTCAAATTCTAAATTTCAATATTTAAAGTTTGGGTATAGATTTATGCTGAGGCTAAACCGGCAACCGCATTACGGTGACTAATTTGTAAGTAAAACTAGTCGCCTAAATGAAAATTAGGGTGCACAATGGAACTGAGACAAGAGCAAATTAAGTGAAAAAGACATAATCAATAGATCTTGCTGTTAGCATATGAACACTCCTCCCTCCAACCTAAAAAAAAGGCAAAACTAATATTAGCTTTGTCATGTTTTTGTATCAGTGTCCTTTATTGGACATCTTTACCCCTGAAATACAGCTCAATTACTAATATAAAGAATAATAATATAATGAGGATTAATTACAAAAAATTCTTTATGACCCTTATAATAATAATAAGGATTGATTACAAAATTATAAGCCAAAAATGCTCTAATTTTTCTCTCATTAAAAAGTTATGAATCTATTAATCACGCGTGATCACTTAAAAAAAAAATCTAAATATAAGAAAATGTCAATATATACATTGCACTTGATCCAAGGATAGGTTTTGGCATGATCTGACTTGAAATTTGAACTTTAGTTTCAAATAAATGACAAAGATTGAGGAATGAAATCAAGCTCCAACAGTAAATTGTTTTCATGAAACTCATCTTGAATTAAAAATAATGTAATCACATAAAAATATAAAGCTAATATTCTAAATTATGTAATCAACCTTAATTTTGTCTAGTCAATTTCCCCATCGTATTGATAAAACTCTGATCAAGATTTACTTACTGTTGAGCTTGATTTCGTTCCTTAATCTCTCTGTCATTTTTTGTCAATTTGGATTGGCTTTGATCACGGGAACGTGCGAGGAAGGACAACATATCTATCAAACATAATTAGACAACTTCAATAAGGAATATAGATAATTTTTGCCAAAGATTACTCAAACTTCAACATTGACTCAGAACAACTATAGCCACCAGGGGTCGTTATCGAGTATTCCATGAAAGATTTCTGAATATTTCCTTGTACCTTCCATTTTTGCAAATTCAACTCCTCCAATGTACTATACTGATTTGGTAGGCACGAATTTTACAGATGAGTTGCTGAAAATACAAGGAAATTATCTTCAAGATTTGACTACCTTAAATCAAATTGGAAAACATGGTTGTAGCCAGACCCTTCCATAGAAGGAGATAACATCTGCTAGAAAAGGAATCAAAAGGATGAATTCACAAATTCAATCAATCCCTTCTTATGGAATCACATTCATTCTCATTTATTTACTGATCAACACTCATTCTCACACTCAATAAGCTCTAACTCATCATTTTCTCTGTATTTAAGCATCTATTTATTTTTCATTCATTATTAATTAAACCATTAAACACGAACATAGCTCTTATATTGAAGGTGAACTATTTTAAATTCTTGTTTCTTTATTCATAACTTTCTACACTTTATTCTACTGCTCATGTGCAAAATACGATGGATCGATTAAAGGTGACCAAATTTTGTTCTTGCGACATCGAGAACGAGTCATTAGCCCCCACTGCCAATTCAAATGTAGATTTTACTGTCAAGACCCACTACCTATATCAGAGTTTTAAGCACTGTTTCAAGCTCAAACCCAATTTGAAGTGAGAATAAGTAGACGATTTTACTATTGGATTGGCCTTTGGGGGCCATGACAATGGCTAAGTTGAAAATTGTTTGTATTTTTTTTTAAATTAATTTTTCTTATGAAAAAGTAAATATGAGGGATGTATGAGGTACTTTTTTTTTTTTCTCTCACTATTTATTACAGCAACTCCTTAAATTTTGTTGTTGTATCAAGAGTACAGCTGCATTAGAGTAAGCAAACAGTAGTAGTAGGAAGAAATTGTTCGACCAATTGGCCATGAATTAATGTGTGCACAATAATGGGCGTAATGAAACTAAGGAAATAACCCATGGACCCCACTGAATCAAGTTCATGTCATATAAGGCATATTTGTTTACATTTTTGAAACTGAGTATGCAAAATCTCTTCAAGTTTCTACCCATTTCATAGAATCATACTCACATCATTACCAATCATATGCAAAAAATCAAATTTCCACAATAACAAGAAGCAAATAATCCCTAAAAAATAATAAAATAAGAAGCAAAATACTTGTTTTGCTATATGCATTTAGTTGGGCCACTATTTTCATGCACTTTTTTTTTTTTTTTTTTTTTCTTACCATTTATATCTCCACCACTGGGCTTAAACTTTTTACTCGCGTAAAGTGACAGTTGAGGGGCAATCGTCACCTACCCAAGTACCCATATCAATTATAACACTCAAATTTTTGGTCTATTTATTGAGAATTTGTTCTACATCTTCAACTACTTGTATAGTAAAACATTCACTCAAAGAAAAAGAATTATGTGATTATTGATGAGAAACTTGGGTACAATGATGTATCTAAATTATTTTGCTAGTTGGATTCAATAAAATGTTTTTATCGTTTTGTCTCAAATGGGACCTCTTGCAAATAAAGCCACCATTATCAAACCCCTGTTCTAGATTCACACCCTATCTAAGCAAAAAATGCCAACCCCTGTTCTAGATTCATACCCTATCTAAGCATAGTTAGACAATCTCTAATATAATGTTATAATTGATTACAAATTTAATATTTAAATGTAAAAAAGATTCTTTAATATAATACTATTTATTATACTAAATTTTTCATATGTTATACTTTGTGATAAATTTTTCACTAAATATAACATATGAAAAATTTGATATTTAATTACTTTATTGGTTGAAATATTTACTTTTTATGCAATCATTGCAACTTTCATATTTTCTAATTATTTTAAAAATATAAGTTTATTTTTATAATTTTTAAAACTTAATGATTATGAGAAAAAATAAATTTAACATTTTAAATAACATTATGTATTAAAATAAAAATAAAAATAACAAATCATAGCGGAACCATATTGGGCCCAGCTTAATTAGCTTCTTTATATTATAACCCTAAAAATAACTTTTTACAATTTTTTCCAACTTTGCCCCGCTGAAATTATTAATTTACAACATTTACACTTTAGTTTTTAGAAAATTTTCAATTATACCACTAAAATTTAACTTTTGAATTTTAATATTCACATATTTCGAATTAGTTATACCAACTAAACCAAAAATCAGCCATAATATATATGAATTCACAATTTTTTGAATCGTAAACTTCAAAAATTGAATTAAACTTAATCAAACTAATCATAATGTCGTTTTAGTTGAAAGTTTTAGTTTAATTCACACCCTCACTGAACAAATTTTCTAGCTTTGTGACTGTACCATATCATACCTTTTGATGTTAAATATACAATTGACATTAGCATTTACATTAGAAAATGCCTTATTTAGCTAAAATGGATGATAATCACGGGTAAATGATAAAAATTCAGATTCATGCACTCTAAAAAGTATTTGTCTCATTTCTCCAAATATTAAATAGAAAGTCCAAAATATGTTTTTTTATTTTTTATTTTTTTTTTTTTTTTTTTTTTTAGGGAAGTCCCAAATATGTTTTAATCACCCAATATGTGATTATAAATTTTGAGAGTACGATTATAAAGAATTGAACTTAAAACCAGCTGCTTTGATATCATATTAGGTTATTATTTCTAACTATTTTAATATGAGTCTCACATTTAGAAAAGCACAAAAATTTGAGTCTTGAATGTACAAAAACTACACAACAGTACTAGCCGAAAATCATTATCATCAACTACAAACTAAAAATGAAAATATAGGAAACATGTCACCCTAACTTGTTTTTTTTATTATTATCATTATTATTTTTTTATTTTTAGTTATTGTCCTTCTATTAGAATTATATTCTTTTAACTAAAAAATAAAAATAAAAATATAGGAAACATGTTCTTTATGCTTCCCTCACCCTATGTTGTATCCCCTTTTCTCTCAATATCGTCATACCCTACACATTTACGCATCATGAGTAAAAAAAAATAAAAAAATAAAAAAAATCTTATAATAGTTAAACTCAAAACAAATTCTATTAAATTGAACGTAAGACTCATCAACATACCCACTAATATCTCATGAGAACAAACCACAACCTTAAAATCAAAATTTAAACTCTAATACTATCAAATCAAAGTCTCAAAGCTAAATCCAACTCTTAAAACTAAATGGCTAAAATTCATTCCAAGAACTAAAAAACAAGCATCAAGACTGTCACCATATTTTGTTATACATATATGACATAAAACATATGCACATGAAAAAAGTACGTGTAATCAGGTTTGGGGTTGAACTGGGAGCTTTCCGCACCCTCAGTTTGCCCCCAAGTCAGGGGCTAGACTTTATATAATATCTTCGTACGTACTCATCCTATTAGGGAAGGATACTCATCGGTATTTGAATTCGATTAAGTTGATATATAATAAATAAAAAGTTGAGTGCAGTAATCTTATAGTGTTTAAAAATAGATAAATCTTTGGGAAGTCTAGTGCTTTTCTTCTCCACAGAGAGTTCTGGTAATGCACAACGGTTCAGCACGATGAGAGATGAATAAATGAAAAAGTACGATATTCTTTGCTAGGGTTTATGGCCTAATGTACTGAATGGATTTTTCATCTTCATGTAATTTCGCTTTTTTAATAATGACCACCCTGTTAATATTGAAAAATATTACCATTTACTAAATATCATATTTATGAAACTAAATAAAGTAAATAGTAGATTTTAAAACTATTTGAAGTAAATAACAATTTATAGTGTAAATTTTTCATTTACGCCTATTAAAAAATAGTTTACATAGTAAAAAAATTTTATTTATGTGAAATTTTTTTTACAATTGTAAAAAGAAAATTTACACGAAAAATTTTTTTACTAGTAAAAAATAAAACGCTTACACGTTAAACTACTATTTACTTTAAATAATTTTAAATTATGTTATTTACTTCATTTAATTTTATAAATTTACTATTTACTATATTCTTCCCTATGTTTAAATCTAAATATTTTATGTTGTTTTGTAATGAAGTGGATGGCAATCTCCTAAAACTTAAAAAAAAAAAAAAAAAAAAAAAAAAAAACAAAACAAAACAAAAAACTGAAGTTCACACATATAGTATTTTTTTTTTCTTTCCAAGTTTTTTATTTCTATTTTAATTTTCTATTTAATATTTATTGATATTGATATTTGATTTGATATTACATGGGTCCTTAGACCATGGCAAAGTTTCCAAAATGGAAATTGGATTTTCTTGTGTTTGAGTGTATTCTTCTTTTTTATGTTTGGCTGAGTATCTACGAATCCACAGTCTCTCTCTCTCTCTCTCTCTCTCTCTCGCGTATACCCTAAAAACACATGCTCATTTCCCTACTTAAAGCTTCTTCTCTTTTGCCATAATCTTTCCTCAACCCCTTTTCTCTCCTCACCCCTCAATATCTCTCTCTGCAAAACACTCTTTCTCTCTCTAGACCACCATCATCAATCACATTTTTATCCCTTTTCTGGGTCTTGTTGTCAAAGGAGAATGCTCAACGCCCAAAGCCGAATTCTTCGATACAAATAAAAACCCATTACAGAAAAGGCCTCACTTTGATGAGATATTTCTGGGTTTTGAAGAAGTCCTTCAATGGCGGACAGTTTTGACTGTGTGAACTCAAACCTTCTTCTTTGCGAAGAGAACACCAATACTTGCTTTGATGATCTTGGCTGTAACGTCGCCGCCGATGAGTTTGGTCTATTATCATCATCATCATCTTCTTTACTATTCCAACAGAAGAACAAAAATCAAATCATCCATGACAATAGATCCGAGTCCTTGACGAGTTTGCCATTGCAGAGTGAGGAGAGAATCCGTACAATGATTCAGAGAGAGAGTGAGCATTTGCCCAGAGACGATTATCTCCGGAGACTGCGCACTGGGGACTTGGACTTGAGCGTTAGGAGAGAAGCTCTTGATTGGATTTTGAAGGTTTTCTCTTTCAATTTACTTCTCTATCACAAATGGAATTTTTTTTTTCACTTGTTTTTTCAATTATTTACAATCAAAAGTTGCACATTTCTGATGCAATTTATGTTTCTTCAACTGGGTTTTTTTTATTGGATATATCTGAATTCTTAAATCGAAATGTCTAAAATGTTAGTAGATTAATCCCAAATTGTATTGAATTTTCCCCAAACTGGATTTTAATCAAAGCTAATGTTGTGATTATTGAATTGGCTCATTTCCTGAACAGGCTCATTCTCATTACAGTTTTGGACCCATAAGTATTTGTCTAGCTACAAACTACTTGGACCGTTTCCTTTCTGTCTATGAATTGCCTGTAAGTGGACAGTATTAAAGAATTAAATTTTATTCTCTAATGTCATTGGATTTCTGGGTTTTGGGTTGTTTTCTCTTTTGGGCTGTTTCATTGTGTTCTTGATATTCTGTTTCTTTTTGTACTTGGTGATTCAGAGAGGTAAAGCTTGGACTGTGCAGTTGTTAGCTGTAGCTTGTTTATCACTAGCAGCTAAAATGGACGAGACTAAAGTGCCTCAGTCTGTCGATTTACAGGTACCAGAAAGAAACCTCAGAATTTTAGTTTTACATTAGTGGAAATAGTCACATAGCAATGTGATATTGTCTTGATTTAGTTTCTGTTCTGATATGTGGTGATATGTTATGATCTGGTAGGTTGGAGATCCCAAGTTTTTGTTTGAAGCTAAAACCATACAAAGAATGGAGCTTTTGGTGTTGAGCACACTGAAATGGAGAATGCAAGCATTTACTCCTTTCTCATTCATTGACCACTTCCTCAGCAGGATCATCACTGATGATCGGCTTCTTCCATCAATGTCATCCATCTGCCGACCGGCACAACTCTTATCGGGCACAATCAGAGGTCTTTTTCCTTGACTGTCTTTCCCTTTGTATTTGTCTGTAATCTGTTATGTGGTTTTGTTTTTTGTTGTGTTTGTTTCTTTAGGATTAATGGAGTCTCATAGCAGTGCTTTGGTGGGAATTTAATGCAGGAATTGACTTCTTGGAATTCAGACCCTCTGAGATCGCTGCTGCGGTGGCAATTTCTGTTTCAGGAGAAATAAAAGCAGTGGTGGACATAGATAGGGCCATCTCTTCTTTCATACACGTAGAAAAGGTAAAAAAGAAAAATGGTGGCCCACAGAGTCGTGAAAAAAAATAAAGAACAGAAAAAAAGATTTCATGGGTTGATTTGAGTAATTTTGTAGGTTACTTCTATGGTATAGTTGGAACACTTACTATGGCATGTCTTTGATGAATCAAATCGCATCAGACAGTTCAAAAACATTCACTACCAGTAGTGTATATATATATGGGGAATTTTACTGTTGGGCACTACACTGTTAGGGTCATTAATCCAACTGTAGGCTACTTATGAAGTGAGTATAACGGTGTTGCTTAAGGAACCCTTTTATAAGATCCAACCACATGCAAAATGCACTGTCTGATTTAAATCATATGATTTCGACTAATTGCCTTGTGAGACCTTACAGCACCACTTGTGTATATATATCTTATCATATAGTGGAATGTTGATGTTATGCCATTTTTTATTTAATGAGATGGTAAAAGAATTTGCTTTCTTGTGTTGGTGGGTATATTTTGCAGGGTAGAGTTTTGAAGTGTCTTGAACTGATCAAAGATTTGTCATTGATCAGTAGGTGCACCACCAATGGGGGAGGTGGTTCAGGGTCAGACACAGGCTTAGGCTCAGCCCCATTATCATCATCAGTGCCCCAAAGCCCAGTTGGGGTGTTGGATGCTGCATGCTTGAGCTATAAAAGTGATGAATTGACAGTTGGGTCATGTGCAAACTCATCAATTTCACACACTAGTCCAGACAACAAAAGGAGGAAACCAGATGGGGTTATCTGAGGTGGGAGGATTTCTAGTCATGAGATGTGAATTTTTCTCCTTCACACCTGAGAGTCCCAAGCAGTTTGGTTGAATGGGATTTTTGGTGTGGTTTTATTTATTTATTTATTTCTTTTTTTGGTGGGGAGTTCCAATTTATAGAGTACTTCAAAAGGAGAGAGAAATGCAGAGATAGAAAGAGGATGGGAGTGGATGAAGATTCCTTTTTTTCCCCCTTTTTTTTTTTTTTTTAACAACAGAATAAATGTGGTGGAAGCATCATCAAGAGGGCTTTTCATGCTTGAAGCATGAAATGGAAAAATCCCCAGCCTTTTGACATAAGCAAGAATTCCTAAGCAACCATGGAAGGGATGTTTGAAGGAGTGATTGGAGTGGTGATATTGGTATTTGCCATTTGGTGGTAGAAGACTAGAAGTGAAGGAAAATATAAGATAAATGTCTTTCATTTTTTTGGTGCCTAGACATACACAGCCTTTTTGTTGCAGCTTCCATTTCAATGAGAGAAAAAAACGTGAAAGTGAAAAAACTATATATACAGATGAAAATATTCCCAAAGTTTTGTTTTGTCATTCTTTCATCCTTTCTACCCCTACTACTCGGATCAAAACAAAATAATCATTTTCAGCTGAAGATGCTTAACAAGGCACTTGTTTGATTTGATATGCTCCTATGCTTGATTTAGAAGTGCCAAGATAACTTGGAGTTATTCTTTTGTTTCTTTGGCAAGAAACGACATAGTTGGATTATCTTATTGTATTAGTAGATAAAATTTTCATTAAAATTTTAGTTACTTAAAACGTCATTATTATGTTTGAGTTGGTCGGGCTGCTGCCTGCAGTTTAGTAGTTCGTGTCCATATAGTTTTGGGGATTGGAAACAGCCACAATGGGGCCCACTGGCCCTAAAAGCAGGCCCACAACGATCTTGGACTTGGTTCTTTCACTGATGATGAAAATTGGAAAGAAACAGTCCTAATGCGTGAGAAACTTTGGAAATGAACAATCTGCGAGAGAAACTATAATCAAATAAGGATAATTTTCAATTTTATAACTTCCATTTTGATTTATACAAAATTCCTATATTTTGGATGTTTTCAAGATTATATCTTTAAATTTTAACTTCATATCAACTCCATATCTTTTTTTGGGTCAACAGTTGATTTTTACTTTTGAATTGACAAATTTAACTTTAGTGGCTTGTGGATGATCTTGTAACAAAAATTGAATTATATGTAATGCTTAAAAACAGAAAAATTACATAAACTTTATTTGAACTGAGTTGAAAAGGGTAATCTGGCAATTAATATTTCATTACAAGTTTACTTAAAACCTAGAAAGGGTAGATTCAAATGTCAAAATTAGTTATTGGCATGGAAAAAGTACAGATTTGTAATAGTTTTGAAATTCAGGGGATAGTTTCAAGAACATTCAAGATAGTCACTTTTTTAATCGTCATAACAATTTCTATTTAATTTTGTAGCATATAATAAAAAATTACATTCTATAATTGACGACCATAAATATGATGATTTTAATTTTGAGTGGTTTTATAGACTGAATGTATTGCGCCTTTTTAACGTATCAATGGATGAGGTTAAGTGAATGACCAATAACTCATCATTTTAGATAATACATTTTTATAAATAATCTCTCTCCATTCTATGTTAGGGTTTCGTGAGGTTCTTTCTGTGCCACCCCCATTTTTTCTTCCACTAAATTGAAATTCGGTGCTGGCCTTGGGCTGGCCATTGGATCTCTGGCTTAAGGGACGGGGGCGGTGCACAGATTCGGTTTGCAGCGGAGGGGACTGCGGCTGAAGAATGCTCAGATAGGTGAAGGTGGTTTGTGGTATGCAATTCTTGGCCTTTGTGGATTGAGATCGCAACTGTTGAAAGTCCGCGATCAAAGGACGAGGCTGGTTCGTCGAAGGGAGGAGGTCTTTCAGTGGTGGCCATGTTCGTCTTCTTCATATCATGTGATATCTCCACTTTTTTTTTTTTTTTTTTTTTATCCAATAAGCACGGTGGGATCTTCATCGCTACATTATATAGTTTATGTTTGTATGGTTTTCCCGCGTGACTCATTTCTTTGCAGTGTCTGTCATGACTTTAGTATTGCATATCCTTTCTTCTCGACCGATTGGAGTTTTCAATCAATTGTTGAGGTTTGTTTCAAAGAGATAGTTAAGTGATCGATATTTAGTTTGCCTATGTGTTTTTTCATTGAGGAAATTAGGTGTACATTTTGTTATCCTTTACGCATTATTAGATTGTATTGGTGGAACCAATCGCCTATTTGATTTTACAGTGAAGAAACTAAGTGTACATTTTGTTGCTCTTTGTGCGTCATTAAATTGTATTGGTAGAATCAATCACCTGTTTGAGTTAAATAGTGTGTGTACTTCTTTAAAATACAACTTACCCATTTAAAATAATAATAATACTTCTATGAGAATTGACTTAGGGTATTAGATAAATGAGTTCTCAAAGCTATTTGATATAGTTGACATCAAATAGACCTATTTTTTATTAGAGAATCAAGTGCTCAAATATAAAGATTAGATAGGTTTGACGGATATTAACATTGATCTAATTATAAATGCTACTATGTTGTGTCAATTTAGGGGTATTGGTTATACACCAGTTCAGAATAAAAAATGAATTGGTGTAAAAGTTACTAATATATTCTTTACATAAATTGCGTATTTTTAATGAAAATAAATTGTGTACTTATTATATCAAAATCAATCATAATTAAAATATTTATTATACTAATAGAGTATAAAATAATAAATATAAATTGCATAATTATTTATAATATAAAAATGAATTCTTAAAATTTTAATAAAGGAAGTCCTGAATTTGAGTATGGCTCATGAACCCCACTCCTATTTTAGGATTAAAAAAAAAAAAAAAAAAAATATTAGATTGACTTCCACTCCCCAATTTTAATAAGTAAACATGTCATAAGAGTATAACTTTAAGGACTCAAAATAAATGATTATATCCTGAGTGCTCTTGTAATTCTCTCTTTTGAGAGTGAAATCTCTCCTCTCCTTGAAAATCCCCAAAAGTGGATATAACCTTGGTGAACCATTATAAAATTCTTATGTTCTTTGTATTTCTTATTTTTTGTTCCAAATATTTGTCTCTCTGTGCTAGCAAACTTGCTCGGTGACAATCATAAGTGGTTGTTTTGTCATACGAGTTTTAACTATCAACAATAATGTATAATAATATTCTCTTAATTTTAAAAATTAATTTGACCTGGAAAGATGAGAAGATGAAAAGTTTTGGATTATTATCACCTATACCTTTGAATTTTAGGTCACCCTCCACTTTGTCTCGTAAACTTTAAAAATCTTCACTTTACTACCTTTAAACTTTCATGAACTTCTACTTTGCCCTTTTTGTCCTAATTTCCATTCATAAGAGATAGAAAACGTCTCACGTGCATTCATATGCAAGATGTTTGATGGTAAAATTATAATTAAATTTTTAGTAATTTACACCTATGCGCACAACCCCCCTCCCCCTACCGAACTTTCAAGTCACCCCCACTTTGCCCCATGAACTAGTCTCCCTCACTTTGTCTCATGAACTTTCAAGTCGCCCCCATTTTGCCCCTTGCACTTTTTCATAACTCCCGCTATACTACCCCATACTTTGAATCTTTCTCACTTTTCTCCCTCTACTTGATTAAGATTGGTATCCGCTCACTCGCCTCCGTATTAATATGCTCACTTAATATGATTTTTCTTGTTTTTTTCTTTTCATCTTCTAAACACGGTTTAATGCCCTTTTTATCATTTTGTTTTCTATTTGAACTATTTTCATTGATTTGATTTGTATTAAGACATTGCAGTACTTGGATTTTATGAAAATGTTGATATCGGTAAAAGTTAACCTAAAATATACAAATTTATCCTAAAACACTTTATCGACCTTTTGCTAATATCTCCAAAAGAATTTCGTAAAATATTTCATCATTTAATACTACACTTTTTAAAATAAGAGAAATTCAAAGTTTGAAGTAATATGGAAGAACAATGAAAACATTCAAGGGGTTAAGTGGAAGCAACCTCAAACTTCAAGGGGTAACTTCAAAGTTCAAGGGGCAAAGTGGGGTGACTTCAAAGTTCAGGAGACATAGATGCAAATCACTAAAAATTAAATTACGATTTTACTATTAAACACCATGCACGTGAGTGCACGTGAGACGTTTTTCATCTTTTTTAAACGAAAATTAGGACAGAAAAAGTAAAGTGGGAGTTCATGAAAGTTTAAATAGTAAAGTGGAGATTTTTAAAGTTCAAGGTGATTTTAAAATTCAAGAAATATACGTCATAATAATCCTAAGTTTTTGCCCCTCTCTCAATCTCTCTTAACACAAATGCACACAAAAAGAAAAAAAGAAGAAAAAAAAAACTGATTATTTATGAATATGGTAAGCTCATTCAACAATACATTAATTCAAGACGATGTACTGACAAAGCAGAAAAGATAACAGATATGGTGGCAACTTGACTGGTTAGTATAATTATCAAACAAAAAAAAAAAAAAAAAAAAAAACCCCTTGACTGGTTAGTAACAGCTAAGCATGGTCAAATCTGTATTCTAAAAGATCAAACAATTTTAATTACTGACTGTAAGTTTATGTTCTGTACTATTGAAGGATTCCAACCAGCATACCCCATCAATATAATTGCATTGCATATGAGACGTCCCAAAATAAACAGTACCCCTGGAAAGAGGGATTCAATTCTACTGTACTCTTTTTCCCGTGCTGTTTACTTGTTTTTCTTAAAAAAAAAAAAAAAAAAAAAAAAAGATCAATAAATCTTTAGACCAGAAGATCGTGTTTGTATTAATTATATAATTGATACATTGATTTAAATGAGCTATGTAGATTAATATCATTAATAAACAAATTGTGTTTAAGTTGACATTTTTAATATTCTAATGAATTAGTGATATTTAAATTGATGTTTGTTAATATGATTAATAATAGTTTACACACAACTCGTTTAAACAAATTACCGTCATTAATGATGTTTTTTTTTTCCAATATCGTGTTGAAAAATATAATAATTTATGAAATTTTATATTAAAACTTATAAAGATCTACCGTATAAACTGAATCCATATACGAGGCCAACTTGGAGATAGGACAATCGTCCTTGTCCTATATATATATTTTCAATTAACCTTTAAAAACCCCGAATCCCCACTCACCCATAAAGCCACATTGAACATGTCAGTTTGAACGCCATGTTCACCAAGATGAAAGTCATTCTTAAATATATATATTTTTCTGTGTTTCTGTTTCTTCTCGTTGTGTGTATAATATGTATGTTCACTAAAACTCTGAGTTGTTTTTAAATTTAAATTAAAATTTTATAATTTAAACTAAAATCAAAACTAAAAATTTAAATCATTTAAAATTCATAAAAAATTAGTTTTTAAAATTATTTTTTTACCATCGTCATCAAACCTAACATAATTAAAACTGGCTTTGGGTTGGTAGAGTTTTTAACAGCTCTTACTCTCAGTTACCAGTATTATAACACAGAATTTCAAATTCTTCTCTCTCTCCTAGTACATAAACAAAAGTATATTATTGATTTCTTTTTTTATTTTATTTTTATTTTTATTTTTATGGTTTGTATGTTTGGCTACATGGGTTTGGTTTTACCGAGAAATTGAATGGTTTGAGGGGAGTAAAATGGTTAGGACTTGGGACCCAAACACGCAGCAGAAGAGCCACTCGAGAGTCGAGACCAAGGCAAAGAGAGAACTTTTCTGAGAGTGCGTGGTGGAAACTGTAGGAAAGTGGGATATGGGTTAAAGTTTCAGAATCTCAGAAGTGTCTTTACTAAAATAATAATATTTTGCAGTCTTTGATTAAAATTTAATTGTTGCTCAGAAGTGATAATAATATTATGAAGAATTATGTTTGTGCAAATATTATCATTCCTCATTTATTTCACCGATTTGAATTTTTAATTTTAAGTTTTTACAGTAAAAAACTCTCAAAAAAATATCACATCTTAACCCGAATCGAAAACTCAAATTCACGAAATGAATGAGGCCTTAAAGAGTTATTTAACTAATCAATTAATGGTAGCACTATGCTGCAGCAGAAATCCCCTAATATGAAAAAGCTTGCTGACGCTGTTATGATAATTTAGGAATGTTAAAAAATAAAAATTAAAAATTAAGGGGGAAAAAAAGTAGAACGGAAAGAGCTGACTGAAACTGCTCGAAGGAGTTGGCACCAAACGATTCGGTCCATTAAACTAAACCCGGCATTGTTGGTCGGTTCATTTGTTTATTTTTAAGTTGGTTTGTAATAGAAGTGAAAGTTCGACCGGGCCCGACACTCTAAATGGGAACTTCGGCCCAGCCCACATATTTATATTTTTTAAACTAGAATTAGTCAGTGAATTTTTTAAAAAGAATATTTTTAATAAATTAAAGTACTTAAAGGTAGAATACCGGACTAGTCCAAAAAGTCCTCTTATATGGTCTGTACTGAATAGCACAGGAGACAATACCGACGTATAAAGAATTTGATCGATGGAAGCTGAAATACTATTCTAGTATTCCAAAATCCTCAGATTCTAGATTAGGTAGAAGTAGAACTCATCACAAAACAAAACAGAAGAAAAAAAGTTATAATTAATTCTTTCAATGCAACAAAAAATTGAAAAGTACAAAAATATGAACCAAGCACGTCCGCTTGGTGTATTCTCTGGACTTTTTATGTGAAGCGTCAAAATAATAATTTATGGAATTTGAGTAATGCTATACATTTGATAAATTATTAAATGCAGAGCCCTCTAATAAATATTTCTTCCCCGGTTGCTATCTCCTATAAAGTACTCGTATTGGAGAGCTTATTTTTCCTTGTCTACACCACAAAAATTGGCCTACAGATTGTTTCTCATACCACAAAAAAAAAAAAAAAAAAAAAAATGGCTATTCAAAGTCAGGTTGGCCTGTAGAGGTCAAACAACGATGCCACATTCGACTGTTAGGATCTACCAGCCTTGGATAAGAAATGACTTCGGGAATGGGAAGGTAGACATAGTGGGTATTGCATATCCCCACAGTGATGCCGCTATATCCGGCGAAAGCGCCATGAACCTAAAAAACAAAAGCCACGAATTCATATTGGTCGATCTAAAAGATCAATGTGGATATTACACCGATGTGAGATGCTTACTGATCACCAGTAAGAACTACGAAGAGACAGTGAGACTCACAGCATTTTGTCCTAAAACAGTGCATAAAATCCCATCTGATGCATTTGCACGGCATGCACGGATCATGTACGTCGGATCAATAAACTTCACATCAGCTGGAATGCCAATTTCCCTAAACCACCTCTTTGTCTAATGGAAGAAAATTTAATGGATGTCATTTCCATAGTAGATGCAAAAGAAAGTACACCCATTAAGTCAAGATGAAAAAGAAAATGTAAAGCAGTACTAAATGACACTAACTTCATTTTGGGACGAATACAAAATAGGGGGAAACGAGCCCAGCTCATTATCACTTCTGCAAAAAAATAGGTTTTCCATTTCTTTTATTCAAGTAAGACTACTTGTGCAAATTAAATAAGCATCACAAAATCTATCCTATTCTTGGCCAGTGATGATTTGTGATCATTACCTAGAGGCAGCAGGCAAACTACTGATCGATGTAGTTTGATATGGGCATCAATATGTAATAGAGGCTTTTGCATCAGTATGTAATAGAAGCTTTTTACTCATTTATTGTTTTATAGAAAATACTAATGGCATGTATACTTACCATGATTGAGGAATGAGTGGGGAATGGGAGTCAATCTTATGTTTACTTATTCTTTTTTATCCTGAAATGAGAGTGGAATTGGTAAGCCCCACTCAAATTTGAGATTAAGAAATGAAATTAGGAACTCCCATGCCCCTTTCAGGATTGGGACTCACATTTCTGATATTAACATTCAATTACTATCATACCCTTATGTTACTTACAAATATAAAATTAAAAGTAAAATCCAAAAAATAATGATTACAACCTATATTTACTATTTTATTTGCCTAATATTGTAATATTAGCATAATTATTGTTAACTTTAATATAATAAATATGTACTTTATTTTGTTTCATAAATTAATAATATATTTTAATTTTAACGCTATTTTTTAGTTTATATATTTTATTTAAATTTTGGTGATTTATTTTTATATTTTAAATAATTGTACAATTTATATTTATTATATTACTCTATTATTATACTAAATATTTTTAATAATGATTAATTTTAATATGACAAGTACACAATTTATTTTTTAAACTAAAAATATATAATTGACTTAAAGGGTATATTAGTACTTTTACACTAGTTCATTCCAATTCTGGGTGTAAGTAAACACATGAATGGAATTTGGAGTGACTCCAATTCCGAATTCTGTCATCAAGTAAACAACTTATCTGACTCCGATTCCTCACTCTGAATCCTGCCCACTCCAATTCATGGCCATTCCGATTACGTGTAGGTAAACATGTCCATAAAATGTTTAAAGCAAGATCATCTCCTTGTGAACAATAACTAAGCTATATGCTATATACATCAGCGATTAAAAGATTTTAAGAGCGAAGAAAGTTTAAGCATTCTGTTATCATGTGTATCAATCAAAGAGCTCATAAAACCAAAATTTACCAACCTCTTGCTGAAGATACACACCAATATCTCCAAGAACAATATTTCCAGACGCATCAGTAGCATTGGTTTTCTTAAGAAAATTCTGCATATAAAATAAGGAACATGCTGCACTCAGAATACTGGTCAGAAAGATAAACATCGATCGATGTGTAATTTTGTTCAGATAATTGGATCTAAACTTATGGTTTCACAAAAATTGAGACTTTTTTTTTTTTTTTTTTTTTTTTTTTTTTGGGGCCAATAAATATTTCTAAACTTTGAGGCCAAAAATTCTAGCAGTCCTGATAAAATCAGAGTATGACATGGAGCAATTTTTGATTCTTGTAGAACCATGGTTTTAAATGTTTGCTGCCTACTATTTATTATGCCTGAAAACTGAGTAAGTGAGCAAAACCATATTAATATCTGTGCGGGCCTTACATGGGACATTCAATATATGCTTATGCCGTTCCTAACAGGATTAATGTTTAAAGTCTTTTCACACTTACCACCTCTGTCAAGCTTTTTTATGTGTAAATATTTTAATATTCGCTTTACAACTTCTAAAATTGGTAATTTATACGTTTTTAGAAGCTTTTTTGGTGTAGTTCTAGTCCCTCAACTTGTACACCTTTGTTTTCTTCCTGCGTTACTTTTACTTTTTCTCCTTAAGAAAAGCTTTTTTAACCTATTAAAAAATGTTTATCAACGTACAAAATGACTTCACACTATGACTAACCTGCCCTGCACCCTCTGCTATACAGACCACTGCGGACCCCTTTGTCTCAATAAGGTATTTCAGATGCTGCAAAACTCCGTGGGGACCATGTAAATGGAACGGTACCTTTAAGTGCACATATTAACAGTGTCAATACTGGTTGTCAAAACTAAGAAACCAATTAATACAGCATAAGCATAACTACCTCTGGTATCAAACATATGTCTATTTGTCCACTAGCCAGGGATGCATGCATTGCTATGAATCCACTACTACGACCCATCAATTTAACAATTCCAATACCATGATAAGCGCTATGTGCCTGTTACAAATTTGAGAAGAAAGATCAGGTTATAATGCAAATTTAAGCACCAAGAAAGAGGAATAAACAAGGACTATACAGATAGCAGCTATGGTGAAAATTAAATGAGTGGTGTGAGTCAAAATCAAAATACATTTGTACCTCAATATATGCTGAATTTATGGCACGCTGTGCTTCTTCAACAGCAGTATCAAAACCAAAAGTCTTGTCCATCAGCAAAATATCATTATCGATGGTTTTTGGGACTCCAACTACAGCCACCTTTAGGCGTCTTCTACGACACTAAAAGGAAAGGACCAAAGGTACGAAGTGAGACCTCAAACAGGGATGGCAGGCAAAGCAACAGGAAGATAAGGAGCAAGAATGCACAATAAGCAGCAATAAACTTAAAGGACTTGAACAATAGAAGATATTATAAGATTAATGTCTAGTGGTATGCGTGTTTAGATTGCAGTAAATTGATTATTAACTCCTATCAGAATTGATAAAGAACGTGAATGAATAATGCAGATGAATCCGGAATGAATACAGAATGCATTAATGTCACTGGGAATTCATCTTTAGTTGTAATTCTTAATATACCAGCTACACCTGGAACTTCATGCAGATTGAATAACATCAGTTTATATTACCCAGAAGGTTTCTATTTTGGGTGTTTCATCCTCAAAAATGATCGTAACTATGAACCTATTCCACACTATGAAATATAAGACCCAGGAAACAAATTAACAAATGGGTGCACGCTTAACAACCTCATTGTGTATTGCATTTGCTCCAGCATGAGTGCCGTTCCCACCCAACACAAAAAGCATGTTGATTCCTCTTTCCTGATATCAATATGAATACACGCAACAAACACCTTTTGTTAGAAATCTCAATGCATCCTCAAACTTATTCTTTTCTCAAGGAAAATGACAGTTACACACCTCCATACTGTCCACAATTGCAGTTGTTTCAGGTCCTCCACGAGAAACTCCTAACAAGCTTCCACCAGAAAGATGAACGTTTTGAACTACTTTCCGTGTTAGCTAATAATCAAAGTTTCAATGGATAAGTTAAATTGGCAGCCAAAGAAGTTTTATGATTCTTTGTTTTATTCGTTTAAATTATAGACGTTTATACTCATTGAAAATGATGTACATTTGTGAGACATAAACTGGAACTTACTCGCATTTCAGCTAAGTCTTGCTCAGAAAATCCACGATAACCATAAGGAATCCCCACTATCTTTTTCACACCATATATTTCAAGCGTGATAACAATCTGCAAATGATACATGATTAACTATTATCAGCTCAAAAGAAATATTTGCTGAATTCGCACACATGGTAAGACTTATCAGTTGACTTAACGAGGCTATAGCATACTTGAAGAGTCCCCAAACATTTCTTTTTAGGAAGAAATAAGACACTACACATAACAAAGAGTGTCCTGTGGGGGCATACATACAACCGCTCAGGCTTTATACTTTTGTCCTAACCATAACCCAATGCAGATACAATACTGCAAAACAACTCCAATGGTCAAGGGGAAATCTAGGTTTCATCACATTTTACGCCATCCTTTAATGTTTACAGTAACAATCACAAAACTCTTTTATGGCTATTTTTACTAGCATAGAGATAAACGAGTTTTGAGATAAATGAAGACACTTCTACTTTTCAATCTCACGAGAAAAAGGACCAGTAACTGCCTAGAATTTTATTAGGAATAGAATGTGCAAACAGCGAAGGCTTATTTTCAACGAAATAGAAAATCCTTCCATGTCTTCCAGCGTGTCAAAAGAATAAAATTAGAAAGAATAATTCAATTAGATAGCCTACAATAAACATATTTACAATTACTTTATGATGAAACTCACATGTCTGATGACGTCATTAAGACCAGGACAGAGGCCCCCGCATGTTACAATCGCTGCCTTTACTTCTTCTGGTTTGAAATATATTTTTTCTCGCGGCCCAGCACGGTGAACCCTGGAATGATTCAATACCACATCCGCCAATAAGTGAAGTAGTTGTCAAACAAAATCCAGTATTACATGGAAAAGAACGGGCACAATCATATATTTGATTCAAATTTCAATCCGTTTCAGACTCATCATAGCTTATATACTCCTTTTCCAACATAAAAATCCAGAGAATGCTAAAAGGACTCTCATCATATTGCCCTCAGGCTCTCACTCTTAAGAATTTTAGGATCACCAATATCAAAACCAATAAACACCCACCACTGTTCCACCCAAGTACAATTAGGATCAATACATTCAGCACCAGCTGACGTAGGGGACGAGTAGTGTATGGTCTGAAAGTTTCAACCAAAAAAAAAAAAAGCACATGAGGAATTGTATCCACAGTTTTTTTATAAGCATAACACCAAAATAAAATTTCTAAAAATATGATTTAAATCGAGTCCCAACAAATCACCTTGAGAAGCACGCGATCATTTTTGTTAATATAGCCATGCCACTCCTCGTCCGATGGATATCCTCCAACAAACTCTTCAGTTATCGGTGTCCTGCAACGGAATATATATATATATATATATATATATATATACACACACACACACACGCGCGCGCATTAAAGTTATGTACCATGAAGAGACCAAAAAGCTAAAAAGCAATACCAAGAGGAATTCCAACATTACAATCAGGAAAACAAGATAATGAAAAATCGAAACTGGGAAATTGTGGAGTAATCGAGAAACGAAGAAGAAGAATACCTCATCTTGAGGCAGAAAGTCGAGGGGATGGAAACGGCGTCAGGGAAAACGTCGGTGATGTGAGGGATGTTGAAGCGCCTCTCGAAGTCGGACTGGAATTTGGATTTCCAATCGGGATCGCCGAAATCAATGGGCGGGTCGTGGCTCTTGATCCCGGCGAAGACGCGGCGGCTCTTCGCTGCGGTTATGGTCGGCAAGGCGCGAGGTCTGGGGAGGCGACCGCCGTCGGAGACGCGAGGGAAGGAGAGTTTGGGAGCGATCGCCTGCGACAGAGTCGCCATGGAACGGAGATCACGAGGCAACAACGGAGAATAAGAAAGAAGAAGAAAGGAAGAATGTGAAGTGTTAGGAGAGAAAGTGTGCTGACTTTTCTTCTAAATTTTAATATTATGTGTAATAGCGACTGGCGAGGAGCTTTTTCAAAACTTTGGACTTGTGTTGCAGTCCTGAATCTGTAGATACTTTTTTTCTTGTTATTTGTCATTAAAATATAGAGAGAGAGGAACAGGGGAAAAATTGTACTTTTGGACTCGTTTCTTTCGTTCTTTTGAATCTTTTCTTCTTTTCTTTTTTTTTTTTTTTTTTTTTTTTCCTTATACTAGTTTTAATCCGCTCCGCTCGTGTTGAAATTACTTAAATAGTTTATTATTTATTAAACATTTAAGTGAGGTAAAAATGTAAAAATAATTTTATTAAAATACATCTTTAAAATATAAGATTACCGAAAGAATGAGAAAAAGCTTAAAGGTAATAAATGAGAAAAATAAAGATTTTAAAAGCAAAAGAAAAAAAAAAAACTTTTTACATGATAATTATAAAAAAAGAATATCTTAATCAACTAATCACGTCAACATTTCTTTTATTAAATTTAGATGATAATTATAAAAAAAAAAAAAAAAAACCTTTTTACCTTTTTACTAAAAAAACTATTTTAATATGGTAAAGAGAAAAGATATATTAGTAAAATACATCTTAAAATATAAGATTACAAAGAAAAAAAAAATGAGAAAAAAATGTTATAAGATGATAAGTGGAAAAAAATTAAAAGAAAAAAAATGCATAAGAGCTTTAAGTAAAAAGAACAAGAGAAAGAAAAAAAGATAAACAAAAAGGGAAAAACAAAGAGAAAAAAGAAAAAAAAATAAAATCTAAAAAAAAAAAAATGAAAGAAAAGAAGGAGAGCTGTCATGTGACGAAAAAAGAATATATGATTAAAACGAGCTTTGTTTTTTTTTTTTTTTTTTTTTATGTATGTAAAGTTTTTTTTTTTAAACACATGTAAAAGATTTGGGAGTTTCTAATAGGAACAGAAAAATGAGCTATTTGTAATTTCCTATTTTCAGTTGTTCGTCTGCAAGTCGACAGTATCAAGTTTTGATAGTAAAGGTGAGTGAGTATCGTCTTCACAGAGATTGAATGTTAGATTGCCACTAAATACCGTGATTATCGTAACTCAGCGTTATTTAGGAATCTGAACTAATTAAAATTAGAATAGAATAAGAACAAATATAAATACGAAAATAAAATATGGAAACTCATATACACTAATGTACTAGGGATTTGACTTCACCCTTTTATTCTTATATTCATTTTATTTAGCTATTGGTAGCCAATTTTACTCAATTCATTAATCTTAGATTTTCAAAGATAATTTCACTCCCTCTCCCGAGTGCCGAGCTAAATAGTATGCAAAACCTAGTTAAGCAATATCCCTATTAGCCTAACCGAATGAAGCATCTATTAAGCAACCTAATTTTGATTACCCAAATTAATTGGCCTCCCGAGCTCAGCTAAGTCTAGGTTGTGTTTTTCCAATTTCAATAGGTGAAAGTAACTCTTTCAAGCCTAAATCCACACATCTATATCTCTAATCCATGAAAACACAAATTAGAGCAATTAACATGGAGAAACAAAAATGAATTAAATGGAAATCGAAGTAACAATTAGCAAAATATTCAAAACATAGTTCAAACAAAGCTACATTAAGTCCTAGAATAATAATCTAGCTTAACATAGAGGAATCCATAACTTAAAACAAAATTAAAAAACTGAAAAGGAAATAAAGAGAAAAGGAAGAACTATGTTAGAAGAATGATTTTTTAAGCTTGAATCCACCATATTCTTCAAGAATTTTCAATGAAATCATGAGATTTGAGTAGGGTTGGCAATCCAAGTAGTGACACGACAACATGACTTGAAATCCGCACGAAGTTTGTGGGTTTGGGTTTACTATAAATGAGTTTGAGTCATAATCGGGTTGATACGATTAACGTGATTAATAAATGGGTTAGGTCAGGGTTAACCTCTTAACACGAATTAACACGATTAACTATATATGTCATCTGCAATCTAATGATATGTGATATAATATGAAAGTTTATATGACATATTAAATACAAACAATGTGAATTTTAATATTTGTAGGTAAAATTCACTTATTTTTCTTAAAGAAAAAGATAAATTGACCAACAAACATGTTAAACATGTCTTTATCATGTTAAATAAGTCATTATTATATTAGTTATTTATTTAATATATTAATTTAAACGGGTTGACACGATTAACATGATTAATAAATAGGTTGTGTTTAGGTTGTCAGTTTTGATACATTTAATAAACAGGTCGTGTTTAGGTTGATGTTTCCGGCACGATTAATAAACGGGTTGACAGGAACATAACCCACTAACACGAATTGCTACCCTTAGATTTGAGCCTTCAAAGTTTATTCTTCACTAGGGATTTGTGCCTCTTTTCCTCTCTTCCTCTCTAATTTTAGAAAAATGAGTCTTCTCCCAGTTCAAATTGATAGTATTATGTGTCTGGGCACTGCAACAGATCAATTTCACGCTGCAGTGCTGCTAAAGTTTTCAAAAAAAAACTAGCAAAACTGGCATAACCGCTGCAGCGGGTGTGTGGTTTTCCTACTCTTGGGCAGGAAATCTGGTAGGTGTCTGACTTTGAGGAGGATTTTATCCTTCTATATGGTAGAATTAGTGTTTGGTGTCTTCACAAAAGTTGTAGCTTTATCTTGTATCTTTCCAACGCCACCAAAATCACCTCATTTAGACTTTGGATGAGAGAGTTATAACGCAAATACTGAAGTATATTCTAAAGTCAAATTTTCGCTTCTTTTATTCCATTTTAGCTTCAACCTACAAAAATAAAACAAAACACATTAAACTAATAAAAATGCTTGAAAACTTACAAATGCTCAAACTTAAAAATACTTGATTTGTGAATAAAATATCCAACAATCATAAAAAATTAATCATAAGAGATTACATATATTAATAAAAATTGACAACTCACTTACTACATTACTCTTTTAAAAATGACAATAATCTTTATACTTATAGGAAGGGTGTATCTCTATATTTCGGAATATGTTTGTTATAGTTACAATGTATTTCTTTAAGAAAATATTAGGCATTGCAATTCAGGTGAGTAGATAGTGGGCACCTCAAATGTGGCCACTGTGTATCTAAATCTAACTTAAGTTGGATTCGAATGTATAAGTATAAAGTGCACTTACTCATTCTAATTGAGTTAAAATTTCGCTACGTATAAAAGGTGAATCCTACTAAATGAGTAGGCATAATCTAAATTAGTAAGACACATTATTTTTTGAGTGATGGAATTTTATTCTCATCGAGATAAATATTATTTTTTTACACGTATAACACTACTCCTTTATTTATCTTTTTGTAATAGTAAAATATTGTTAAATGTTTTCTTCTTTTTGTTTTTTCTTTTTAAGATAGGCAGGGAACTTCTATAGACTTTAAGTGGGGCTTATAGGTTTCATCCCAACTTGTAAACTTTGTTTCTTATTTAGAGAATGACACATGTTATAGCATGTTCTAATTTTGTCCTCCTTAAAAGAAAAACATAAATGGTATTAGTTACACTAATTTTTTTCCTTCTTAATAGAATAACATGAATGGTATTATTTTAAGAGCTCTTTTCTACATTGCTCCTAAGGAGCACTTCCGGCGTTGTAACGTTACAGTCTCTTTTTTTTTTCTCTTTTTTTTTTCTTTATTCTTTATTTTTTAAATGTTTTCTTCTTTTATTTTTTGTTTTGTGAATTAATTTTTTTTTTAAATATATTTTTCTCACTTTGTTTATGCAAGAATAATTTTTTTGGATATGTTCCTTTTTTTTTTTTTTTGTCAATGGCTAAATAATTCTCTTTAAATGTGTTCCTACTTAATTATTTTTTGTGTGACCCACACACACTTTTGTCTTTTTTTACTTTTTCTATCTTTATATTTTTTTAATTTAAATGTTTATTTTTTATTTTGTGAATATTTTTGCAGTGTTTTCTAGATTTATTTTTTCCTCACTTTAATCCTATAAAAGTAGTTTGTTTTGCATGTGTTCCTGTTTAATTTTTTTGGTTGATATTTAGAATAATTTTTTTAAAATGTGTCCCTACGTAATTATTTTTTGTATAATTGTTATAGCAAAAGTTATCTTTACACGTATTCTTTTTATACTAAATTATCTTATTTTATTTTATAGTCATACAGATCTTTTCTACTACTAACTATTTAAAATTAAAAAGGAGTATTATCTCAATTAAAATTCTTGAAAAACTTATTTTCAAAATAAATAAATAAATAAATAAATCCTTTAATGGTTTCATAAATAAGTTTCTCATTATCTGGTAAGTAATAAATTCTTCATGTCTCTAACATGCCAACACATGCATAACAAGTTTTCAAAACTACTATGTCTTAAAAAGATAGAGATGTCAACCGCAACCCTTTTTCTTTCGTTTTCTCTTATATCCTAGAGGTGAAAGTTTAGGTTGGGCCCATACCCGATTGCCCGAATGGAAATTTCGGGCTGGTTTGACCAAAAAGCCTGACATGTCTAATGTCTAGTTCGAATCAGATCTGATTTTAGGCTTAGAACCTCAATTTTGTTTGATACAAACCCATAGTGACAGACTTTGTACCAACCCATTTAGCATGTCAGTCATAGCTCCATATCCTAAAGGAGCATTAGGAATAGGAATTATAGATCTCAAATTAAAGTTATTTTTCTCTCACTAGGAAAACCCTTTTCTTTTCTAGAAAAAGTTTTGTCCGTCAAAATTTATTTCTGAGTGCCATAGGCACTATGAAGGATTCCCAATTCAGCCAATATTATATTTATAACCTTCTTCCAAAAAAAAAATATATATTATGTGTACAACAAACACTTGGAATTCCAAATTTCCTTGGCCTCTAGATCTCCGTCTCCCTTTCTCTTTGTTTGAAGTGATTCCTTAAATAAATAAACTTGTCTTGTTTATTTCGCTGATTCGACTTTAGAATTTGAGTTTTATTACAGTAAAAAGTTCTCACAAACAATTATATCTAATTTTTTTACTACAGTAAAAAACTCTCATTTAAAATTACATCTTAACTCGAATTAAAAATTTAAATCAATAAATTAAATGAGAGTATTTTCATAATCTTATTATCATTATCACTATTAGTGACTTTATAAGTTGCCAGCGGACAATATACTAGAATAACCTTCCAACAAAGTAACATTAGCAAAATGACATTCTTTTATTTTTTTATGAAGAAAAATATTTACTCATTTTTTATAAAAAGATATTATTTTACAAATAAAAATTTTTGAAAAATTATTTTCCTAATAAAACTTTTCAAAAAGATTATTTTTACAAAGGCCTCGTTGCCAGCCTTTCTTTCCTTTTTTTTGGTGAAAAGTGTTTCCCTGTATTTGACACAACTTCACCGTACTTTCAAACTAGTCGTAACTTATGAGTCAACGTCAACCTCCTTCTGTTAGAAATTTTTTATTGTTTGTCTAGTAAATTAAACAAAAACAACGTAAACAAAAATGTTTGAATTATGGTTCAAGACCTCTGTTATCTTTTTGTTAAGCTTACAGTTGGAGGCATTCACATGGTTTGAAGTAGAGGAATACGATTACAGAGGGTTGGAACTGTACGCTAATTTATAGAGAATTTAAGTTTAATTTTAACGTCAAAATAATATAGGTGAAAACTAAACAAAAAAATAAGGAGAAAAAGAAAAAAATAGGTTAAAATTTGAGATGAATTAAAATTAATAGGTCAATAGTTTACATAAGTTAATAAATAGGCCAAATTATTATTTTCGTTCATAACTTATCTGGTTATGAAGCATAACTTGACAAGTTATTATTCATAATTATTCATAATTTGTCCGTTACGAACCATAACTTGATAAGTTTATCCATAACTTATTTAGTTATGAATCATAACTTGACAAGTTATGACCTATTAATTTCTATAACTAAAAATTGGCATATATACTTTCTTAAGCTTTTCATATTGACTTATTTTATACTATTGTAAACAACCTAATTTAAGTTGTGAGCTCAAATATAACTATTTATTTACTTCATTTTTTCCGCTGGAAAAAATAATAATTTAAAAAATATAGAGAAAATTGTAAAATTTATTTTTAAAAGTGCGTGAGTTTAGATTTTTATCTTTTATTTTTTATAATATTCATTTATTAGTATAGTTATTTGATTTAAAAAGTAATTAATTAAGATTAAAGAGTAAACATCTTCATTTATACACTTTTAAATAGTATTTATTTCTTTTTTAAAAAAATATTTATAATAAATTGATTCTTCTTTTTCAAAGTTATAGAAGTGAGCCAATATTACGTTTGGTTCATGGATTTAGAATCATGGTTCAGAATTATTTTTGATTTACGTGTGTTTTTTGATGAGAAAAAATATTATAATAAATCACGAATTATAATTCGAATCATAACACGAATCCATTAACCAAACGCAAGTGATGCACATATATCATTACCTGCTTGTCATAAATTAGAATGCCACCAATGACAACAAAGTCGGATACATTGGTTTCCTCAACATAAAACAAGTTTAATTAGATGCCTAAATTAATCAATTAATAACCGATCTTGGAGAATGAAAGTCGTGACTCACAAAGTTCGACTACATCAAAGTACCACTAAAGACGCAATGGACGTCCAAGGTGGAATAACAAAAAGCATTAAGAAGAAAATAATTAAAAAAGTGAAACAGAACTTGACCTTAAATTGAGTATAAATATAATGACATGTCACGTATAAAAGCAAAGATTGCACCTTTCATAATCCAGTATATAATTCGATAGTTCAGCTTTATTTGTGTAGTCACAAAGTTTAATAATTAAATGAACGAATTGATTTGGGTTAATTAATTTATCTTTTATTAATTTAGCTTGAACTATATAGACCTTCTTGTTAGCTTAAAAATTCTAGAAAGCATTTTAGAATAATTTTCAGTCTTCCAATATGAAAAAGTTGCATACAGTCCCAGATGGTACTATACACTAGGCCCAGACCACCTCTCAGGGAACTGTTGCGGTACATGCACTGGTGTTTTCTAAAATAATTATTTAATTATTTGTCTTCAAAAATTATTAAATTTTGAAAAAAAAAAATATGTGGATTAGTTAAATATCAAGCAAAGTGATATTAATTGACTAAAGATAACTATTCAATGAAAATTAATAAATTATCCAAGCATATTACAATTATTAATTCAAGTTTGAATCAATGTAGAAATGCAGTCAGTATCCGAGTAGGAGATAATTACTGATTAAAATTTGATTTAAAATAGGATCAATAAAATCTTGAATATGTTGCATAAAATAATTATTGATTTTATTTATTGAATAATTTCATCACAAAATATTTATTAGATAATTATTAAACTGAGATTATTTAATTAGATGGAAATTTTATGTAGACATTGGGCAGGTCCTCATATGTGTGGTGCCTATTGCAGGGAAGGAGAGAGCAAAATATGCTCCTAGGGCTAGTCCAATTCTAATCGCTCTCCTATACCTGTATAAGGACTTTGTGTGCTCTAAAAATACTAGTGTGGAAAGTGCCCACGGCACTTCTATGCGTTAGATTTTCTCTCTCTCTCTCTTTTTTTTTTTTTTTTTTTTTTTTTTTTTTTTTTTTTTTTTTTTTTAAAGCAAAGATGTTGGGAAATAGGTGGTGTTGATAGAAATGATAAAAATAGATAAAATGGTGAGCACAACCTTGTGCGACGAGCAAGACCACTTCTTCGAGACAAGAGAAGGTTTCACGTGTTAATTAACAAAGTTGAGGTTTGCTTCCGGCGTTTTTAATTAAAAAAGAAAAAACATCATAATTGTTAAGTAAAAAAAAAAAAACTATAAGGTCTCGTTCACTTCGCAGATTCAAGTTTTTAATTTGAGCTGAGATATGACATTTTCTGAGAGTTTTTCATTGTAATAGAAAAAGTTAGATGTGATATTTTTAAAAGTTTTTTACTATAAAAACTTAAAATTAAAAATTCGAATCGGTGAAATGAACGAAACTTAAGTCTTTGAATCCATAGCAGAGACAAATAACGGTCTCACTCATTTTATTGATTTAAATTTTTAATTTTTAAAATTTTAAGAAAATGTCACATTTAATTTTTTTATTATAATTAAAAACTCTAAATAAATATTACATTTTAATTTAAATTAAAAATTTAAATTAACGAAATGAATGAGTTCATAAATTAAAAAAAAAAAAAAAAAAGGTTCTAAAGGTTAGAATCCAAACAGGAAACGCAAGGAAGTCAACAATTAGACCTGCAATATACTGTTAATAAACAAATGAGAAATCAACCAAAAAGAAACCAAAAACAAATGAAAAATCAACCAAACAGGAAACCACATTTTCTGCCAAAAAAAAAAAAAAAACAGAGACGAACTATTACCTTCAATAAACCAAATAACTAAAAGATTGGAAAAGAAAAAAAAAAAAAAAAAAGAATTCAAAGACAGTTTTGATTTTGAGTTCTATGTAATAACGGTTTTCATTAGAAGACAAAACATGAGCTTTAAGAGAAGACAAACCAACGTGGGTGCTGCAGTGAAGTTTGAAAAAAATAGAGAGAAATGCAGGAGAGAGCGGAAGAAAGTAAAGGACAGGAGAGAAAATAGGAAAGGATATAAAACCGAGTTTTCTTTTGGGTGGAAAGAAATAAAACTAATCAGTTGTGCATCTCGTTCATTATATTAATTTAAGTTTTTAATTTTAAAATTTTAATATTATTAAAAATTCTTATAAAAAGTTGAATTTAATTTTTTTATTATAGTTAAAAATTCTTACATAAAATCATATATCAAATTGAATTAAAAATTTAAATCATCTTCAATGAGATTTAAATTTGCATAGTTGTTTAACATATAATGGACAACTGTTACTATTTTAAGTGGAGGCTAAAAGAGAACAAGAGAAAATAGAGCCTTTTAATTTATTGATTTAAAATTTTAATTTAAATTAAAATATAATTTTATATAAAATTTTTTATTATAATAAAAAAATAAATATAATTATTTTTAAAATTTTTTATTATAATAAAATTTAAAATTTAAACACAAATATGTGAAATCAACTAGAGATAACTCAAAAAACACAGACACCAGTACTAGTTTTAACTATAGCTGAACCACAAATTCTTTAAAAGACAAACATGCCCTTGGTTGAAGTACCAAAGAAAACCAGAGGCGTCCCCTCTTCTATAGTGTACTTATAGATGACGAAGTCATTACTATAGTAATAGTCCGTTTAGTTCGTTGATTTGAGTTTTTAATTTGAGTTAAGATATGATGTTATGTGAGAGTTTTTTACTGTAGTAAAAAAGTTAGATGTGACTGTTTCTGAGAGCTTTTTACTGTAGCAAAACTCGAATTCTAAACTCAAATCGGCGAAGTGAACGGTAAAAAGAGAGAATTGTACAATATTTTTTCCATAGAGAATTCTGAAAGGGAGTTCATATCGGCTCGTGAATTATATAAAAAGAATGTATAATGTGTATCCAGATCGTTGGAAAGAAAATAGTATTTTTAGTTGAAGCTTCAGATTGATTTTGGACACACTTGACCATTCAAAATTATTTATCAAATTTGTAAGATTAATTTCATAAATGCACATGAATTTTATGCTCACTGAATTTTACTTAAAGTTTAAAAAGTGGATCAAAACCAACTCTGAATTAATATTTTTTCATAAATACCACATAAATTATTGATTTTGTGTCAACTTATTTCTTAGTCTATTAAAAAGTTATAAGACAAGTCAACACGAAAGTAATAATTCAGGAATAAATTGACTTAAAATCAATAGTACCTTGGCAGCTTTTATAAAACATAGGTTAATTTTACAAATGGTACCTAAGGTTTGCACTCAATCTTATTTTAGAACTTGACTTTTTAAATGTCACACAAATAGTTCTTAAGGTTTTATTTTGTTTTAATTTTGGTCATTCTATTAATTAGGCGTTAAAATTTGATAGAATATGTATAAATTAGAGTTCAAAATTAAAAATAGCTAAAATTAATTTTGGGTCTATCTGTAAAAAGTAACTTTTAATTTTTTGTATTGTGTTAAACTCTAAACTTTACGTGTTTCTACTTTTAGTTCATAATTTTTATAAATTTTGTTAAATATTTAACACAAGCTAATAAAATAACCAAAATTAAAATAAAATAAAACTTCATGGACTAACTGTGCAACATTTAAAAAATTAAGAATTAAAGTGAGATTGAGACTAAATTTCATGAGCTCTTTATGAGATTAACCGTAAAAACATAAATAGTGCCGTACAATTAATTTGTTAGTTTTATAAATGTAAAGAACATTGTAAATTAGGGTACATATTTTAATAAATGAAATGTATTCTTTTTAAAATTTAAGAGGCATGTTACAGCAACATACAAAATTTACAGGCATTTTGTGAAATTAATCTATTATTTAATACAGCAGAGATTGGTTCAACAAAAAATTTTAAAATTCACCGAACCGTGCTTGCTTTCACAGTTTTTGCAATTTTCCCAACAACGATTGAATGTTTGATGGCACGAAGGAAGGAAACTTGGTAAGAGAGCTCGACAACGATACACAATATCCGCCAGCGATGAAGGAGCGCAAAAGAGAGAGGGAAAATGTCCCTAACTTAATTGGGGGTATTTTAGATTTGTTTTTTTTAGTCTCATTTTGTTCGGCTACGTGGCAGAAAAAATGAAAGTTTTCGCACTTGTGGCATGTTTGCTAATATCTCTATATTTATAGGTCTCATTTATTTCACAAATTCAAATTTTATTATAGTAAAAAATTCTAAAAAATAATCACATTTAATTTTTTTATTACAGTGAAAAAATACTCACATCTTAACTTAAATTAAAACTTTAAATTAGCGAACTAAACGGATCCATAATCTATAATTATATTATAAACAGTGGCAGAGATATTTCCTCTTGAATTTTTGATTTTTTTTTTTTTTTCACCACCCCCTGATTTTAGGTTTTTTAATTTTCACCCGATAGATTTTCAAGGTTTTTTTTTTTTTTTTTTTTTTTTTTTTTTTTCAAATATACCCATTCATTAACAAAAATTTCATAATATCTCCATTAAATCTATTTTTTTCAGCTTTTTGATTTTTTTTATTGTTCTTTTGAGCTTTTCATATTAAATCTTATGCTTTTTAGTGTACTCTAATTGAATTTTATTTCTTTAATAATATTTCTTTTTAGTGTACTCTAATTGGGCATTTACTCCCCTACTAATATGAACTTAGTAAATCTGAGATTTATCAAGTATATCTGAGATTTACTATTAAATTTTTTACTAATATGAGCTTGATAGATTTTAGATTTACTAGGTATATTTAGAATTTACCATTAAAATTTGAATATTTTTTCCTAGTAATATGAATTTGATAAATTTTAAATTTATCATATATATCCATGATTTACCATTAAAATTTATACTATTCTTTTTCAAGTGATTTTAATATGACAAATGCTAAATATACATAGATTTACTAAAGGAGAGAGAAAAATAGCAAGAAAAATGTAAAATTAGAAAATAAAAAATATGAAATGATCTATTAATTTCTATACATTGATAAATTGACTATTTATTTCTATAAATTTTAAATCTAAGCTTACTTCCTACCATTTCCCTTTTTAAATCTGTTCAATTTCTCTATACATGTACTTTTTATTAAAATTCGCATGTTAAGTAAAACGTACACTTTTCCATATTTACTTCTTTTAGAAATTTATTCTTTGAAATGTGCCTCTTTAAAATAATATTTTTATATGCTATATCGAAATAATTTTGGTCAAATGCACACCTAAAAAGTATATAAACATTGTTTCTTGTTAGTCTTTTAAAATATCATTTTGTTCAAATGTAATCATTACAAATACTTGTCCGACGTTTTCCTCTTAACAAACCTTTTGTATATTATTTTCTCAAATGTACCCTTAAATAATTAATTGAGAATAATTAATAAATTAAGAAAATGAACTAAATCATGTGTATTAAACAATTCAACAAAATTAAATTTACATGTGCTAAGCATGCGTCTCTAACTAATATATATAAAACGTGACATGAATACGAGTCACAAACAAGTTGTAGTATATTGAAGAGGTATAGAAATGGTTGATTTCCTAAATAAAATTGTAGTAAATAAACCGACTTTTAAAGCATTTGAAAGTAAATAACCAAATTACCAACTTGTAGAAATTAAGACGTTAATTTCAGTTTTAAATAATTTGTTTTCCCATTTTACCCTTTCTTGACTCTTGTAGGTTTTTTTTTTTCCCTTACAACTATCGCCATCTCTTTCTCTTTCCAACTACTCTCTCTCCTTCCTTTTCTCTCTGCGACTACTCTCTCTCCTTATCCCCCTCACTTCCTGTCATGACGGTGTGTTGTCCATCGCCGTCGAGGATTCATGGCGGGTTTGACGAATCGCGGTTCATTGTGGATCTATCAACGTCGATGCTCGCACCACCAGAAACTTACCACGAGCAGAGCTCCGATCTCTGCGACGGAGATCACGAGCCGATCTCCGCAATGAATCCAGTGACGCCGATGGCCGGAACCATTTTTCTTCTCGGTCTTCCTCTTACGACCAAACAACCACAAGCGTTGTGAGAGCTAGTGACAAAGACTGTGATGGCTTGCGATGACGAGTCCCATCGCTAGTCTTCGAAGAGAGAGAGGGGAAGGCAGAAATAGAGAGAGAAAAGAGAAGATATAGGTAGATGGAGAGGAGAGAGCATCTATGTTGTGATTTGTATCGGACAGATAAAGGAGATAATAATTTCTAAATTCTATTGTGTTTAAATGGGGATATTTTAAGAATTTGAAGTTGGTGTAAATCGGAGTTTATATTTAACATCTGTTCGCTTCACCGATTTAAATTTAGAATTTAAATTTTATTACAATAAAAAAAAATTAAAAATAATCATATCTAATTTTTTTACTACAGTAAAAAGTTCTCATATAAAATTACATCTCAACTCAAATTATAAATTCGAATCAGCGAAGTGAACGGCCCTTAAATTAGCCTATTTACTAATCATTTCTAAATCGCGACTAATTAATTTTTAGAGAAAATTATAAAATTTATTTTTAAAGGTGTATGAGTTTATATTTTTATTTTTTATTTTTAATTAATATTTCTTTGTCAGTATAATTATTTAATTAAAAATAAGAAATAAAAATATTTCTCATACATTTTAACGAGTATTTATTAAAATTACTCTAATTTTTATTCTTTATGTTAGCTTGGCTTATTTTCCTCATTCTTTTTAATTTTTTCTTGAAAAATAGTAAAAAATAGGCTAATATGAAAAAATTAGAAAGTATATAGGCTAATTTTTAGTTATAGAAATTACTAGGCACAAGTTATGGACAAATTTATCAAGTTATGGTTCATAGCCAGACAAGTTATGGACAATTATAGATAATAATTTGTCAAGTTATGGTTCACAACTAGACAAGTTATAGACAAAAACAGTAATTTAACCTATTTATTAACTTATATAAACTATTGATCTATTAATTTTAATTCATCTGAAATCTTGATCTATTTTTATCTTTCTCCCTTTTTTTTCTTGGAAGAAAGAGGAAAATAGGCTAAAATTTAAGATGAATTAAAATTAATAGGCCAATAGTTTACATAAGTTAATAAATAGGCCAAATTATTATTTTCGTCCATAACTTGTCTGGTTATGAACCATGACAAGTCATTATTCATAATTGTACATAACTTGTCCGGTTATGAACCATAATTTGATAAGTTTGTCCATAACTTATCTAATTATGAACCATAACTTGACAAGTTATGGCCTATTAATTTTTATAACTAAAAATTGATCTATATACTTTTTTAAACTTTTCATATTGACCTATTTTCTACTATTTCCTTTTTTTTTTTCTTCTACTGAATCAGCTAATGGGCCAGCAGTAAAGTTCCCATTCTACTGAATTTTCTAACATGGGCCAGCAGTAAAGCCCAAATTTGAATGAGAAGCAATTTCAGCTAAAAGCTCAAGGGAAGTGTAGCTATCCATAGGCAAACGCATCAAGCATGTGGGATAGTAGTACCCACTACCCAGCTATATTGATTATGCTTTAAGGGCAACCCAAAACCCATAATTCCTTCCACGTAAAGTTCTACATGTCTCGGGAAGAAAAAAATAATCATAATAAAAAAAAAGATCTCCCTATTTTTATTGTCCAACATATATAATCAAATTAATTCCCATTTTAAGCAGAGATATCTGGCGCCTAAATTCAAATAATTTGATCAAAACAGCATCTTTAAACGGCCATTTTGTCTCCACAGTCTAAAACAACGCTTAGGTCATGTCTCCTTCATCCCAACAGCATTGTGGGTCCCCTTGCCCCAAGTCCAAATCAACGGGCAAGGATTTAAAAATGGTGAATCCATTTGAAGCGCAAAAATTAAACAGGACAAGTCAAGAGAAAACGAAAAAAGAAAATAAAAAAGAAAGTATGGACCAGCAAGGAAAGAACACCAAATCAGAGATGCTAGGTTATAAATTCCATAAATTTCCTAGTTTACATAGTTTTCGGTTTTCAGCACTCTCTTAAAGCTCTCCAGTGACGATATCTTTTCTGGGTTTTGCAGATTCTACAGATTTAACCCATAATAAGGATATTGCATGGCATGGCAATTCAGTGGTACGTGCATATTGTTATTTTTGGTCTCATGTTGTTAATTAATTAACTTTATTACGAACGTACGACATCCTTTTATAATACTACAGATTAGGAATGTTAACGAGAAGCATTTGAGGGCAGACGAGGAGTTGAAGATCCGCCAAGAGCTGGAGATGGACATAGAGAGAGACTTGGAAGAAGAGATTAAGGACGGAATTTACCATCTTGCCCTTAGGTTGCACCGGCTGTATCAGCACCGAAAGGAAAGGTCGAATAAAGGAGAAATAACGTCCAAGGAATTAGAGACGCTTTCTGAGGTGAACATAAGCATAAAAATGGAAGGAGGAACCAAGGTTGAAATAAAAGAGACCAGAAAAGATCAAGCACTGCCTCAGAAATTAGTTAGGCCTCCGAGTTCTAGATCGTCCGAAAATTCGAAATCCTTGCGGTTTATGAGCACCAAGAAAGAGTTTAATTGGATGAACAGTCTCCGGTCGGATTCCGGTCCGGTCATTATGCACAAGAAAATCCATGGCAGCCAAGCTAGTCTGGTGAACGATGATGTCCGCAGACGGGATAAGGGGACTGACTGTAAGCGTAAATAATTATGACCGAGAGCCAGTTGATTTGGGATGGAAAATATGAGCATGTCAAATTGATACTATTGAATATTTTTATTATATACCATGACATTCATACTATATATGTCTTTAATCTGAATTAAGTACTTATTTATATTTGACGAGTACTATCATCACTTTTTGTAAATGTATGGCTCTACACCGTCCATTGAGCAAATTATTCTCTATATATAATTTGATATGCCGTTATATTATGTAGCACATTGCATGAATGTACGTATAATATTATTATAACGATCTCATTTATTTTACTAATTTAATTTTTAAATTTAAATTTTATTATAATAAAAAATTTAAAAAAATAATTATGTTTATTTTTTTACTATAATAAATTTTTTTATATAAAATTACATTTTTTAACTCAAATTAAAAATTTATATCAACAAATTAACCGATCCGATTTTTTAGTGGGTATCTCCACAAATAAAGAAGCTGCTTACTTCATAGAGTTTTTGTGTGGGGTATGGATAAAGTCCGGCCGCCGTTTCTATCTGGCCGGATGTGACCAATTCTCATTGGTTGGAATCATCAAGTTGACAGAAAAAGTATGTGCTGGCATAGCTGGATGTCAGAAAAAATTGTGCAGCAGGAGGTGTGAACCGGTTATTACCGGTTGTAGTTAATCCGTTCACCTGATTTTTTTTTTTTTTTTTTTAATGTTCACCTGATTTTATTGTAAATACAATAAGGTGGATATGTCACAGAAGTCATTTTAATAGGGATTTGATTATTTATTTAATTCATAAAATTAGATTTTATTGTGCATAAAACCACATTAACAATTTGTTTTACTTGAAGTAGCAAAATGTGTTGTAACAGTATTTTTTGGGGAATCGTGACATAAAGTGTGTTTTTTTTTTTTTTTTTTTAAAGATTTTTTTTTACATAAGTCATGACTTTATTGATAGATTGAGGTATTATTTTCTTCTATATGTTTGTAGCGACCAATGGAATAAAACAAAATTTATATTGACTATATTATTTTTTAACTGAGTATTGTTGTATTCAATAATTATAGTACTACATATATAATGTAATGAACAATAATGTTTATATCTTTTTAAAGTGTCATAATTTTGTTATAATAGTTTTGATTGAAACGGTTTTTCTTATGTGTTAATAGTAAAGAATCGAATAAAATAAGATTTACATTGGTTATGTTATTATTCTTTAAACATGGTCATATTTACTATGTTTGGTACTGCTTATATATTTGAAGTAAAACGGTGTTTTTCCAGTCACAATCTAAGGGTTTAATTGTTTCTTGTGATTTGAACCATTTTCGATCCCGTGTATTTTTTGTGTGAATCATGATTTATGATTCATAATTCGAATCGGGGACGAATCCCCCACCAAACGGACCCTAATTTTTTCTTTGAATCCCCACAAAAATGATTGTTCTGATGTTTTCGTCAAAAAAAAAATGATTCAAATCACATGATTTGAATCCATGAACTAAACGGACCTTAAATGTTGTTATTCTTATCGCACTGTTCTTAAAACTTTTTGCACTTAAAACACCCAACAGGAACATTAATAAGGAAAATTATTAGCAATCCAGCGTGAAAATGCCTTATGTGAAACCAATCATTTATACACAGGCTTAATTTATGGAACCATTGACACCATACTGATCTGAAAAAAAAATTATGTTCGCAACTAAGGGAATACTTTTTAAATTTTCTTCTGTATTGTCATAGAAGAATTCTCTTTTCTTTTTGAACTTTCTCCAAAATGCTTTATTGTCAGTTAGACAACGAGATTACTTAAAATTACATTAAATTGATAAAATATACAGAATAAATAATTTTAATATAAATTTGACAGTTAAAAATAAAAAATCACATTTAATTTATTTTTTTAGTCCTATAAAAAAAATAGGTTGTTTGATAGATTATGTTTCATAATTATCAAATTATTTTTTATTTTTATCAAAAAAAATGATAAGTTGTCTTTAACTCCGACAATAGTCATATGGATCTAGATTTATTTATTTTTTCATTCTAAATGTATAGAAAAAAATCATTTCTAGCAGAATTAAAATAAAAAAATTATTATATTTTATAAATAGAATTGAGAGAGGAAATGAAAAAAAAAAAAAAAACTAATACATAATTAAATGTGCAACGGGATATGTGTCTGACACATGTTTCAAATTGCTCAGATGCCCACAATTTAGTATCATTCGTTGGATGCCATGTGAATGGCTTTGAATGTTTGGTCATTTCAATTTGGCTGAGAAGGGAGAACCGAACCGAAGACATATCCTAAAAATTTATACCCTATCAATAGGGCACTATTTTGAAAATTGACACATTTTTATTAGGATGGTATACCATTAAATTTTTTTTTTTTTTTTTCAGATTGTAATTAGATTTACTTTAAAAAAAACACACATTGTCAATAAAAATATTTAAAAAAAAGAAAAGAAAAGAAAGAGTTATTAGCATGGTTAGTTCTTTGAATTATTTTCCTTTAAAAAAAAAGTTCTTTGAATTATGAGCATTATATCTCTTTGGTGCTTATTTTTTATTTTTTATGTTTACAAACTACTCTATGGACTTTATTTTGACAGTTTCTGTTCATTTAATTGATTTGAGTTTAAAATTCAAGTTTTATTACAGTAAAAAACTCTCAGAAATAGTCACATCTAATTTTTTTACTATAGTAAAAAATTCTTATATAAAGTCACATATAAACTCGAATTAACAAACTAAACGAGTCCTAAGTCTTTAACACTAAAATTAGAGTTTTATGAAATCTCAAAAGTAATCATGTCCGAATCGCATAGTAATCAATTTTTTTTACGTGAACAATTTACTTTAAATGTAAAATGTTCTAGCCTTTTAGATTCTTTAACGACATAGAAGAGAATATTTTGGATTTTGATGTAATTATTTCTGCAATAAAATTCAGATATTATGAGGTTGTTCTTTTAGAGTGTAACTTGAGTGTAGTTTTTGAGTTGAATTTGAGTTATAATTTGAGTTGAAGTTAGAATTTGAATAAAGTTGATTAAAATTGAATAAAATTGAAACTTAAAAGAACGTGAACTTAAATAAAATTGAAACTTGAGTTGTCTTTTTTTGAGTTTTATGGACAGAAGAACATGCCCATATATGTGACTGGGATGTAATTCTCATTGTGAGATTTTAGAACCTTGATAGTTTTACTATTAGGGAGCAAAACACTCAAAAAGCCAAAGTGTATGAATTAATTCGTCCAAATAACAAAATTCTCATAGGACTGAGAATACTAACCAAAGCGAAACAATATATATTTACTTACGCCCTGTGAATTATTAGATATATGTCCCCAATTATAAGGAAAAAGACAGCATAATAATAGATTCCCACAAGATGAGCAAAGCTGAAGGCTCTAAGGGAGGCATATAACTCAGAAAGTGCAGCCAAAAGACATGTTTTTTTTTTTTTTTTTTTTGATGCATTATTATTTATGATTCAGGAATAAGACAGATACGAGCTGGAAAGGATGTTATAAATGGTCCATAATGGGCCGAGTAACAATTGTAAGTGGGCCTATGTGGGGATACCTTGTCCATCATGTCTGCCAAAAGGCCTAAAAGATCAGAACCAAAATTTTGGCCCATATCAATAATGGTGATTTTTAACGGTTTGTCCGCAACCAAGCAAAAACGAAAACACATGGGAGGTAAAACAAAGACCTATTTCAGTAGCGCAAATAAATAAATAAATAAAATACCCATTTTCTTTTGGCGATATGCTAAGATTGATGGCGATAAGCAAGGATTAAACCAATATTTCTGTTTCCCATTTTTACGTAGCCCTTTGCTTTGCCTTTGCATTGAAAAAACAGACAAAAAACGCATATGATTCAGCTTGAAATCCATTTGAATGCGGATAAATGTGTATTCGAACCATAGGAGCTAGTGATCGACGATATGCTAAGATTGGTGGCTTGCTGCAATCAACGAAGCAATACCAAATACACTGCTAGAAAGACATTAATTTACCATGATTAACTTATTTCAATCAATAATTTACTGATTTATTGATGATAAACCATTAGTAAATCAATTATAAATTGTTAATATGAATAATTAACCACTGTAAAAATTGGTCACTTAGCTAAGAAAAGTTCAGATTATCAAACAAAGTTTAAGCATTAATTAAGAAGTTAAAAAACCTGTTATTATTATTATTATTATTATTATCTTCCATTATGTGTTTCCCCCAATTTTCACAAAAGGAGGAGGGAGGAAAAAGAAAAAAAAAAAAAAAAAAAAAAAGAAATCAAACATTGTCTTTACAATCACTGAATGATCGGAGCAACCAAGGCCTTTTAATCTATAGAGTCAAAACTACATAGATAAGTTCTTCGATTTTCAATCATGTTCGGCAATAGTACTTGAGTGGTACTTTAAGTTCTAGACATGGCATATGCAACCGAGGTCCTTTTCTTCTTCTTCTTCTTCTTCTTCTTCTCTCTCTCTCTTATTTGGACGAGCAGAAAAGAGAGTAGAATTCCTTAGATTGTGGTCCAATCACCCTTAAAAAGGACTAGTATGGGGATATATTCCCTTATAAAAAGCTCAATATATATACATAGCCATTGTTTGAACATCGGATTTAGTAAGGACAGACAAACAATTCATTGGTCAGCTTCCGGGGATCTATAAATGGTCCATCCAATGCCATTGAAGAGTCCAAATCGTTCTACTTCAAAAAAAAAAAAAAAAAAAAAAAAAAAAAAAAAAAAAAGAAGAAGTTGTAATGAGGAAGATGCCAATGCCGCCAAACTCCCTTTTGAAACTTTTTCCTTTTTCTGTTCCTCAATTTTGCTTTGGTAAAGTGGATCATCCAGACGAATCTCATAATTATGAGGCCCCAGTAACGTGAAGCATTTTGACTCATCTAGGGGTTATATGATCTCCTTTACCAACAACATGGCGTCCAAAGGAATTACTATGAGCAACGAAATCCAAAAGGAAGAAGGGAAAAAAAAAAAAAAATAGTGTGAGAGAAAGAGAGTAAATGAAGTTCCTTAATGGACCTAAATATGTGCTTTTTGTATACAAAGGGGTACGAACTTATATATGAGTGCTTAAACGGCTTTAACTTTTTGTTTTGTTTTGTTTTGTTTATTTTGTTTTGTTTTGTTTGTTTTTAATAAACGGCTTTAACTTTTAAGTACTTCTTTTAAAGTGAAATATTTGACATTCCACAATGTGACAAAGATCACGTCTAGCAAGTTGTCGAACAATAACAATGCTTGCTTAAACTAATTTCTTTTTTTTTTTTATTTAAAAAAAGGGTTAAAAAGTATATTCACGATTTCGATTCGACAATCACTTGACAATTTATTAAAATCGCAGCTTAAACTCTGTATTACAACATGTGGCCGATTAACTTCAGTTTGGCTTATCTCGTTTGTCCACAAATTTGGAAATGAAACGTAGGTGTGACACGTGATTTTATATGATCTAGTGAATAATTAAGATATAAATTTATTGGTCTGATGTATGTCAAAACCCCAACCATGCATTATTGGCGGCGGTCATCAAGGCCTGCGGGCACTTATGACAAGCTAATGGGATTATATCACTCTTGACCAGTGACAAATGATAATGAAGCTGTATTATCAAGATATTCGGAATGGCTAATCTTAAACCGAAAGTGCTAGCAAATTTGCTCTTTAGCTTTTCAGTGCCGGTCTAAATCAAGGATAATGTCAAATACTTGACCGAAAGTGTGTAACATGGATGAGCTTTACAATATGAGGCGCATACACAATATGCTCAATTGAATAGACTTATTAAGGTTAAATCATGATTTGCTTTCGTTAACGACAATGATGATAATTGGTGGTCATTTGACAGTTTGCGTAGGAGAAAGCATATAATTTCGTACTTAACTTTGGGTCCATTCATGTTGGCAGCTAGCCATCTATAGCCTGTTTCCTTTTCAGTACATTCAAACAAATCGTGTGTATAAAATTATAGCAGACATATATAATGGAGGAAATTATGCCTTCCTTATACCATTTTAGTGAAGAGTAGTTTTTGTAATAGCATGTGACTTATAATTATAGTATATCGAACTTACAATTATAGTTCTCGTTAGCTTTATTATTATTATTTTTTCCTATGAATTATCATTTTTAAGTGAAATACTTTTTGATCGACTCATGTGAAACCATTATAATACGGTCAAATATTTCAATATCGTTTACGTAATTAGATTATAATAAATTAGTGGCAAACAAAACTCAATTGGGAAAACGATTGGCATATGGTTTTAAGTACATGACACGCAACAAAACCATGAGGAGTATACTCATACACGTAATAATTTATGGAGGTCTATATAGAGACTTTCAGGATTAATAGAACTTATAAACTGCCTCTAATGTTTCTACTCAAGGGTGATGTTTTGGGAAACCATCGTTGAATGACCGTTCCAAAATTTTGACGCCTAAATGAGCATGTTAGATGATATATAGTTTCTAGGTGAAACTTTCCTTCAATTGATTCCCGAGTTCAATACTAAATGATGAAATTAAAAAACAAGAACACATATGTATGATAGTTTGACGGGAATAGGATGTTTTACTAGTACTGTCTAATCCAGCTAAACTTTGACCGGGATTTCCTTTTATGGACCGCCAGTTCAGTATACAACTTTAACTGATACAGAAGTTCATCCAAAACAAGCAAAGCATCTTGAGGACAGTTTTTTTTTGGAGATAAGCTTGGACTCACGGAGCTCTCTTGTTAGTAAACTTGAAACTTCAAATCCCATAAATACAACTGCTATAAGGACCTCAAAAGAAATTAACCCAGAAAATTAATTATGGAACTACTAAAAACCCATTTCCAAAACAAAGCTCAACCATGGCTATGTGATTGCATGTGATGTCCCATTAATAACCACACAATTTTACAAGTTTCCATTGTAAAAAGAGCACAAATCAACTGCTTATAATAATTTCTAAACAGTAAAAAAAAAAGAATAAAATTTACCAACTTCAAGTTATATAACATACACATATATTTATATACATATATAATGGGCGCGTAAGTGTTTGAATTAAGTTGAACAAAACTATAAAGATTCTAGGAATCGGAAGGGATTCTATCAACCTAAAAGATGAATCTTGAAGAGAGAGTTGTGGTTGAGGAGTTTCAGACAAAAGCTGTGTGTCCCTCTCTTTGTTTATTTAATGCGAATTTCACTTGCTGATGGGAGTGCCCACATGTTCCCTCTGAAGAAGATTATTGAAAAAAGCGGAGAGGAAGAGAAATAAATTCACACACACACACACACACACACACACACATTTATATGTATATGTATACATAAATATATGTGTGGATATATATAAGTTTCTTTGGATCTATCGATAGATCGACTTTCTCCAACATGGAGAAAAAACCCCAACATTTGGATTTGAGTTTTCCATGAGAAACAACAGTCCAACTGTTTGATTATATATATATAGCCGGTATATACTCTTTCCCAACAGAATATAAACAAACAAAATATATATTTGTTACATAAAAATAAAATACATTTAGCAAGGAAAAGGAAAGGCTTTGCTTTGTCCTTCCCTAGGCAACACTTAATAAATCCAACATTCATCTGGGTCTTACCTTCTCAGTATATATATATATATATATAGTCCCCTAATTAAGTTAATATATATCTTATATTAATCTTAGTTTTAAGCATGCGATATAATTAACAAACTCAATTATTTGACATGAATAATTATTCTGAAGGTAAAAAAAAAAAAAAGAAAAAGAAAATTGAAATATCATTGTCTGTACAGACGCCTGCAAAAGTAAATGCAAGGGGTAAGCAAGAAAGATAGCAAAGACTTGAAGACAACAGGAAAAGACCAGAGAAGAGAGGTCCCATGATCAGCCTTTGCAGTTTCATTGATCATTTAAAGTTGGACCCTAATGTACCTTCAGAAGAAAAAAGACTCAAACAAAAAGTGAACAAGAGCTAGAAGAAGAAATATTGAAGGCCAGCAAGCAAGCAAGCAAAACAAGCAAAGGTTTTGGAATCTCATGATCAAGAAAAAAGACCAGAAAAACTCACATTGGTATAGATGAAGAACCAATCAAACCGAAAAGGGTCTAATAAAATAGAAACAAAAGCTATCAAAGAAAGAAAAGAAAAAAAGGGAAAAAAAGGAAAAGGTAATAAAATGAGATATTGAGCTCATTGAATGCCATAAATAAAACTTCCAATCGCAGAAAACCAACTCTCTTACCTTGGATCGAAACGAAAAGGGTGGTCAGTTAGAAGAAGTAAATGATCAGTGACGCAGACACAGATACGCGAGCGAACACGTAGGGAAGATGCATTTAAACGGAAAATTCAGCTTCGCACACGTTTGCCCCCAAACACCAAACAAAAACCGATACTTTTTCCTTTACACAACCGTCGATTATTATATACACATATACACACATGTACAAAAGAAAAGGTCATGAATTTCCCTTGTTATCTGCTAGCTCGTCGTTGTCAAAAGTCTCATTTGAACATGCAACAAAAATTGAACACAAAGTCTCATGATCAAGATGTTATTAATATCAATAGAGCATGAGAGCTTTAATTTCAATGCATTGCAATACAGAAATGATCATCAGAATATTTAACCATTAATAATAGTAATTAATATATCTAGTCTCTTAAGATGTTCATGATAATTTAGAACTACAAACCTCCCGTCCAATGCTCCACCACCAAAAAAAAAAAAAAAAAGTGATTGAGAGAAGGAAAAAGAAACTAGCAAGAAAACCCTTAAACTAAAATCCCGAGAAAATACGCTACAAGAATTTCTCGACCATTAATGAGTGACCATTCAGTTGCAGCTAGCCAGCTAACATAACACGATTCCCCACTTGCAATATTACCTCGATCAAACGCCTGTACCATAGTATTTCTTTCAGTGCAAATGTAGAGAGAGAGAGAGAGAGAGAAAAAATCACAATGTCGACTAAGAAAATGACCTCTCTCATTCCCTTCCTTCATCAAACTCATCCTAAACCTAGCTAGAGTAGAGATTTGTTCTCTTAACTTAGAAAAAAAAAAAAAAAAAAAAAAAAAAAAAGAACCTCACATCTACCTTACCATGAAGAAGAATAATAACAGCAATGACAATAGTAATTAATAGTAGACTAACAACAACAATGATAGAAGTACCAGCAGAATGATGATGATGATGATCTCATGCATATTTGATCATTTTTTCTTTTAGTTGTAGTGTGTGAGTACTAGTGGCTAGGGTTTTTTGCCGAGGGTGTGCTTGTTGTTGTGCATCCAGACCTTGAGGACATGGCGGCGTACTCCAGTGTCATTACAAAACTGCTGAACCACAGGCTCGTCCTGCTTCTGAATCCGCCACCCGAGCCTCTCCGCCAGCGCCAGCATCCTCTCCTTCTGCTCCTGCGTGAACTTGGTCCGGAACCTCTTCTTCCCTCCCCCAGACGACGTCGTTCCGTACATCCCTCCTCCGCTTGGGTTCGACACATCCTCCTGATCCTCCCTGCTGGGGCTCCCACCTCCGCCCGACGTCGACGGCAGCGCCAACGGCCTATGGTGCGCCGTCACGTGGAGGTACCCGGCCGGTGTTCGGTAGTAGGGAGAGAACTGCGGGTGCGCCGCCGCAGCCGGAGGGTAGTGGTGGTGAGGTGGCACGAGTCCGTACGGCTCCGGAGTTAAGCCGATTCCTCCGCCGCCGATTTCGGTTTCCTTGCGGTGGAAGTTGCGGTGGCAGCTGCAGGCGGCGCACTTGAGCGCGTCGAGAGTGCCCTCGGCGCCGGCGGCTAAGAACTCGCCGCAGCCGTCGAGGGCGTGGCCTCCGAGCCCCACGGCGTGGTTCTTCAGGCACTCGCGGTACCTCGGCTTGGTCCTCGGCTGCGACTGGGCCGTCGTGGCTCCCTCAGCCGCGGCTCCAGAACCCGGCATTTTCACTCGGCCTGAGTTACCCTGCAGCGACTCGTAGCTCGCCGCCATCTCCATCTCCTCGTCGTGCTCCTCTTGATCTTCGTACTCCATTTTTGTTTTTCTTCCTCCGAAACCTGAATTAACCGACTTAATTAATTTGTCGGAAAGCTCTTAACAATCTAATTAATTAGAGGGAAAAAAAAAAGAGAAGAATATTTCTGGTTAATTTTGCAGTTCGCCGAAGTAGGAGAATTTCAGTCGTTTTTTTTTAGGGAGAGAAACAAATGAAAGAAAAGGAATTTGGGGGTTTTAGAGAAGAAGATAACAGAACTTAAAAGGAGGGAGAGAGTGTGGCCATGAATTTTTTCGCTCTCTCTGCAAAAGAAATGTTGTCCCTCCAACCCCTTCATATACTTACCCGTTTTCTCAAAACCCAACTCCGTAACCCCCCCTCTCTCCCTCTCTCTCTGTATGTGTGTATATATATATATATTCTCTTTCTCTCTCTATATATATTTACATATATATTCTGTCGTCCCCACTGCCTCCGGCTTCACCGGTTCACCCGGTAATTTTCACCTCTTCGTTACTAGTCTCACTGCGCGGTAAAAAAGAAAAAACAATCCAGTAAGTTGTACAACTAACCTTGCAACACAGCAAGTACTCAAGTGAGAGTGTAACAACACTAGAGCAAAGCAAAATTGTATCCCATAGATTTGACGGTTCAAATTTGGACTGTATATGCTACATAAAGTTGCTTCTAGAGGGTTATTTTGAGATTTTAAAGTAATCTGGAATACCTTTTTGTGTAAGATCCTCTTCATATTCAAATTTAAAATTTAAATTTTATTATAATAAAAAATTTATAAAAATAATCACATTTAACTTTTTTATTATAGTAAAAAAACTCACATAAAGTCACATCTCAACTTAAATTAAAAATTTAAATCAGCGAACTAAAAAGATCTTATAAATTTCTAAGATAAGCATTTAAGGAGCATGACAAAAGTTGATCCTCAAAATCCAACTTCAATACCATATATATTTTTCAAGTTCTTTATGTATTCCTAACTTCTTTTTATCTAGATTCTCTTAGATTTTTTAACTAAAGTTATTTTATCGTCGGTTATTTTATTGCTATCGTACATTTCTAAATTTTAGATTTCATAAGTATCAGATCAGATTTAAGTGAATGATAGTGAGTCAGATTAAAATTACTTAAGATTGATGGGACCTACTATTATGTGAGACCGAATTTTCTACTCTAACATTTTATTTTTTAAAAATGTATAAATGTGACGCAATCTAATTAAAGATAATTTAGGATTTCTACACTATACCATATTATAATATTAGTGTAGCATAACTTTAACCTATAACAATGACTTTAAAACCATGTAAAATATTATTCATTACTTGCCCGAATTCAAATAGTATTTCACTAATTATGAACATTGTTAACAACTTGCAACCTTTTTAGGGGTTGTTTGATTGAAGTGTTTAAAGAGTTTTAACTCAGATTTTAAGTTTAAATATATGTGTTTAAACCCGTGGTTATATTATAAAAAGTAAAAAAGAATTTGAACCCTTGATATAACATTTCTGAACCCAAAATTCTCAAGAAATAAAAGGATTTATGAACCTAAGTCATCTTCGGGTTCTCAGGGTAAACCTAACACCAGTTAAATTCAAAAGGTTGAATTAAAAATTTAAATTAGTGAATTAAATAATCTTATAAATTTCTAAGATAAGCATTTAAGGAGCATGATAGAAGTTAGAGTTGAAATGTGATTTTATGTGAGAGTTTTTTACTGTAATAAAAAAATTAAATATGACTATTTTTTAAATTTTTTTACTGTAATAAAACTCGAATCGGTGTAATAAAATGTGTCTAATTTATGAAACAAACAGGCCCTTAAACTCCGTTCAACCACGCGCTGAAACATCACGCGTAGAGTGGACAAAATTTGACACTGAAACCATACGGGTCAGGTGGTAGCGGATGTGTGTCGTTCATCTTGCACGCATTCCCGTACCTGATGAATCCTGACGCAAACTGGCCGTGAGGTGGAGCCCATTTTACGGGTACGACCTGGGGAGAATGGTGGCGCGTGTGCCGTCGCGTGGGACACCTGCTCCGATGACACAACGTACAAGTGGGGCTGGTTTTACAGAGAGAGCTCATCTAGAGAGAGAGAGAGCAAAATAGAAAGAGGGCAGTTTTGTTTTGTTTTGTTTTGCTGTTTTTTGTATTTTTGGTGTGTCTGGAGATGGACACGGGAATTACTTAGGAAAAATTAAATTGTCGGCATTTAAGGCTCCTCCGACATGCGTGACGCGCTTTTGGCGTAAACACATAAACATTTTTTTTTTTTTTTTTTTTTTTTGCTTGGAAAAACACATGAGCATTTAATAATTCATCTGTCCGTAAAAACAAGTAATAACGATCGCAACAAAGTAAAAAGAAAACTAAAAATTAATAAAATAACAGATAAGATAAGGAGGGGATGCAGGCAAGTGCACTCGAGATTGGATGCGTGGCAGGAACGCGCCTCTGTTGGGGACTCTAAGGACAGTCAACAAGTGTGTTGTTTTGGGGGGACCTAGGATTGTTTTGGGGGGACCTAGGATCATCAGGTTACCAAACAATGCATAGACATTAGACACAAATGGGGTTAGGAGAAAATAGGCATCACATCTCCAGTTGTTTTAGTAGGACGTGCTTTTGCAGTTTGCACCGTCAAAACAAATATAAGTTTTTTTTAAATTGTCTTAAAACTTTTTCCGATGCCTCTTTACAAATAGAATAATTTTTAATTATTAAATTTGATTAAAATTATAAACACGTTAAAAAAATATATGAAATAAATAATTTTTAATACAGATTTAATAATTGAAACAATATTATTTTCAGTAGTTTATTTTTTGAGCACCTACACAAGAAAACTCCATTTTTTAATCTTGGAAAGATTGGTGTGTAATATTATAGTTGTTTGTGTTGCCTCTCCTGCTTGCTATGGATCGAAAATGTCTAATGTGCTAGTTCTATTTATATATGTTTGAAGAAAGCGAAATGGAATGCAAAATAAAATAAGAATTATTGGTTTAGAAAAGAAAGAAAAGAGAGACAAAAAAATAAAAAAATAAAAAAAAAATCTCCTCAACCCTAGGGGAAAAGAAATTAGTAATTGAGAGTTTGGATTAACATTTTTGTCAGCTTATTTCTTTCCCGCTAATCTATTGTAGATTTCTCAATTGAAAAATTGATGAGATGATAGTTGAATGAAAAAGAAGAGAAATGTCTATCTATGATATTTGTATATCATCAAAGGTTTCATCTGGGAAAATCTATTTTTTTTCTCAGCATTTGCTTTGTCATGCTGTAAGATACATTCCATTAAATAGAAACAATTGTGATTAATATTGATAGTTCTCACACGAAGTATTAGAATAGAATGAACTATAAATAAACATTCAATGTATATTTTTTTTTTCTTGTATATTCTCGACAAACACTAAAGATCTGTATAAGCACAGAGAGAAAGAAATGATAATATGAGAGTTTAATAACATGACACCTTCACTGGTACGACAACGCACCAGTAGGTCATTTTTCTAACTATTTAATATGTATAAAATTACGTAAAAGTTAAAAAGTATGCAGATCTAATGGTTAGAAAAACCTGATCTACTGGTACACTGACGTACCAGAAAATCTCCCTAATAATATTAATTAACGTGGACCTTTTTTATTTTATTTTAGTGGGGTGAATGAATCTAAAGTTTTAAACTAAAAAATAGTACAATTATTTTTTTTTTATTTTCTAATATTTCTTAATCCAAAAAAATCAATCTTCTAATTAAGTTTAATTTACTTTTCAAAGTATTCAATCCACAAATTGTAATTCTAGCAAAAAAAAAAAAAAAAAAAAAAAAATAAAAATAACCCACAAATTGTAAACTTATATAGTAGTGTTACTTATTGTTGACTATTTAGCAATTTAGGTTTGAAATTTGTTTAAACCTTTCATATGAAGTCATAAATGATATAATTTAGTGGGGCACTTGAAAGGAAAAAAAAAAGTTAAAAACATTAGGTTGTGGTAAAATTCAAGGGGTTATTTTTGGTTAGTGGGGGGCGGCTGCCCCACTGGTTGAGTTAAGTGAGTCCAAAGTTAACACTTTAATATTTATTATGTTTTAAATCGAGGGCGTGAATGTTACATTAATATTCAATTAGATGGAAAAATATTAAAATGTTTTATTTATGATTACCGATTATCATATTGTAAGGAATTATTCAGCATACTAATTGTAATAATGTGACATATCCATCTAATAAAAAATTGATATTTGTGTGCTTTATCATGTCAATTCTTTCTAATACTTTTCTTTTTCCTAATATATATTCCATTAATTTCTCAATGACACTTGTCATAACAATACTCCGTCTAGATTTTTTTTATATGAATTAACTTTTTATGGAATATTAATTAGTTTTCAACACTCGAGACGAGGCATTTTTTTTTAATTCTTAGAAAATATTCTCTCTACACTTTATCAATTGAGAAAACTTGGAGTGAAAAAAAAAAAAAACGTTAACAAGTAAATTTCATCCCTCCTGACCATATCAACAAACTTGCTACCAGTAAGTTATATCATTTGACAAGGAGGACGAGTAGTCTTATTTATTTTATTTTTTATTTTATTTTTTTTTGGGCTCAAACAAATGGGCGACAATTTGTATACTCTTATGTGAAAGAACGTGGCTGAGTGAGAAATATGAATGTTAAGCTAGCTATATGATTGAATAGCCAATAAAAAAACAAAAAAAGGCTAGATTTAAGATGAATTTCAATCGGTATAAATAGGAAAAAAACAAATACTAGTGGTAATCTCAATCCAGTGATACACAAATTCATTCATATCGTCGTTGTTGCTTGCTCTCTTTTTTTTTTTTTTTTTTTTTTTTTTTTTTTTTCTTTCGTGTATGCTAAATTGATTCAAGTGTAAAATAACAATATTCTTGAAAGTTTGTATTAATTGAGATAAAAAAATACAGGTGAAATATTTATGACAAGTGTTAGTAAGTAATTACATCGACAACGTAAATCGTTATAAGTACCAGTTCGTAGTTAGGGGAGACTTCTTATACTTAATATTAGAAGAGGAAGGGGTAGACTAAGAATTATGTGAACCGAAGTAGTTAGGCAAGATATTCTAAATCTAGGCCTTCAGGAAAATTTAATTTTGAAAAAAGCTGAAGTAAAATTTATATAGCCAACTTTAATTAAGTTGAAATAGACTTGTTGTTGTTGTTAGTAAATAATTAATGGATTATACGTTAGGAAAGAGAAAATTTATTAGTTTAAATTAATATGATAAAATACACAAATATCAGTTAATTGAATGAGTGTATCACATTATTAAAATGACGTAATATATCTAGTGTACTGAGTTCTCATATTGCCTAATCAATAATTGGAAAACATTAATAACGAGAACAACTATAATATATTATAGTACATATAATATCATTTTTGAGTCATGTGTATCTAAAGCATCCTCTTAGATTTGCGAATCTTCACAGCATGTAAAAGTCTAAAACGTTGAAATAGATTTTATGTTGCTCATCAGATAAAGAATCTTCATATGTAATAAGCGTACGTCAGCGATTTTGCATGCACAAGCTCCAAAATCTATCATCAAGCGACAAATATAATATTTCTTACTAGATTAGTTTTCTTTCATACAAGAGGTGGGAAAAAATATTCGGTAAAAAAATAAAAAATAAGACAACCATTAGCTATAGTCCTTTCCTTCTAAATACTTACAAGAATATTCTATGAATGTGTATTATTGTTTTAAACATGTGATATTTAATCAGGCGGTTGTAATAATTTAAATAGTTAATAAAAAAATATGATAATTAATGTGATTAGAATACTATCGCACCACATCATTAAGAAATCAAAATCAAATATTAGTATACAAATGATAGCGAATAATAAATCGTAGAGCAATATACATTGGAACATGTTTCCTTCCTATTCATGAGATTCTCGTCTCCACTGCATTTTTTTTATTTTTCTTTTTTCAAAGGGCTACATTTTCTTAATTTTCTTTTTTCTTGTTCATTTTACCGATTCGAGTTTTACTACAGTAAAAAGTTCTCAGAACAGCCACATTTAATTTTTTTGTTATAGTAAAAAGTGCTGACGGTGGAATTTTGTTAACAGAAATATATCCGGTTACCGTCTAGTAACCGATTAGGTTACTAGCCAAATCACGTCTAAATAACCACTTTATATCTGATTAAGTTCCGTTTACAGAGTGCAATTGTTCGTGTATGAGCTTTTTTGGGCTTTTTAGAATATGAATGAAATGTAAGGAAATGAAAAGAACACCAGAAATTATAGTAGTTCACTCTCAATGCAAAAGCTATGTCCACTTTGAGAAATTTCTCTCTTTCTTCCCACTTTTTTGATTACAAGGGGCTCAGTTCTCTCAAATGTTCATATTTCTCTCTCCTCTCTCTTGGGCCATGCTCCTTTTATATCTCACATATTACACATTATGGAAAATCGAGGCAAATAGTTACCCTGCGGTTGCTTCCTATTCAACTAGATTGCAGCTATATAATACTGTTTTGACTGTTTGTTTACCTGCTCTACCCAAAATTGTGGCCCTATGACTTCCCCGTGATTTCTCATTGGTCTATTTTGGGTAGCCAACAAGTTGGTAATCATTTTTCTAATCAATGAATTTGTTTATGCCTGCAAGTAACCTAGGAATTTCTCTCTTGTCGCCTCAGAGGGTCTCCTCGGGAGCTGGGCCAGACAACTGATCACGTTGCATTCTTCACTTTTACTAGGCCTGGACAACAAGTCTAGATAGGCCTTCATCCTCGTCGATCCTTACATAGCATCACCGGTCTATGAGATTTTAGAGCCATCTTCGTCTTAGCCGCTTGATCAGTCGACTGCCATCGTGGATGCTGCACATTACAAAGTTGTTGTTCTTAAGCGTTTCTTCAAGGATTGTCTTGAAGGAACTTGGAGCGGTCGGCTTCTCTCTCGTTACCACTAACAGTCATATTTGAAATAGTTAAGCTTCAACCAGTTGGAACGCTGATCCTTCGACGGTTATTTGTTGCCTGACATGGCAAGACAATGGCCACGTGGAGCTTATTTGTTGTCTGACATGGTAAGGTAGATTTTTCCCCGTAATAAAAAGTTTTCACTTAAAATCACATCTCAACTCAAATTAAAAATTCGAATCAACGAACTAAATATGCTAACATTTTCTTTATTTTTCTTTTTTTAAAGGGCTACTCAGAACTTTCCTAGATGATCCGGATTATAATTCTTATTTCTTGGTACCCAAAGAAAAAAAGGAACAAATTAGGAAAACCCAAAATAATTAGTAGAACATGCCTATATATTTTGCATCGAACAATTACATAATACATATAGAGCTTGTGTGACTATATTCACAATTTCATTTCCTTATTCTGTTCGATGGAAAGTTTAGATTGGAATCCAATTTGGATCAAGGTACGTATTTAAGCATGTTTTATAGTTTCTACCGAATAAAAAAACTGTTATATAGCAAATCATAATTCGAGTGTATATATATATATATATATTACAGTCATCACTAGTAGTGTGGGAGAGGCTACTTCCAAGCCAAAACAATCATTACGAAGTCCCGGAAAACCAAGTTGATAGTCAAACGTATTTGAGTCTTCAATAACTTACAAATCCGATCTAATATTAGCTATTTTTCATTTTTCTATTTGCTCCAAAAAATAACGTTAACCAAATTATCTACTCGTTTTCTTAAAAAAATCTACAACCTGCAGTATTTGTATTGGATAAATTAATTAAGCTCCTAAATTGCCTAGCAGACTTAGTTATAATTATAATATATTAATCAAGTCTGTAAACTGATCATATCCCCGTCTAATATTTCAAGGAATCATTATTACTAGTTTGAGTTTTCTTCACTCTGAAAGTGTTTTTAATTAGTTAATTAAAAACGATTAATTTTAAGACTGTACCATGAATCTGTCTCATGACCGGCTGGTGGACGTCCTTAAAATTTCAAAAGATAAGAACATTAAGCACCAATGAGCTGGAACAATCTTATGTAGCATGATGTTTCTAGACTTCCTAAATTCATGTCTTTTTACTCATCGTTTTAAGTGGTCAGTTTTGACTATTAATTTTTATTTTTTGTGTGGTTATTTGATCATTCTACACACACACACACACACACACAATACATTATTACTAGAACATATAATTTCAAAAAAAAAAAAAAAACATAATTTCAAACCCTTGAATTTTTATTAAGTTCCTATAAATTATTATATAGTTATTGGTAATGTAATATGATTTTAACGAAAATGTTAGATTAATTCTCCTTCTTAATTTAGATCCCATTTATTTCACTGATTTGAGTTTTACTACAGTAAAAAACTCTCAGAAACAGTTACATCTAACTTTTTATTACAATAAAAAACTCTCACATAAAATTATATCTTAACTCAAATTAAAAACTCAAATTAGCAAACTAAACAGATCCTTAAACTTTTTTTTCCCGCCAGTTGGCTTTCAATAATAAGGATAATAATAGGCTATTCACTCGTAGGTAGTAGTGGCTTAGCTAGGCAATATATTTCTGTAACCTACAACATAGGTTCCTGACTTCTGAGATACAAGACTCAACTCCAATCTACATACTGTTAGCCAAAACATACTCTTCTAGAAAGACAATCTTCACCTTAAAACTTTCTGTAAAATAAACGGTGGTTAAAGAAAGGAAATGAACCACTTGCTTTTACGGCATACATGATTTTTAAGGTGAAACTTTCATTTCATCAAAAAGAGATACAAAGGACTTGAACTAAACTAAAAATGACCCAAAAAATAAGGAAATTCGACCTCAAATAATTGAATGCACCAAAATATCATCACAAGTACAAAAACAAAAATAAGTAGTGAGATTTAATGGGGAAAGATTGATTCGGCACAAAATACTCGAGCATGACCAAATCTCTTTAGATATGACCTCAAAAGTCAATAGAATAATTCAGATGACTGAGACCAAACCTCCAATAAAGGGAACATAAACAACACAACATAGAGAGATCTCTAGATGGACATCACCACCCGCACAGTCAAAATTCAACTCAATTAGATGGGGCACAAACTAAACTGGAAGGTGAGAAAATCACATCCGTTATTACAAAACAATACTAAAAAAGTGGCGAAACAATATAGCCACTCCTTTATTACAAACTAAAGCACACACCAAAGCAAAAACAAAAAAAACAAAACAAAAAACAAAAAACAAAAAACAAAAAACAAAAAACAAAAAACAAAACAAAAAAACCAAAGCATCGTTGGAATAAGCCTCTTATGACAGCGTAGTCGGTGATAGGACCACGAGGGAAAGAAGAAGGCTTTGAAAGACAAGCAGCATAGCCGGGTTATTGTTAAATGAAAGCAAATGATTTGCATTCATCACCACTAACATCTTCCAGAGACGACACCATCCCCGCCAAAAGAAGCCCATCATCGTAAGGAAAATACCTCTGAAAGGACTTAGCCACTCAACATTGAAAGCACAAAAAGCGCCACCCAAACATCTTGTTTCCAACTTCCAAAAGATGACCGATCTGCCCTAACCAAGCCATCCCATAACACACTGACACCACTGTAGAAGAGCACTTGACGAGACGAGTTTGAAGACCAACTTTAAGGACTAGGAGTCTGGCGATGCACGTGAAGGCGATGCTAGAACTCCGGCTAACACTCAGACTTCTTCTTCTTCTTCTTCTTCTTCTTCTCTCTCTCTCTCTCTCTCTCTCTCTCTCTCTCTCTCTCTCTCTCTCTCTCTCTCTCTCTCTCTCTCTCTCAAAACTCCATAAATGAACTTTTTTTAGATCATCTTCGATGCAAATGTTAATATTTTTTTATATTTAATATTAAAAGATATCATAAGAGTAATTTGACATGTTGAGCTTCAATATATAATTTTATTCTAAATGTTAAATCCATTTGTTACCATAATTGTAAACTTTTAATTTTAAAATAATTTGATAATACAAATGTTTCAATGATTAAATGAAATTAAACATGTCAATCATTAATCAATCAATAACAATTAAATGTCAAATTTTGTTATATGTTATTTTTTATCGTAATTTATAGCATATAACAAATTTAACACAACAAATTACATTGTCTTGTAGAGTGTGTTTTACACTCAAATACCACATTTATAATTAGCACATCCTTATGGCATTACATTTTATTTTTTGGTTGAAAAAAGGGCAGACGAGATCCCGGTGGTGGTTTACTTCTTAGAGCTACCCCCATTCGGTTGGTCACCCAAGGGTGAAATGTGGGCTTGAACTTTTGACCTTACCCTCCCTAAGTGAGAGAAAGCCTTAAAAATAGAGCATTTGGCCACTTCGACCACCCTTGAGGGTCCTTATGGCATTACATTAGAGATGCTTTTATCAAGAAAACCATGGCTTACTTCGGTATTGTTGTAGATTTTAGAAAAATTGCTTTTAGCAGTATTAAGAAAAAATAACTATTACAAAAAACAGCTGAGTGTTTAGTAAACTATAATTATAGTAGTTGTGTTGATTTCAAAATCAGTGTAACAATGTTTAGTAAATTATAAGGTTGAATTACTGTGTATAGTTAAAAATTACGACTATATTATATTATACTATAATATAATATATATAATTATAATATAATATATATTTATTATTATATTTAATATAATAAAAAATTATTATAGGATATATTATATAATTATGATATACAATATAATAATACTATTAAAATAATAACTGAAATAATTAAAAATTATGATTATATTATATTATACTATAATATAATATATATAATTACACTATAATGTATATTTATTATTATATTTAATATAATACAATAAAACTATTATTAAATAACATATTATGTAATAATGATATAGAATATAATAATATTATTAAAATGGTTAATATAATTATAATATTATAAAATATATTATAATATTACATAAGAAGTCATAATATTTCAATTATAATATAATTAAAAATTACAACTATATTATATTATATAATTATTATTATATTATATTAAATAAACATATTATAATTAATATATTATATAACCATAATTTGTGTAATACACTATAATAAATAATAATATTATAATTATATGATTATATTAATATTAAATTATAATAATTATTATTATATTATTAATATAATAAATATAATTATATCAATATAATATCATTATAAAATAATAATTATAATATCATATTATTAAAATAATTATAATATCATATTATATGATAAAATAATAATATTAGAGTTATTAATATTATTATGATTTTAGTTGTTACAATGTTACTATTATATTAGATTAGATTATATTATATCATGAGTATGAATTTTAAATTGGAAAGATTGTAAATTTTAAATTTCATTAGGGGTATTATGGGTATTATTAAAGTTTCATTAATTGTACTTTGCTGATTTCTACATAATCTAAAAGCTAAAGTTGCCTTAGGCTACTATGCTAATCCTGCACAAACTAAAAACTAAAGTTACCTTGGCTTGCTTCTAATTTTGGTTGTAGATTCTTCAAAAATTCTTCAAAAAATATTTTTGAGTAGATTTATCAAATACTAAAATCAGCTTTTACTAGAAGCAGAAGCTGATAATAGGGTATTATTAAAATTTCATTAATTGTACTATGTTTATTCCCGTATAATCTAAAAACTAAAGTTGCTTTTGGGCTGTTTTTGATTTTGATTATAGATTCTTCAAAAGTTCTTTAAAAAACACTTTTAAAAAGATTTATCAAACACTAAAATCATATTTTGTTACAAACAGAAGTTGATTTTGAGAGCGAAAAGTAATATCAAACTAAGCACATGTCTCTTTGCATGAGTGTATAGAAAATATTTATTAAAAGAGACACGAAGTAGTACCTTATTAAAGTAAAATATTGGGATTTAAATTTTGAAACTTCAAAGTACAAAGATTTTTTCATTTTTGGTTGGACACAGTAACTTATAAGAAAAATCGGAATACATACTTCTCGTTACTACATTTATTTGTATAACTTCCACTGATTAATACTACTATTAATGTATTCGTTTAAATACATTATAAAAGTAAAATATTAGGTTTAAACTTTGAAATTTAAAAGTCCAATGAATTTTTCAGTTTTTTCTTTGTCACAATCACTTATAGTAAAATACATACTTCTTATTACTACATTTATTGTACTTCCACTTATATTTAACGCTACTATTAAAAAAATCGTGGAAAAAGGACCTCAATTCACACAAAAGAAAAAGCCAATAATTCCGTAAAGATATCATGCACGGCAGTCAGTTCAGACAGAATTTTGTCCTACGTCCGATACCTAATTCAAGTTTGATAATTAATATTGTTCAGGCTTCCAGTGGAAACAACAACAACAACAGAAATTATAATATCTTTCAGGTGACAAATTAAAAAATGATGAACGAACATTAAATAGAAGCAACTTTCAACAGTTAAAACTGTATTTTTTTTTAATGTAGATATTAGTATATTACTATTCACCTGTTGAATTAATTTTTTTTTAACAATTTAATTCATTTTACCGATTTGAGTTTATAATTTAATTTTTACAATTAATTTTTTTATTACAGTAAAAGAGTCTCACATAAAATTATATTACAACTCAAATTAAAAAGTCAAATCAATTAATTAAATGAACGCATAAAGAAAGTTTAGAATTTCAATTTTTAACTTGAACACTTATATATCATCCCATTAAAAAATTAAACCAATAGTTAAATAGAAGTTCATGTCGGCCCCTAGGGAAAAAGTAGTTCCTACTATCAAATTTCCTAATTAAAATGTTTTATTACAATAACGTGTAAAAAGCATTTTTTATAGAAGTAAAAACAAAAATTTCTAACTCCACTTCACCCTAGTGATTTTATTATTTATTTGTTTATTTATTTATTTTTTGTGAAAAGAAAATGTTATATTATTATGCTAGCGATATTTCTAACTCATTTAGCCACCTGATCGTAATTTATTTAGTTTCGTAAAACAAATTAGGAAGTACATAACTAATAAAGAAGTAAAAGTAAAATAAACTTTTGGCCATAGTGAAATATATCATCGTAATTGATGTGGTTAATCTGAATTCTCCCGTAGCAAATATTCTTTCAATTTAGCTGAAGAGAAAAAATGTCACTTTAAGTTTTTCTTTGTAAACTACAAAAATAGAATAAGGTTCTGTTTATTTCGTTGATTCAAGTTTAAAATTTAAGTTTTTTTATAGTAAAAAATTCTCATAAATAATCACATTTAATTTTTTTATTATAATAAAAATTCTCACATAAAATTACATCTTAACTCAAATTAAAAACTCGAATCAGAGAATTAAACAGACTCTAATAGACTTTTTCATGCTTATAAAAAAGCGAAATAGAAAAAAAAAAAAAACCTGAAAAAAAACAATCAAAACAAAGTACTTCACTGATGCAAATAGATGTTAGTCTTTCTTGTACAGAGTGCAAAAAACCATGTAAAATGAATAAATTAGGGGGTAGCAGTCTATCACATCAAAATCAGGAATAGCGCTAATAATTGAGGAAAACAAAGCAAAAGAACCCCATCAACAGCCCAAAGCAAAATTGCCACTCTCCAGGGGGTTCTGATGGTGCTTTCCCAAATGCTTTTACCAAATACAAATTGACATCTGAAGTGTGACTGCTTCTCTGTCCCCTCTTTCTGACCCTAGTGCCACTTGTAACCTGAACTGGCCCCCTGTTTTTTATTTTTTTATTTTTTTTTATTTTTATTTTTTATATATATCTTTGTACATGTTATGGGGCAAGTTAGAAAGTACGTGCAGAATTATTTTTGTTGAATCTAACTATAACCTATTTAAGTAGAGTGGATTTAAAGAAAAAATTAGAGTTTGTTTAATTAATACGTTTATATCAATAGTTTTGATTTATTGGCGGAATTTTGTGAGAAAATTATTCGTGAAAATTTTTAAATTTAAATTGTTTATAAAAAGAAAATATTATAACAAAATAAAAATAATGTGTTTAATTATATTTGCTAAATTGGCTTTTAATGAGCTCTGATGCACTTTAACGCACTAATATTTTAAAACAGTATATGAAATAATAAGAGAAAATACATTAAATATAATTTTTTTTCCTTATCTTTTTGAAGTAAATAACATATTTTTTAATTGTTGATAAATTTTAGCATATCTCTTTTATTCATTTTAAAATACATCATTCATTTTTAATTGACCCACTAGGGTTTTCTTTTTTCTTTCTCTGTTTCTCTCTCAACTTTCTTTCCCAAACTCTTTCTTTCTCTTCAACCTCTCTCTCTCTCTCGGTAAATCAGATGCAACCATGACTAGCGACGGTGGCGGCTTCCGACGACCGACGATAGCCACCGCGACGAGGGAATCTCCAGGGACATTCCCTTCACGATTCTGATATGTTGGTGGCAGATTTTTTGGCGGCAGGTTTAGGTGGCGACCAAAAGGGTGGATGAATTCGTATTATTAGAGTTTTGGTTTAGAAATTAGAGTTATATAATTTGGGATTTTAGGATTGATTTTCTAACCATCTTAATTTAGTGATTTTTTTGTAAATAAATTATGTACTTACCATTTTTTATATGATTTTGGTTGTTGATTTGATTGGGGAGAGTTTCTAAATTTTCAATTAAATACTGTAGTTCTAGGTAAATACGATATTTACTAATGGGATTTTTGTGGTGTATCAAATTTATAAACCTTGCTAAGATATGATCGTGGTGAGTATAGTAGTTGAGTAAGAATCGTTCCCGCAGAGGATTGGGTTTAGTTAATAAATTATTCATTTTGTTAAACTAAAAGATGAATAAAGGGGTTTTGAATATTAAACTAAACTAAATAAAATAAAAAAACAACAAAACTTGAAAATAAATAAACAAGAAAACAATAACTAAATGAATGGTTAAGGGATCAATCTCCACCACTAAACAATGGAATTACAACGACTATGCAATATTATCCTTGTTTTCCTATCAAAAAATACTAACTGTAGATAGTAACAAGCTCTGCTACCCCAATCTTTGCTTAGTTTGCATTAAGCAAAGCAAGCTCTTCACTTAATCCCTTTCCCTCAAACAACCTAGAACAAGCTCTCTAGATTCAATCCAAAGGAAGCATTACGATGAGAAAGATAGGTTGATCTAGATAACAATCACACAATCTCAAATCATTCAACCTAGGTTATATTCCACATGCAATTACACGAAAGCTTGTCAACAATCAATAATCACAATTGCTACTAATGATTAATGTCAGATCATTCAACCTAGGTTATGTTCCCTTTCTTTTTCTCTTTTGATTCATAAATTTCCCCCATACTTATCTTTTGTTCCCAACTCAAATTTTCATCAAGCTCCATATTCATAAAATATGTCTCGAAACTCCAAATCCATCTTTGATCAAGGGTAAGGATATAAATATATTTACGCTAGATAAGAAGATGTGGTTAGCCAAACGAAAAGGTCCATATGAAAAGCTCAAGTTGGTTTGTTAGAGGATGTTCTCATGAAACATCAATTGGGGAACTAGTTCATTTGGCCTTGGTGCTAGAATTCTAGTGCCTTAGTCATTTTTCATGTGAAGCTCGATCTGCTATTCACCTAAAAAAACCTCTAAGAGAGTTCTAACATTCAACCCCTGCATATGGAAATTAAAGCAATCATCAAAACAATGGTATAAAGATCTACTCTTCCTAACATGCTCATATCAATATTAGTAACATAGCAATGGTGTAACACCCCGAAGAATTAATTGAGATTAATTGAGATAATTAAGAATTATTAGTGTACATAATTTGATTTAATTAATAAATGTTTCTGACGTGTAATTTAAATAATTCTAAGGTATTTAAATATTCTCAGTAATTTTATTTTATCCCAGAAGTGTGTATGGGCGCATTTCTGGACTGTTTTTTTAAATGTTGGTACATGTCTATTTTCTTGTCTTCCTTTTCTTTCCTTTTTCTTTTTTCCTCCTCTCTCTCTCTCTCTCTCTCTCTCTCTCTCTCTCTCTCTCTCTCTCAGACCATTCCCCCTCTTCTGCTCTTCATTTTCTCACTCACTCTCTCGGTTCTCTTTCTCGTTTTGTCTCAAATCAACTGGATTTCGAACCAAAGGAAAGTTTTAAGGAGTTTTCAACATCAAGAGAAGGATTCAAGGTAAGATTTATGAAAAACCTCTCTTGAATCTCTGAATTTTGGATTCTAAAACTCATTTTTGGTTCGAAACGAATTTTGATGGATTTTGTGTAAAACTAGGGTAGAAATTAGGGATCTTGGGTTCTTTGGACTTGTTTTAGTGCCTAGAACCCGGATTCAGGTCTTGTCCCTTGAGATATTGTGAATTGGGACTGGATTTATAAGTTTTCGAACTGATTTTCGTGAGTTTTCTCGCACTACAGTTCTTCACCGGTCGACGGCATTTGCACTGAGGCCACCAGTCGATCGGTCAGGTTGACCGGATCGTACACCACCGGTCGACCAGTGGTTATGCATTGCTCTGTCACCGGTAGACCAGTGTACATGGGGTTTGACCCTGTTTGGCCTGAAATTGCTGTTTTGATCCCTGTTTTCGGGGATGACCCAAATTAGCTTCATTTGGAGACCTAGAGTTGATGGATTAGCATCTTTAATCCATGTTTTGAAATTAAAACCCTTGGAATTATGATTTGAAACATGAAATTGATTATGGCACACTAATAGGAAATCAAAGGATATAATTGAGTCTGAATTGCTTTAGGAATGAGAATGGAATCCTAAAGTATCGTCTTGTAACAGTGATAGCAGGGGGCTCGGATTGAGTGGTTTGAGGAAGCGGAAGTTGAAATAGTGCACCGCTAGCCACAGGTTTGGTAATTTCGAGGTAGGATTTCTATCCCTTTCTTTGTGAGCCTGATTTTCAAAAGGATTTTGGCATTGCAAATGTTTTAGAGAAAGAGCCTTGTTTGCAAAAGAAAAATATTTTAAAAACCATTGCTTGTTGTAGTTCACAAAACCCATGGCTTGTTGTAGTTCATGGGGACCTATGGCTTGTTGTAGTTCGTGGAATTATAATAACGATTTCATAATGTTTAATAAATGATTTCTTAATGAAAGAGATCTTGCGAACCGATAAGCCTGCTGATGGCCTAGATAGGATGTGGAGAGTGCATCCTCAGGGGCAAAACCCAAAACCCGGCCCGAGAAGGCTTGTGCACTTGGTTGTGTAAGTAATTTGTACAAATTACTTGCCGATGCCTGTAATACGGTAATTTTCAGTTTATATTCCTTTCAGAAAAAGGATGTGAGGTTCTTGTTGTTGTGTTGGAACTGAATTTCTATATTTATTCATTTATTTACTTGTTTATTTATTTACCAAGTTATTTCAAATTATATCCTATTGGGCCTTTCGCTCACGTTTCATTGTTTTAAAATGTTAACCCCTCTCAGGAGACCCTAGGAGCAGTGCAGAGTAGCTGAGTGCTACCACCTGATTTTGGAGAGGATTGTGTCATCCTCCTGTGAGTACAAATGTAAGAATTTGTAAATTCTGTAAACTCCTATACTTGGATTACTAGATTATGGATGATGTCTATAATTGTAATAATTTATTGAGTTGGCATGTATGTACTGTAAAGAGGTCCTGTGGAAAGATCCTGTAGTTCGTTTTAATTGAGTAAGTGTGGGGGCTCGTTCGTTGGGTATTTTCTTTAATGTCTTATCTTAACCCTTAACCGAGCCTCAACGTCACCACCTCTAATCCGGGGTGTGACAGAGTGGTATCAGAACCCTAGGTTAAGAATTCACAGGATTGTACATACATGTGTGACATCAGGAATCCACTGAATAGTCTAGTTTCTTTTCAGATAAAGGAGATGTCGTCACGACGTAGGTCGGGTAATAACCCGACACCACAGAACCAAGAGTTCCTGGATGCCATATTTGCCGCTTTTCAAGGCATGGTGACCCGAGCTCAAAATGAGCGACTGGCAGAAGATAGGAAGCAGAGTTACTTTTAGGAATTCAAGCGTGCACCCATCCTCACGTTTAATAGTGAGGGAGGACCTCAAGAAGCAGAGTTCTAGTTGGACTCCATAGTTAAACACTTAGATACTATAGGAGTGCTGGAGGAATACCGGATTGAATTTGCGGTATATAAGATGGAAGGCCAAGCAAGCAGCTGGTGGAAGCAAGTAAGAAGAATGCTTAATGTTGCAGAAATGACTTAGGAGCAGTTTGAAACTCTCTTCAATGAAAAATACCTCCCTCAGAGCTACAGGGAACAAAAGGCATTGAAGTTTATGACCTTGCAATAGGGTGATATGACGATAAGGGAATATGAGGCTAAGTTTAATGACTTGTCCCGCTTTGCGCCATCTTTGTCCCGCTTTACAAAGTTTTGAAGAATTTTCTTTCAATGTTGTAAACCTATGATTTCTTCTTATAAATGCAAGTAGTTCGAGCAAGTCTCAGTTAAAAAAAGTAGTAAGTTGGACAAAGGCACATAAGAAAAAAAAATGGTGAACCTGTCAATTTAGCAGTTGGTGAAGTCATTGTAAGAAAAACTTTAGCTTATCATATTGTTGTATATCAATTTCTATATTGATGTGCTTATGCTTCTATGCTTTTGCTCATTGTTGGGATAGGAAAATTTAGAACAAATACAAAATGAGAGACCTACTTCTGATCAAAGTGATTTGCTAGATGATGCTCTAGCTTTTTACTTTGGTCTTGACCGGAATGGTTGCATAAGAGCAATGTGCGTTGGGATGACTAAAAAAAAAACATTCTATTTTGTCAGAATGGGATGATCACTTGTAGGCTTCACAAGATAAATGTAACAAAACAGAAGCGGATGTCAAAGAATTGAAAGAAATAATTTCTCTATTGGTGAAAAGTCAAGTAAGTGGCATCAGAAGTGAGGATCAATCTAATGCAAACGTGCATTCACCAGTGGTAAGCAATTAAAGTCAATTGCTTAACATTGATTTTTTAAACGGGATGAAATCAAGTTTTTCATATACTAGCATTTTTTATTTGTAATTGCTTATGTACATTGAATTATTATCAGAGTGTGAGTACTAATTTACCCAAAATGACCAACAAGTGTAAGCTATTAGATTGGGTTGGAACCAGAGAAGTTGTTGCTGAAGGGCGTTTGATGCGAAGCAACTCGAAAGACCTCGTTCACCATGTACCTCTTGGACCGAATACAGTTAGAGTGTGGGTGGATGTGGTAAAAAAACCGGACGCTTTCTTGTGGAGGTCAACAAGTGAGATGAGTACTATTGAAGAAGCAATTTCAAGTAATGTGGCATGACTTGCTAATAAAATTTTAAAAGGGCATGAAAAATCTCTACTAGCTGCAAATTTATTTTAAGCAAAACATTATATGATTGTGATAGCAAGTTTTTTTTTTTCTCTTCGGGTTTAAATGCAAGCAATGAAGACTCATGCTTTCTCCAACTATCTACATAATAATATATGTAAGATACTATCTGTCTTACAAGTTTGACATTAAATTTTTGCCTAGTGCATCATTGAATCCATGTTTCCTCTAACTCACTGCAAAACATATGTGGATGTGGCTATGAGGTTGTGAATGGTGTAACTAGTCCTTGCTTTATTTACAGGTTAAATGGTGGAAGTTTTAGTTGAGTTTGATTATTGCTTTAATAGTGGATCACTTTCTTATAGGTTAAACAGTGGAGATGACTTTTTTGTTGAAACATTTTGTCAAGATGGAAGGATTTACTTCACCATTTCATTTAGCAAGATGTTTTAGATACTTTGATATTTCTAGTTATTCCTTTGTTTTCTTTACTTATTTTGAATGTTAAGGTTCTGGACAAATTGTATGGCTTATGTTGTAGACATGATCTTATTGCCAACTTGGTAGATACTAATAACAATTGATACGTTGAATGTTTTTATGTTTTAATTTGAATGTTTTTATTTGGATGTAAGATGTTGCTCGGAATCACAATCTATTTGAATGAATTCAAAAGGATATTAACATGATAAAAGTAGATAGGACGTTAGTATGTATTACTTTTACTATTGGTAAAATATTCAATAATAATTTTAAAAAGCTATAGGAATATGAACATAACAAGGGAGAAAAGCTATTGATCTGTACCGTAACAACGCTAAATAGCTGTAAGAGGTTCAAAATAACATGTCTAAAATGTTATAAGGCCTCAATTATGTAGCGTTTCTCATATTGTTCTTAGAACACTATTTTTATGTAGGACTTTTAATAACGTCTGATGTCTTAGCACTCTACAAAACACTAATATTGGTAGTGGTTAATAGCACTTTTAGTTAGCTGTTGATAATGATATTTGTTGTAGTGATGATATGGTGTGTTCTCCTCCTGTTAGGTTGTCTCCCAATAAGCACTTAGCTTAACGTCCTCAACCTAACTCAGACCTGCTTTCATCAAAGTACGACATCCTCCCATAGTGAGTGTCATACAACACCACATATGGGTCTATGTTGTGAATACCTTCAAGCTTGGCATGATATGGAAAGTGTTTTCTCGTGGTCCCAACAAAACTCTGTTTCGGTGGATGTGCTTGGTAGGCATGGAATAACGATGTTCTTGTTGGTGGAAGAGGTGATGGCCAATAAGGGTCGGTTGGTGGTGTATATGATAATATCGATGAGTTAACATCAGTGGTAGCATAAAATTCTTCATCCTCTAACAACCCTATTGTCTCTTCATAGACGTGATCTTGAATGATAGGTATTAGCTCAATGGATAGGGAATCATAGACTTCTTGTGATTTATCTTCAATGATCAATTCCTGAGTCTCCTCCTCACTTAGTAAGTCTTTATCAGAACTCTCCAAGTACACCTCCCTTGGTATCAGCTCATCAAGATGGTAGTCTTGCACATATTCAATTGGAACATCCATAATGGGAGTGGATGCTTGCAATTCTTCAAAGTCTTCCACCATTGCTGAAGGCCTTTCGGTTTCATATGCTTGCTCACACTTGTTGGACCTCAAGTTGCTCATTCGATCAAATAAGACCCGTATTTCAAGTAAGGTTTTCAACTTTTAAGGTTGAGTGTTATACCATAGGTCCATTATATTGAAATTGTCCTCCCAACCTTGGTTGTTCATTGAACAACTCCAATTCCAATGATCAAAATCAGCCATTCTTACCAGCATGTTGTAGGCTTCATCCGCTGATTGTTGGTAGAAATTGGTGGTACCATTTTCTCTTTCCACCCAATGTCTTGCTTTAGGAAATAAGTGATTGAGGAAGATTTCAAGTAGACCCTCTTTAGAGCAACCATGATAAAGAAACTGATTGAGCAACTCTTTGTATCTCTATCAAGCACTATGCAACATCTCTGAATCTCGTTGGGAAAAAGATAAGAGGACTCGTCGATGCAATATCACAAAGTACCTCGCAAACAAACACAAAAACAAAATTAAAAATTAAAGAAAACCTATAAACAAGAAAACAAAATTAATAACAAATTAATTGAAGAATCAATCCTTAGCTACTGACACCAAAAGTTTGTTTTTTACGGTGTATTGGATGGTACATAAAGATAAAAAGGAGACAAATACCCCCTTAGATTGTATGGGTTTTGATTTTTACCACTTACTCTTGATTATACCATTTTTAATGAAGTACTATATCAATTAAAAGGGTATTAATTAAGAGCCATAAGTAAAAATCTAAACTCGTGTACTTTTAAAGGTGAATTCAGTAATTTTCTGTTATGCATAAACCAAGCTAAGGACCACCTTAAAAAGGGTTTCATAACTAATAAGAAAAAGAGACTCTAAAGAAGATATATAAAGCCCATTACCCCAACCTTTGCGATATGACATTATCGAAACACCAAGTATAACTAAACTTATAAGACCAAGGATCAGACTTCAAGGTTAAGCTCGTAAACTCACTAAATGTTAGTTTTGAAAACAATTTTCTATGTGGAAGCATATATCTAGCGAATCGTATATAACAAAAATTTTAATAACCCTTTGAGATACTCTATAGAATACATTAATTTATGCACAAGTAAATCAATCAAATTAATTAATGAACAAATATTCCTAGCAAACGATTAAGATGGTAACTTGTGTTCTTTAATCACGAACGTTCCTCGCTCCAAGCTTGTTTATAGTACCTAAATATTCCTCACCAATTCTTTGAATCTACGAAAACATGTGTGTGGGTAGACCTGAAACAAAACGGGATTAGCACTCAAACACTCAAGTTTTCCACGAACACCAACATATGCACGATGTGGAATCGGAGAGAAAATTTTCCTTTTTCTCACTATATAAAACTGGCCACTATATGCTAAGGAAAGTAAAAATTTATTATCCAATTTCCTTCAATCTCCTATTTATAAAGTAGTTGTTAGACTCCCACAAGAAGTCTAAACTTTATCTTCAAGATAAAACTTAATAATTATCTCCCACTTCTATTTTATTTTAGAAACAAAATCTCATCTCACTCTTACTCCTAGGGGCCGGCCAATTTTGACTCAAATTCAAATTTCAATTAAAGTCAAACTTAATTTAATTTATATTCTAATTGGATAACTTAAAAAGAGCAAGCAACTAAATCCCAGAGGGATTCTCACAGTGCAGGGCATGTACACTATGTGCACTCCTCCACAAGTGTGTTCTAAAATTTAAAATTTAACTAATCACATTATTTAATTTATAATTAATTCTCAATTAATTATTTTTGAGAGTTCTATTTAGAATTTCATAATTTTAAAATTTCTATTATGGGCCTATAATTCTTAGCTTTAATAAAATTAATAATTAATTAAAAATAAATAAATAAATAATTAATTAATTCTATTAATTCTAAAAGTTATTCCACTATAAATTTAGAATTGCACTCTCGTAATTATAAATATAATTTACTTCTAAACTGTGAAGTGTCCATTTAATATAGTCATTACATATAGATCAATCGTCCATTAATAATTCATAATTAGAGCTAGGTGAAAACAATTAACCTCTCTAATTACATCTTTATCCTTGAGTACCATTGATTCTATAATGGACAGTGATTCATAAAACAAATTCATGAATCGGAGCTCCTACTAGTCGAAGTATTGAATCAATCCTCAAGAGAATTATTTATGTACTTCTTTCTCAAGAAGAAATGGATTCCATCTTGTATAATAACATTCCAAGCTATCCACTTCAGCATGTCTCCAAAATACAAGGAATATGATTCAACATCAGTAAATCAAAAGACATAAATCCATAAATTGGAGTGTGTTAATAACTTAGGATTATCGTTATATGACCATTGGTAGACTCAATTAAAATTTCTATACTTAACGGAAATTATAAGAAATTCATATTATGTCTGTGGCCCGGTTCCATGCAATCTTATTATGCGTAATACACGTATTCAATATCTCCCTATATTAACAGTGTGGATAACACCATTCTATTCTATATATTCATAAAATATTCAATAATATGTGCACATAAAATAATGAATAAACTCTTTTATTAAATAAATAATAAATATCCTATTACATCTCATGCTTCTAGGACACCATTCTCAACACTAAAATGATAAATGGCAAATTTTCTCTCCATATACACAAATAATTATGAACCAGTCTACCCCATACACCAACTATCAACGCATTTGCATCTTTAAACATAGTCATCCCATCAGAAAGTTTCAACGCGAATCTAATATGAAAAATCTCCCATATAAGGCCATCAAAGGATGTGAAGCGAAGGGCGTTAGCAATATTGGAGGAGAAAGATAGAATAGGAGGGTCATCTCCTCTCTACTAGCCATGACACAGAATGAGTTATAAGTTAGATTATCGCTATAATCCATACTTCGATCTCAAAAGAATATCATCTGATAATATTTTTCAATTTCACATAACACTTTAAGGCGTGCGCTCATTAAGGGGAAACTTAAATTCTGCTTACAATTAAATGAATTAAGTTCTTTTTCATACAAAAAATGGATTAAATATCTTTTTTACTAAATATGTGACCATAATTTTAATTTAATAATTTCCTCGGTACAAGGGTACTTTTGTGACCAAGTATAAGGCCCATTTATTTCATGCATTTGAACTCATACTTTTAGTTCTTGTACATCACTTTTCTCTCACAAAAAGCTTGAATAAAAAGATCATGCAAATAGTTATCTCACAAAATTTGAATTTAGAATTAAAATTACTAACTTAAAAATGTGCAAACAAAACGGGCCATTAGTTAGCCTATGTTCGATTCAACTATTTAAACTAAACAATCCAATTTAAATTGAGCTTAATGGTCTAAATTAGTGTTCAGTTTAAAAATAAAGAGGGATCATTCATACTATCAATGACAAATCAAGTCCCTGATTTGGAATTGACATTACTAGAAAATACGGTACAACTTTATACAGTACAATTTTAAGATTTTATTTTCCAAAACTACAATGTAGGATCCTGTTCATGTTACTATATATCATAAATACTAAAGATCTAAATCATACTTTTAGGAGATGGACAACTACACTTCTGGCAAAACTGTAACGATCAAGAACAACGTATGGAAGAGCCTCAACCACCTGGACCTCTTTGCTATTCTCTTTTTCATGACTAAAGTGCAAGTGGTTACACGTCATTCAATCTCTTCTTAGTATCTCTTCTCATTCTAAGCAAAAGAGAGTCAAAGGCAAAAAAAAGTCAATCTTGATGTTTGATTAAATTTTTCCTCTCAGAAAGCTCTTACCAATATCCTCCTAAAAGTCTCTCTAATGATCTAATGAATAATGGATCTTAACAAGCTATTTATAAGGAATATAAGATCATATTTCCATAATAATTAGTGTTCTCAAGATATGATTCGTGTTACAATTCTTATTAAGTTAGTTTTGCCATATTAACAATGTCACTGCTCAACTGGTTCCAATGCGTACTAACTTCGTCCAAAATTACGTTTCGGTTAACCAAATCTAGTAGTGCACTGATTTCCATGTTTATCTCATTTATTCAATATAGGAAACTTGCATAGAGTCTTAATTTTAATTCAAATAATCCAATGTAGAAATAACCTAATTAAAACAATCATATAATAGAATTATAAACACTAATTCAACCAATTTATCTTGAATTTTTATACAATTTATCTTGATTTTTTTAAACAATTAATTCAATCAATAAATTTATCATGAATTATTAATTCAACTAATTTATTTTGAATTAATTAAACAATTAATTCAACTAATAAATTAATTACTCATAAATTAATCACCAACCTCATCGTCTAATTTTAAACCTATTGCAGAAATATCATAAGTTTTCAATATGTAGGAATTACGTCATATTGTGCTAAGAAAATATATGAGCTAGCAGAGGGGCCAAATAGTAAAAATGTTATAATTTCTTCTTTTCAATTTTAATTGAGATATTTTTATATGTTCATAATGAAAAGAGCAACAAATCTTCATCCATATTGCATATTAAAATGTTTCATTTATAACAAGGTTTTACAATATTTTTTGTAAAACTCTAATGATCACAATTTCAACACCATCCAAACATAATGCAAATTTTATTCATAGTTCAAATTATAATTTATTTACGTATCCAACACCAGTTTAAAAAGTAGTTCAAGTCACCGCAGTTTAGATTCTATATTTCAAACCAAAAATATTTAAATCACCACAATTCGAACAACAAGCCAAACACAACCTTAGTAAACATAGAATAAGAATTTAATTCCACTAAAATTTAATCTCTAATAGTTTAGTTTTAATACACACATCTTTATCTCCAACGTAATCCCTAATACTAAACCATCTTATGTTTCTTTTCTTCGCCAACGCAAGAAACAATGTACAAGTCTACTTTATGTTTTTTAACCCTCGACAAAATATAAGATGACAGTTTGATAAACAGTCGTTTTATCTATCGTCGTAGTATGTATATAATAATGGTCGTTAAATATCATACATTAACACACCGCCTATTTTTCACCATGTCTAGCTAGAAGGGGGTTAGACAACGGTATGTATTGAAAACGTCATCTTTTGTAGAAACTGAAGAAAAAATTGCCATTCTTTTGCGATTTCCCAAGGACGGCTTATATCTCGTATGTTATTTGTAATGCTTGTGTTTGACAATTCTTAGAGTTTTCTGTGATAAACGTGATTTATAAGTTTTACAGTGTTATTATTTTTATATTAAATTTTGGTTATAAACTTTATGATGAACTAACAACTTTACTATAGATGGCCCATCGAATCTTGTTCGACATCTATGTGCCCTAATGAAATTATAAAAGAAATACACTTAATGTATGCTAAGGATAGTTTTTTTGATTTTATATTTTTCTTTAAGTGCATTATCACGAGCTAATAATCATTTTGATTTGAATTTTTATATATGAGATATATGATGATTTTCCTTTTTTAATTTGGTATACGTATATGTGGGTGTGGATCATGCAGATTATAGTAAAGGTATTTGGGTTGTTTCTATGATGTGTCCTAAACAATAGGGATTTCATTGTCACTAGAATTAGAGAGGGTAGTCATCACCCATTTAAAGCTTTTATGGCTGGGATAATTTCAGTTTTATATTCCTTTCTTCGTGGATCAGATTGTGAGCAACTCTCCCATGGGTTTCTATTTCATGAATATATTGCCCAAAATTCTCTGATTCTCATATATATGCTTATAAACGATAATGTGATGTTGCTCAAGCTTTCTTTTTCTTTTTCTCTTTTCATTTTTCTTCTTTTTTTTATTTTTTTTTTTTTTGGTGAATATCTAAAGACAAAAGTCCCAACAAGGCTCTATTAGAAAAGATTATTTCTTTCTGAACCTAATCATCTCTCAAGCAAATGTATCCAACAATACTACAAACCATATAATGATGTTCTAAAATAGTGATTTAACTAGTTCTAATGATCAATTAAAGTTAAAAAGTTATTCCTGTCTTTTCTCTCAACTCACCAGAATTAAGATGCTTAAAACACGATAACTTTCTCATCTAATATGCATTAACATCCATCTTACTATAAGGCTTCAAAATGTGCTTAAGAAATATTCTGAAAGTCATTTCTTAGACAATAAATATAGAAAAATTTGACTCGAACCAAACATTTTTCTTCCGCTCCCAAACAATTTTGCTAACATTTTTACGCAAAATCATTCACACATAATAAAAATTAATCCTACAACACGAATATGCTTACCACTCCCAACCAAAGTCAGTCATTGTTCTCATTGGCTAAAAATATGGAAATGTGAAGAGTACATGGTAAGAGAACAACCGGATGATGAGCATGCCCCATATGACACATCATGAGCTAGCTTGTATGATTCTCTAAAACACAACAAAAAAAGAAAAAAAATGTAAAAAGAAATAAGGCTTAGAAACGTATTTAAAAAAAATTCTGAAAGTCATTTCTTAGACAATAAAAATAGCAAAACTTTACTCAAATCAAACATTTTTCATCCATACTTAAAAATTTTGGAAAATTTTTGTCTCAAAATGATTCACACACGACAAAATTAAATCCTACATCAAGAATGTGCTTACCACCCCAATCAAAATCAGATAGTATTCTCAAAATCTAAAAATACAAGAATACAAAAAGTACATAGTAAGAGAACCCCTAGATGATGAGCACACCACATGTGACATAGTCTGAGCTACCTCATATGATTCTTCAAAGCACAATAAAAAATAAAAAAAAAAAAAAAAGAAACAAAACAAAAGCAATGAAAAAAGAAACTTTAAAAGTCGGGTTGTCTCTAATAAGTGTGATTTTTAGCCATTGGCTTGGCTACTTCCGTCATTAATGTGTCATACAACACCACATATGGGTCTTAGTCGAGAATGCCCTCAAGATATGAAAATCAGCTCGTGCAGCCAACTTGACTTGAATTTGTATGGTGGGCTTTGGAAGAGAACTTCACGTTTGGGTCAAATGTGAAAATAACATAATATGGTGATGTGAAGTGATGACAAAAAAGGTTAGTTCGTGGTGTATATGATAGCACCATTGATGAGCCCAAATCAATAGTCTCATGTGCTTCTTCTCTCTCCAACAACTCTTTTTCATCTTCTCCATGTAGAAATTCCTTAAATATCAACTTAGGGTGTTCTTCATGCTCCACTTGGCTCTCCATAACAATGTTTGTAATTTGATCTTTATAAAACTCAGTTTTGGATTGACATCTCTTAATTTGGTGAAGAATCAGGGCTTAGCAAATGATTGCCCAACTTGCCAAATTCTCGAGCTGAAATAATTTCCAAGGGCACAATTTCTTCTTTAGGCTCCAGAACTTCAAGAGGCTCAAATTCCCTAAAAGGTAGCGCGTAATCATCATCAAAACATACCATGTTGTTCATGGCACTTTGAGTGGGCTTCTCACTGTGTCCTAGGTAGGTCTTCAATAAAGCATTTTCCTGGGAACATTCTTAGAGGAAACTAATCCCGATAATTACATATTTATTACCAAGCAAAATTCCTGATTTAAAAAAATTATAAAATAGAAAAAAATGTGAGGCGTAATGGGGCATTGCAAGATGTTTCACCGACGAATCCTATCATGTTTTGTCCAACTTGACTTCGAACAATTACATTACGCTTGGTGGAGATTCAAAGACTTAGTAGATAAGTACCCTCATCACGGGCAGTCTTTTTAAATTTTTAAGCGACATAGCGAGAGAGTGGGTGAAAACAGGAGATGACACCACTTGGCTCTACCAAAAATCGGCCGTTGAAGCCTATTTCATGCTGGAAGATACGACTGAGTTTGATCTTTCAAATTAATCAATGAACAAACCAACACTGGGAGAAGAATTCAACGTTTTCGCAGCCAGAGTTCGACATCCAACCTTAAGAGACCGTGAGAAGTATGGTGGAATATTGGGAGCAACTATTGGACGAAATTAAAGCATCCACTCACAACATGGATGTTGTGTTGGAGAGCTAGCTATCTTGACGGACACAATGATGAATGGAATTATTGTGCAATTTTTTCTAACAAAATAAATGGCATGCTAAGAATATTCATTAATTTAAAAAGAGATATTATGAAGGTGGCATGGGAACAAAATGGACCCATATACTTGAAGTTCTAAAAATTACTATTTTATACGATTAGTCTCATCATCATTTATTGAGGTAAGGACAATTCTCCTACTCTATTCTATCACAACATTAATTGCTTTTAATTAGCTCGGCTGACTTGAGCGTCAGAGTGTGTTTGGCAAGCACCACACCGGTGTCTCATCACTTCGAGGCTTCATCTCTTACTCAAGTGCAGGACACTAATCCCCAAACCCGGCATGTGGTGGAGCACCGATCAAACTAAGACTGAGATAGGAGTCTAAGCACCATGCTTCCCAGCGCGTGGGTGTTGAGTTGAGCAGCTCAGACATCAACATGCATCATTATATATCATAAAACTTTGTAAAAAAATTGATGTTGATAATTGCCATGAAAATCGTCATAACAATTCAAGGATGTTGAAGTTGAAATAAGCACATGACGAAATTAGTAGTATCCACTTGGAAGTAAGATGCAAATTTGAATGTTGTTTTCTTTCTATATTCTTTTGGGAGAATTGATCAGGATACATGTATGGTGAATATTCTGTTTTGTCCCAAAATTTTTGCCATGATTATTTTTTTATTTATTTTTTGTTTTGCGGATACTTAGAGGGAAAGACTAAAAAAGACCGAGAAAATCTAAAACGTAACCCCTAAGTTGTAGGTAAATCTTAAGTATGTTCTTATGTTAGTTTCACTCATGTTTTTAAATCATCTAAAAAAGAAGTAAAATATAACTCTTTAAGTGGTCAAATTATTTAAAATGACATTAATACCCTAATGATTAAGTTTAAATATTGTTTTAAATATTAATGACTAAAAGAAACTAAATTCGAAGAAAAAATGGTAAAATTTTCAATAGGATAAATTTTATTTTTAAAAAGAAAAAAAAAAAAAAAAAAAAACTTAACATGTCATATTGGACTAGTTCCTGTGCCATTGTCATTGACACACGACGGGTAGATTTTGACTTATCAAATTGGTTTCGTTCTATACTGAGTCTTGCTCCGTGGTCATCCAATGATATTGGCTCTAATTTTTTTTCCCTTAATTTTATTTATAGTTTTAAAATTTGTTTAAATTTTTTTTTAATTTATGACAAAAAATCCATTTAAATAGTAATTATTAAGGTTACTTTTGGCATTCTAAAAACGTCGATCACTTAAAGAGTGATTTTTTAATAATTTAATCTAATAAGGATACTTTTTGAATTATAGAAAATATAGAGGTAAATATAGGATTTAACTAAAACTCAGATATTACTTTTTAGATTTTCTCAAGCAACCAAAAAAAAAAATCAGTATGCCATATTTAGGCCGACAAGGGCAAATGCTTCCCGTTTCACTAAGGCTAAAGATAATATTAGTCTCTACTTCGGGGATTCAGTGACCATTCACTAATTAATTTTCTTGAGTACAATTGATGAAAGCGCTACCCATCCATACCCACGAGCCTGCAATATGCTGAATCATTATAAGGAGTCATATTCTTGTCACATTTGCATCAGTGATCTGTCCCTCTCTACTCCTCTGAAACTCTTACCTTTAGTCTGTCTTTGCTTTCTCCTACAAGTTATCATAGTTTACACAGACCTGAAAAGACCAATTACTGTTACATTTTTATATAATAAGGTCCCCCAAGTATTATATATATATATATATATATATGTCTAAATTATCATTGCTCAATTAATAAATGGTTATTTAAGCTATGCTTATGCAAACTAAGTTGTACTTTATCTAACTATCAGCAAATGAGAATTCATTTACGTTACTGTCAATGACTGATGAAAATATAAAAATAACATTTGATAACAAGTTAGTGTGTCTATCGTTTCTTTTTCGTTTTCCTTTTTTTTTTTTTTTTTTTTTGAAAGTGTTTTATATGGTCTCTTCAACATTGCAAACAAGTAATATTTATATGCCATTGACATAAATCTCATATAGTTCAAAGTAAAACAAATAGCCACTAAAGAAGACCTAAAATACTTCTTATTATATATATAGAATTTGGGAACAATTAATGGTGAAAATGGGAAAAGAAAACCGTAGTCAGAGCCACGAATATTGATAATGTTCACCCACTGAATGAGCTGCCTTTGAGCTTCAAGCTCTCGCATACTATTTAAAAACATATATAAAGTGGGAGCGAGAAACATCTTCAGGGGGCGGGATTAATGTCAAAATTTTAAACTGTGAATGTGATTATTATTTAACTGATTTTTTTTCTCTTTTATTCTCTTCTTCTTTATATTTATATTTTTTTTCGTTCTTTTTTCAAATGAATCACGTTTATAAGTGAGTTCAATTAAATTTTTAATGCCTAATATCTACAAAATTATGCATTTATATAGTAGTGTAGTTGATTCTTTTATTTGAGGTTTTATTTCATTTATAAATATATTTAAAAATCAATTTTTAAGGTAGTGAAACTTTTTAATAAATAATAAAATATGGGTAAACTAAACACTTAAAATTTGAAGGAGAATAGAAACTTCTTAGTAAAATTCTATGCAAAAATGCAATTAAAAACCTTTTTTTTTCTTTTTTTTTTTTTTTTTTTTGTGTGGGGTTCCAATTAGGGCTGACAATCCGGATAGTGACACGACGACATGACTCGAAACCCGCACGAAATTAACGGGTTTGAATTTATCATAAGTAGGTTCGGGTTACAATCAGGTCGAACCCGTGAAACACAATTAAATAACGTGTCATTTTAAGGTTGACCCGTCAACCCGCAATTGGTCCGCCATAGCCCGTTTATTACTCATTTTATAAATAGGTTCAAAAATAGCTTTAGAAATAAAGTTAACACGACCCATTTATCACATATTTTATAAACATGTTCAAAAATAGGTTCAGAAATAGGTTAACACGATCCATTTATGACCCATTTTATAAACGGGTTGACATGTAATCAACGGGTTAACACGACATGTTTATGACCTGTTTAATAAATAAGTTATTCATGTCGTGTCGTATCGTGTCAACCCGTCAATATACAGGTCATGTTTGGATTTTATATTTCAACACGATTAATAAATGAGTCGTGTTCATGTCAAGCCTATTTGTATCAACTGAGAAGGTCAACACGATACGAACACGACCCGCCAATACAAATTGCCACCCCTACTTTCAATTCATAAACAAAATTATAAAACATCTTCTTTTTGGGCCAAATTTCAAAGGAGCCCCTTCTGCGTATGTACACACATTGTACAAAAACCTAATTAAATGCTTATTTCTTAATTTATCAATTATACAAGATCATGAAACGCTATTTGGCCAGGATATATATGATTCGACAGAACGCACCTTTCAATTCGACTTAACAACATGAATTCCACTTTAAAACAATCGATCGAATGAGTAAGGGCATGTTCAGAATCCTTATTCAAGTTGCTTACTTATTGTTAAGGACTCTAGTGAGAGCTCTCTCATCTTACAAAAACAAAAAGAGAACTCATCTAAGAGGGAGAAATAGACTGACCCAACTAATCAATCTTTACACTAAAACGGAGGGATACTGAGAGAGGGAAAACTTCCCCCCTATTTTATCTTCTCATTCTCACTTTCCTCATCTCATTACTTTTGAGATCCGTTTATCATTTCATCATCTTTTGAAGTCATCACATTGTTCTTGTGAAATAAAGTAAAATGCCAACCTAACTTCTAGTTATATCGAACAACTCGCTATTTCTGACTAAAATAAGAATTGAGATAACAACCGGTTTTTTTTTTAAATTAAAAAAAATGACTTTTTTTGCCCAACCTTACTTCTAGTTACATTGCAATATTTATGATTTGTAAAGGGTAGAAGAGAAAAGGAAGAGAAAAGGAAGAGAAATAAGTGCAAAAATTAATTTGGCGCATATGTTCTTCTTTCAAAACATAAAAAATAAAAACCCAAAAGTGATAGTATATTTATATAGGTAAACGTAAGATTCTAGTCATTAAATTAGTCAAGTAATAATGAAGTTTCCATTTAAAAGGGAGAGAAAAACCATTGGGTACTTGAGTATGGAGTTTCTAGTGGCCAAGACTTTGAAAAGTGAAATGTTATAAAAAAAAATATATAACTTGAGAAGGGGCCAGAAACAATAACTTTTGGAACAAAATGTGAGACAGTGAAAGCTAAAAAATTAAAAACATGATTGCCTACTAAGGAGGGTCCCCAAAGGCCACCGACAAGCCCCTCAAACTTTGGTTCATTTGAAGGAGAACTAAATTAACTGTGTAGGTTTAGAGAATATGATGGGAAGAGAATTATTATTATTATTATTATTATTATTATTATTATTATTTTGAGGGAAGAGAATTAATTTGATGAAGGGTAATGATTTAATGGAACAGTGAAATTGCATATTTATCAATTGGAAATGGTTACCGAGGGGAATGTCATATACAATGAAAAGAAGCTTTTGGGGCTTTAAATTTAATTGTGCTTTTTCGTCAAAAATGTTAAATAGATTGGGAAATATATATATATATATATATATATATATATATATATATATCCTACCCCACAAGCAAAACCGACCCTCAAGAAAAAGTAAGAAAATCCTGTTTGCTAAAAGTCTAAAACCCTGGAATCACCACGTTGCACAATTAATAGCAGCAGTACTACACTGCTAGTTGACCTAATAATCAATAGCAACCAAGAACTTTCCATGCGATCAAATTGGATGTAATGAGAATTTCAGTTATTTTCTTTTGAGCCATTAATAAAGTAGAAGATATTTAAAATAGATAATTAATATCTATCTGGAGACAGTACTCCTATATCACGCATATTTTTAGGACTATTGATCCCAATTAAATATCATTTATTTTATAAGGCCATTAAAGTAAATTGTCACCTAGGATGATTTACATCAACCGATATAAATATATAAGTTAGTATTAGATAGAGTAAGAGGACCATTGCATCTACTTTATAATCTCCGCCTAATTTTAACTATGTAGACTTTTGTTTTGTTATGAATAGGTAGATCTATCTATGCGTACACGTAAAATGATAATTATTTTAAATTATAATTTTAAATTTATAAATTAAACATTTTATTTATGTGTGTTTCAACTATGCACTATAGAGGTCATATGTTGATATTCTCTATATCCATTAAAAATAGCAATTAACGCTAATTCAAAAGATAATGTACTACTATGTTAAGAAGCTGCGAAATTTCTTATTGTTGGTTCAGTTTGGAAATTATAAGTCTCTTGATGTGATATTAAGGACTAGACCAGAGAAATATTGCCTTTATTATTAATTGAATTCAAAATGTTTTTTAAAGACTTCTTTTAAAGGGATGATCGTGAATACAAAACAAGACCAAGAAAACTTTTGGCTTATAGCATAGCACGACTGTCGTTTAACTTCCCGTTCTAGCTTCCAGGGTTCCTCTTTGCAGAACAGTACCAAAAAGTAAAAACGACCATTTTCATTCCCTGAGTCATTTTCTTTTTCAGTGTTAAATCTTTTGCACCAATACTTTCCTTGAACTTTCACCGATTCTACACTTTTTTGAACTAAAACGATCCAAAGAAAAGCTCATTTCGGTGCTTTGATGCGGTTATAGAATTTACTTTTTGACTAGAAAGATTATTAAGATTATTAGATAAGCGATTAGATGTTAAGAATTTTAAGTCGTTAAATATATATTAAAAATTATTTATTTTGTATATTTTTTTTATTTAATGTAATTTTAAATAGATTTAATAATTAAAAATTGACTATATTGATAGAAATGTTCTATGAGAAAAAGCTCCATTAAATATGAGGAGACTTTTCTAAGACCTCAAAAGTAATTCCATTGCTTTAATAATATCACTTTTAAGATCCAATTATTTAGTGCAATCTTAAGGTACGACGTATATATGCGCGTGCGAATGACAGACGTTGGTGGGTCATATATAAGCATGCTTTTATATTCTCTTTGCTCCAAATCTAAGCATGCTTTGTACACAGTTTTTGTAGATAGATTCCTTGATTTGGACATTATAGGGCCAATTATTAGAACAATCTTAAGTAGAGGATTAGTCTGAAATCACAAATGCCGAAAGAGAGAAAAGTGATACCCCACCTACGTGTAGATATATTGGCCTACCTCTTTAATTGGTAACAACTCATGGCTCATGACTGACGAGTCATCACCAACAAAATAATGTTAATTTCTAACTTTATTAATTGCATCTAATGCCTAGCTTTGGGCTTTTTGCCTCAGGCCCAAATATGTATTTCACTAGAAGCAAGGGTGTTCAAGGTGACATTTGGCCGAGCTGCCACTAACAGAACTTTGTTCAATGCCTAGTCAAAAAGATAGACACACTAGAAATTGAATCATAATTTTTTATTTTTTGTTAGTATTTTTTTCTCATAAAAAAATAAATTTAAAAAATTATAATCATGAGTCATGATGATTCTGAACTTATAAATTAAACATTAAAATTTAGAATTTGGGCTTTAAGAAATGGGTCAATCACAAAATATTCCATACCTTGAAAATTAAGAAGAGTTGTTATATTTACACCTAAAAATTTATTAATAGCCTCATCAATTAATAATTCCTTAGTAAAAATTTGTAAAATCTATATGTTTATAGATATAATTTTCAAAATATTTAATCATAACCGCACCTAATTTTAATCTTGATTGATAAAATAATATAATATCTTTTAATTATTAATGTTATATTTTCTTTTTAAAAAATCTTGCCATTCCATTTACCTTTCATAAAAATAAAAAAAAAAAAAAACAAAAATCCATTTACTTCCATTTATTAATTGTCTTTGTCTTACCTCATCCTCTTCCTTATTTTTCTTTTTCGAAAACCACAATTTCCATTTGCAACAATGTCTTTCACCAATCGTATATATGACCTTAACTCAAATGGAAAGAAATTCTTACATAATTGTGCATATTGTGAATCGACATGTTTTTAACATTTGTTGGCTCTTCAAGAGATAAGCTTTTTTTTTTTTTTTTTTTTTTTTTCAAATTTGATAGAGAAAATTTTAGGATTTATGAAAGATGAAATTAGCTTTAACTGGAAATGTGGGGGTATTTTTTTATTCCTTTAAAAATTACTTTCTAATTATAATTAATGTGGGTGTATAGAAATACAATTTCCATTTATAGTTAATGTGAGGATATGTTAATGGGTTTTAATGTAATTATAATACAGGGTGAAATTGGAATAAACATAAATTATAAGATGAATTTTTAGGGTGCAAATATAATTACTTAATTGAGAAAAGTACATAATTTACCATGCTGTTGTGAAGATATATTATTTATGTCATTTTAAATAATTAAATTGTTATTGTGACATTTTGTTTATTTTTGAGTGAAGTGGCATATTTAATATGTTTTACCATCTCGAGAAATATTTTTGATTTTTTTCCATTAATGTAGATATATAAAGTTAATAGTTACTCTAATATTTATCTATCCATGAATATTATTTTTGAGAAAATGAGAAATACTCCTTAAAATGTATGCACAAGAATTTACCCCTTAGTTTTGACTAAAACCCTGTAGTCAAAGAACTATATTAGTCAAAAAATGTATTAATTAAGAATAAATAATAAAAATCTTAAAACAATGTAATCAAAAGGTGAATTTACTAATTTTGTCATTATTGTCTTAAATGTGATATGATCAGATGGTTGTATTGAATTAGATAGTTAACTAAAAAAAAATATAACAATTAATGAGATTAAATTTTTATCACGTCAAATCAAATCAAATTATTATATTTAATAAATAATTACCAATAGGAACGTAACACACAGATAGATATATATATATATATATATATATATATATATGAGTTATTCAAGATGAATATATGTGCTGTTTTGTGTTGCGCTTTAAGGAAAATTTGATCCCAGAACCTTTACTAAACCATGGTTTGGTTTGGGTGGGTCTTTGCTTTGCTGTTGGGCGAATATTAATTTTAACACTTTGAACTACAAGACTTCAAGTGGAACAAGAATATGCGAATTCCTAGAGAAAAACCTTGCTTTTATTTTCTTCAAGAAAAAAAAAAAAAAAAAAAAAAAAAGAAATTCACAGCTAGGCATGAAATATACAGACCTGGTTAATAGAACAGTATGGGAAAATCTGGGGATACAGACCTGGCGCACCCAAGCAGTCGGAAGTCCACACCTGCAAGGCTGGATAGTAAAGCACAAGAAGTAGGCAGAGGCAGCAGTTGCAGGTTCAAGCGTGGCTAAATCAATACCCCAATCTGGGAAATTGATGGAGTTGATAGGAAGCACGGTTGTTAATAAAGCTAGTACTGGTTTTATTCTTTCTACCCATCAAAGAGAAATCTATAAACGAGTTACCCAATGAAATTCTCCTCCGTTGTTGACGCTTACACAAGACTTTTAACAACACGGGACAAGTATCGCTCAGTAATCTTTGTGCCAAGTAGATCTACCACAAGACCAGTTTAATCCCAGCATACCAACTTTTTTTTTTTTTTGGCTTCCTGAGACCTAGCAATATAACTCACCACTCTATAGTCTCTAATTTCTAACTCTATCTAGGCACCAATTTGTCACCGGACCTAATTTTGAGGGTCGATGAAACATATTCAAGACTTAAATCACCTGAAAATATCCAAAACTTGCCAGTTATGAAAAAAAAAAATTTAATGCCCGTTTCAGGTTTGCAAGAAAGTTACAACATGCAAAGCCCAATACATGGACTGGAAAAAAGAACTCAGACTACCATATCATCTGTCCTCCCAAAAATATCTCATCTGTGAACTATGAAATGATATAAATTATTGAAGCCGTATAACTTCTGGATTCAGCTAAAGTGCATAATACAATCGGGAGAATGCTGCTTCACAAGACGGTTTTCAAGCAGACTGTAAGATACGGCCTTCTAAAGCTTCTTGTAGGCATTTCACAGCCCCATCATAATTTAAGAAGCCCATGAACCAAAATTCATGATTATCAACAGAGATAACCTGGAGATACTTTTCATAGGGTTTGGATCTGCTTGATGATGGATTAACCGCTTTGAGCTGATGTAATGGAATAACAACCTATTAACATTAGAGATTAGAGGGAAAACAGTGTCAAGATATTGCAGCTAAAAATTATGAAAATAAGAGAAGTTAAAAAATTAAAAGAGAAAAGCTGCAACAAAAAACATATATCCAAAAACATTTGTGATGCAGCGGAATGGATAGAACATGATTTTACTGGCCTAAACAGGACGGAGGATTCTCGAATCCACCTAAAGGAAGCCCACAAAGGGGGAAACCCCAAATTGGAGAGGAGACTCAACTCTAATTCAATTATCAAAATATTTAAGTCATTTTAATACAATAACTAAGTGGCTATTTATAGCTCACATAGAAAATGATGATAAAATAACTAGGATAAACGACATGATAAAAACAAAACTTAGCTAAATTAGAAAACTAAAACAAATGACAATAAAATATAAAAACAACTACTAATACTCAAATCTCCTTACATCAGTTCACCCCGTCTATCAAAAAGAACTCGACCTCGAGTTCAGTAGAAGCACTCTGAAATGAACCAATAGTAGCTAGCGACAATGTGGAATGAAGGAAGCTCGGAAAGTCAACAAAAAGAGACCCCTTTTGGTCTTGTGGGAATGGTAGACTCCAACCGAGAAGTCCCTCCGAAGCTCGTCCCAAATCTATAGCGGCACCAAAGTAATCCTCCAATAAAACACCAAAAATGACCAAGCTATTCGCCATTGACGGCGCCTCAACCCTTTGATCTTGAAACCACTTAATGCACTAATAAGAAACCCATCAAGATCTTTCTTCAATTCAAGCTCACCCACAACTAAGCCATCTTTCTTCAAATCAAGCTCATCCACAATTAGGCCATCGTTCTTCAATTTAAGCTCATCCACAACTAAGCCCTCAACAATCATCTCTTGCTCCCTTTCAGACCCTTCTTCAAAAGTGCTCTCATTAAGCTCCCATAAGATCACATTCAACCTTTGCTGCTAGATTAATAGCATCGGACAAATTAAGCACCATCAAAATAGAGATTTCTTCTCAAATTTCTTTCTTTAATCCGCTAAGAAATCTAATACTACGTTGAATCTCAAGTTCACCAACATCAAGCATCATACTTAGCTTTTGGAACTCATCTCCATATTCTATTACCGAGAGGTTCCCTTGCTCACAATTGCGGTATTGTTGGAATAGAATTGGATCAACAGGAGTTGAGAAAAATTGCTCACACAAGAGTGTTTCATCATTGCCCAATTTTGAACCAAACTCTTGTTCTCTTTCTTTCTTTGGTGAACTGTTCGGCTCCAACGAGCTTGAGCACATCCCTTTATTTTGCAACCAATTTAACTTGTTTTTCTTCTTCCACATTCATATTATCAAAATAATAATCCACAAATTGCATCCAATCAAAGAAATCATCTATAGGGTCACATTTACCATCAAAAAATGGAATTTCTAAAGTAATTTGAATTGTACCATTTTGAATGTAACCAATATTGTTGCTCAGATTGGAAAGTTGATTTGGGCCTGTATTTTGCATATTGGGCTTGTTGATTTGATTTGGATCTGCTTGGTTGTTGGGTGTAGGCATAAGACACGGACCAACTAGTTGGTTGAGCTCATCTATTTAATTTGGCCCATTATGTGTTTGGGCTAGGTCAATTGTAGTGTGGCCATCTGGGTATGATGGAGCTAACTTTGCTGAACACGTGAATGGAGGGAAAAACGGCACTGAACAGAGGTGAGTGCCATCGCCGCCGTCATGAGTTTGAGCTTCTTCTCCTCGTTGGGCACCATCGTCATTGGGCATATTTCGGCACTGCACGGCTTTAGACGCAGACGACGGAGATACTTCCGGTAGCAGTGGAGGAGATTAGGATTGATTACAATGGCCGCCATGACTGGTGCGATCGCCATTATTATCGCGTTAATTAAATTCTTTGCGTCGACTTTCGCTTCCTAGGCCTTGTTCGTTGATGTTCATGATGTGGGCTCAATTTTGGTAGCTCCGTAACCTCCATCGAATAATTTCTTCTTTGATCAGAACTTGCTAATCCAGATTGAGGAGAGATAGGCAATGGAAAAGGAGATCTCAGACCTCGGGATTCATCGTCGATCATCGGATGTGTTCGTCTGAGTTTGTCGAGGGCCCAAACAAAAGATGATTACGAGGGTCGCCACTGTCTTAGTTCGTTAGGCGAGATTGATCCGAGTTCGTTAAAATTCCGGATGTTGTCGTTGGTTTGATTGAGAGATTGATGAATCTCTTCAGGAAAGGCATCAACTATGGACTGTTTGGCTTTGAAATCAAGGGGTGTCGACCTCAATTCCAAAATTGGGCTTGTTTGGTGAGTATAGATCCGGGTTTGTTCATTGTTTTGGTTACCTTTGTTGGATTCGTGTGTTGATGAGTATGGATGACTGTGATGATGGTGGTGATGAGAAGAGTTATGGTGGAGGTCGGAAAAGGATGGCAGTGGAGATGGTGAACAGTGGATGTTGGGTTGATGCTTGTTGTTATGGTCTCGATGGCGGTGGCCATAATGGTGGTGGTGGTTTGGTGGAGATGATGGTGGGTGATGATAATGGTAGTGATGTTGGTAATACGAAAAGGACGGAAATGGTTGTGGAGAAGGCGGTGGTTGGTGGGTACTCCACTAACGAGACATGCTTTTCCGGTAGTATGAAACTTCACGCTCATCAGCGTCGAAGTGGCTCCAATCACCAATCATGGTGTCAAACCCCGTGAAAAACCGAGAGCTCTGATACCAAATGATGCAGAGAAATAGATAGAACGGGATTTTACCAGTCTAACTCGGACGAAGGATTCTCAAATCCACCTAAAGGAACCCCACAAAGAGGAAAACCCCCAAATTGGAGAGGAAACTCAACTGTAATTCAATTATCAAAATATTCAAGTCCCTTTAATACAATAACTAAGTGGCTATTTATAGCTCAGATAGAAAACGATAACAAAATAACAACTATGATAAACGACATTAACAAAACTTAGCTAAATTAGAAATCTAGAACAAAAGACAATAAAATATAAAAACGACTATTAATACTCAAATCTCCCTAGATCAATTTGCGAAATGAAGGATAGAAATTTTCATGAGGCGCTCACTGATAGAAAATAACGAGAAAAGAAACAATGAAAACATTGACTAAATTAATATAAAACTAAAAGTAGTTAGATACTGTTAGATACCGCCTCTAATGGAGCAGTTTCTAACGCTACACACAGCCTCAATAGCCAAAGAATACAGAAAAGAAACTGGAAAAGGAGAGCTGAAGAACCTCAGAACTCTCAATTGGAATTATCAAAAATGAAGGACGATTACAATATCCACAGCTTCGAGGCGCCGCAAACCTCCACTCACCAATTGCCTACCTCACTCCTAGCATCTAGATTCTTATTCATGATTCGGGGCCACTAAAGAGATTCCCCTATGGCCAACCATTGTTCGTTACCCTTCTTGGGCCTCCCGAGATTGATCCGAGTTCGTCCTAAAAAAGTTCTATGATGTTGTCGTTGGTTTGATTGAGAGATTGATGAATCTCTTCATGGAAGGCATCAACTATGGATTGGGCTTTGGCTTTGAAATCAAGGGGGGTTCATTGTCCTTTCAATTCCAAAATTGGGCTTGTTTGGTGAGTATAGATCCCACCGGTTGTTCATTGTTTTGGTTACCTTGTTTGGATAGCTGTTGAAATTGACTAATGAACACGCGATCACGATCGGAGTAACCGGACCACCCGCGATGAACAAAGTGGTGGTGATGAGAAAATTGTATCTACACCCCTGCTTTTTTGGGTAGCCCTCCCACGAAATCCATAGAGATATCCTCCCAAACTATGGTGGAGGTCGAAAAAGGATGGCAGGACCTGGAGATGGTGAACAAAGGAAACTGGATGTTGGGTTGATGCTTGTTGTTATGGTCTCGATGGTGGTGGTTTGGGAAAGCCCATGAGTTTTGCATTTCGTGTTTCCTTCAATAAGCCTCTGATGGTTTTCCGGGTTTTGATGATGAAGTGGTGGTCGCCACTGATGATAATGGTAGTGATGTTGGAAAATGCTACCGGGCGGAGGGCTAAGACGGGCAATGGTTGGCTGGAGAAAGGCGAGCATTGGTGTGGTGGGAGTCGAGTCAGTACTCCACTAACGATCCGACATGTCCGGATATTTCCCAAGTAATCAATGCTAGTATTTTTTCCGAAACCACCGGTTTGCCGCCAATAATTCAAAAGTAGTCCGCAGTGATTCTTGTGGGTCGCTCCAATAGACTAAGATGTCGTCCCAACCCCGATGATTCGAAAAGGCCCAAAAAAACCATTCATGAGGCTCGAAGGGTGGACCAAATGATGCATCAAATAGATAGAACTTAGATTTTAAGTTCAAGGCTTGGCTTGGGGCCTCGATAACACGGATCTGTGGTAACCCGATTTGAGGTCGAAATTCTCAAATCCTATGGTGATTTTAAAGGAACCCCACAAAAGAGGAAAACCCCAAATTGGAGAGGAAACTCCGTTTTTGGGAAAAAAGGGCACCTGAAGGCCAAAAACCCCAAAGGGATACGGTGGTCTTGATCCTCTCGAGGGGAAGTTCTGTTGGAGTTAGGAAAAGAGTGCCAAATTCATCAAAGGTTTTGGAGACTTACCGGCACGGGGGGGAAGGGCTAGTGGGTCTCCGCTTGAGTTGCAAGAGAATTAATTAATTAAAAATATTCAAGTCCCTTTAATACAATAACTAAGTGGCTATTTATAGCTCGGATAGAAAACGATAACAAAATAACAACTTAACAAAACTTAGATAAATCTAGAACAAAAGACAATAAAATATAAAAACGACTATTAATAAAAAAAAAATAAAAAAACCCTACAGTTCTCTTCTCTTATTGGGTCTTGTCGGTCCCGCTTCCCACCATAGACAATAAAATCAATTTGGCTTCCCTTTCTCCAAATGAAGGATAGAAATTTTCATGAGGCGTCCGTCAAATGGCGATAGAAAATAACGAGAAAAGAAACAATGAAAACATTGACTAAATTAATATAAAACTAAAAGTAGTTAGATACTTAGATATTCTACCTTAACACTAAATGTCATTAACACTAAATGTCATACTAAATGTCAAAAGTGTAAGAGACAACAAACGAAGCTGAACATTAAGGAACTAGCTAAAGATGGATAGGAAAGACGTGAACTTGCTATGTGAAAGCAACACCCCAACTATAATTAGCAACCAATCTACACATTTTTCCAATCAATGTAAGAGCACCACTGCTTGGAAACATGTTTCTTTCCCAGAACAACTCTCATCGTTTTCTCCCTGCCTTATGTTGCAAATTAAAAGAGAGTGGAAGAGAGAACTCTATTAAATCCAGTGATGCAGAGCACAATCCACTGTTTTTTTTTTTTTTTTTTTTTTTTTTTCCAGTATTGCTGGAAGAACAGACTAAAACTAAAGAAAAAGATCATTTACAATTCGAACCAGATAATAAAAGAATTTAATTCAAGAAATGGTTTGCAGCTTGAAATTCCAAACAACGCTGTTGAAATTTATCATCAATATGTGTACGGGGACATGTTTAACATACCTTATAATAGCTCCATTCAGTTTGGTCACCAGCTTTATAGGAAAGAGGATTATCACTACAATAGGCAAGCTTTGCTGTAGAAACGTATAGAATTCCCATTACAGGACCTGCTGATGTGGATAGGTAACATGCAAAAGAATTTTGGAGTTGCTCCTCCGGAACTGTCTCAAATGTCTGTCGAAAGATCTTCTCATAACCGCCTTCTGCCAAGACCTTAGTCCCCTGTGCAATTCTTCCTAAGGCAGCATCAGCAAAACTTGGGCCTGTTTTCACTAATTTTAGAGACAAATGAGCCCATTCAGTACTTTAATAGTAAATGCTTTTCAAGTACAATATCTTTTGGAATTAGGAAATCTTAAAAATAACACAGCCAAATACATATTTGTAGTGGAAAGAAGAGATGGAGGGAGTAAGGAAAGAGATATTATGCTTTTGCCATCGTTCACATAAGTAATATGATTGGCTCAAAAGAAGATTAACATGAAAATTAGGTAAGATAAAGCAGGCAATATTCCTTAAACAGTTCACTTGTCAACTACCCAATAACCTTAAATTTTGGCAGCTAGGAGGCTTGCTAATCAAGAATTTAGATTTTAGGATCAATTGTTTTCAAACAAGTCATGTGGCACACATAGTGAACATGGGACCCCCACCTAAATGAAATAGAAAAAATCAAGCCACCAGAAAAAAAAAAAAAAAAAAAAAAAAAAAAAAAGAGAGAGAGAGAGAGAGAGAGAGAGAAAGCCAATCAATGAAGAAAAGGCTTAATCCTATGCTTTGAAATATGTATCATGAACAAGCAACAACTCTTGTCTTCCAGTTTTGAAAGATTATTTGACATTTTGATAATGCTCTTGATGGATTGCCACTCATTAGCCATGTGAAATGAAGGGGTGAAGAAAAATTTCAACAATTTCTACGCAAGATTTTCCCACGAAGTGGACGTCTTCTAATCATTTTGAATATATTGTCTTTCTCCAAACTCTTTCTTTCTTGCATCCAATGGAGTAATTAGAGCTATCAAAAAAGAAAACCAAACACGACAAAACAAAAAGGACAAGCAAACAAAGGCATCAAATAGGTAAGCTAACCATGAAAAGAAAAATCATTAATCAATGATTGGAACTTATTTCAAAGTGATACAATCATTTATCTCTCTTATAATTTATACACAAAACAACCACGACTTAATCAAATAGTTTATCAATGGCACTGGAGAGTAGAGACCAACGGTATTCTCCCCTGTATAGAAAAAGTAAAACTTTGAGGACTTGACTTGTGTTTATTTCCAAAGAGCATTGCACGAAAAGTTTCAATTTCTACTCATTAAAATTGACATCAAGCAACTAATTCCTGCCCAAACCAGCGGATTTCGATTGCACGAAATCAAACTCAACGATTGTAAACGTCACTTCTAATTTACACAAATAGAAACTGGACACTTAAAATCAAGAAAATCTAAATTCAACCAAATCAAGTTCATTCCGTAATCAGAGTACGACCACAAAAGAAGTCGAAAAAGAAATCGCAACTCACAGTGCTGCCATGTGTTTCTAGCGAGATCCTCAGCCTCCTTCGTCGTTTCTCCCACACTCTTCCCCCACCTCCCAAGCACATTTCTCACCGACGACACCGTCTCTGTATACAAAAAGTCCAGAACATTCACACATACGCGTATACACACACATATAATGCTAAATACGTATTCTACGCGTAGATACGCACCTTTGAGGGAGAATGAAGAGGAACTCGCAAGGCGAAGAGGTGACGTAGGGATTGGATCCGTCAGATGAAGTACTGTTGTAAGTAGATTCTGACACCAACTCGGGGCTCCAACGGACCGATTTTTTCGATCCAGACGGCGATCGGCTCGTCGATTGATCGGCCTCAGATTCCGATCCAACCGCGACACCTCCCCGCTCTCCATCGCCGTTCACAGCCTTGCCGGACTCCTTCGGATCTGGGTTCAGATTCGGATCTTCGACCGGATCTTGCGGCTTCTTCTCGGTCTCCGACGGCTTGGGCTCCTCCATCTTCTCGAAGCTTGGGGGCGATATCGCAGGCGCGTAAGGCGGCGCGTGGGGTTTTGTTAGGCAGGGATTCGAATTACTTGTTTTGGGTTTTTAATTAACAGGTTTCTTTTTTCTTTCTTTTATGACTTTTTTTTAGAATTTTCTTTCATGACTTTTTGAAGTTTGAGACGCTGTTGAAAATTGGATTAATCGACGGGTTTACCGATAAGGACGGCAGTGGCTTTCAGATCATCAGTCCCACATTTTTAGCGCGAAAGATATCACAGTAAGGGCAAAAAGGCCATTGCAGAGAGTGGAGCGCCTGTTTGTGTCCTTTCAGTTTCACTTTCATTATTATTATTATTATTATTATTATTATTATTATTTAGAGGTTTGAGAAATAGATCAAAATTTAAGAGAAATTAAAATTAATAAGTGAGAAGTAATAAATAAGTTAATTTGATGTAAATTTATATTTACAATCAGTTAAAATTTTAAAAATATTTTTTTAGTAAATTTTAAATTTATTGTGTATATTCAAAAAATTTTATTATAGTGTGTATTGTTCATTTTCTAGTGATGCTCACTTGATAAATTTTAAATTAATCAACTATATTTAGGATTTACTATTAAAATTTGTGTTGTTTTTTCAAGTGATTCTAATTTAGTTAATCTTAGTAAATCTTAGATTTACCTGAATTTATCATGTATATTTAGAATTTCTCATTAGAGTTTGTATAGTTCTTAAAAAAATGATGTTAACTTAATAAATCCTATATTTACTAAGCCCCTCGCTATTCTTTAGAATTCGAATTTACTCATTTTAAAATTTAAAAACTTGTTCAACGAAGTTCCTTAAGTATATCCGATTTACTATTAAAATTTATATTGTTCTTTCTTAAGTTATTCTAATTTAGTAAATTTCAAATTTATTGTTTATATTCAGGATTAACCATTAAAATTTGTATGATTCTTAAAAAAAGTAATACTAACTTAGTCAATCTAGGATTTACTATTAAAGTTTCTATTGTTATTTTTCAAGTGATTTTAATTTGATAAATTATATACCTGAATTTAAAAAAAAAAAAAAAAAAAAAAAAAACAAAGAAAAGGTAAAATTTGAAAACACAAAATGTTCTTAATTTTTATACATTATTAAATTGGCCATCTACTTTTATAAATTTTAAATGGATGCCAATTTCTTACAATTTTTCTTTTTTTCGTTTGCGGGTTTCTCTGTACTGTTTTTAAATTCCTTTATTTATTCATTGCTTGCCGCAAAAGCCTAATAAGAAAGAAGTGATGACTCACATCTGTTTTGAAGACGAATTTACCAAAATAATCACTTTTAAATTAAGGATACGTTTATTTGCATAATTCAAGTTAGTGAGAAAAAAATATTATAATAAAAAAATTAAATTTAAATTTTTATGAGAAAAAATATTATAACAATATAATTTAAGTAATAAGGCCTAAACTTCTTATTTATATTATGTCTTTAATTAACAATATTGTCAATCTGTGTATATCATAATTATTGAGATAAAATTATTTTAGATATATTTTTTATGTGGGTAGTTAGGTAATTAACAAAGAATATAAATGTCATTATGGATTCTTTTATAGACTTACGTATGAATATCACAGTTTAAAGATATTCTTTTTTTCTTCCTTGTATAATGAACATATATTTAATTAAGGAAAATAGTAGAAAATAGGCCAATATGAAAAGCTTAAGAAAGTAAATAGGCCAATTTTTAGTTATAGAAATTAATAGGCCATAACTTATTAAGTTATGGTTCATAACCAGATAAGTTATGGATAAATTTGTCAAGTTATGGTTCATAACCGGACAAGTTATGGACAATTATGAATAATAATTTGTCAAGTTATGGTTCATAACCAGACAAGTTATGGACGAAAATAATAATTTGGCCTATTTATTAACTTATGTAAACTATTGGCCTATTAATTTTAATTCATCTCAAATTTTGGCTTATTTTCCTCTTTCTCCCTTTAATTAATTCTTAGGACATGTTTGGTTACAGTGGTGAAATAGTAATAAAAATAGAATTAGAACGTGTAGAAACCTAAAAAGATCCTTTAGTTTAGTTAGAGTTAAGAATGAATGAGGATTATATTGTTTGGTTGGCTACGGAATGGAATCGAACTAAATTGTATTTTGACAAAAATACTCTTGATTAATAATCATCATATTTTAATGTTAATTAACTAAAAATAATAAAAAATAAGTAATTAAAAAAATAATATATATATATATTCAATGATAAAAAATTATTTTTAATTTATTTTTAATTAAAAATAAATATCGCTTATGTTTGTTATACAAATCTAATATACTAAATTAAAAGAAAATGGTTAAACTTACCTTTAAAATGCATAGTTCTAGATTTTTATTCCTTACTCTTGATTAATACATTTTTGATAAAATAACTCTTTGACTAAAAAAGATATCAATTAATAATGAGGGGTAAAAATCCATACTTATACACTCTAAAAAAGTATTTGTCTCCTTTCTCCATCTACTAATTAGTGAAAAATATAGACGAAATTTTAGATAACTATTGATCCATAGAATTAGTAGAGATACAAGTGCACTATGAATATGATCCTCTTTTGTACATATTGGGTAAAATGATATATATATATATATATATATATATGTGTTGACATATATATATATATATATATGTATGATCCCAATGCTAATGCATTTGCAGTGAAACACTAACAAACTCGGGAAGTGAGTGGGACCAACAAACTCGTCAAGGTGGAGATTTATTAAAATCTATCTTGTTTTGTAGTTGGTTAAAAAGTCCCACATCAGTTAGAAATAATTGTACATGATCTATGATTTATTATAAATAGGGCTTTAGTACTCTTAGTTTTAACATACTAGGGTATTTTTATAAATGTCCAAAATTGTAACTTTTTGAAATTTCAACTTTGGTGTTTATGATGAAGTTGGTGAGGATATGGAGGTTTGAAGCTTGAGATTCTTATAGTGATGAAATTTTGAACGGGTCGTTTGTGACTACCTAAAAAAATTAAATTTGAGCCCGACACCTGAACTCGTCCTACTGAGCCTGAAAATACCCTTGGACGGGCCACATGCTTGGTTTTGGTTGCTCGAGCCTACCTGAATTGCTCAAAAAATATATTTTTTTATTATATTTTTTAATTTTTTAATATTGTATATATATTATATATAATATACTATTATTTATTAATTTTATTTGTATATAAATAATTATTAAGTTATTTTGTGTTAAAATTATATAAAAACTAAATTCAATACACACTATTAATACAATTTAAAAAATTAATTTTGTATATTAATTTTTAAATTTGTAATTCATGATTGTCTTGTTAAAAATCTTACCAAGAAAAACTCAATTGGGATAAAGAGTGCAATCATTTTGTGGCGAATTACAAATTTTACAAACTTACAAAGTCTAAATATTACAATTACAATTTTCAAAGCAAATAAACATTTACAAATTACAATTTAATTTGAAGCTGAAGGATCGTCTTCATAGTGAAATGTTAATCTATTAAATTCATCTATCCATTCATGACTTGCCGGTGAAATTGTGTCTTATAAACGTTGATCGGTACAATCTTAATCCTTAATGCATACCAAAGCTTCAACAATGTCCCTTTGCAATGCATTTTGGCATTCCTCAAGTATTTGTTTGGTTATACTGAATGCTTGTTCGGATGAAACAGTGGAGACTGAGATTGAAAAAATATTCATTGTCATTCGAGTTAGGATTGACCAAGTTAATGCTCATACCCTCCATCATTAAACTAAATCAAATAATTCTCCACTACTGTCGACTACTAAGCTCTCACTAAGGTATGCCATAAGCTCGTTAGAGTCGCCGCCGCCGCCGCCACCTCTTGATAAAGATCCAGTCTCAGTTTCTTTTGTTTAAGTCGTATTATTATTCTTCTTCAACCTGAAAGCATTCATGAAGGAATGCGGGGTGTCATCTCTTTGTTACGGTTTCTGTACTTCAGAATTTGTGTTTCTAAATCTATTCTCATATTTGCTATAGAGAAAATATTTTTTCCTTTATTTTCAGAAATTGGTCAGAGGAATCGAGCCTAAAAATTCACCTAAGTTTTCTAAATCACTTTCTAAATCATCTAATTTTAATCTAGGATCAAAAATAGTACCGAAACCATACAACATTGGTAATTTAGACTAATATTTTTTTAAAAAAAAAAAATCCATAGAAGCGATAGGAATTCGTAAAATTGGGTCCTTCCTAAATTCACTAAATAAAATACTAATTTTTAAAAATTCACCTAAAGCTAAAAGTGATATTGGGTAATATGTTCCTGTAAGTTTTAAAGTAACTTCATGAAACCTACCTAAAAATTTATACAAACTTTTGACAATTTACCAATCATGTGGGTCTATATGTCATACTTCTAATTTTACACTGATATAGTTTGTTATAGCATCTTTATAGGGGAGGCATTATTGAAGCATTATATAAGTTGAGTTCCATCTTATAGGCATATTTAGGGTTAATGCTCTAGGAGTTAGATTTACTGTTTGTAAGAACCTAAACCAATCTTGTTGTCTTGAGTTACTACTCTGAATTTATGCAATACTATCTCTAATTACTTTTATATGAATAGTCATTGATTTTAAACCAGATATAACTATTAAATGCACAGCGTTGCTGAAAAATATCACCATCACCGAATAAACTTTAATCATTTTCGAAATATTCAATTGCTTTAGTATTTGTACTAGCATTTCTAATGTTATAGCTATCGCTTTATCTATTAATCTATATTCATCAATTATATTTAAAATTGTATTATAAATTAAATCGGTGCTATGTATCTTAGAACACATTTAAAACCTAATATTCTCTTGTCTAACTCGAAACTTTTAAAGTAAAGTCCGGTTACAGATAAATAATCTTTGTTGGCAATAGCAAACCAAATGTATGTCGTTAACGCAACGCAACCGTTAGTAGAGTGTAAAAGGTTTATTAATGCTTCTTTTTCTTGTTTAAATACTTTTAACAAATCTTTTCTGAGAATAGTTTTTGAAGTAAACTATGTATTAAGATTATGTACAACTTTAATATATCGCTGCTAATTAGGATGCTCTACAAAACTAAGTGGTTGATCTAATGCAGCTATCATTCGTGCAACTTCTATACGATCTACTTGCAGATCGTATTTTTAAGTGGTTAGAACACCGGCTGTGCGATCAAAAGATAATTGTGTTTGGCGGAGTTCGACTCCGCCGGTTTGGCCATGATAAGTGCACAAATTTGCACTAAAATTGTTCATAATTGCTAAATAAATTAAGTTTTAATTAAATATTTTCGTGGAACTAATATTTTGTGAAAGTATTTTATTTTAATTTAATTTATTTTATTTTGTAGAAAAATAAGACAATTGGGCCAAAACTACAAAGAAAAAGAAGAGAGAAGCCCATCTGAAGCCCATCAGCCAAACAGCCCTTCGGCCCAGTCCGCCGTCCGAGCCGCGTCCAAGCCGTCTGAGCCGAGGGAGCCCCGTTTCTGCCACGTGTTGCGGACTGCACGATCCAGGCGTGGGCCCCAGCTGCTCCCGTTGTTTCCCCACGCCAGCTAGCGCGCTTGGCGCGCACCGCACCTTCCCTGGGCGAGTCCCCTTCACGCGCGCGTCAGGGCGCTCTGGTTTCTTCTCCGCGTGGGTCCCGCGTGCAGCCGGCCTCCAGCCAAATTCCGCCATGTGTCCATGCGGGTCCCTGCTGTCAGCGTCCATTTCTTCTCATCCTTCTCCGCGCGCCACGTGTCCGCCCGTTTGGAATTCTTCAGCCAATTGATGCGTTTGTGTCCGTTGCTTTGCCGTTTGGAACACTTTCAGCCTCACCGAATCAACTTTTACTCACCAAATAAAGCCTTATAAATTTCAATTAATTAGGAAAACGTTTTTAGTCTTATTTTCTTTATTATTTTTGTTGTTGATTATTACTTTTATCATGACCCAAAACTCTATAAATAGGGTCATATTAAGGTGTTTAGGGGTTAGAAGTTTTTAGCCTAAGTTTAAACATTTTCTTTTATTTGGTGAGGTTAGAGAGAAACCTATATGTGAAGTGATCTTGGGTGGATTTTGATTTTCCATTTGTTCTTCAAAGTTTATATATTTGAGTGGTTAATTTTCTTCTATCTTCTTCTAATTTCTCATATTGATATATGTTCTTGTCAACTTTTATATAAATCTAGTCACGCTCTTTTTATGTGATTGTTGCATGATACTATATATTGATAGATATTATTTTATGAGTAGTCTTTTACTGCATTATTGCCAATGGTATATTGTCGCTCTTAGATTTCTCTTAAGATGATTTTTCCTAATACTAAACGTAAGAATTTTATTCACTCGAATACATTTTAATTCACATGTTCTTCAAATATTTATTTTCCGATTGTTAGTTTGGGATGTGAAACTTTCAATTGAGTAATCTCAAGGATCAAAATTCATTCGGGTGAACCAAGCATATAGGGGAATCTCGACATCTTACCACTTTTAATTATATAATTTTCTCATACATTGTTCTTATGCTTAAACTTCTCAACAAAAATTCCATTCTCTTTTATTTTTACTTTATTATTTATCTCCTAAAGCTTTTTACTTGCTAATCATTTCTTGTTCAATTTGTCTCCTCCTTGTGGATACGATTGCCCTAACTGTGCTATCGCGACCGCTTTATTTTCGACACGTTTGGGCGTAATCAGGCCACGCTTTTGAAGACACTTTTCAAAGTGTTTTTTCAAGTGTGTTGTACCGTGAATAGTGTCACCTTGTAATTTAGAAAACTAATATTTACATTGAGTTATGTATTTAGTGTTACTATCAGTGTCGACATCCTCAATTGTGTCAAAGTACTCCCAAACTGTCAAGGTTGGCTTGCATTTTCTCTTGGAGCTTGCAACACTTGCAGTAGCACTTACACTTGCCTCTCCTCCACGCCCACCACCATTGCGACCACGACCTCCACTACGTCCACCATGGCTCGGATTTGCGGTTCCTCAGTTGGTTGTGTTTGCAATTCTTGCGTAATAAATTCGTTAGTAGGAAATTGCCCTTCCACATTCTGTTGGACTTGGGCATCAACAGGAATATCACCATAACAAAAAAAATCCATCATATAAAAATTGTGAGAGAGGTTTGAGAGAGAGAGCTTTAGGATATTGTGTAAGTTTTTGAAAAAATTGTGAGAGATTTGAGAGATTGAGAGAAATTGAGAGATATTGAGAGAGTTTGGGTGAGAAAAATATTTGGGGGGATATGAGTATTTATAGGGAAATTTTTGGGTTAAAAAATTGATTTTTTGCCCCCAAAATTTGGATCTAACGACTACTTTCAAATTCGAGGGGTTGGTTTCGGGCCGAAAATCGGGCAACGGTCAAAAAAAGAGTCGTTGGAGGTTGGGCGGCGGGGTCGGGTCAGGCAAAAAAAAAAAAAAAAAAAAAAAAAAAAACTAGCCGTTGGGCGGGCTTTGGGTATTTGGGCTCAAATTCGGGCCGGAGTGAAAAAATTAAAAAAATATAAAAAAAAAAATCGACTGTCAACGGTCGGGACAAGCAAATCAGTGGCGGGCTTCCGCCATGGTGTTGTTTATCAGGCAGCTTGAGCCCGCCCTAGTGCGTGGACGGGCAGCCATGGGTCCCTGCCCACCGAGCCTGAAAAATTTAAGCTTCGGGCAAGTCCGCCGATCCAAAGTTCTACCACTAGATTCCTATCCAATTGACTCACAATAAACATGATGTCTTTGACAAATTGACTCCCAATAAACCCTCATCAAGGTTTATAGTATTTCGCTTAACATGGATCTTCCAATTTTTTGTAAAATTGAAAGAATTTGGATGTGAGTTTTGTCTTTTTGCTGTTTTAAATAGTCAACGGCCGATAGAAAGCTAAAGGTACTTATTATTGTATGAGAGCAGTTTAGCTCAAGAATCTATTATATCTGGTGGATTATCAATTTTGGGTTGAGAAAGTTTGAGATTTTTTTTTTTTTTTTAAGAGCGTGGATTTGTAATTATAAAGAATTTGTTTAGAAAAAGTAGCGGATTAGAAACTTGTGTCACCTTTTGATAGGTAAAAGTTTAGATAGAATCACAGTTGGTCAAATGCCCTTTATTCTCAAATCTCAATTATGTAAGCTAAAATTTTTCAAAATTCACGTTTGGCTAGGTGTTTTGTTGGTTTGATGTTTATTTCTTTCAGGAATCAGGATGTATAAAAATAAAACCTCATGTAAAATTACAGGCCTAATTAGAATAGTCATAGAGAACAAAAAATCAAGCTAGTTGGGTTCATTTAGTTACCAATATTAAGTAGAAGTCTAATTGTGGGACTGGTGTGATCATGGTGCAGCAATATTAAGTAAAGTCACATTTTCACTTAGGACAGAAACATACATATTCAGTCAATGCAAACAAAGGAATACTTTCCGAGCAGCTGGCTTCTCTAAAAGAGGAAAGCGTGGGCGTATTGAAGGACTACATCACCAAACATAATGCTATGTCCGTGATTAAACACTTAGGTTATGTTTGGTAGTCTGTATTGTATTATATTATATAAAGTGTATTGTATTGTGTTGCATTATCATAATACAATATGGTATTTGGTGTCATGATATAATGTACAATGGTCAAAATGTAAAATTTTAAAATTTTAGGGTCAAAATGCAATTTTCAAAAATTTATAGGTCAAAATAAAAATTTTTAAAAGTTTTGAGGTCAAAATGTAATTTTACAAAAATTTTAGGGCTAACATGAAATTTTATAAAATTTTGGAATCAAACATCATTTTTAAAAATTGATAGGTCAAAACAAAAAAATATAAATTTACATTATGCCCTTTTATTTTTAAAAATTTATTAGGTTCTGGTATTACTCTATGTTGGTCCAACTCTACATCTAATATAGCCTAATCCCAACATAAATTATAGATCCGTTATAAAATTATATAATAAAATATATTAAAAATGAGTCATATTTAATAATACGTTATAGACCATATTAATTTATTATTCGTATTAATTTATGCAACACGATGGTCACATCAAATATTATATTAATGTATTATTATATAATATAGTACTCTAATATAGTTAAACAAACATGTCCTTGAAGAAAGCTCCTTAGAGGACGAGGATGAAATCATTGAGAAGCCTCAAGCCAATTCTAAGGCCTCATTCTTTTCACAATTAGAATGACAACTAAACTTTTTGCTACAGTCTTTTTTCTCAAAAGAATTCAAATTTAATTTTTTTATTATCGTATTTTCTCTCACATATAATCACTTCTCACACAATGATTCTCTTTTCCTTAAATTGTACAAAATGTTGTTTTTGTTTAGCAAAACTGTTTCAAACATAATTTTTGTTTATTTGGTGCTTGATAGAGTAAGATCAAATTCTTGGTAGAATCAGAACAAACAACGAATTTCCAACAGAAAAAAAGGGAGAAAAGAATGTGAGGTATCTATTAGAGGACGTTTAGTGGAGAAAGTCGTTTCCTAATTTGAATCATAATTCGTGATTTATTACAGTATTTTCTCTCATAAAAAATATATATAAATTAAAAATAATTTAAATCACATAATTTGAATCATCTAACTAAACATCCTCTTAGTTTATAGTCGTTTAAGCCATAAAATACATGAAGATTATATATAGTTGACAAACCTGTATGATATGCATTAGAGTGGAACATCACCCGGAAAAGCCACATAAAACAGAGTCACAAGCAAAACAAAAAAAAAAAAAAAAAAAAAAAAAAAAAAAAAAAAAAAAACATCACCCGGAAAAGCCACATAAAAACAGTCACAAGAAAAAGAGAGAGAGAGAAAAAAAAAAAAATCACCCGGAAAAGCCACATAAAAACAGTCACAAGAAAAAGAGAGAGAAAAAAAAAAAAAAAAAAAAAAAAAAGAAAGAAGCAAACCAGTTCTTCAAAAGCTGAAAAACAAAAGTACAGAAATAAAAGTGCGTGTTTAGAATCATTTTTGAAAATAATTTTTACTTATTTTAAAAAGTAAAAGATAAAATAAAAATAAAATAACGTTTGTTATTAAATATTTAAAAATTAAAATGAGAAAGAAAAAAATAATTTTTATAAAGGATTTAAAAAACAGTTAAAAATTATTTTTATTTTTTAATTTTTATTTTTTAGTACTTGTTACTAATATTATAATATATTAATTAATAAACACAAATTTCACTTTTTTATTATACTCAAAATAATCTTTTAAAAAATTAACTAAACGTAATTTCAAAATTAATATCAAAATAATTCTTAAAATAATCTCATTTTTATTTTTTATTAAAAATAAAATTATTTAAAAATCAACTCTAAACACACCAAAAAAATACAAATTCTAAAATTAAAAGTGAGAGGGAAAATGACAAATGATTCTATCATCATCAATTGCGGTTAAAAAAAAAGCAAGTTAACTTTGAAAAATATGCTCAGAAAAAGCACAAAAGATAATTATAGAAAAAAAGCTTATTAGGAATATGTCCTAATATATAATGAAGATATAACCGATAATAAATTTAGGGTTCGTTCACTTTGTTGATTTAAATTTATAATTTGAGTTAAAATGTGATTTTATGTAAAAGCTTTTTTATTGTAATAAAAAAGTTAGATGTGACTGTTTTTGAGAACTTTTTACTGTAGCAAAACTTAAATTTTAAACTTGAATCGGTGAAGTGAACGGGGTCCGATACTTTTCTAATATTGTGTATAACTAGACATTTTTAGATTTAAATCTCTTAAAATACACAGTCTGTGTAATTGTTGCGTGAAAACTCGTAAGTATACGAATTTCATAAGTAATAAAGTGTACAAGAGTACGAATATCGATCCCACAAGGATTGTGTTTAGCTTTCGTTAAATACCAATATTGATTAACTTCTAGGATTGTTTTCTTTTATATATTTTTATAATTAAAAGAAAATAAAAATGCAAGTAATTGCAAATAATTGAGCTAGGACTTCCTCATTTCCCCTTGATTGCAAAATGTTAAAGCTATGCTAAAGAAATGCTACAGCATTCTGTACTAGTTAACCAAACTCAAGTTTGTGCATAAAGTTCTTTCGAATTAATTATGACTATAATTCCTCAAACCAATTTCATCATATTCCTATGTGAATCTAGTTAATGGAATTCCAATTTCAAGTTTGGGTTTATTAGGTTATATAAGGTAAACGATATATTCCTATGCCTTCTACAAATCAATATATTCATATATTGAACATGCATCATCCATGTAAAATATAACCTAAATTAATTTTTCCAAGTCAATCTAAGTCTAGTTCTACATTTGATTTCCATCAAAAATAGAAATTAAGCTAGTAAATACACATGAATGAACAAGCACAAGAATACCATAAACAATCCAAAAGTAAAAACTAAAACATCACAATCTTAGTTCCACTAGGAGCTTAGCTCACAAAATTAACTAAATAACATCAATGATTTCATCATTTTTAAAGATTACAAAAATAAAGAGAATAAAGATGGGAAAGAAATCACCAAATGGAGGTGTCACAAACTCCAAAATCTCTTCCCAAAATCTTTATCTTCCTCCTTCTTAAAGCTCCAAAATGAATTCTCCCTCAATAATTTATGAAAAATAAAATCTAAATCTAATGAAATAAAAATATTTGTTTTGAGATTTTCTTGAAAAATTGGCTGAAAAGCCTTATTTAATGCTTTGCTCTTTTCCCTCTTGTTCTCTGTGGCTGCTTGTTCTCTTTTGAGATTTTCTTGGAATTATCTGGGTTCAAAAACCCTTCATCTCGTGCACAGAGGAGAGTTGCTAACTAAGCTCAGCTAGAGGAGTACGTTTGGACACATGGCGTGCCTCAATTGGAGGGTTCGGATTGAATGGACACGCGGCGCTCTCTGGTTCGCTAAGAGAGGGAGATTTCATGCAACTTGGATGGAATTGCCGCACTAGATGACGCAAGCTACTGAGTGGGACAGCTGGACACGCGGCTTGCTAGGATTGGCTAAAGAACTGATGCGGTGTTGCGGAGACGCGCTCCTGTCTAGGGTGATTCCACGCGCTAGATCTAGACCGTTGATGATCCAATGGCTCGCGTGGAGAGTTTCGTGCTGGTTTCACTCGCGCGAAGGATTTCTATTTTGAGGCAAATTCAAATTCAAATTTTACTTAATTTCTCTTGCATTTCTCTCCCAATTTGGATTTCAATTTGCACTTAAGCCCACCTATCACCAAAATTAAATTACATAATGAGGAAAATAATTATTTTGGAAGGAAACTAAATAAAAATAAAATAAAATACAATAAAAATACTAAAACAAACTAAAAATAAAATTAATTCCAAATAAAATAAATTGAAATAAAAATAAAGTAAAAGTATAAAAAACTAAATAAATTCTCAAGAACAAGCATACTTTTTAATCCCAAAAGAGGCTAAATAACTCCATTTCATGGAGTTATCAGTAATTATCTCAGAAATAAATAAGTTTGTGAGATCTATGTAATTTTTGTGATTTCGTGTTGACATGTGCACTTTGAAAAAAAAGAAGACATTGTTTGAAAACTGATGTTCGTGTCTGGATTTTTGACATTGTTTAGTGTTTGTTTTTAAGCCTGATGGTATTGTGTTAAATTCTTGCCGACATGAAAATAACTGTTGAAATGAATTGGCCACCCTTAGTTGGATATGTTATTATCTGAAGATCTTGAGTGATCATTTTTTTTTTTTTTTTTTTTTTTTTCAATATCTGAAGATCTTGAGTGATCTTTTTTCTCAATAAAAGTATATTTATTCAGCAAAAAAAAAAAAAAAAGGTTGGATATGTTATTGTTAGATTTTGAGAACATGACGTTTGTATTGGAAATTTGGAATTTTGCAGAAAGGTTTAAAACAACATATATGACATGTGGCATGAAAATCAAAGAATTTGAGGGATACTGTAAATCAAAATTGGTCATTCTTGAGACTATCTCTAATGTTATTGCCAATATCATTGCTATATTTTTCGCAAAAAAGAGTATAAAAATACCACATTTAGTATATTATTATTCTATATACGTTCAAAGGTACACTCAAGAGGAAGCATTAATCCGAGAAAACTCCACAATTACCAGAAAATAACCAAACAGGATCGCAAATAAATATAATAATTAAGCTCTCTGAGCAGAAACGAAACTAGATGAAAGGCTCATAGCCTGTCGAACCAAGGCAAGCGCCAACACATGATAAACGAGTAAACGACAAATAAAGTTAAGATAGAGCATTAGAAACGACAACTCGTTTCTAACTACTAGACTAGAACGACAGATTGTTCTAGAGAGATGCTAGTACAAATTTTGCCAAATTCTGAATCTTCTCAATGAATCCAAGCACAACTTCCGCTTGTTTTTTATCTGTTCAAATAATAATAATAATAATAAATAAATAAAAGTCCAGAAAATTTCACGTCAGTCTAGGAGTAGGAGATTACCTTTTCCTTAAGATTAATTTTTTCTTTATCTTTTTTTGACAAATAAGATTAGTTTTTTCTTAGCACAAAAGCCAATCTAAAAGTTTGGAAACTTAGTCGTTCACTTCGTTGATTCGAGTTTGTAATTCGAGTTGAGATGCGATTTTATGTGAGAGCTTTTTACTGTAGCAAAAAAGTTAGATGTAACTATTTCTGAGTGCTTTTTATTGTAGCAAAACTCAAATTCTAAACTCGAATCGGTGAAATAAACGGGGCCAAAATTGAAATACTAACCAAGAGTTGGAACAGTGTGCCCCTCTGGGTGACGAATAACAACCGGGTCTACAAATGCCTTCACTAAATCTTCCCCTCCTGGTTTCAAGGCGTCCTTGTCTCCTACATTATAGAATGAATAAGCATTAATTCACGAATTATACAAGTCATATCATATGCCTAAAGTAACAAAATGGCAGGGTACTTATTAAAGGGTTTACCTTAAGTATAAGATTTAGAGAACTTATAAAATATAATTTCCTCATGATAAAATTGGATTCTTAAATTGAGATTGAAGTAATAATTCAGATTTCAGTGTTATCACGTTTTTGATTTGGCTACTAATTATCTAGCACATAAACTACACTTACATCACATATTTTTCTATAAAAAAAAAAAGTGGACTATAAGCTAAACAAAAATTTTGCCGATATTTCTAATATTTATATCGGAATACCGGGCTTCTAAAGCCACAAAATCTCTTTCAGGTGCAAAAAATTTCTTCAAAATTTCCACATATATCGAGAAGATGTCAGAAAAAATATCAATTTCAGTGAGCTTTATAATATATATCAGTAAATTTCTTTTGTTGCAATCATCTTTTATGTAAAATGATTTGTTTATACTTTTTAATGTTTTTTCATGTCCTAAAATATCAAAAGAAATAGCAAGTTCTGAAATAAATATACATAGACTTTGTTCATTTTATTGATTTGAGTTTAAAATTTAAATTTTGTTACAGTAAAAATCTTTTAGAAATAATCACATCGAATTTTTTTTATTACAGTAAAAAATTCTCATATAAAATCGCATCTTAACTTAAATTAAAAATTCAAATCAACGAACTAAACGTGCTCATCACTTTTATATAATTTCTCCCGATATTTATGTCTAAAATTTCTTTAAATATAGAGTACCGATATTTCTACCGATACTGAAATTTTCATCCTTGACTGCAAGGCATTTTTGGTACTCGAATTACCTATAAAGTGGAGAGAAGGGCGCTCAATAGGTGAAGAAAATGCATTAGCAGCCAGTTCAGGCGTTCCCATTGTGGCTCCTCCAAACTTACCAGCTGAAATGAATATCAGAAACTTGATCTCTGGTACCCTTGTAAGAGCCACTCCCTGCAAGCCTTTTCCAAATTTACTCACTTTCCAATTTCAATCAGTGTAATCTTTAAACTCTTAACTGCCCCAATAAACAGCATTATATCAAGTACTAATCAATATTACCTCATTTTGCATTCCAGGCAAAGAAGCCGCCAAATTGCCACCCTGAGAGTCCCCTAGAATTCCATCAAAAGGACCATACTTCACCATGTAATCCTCTAGATACTTTACGCAGTCTTTGAAATTTATAAACTCAGTGAAATCCTGAAATAGCATATAAGGGAAAAAAAAAAAGTGCAAACAAAAAGAAAACTTAGTGTACGTTTGATTCATAGGTTTCATCTAGAAATTTGAACGTAAATTTAAATTTTAACGACAGAAATTATTGTAACAAAAATGTTTGAATTATATATAATTTAAACCTGTGAGATAAATGGCACATTAGCAATATATATGTTTAATGAATTAATTTGATCTGGTTTGATTTCTACTTTTAGTTCTCTTTTCCCTTTTTGCAGCTTAAATTAAACCTCGTTGCACTGGAACCACTCGTAGTAAGGAGGATCATAGACGTCTTCAATGGAAGACTTTCCTTGGGCTGGGAATGGGCCATCGAGGTAAACCATATCAAGCTTTTCAAGTACAGTCTCAGGCCACCGTGTCTGGAGCATGCTCTTGAAAATTTCACCACTCGCTCTGAACCCGTGGAGGCATAGAACTCTGGGTTTTTTTTGGGTTTGATTTTCCATGAAAAGAGAGATCTAGAAAGAAGAAGAAGAAGAAGAAGAAGAAGAAGAAGAGAATAGTCAGTGGGGACAAATTAAGGTCTACTTCCCTTCTGATCATCAATCATGTAACCTGTAATACCAATTAGTTGGCATTATTAAATGAGAAAATCCGTACATATATGGAAGAAGAAGAAGAAGAGAATACTCAGTGGGGACAAATTAAAGTCTACCTCCCCTCTCATCATCAATCATTACCAAATTAGTTGGCATTATTAAATGAGAAAATCCATACATATATGGTCACTATACAAGATGAAAAAAAAAAAAAAAAAAGTCGTGTAGGTGAAAATAATCTCTATACTATTGCTTTTATAGAGAGTTTAGAGGCGAAAAACACAACAGAAAGAACAAAGAAAAGGATATGTGTGTGTGTATTTACACACACTAATTTGACGAATCCAGCTTTTATTTATTTGAGAAAGGGAATGGCGCGCAGTCATGAAGGTCTATGCATTACGTTAATTATTATAAACCAATAACATGAAAAACAAAGCTGATGACCACACTAAAGGTCCGTTAATAATAATAATAATATAAGAATAATAATAATAATAAATAATAATAGTAATAGTAGTAGTAATAACTTGATGACCACTATGGCAAAGTTGTTTTCAGTCTACTACTATTGTCATTTATTATTTTCATTTTGAAAAAGTTGGTAGCGAAAATAAGTTCTCTTTCTTTTTCTCTTTAGGCAGTTTCTTTCCATTAGGGTTCAGCCATGTATTTTCTTTGTGATCAAATGGAAAAAAAAAATAGCCTGAATGAAATTCTCTCCGTCACAGATGTCTTCGTCGATCGCTAACAGCGGTCCATATACAATAATGGAAATGTCAGTTTCAGAGCGTGACATCTATAAATTTTATCCGAACAAAATGGTTCGAAATTAAATATCTGCAAATAAAATTTATCTGAAGACATGCATTTCTATTACATTGAAAAGCGAACATTCGATTCTCCCAATTCGAAAAATAATAAATAATAATAAAATGATGAACCCGCATAAACCATAGACTAGTAGTAATAAAGAGACAAAATTTTTAATACTAAAAACCACTAAAACACTTTTTTACTATTAAACAATTCACGGTTTTTTAAGTTAATTACTTTTAAGAGACAAAATTTTTAATACTTTTCAGTTTACTACTAGTGTCATTTATATAATTTTCATTTTGAAAAAAATTTAGTTCCGCTAATAAAAGAAGTTCTTTTTGGTAACAAAAACATTTTTGCTCTTTGATAGCAGTTTCTTTTTTGCATTAAACATATTTTATATTAAAATTTAGCAATCATTTTAGTATATTTTTATAACAATTATTTTAGATAAAAACATATAATTTTGTAATAAGTGTTGGAACAAAATATATATTCAAAAATTTAAGTTTTTGCTACCAAAAAATAATTTTTTGCCACTAAATTTTGGCAGTAAAAACAAGATTTGCACCAAATTCATATTTTGATCTTGTTCATATAAAAACTAAAACTCATATTTTGTATATCATCCTAGTATATTTTGTTCCAAAAGATATGTTCATGTGTATATATACATGTGGTAATATAATGTTCTTATATAATCTTACTATTTGATTGATTTTTAACTTTGAATAATGCATTTCAATTTCAAAGCTATATTTTTTATTATAATATTACTAGAACAATGATTCTAAAATAATTTTTGTCATTAAAATGTTTTTTTAATTTTTAATATATGTCTTTCTAGTACCAAATTCAAATTTAGTAGCAAAAAATATGCTTTCGGCAACCAAAATAATGTTTAGTAACAAAAAACATAATTTTCTAGTACTAAATTTTGGTAGTAGAAAATTTTATTATACTACCAAATTCATATTCTGGTAGCGAAAAAGCATTTTTTACTACTAAAAGTTGTGTTTGGAAGCAAATCGTATAAAAACTTTAAAACTTATATTTTGTGCTTTTGTTTTTCTTGTTCTAGTTTTCCATGAATATGTAGTTTAACAATTGTCCTAGTATATTTTATAGAACAAGTATTTAATAATTTAATTATTTTGTATAGGTGTAATAAGATATATGTTTAGTTATATATATGGTCTTGTTAATTAAATATATATTCTACGTAAAGTATATGATCTTATTATTTAATTACTTTTTAACATAGAATAATATATTTTAATTTTAAAATTATATTTTTTATTATAATATTATTAAAATAATGAGTCTAAAATAATTTTTATCATCAAATATATATTTTTAATTTTTAAATATATATGTCATTTTACTATCAAATTAAAATTTAATAATAAAAAATATAATTTCAACTACCAAAATAATATTTAGTAATAAAAACATAATTGTTTATTACCAAATATTTGGTCACAACAAAATAACAAAATTTTTGTGAGAAAAACATTCCATTTGGTTGGGGGATTTGTCCCCGAATTCAAATTATAATTTGTGATTCACTATAATTTTTCTCAAAAAATTAATAAACAACTAAAAATTATTTAGTAATAAAAACATAACTGTTTATTAAAATTTTTGGTCACAACAAAATAACAAAATTTTTGTGAAAAAAATTCCAACAAAATTTGTTTAAATTTGTGATTCACTTCTTTTTTTTAAAAAAACGGACTTCAAATCTTCATTTAAAACTTCAAAAAATTCAAAACACACCCACCACCGTCAAAAATTCTCTCTCGCTCTAGATCCCTCTTCCCCGAGTGTTCACTCCCATTCGAATCACAGAAGAGAGAGGGAGAGAGAGAGAGAGAGAGAGAGAGAGAGAGAGAGAGAGAAATGGCGGACGAAGAATAAGCAGAGCTAAGCGAGACGCAGAAGAAGGAGATTGCGAAATGGTTCCTCCTCAACTCTCCTCCTGGCGAAATCCAATGCGTTTCAAAAGGTGAATTTACTCTTTATCTCTCTGTATCTCTCTGTGAAATTCGCTTCTTATTCTTTCGGTACATTTTGAATTTTGCTCGTTTACATGGTAGTAGTTACCTAGATTTGATACAATCCCAACTTTGATAGTTTAGGGTTCTCAAATAGTGGTTTAATATTTTCTTGATGCATTACACAAGGATTGGAATTGCACAAGACCGTCCTCGGTTAAGCCTGAATAGCTGCTGGAAATTTCTCTAAAATCATTTCTTGGTTTTGGAAAGATATCGCTTCAACGCGATATTTACTTACAGAAAAAGTTGGAAAAAGAGAGAAGGAAATGAGAAGGTTTAGGTAATAATAACTATAATAATAATTGTACAAGCTCTCTTTTGTTTGGTTCTATGGTGGTGGCAGTAGTAGAGATAGTGATATTACTGGTGCAAGCTCTCTTTTGTTTGGTTTTATAGTTTAGAAGAGGGAATATAACAATAAGAAGTGTTCCGTACATTCAAGTTGGCTGGAATTGCTTGACCTGGTAAAATTGTTCAGATCCACTGATCAGACTTCCCTTGGCATGTCCTTTATTTTATATTTACATTGTCTGAAGTGAGATGTACCGGAGTTTTTCCAATGTCCCGCATCCAATGTTTTCTGTTTCTTATTAATTTAGGGGTTTGTTTACTTCACATGAAAGGGAAAAGGAATAGGAGTGATTCCCTTTCTCTTTAATCATGTGTTTACTTACTAATTAGGAAAACCCAATATAGAGAATGAAAAAGGGGAAAACTAATCCTTGCAATCCCTTTAGTATTGATTCCTTATGGAAGGAGGGTATACACCCTTGTTAAGTTCACATGTAATGAGCCCATAACCATTTAATTACATACGTTTTAGTTAATTACATTTGTAGCATTGCTATTCCTAAGTTTAGTTAACACTAGAAAAGGAATCAGATTGTTGCTCAGTACATCATCAAATAGACTAGTAAACACTAGAAAGGATTCAACGATTCTCATTCTTATTACTTTCCTTTCCTCTTCAATCCTATTTACTTTCCTTAAATGATAAACAAAAAATCTTAAGTGAAGACTGGTTTTGATCCCTTTTATCGCGTCTTTACAATGCTCTCTCCTTTTAACCTTGTAACAGAAGATCCACCAGATAACTCTGTAATTGCTTTATTTACGTGCTTGAAACTAAAAGCAACTTTTTATAGCTGAACAATACAGTGGTACCATCCTTTTCTAGCTCCTTATGGTTGACGAATTCTAATTGCATCCTTTTTTTTTTTAATTTGACCAAAATTGGCTAATATATTTGCATGGACAGGCATCCTACTCAAACTTACCGGATACCACTTTCTAGATCTTGAAAGAGTATTTTTCTTAGAGCAGGAGTGTTTTTCATCTTAGTCATATACTCGGTACTTTCTTTTCTTTTAGGTTTTTACATTATTTTGAGGAGGGGAATGTGCAGCTCAATTTTTTTGCATGGACAGGCATCCTCTCAAAAATATCACATCTCACTTTCAAGGTCAAAACCTTAAGTAGTAACTTATTGCAATTTCTTAGTGATTTAAAACACCTTTATTGCTTTGTGTCGATGGATGCTCAATGATTGATCGAAGAATGGTAAGATTTCTTGAACTTATCATTATTTGTGATCTTTCTTTATATGTGTATCATAATCTTTGTAGTGTGTTACTCGGTCTGGCAAGCTCCCTACTAAGACTCAGGTATAGATATTTGATGTCTCAGACTTTCAGCAGCCAGTTATTAGTGCAACTGAGGATAACTTGAGTAGCTCCAAACTGATAGGGCTTCCTTTTTAACATTCTTTTATTCGTTGCAGTATGAAATTTCTTTTAAAGTCAAAACAGAAATAGATATGAACAATCTTTCATTGGCATGGAGCATTAGTTTTTGCATATGAGAGCAAATGAAGATTATGTAAGAATTATTAAACACTTTATCATTTCATTTGATTTTGTATTTTTTTTTTTTTTATTCTAACTTAAAAATTTATAACACTTCACCTAATGCAGGAACAAATGATCAAGTCTTGCGATGCTTGTTTAAGTGAAGTACCAGAGGAGTGAGAACTTGACTCTTAGGCAGAGGAAGAAATTTACTCTCAAGTTTTGTCAAGTGATAGGTATGAAAAATATGGTTTCAAGCATGGCATAGGTCCTGTACTAAGACAAGCGTCACAAGCTTGCAAATTTAGAGGGTCAGGATATGAAAAGCTTCAAATTGAAGTTCAAGAAAACAAACATCATATGTTGGACATGGAAATTCTAATGAAGCAACAACATGAGCTTATTCAAAAGCTACTTCAGCAGATAAATCCGCCATCAGATCATCTTGGACCTTCTGTTCCAAAAAGAGAAAATCCTCCGCCACCAAGAAAGATCCTCCGTTTAATTCTTGTAATATTGAGACTTTAATACAATTATGCATAAGTTTTTTGGTTGCAAATACAATTTTGATTTTAATATGTAAAAATATTTAGAGAATTTTAAATTAATATTTGGTAATTTATATATGTTTTTTAAAATATATATACAAGTATATAAATCTGTCTCAGTTTTGGTGACCAAAAAAATTTGATAATAACAAATTAGTTATTTGCTACTAAATATTTGGTACCTAATTTTTGTATTTGTCGTTACCAATACATTTTGCTAAAAAAAAGTTGGTCCTTAAATGTCATATTTTTTGATATTAAATAATTTTTGCTACTGAATATTTGGTCACCAATTCTCATACATTTTGCTATCAAATATAATTTGATACTAAATATTTGGTTCTTAAATCTCATGGATTTCGTTACTAAATACTTTTTATTACTAAATATTTGGTGATTGAATCGAGTTTTTTTTACTACTAAATATATTTTGCTACTAAAATTTCAGTGTCCTAAATCAAAAACCTTTTACTACCGAAATTTTTGGTCCCCGAATATCATACATTTTGTTATCAAAAAAATTTTTGATAGCAAAAACTATTTGCTACTAAAATTTTGGTAACTAATACTTTCTGCTACGCACTTTTTTTCTATCAAAATCTTTTGGTAGCAAAAACATTTTGCTACTAAAAATAGGGTTTTTGGTTACCAAATTTTGGTAACATAAAATTGAAATTCTTGTAGTGCTTCTGACGCCATCAATAACTTCGACATTCGTCCACAAAACTATTGATCCTATCATAAAGGATGGGTAGGTTAGGACCCACACGACTCCACCACCGATGTTGAGTGCTTATCAAGACACAACTCTCCATGCATGATCATTGTGATGAGAAGAGTGGGATCTTGATATTATAGATACGCTGAAAATCTTGAATGAACAACATTGTTGACCAAAAACCGGCACCTCCTATCCCTTCCATCTATCTATGAAGTCACCACTAACACCACAATCATTGCCATGAGACCTAGAATCCCGCCTCTAGAGCCAGGGTGGGTTTATCCCGTTAGGTTTAATCCATGACCCTAGTGCTATCTTTTAGTCTTACTCGACTGGTTTTATTCATTGACGGTAATGGTTTTGTTAAATGAGCTTTTGTTATGCACGATTATTAATGTGTCGAGCATGTTTTTTTTTATTGAGACTTGACACTTGTATTTGTTTTTGTGCCTTATTTATCTTTATTTGTGGATCTAGTTTTTGTCTGTAACTAAGTATCCTCATATTTAGTGGCATTTGTGACTATTTTAAAGTTTACATTGACTTAATTATTAAATAGAATGTCCCCATTCAAAAAAATAAATAAAAGTAAAGTATCTTGTTCTTTATTTTTCTGGAGGTAATAAACGTTTCGGTCATTTTTTGTTTTTTTTTTTTTTTCATTTGTTTTTTTATCCTCATCCTTTTTATTGTATATTTGATCCTTTATTTTTGTTCCTCTTACCTTTGTGCTCTTTTTTCTTGTTTTCCCCTTAATTTTTTATTGTAAGATATATTATATATTTTCAAATTTACTGCATTAAGTTATTTTTTAATGTGTACCGTCGAAATACTTTTTTCTTCTTATTTATCTTTATTAAATTTTTTAATATCGTCTTAAATATATTATTTCATCAAGTGTGTCCTGCAAATTAATTTTGCTCTTGTTTCTTTTTAATGTTTCAGCTTTTTAGACCTTTTGCCATTTTGATTCTAAAAAATATTCTTGCTTACATATCGAAGTTTCCCGGTGATGATTGTAACTACAATTTGTCTCGTAAATGTCATTTCTCTAAAAAAATAATTAGTTTCAAATTATTTATTGAAAAGGCAATTTCAACAGTTTATGTCTTAAAAATAGGCCTCAATTAAAACATAGTACGTGTATGATGTTTTACAACAATAAAGAGCATCAAACTGATTTTATCCCAAAAAAGGAGTGACAAATTTCTTAGGGTTTATTTGATATGATGGCTGCAATTATGGTGATTTGAATTTTAGTTTAAATTGTAGTTTGAATTTTTAAGGTGATTTAAATTTGAATTTGAACTTAATTTTGGATGTGTTTTTTACTTTTTGTTGGAACTAAGAATCTAGTTTGAACTTATGTTTATGTTTTGATGTGTATTATTTTGTGTGTTTGGAGTCATTATTAGGGGTTAGGTGGGGTTTATTAATGATTAGAGTTATTGTAGATAAAGTAATTTTGATAAATACTCTTTAAAAGTGTATGAGTTATGATTTTTACTATTTATTTTTTATTCATAACCTTTTTAATTAAATAATTACATTAATAAAAAAGTATTTATCAAAAATAAAAATAAAAATCTAAACTCATACACTTCTTAAAAATAATTTTTTTTTTTTCTTATAGTTAACGGTTCTAAAAATGAGGGTGGGTTTGTGGTCCCAAAATCATGGGCTCAAAGATGGGTTTAAATGTCCCATCTAACTCTAACCCAAATAAGGATTTTGGGCAAATGTGGGTTTAGTGTGGAGCAATGGGTTCAAACCATCTTTATATATGTTAAAGTTAATCACTTTGTTTTTTTTTTTTTCGTGAGAAATGTTAAGATTAATCACTTTGTCATTCTCTTTATTACTATCTATCTTCTTTTTTTGTCACGCAACATCTCATTTCCTTATAAAGAAAAAAATATAATTATAGACCACATTTTTTTAGATGTAATTACAATTCTGCCACTCTTTTTTTCTTTCATGAATAAAGATAAAAACCCAGAGTTTTTCATTACTTTAACTGATGAAAAAGGTTTTAAAAGTGATAGGGCTTAAAAAAGATACAATTTTTAATTAACTCAAAAGGATAAATTTGAAGTAGGCGTTTAATTTATAAATTTAAAATTATAATTTAAAATTATTTTTAATTTATGTATATTTTTTTTAAAAAAATATGGTAATAAATTATAAATTATGATTCAAATTATAAAAATACACTAACTAAACGCGTTTAATATATTTACAGGGTAACGATGGTATGCAAGCATATCTAAGGTTAAAAAAAAGGAGTCATATCACATTCTTGTCTATTTTTCTCTATGCAATAATATTTTCTTTTCTTAATGCTCGTTATCGCTAGAAAATACAAGCAGCAACCGGTAAAGTTTTCCTTTCCGAAGGGAAAAACAAAGAAGATGACTTGCTCTATTCTGCTTTAGCGTGCTGTGAAGAAGATGAAAGGCTCTATGGCATATATATATATATATATATATATATATTTATTTATTTATTTATTTATGAACTTGGCAATATTGTAGTAAGTGAAAAAAAAAAATCTCAAAATTTTTATCTTTTATTCGTCAAAAAAAAAAAAAAAGAGTGACATGATTGTAGCTACCTCTAAAAAAAGTGGTTTATAGTTATACTTCCATTTTATAAAAAAACAAAATGTCATATAGAAGAAGACAAAAAAAGAAATAAAAAGAGTGACAAATAATTAACTTTAGTATTTCTCTTCCTCTCATTTTTTAAAACCTGTTTCTAGCTTTCCAGGCCAGTTATCAAGGTTAGAATTTGGTATTTTTGGTCAAGCTTTCCAAAGAATTGAAAGGGTTTCATGTGGTTCATCACCCAATCTGAATTTTAACAAGGTAAACCAGGTTTAACCATTAGATTTCGTACTCTTTGATGTTTCCTTTGCAGAAGATTTGGTTTTTATACTCGAAGGGCTAAATAAGAATGGAAACATGTGTGGAAAAACATGTTCAATGTTGTTTGTGTGTGAATGTAAATTAAAGTCAAGTTGCAGAATCGGCTGGACATAAAAAAGGGTGATATTGCTGTCAAAAGTTTCTTTAGATTCGAATTTTTTTTCCTGTTGGTATGTGTTTTATAGAGCTGCATATATGGTGTTTGATGAAATGCTTCAACAAAATTCTGAATTTTTTCTATGACAGGCATTCTTGATTCCGAACTGTTTTCCTTAATAAATACTTGGAGTTAGCATCTAAAAATTTGGTTCCTTCTATGGTAAGGTCTTCTATCAGTAATATATGGCATCAAAATAAAAATAATAAAAAAAAAGAGCTAAATAGAAAGTTTTTTTTTTTTTTTTTTTTATATAGAATTAGCAGCTAAAAAATAAAAACCTATTTATTAGTTCATTTTTCTGATTCTACCTTAGAAATCTTCCTAAAAAAATTTGGGACATTATAGTAAACATGCAAACCTTACTTTGGTCCAACTTTCCTAAAAAAAAAAAAAAAAAAAAAAATTCAAATTTAGAACGAACAACCCAGTGCTTTTGCCAAACATGGTCCCCAAGATTGGTTTTACTGTATTTTGATTGATTTTGACTATTTTCTTTCTTAAAGTGAGATGAAAAAATTGATTTGGAAAAGAAAGTGTAATGTGTTTAGAAGATTAGATGATCATATATAATTTGAAATGTTACATTTTCAAGGTTTTGAGCACATTAAGGGATGCTTTCACAGGCTAGAACGTTGCACTCGCCAAATGTGTTTGGACTCAGAATCAAGTAGACTTGCTCTACTTAACTGCATCACAAGTAATTATTTGAATTATTTACTTCCTTTACTTTACTATTTATATGATTATGTAAAGATTTTTTTTTTTTTTTTTTTGAAAAATATGTAAAGATTTATGTTATATTAAATAGTCTAAATTTTATTTTTTTAGTTAGGGATATTCTTTTTTGATAATGAATAACATATGTGGATTGTGTTTCCTATTTCATCAAAGAACTTTATGGAAATAGTACTTATGAGAGATTCAGTAATTTCTAAGGCGTGTACGGGTGGGTATTATCTAGATATGGTCTTCTCAGGACAGAATTTATGTGAAGTCTTCTGTTTGATCATAGGAGAAAGCTTCTGAATTAAAAAAAAAAAAAAAAAAAAAAAGCCCACTTTCACTGAGAGTATGTTTATCCATTTATTACTGGTACTAAGGGGCTAACCATACTGTTAATGCAAGGTTTGTTAGATTAATGAAAACAATTTACGTACAAGTCAACTCTACCTTATCATGATGGAAATGCTCACATGGAACCACAAGAGGATTTATACCATAATAAGATAGAATTATACATAATTGTTTTCAAAGTTGAAAACATATATTTAAATGAGAAACGTTTATCATGCAGCGGACTTTCAAAAATGCAGTAAATAGTAGATTTATAAAACTAAATTATAATAAATTGTATATGTTAAAATTATTTAAAATAAATAATAATTTATTATATAAATGTTTTATTTACAATTAGTAAAGAGATTTTTTTCAAGTAAATTTTCTTTTTAAGGCGGGTAAAAAGATTTTTTTTTTTTTTTTTACATGTAAATAAAAATTTTTGCTATGTAAATTATTTTTACCAGATCTAAGAAGCTGTGCCAAACCGGCCAAAAAAATTAGGTCAATTTATGCATTTCGGGGCAGCACCTAAACAAATAAACTGATAAATTGTTATTTACTTTAAATAATTTTAAAATCTGCTACTTAGTTAATTTAGTTTTATAAATATGCTATTTAGTACAATTTTGCTTTTTTGTTTTCTTTATTAATATTTTTATTGTATTTATAACTGTATATATTTATGATACAGATGATACAAGTTAACAATGTCGTTTCCAAAGGGGTTTCCATCAACCAGAGAACACAACCAAATCAACATTCAAAAAAAAGCTTTGAGTTCCAACTGGCCCACCCAAGTCTTAGACAGTAGCTTATAACGACGAAATCACCTCAGAGAAACTGAGAGGAGCGACCCTTGCCTATATGTACAAGTCGCAGTGGACCTGAATAAAAATTTTGCGAGAAAATGTTATGTATTGTGTGTGTGTGTGTGTGTGTGTGTATATATATATATATATATATATATATATATACTAAACACAAAAAAACAACTTTTTTTTTTTTTTTCCCAAACCCACCCATTATCTAGATATACAACTACATAGTTTTGGAAAATAGATATGTGTTCTTGTAAATACTGTGGCTTACAGTCAGGCGAAACATTATTTTCCGCAAATCTCACCACAAATTACAGTTAGATTATCTATATTGATCGGGAAAACAGCTGCCTAGACCATAGAATTTTCCAAATAAAATAAAATAAAATCCAGATAATGCATTTTTTTAGGGAGTCTTTATAGTGAGACCCTTTAAAAAAATGGAACCAAAGAGGAGTTATACCATGATAAGATAGATTTATACATAATTGTTTTCTTGAAAACTATTTTAAATGGAAACGTTTAAGTTTTCTAGTAAACAGTAGTTAAAAATTAAATTAAATAAATTGTATTTTTAAAATTATTTAAATAACTAATAATTTACAATGTAAATGTTTTATTTACAATTAATAAAAAGATTTTTTTTCACGTATTTTTTCTTTTTAAGATTTTTTTTTACATGTAAATAAAAATTTTTACTATGTAAATTATTTTTACCAAGTCGCAAAAAAAAACATTTACACGATAAAGTATTATTTACTTTAAATAGTTTTAAAATCATATAACTTATTTTATTATGCTATTTAGTACAATTTTTGACTTTTTGTTTTCTTTAAAATTTTTATTGTAATTTAACGGTCAAAATAAGATGTTCCTCTAATAAGCTTTATTAGGGGATCACAATAGAGAAAACCTATTTTTTAATAATTGATATATAATATAAAATATATTGTTTTTTTTTTTTTTTTTTTCCCTCAATATAGGAATGAAAAACGGTGTGTCGATAGATACTCAGGAGGAACATCAAGAAATTACAGGGGTCCTTTTTGAAAAAACAGCTAGCCCCATAGAATGTTCCAAATTCTTTTTTTTTACATTTTCCCTTTTTATTTGCTGCCCTGAAATTTTTAAATTTTATCACATCTATATCCATTTCTTAACAAAATTTCAATTCTATGTGAAGTCTTGATTTTTAAGTGTATTTTCAAACTTAACAATCGCAAGTAAACCAAAAAAACAACTATACTACTTGGTCTCTGAACTTTAAAAATCAAATTTAACTTTATTACAAGGTTAGTTCATTCAAAATGAAAAAAAAAAAAAAAAAAAAGATAGAAATTGATAGATTGAGGTAAAAAAAAAAAAAAAAAAAAAAAAAAAAAATGTCGGAATTGTTTTTACCATAAATCTTCAACAGTCTAATGTGTGATATAGTAGTTTTGTGTGGCATTGTGTAAATTTTTAACGTGGACACTAACCGATCAAAGTATTAAAATCATAATCTAAAGGTTAAAACAACAGTATTTACAGATAGCTAAAAAAGATTGATCCAACCGTAGAAGTTCTCAAAAGATTATTGCATTGAAATTTTAATTGAAAATTTTGATTTAAGTCATGCTCCTCAAAAATAAATAAATAAATAAATAAAGTTCCAGAGAAACTTTAGTGAACGCGCTATGTCGAATTCTGAATCTTTTCAATGAATTCAAGCACAACTTCCGTTTCCTTTTCATCTGATGACATAGAAGAAGAAGAAGAAAAAAAATTTCAGTCAGGCTTATTGTTTCCGAAGGTCTAAAAGTAGGTTATAAATACTAACCAAGTCTCGGAATAACGTGGCCCTTTGGGTGATGAATAACAACTGGGTCCAAAAATGATTCCACTAATACTGTGCCCCCTGGCTTCAAAAAGTCCAGCTCTCCTACATTATACCATGAATCCTTCAACAATTATACAATCGATATCTCTTAAAAAAAAAAAAAAAAAAAAAAAAAAAGATTAGAGCACTTAATAACAACTTTCCTCATAACAAGATTGATTTCTTACTGAGATTCGAATAACTCATTCTTAATGAGATTTGAATAACTCTCGGTGTATTATTTTCACAACTCAAATCTCAACTCAAATATTTTTATGTGACAGAAAATATTAGAACAAAAAAGTTAATTTAAATTTTTGTGGGACAAAACACTAATTCAAAATATTATTGAAAATTTTTATGAGACAACTCAAATCTCAAATTTTGGCGTCATTTCTTGGTTTGACTACTATATCTTATACATAAACCGCATCACATATTTTTAAACAAAAAACAAAAAATTGTAATAACAATATCATCTCGATGTTTTATCAAAATGTTGTGCTTCATTATGTGATTTTAGTAATGTTGCATCTAATCCTTTATGCTTTACAAATCATATTAAAACTATTTCCTGCGCTTTACAAATTATGTTAAAGACCGGGCGGAGGGAGGCTATGCCGCTCCTGGATTGTTGAATTTTTTTTTTTTTTTTTTTTTTTTTTTTTGCATGCAGTTTTCAAATAATTTTTTATATGCCCACCCTAAATTTTTTTTTATTGCATGTAGTTTTTCAAATTTTTATCGTATGCCCCTCATTAACAAGATCTTACACATAACTCATTAACAAAAGTTTTTTTCTAATTTAATCTTATTATTTTTTTAAAAAACATGTCATTATTGAAACATTTTTTTCTTTCTAATTTATTTGCCCATGTTAAAGTAATCTTTTTCTTTTTCAAATGTGTCCCTACTTAAAACTTTCTTTCCACATGCATCCTCGTAGTCCTTTGATACAAAATTTTTATAAATATGGCATATTATATATATATATATATATATATATTTTTTTTTTTTTTTTTCAAATTTTCCTATCAAAATAATTTTTCTTAAATGCATCTCTATTAAACATGTTTTTTCCCAGGACCTTTTAAAATATTATTTTATCTTATGTACCCCCAAGTAATTTATTTTTAAATTTGTCACATCAAACTGATTTTTTATAACTGCTCTACTTTTCATTTTTTTTTATAAACTAAATTGTACGCATAAAGTAATAATAAACCAAGAAAAAACTGAGGTTCTAAGAAAATTTACTATGATCGCGTAGCAAAAAATTCAACAACTTGAATACTTATGTCTTTCCAACTATGTAATAGTATTAAGAGTTGATAATTTTATGGTTTTGAAAGCTTTTCACATTTTTTACCTTACACTCCCCCAAACAAAATTCTGGGTCCGCCACCTCTTTAAGGAGATAACAAATTAATTTATTAAAACCTTCCCCCTTCTTAAATAAAATTCTGACTCCGCCACCCTTTAAGGAGATAACAATTTAATTTATTAAAACCCTCCCAACATGATTTCTAAAATATAAGGTACAGATACAATATTTATTTCGAAAAATATAAGGTTAAAACCCTCATTTTGATAAAAATACATGGGAGATTTTTGTTATCATTCCTTAATAATAATAATAATAATAATAATAATAATAATAAACGGCATAAGGTATTTTTGGTATTCGAGTTACCTAAAAAGTGGAGAGAAGGGCACTCAATAGGAGAAGAAAATGCATTAGCAGCCAGCTTAGGAGCTGTAAATTTGGCTCCTCCAAACTTATCTCCTGATATTATTATCAAAAATTTAATCTTTGGTACCCTTGTGAGAGCGACTCCCTGCAAGCATTTTCCACATTCAGTCATTTTTAATCTAATCTCCTAACTCTTAACTGCCTTTAAATAAACCGCACTATACCAACTAATTAATATAAGTGTTTTTTTTTTCCCTATTTCATATTTGTATTTTGAAGTTCCGTTCATTTCATCGATTCGAGTTTAAAATTCGAGTTTTATTACAGTAAAAAATTTTTAAAAACGGTTATATTTAACTTTTTTACACAGTAAAAAATTCTCACATAAAATCACATCTTAACTTAAATTTAAAACTCAAATTAACGAGATAAACGGATCCTAAATTTATTAAAAAAACAAAATAAAATAACTCAATAATTGATAAATTCAACCTTTGCGTGATACTATAGAATTAAGATAATAAAAAATCTCATTGTTACCTCATTTTGCATCCCAGGCAAAGCCGCGATCAAAATGGCACCTTGAGAGAACCCCAAAAATCCATCAAAAGGACCATTCTTCACCATGTAATCCTCTATGTACTTTAAACTTTCTTCGAAATTCTTATACTCAGTAAAATCCTAAAATAGCACAGAAAGGGCAAAAAAAAAATAAATAAATAATAAAAAAAGTGTGACGAAATGGAAATCAATCCCAACAGTAGTGTGTTTGATTAAGATTTTTTTTTTTTTTTTTGGATCAGCTCAAAGTCAAACCTGGTTGCCTTGAAACCACTCGTAGTAAGGAGGATCAAAAATGCCTTCAACATCCGACTTTCCATGGGCTGGGAATGGGGCATCGAGGAAAACCAAATCCAGCTTTTGAGCACAGTCTCGGGCCATCGTTTCTGGAGAATCCTTTTGAGGATTTCGCCGCTCGTTCTGAATCCGTGGATGCATAGAACTCTGGGTTTCTTCTGGTTTTGATTTTCCATGATTAGAGGGAAAAAAAAAAATCGAAGCAAAAACCAAAAAAACAAAAGACTCCACTCAAATGGGAAGAAGTATAAGGTAGTTGAGCTCGTGCTGTCGAATCTGTATGGTATTCTCAATTCTGTGGTAGCTAGGTGGTTAAAATATTATTGATGAGTGTGAGTGTAGGTCGTTGATCTCTAGCTGACATTGTTGAATGGGAAATTGAAAATCCCCATTAGATACAATGGTGTGTTAGGACCCACGTAAACCCCTTCGGGGGATACACGTAGGCTTGGCCTTCTTTTGACCACTAGAGCTAATTTTACTGCGGTACACTATAGTTAATATATATATGTATTCATATTTGTCCCTGCCCCTGACATTTAAAATATGTGACTCTATGTCCCTTAAGTTGGGCTTTAAAATTGGGATTTAAAAGAAACTGCCACAAATTTTAGAAAAAATTAAGGTTACCTGTCACGTATTTTCTACGGGGATCGAGTTTTGCCGAGCATGTAAACTCTTCCAGTTTCTGACTCAATACATAATGAACCTAGACATGATAGGACCATTTTATTTTTGTATAATTTTTTAGACTTTATTTATTTTATCAATTTGAGTTTTTAATTTTAAGTTTTTATAATTAAAAATTCACAAAAAATATCATATTTAATTTTTTTACTACAGTTAAAATTTTTTAAAAAATATCACATCTCAATTTGAATTGAAAATTTAAATTTACAAAGTGAACTATATATTAGGGTTTCTTTTTTATTTTATTGGTATTATATAGAGATGCAAGAACGGGCCGGCCCGGCCCAGCCCATTCTCTTTAGGCCCACGCGTGCCGCGGGCCAGGCTGGCCCAGTCCGTGAATTTTGTGGCCGGGGCCGGGCCGGCCCATATAAGAATGACCTCGGCCTAACCCAGCCCACGTGCCAATTTTGCGTGAGCTAGGCCGGGCCGTGCCGCGGGCCAGGATGGGCCGTGCGCGGGCCTTGATGGGCCGTGCCGCGGGTCTTGATTGGGCCAACCCACTCAAGGCCCATCATGAGTCTAGATAGACCAGTCCATCTAAATATGTAATTTTAATTTTTTTAATTTTAAATTTTTGAATTTTTAAACAAGTTAATAAATATATAAGTTTAAAAAAATGATATTTTATTTACGATTACCTCATTAAATAAAAATATTTGTAAGGAAAACTAGTGAAACAAAACCTTGATAAGGAGAAAAGAGTACAATGAGGATAATTATACATAAGATGTTTACAAAATTACTAAAAAAAATAAAAATATTATGGGTCTAGATGGGTTGGGCTGGGACGGGCCATTATGGGCCTAGACGGGCCAGGCTGGGCCGGCCCATCATGGGCCAAGACGGGCCAGGTTAGGCCGGCCCAGCCCAGCCCAAGCCCGGCCTGACCCATGATTTTTCATGGGTCGTGCCGTGCTGGCCCACAGGCCGATATATGTTGGCCCAGCCCAATCCACCAGTATTTATAGGCTAGGCCGTGTCTTAAACAGTAACGTATCGTGCCGGCCCGACCAATCACTATGTCAGGATGGGCTTGGGCTGGCCCACGGGCCCCGGCCCATTGTTGCATCTCTAGTATTATAGTAGTTATTGTCCTACTAATTTCCGATGACTATTGCTACAAATAAACCTTAAGTTTTAAGCTTAAATTGACACACGTCAGGAGACATAATATCTTACAAAAAAAATATGACAGCCACGTTATCACATTACATATAAAATAATAATTATATCTTTAAAATACCGTTAAATGTCCAACCACGATACTAATATTCAACCGAAATATTTGTCGATTCCTGATTACGAAATCGGTATCCAACTGAGATACCCTACGGTATCCGCCAATATTGACAGCAAGAGTCAGAAATCAGTGAGATGATAACCACTATCGTGCCAATCAGTTACCAATTAGTAACAGTCAATATCCACTTAAATATAAGTATCCGGCCGAGATACTAGAATCTGACTGAGATACCCCTCGATATCCCGCCACCAATCGCCAGTATTGACGGCAATCTTGCCATTGCAGCTGGCCATTGGAGTACCTAAAGTTTCAGAAAACCGTACAAAATCCACAAAAATACGCAGAATACCAAAAAAAAAAAAAAAATCCACAAAATACACAGAAACAAAAAAATATTCACAAAATATACAGATCTATACAATTTTTTTTAATACTACAAACAGAAAAAAAGGAAAAACAACAGAAACACAGAATGTGAGAATGGATGATGGTGAGCCACTGTCCACCAGCGCACGGCGATAGCGAGCCGCGCATCCACCAGATCTGTAGTGGAGTCGCGCTAAGAAAAACCAATGGCCACCGTCCATGGTCAGGCGACCGGCATTGATCTCACTGCTCGACAAGGAGAAGAGATCCAGACTAGCCGGCGTCCTTCGCAACCAGATCCGTCTTGGCGACGTCGTTCCGTAGCGTACTCCCATCGTCGTCCAGGTCCAGAGTCAGTTAAAGCCGAGGCGAGCTCGACCACGGCGGCGACCTGCGGAGATGAAGGAGAGAAGGATAAGACGTACGGAGAAGAGAGAGCGGCGACCTGCGCAGATGATCAAAATAGAATGAGACAGTTCTTTGGATGCAGCCTATACAAGGTAATTATATATATATATATATATATATATATATTTGAAATAGGTTTGCTAGTTAATCGGTTTTTTTTTTTTTTTGTCTTTTTATGAAGCTAGTGAAATATTTTTTGTTTTTAAGCTGATGTGTATATTATTGCAGAGTAAAAAAGAACCTGGCTGTGGATTTGGTAGATGGGTTGACAATGCAGGCAGTTATCAAAAGGCCAAAGAGAGATTTGTAGGGAATGTTGCTGTTCTAGTAGATGAAGAAATGAGGGGGCAAACATGGAGACGTTTCATCATTTAGGGGGCAAAAGACGTTTCATAGATGGAGACGTTTCATAATTTAATGGGTAAAGTTTAAAAAGCATATTGATACAAATAATAAAGTTGAAAAGACTTTATAAAATTTATCCACTTAATAATTCATTTTGTCTCAACACTTATATTTATTTTTTTGCTTCATCCTTCTTCATTGATAGATCTAGTTAATGTTCAAAATTAAATTCCTTATAATCCGTTTATTTATTGCATTTAAATTTATTATTTTAATTTTATTCTAATATTTTTTTAATAAAAAATTACTAATTTAAATATATGAATTAAACGAACGTTAATAAGCGGTCATTTGGAACTATTATTAAGTATGTAATTTATAAATTTTGGTTGAAATTTCTCCTAGAAAAATATAAAATATATATAAAAAAAGAACAAAACACGCGCACACGAATATGTGCTGGCGGTTAAACCGGGCGTTTCCTCTCGACTGCCATTTTCCATCTTCGGCTTTTTAGTCCTCAGGTTTGCCTTCCATGGCAAACCCTTACAGATCAAGGTACTTACAGCCCTAATTCTTACTATTTCTGAATCATACATCTCTTGGCCATCTCATTTTCTTTTGATTTTTTTTAACGTTCTGCAGGGAAGGTCTCAGCGCAAGGCCGGTGGGTTCTTCTGATGAGGTTCAATTGAGGATTGATCCGTTACACGGTGATCTTGACGAAGAAATTTCTGTTCTCCATTCTCAAGTTGGACGCCTTAAAGCGGTACGTTTTGGATTCTTTTTGCTGTTTTCATTTCTTTTCTTTTGAAAAATTATTGGGGAAGTGGAATTCTAGGGTTAAGTGCAATTCTTTTGGATTGGAAAGGGAAAATTTTGGATATTTTCTTGATGGGTTATTATGGAATGATGTTACTAGTATTTTGTTGGAATGTATTGGGAGATATTAAGATGGGAAATTTAGCTGAACTATGATAAAAAGATGTGCTGTTCTATTAAGTTGAAAGGGTACTGTGTCTATGATAAATTAGCTACAACGGAAAGTTGTTATTGTTCTATTTATCACATTCCATTACGCTGTAACACAAACCGCAATGCAAGGGAAGTAGTTTAAGCACATGATAGTATTATACGTTCACGAGTTACAAAATGCGAGATCTTACAAACTTGGTACCTGACTTTTGAAAAATCATTCTGTGGATTTTAAGCTTTCATAATCTCTTACTCCTTTAGTAATTTTATTGAAGCTGGTTATGCTCCTTTTGCCCCCAAAAAGTTGAGAATGCAAGCATGACAAGATAGGGCGACACAGACACATAAGCCATCCCTCGCAATATGGTCGTTACTGTTTTCATTGTTTATTGACATTTCTGATTTCTCCATTCAAATTTCTACCACTTAAACACATGTTTAGAAAATTCTTCTCATAGTACCTCATCCAATGCATGAAGTTAAGGTAGAAACATTGATGAACACGTAGTAAGAATCAAATATTAGCATAATTATAGCTTTTTTTCAATAAACTCAGGCGGAGATGGGAAAATTGTATTCTTATTAATGAAACTAAACCGGCATAAAGTATGTAATGCAGGGCAGTGGTTTGGAGTTTACTTATTATTAGCTAGTAGTGACTTGTGTTGTAAAAGGAAGGAGAAAGGTGGTAGGTGGATGCCTAAGAACATTCGTCTAGTGGCACCAGGGGGTTTTGCTGGGATGGGGCTTTTGGTCAAAGGTTGCATGCTCGACCCCACTGCCTTCTAATAAGAAAAAGGTGGTGGGTGGATGAAATTAGGTGCATGATCATTTTACGATGTGTAAGGAAAAATAGTTGGGAAGGGGGATGTGGTTAGAGAAGATTCCACATTTTTGTGGGCTTCATTTCATCCTAATGGAAGGCCTATAAATTGGTAGGGGCAGTTTATTCAATGAGTACTTTTGCAGAATAAGTTTGCTAGGATTTAAGTTATTGGGTGAGAAAAGGTTAGCTCTTCTTAGAATAAAAATATAACTGAGATGATCCGTGTTCATCATCTTTTTCCAAATTCGAGTTATGTAATGATTCTTTGTTTTATAGGGGTTCTCTGCAGCTCACTACTAGTTGCCTGGCAAATGCAGTGCAAAGATTCTTTGTTGCCATGTAATTTCTTGTTTCTATTTCTTTCAATTGCTGAGACAAGTGTGAGGAATGGCTGAGGAAGCACAACTTTAGTGGTGTCATTGAAGAGAGAACACCAGCTTAAAAAAATGGTCATTTAAGAAACTATTTTTGAGTAATTTGTGAGAATGAATAGGCCAGGATTGACGTGTGAAGATTTTTAAAGGTAGAAAGTGAAGAAGAAATCAGACATGAGAGGAAGAGCAAAAAACTACTCTGAATATTTTCTTATTTCTTACTTTTCTCTGTACAGTAGCACCCTATATATAGGGTTAGGACTTAGACAACATTCCTCCTATAATCAAGACAATAAAAGGAAATAACTACTACAAAAGGAAAAACTAGAAAATCAAACAACTAAGAAACCAGCCTAGGAAATCAAGATTTATGGTATGTACAGGTTGGCAAATCAATTAGCCAACTATTCCCTAATTACCAAGAGCTAAAAATACACTAAGAAATTCTACACTCCCCCTCAAGCTAGGTGATAGATATCAAACATTCCCAGCTTGCATCTTAGCTCTTCAAATGTAGTTTGAGGTAATGCTTTGGTAAGGATATCTGCTGTTTGTTGACAGGTTGATGAATATAGGAGATCCACAATCTTCCCGTCTACTTTTTCTTTGATGAAATGGTGATCAATCTCCACGTGTTTGGTTTTGTCTTGATGAACTGAATCTTTGGCAATTCTTATGCAGCTTGATTATCACAGTACATGCCGATGGCTTCAGTGGTTGTGAATCTTAATTCATTGAGTAGTCTTCTTAACCACATTCCTTCACAAATTCCATGAGCCATGCCTTTGAATTCAACTTCTGCACTGCTTCGAGTGACAACTGACTATTTCTTACTTCGCCAAGTCACAAGATTAACCACATTCCTTCACACGAATGTTCAGTATCCAATGGTAGACCTGCGATCCACTATAGAACCTGTCCAGTCAGCATCTGTAAAAACTTCAATCTTCCTGTTAGGATTTTTCATGAAGTACAATCCTTTTCCTGGTGTTATCTTGAGATACCTGAGTATTCGATAGACAACTTCCATGTGTTCTTTAGTGGGACTGTTCATGACTTGACTTACAACGCTTACTAAAAAACCAATATCTGGTCTAGTGTGGGATAAATAAATGAGTTTTCCCACTTGTTTCTAATATCGGCCTTTGTCCACCGGTGCACTATCTTCCTTGACCCCCGAGCTTTACTGTGGAGTCCATGGGAGTCTCCGCTGGTTTACATCCCATCATCCCAGTTTCCTTGAGCAGATTGAGAACATACTTCCTTTGAGACACCGAAATGCCTTTCTTTGTCCTGGCTACTTCCATTCCTAATAAATATTTGAGATTTCCTAGGTCTTTGATTTCAAATTCCTTGGCTAGAAATTTCTTGAGTTTCTCCATTTCAATTGTGGAATTGCCTGTCAAAATAATATCATCTACATACACAATTAGAATGACTATTTTACTAGTGGGGAACTGCTTGACAAAGAGAGTATGATCTGCTTGACATTGAGTGTACCCATTCTCCTTCAGAACTTTGGAAAAATTGTTGAACCAGGCACAAGGGGACTGCTTCAACTCATATAGGGATTTCTTTAGTTTGCAGACTTTATTGGATGCAGTAGGTGATTCAATCCCAGGAGGAATGTCCATAGAGACTTCTTCTTTGAGATCACCGTTGAGAAATACATTCTTGACATCTAATTGGTGGAGGCCAATCCAAGGTGGTTGCCAGAGACAGAAGAACACGAATTGGTGTTGAGCTTCGCAACAGGTGCAAAGGTTTCCGGATAGTCAATTCCACAAGTTTGAGTGAATCCCTTGGCCACAAGTCGGGCTTTGAATCTTTCCACACTTCCATCTGCTTTGTACTTGACTGTAAAGATCCACTTACACCCAACCGTCCGTTTTCCTGGTAGTAGTTTTGTGAGTTCCCATGTCTTGTTTTTCTCTAAAGCATTGATTTCTTCAAGGATAGCTACCTTCCATTCAGGTACCTGAATAGCTTCATGAACAGAGTTGGGTACCTGTATCTGATCGAAAGCCTTATAACTTGGTGAGGGATGCTTGTAAGAGACAAAGTTGTAGATAGGGTGATTTGTGCAAGACGTTACACCCTTCCTCAAAGCAATTGTTAAATCCAAGTCATTAGAAGGCACCTTAGGAAGCAATTCAGTAATGGGAGATTCAGAGGTGTTACCTTGATCACTGTTGAGGTGACTTGTACTTGGGTTGGACTTCTGGACTGGCTCAAGATATGCTTAGTTCTCCATTCCCTTTTGAGTTCTTCCCCACCTAGAGTATACACGAAGATCACTGTTGGGACATGAGTATCATTTAGAGTACCATTATGAGTTTGCGTTTGAGACCTTGATTCACTCGCGGGAATTTGAGGAGGAATTACTGAAGATTGTGTTTGAGACGTTGATTGACTCTTGGGAATTTTGATGGATTTGAGGAGGAATTTGAGATTCGGATGAAGAGAATGATTGAGTGGGAATACTATCCCAAAGTTGACATCCATAGTATTGCAGAAGTGCCTTGTAATAGGGGAAAAACATTTATATCCTTTCTGATTGGGTGAGAATATCCTAAGAATATACATTTGATGGCTCTGGAATCAAGTTTGCCTCTATGATACACATGGACATATGCACAACACCCAAATATTTTTAAAGGAATGCTTGATACAATTCTGCAATGTGGATATGACTCAAGAAGAGTGGCTATCTTGAAATCCTCCTATCTATTTCGTGATGGACACTCCAAATCACTTCAATTGGGGAGCATCTTTGCCATTAGGATCTGTTCTGGTGGTGATGATGTCTGTCTTAATTTCTAGATGTAGGTTTCATCCTTTTCATAGAGAATATAGGGGCAAATATATATATATATATATATAGAAGAAAAATCTGGGAGCACCTTAACTGTTGATAAGGTAGGGCAGCTTAATTAAACAAGTAGTACAGATTGAATAAGGCAGTAATTTTTATCATAACTAGTCAAGATTACTTTATGCCTCCTATAGGAAAACATGCGGTTCCACCCATATGATTGATAGGAAATCTGTAAAAATTGTATTCTTAGAATTAGGGGGTTGCTTTTAAGGAATCCCTCAAATCACTCAGTCATAGGATTTGATTTCGGCCTAATTAGTTTCTTTTTTTTCTTTTCTTTTCTTCTGATAGAAATTGTATATAATCCTCGGCTTGTATCATTGGAGATATGAGAAATACACAAATCTCAATTTGCCACACCTCCCGCAATGCATATAGTAATTTTGGAAGCATGACCTTGTGCTGCAAAAGGCGACATATGGTAAATGACCTTTGCATGTGTCTTAAGGGGGTGGACTCATTAAATTGTTGCCTAATATCTTTGTTGTCGATGAAGAAAGGCATGCGTTATAAACATAATTAAGGGTTCGTTTGGTTTCTAGATTCGAATCCCTGATTCGAATCATGATTCATGATCGCTACAGTATTTTCTCTCACAAAAAATACACGTAAATCAAAAATAGTTCAAATCACATGATTTGAATCTATGAACTAAACGGACCCTAAATTTCTATAACTCATTCTTGACTCTAATGTTCTCTAATTTTAGTATTTATCTATAGGTGGCTCAAGAGATTGAAACAGAAACAAAAGCTCAGAATGATCTGATCACAGAACTGGTAAGAATTATGCTCTTTTGGTAGGTTTCTTTTCTCTGGTAGGGGAGCTTTAGCAATTTAACTATTCATTCTTGCAACAATTCTACGTTGCGATAGAACTAGTTCTTGTAGTTGGTATTAAAACCAGAACAGGAAAATTTGTTGAAAAAAGCTCTTTGTAACTTATTCAATATCTGCAATTCTAGTGAAGAAAGAGCGACCCAGATTGTAACACCTTGCTTCTTCTGGTGCTTATAACAGCAAATGACCTTGAGTCAAGCTGGAGCAGGGGTGAAGAATGGCATGAGGAGGTTGAACAGGACTATCCAGCAGAGCTCAAATCATATTGTCCACGTGATTGTTTTCGGACTAGTTTTCTTCACATTTGTCTACTTGTGGTCCAAGCTTTCTAGAAAATGAGATTAACCACGGTTTCAGCGATATAACATGTGACGGATTGTTTTTGTATTAATATTTTTCCCTTTACCTACTTTGTGGTCCAGGCCTCTTTGATGATGACCAGCTAATGTGTAGACACATCTGTAAACAGATTAGAATATTTAGGTACGCAACTGCATAGTTGCATACTAGAATACTTGGCATAGATTGTAAGTTTCTTATTTTGGAGATTGTTATTCTTTTATTGTTTTGTAGCCCTACAAATAAAATGCCAGCTTGTTTATCACATCACTAGAGAACATGCGTGCCTTGTGGTTTTAGACATGATGTTTCAGCAGTAAAAGGAGATGAAAAAACTTGAATGTTGCATCACGGAGTTAAAACTCCTCGTGTTTTTCCCTGTTTGTCCAAAGATACCTTGGCCTGATAATGATATGGATGTTTTATATGAATTTCTGATGGTACAAAAAAAATTAACATTTAGGCACGTCTAAATGCTAGAGTAAACTGTGATGATGCTTTAAAACAAATTTGGAACAGGTATGAACTTTGTGCGTATGGAGAATTAGGACTAATCAAAACCGGCAATAATCTTAATCTAGTCAGATGACTATTATATATAGGTAAAATTCCCACTTCGCAAGTTTATTTTAACGAAAGTTATAATGCTAAAGACAACCAATTCAATTGGTAATGATTTTAAGTGGCATTTAGTATGCAGAGATATTGGAACAAAAAAAAAAAAGGGGACAAAAGCAAATTATGGACATCACTTTCTCAAATTTTGTGGTAATTTGAAATCCACTAAATGCCCTTTGAGACCTTCTCTTAAGGAAAAATCTTAACGTCAATTTTACATTTATCACCAAAAAAAAAAAAAAAAAAAAATAATGAATGGTATGTTTAATATGCTAGTTTTATTTGCGTTCCAATTCATTACATACTTAGCACCAAAAAAAATGAATGGTGTATTTAATATGCTAGTTTTATTTGCATTCCCATTCATTATATACAAATCCAAATTAAATTTATTTTATGTCATTTTTTAAAAAAAATGTATATCCTGTCATATTTATTAAGCTTTAAAACTTGTACAAGTAAACTTTTAATTTTAAAATAATTTAAAATTATCAGAGTTTTAACAATTAAATATATCAACCAATAACAATTAAATATCAAATTTAACGCCAAGAATAGCATTGCATTGCAGAGTGATTTTTTACTCAAATAATAAAGTTTGAAATTGCATATTAATATAGCTTTACAATGGATATGCTCTTAATCTAGTTAGATGACGGTTAACAAAAATAACAGTTCCAAGGTGTTAGAAAACAATCTATTCTCTCCAGAGTCGCGATTATTCCAAGTACTGAGAATTGTCTAGCCGGGAAAAAAAAAAAAAATGTCATTTGACTAGTGTAGTAGGTCATTATGATCAAAACTCATCCTCTAAGATGCGCCATTTTCCTTTTTTTATGCGACTGAGAATATAAGATGATTCAAATCTTGAGGTAAAATATAAGCTTGGTTTAAATTTCATTTTGTTTTTGCTTTTTGTTTTTTGTTTTTTGTTTTTTTGTTTCAATTTTGTTTTGTTTTTTTGTTTTTGTGTTTTTGTTTTTGGCTACCTTTTCCCTACCATCTCTGGTTTGGTTCTTTGTTGGTATCAAAGGGTTACTCTAACTTGCATGCCACAAAGCGTCAAAACTTTCCAAGGGAACACTCTTCTGATTGGTAAGAGAGTGAATTTCAAGTTACCTCAACAAAATGACACTTTCAATGAGTAGTGACCTCTTCCTTCTCCACTTTAGGCATTTTGTCTAATTCTTGTTTTTCTTCACTCGGAAGATAATAATAATTATTTTCCGTCTCAATTTAATGACTTGAATTATGTCCTATCGAATATTGGTCCCTTACCTCACCAGAGAAAATTGAAATTTTGTCTCTATTTTGACAGTTTCTCATCAATCCCTCTACTTAATACTCATTTTTTTCTTAATTAGAATAGCACTAAGCTCTGACTTGTATTCCACAGTTAACGCGTGAAGGTTCTAATCTGTTACAAATTTTGTCATTTTCTTCTGTCTTTTTAATAATTACTTTACAAACAGCATCTAAGAATCCTCTTTTGGTCTCGTCAATATAATTATTTTTATTGAATTGATGAAGTTTCTTGAGTCCTTCTAATCATATTTATCTGAAGCAGATTGTGAAATGTTTTAGTTAGTAGGGAAAGTTCGAAATTGTCAAAATAGGACAACGAAATTTGTCGCTATTAGCAAATTCTGAAAAGGATAATTACAATAGAAAATTGTTGCAACGACGGCTATCGTCACGTGGTCCCGGTTCAAATGTGCATTTTTTTTCTTCTAGTAAACTCATATACATTTAATTTAGGATTAATTTTAAAATTTGGCTTCGAAAAGAATGGTATTAAACTCCCCGAGAGATTATCATATGTTACGATTTTTATAGTTCAAATTAATGGTTTTAATGACATGACTAGCTGGTAAAAGGCTATAAAGAGGGCAACAACAAAGTGGGAATTGCAAGTAAAGGTGGATGGGACAATATTATGTTAAGATCTTGATTGAGTCCTACATTATTAAAATATGGGCTTAGCATGTAGATTTGTAATTATTTGAGCATCATCTCCCTACAAACTAGCTTTTGAGGATGAGTTCTACCCAAGGGTTATAACAATTGGTATCAGAGCATGCTCCTCCTCAGGCTCACGTTGTGGAAGGGGTGACCTGAGGAGGGACGACCTAGAAAGGCCAGAGTGAGCCATCTAGAGTGGGTTGCCGTAGACGTCGGTGTCGGAAGCATGGTAGTATGTTAGGATTCTGGTTGAATCCCACATTGCTAAAGTATGGGCTTAACATGTGGGTTCATAATCACTTAGGCACACTCTCTTTATAAGCTAACTTTTGAGGATGAGTTCTACCCAAAGACTAGGATTAAAGCACAGAATTATATGCATTTTTTTTATTTTAAAAAATATTAATGATTATTTTGGTTAAATTTACTATATTGTCATATATCAAGCACTTCACATGAGTTACAAGTGAATAAAAATGTTAAAAAATAGATTCCTCAATAATAAAAGTAACAAAGTTGTGACTTATTATAAATTTGGAGAACGCCGTGTCGTTTTGAGTTTGAAGTAGGAAAATGAGATAATTTATATTTTCTTAAAAGAAGGAAAAAAAAATTTAATAAATCACGACTGAGTGAAAGTAATAACGAATCATGTTTAATTATGGCTTCTTTCTACTTTCTCATTTAATTATTATTAGAAAGGAGGAAGAAGTTTTCCAATCCATAACTAGCTAGTACATCAACTACTTGTACTCTTTCCAATAGCGCTATCGCTGTTTAATAATATAGGTCACCTAAAGGCTTATTTTTGCTTTCCTCTTAATGAATGAGACTAATATGTTTTCTCTAAGAAAAAAGAAATCAAAGGGAATAAAAATTCTTTTTCTTCCTTTTCAAACCAAAAAGAAAATTCTCTTTTTGCCTTTTTCATCTATGATTTTTCTTAGGCCTCGTTCACTTCACCGATTTGAGTTTTTAGTTTTAAATTTTTACAGTAAAAAACTCTCAGAAAATGTCACATTAAAATTTTTTATTACAGTACAAAGCTCTTGAAAATGTCACATCTCAGCTCGAATCGAAAACTCGAATCCGCAAAGTGAACGAGGCCTTAAACTTCATCAACCGTGAATCCGTCACCAACACGCATTGATTATAGATTAGTGTTTATACATGTGATTTTCCTAGTGTAATATATAATATACTTATATATTAAAATAAGTTGAGTTCTCTGTGTAATTTTAGGAGCTGATTAAATTTAGTCCACTCCGATAGAAAGTAACTTAACTCTTATATTTTAAAAATAAATTTAAGTTCCCTTCCGCGAGTTTTTTTTTTTTTTTTTTTTTTTAAATAATCTTTTGATTCCTTTGGGGCGACAAATACCTTATTGGCATGGATCTGATTCATGTGCCGGCTATGAGATACTAACATTTTAAAATTACAATTTGGCTTAGAATATAAGAAATTTAAATAAAGCAGATCTAATCATTTGATTGTGTAATTACTTCAAGAAAATGATAAATTAATGCTCATGATTCACAATAAATTTTTGGTGCATATATAGCAAAATACATTATAATTTTCACAAGAGAGCTACTTTACTGCTCTTCTTAAGATATGAGAATTTATGCTTATGATTTGAATCATAATTCCTGTCTCCTTATAATATTTTTCTCACAAAAATACACGTAAATCGAGAATAATTCTGAATCCGTAAATTAAACATCCACTTAATTTTACAAACTTGAAAGAAAATTTTTTTAGAGGAAAAAAAAGAACAAAATAAACAAGCCAACAAGATAATGATCATAGAAACACTAGTTCAACAATTTTATAAATAAAAAAATAAATAATTTACTTTTAAAAGTACATGAGTCTGCACTTTTATTTATTATCTTAATAAATATTTTTTATTAACGTAATTATTTAATTAAAAAATTATAAATTAAGAATAAAAAATAAAAATTTTAATTATGTACTTTAATATTTGTCAAGATTATTCTAACGAAACTTTCTCAACTTTTTGGAGCATAAGACTATTATGCGGGCCAACCAGAAAATTATGTGAGAAGATGCTCATGCACATGCACATGCACACAACATACTACCTCATCCATCTACATGATCGAACCCTTGCCAGCTTTTGCCAGCTCCTTTTCTTCATTCAAGTAACATATAATAAACAAAAGAAGACTTTGCTAAATTAAGCCATATAAATCAAATTCTTGTCCAATAATAAAACAAAAACAAAATAATGGACATGATGATGTTGGTTCACACAGAATTAATACTACTTCCATGTCTTGCTGCCAGGTGTCCTTGACAATTGGCGTCTTAACACGTGTCTTCTAGAGAATCCGAGTTTCATGTTGTTTTGAGCTACAACGAAGTGATGTATGCAGTTTCCCTAACTTCCATGTCCAAGCAGGACAAGAAGAAAAAATTTTCAATTATAATTGGTTGGAATGAACATGTTAGTTGTTTCCCATTTGCAACGGTTACATTTATTAAAATATTCGATATTATATTCATTATTCAAAATATGTACACATTTCTCTCCCCGCAATTATACCAACAAAATGCCTAATCACCCAGCTAATTGAATATAGGCACAAAAATAAAGAAAGTTGAGAGGAATAGTCTCGTATGTAACAATGGGGGTCCTCATCGGAGGCACATCAATGCGACACGTGTAAGAAGCTGACTTTGACTTGGTAAGTCTGTCAAATCTGATGTGATGATCAAAATTCACAAATGTCTTTCTGCCACGTGTCCAATAGCCTAGGGATTACGGTCAGATTAGTACACTTGATTTCTGTTTGACGATTATTAAAAATGTGGGGGTAACTAACTCACATGCACTATTATAATATTGAATCGTTCAAAGAGTTGGCGAGGGCAATACGGTAAAATCACCGACCCCGGCTCGGAGTTGTTGAAAAGGTTAACGCGGAGGACAGACTGTGAAAGGAAAGCCGTATACCTTCACGAAGATAATATCGCCGAAAAGCTGTTTCCACAGGTGGGTTGGACAAGGACATCTCACTAACTCTCAACAACCGACACGTGTCCATTCGAGGCCCTTAATTGTAATTTCACAACGCGTGAACCACGTTTGTCCCGTTCCTAATTACAGCAATAACCCTAGCGCGATGCGTGTAAGGACAGTGCATCAAGGATTAGGTGCGCCTCACCTTATCTGATCCTTGAAGAAATTTCAACGAAAGAAAGTGTGAGAAAAGGCTGACCAATAGCCAGTTATTGACATTTCACACCGCCCAATTGCCAATCTGGTGTTGTTGGCTAGCCACTCAGCCAATTTAATCATTACGTAATATTATATTATTTCCAACATGTGTGTTGGGGTAGATGTATAGGTGTAATTATATTGTAATATACGCACACATGAACACTATATGCACACATTCATACGTGAATACATGTCATGTTATAATATATGCATATATAAAAAAACGATTTTGAGGAATCTCAAGATACAAACCACTATTATTGTTATAATCCCCCTCCCACTTTCTTCCTCTCCTTTTTATATTCTCTCCTCTTCCCTTTTTTAGCCCAAACTCCCTCACATTTCACAAACCAAAAAACACAAACACAAAACACAAGCACAAGCCTCTCTCTCTCTCCCCTCAAAAACACTTTTTTCACAAAACTAACAAAACAATGGGGTTTCCTAAGCTTCAAATTTTCATGATCTTAGGCCTCTTGGCAGCCTCGTGCATGGCTCAAGCACCAACCTCACCACCAACAGCCTCGCCGCCGACGGCGACACCACCAACCGCCACTCCTCCGACTGCCACTCCACCCACGGCGACTCCACCGGCGGCGTCACCTACACCTACTCCAACCGCCTCTCCACCAGCTCCTACCCCAGCTCCAACCTCCACTCCTCCCGCGCCAACTCCGGCTCCCACCTCAACTCCTCCGACTCCGGCTCCAGCCTCCGAGGCTCCTACTCCCACGGCTACCGCTCCCACCCCAGCGGGTTCTTCCCCACCGGCTCCCACTCCGCAGAGCCCCAGCTCTCCATCTCCATCTGAGCCGCCGGCGCCTTCCAAGAGCCCAAGTGACAGCTTCGCTCCGGGCTTGGCCAGCCGAGCCGTCATCGCCGGAACCGCTCTCGCCGGAGTTTTCGTCGCCGTGGCTCTTGCTTAGAGTGGGAATTCCACGCGGAGGATCGGAATTCGTCGGCTCTTAGATCTTTTTTATTCTTATTATGGACGGATGAGATCTATTTGGTTTTATTTTTTCCTTTAGTGTTTTTTTGTATTTTTGTTCTGAAATTACCTTCTTTTACTGTTGGTGTTTTGTTCATTCCATTTTTAAATTATTATTATTGGGGTTTGATTTGACGAGTTGGAGGGTGGAGATTGGTGGAATTTGGGTTGGGTGACTTATGATTCATTGTTTTCGTGTACTGTCCACACGTGTATCGATTTATGTAGATTGAGTCTGATGTATATCTAATAATAGTTGAATAAAACAGTTTGTCATTCTTTTTTCTTGTGATTCCCTTCTTGTTTTAATCGATTGATTTTGTCTTAGCATTAGAGGAAAATGTGAAAGCTGGGACCAATTAACAATGAACAATGGTCATTTTCTCATCATTTTTTTTTTTATATTGATAATAATGAATATATATGAATAAGATAATTGTTATAAGTAATCGACTGGGCCAAAAAGTAAAACCACACATTTTACTTTCGGCAAATGGAAACACAGCACTTAAGATGTGTTTACGCGATAACACAGTTAAGTATATATATTCGTGAGATTTACAACTCTTATTTTACTCAAAAAAAAAAAAATCATTATAATTAGAGTTTTAATGGACATATACATACTCATAAACCCAACTATTAATGAGACATTTAGTATTAATGAGATATTTAGAAGAGAGATTCGTATTATGATTTATAATTTATTATAGTGTTTTTTATTATAAAAAATGTGTAAAATAAAAATGATTTTGAATCACATTTTTAAATTCATGAGCTAACGTCTTATCAAGTGCTCATGATTAAGCATTTTTGTTGTTATAAACGTCATTTTTTAAATGGAAGCGTCAAATTCCTTTACAGTTCTTAAATGATATGTTAATTGGGAGTTGCTAACTATGTTAGTGCATTTAGTTTTGCTAATGCACCAGTTAGTGCATTTTTTTTTTTTTGGGTACATAGGATTACCTGGCTTCCACCTTAGAACGTCTGTAAAACACACAAATTGCTGAATCAATTGCGTGAGTGCACTTTGTGAGTCACAAGTTGCTAATGACAGTTGTATTTGGTACGATATGATATATATACACTAAACAAACACATTGTAAGTTTCTTTTTTTTTTTTTTTTTTTGTTGGAGCCAAGTATTTGTGGTATAAAAAGAGGGAAATTTGTACATGAAGATAGATTCTCGACATGTAAACTAACCATTGCATTATAATTCTTTTAATTCCACTAACTCATGATTTAATAGTCATTTGACCCATATTTTCTCCATTACTAAAATTAAATATGCTTGCCTTTCCAGAGTATTCGTTTGGGACCAAACCTTAATTAGTTTATATACATTTCTAGATCTACAAATAATACAATCATTAGGATCAAGAAAAGATAGTTGGCTTTTCAAGGAAAAAAAAAAAACAGCTAGCTTATTTTTCTCCTATGGTAGGCTGCCTTTAGTGAGTTTGTCAAGGAGTGAATTGTGACTATTCATCTAACCTTTATATTTTGATATGTTTGGTTGACATTGACCCCATAATTAAAAAACCACCACTAACTTTCAAGTGCTTCATTAAAGTTGTATTCTAGATTCCTAAGGTCCTCCTTGCATTTGCCCACATCAGTACTCTGTTAATTATAACGACAACTTTTTAAGGATTGGCATTTGTTATAAAACCTTTCCAGTTAGGTATGGAGTCCTTAATATCTATGCCTATCAAGAGAGGAATAATTTGTTGGAATGTAAGCTATCATTTGAAAATAATGAACCGGGACCTCTTTTTTTTTTTTTTTTTATTTTAAAGATTTGCTGTTTTATGGGTCCAATTAATTGGTCATCTAATATTAGTCCAAGAAACGCTCTAAAAATAGCGGATGATGCCACTGTCACGTTTTCCTTTTTTATGACTCATTCAAACAGAGAAAAGAGTGTTTGTTGTTGTTAGATCACATAGTTGATCAGCTCGACCATGTTTGGTTCATACCATTTGTTTGCTTGAAGAGTGAAACTAGTTAAATAAAAGTGATAGCGGAGCTGTGAAAAGCTGAGAGTGGTGAAATGGATATTCGAGTTTCAAGAATAATGGGAGATTCGTCAGAAAATCCATTACTTGAATTGAAGATAATAATTACTAGTCAGGAATTATTTAACAATTGGATTTTTTTTTTTTTTTTTTTTTTAATTATCTCACAAAATTGTATAAATAGGTGGATATGCCCACGAGGAAACCTATTCGCTATTTTGAAAATTAATGCATTCGTTATACTTGTTTTATATTATAAATCCTGTCGGTTATGAAAATTGATCTTTCGATAAAAACGCGAAAACACAGCTGAATATGTTTTAAAATTTTTCCAAAACCTACATAATCTAATAATTGTCCGTCTCTATTGGGCAAACAATCTCGAGATTATTAAGCATCACAAACCCTTAGACCTTTCTCTCTATTCTACTCTTCTTGAATTTAACTAGTACGTGTTTACAAGTTGAATTTCTCACATGTCACTCTTGAGAATAGTGTCCTAGAAACATGTAATGTAATATGATATTTATTATTTATTTAAAGAAAGAGTTTATTTATTATTTTATGTGCATATATTTATGAATATTAATAAAAATTTCATGATTATTTATGTGACCTTAAACATTGTATATAAGTGTTATATACAAGAATATAATATTTAAGGATAATAATAAAAAATGATGTTCATAATGAATTTAATTAAAGTTTTAAATCTTTAATTAAAACATTATTAATACATGTCATTCCCATTTAAAATGTAACGGTATTATCCGCACTGTTAATATGACGAGATATTGAATGAGTGTATTTCGCATAATGAGATTATGTGGAACAAGGACACAGACACAATATGAATTTCTAATAATTTTCGTTAAGTATAGAAATTCTAATTGAGTCTACCGATGGTCATATATAGAATGATCTTAATCCTGAGTTCTTAACAGACTCTTATTTATGGATTTGTGTCTTTTGATTTATTCGGTACGGATTCTGAGACCCTGAATCCTATTCCTTATATTTTGGAGACATGATGAAGTAGGTAGCCGAGAATGTTATTATCGACAACAATGAAATTTATAGTAAGAGGAAAATCCGTCGACTTTAAAAATCGTGAGGGTTCAAGTCCCTCTATCCCCAAAAAGTTCCATCTGATTCCCTAATTATTTATCCTACCTTCTCATTTCATTAGCGGTTCAAAATTCATTACCTTCTCATTTCTTGAGATGGAATCCATTCCTTCTTGAGATAAAAATAGATATATAATTCTCTTGAGGGTTGATTTGGTACTTGGACCAGTAGGAGCTCCGATTCATGAATGTGTTTTATGAATCACTGTCCATTAGAGAATCAATAGTACTCAAGGATAAAGATATAATTAGAGAGGTTAACGGATTTTACCTAGCTGTAATTATGAACTATTTATAGAGGATTAATCTATATACAGTGACTGTATCGAATGGATACTTCGCAGTTTAGAAGTAATTTATGTCTATAATTTTGAGAGTGCAATTTCAAGTTTATAGTGGAGTAACTATTAGAATTAATAGAATTAATTAATTAATTAATTAATTGGAGCTCGGAATTATAGGTCCACTAGTCCCCACACCGTCCTAGTAATTCTACAAGACACAAAGGGCAAAATGAGAATTTTAGAATTATGAAATTCTAAAATTAAATACTCGAAAATAATTAATTGAGAATTAATTATTATTTAAATAATGTGATTATTTAAGTTTGAATTTAAACACATCTAGATTTATCTATTTAAACTTATTTAATAAGTTGTTCAATTTAGAATTCAAATTAATTTAAGTTTGACTTAAATTAAAAATTGAATTTGAGTCAAAATTGGACTGTAGGATAAATGATGATTTTCTCTTCCTTCCCTATCTGATATTGGTGCCTACACAGGGGTAAAATCCCCTATGAATGGCCGGCCATAATGGATAAAAGAAAAGGGGAGATTTTGTTCCAAATTCAAATAGGAGATAATTAACAAGCTTTATTTTGGAGATAGAGATTGGATTCCTTCTATAAGTTTTTATTTCTACTCTATAAATAAGAGAATGATAGAAAATTGTGTCATTGAAAACAATTTTGACCTAATTTTAATATGGTGGCCAAAATTCTCTTATTAAGAAAAGGAAAAATTTTTCTCTAAAAATTTCACATCGTGCATGCGTTGGTGTTTGTGGAAATTCGAGTGTTTATTCTAACCCATTTTCTCTCAGGTGTGCCCACACATACGTCTTCGTGGATTCTAGGAATTGACGTGGAAGACATTGGTTTTCTAAACACAAAGTTTTAGAGCAAGGATTGTTCGAGGTCAAAGAACTCAAGTTATTATCCTAATCGGCCGCCAGGTATAATTCCTAATTAAGTTCTTATCAAATAAATTAATGTAATTAATTTATTCGTGCATAAATTAATATAATCTATAGAGTATCTCAAAGGTTTTATGAAAATTTTTGTTATACTTGATCCGAAACCCCACGCTTCTACATCCGAATTCGATTTGAAAATCAACAGTCACAACATTTATCCTTCCAATTAATCTTAGATAAACTCAAACACTTCTACAGTGGAAAATTCGCTCACTCCCTAGGGAATGAGCGTGTGACTAGAGTTGACAATTCGGATAGTGACACGACGACACGACTCAAAACCCGCACAAAGTAAGCGAGTTTGGGTTTACTATAAATGAGTTTGGATCATAATTAAGTTGACATGATTAACATGATTAATAAATGGGTTTAGTTAGGATTGACCTCCTAACACGAAGTGACACGATTAACTATATGTGTCATCTGCAATATAATGATATTTGATATAACATGAAAGTTTATATGACATATTAAATACAAATAATGTGAATTTTAATATTTGCAGGTAAAATTCTTTTATTTTTCTTAAAAGAAAAGATAAATTGACTAATAAACATACTAAACCTATCTTGACATTATTAAATAAGTCATTATTATATTAGTTATTTATTCACTATTTTAATTTAAACGGTTTATACAGGTTGACACGATTAACACGATTAATAAATGGGTTGTGTTTAGGCTGACATTTTTGACACGTTTAATAAACAGGTCATGTTTTGATTGATGATTTCTGACAAAATTATTAATAAACGGATTGGCATGAACACGACCATTAACATGAATTGCCATCCTTACGTGTGACAACTCCTCCTTGAAGGAGGATTTCACATATCACCATTAATTAACTGTGTATTTTTTCCCCAATCATAGTTCAACTTTTGGATAAACCGAATTGGCATTGGTTTCAATTCAGAATTTATATTTAACGAACTGTTAAGAAAAATATTTTTTATACTTATGACAGCAATTTATTTTACTAAATAAAATAAATAATTATTGCCTATTTATTTTAACAATTAAAAATATATATTTTTTGCAATATACATTCATATGGTTACATAAAATATATGTAACACTAATATATCAATGTTATATAGAAATACGCGAGAATTTTACATAGTCCCAAAAGACTAAAAATCATTCAGGATATTTCATTAGTTCATACCAGAGAATTTTGAAACGAGCAAGGGGATCATATTGCCATATAAAAACTAAGTTTTAATAATTATTATAAAATTAGCAGAACTATTAATTTTGATTTATGCCATTAGAAAATCAAAGGTACAATCTCAAATTATATACAAAAGTTATAAATAAGCTTTAATAATATTCTTAAGCTTTGTTCATAGTTATACGCATTTTCCATTTGATTGATTTACCGTCCACTGTAATATTAATAATCAAGTTCCGTTATAAATTCCATTTAATGTCTCTAATTATATATTTATTCATGAGTTTCATTAATTCTCTGCTCGGCAATTTATCTATGATCCTACCATAACTATAAAGGGAGTTTATTGGATATCTGATATGAAATAGAGTTGAGATTTCACTTACCTAAGTATCGGATAATAATCATGACAATATTATTTAAATGAGTGGATACTTTATTTATTAAGTAATGTTCTCAACTACTCATAATATTGTGTCTCCAACTTTGTTGAGCTTCTGGTCAATTAAAATTAATCACCTCAATTGGCAAATTAAAAGAGGGGAAGCCATTATGGATGATCACTATCATTATGTGTGATCATGGTCATTATGAGGAACACAATCAATAGGTGTGAATATGTTAATCACTCAGAATATTAAGGTAAATCCAAAAATGGTAAACAGATAAATCCAATTATTGGCTTTCTTATTGTTCTTAAGTTTTCATGTTGGTGGCATTTTTTAATTTTTTTTTTGTACATGGAGGGTTTCCTATTTGCAGAAAACGCATTGACCCTTAGGCTGACGGGCAACCCTTGCCGGGGGCGTAGAGTGGCTGGCCGACTGAAGTGGGTGCATACCCTCTCCCTGACTTGGAATAAACCCTTTTTTGTAATGGAAGGGAATAGCAATTTATTCCTATAGAACATCTAGGAACAAGAAGATTTAATCGGCAATATCGACAGATTATCACGTAGTCCAAAGAAATATGAAAATGAAAAAAAAAAATGCGCGCTTGGAATTACTCCCATGCCCATGCATCTATATAAGCAATGACTTCTTGTTGCAACAAACTCTTCATTTTGCATCGAGTGTAATAACCTACACTTTATTTATTTCTTTATATATTTTTTTGCTTGGAAGTGTAATAACCCACACTAGATAGTGTTCTTTGTAACGTTTTAGATATGTACAATATCTCCACGATTCTACTTATTAAGTGTTCCTTTCTGCTTATTGAAAAGTACAGTTGAAAATCATGAATATATAACAAGTGCTTGATCAAAGTGAAAACTTCGGGTATAGGCTCGATTATATGAATGACAACTGGTAGTTGCTATTGCAAGAGTCCTCCATTGGATGGAGTTAAGCAGTATTTCATAGTGTTCGTTAATTTGGTGGAATGTATTTCTTATTATTTTGTCCACCAACACTGGCTGGTCCTTTCTATATGGCAAAAATTTTAAAAATAATAAAAAAACTAACATTTGGGAACGTCACCGAATATGGTCCGTCGTCCTTGGTTGGTTCGGATTGGTTTTTGGAATCTCTTGCCTAATAATCTTACGATTGAACATTGGTAATCTACTGGTTCACTACTCTGTTTTGACCTATTAGGGTTGGTTATCGAACAATTGAACACTGGTGATCAAATAGATTGTTGGTAATAAGTATTAGCTAAACCAGTTCTATTTACAAACTTGTTTTGAAAACTTTGCCCGCTGCTCTTTATTGCTGCAATGAGAAACAATGGCAAAGATGGTGGTGAAGAGGCCATTGTCATAAATGCGGAAGCATACCAATATAGTGGGTCTCACCTGCACTATCATCTTTTCGATTTTTTTTTTTTTTTGGGGTATTTAGTTAATAAGGAGTATCATTGGAAAACATGTAATTCTCTTTTAGTATTCACTCAATTTAAAATAAGATCAAAATACCAAAATAGCGTAAAATATAGTAATGCATTTTTAGTGTAACTTTTTAAGGGTATATCGTATGGAAATGCTTTAATTGAGGAAAAAACAGTTCTTAAGCTTATATGCTTAAGAAGACTACATTTTTTTTTTTTTTTCTTAGCTCGATTAGTTCGACAAAGAGAAAAATATTATCTTAAATTGTATGAATCTATATTTTACCGCTTACCCTTAATTAATAGTTAATACTCTTTTAATCAAATATTAAATTAGTTAAAATGATATTAATAAAGAGTAAGCAATAAAAATTAAGATACACGTACTTTTCTAATTTTCTCTGGGAAAACAACTAAATATGATCATTCATGTTCGGTCTGTCTCAGTCTATTTTTTTCTAACTAAGCCTGGTAACCGGGCAGTTGAAAACCCGTAATCAAGCAGTTTATTGGTAATGAATATCAGTTAAACTACTGTCAACAAAAGCTGCTTTGCATAAAAATTTATCTTAAATTGAAATATTTCTAAAACCCAAATTCCAAATTCTATATTGAATTAAATAGGTTTTGATTAATATAAAAAAAGGAAGTTTTTTTTTTTTTATTAAGGAAAACATGTTTGTTTAAACCCAGGGTTGGCGGGAGGGATCTGCCGAGGCCGGGGTCGAATCAAACCTATCTGATTAGTGTGCCTATAAATGCATTAGAAATCTACGGTCAAGGGTACAAGCTTTTTGGCATCCCTCGTACTCACCCTTGCTTATCACAGCGTTTAACATAAGCATCGAAGTTCTTTTGGCAACTACAACACTGGTGCCCCTATAAATTGTATTTTCTTTTTTGAAACATCTAAATTAAAAATTAATGCCAACTAATAGAATATGCTTCCTGCAGGAAAGAATATCAAGTACTAATTATATAGTAGTCAACTGAATATTTCAACACTGCCAGAATAAAGCAGCCTAATGCATTCCTCTTCTCTAAGAAAGATACCTATAAAAGGAGGTAGCTTTTTTTTTATTATTTTTATTTTTTATGTTTCTCAATTTATTAGAGATTTTTGTTTTTTGTTTTCTTAAAGTGATGATTTTATTTAAGTTCATTTCCGGATGTTAAGTTCGTCTCGGGGGGGATTTTTGAGTTCGTCTCATCAAAATGCAATTGGATTCTGAGCTCTACGCTCAGTTTTTTAATTTATAATTTAATTTTTTATTAAATTTGGAGGAACTTTTCTTTGGCTTATTCGATTTTTCGTACACTGTTTCCTTTCGGACGTTCTTCTTCTATTATGTTTCGACTGTGTTTTTCTTTTTAAATGATTTTGAACTTGAGAGAAACAAGGAGCAAAACCCTTATTAATCTTGTCCATCACTTTCTATGTCAAAATGGCATACTACAATGTGTCGTTGCCCTAGCCCTAGACAGAACCATATCTCACTGCCGCAGTACATCCTGGATAACTTCAATAACGCCCGCCATTTTACACTGTGTCCTTTAAAACTAGGACATTAAGATTACTAGTGGAAATGGCTGTGGGTTTTGCATCATACCAGTGATTGAGATGGCAGTGGTCAAGCCTTGACGGAAGAGCTCGCACGCTGTGTTGAAAGAGAAACGTTCTCTTATTATGGAAGTTGAACGACTTGACTTTCCATCATAAAAGGTCAACATACTAAGTGGGATAGCTCAATCTCCTTATAATTTGGTGTTTATCATTGTGTGTGTGTGTGTGTGTGTGTCTATATATATATATATAATTTATTTTTTTATTTTTTATTTTACCCTTTGAAACATTTTTTGATTTCTTGAAGTTTTTCATATGTTTTATATCTTGATACATATGCATATATACACACACGTACCAAAAGGGTTATAAAGTGCAATTCATTGGAGGAAAAATTACATTAAAAAGAATTAAATAAAAAAAAATTAATGTCTTGACCCTATAATGGTGGATCAGCAATAGTATTCTCGTCTAATTTTCCTTTTATCTGCTGCTTCTGCTCCTTTATTTGATTGTCATCTCCCTGATTATTCATTGGGATTGCTCATTAGCTTGATTATTGGGACTTTTGCTTGATCTTGGACCATCACAGGTTTCCTCATTAGTGAGTTGTTTCCTTTTTGATAAACCTACGTAATTATCACCCTATACACCTTATAGTGTCCCGTTGATAAAAAAAAAATAATAATAATAAATAAATAAATAAATTAGATGGTGCTTGTTAAAATAACTCCACGATATTCCATCTTAATTAATGTTGACGAGTCGGTCGAGTGACCAAGAAAAACGGGATTAGTCATTTTAAAGACGCAAAGGAGGCCTGTTGTGTATGTTGAAGTTACAGGCAAAAGTTATTTGAGGGATTTACTTTCAACTGCATATATTATGTTCTGACTTTTGTACATCTCCTTGCTCAATGGTCTGTTATATTTAATGGAGAAAAAACTCCTTGCCAGGTTTTTTCTCTTGCTGTAATCTGTAAAGATTGCTCTAAATATTCTCTTGATACTTTGCTCAGCTATTCCTTTACCAAGCCTTACCACTTGCGTTATACCTTCACAGGTTCTCATGTATATGCGTGAAAGGAATAGGTTTTATTTATTTATTTATTTATTTATTTTACAGTGTGGCGCTTATGCTTCCCACTTTAAACAATAAACGAAACCATCACGATATGAACCTTGGTGGACATGGTGCACACTCACACACCTAACCACTTGAGCTATAAAAGAACACTTGAGGTGGATTGTTCAATTTTAGCGATTACTTTAGTGGAATAAATGCAAATAATCATTGGACTAATGGAGATGAGTTTGGCGCCTCAACTAGGTGGAGATATTTAAATGACTGGAAGACGGGATAATTGTTAACTGAGCTATGAGAAGTTTTGCTAATGTGATCTCTCTTTTGTTACTTAAAGAAGTCAGACAATAAATGTCTCATTTTGATGGCCACATTTTTTTCACGATGTCTTAATATTATTTCGACTTTAAAAGTTTTATTCACATTTTAAAAAGCTTATGCAGCTGTTATGCAATGTCTTCTCAATCATCCTTCGCAAACGCTTATATCCCTCATGTGTCTTTTGGTTTACTTCGTCATTTGAACTCCAGAGGGGCATGAAATTTAGTCTTGTTTGCAGGTGAGTAAATTTCATTTACATATGACCCTGTTGGTAAATTGGGATTTTGATGAAAATTTATCTGTGAATGCTTTAAGGCGTTTGCAAATACACACACACACGCACACAGACATATATATATATATATATATATATATATATATATATATATAGATTGATGAGAATCATGCATAGCTGAGATTTTAACCATTTTAGTTTTGCTATTCTCTTGTGCCTGTACTTAATTATTTCCACTAAGCTAACATTTCAGTTGCTCTTAAAACTATATGATCTAAAAACCGTTGACATATAATTGAGTGATCGTTTTCTTTTTACTGATTTGACTATAGACACAATGAGTATAACAGAACTGAAGCTTATCAGTTCATAGGGATTGGCAATCTAGAAAAGTCATTGGAGGTATCAATTGCATTTCAGGAAATTTATTAACTTTTTTTTTTTTTTTCGTTTTTTCTTCTATATTCTGACTCATATTAATTTGTGCCGTATTCCTTTTCCTTTTAAATTAATCAAATGGTCCGAGAAAATGTCATAATGAGCTTTGTGATTTTTTTTTTTTTGCTTGAAAAACTCTGCTGGTTGCTTCTGCATGGAAGATCTGTTGTTGCTAATGTGGCCGAATGCTAGATGATTGTCATTACATGTTCGAAGAAATTAATATAATATTAGTGATTTGTTATTGGATACAAGGAGATAGTTTATATTACGTGATTATTCAAGTATGCAAATTTAGGTGATTATTCATGTACTGATGTTTTATGCTCTTGAGAGAAAATGTTGATCATGCTGTTTGGGTATGTGACATCGATTTTGTACCTTTTATTTATAATTTTTACGTTTACAAATGAAAAGAAAAGTTAATTTTGTATCACTTTTATTTGTTACAGGACCGGGATAGAATAACAGGGTTATAATTTAAAGAGAGGAATAGAATCAAGAGCGAGCAATTTAGAGGGACCTGTGATTTAGAGCCGCATAGCAGCCTCTCTCATCAACTTAGCTTGCCGACCAAGCTTTGCACATGGTTTGCCGACTCACTTTGGAAGCATATATAAATATGCATATGGACGTGTGATTTAGAGCCGCATAGCAGCCGCAAGAGTGATTTGTTTTCCCCATTGATACACGACTTTCTCTCTTTTGTTTTTGGTGTAGAAATATTTGGTCATGGAATTATTATTTAACAGTTAGAATTCTTACTTTTAGACAGAGATTGTGAGTGTATTCAGAATTTAGATGGTAAGAGATTTTTTATAAGCTTTTGTAATATATTTTTAGTTATAATAAAAAATTTTTGCCGTTTTTGTTTGTAGACATAGATCAAAAATTAAATCACGTTAAATTCTTGTGTCTCTTGAATGTTTCTATTTTTCATATTTGTCTTAAATTTATTTAATTTGACGTTTGGCACAACATTTCTAAATGTTGTCAAAGAGCTTTTTTTTTAGCATTTTTAACATTTAAGATAAATATCACGTATTTTAGAAATATTTTGAAAACCTTGTCAATGGCTGGATTGATGATATTTCAGGCTGATCGGAGTGGAAAAAAAAAAAAAAAAAAGAATAGTCTTTTTCCATAAAAAGTATTGAGACTCGTTAAATATGAGACTTATATAGTATTATATGAAAAAAAAAACCTCGCTTACTAATTGTTATGTGGGAAAATGTGACAAAAACGTGGATTATGTTTTGCCACCGACGCTCGATATCTCAAAATCACCGACGAGCCCAGAGCCAATGTCCAAACCGGCGCGGTGACCCCATGTGGCGTCGACGGAACCAAAAGGTCCGAATTAAGGCGCTAAGGTCCCTCGACCGCAAAAGGGCGCTCAAAGAGGACAAAAAGAGGCTCGGGGCGGTCTTTGGCGGAGAGGAAAAAAGAAGCTGACAAAGAAAATTAAAACCGCCACAGGGGACACAAAAGCATTACGGAGAATGTTTCCACTATCACCGGGCCTAAAAGGAGAAGCACTGAGTGCCTGAGCCTGAAGGCAATATTCGGCTATATAAGAGAACCACCCCCAATTGAGAGGGGGTTATATAAATTAGAGAAAAAAAAACCCAAAATACAAATTCTCTTCTCTCAAAGAAATACAAATCACAAAATTGGATGTAAGCTATGATTTTATAGAAAAACCACTATAAAATTTCTCTTGTGTTTTACATTCAAGAAAAGAAAACACTAATTCTACATAGAAACTCAATAACCGCCGGTAAACCAAAGGGTGACTAGAGGTTGGCGTGTTGTGTGTAATCATATATGTTTTTAAATATCCATTAAATTTTGTTAACATCGTGCACTATATATATATATATATATATATATATTATTTGGAATTCGGTCACCTAAAACTAAAAAACATGCACTACAAATAAGGCGTCCTTACTGTGGAAAGTTGTTGAATTAACTTCTGATATTGTTTCTAAAAAATCAGAATTATCTTGAGTTGAATTTTTTTTTTTTTTCAATCTTAAAGGCTTCTATTATAAGAAACTCCTTGTACGGGTTTACAGGGGACTCCGTCATCTCCCAAGGAACAATCCGGCTGCCAATAACCACAGAAGAGAAGCCCCGACAGCCACGATGATGGTTAATTTTGTAGTAATAAAAGGAGGCTCACAATACAATGCCGTGATTGGGAGACCGACCTATCAGGCGCTAAGGGCAATAATCTTCATCTACCACCAGAAGGTCAAATTCCCCACCCCAAGTGGTATAGATGAAATGAAGAGCAACCAATACGAATCTAGGTTGCATATTCAGACACCCTGCGGGGATACGATCAACCAGAAAGGCAAGAATCCAGGGTGGTCTATCAGGATGCCGTGGAGGACATAGACCCCTGATTCCAAGAAGAGGTCGTATGGTCCCAACCAGTCAAGCAATTGGTGGAAGTCTAGGTGGACGAGGACGAGCCAACAAGGGTACTGAAGATAGGCTCGGATTTGGCTCCGACGCTTAGGATTGAGGTCGAGGGATTCCTCAAGAAAAATATGGACATGTTTGCCTGGACCCACGCCAATATGGAAGGAATCAACCCAAAGGTCATGCGTCATACTCTAAACGTCGACCCTTCATATCCCCCAAAACGCTAGAACCGTCGACCAATGAACCCAGAGAGATATAAAACATTAAAAGAAGAAGTCGACAAGTTGATCAACAACGGCTTCATCAGAGAGGCCCATTACCCTCGACAGGTTTCAAATCCCATTTTGGTAATTAAACCTAACAGGAAATGGAGGACATGTGTTGATTTTAGCGACCTCAACAAAGCATGCATGCCCAAAAGACGGATGTCTTTTTCCCCGAATTGACCAAATGGTCGACGCCAAGGCCGGTCACGAAATGTTGAGTTTCATAGATAGCTACTCAAGATACAATCAGATCCCCATGCATCCATCGGACGAAGAGCATATGTCGTTCATAACCGATAAGGGTCTCTATTGTTACAAGGTAATGCCATTTGGCTTGAAAAATGCAGGGGAAACGTACCAGGCTAGTAAACAAAATGTTTGCTAACCAAATTGGAAGATCGATGGAGGTTTATGTTGACGACATGCTGGTAAAAAGTGCCAAGGCTTCTTAACATGTCGCCCATTTGGGAGGAATGTTCGATGTACTGAGAAGGTATCATATGAAGCTCAACCCCTTGAAAGTGTGCCTCCGGGTCGAATTATGAAAAAGTTCCTCAGCTTTATGGTCAACAACCGGGGAATAGAGGCCAATCTAGAAAAGATTAATGCCTTGCAAGATATTAAATCTCCAACAAAGCCAAAGGAGGTGCAACAACTAACAAGATGTGTTGTCACCCTCAATAAGTTCATTTCTAAGGCAACGGATAAATGCATACCTTTCTTTGACACTTTAAGAGGAAGTAAGCGGTTTGAGTGGACACCGCAATGTGAGGAAAACCTTCTAAAATCTGAAAGAGCACTTTGGCAGCCCCCAATCTTTCAAAGCCAATTCCGAGTGAAAAGCAAAGGTGCCGTTTGGAACCGTTTTCCAAAAGGTTTTTCACGTTTTCTAATGACCAAAAAATGAAAACGCTTTTAGATTCGTGTTTGGCAGCCCATTTCCTAAAAACAAAAGTTGAAAACATTTTTGTATTTATTCTCAAAAATTCACAAAAACTTGAAACGATCAAGGATCGTTTTCAGTTTCCATTTTTCTTTCCCCGACCGCCCTTCTCCAACTAACCCCTTCTCGGCGGCCACCCCCACTCTTCTCCAACTGACCTCCCGCCTGCACCCAAGAAACAAGAGCAAGAGAAAAAAGAGAAACAAAAGTAGAGAGAGAGTTATAGGGAAGAAGGAGACATATCCAAGTTCATCCCAACAGCTCTGTAGCTTGCTTCTTCACAGTATATCAGAGTCCAAATGTCTCTTTCTTCTTTCTCTTTCTCTCTCTATATTTTTTTGGGTGATTCTTTCTTAAGCCATCCGTCTGCATTCTCCACTTTTCCCATTGCGTTTTCTGTCTTTCATTTTCATTTTATTAAAAAAAAAATCATCTTTCCCTTTTATAGTAGCGTATTTGGTGTGTGGTTCATTTATTGGTTGTGGAATCTAAGTGGGTTTCGTCATATTTGTTGTTTTATCAAGTACAGTCTGAGATCATAGTAATGTTGTTGTAGAAGTTAATTTTATTTAATATATTATTATATAATATATTTAATAATATTATTTATCTAATATATTATTATTTTAAATATTATTACATGTTTTTAAAAATTAAGCCACCAAATGCAGTGTCAGTTTTTTTAAAAAACTGAAATTAATCTTTGAATAAAATTACCAAAAGCATTTTTAGAAATAATTCCAAAATTCCATTTTCATACAGAAAACAAAATTATTTTGGAACCAATTCCAAACGCACCCTAAGTCTTTATCTCCCTGTATCTAAACATGCTATGAGTTCTGTGCTCATTAGAAATGAAGAAAGAATCTAGCTACCAGTATATTATGTGACCAAGAGGCTCTTGGACGCCGAGTCTAGGTATACCGAAATGGAGCAGCTGGCCCTGATGGTGACCTCAAGGAAGCTTCGACATTACTTCCAGGCCCAAATGATATGGGTCTTGACAAATCACCCGTTAAGGCAAGCACTACAAAAGCCTGAAACTTCCGGCCGACTCCTCAAATGGTCATTAGAATTAAGTCAGTTCGACCTAGAGTATGTGCCAGCAAGCAGCAATCAAGGGGCAAGCATTAGCAGATTTCTTGGCATAGTTTTCACATAGACCAACCTTAGCCACAGATGAAGAGGCCAAGGCAGTCGAGTGGAAACTCTATATGGATGGAGCGTCGAGCGAAACCGGGTCAAGAGCCGGCGTCATGCTTGTCAGCCCGGAGGACCACAAGATTACCTCGGCGATACGCTTCCAATTTAAGGCGTCGACTATTCAAACTAAGACGCCGACCATTCAAATGCGATGGCGACTATTCAAGCTAAGTCCCGAATATCAAACAAACCCGAAACTGCTCAAAATCCCAATGGCTACTCTAAAACTGCGAATAAAGGCAAGACCAGTTTCTAATACTCCTATTATACCAATTTTCAGTCATTTCCTCCTATTCGAATAATATGCTAGGAACCGGGATAGGTTAAAAGCGGTAAAGGCAGGAAGAATAAACAGGAAATGCTTACCAAGAGTTTAGAAGCGAGATGAAGGCATGAGCTTTGGGAGAAATATCACCAAAGAACGCGGCAAGTCCTAGGGAAAATTTGTGCAGAGTTTCGCAAGACAAAGGATGTTTGGAAAGTTTTGGCTTACCGAGCGCTTATAAATATAACAGCTTTCAATCCCCAATCGCTCGATCATATGCAAGTATATCCAACGGCAAGGGGCATAAGGCCTTGATCCTACGGTTAGGGGAAGAGAGGAAAGCTAAAAGGAACCTAATCCTAGGGCCCAGATTCATCCAATTCAAAAGGAGGGCTACATCAGCATGGTAGTTGGGCCGACGCGACGTTTGCACTTCTTGAGGCAACAAGGCCATCATGACATATGTTCGGAGTTAGGCTTATATACCTGAGGCAGACAAAAGAAAACGCCAGGGCCCAATCTAGCTCGTGGCAATCCAAAGGAAAGCCTAGACCTGGGGGGCAGATGTTGTACAAGAAAATACACTTTGGACACGTTGGTCAACGGTAGCGCTCCACGTGGCCCCATAATAGCTACGTGGACAAAGGCGTCGACTCATCAGGCCGCCAACTCCATGAACCCTTGACGTCTATCAAGCTCGCCCGCGTCGAGGATCTTGCTAGGGTTGATCGGAAGAGGGTTTGCGTCAAGCTCTGTCGCTCAAGTACAGCGCCAACCGTATAAACGTGGGACCCCCCTTTGGAGTTACGTCTGGATTTGGAGGATGTCTGTGATGCATGCATTAATTACAAAACCCTAAACCGCCCACAAGTGGACGGTGGAAGGTTATAGAGAGTGCAGAGCCGTAATGGATGACTAATTAGATGAATGAACAGTCCACACAAGTGGAGGTCTAAAGAAGAAAACCACTCATGAAGTAAACTTAGGCTATAAAAGAGGGGCAAAGCCCCAAGCCCAAAAGGTTCTTCTTTTTTACATGTAATCGGAGAACATAAAATATATACAAAAAGTACAGTGAATGTAGCTTTTGATTAACAGAGTAAACCACCATAAATCTTGTGTGTCTTTATGTTTAAGCATTATTTTGTGTTATATCAAACCACGAAAGTACCACACACGCTTCACAGTATCAACTTCGTTCTCATAATCAATATTTGGCCGATAACCCAACGGGATTTCAAAGGGTGATCCGGCATATTTCTATTGATGAAATTTCACCATCAACAGGTTGTAACACTTAGTTAATCTTGAATCATTAAAAATCCTCATTCACTTTACCGATTTGAATTTTTAATTTTATGTTTTTTTAGTTAAAAATTTTCAGAACATATCACATCTCAACTCAAATTAAAAATTTAAATTCGCAAAACTGAAGGTCTAAGTAAAACAATAAAACTCCAATTGGTGTTTCCCCAAAACGACGAGGAAGCAATGGAGAAGGACTTGGCAGCCCCAATCGAGGAAATCCGTCCAAAAAAAAAAAAAATGGAACGGAGAGCAATTCTTGAATCATTATAAGCAGAGCAACAAAACTCCAATTGGTGTTCCCCCAAAACGACGAGGAAGCAATGGAGAAGCACTTGGCTGCCCAATCGAGGAAATTTACGAAAAAAAAAAAAAAAAAGAGAGAGCAATTCCAAATGTCGAGGTGGTTTCCAATGTGTTGGATACAGCTAATTTATTACTTAAGAATTTTTTTGAAACAATTTTTAAAAATACTTTTAAAATGGTTTTTTTTTATTATTATTTCAGTCTCTTAACATAAACTCATATATTTTTATTTTTTAAATTAAAATTAGTTAAGAGGTAGAATTTTTTTAAAAAATATATTTTTAATAAATTAGATATTTAAAAAAATAAAATATGTAATTTTCTCTTGTTTTTTTTTTTTTTTTTTTTTTTTTTTTTTTTTTTTGTTGATGATTGTACAATGATCCCGCATACAGAGAGTAAATTTGGTAAACTTTAATTCTTATAAAAATTTTGTAAAGCGGTAGATTTCGGTACGTCAATCTTTTTATAAACATCTAACCATTAATTCTTATAAAAATGCTATGCAACTTACTCTCTAAATAAATAACGCCAAATAAGTTGAAGAAAATTCAAATTGAGTCGATAAGACCAAAACAAGTCCAACATATTATATATAGTGATTGTTTAGTTTGAGAGTTAAAATCATAATTTAAATTTTGTGAGAGAAAATTCTATAACAAAATTTTTTAAATTTAAACATTTTATAAAAAAGTTATTATTTATACTAAAAATAGAGTGGTTTAAACTCTCAAACCAAACATATTTTTTATCTTCAACGTTGAGGTCTATAAATTTAATATCATCAACCAAAATGAACAAAAATATTGAAGTCGGTTGTGATAGAGACACAATACTATATTCCAAAGAGTTCTTAGTAAATTTTACTTTTTCTCGTCACCAATCTATATATATTATCACATGACGCTGTTTCTTTTTGCGAACTTAGGCAATGACCAATAATGATCATTAACTTCCTCTAAAAGAAAGAAAAGAAAAATGATCATTAATGATCATTAACTTCCTCTAAAAGAAAGAAAACAAAAAAGTTCCCATTGAGGAGGGAAAAAGTATAGTGACATTTTAAAAATAATAAATAAAAAAACAGGAGGTAAAATATTTATAGCTAGTAACAAATAAACAATGGATTAATTTTAAAAACTTTTTCTGAACTATGACTCTTATAACACTTTACTCTTCAAATTTTAAAAGGTAATATCCGTTCTCCCCAAACTTTATTCCATTACAAGTTTTCCCCTTCTGTTACAATAAGTAATGAAATCGCCATATGTTACTTATTTAGTGAGAATTGAAAGTGCAATTACGATGATATCCTCCTAATCAGATAAGTCTCCATTTAAAAAAAAAAAAAAATCACCATCTTCTTTCTCCATTTTTCTTTTTTTTTTTCCCCTCATTTTGTTCTGCATCTTCGTACAACCATAACTCTACACAAAAACTTCACCTTCACCATCACCACCACCACCTAGATCTACTCTACCAGTGACTTCAACACCACCACCTAGTTCAACTCCACTAGTGAGTTCACCTCCATTGCCATCATCCAACCCACCTGCGAATTCCCCACCTCCACCATTGCCAAAACCACCCGAAAATTCGCCTCCACCACCATCACCAACGGTACTTGAGAGTTCACCCTCGCCCCCGACATCTTCGCCACTGCAAAGTTCACCCCCACCACCAAAATTTGTTCCGCCCACAAGTTCTCCTCCACTTTCACCAACATCTATTTGCCCTGAAGAATCACATCCTCCATCAGCATCAATACCTTCCAAGAATGCACCCCCACCTCCTAGGATTACTCTTCTCGTTCCATTAGGTTCTAATCCAACGCTAAAGATTACGCTGCAGCCCATCAAACGAGTCATGTTAATTTATTCGGTTTTCTTTCTTTAATGCTTGAAATTGTTATTGCAAGTTAATTTACGATAACAACCCCTTCAGATGGGTTATGTGTTTGACACATGATGAATTTCGTCACTTATTATAATAGAAGGGGAAAACTTATCATGGAAATAAAATTCAGAAAAAACAAATGTTACCTTTTAAAATTTAAAGAGCAAAATATTACAAATGTTATAGTTTAGGAGAATTTTTGAAATTAATCCATAAACAATTATACCTTTTCGAAAGAAGGAAAGATGAAGATAAGAAGATTGAGAATAAGACAGCTCATATATATACACACACAAACACTTAAAGTAAGTTTAAGCAAAAACAAAAACAAAAACAAATAACGCAAGTTTGAGACGTTAGAGACGTGAGTAGAGACGTGTCAAATACTTTTGTTACATATGCCATTTTCTTAAGGTAATCGACAAAATAGGAAAAAACATTATTAAGAAATTACCCAAACAATTAAGCCTCAGACTAAGAAAAATATATACCAATAGAGAAGGCTTTAATATTGGTGGTTGGTTAATTTGAATTCAAATATCAACTAATCAAATCATATCACATTAATAAAAATTTAAAATTTTTTATTTTTATTTTTTTATCTTTTAACATTTAGAATGAAATATAATTTGTTAGACACATCGTTTATAAATCAGATCATCTAAATCGTCTTGGCTTAATATTTTTTATACATATACGTGTGTGCACCGCTTAAAAGTATAATATTTATCTTCGACATAAAACCCGATCACTTATAAAATAAGGAGTCTACCTATTAAATGACACTATTTTATGTGAGTTGTGGAATTTTACTTTATAGAGATAAATAGAGTTGCACTTCCAAATTACACTGAAAATGAAGATAAATAAATTAAAATTTAATAGGGGGCTATTTTTTGAGGTGGGGCCTTGACAACGCCACGTCCTCACACCCTTTATAAATTATAAACTAGAAGGCAATCTCTTCACAATAATCTCTCTCTCTCTCTCTCTCTCTCTCTCTCTCTCTCTCTCGGAGAGTCTTGAATATCCAGAGACAAAACTTGAAACGTGTAAACGGGAAACCAGAAAGAAATGCCCAGCAGCAACGGCGTAGTAAATGAAGCAAAGGTCCCACTGTTGGAAGACCAATATTCATCAAAAGAAGATGGAATAGTACAACTAAGTGGTCGTGATGATGATCAAGAACTAGGTCTTGGACGGAGGGTCTGGATTGAATCAAAGAAGCTATGGCACATAGTGGGCCCAGCCATCTTCAGCCGAATCGCCTCATACTCCATGCTCGTCATCACCCAAGCCTTCGCCGGCCACCTCGGAGACCTCGAACTCGCCGCCATCTCCATCTCCAATAACGTCATCGTCGGCTTCGACTTCGGTCTTTTGGTAAACAATCCTTTTTACCTTTTCTGTTCCGTTCCTGAAAAGTGGAAAATTATTGATATAATTTGTCAAGCATTTATTGCCGAGAAAATAGTACCACGTTTTGTCACAAATAAATGCACACCTTTCTTTCAGTCAAAAAGAGAGAAAACACAAATGTTCTATATTTACCATTTTTTAGCACATGTTTTTCTTTTGTTGATAACATTTCTTTGTACTCTTATTTCAAAATCTTTTTTTTTTTCCCATAAACGTTATTAATTAAACAGGATTCGACACAAATATGTAAATAATTAATATCATGTCACGTTGATTAAAATATTTTTTAAAGCATGTTCTTTTTCGAGGGACCAGCTCGGAATGGCAAGCGCGCTGGAAACCCTATGTGGGCAAGCATTCGGGGCGAAGAAGTACTACATGTTGGGAGTGTATATGCAGCGTTCATGGATAGTACTCTTCATCTGCTGCGTCTTTCTGTTGCCTCTTTATCTCTTCGCGTCGCCGATGCTGAAGCTGCTCGGGCAGCCGACCGACGTGGCGGAGCTGTCGGGCGTGGTGGCGGTCTGCATGATCCCCTTACACTTCAGCTTCGCCTTCCAGTTTCCCCTTCAGCGGTTCCTGCAGAGCCAGCTCAAGACAGGCGTCATCGCCTGGGTCTCCCTGGCGGCCTTGGCCGTGCACATGCTCGTCAGCTGGCTGTTTGTGTCCCAGTTCAAGCTTGGCGTCGTTGGCACCGCAATTACCTTGAACTTCTCGTGGTGGGTTTTGGTGTTTGGTCTTTATGGGTACACTGTTTGTGGTGGGTGTCCTTTGACCTGGGCTGGTTTCTCTCATGAGGCTTTTTCTGGCCTCTGGGAGTTTACTAAGCTGTCCGCTTCTTCTGGGGTAATGCTATGGTACGCCTCTAACTTAAATCAAAATAATTTCGGCAACTTTTTTTCCTTCTTTTTTCTTAGCTCAAAATAATTTAGGTATGTAGATAAGAAAATATAGTGCTTTCTAAAAGTGAATTTTCTTTTGCCTAATTTTATTGTAAACGTGATTCACAAACAATATGCGGATACCAAACATTTTGTACTTTTAAAGATGGGACATTTTCTTATTTTGCCATATATTTCTCCTATGTTCTTTTTCTAGAAAATTATTTGAATTAAAAAGTTATCTTTTGTGAATATCTATGAATAGTAATTAATTAATAATTATGTAATCTGCCGTCTAAAATACGCACACACACATATAGGCAATTTTCATTGATTAATAAAAGTTGGTTTTAGCTTTTATGGGTCCTTTCTTTTTTTCTTTTTTCTTTTTTTTTTTTCTTTTTGTCCTTTTGAAGTGCTTGGTTTAGAGCTCAGCCAGAAAAAGTTAAAGCAAAATTCCGATAAGATAAATAACATTTTACCATTTTATTGCTTATCAAAAAATTCAAATATTATTTTATCATGCTAATTATTTAAAATATAATTTCCATTACTAATTGAAAACCTATAAATTCTATTTATTCCACCTAAATTCAGAAACAAAAAGTTAATGCTAAAGTTAAGGCACATACCACTATTAGGAATAGTAAGGCTTAATTACTTTTGATTTGCATTTTTTTTTTCTTTCCTAATGTACTCATTTTCAACGACAACGCAGCCTGGAAAATTGGTACTATAGAATACTCATTTTGATGACTGGAAATCTGAAGAACGCAGAGATTGCCTTGGACGCTTTATCTATATGGTATGTCCCGATTCATTTCTCTAAAAATCTTTTTTTTTTTTTTTTTTTTTTGGAGGTTCCGTTTTCTACTTGTACACTTCTCCATGTTGTATTTTTCAATAAATATTAATTTTTATTGGGCGTGGACTATGCCTTCTTTGTCATGTAGCATGACGATTAACGGGTGGGAGATGATGATTCCTCTTGCATTCTTTGCTGGAACCGGGTAAATTCCTCTTTTCCGTGTTTATTTTTGTTTTTCTCTCTCTTTTTTTTTTTTTTTTTGGAAATTTAATTTTGGCCTTTATGTTTGTCATTTCACCATTCATTTCCAAGGTGGGACCATGCTGAATTTCATGATCCTTGACTGTTACATCTATCTATTAACATTTTCTTAACCTTATAATTTAAGCTTGAGATAATGACTAGTACTAGTTAGCATGTTGGTTAATTAAATTACAAAGAGTTCAGTTATATTAAGGGATCGTTTAGTTCACTGATTTAAATTTTTAATTTGAGTTGAGATGTGACTTTATATAAAAGTTTTTTTATTGTAACAAAAAAAAATTAAATGTGAGAAAATTTTTATTATAACAAAACTCAAATTTCAAATTTAAATTAGTAAAATAAACGGGGCTTAAGATTCTGTTTAGTTAGAGGGACCTAGGTGAGGCAAATAGCAAGGATGAGGAGCACCTTTACCTTTTTCTTGTCAAATAACCATAGTCCTCAAGTCCTTCCTTTAGTCTCTAATCCTTCTCTTTTTTTCAGTTTTCTTTCCAATAAGCTCTAGAAGCTGAATTTACTAATGAACAATCATAGGAAATTACACCCGTAATTGAGCACCAAATAATAATAGAATGTCTGCCCTATTTTATAGGATCCATCGATAAAACTCATATTCTATTAGTTATTGTGCTCAACATCACTTGCGCCTCTAAGAATTTTTCTTTATTAAGTAATCTTGCTGAAATTCATAAACATATTTTAAGTTACATGTCTTGTGCCTTACTTAAGAACAAATAGCTAAACTAGCTACTAAAATTGTTTCTTTTCTGCTATCGGGAAAACAATTGTTTCGTTTGAATGGATGTTCCGTGATTGTACTTAAAAACATAAACATTATTTTATTATTTTTTTTTCTTTTTTTTTTTTTTACGGCGCGTCACTTTCTTTGTTTTTTATTTTTATTTTTATTTTTAAATTTGAAAAACTAGCGAGTGATTGGAAGGAGAATCGGGACCAAAAGATAGATGTCCAAACCGTAGCCTCAAGGTAATTCACACAGTCGTCATGGCATACATAATCAATTTTGCATTATTTTAAAAAGTAAGGTTCACTTTCATTTTTCAAGAAGCCCAGCTTGTGGTGGGAAAGCGACTGGTAACGCAGGATCTAGATAGATCTGCAATCATCAACCATTCATATATGCTATAAGCTTTTGTGTCAGTAGTACTTTCTTTTCAAAATAGTATTACTCACAACTCACAAGTGATGTTGAGCAGCCGCATGTCAGAAGTCCGACATATATATGTGATAGGCCTCGTGCTAGTCATTCATATGTCATTCTTGTGTCATGAAAAAAATCTACAAAGATTTCTATCAAAAAAAAAAGTATCCACTAAGGATAAAAGAGATTATTATTAATGGAGTTTTTGTGGTGTTCTTTATTTTTTTTAATCATTAAATTTAATTAAAATTATATTAAATTTAAAAAAATATATGTAAAATAAATATTTTAATATAAATTTAACGACTAAAAAATATTAAACATATGTGTTTTTAAAAATGAGAGAACACCAGAGAATGTCGTTATTATCAATCATTAAGGAAAAAAAGACTTTTTTTAGTATTTTTTATTTATCAACCGTCAAATGTGTATTAAATTTGGTTAAAAATTAAATTAGATTATAAATATAATACAAATTTAACAGTTAATAAATAAGAAACACTAATGTTTAAAAAATGAAGCAACACCAAAAAATTTTCTAAAAAAAAAAGAAGCTCAAATAATTTCTTTTTATCACCTGACACTAGATGAAAAGAAATAATTTGAGTCAGGGAGATCAAATTTTCGATTTTTTCCCCGAGAATGAGCTTGTTAATGATGCTAATTTAGTTGTGATATGTTAATAGAAATTTGTGTACGTACATTATAAATATACATACACATAAAAAAGACTGCACATCCTTAAACTGTGGAATGTATCATGTGGCTTTAATATTATGAGTTTTTCTCTTTATTGAGAAATTAATACATCCACATATCTTCAATAATTAATATGCTTGTCCACTTCGTCTTTAAGGGTTGTTCTTTTAGAGTGTAACTTAAGTGTAGTTTTTGAGTTGAATTTGAGTTATAAAGTTGAAGTTAGAACTTGAATAAAGCTGAGTAAAATTGAGTGAAGTTAAAACTTAAAAGAACGTGAACTTAAATAAAGTTAAAACTTGAGTTGTTTTTTTTTTTTTTGAGTTGTATGTGTAAAAGAACATGCCCTTAATTTCTTCTCAAAACAGACACCTGTTAAACGATTCGTCAATTTGTTTTCTGCTTGTCAAATATATATATATAAATATATATATATATATATATATAACATTTAGATAGTCAAATCTTAGAGCTGAAGCTAGTACATAAAAACGGAGGTTGCACCAAAGTCCTTAAATTAATTTAAATTTTATTTATTTCACCGATTTAAATTTAAAATTTTAAATTTTTTTATAAAAAATTACATTTAATTTTTTTATTACAATAAATTTTTTTTATATAAAATCAAATTTCAATTCTTATATTATGGGGTCATTTCATTTCAGGTTAGTGTCAAATATTTGGCTGATGATAACTAGGTACTTATACGAAGACTTTCTGTACGCTTCCAATAATTAATATCCACAACAAATGTAAAGTCTAAACAGTAACCCAAGAACGTCATCATCTGCTTGTCTTTTTGTTCCAAACCACTATTGGTGAGGGCTTTGTCAAATGAAAGAAAATTTCCCATTTAAATTTGTCCAAGCCATATTGCCATTAGCGGTCTTTCTCATTGTTTATTTCTTGTCACATTGAATGATGTGGGAACATAAAAGCGACTCCTAATCTTCTTGTTGGGTTGGTAACTTGGAACTGTTGTTTATTTTATTTTATTTTTACTATTATTTTTTGGCAAGGTGACAAATTCAGAAACGTAACCATACTTTTATACAATGACAATAATTTTTTCCAACTAATTGTAGGACTCATTCAATTTTTGGTAGTGACATTTCTGGAAATAAATAATTGTGTACTATTTTTACTTTTATGGCTCCTCCAAAAATGAAAAGAATATATATGGAGGTATATAAGGCTGTCAATGGGGCTTCGCCCCGATCTGTCATCATTCGAACTGTTGTGCTTGGCAACCTGAATATAAAGCTCTAGGTTCATTCAAAAGATATAAGTATTGTTTATTTTATTAATTTAAATTTTTAATTTTTAATTTTGATAGTCAAAAATTTTTAAAAATATATCACATTTAATTTTTTTTATTATAGTTAAAAGTTTTTAAAAAATGTCACATTTTAATTTGAATTAAAAACTTAAATTCACGAAATGAACGAGATCATAAAAATTTTTATGGTACGGTTTTAAAAAAAGAACTATCAGTAAGTTTTTATTTTACAACTGTCAAATTTATATTAGAATCATTTTATTCTGAATGCATATTTTAGTGTGATTTTAACCGGTTAGAAACATGTAATATCCACAATTTAGTAAACGTTTGGTTAATGGATTTAAAATTGTGCTTCAGAATTATTCTCAATTTACGTGTATTTTTTATGAGAAAAATATTATAACGAATTACAAATTATGATTCAAATCATAACAAGAATACACCAACTAAATGTGCCCTTATTTTATAAGTTGTTATATAGTTTTCTAACGCTTGTGATGGTGACATATATGCAGAGTAAGGGTTGCAAATGAGCTCGGAGCAGGTAATGGCAAAGGGGCCAAGTTTGCCACTAAAGTGTCAGTAATGACATCAATTATAATTGGACTCTTCTTCTGGTGTTTGATCATGATATTCCACAATGAGATGGCCTTGATATTCACCTCAAGTAAAGCCGTCCTTGAAGCAGTAAACAAACTCTCTCTTCTATTAGCCTTCACTATTCTGCTCAACAGTGTTCAGCCTGTACTCTCTGGTAACACTTTCCTTCTGAGCATATTATTTTTATACATTTTTTTTAATTGTTTGAAAATAACCCTATAATTAATTTTATATCGTATAATTAATTTTATATGCTCGAAATATTTATTAATTTGCAACAAAAACTTTGGCTAACAGGAGTGGCTGTGGGATCTGGGTGGCAATCCTATGTTGCATACATAAACTTGGGTTGCTATTATATCATTGGTGCGCCTCTTGGGTTTTTGATGGGATGGGGATTCCACCAAGGAGTTATGGTAAGTAGTATCGTCATGTTAAAGGAGGATTATAATTGGCAATAGAAATTTTTTTTACTATGGGTAACAATTCGTCTCATTTGTTACATTAGTTCGGATCACAACTTAAGTTGTTATTAAAGTATTTTTTTCATAAAAATTTAAATTTAACTTTCTGTGTTATAATATTTTCTCTTATATAATTCACTTTTTAACTCAACTTGAAAACTCAAACTAACGAAATAAATGAGAATAAGTGTTCATAATAAAAATTTATAGCATATAACATAAAACTGCTTTCAATCCCAAATGATACCATTAAAATATTAATTTAATGACTAAATATTGATAGTGAAAAAAATAGTTATTATCGATGAAATTCCCTTGACAAGAAGGAAAAAATAAAATGAAAGACCTCGGTTAAATTGGGACACAAAATCTAAAACATAGTCTCTCCGTAGTCGTGTTTGAATCTTTTTTCTTCTTTTTCTTTTTTTTTTTTTTTTCTTGAACTGTTCAAATTTTTTAGTAAATTAAAGGTCTTATGAAAATTCACACAATTAGGGAATTTGGGCTGGCATGATCTTTGGTGGGACAGCAGTTCAGACCTTGATCTTGATTATCATCACCGCTCGATGTGATTGGGAAAAGGAGGTACGTTTTCCTCTAGACGTCATTTATTTTTCTTAATTCTTCTTCTTCTTGATAAACTCAAACGATTAACATTTTTCTGTTAATTTTGGATAAATTTACAGGCAGAGAAAGCAAGCAGGAATGTAGAGAAGTGGGCAGAAATAAAACAAGAAGCGTAACATATAACCTTAATGACCTGACATGAAAATTTCTGTGTAATTTGATTGGTAAAGTGCCATTTATTTGTATTACTCAATTTTCTCTATGCCAGTATTTGAAATAATTTACAAATTCCAATTTGTGATCAACCCTTTTTGCTCTCTGATATCACCTACCAAGATTCTTTATGATATGGCTGCAAGTAGTGTGTGATTAAAGGGGGAAGAGATAGAGAGATAGCAAACAAATTAGCTACACATGGGACGTCCCTAACCAAAAGAGGCACTTATTGTTGGAGTTGATGCCCTATAAGCTAGAGACTTTATTACTATTTATATAAATATAAAGGTTTTTTATTAATATATAAATATAAATATATATATATTTATATCCATATTTGATGCTTTATAAATATCATAAATTTTTTTGATTATTTATGTAAATTTATATATTGTATTTTTAGCCAAAAAAAATTATATATTATATATAAGTGTTATATATGAGATAACAATATTAAAGGATGATCATTCAAATTATCCTAATATATAATTAAAATTGCGATCTTTAATTAACTACTACTAATATGATTTGCTTCCATCATTAAAGGATGGTCTTAATCTAGACTGTTGAGAAAGAGTCGTTAAAATGAAGGTACTTTTTATAAGTTGATTATACGGGACTATAATAAGATTAGATTTGAATATCTAATAATTACATAGGCGTGTAGACGTTGGTCCTGCAGTCTTCTTCCGAACTACAAACTTTTCCATGATAACCATCACCCAAGCTTTTGCTGGTCATTTGGACGATTTAACACATTTTTTCAGATTTATAAGTGGCCAGCTAGTCTTATTAAGCAGTTGGAATGTATAATTTTCTGCAGATCAAAGAAAAGCAATAACTGTAGCGTCACGTAAATGTTGTGCTCCCTTAAACGATGGAGATCTCGGCATTGGAATTTGACAGCTATGAATGTCTAAAAAAAGATTTAACTAGACGGTAATATATCCTAATTCTATGGTTTTGTTAGACTTTAATTATAAATATAATTTTAATCATCATGTTCATAAATCCCAAGAACTATCATCCCAAATTAATTGAGGAAGCATACTTAAATCTATGGTAGCGACAATTAATACTTTTTTACAGAAGATCTACGACGATTGACGAACCGGTTATTTTCTTTCTCAATCAAATCACTAGAGTTCCTTAATAGTGTGTTTTTCTCTAGATGAGATAGAAAAATTTGACATATTAGAGACCATAACCTATAAGTCCTTATATACTTATCATATTATGCTCTCATTAAACCTTATCAGATAAGTATTGGGTATCCACCGATTTATCCCATATCATATTAAAAGTCTTATTGGGCTCTCCTAATTAAACTACTTAATTAGCCCATTTATTAAATAGTGTAATATAATTGTTATTTAAATATGTGGCTCACAAAAAATATTGAGAATTAACTTAAAAATCTCAATAATCTCTCACTTGGGCTACATATAATTCTTGAAACAATTATACCATATGTTCCTTAAGTGCACATTTTGTATGTTATTTACCCTTAGACTCCACTTTAAGTATAATTTGGTCCATCTCCTATATTAGTATGAAATTATGGCGGCTTTCGTAACACACAAACATAACTAAACCTTCTATAGTCACCATTATAACATATTTAATGACATAAATCGAATATAGATGAGGAGTGTGAAAATTACATGTAATGTGATCTCAAACATGTCTATTTGTAATGACATAAATCGAATATAGATGAGGAGTGTGAAAATTACATGTAATGTGATTTCAAACATGTCTATTCGAATATATGGATGAGGTTACTTTGGCAACATATTATTTCAATTAATATATTTAAAAATATAAGACTAATTAGTGCAAAAATTGGAGTAAAATAATAAATAAAATAAAAATAAAACTCAAATTTTATTTTATTTAATCAAATATTTAATTTCTTTAATTAAATTGCACTTTAATTCCTTAATGGGATAAAAATACCTAAAATGCCCAAAATTACCAAAATTGAGTTTTGAATTCCCAAAATTGCCACACAAAAAAAAAAAAAAGGCAATTTTTTCCTTATTCAGCCACAAAAGTGGCTGATTTAACCCCATCAGCTACGGGTCAAGCGCGCAGCTTGCTTCTCAAGTCACGGGACCAATTGGGCTGAAGCCTAGAGCTGCTCCAAACCCAAAGGGTCGCGACCCAAACTTTTCTTGGCTGCGTGGCAGCCGCCGATTTCATACCGCTGTAGCGTTCAGCCGCGGCAATCTAACACCGGCACAGTCAGACGGCCCAAACCGGGATATTCCGATGCCGGCGGCGGCTGGGGCTGCCGCCAACCAAATCTCTAACTTTTTTTAATATTTCCTTAGGCGGCAAACAGGCCGCCGGATGTCCTGCTGCCGCGGTCTGACAGCCGCGACTCTCCTTCTCCGGCGCAACCAGATGCCGTGACTGGAAATTCTTGACGCCGACCATGGATGTCTTATGCTGCCGGCCACAAACTTTAGTTCCTCAACAAGGATGATTCTTTAGTTTTGAAATAAAATAAAAATAAATCCAAAATTATTTTATTTCAATATATTTTGATCAAAAAACCCATAACGAGATGAATACCTTAATTAAGTCTATTAATCCCAAGCATATTTACATATATTCCTTTGAATCCATAAATATATCAACGACATATACATATATATATATATATATATATTGAACGAAATCAGTGCTGTATCGCCAAAACAACGAAACTATATATAAACTGTACGAATTCGTTCATTAACATATATATTGAATCGGACTTCAAGCAATATTCAACAAAACAAAATGTATATATAGATATATCGAAACTGAATCCAAAATTCTTAATTACATATATATATATATATATATAAATCTTAAAAAAAAAAAACAAAACAAAATTGTATATATAGATATATCGAAACTGAATCCAAAATTTTATTTCATATATTTAAATTTAAAAAAAAAAAAAAAAAAAAATCTTCTCCAAAAAAATTGATTTGACTATTAAGGTCTCGTTCATTTCACCGATTTGAATTAAAATTCAAGTTTTGCTACAATAAAAAGCTCTCAGAAACATTCACATTTAACTTTTTAATTACAGTAAAAAGCCCACATAAAATTAAATTAAAAACTAAAATTAGCGAACTAAACGGACCCTAAATATATATATATATATCGATAAAGAAATCTTTATGGCCAAAAATAGCATCAACTCAAAAATTTGGAGAAAGAAATTTCTTTCAATAATTTAACATGATGATAGCTTTGATGCCACTTGTTAGACTTTAGTTATACATATAATTTTAATCATTATATTCATAAATCTTAAGAACCATCATGCCAAATTATCAAGAAAAATTGAGAAAGCGTAGAGACAATCAACACCTTCTGTGGAAAATCTACGACGATTGACAAATTGGTTATTGTCTTCTTTAGTCAAATCACGTGAATTCCTTAATAGAGTGTTTCTCTCAAATTAGGATATAAAAGAAAGCGACTAAGTGATTTGTCGTATTAGAGATCATAACTTATAAGTCCATATATACTTATCTCATTAGACCCTCATTAAACCTTATCGGATAAGTATTGAGTATCCACTCATTTATCTCATATCCTATTAGAAATTTTTTTGAGATCTCCTAATTAGACCATTTAATTAGCCCATTTATTAAATAGCATAATAGAATTATTATTTAAATATGTGGCCCACATAAAATATTGAGAATTAACATGAAAATCCTAGCAGGTTTTACTTTTTTTTTTTTTTTTTTAGAAATACTTACATTTTTGAACATAACACCTTTCAATGATGTTTCTTCCTCTATTTGGATGGCTTTGCAATATCATTCAACTCTGTTTTGTGAGACTAATTAGTGCAAAAATTGGAGTAAAATAATAAATAAAATAAAAATAAAACTCAAATTTTATTTTATTTAATCAAATTTACTTCACCAAAATTCGAGTTTTTAGTTTTAGGTTTCTATAGTAAAAATCTCTCAAAAAATCACATCAAAATTTTTTCTTGGCGGCGTGGCAGCCGCCGATTTCATACCGCTCGTTCATAGTAAAAAGCTCTCTGCCGAAAATGTCACATCTCGCCGCGGTCGAATCGAAAACTCGAATCCACCAGTGAATGAGGAATGTATAAATTAGAGAAAATCCTAATCTCAATTTTTGAGCTGATAAGTAGCTTATTTTATTTTTTTTTTTTTTTTTTTTTTTTTTTTTTAGATTAATTCAACAACGAAGAGTAGAGTATAAAGGCCCGGCGCCTACAATAAAAGAAAGAAACTAAACTAGCCAAATCAAGTCTAAGATCCATTTAGTTTATTGATTTGAGTTAAAATGTGACTTTATGTGAAAGTTTTTTATTTTAATAAAAAAATTAAATATGCTATTTCTGAGAATTTTTTATTGTAATAAAATTTAAAAACTAAATTTAAATCGGTAAAATAAACGAATCTAAAACAAGGCCTACTGCAAGAGAAAAAACCTACTATAATAAGAGACTAGGGGCTTGTTCTTTTGTAACAAAACTCAAAAAAAATTTAAACTCGAGTTACAATTTTATTTAAGTTCATGTTCTTTTGTAAAATTTGAGTTTAAACTTGGTTTGAATTCAAGTTTGAGGCTAAACTCGAGTCAAATTTTCCCCTTTAACTCGAGTTCATAAACTTGAACTCAAAAACGAAGAGTAGAGTAATTAATAAATAATAATTTTAAAAGCTAAATGTCACATCTCAAATAAATCTTTTTATATTATTCAAAATGCCATAATTTTTTTAAATTTAAATCGGTAAAATTTTTTAAGAGACTAGGGTCCGTTTTAAAACTTTTGAATCATTGTTTGGTTTTTGAAATCGAAAATTTTTTTGAACCAAAATGACCCTTAATTTTGATTGTGATGATTTTTTTTATACATTCACAACGGAAAGACGAATAAAACCCTACCTATATATAATATTAAAAAAATTTTATCACAATTAAATTTTTATTAAAATACTATATGAATACATTTATATTTTGACTCATTCAAATACAAATTTAAATAAATTTTTAACTCAAATTATTATTTAAATGTGTACATTTAAATATAAACTCAAATTATAATTTCAAATCACCTAAATTCAGAAAAAGAACAATCCCTGCTATTGGAAGACGAAATACAACTGAAAACAGACTATGACACAGACAACGAAAAGAAAAACTAACAGCTGAAGAAGAAAAAGCCGTCAGGAAGAAGTCAAACATTCGCTGGCGGGTCCCAGTTTGCAGTCGATGACGCCGCATGTCAAGGTGGTCCTCGGGCATCATGCCAAGTTGTGAACAGTGAAGTTGGCCTAGTTCGGTGCCTGTGCCCCCATTGGCCCAAGGTGGTCCATTTAATTTTGTCCCAACTATTTTTTCAGATTCATCAATATAAATATGAAATACAACCAATGTTATAAAATTTAAGTTTTAATTTCAAATCAACCACAATTTTCATATCCAAATTGATAAGGAATGACATTTTTTTTTTCCTCTCCCTCTTTTCAAAGCCAAAATTTATTCATCTTAGTTTTATTGTCTTTTTTCATCAATTTTCTTTTTACTAAAACTCATACGATTGGTCTTTATCTCAAAAAAGAAAAAAAAATACAGATTCTTATTTCCTGTGAGTAGTCATTTTTAATTATAAATGCCTAAAAGATATTTCAAATATTCTTAAAAATAAAAATAAAGTAACAGTATACAAAACATAACAATATTTGAATTCAAATAAAAAAAAAATATAAGATTTGTTTACCGCATGCATATCCAATAGACGTGCATCACTTGTAAAAATTTAGCTACGTGGTAATTTTGATAATTTAATCCCTCAATTTTCAATTTTGATAATTTACTCCTTAAATTTTAAAATTCCTTACAATTACGGTTTAATTGAAAACGGAGTTCAAATAATAGACGGAATTTCTCACATGATACGCACGTGAGGTTTTATTGAGGGCATGGCTAGTCTTTTCCATAGAATAAGTCCCATATACAGATGATGAACCAAAATACATTTGAAATTGGGAGGAAAAGAACTAGGGATTTGGGAGAGATGAGTAGCAACACGAGCAGCAACTCAAGCGAAATCAAGAGGTCTTGTGCGATTGTAGGAAGCCAACTCCTTTATTGACGGCATGGACTGATGCAAACCCTGGAAGAAGACTTCGCAATTGTCAAAACTGTGTAAGTTTTTTTTTTTTAATCTTGAAGTTGAATATGGTGGACGTGTGGACGCTTGTGGGGTAGGACGTCACATGGTGTGTGGCATGATTTTTTTTTTGGTCGTACATGCATGTATTATACGTTGACCTCGGTTGGAACAAATTGTCGAATTCTTTCGCAATAAAGTGGGGTTTTTTCTTGTTTGGCTGCGCTTCTATCAATTGCCAACTGCCATCAGATGATGAATCTATCTTCATTTATTTCTTGCGCTCTTTGTAGCGACTAATTAATATTAATTACCGGTTGTGAAAAGGGAGCCAAAAGTAAAAAATTAAGATTAATCTCATTGGTTTATTAAATTTTAAAATCATTTTCATTTTATTTTTAAAATTTTAAAAGTTTTTATTTTATTTTTAAAATTTTAAATTTATTTCATTTAAATTCTTTTGTAAGAATTTTTATTAAAATCAAACAAAAAATGAGTTAAGTGATGACATATAATTTTTATTTATTTATTTTTAAAAGAAATTTAAATAAAAAAATCACGTGACTATATTATTTTTTTCTATATACTTTTAATAGAAATTACATTAGAATGGATTAAGTGAGAATGATTTAAAATTTAAGAGGATAAAATGAGAGTTTTAAAAGGTTTGAAGACAAACTTTAAATAACATTAAGGTTCAGGGGATTAATAACAATCCAAAAAGTTATGTACACCTGATATTAAGGTTCAGGGGACTAATATCAATTTAGTCAAGTCATAAAATGCAGCGGTAGAACGCAAAGTGCTTTTCACTTTGAAGACAAATATTTCAAGCTCTTGGTCCATAAATGATTGTCCGAGGACCTTTATTATTGGAGCATACTAATTAAATTCAGGTCTTCAAACTCTTCTATATTCACATTCGCTGATGTTCTTAGCAATGAGAATGCCTCTCCTGCTACAATTGTCCTAGTTATATATATTATAGTGTCAGCCTGTTCTCCCAGCTATCAATTATGGTTCATTATCTTGGGTATTAATTAATTTATTATACGCTTCCAAGATTAAAGAAAAATACCCATATAGTTTCTTGTGAGGAAATTATTTTTTTCGTGCATGCAAACTATTTTTATATGAATATAGGTGAAAATGTTTAAGATTTAGTTTATTTATTAGAAGTTGTTTTGATTTTGTTTTTTATTGTTATTTAGCTTTTGTCAAATATTATTTTAATTTAATGTACGAATTTTGTTGTATGATTATGGTGATTATAATGAATATCATAAAGTTTGATTTGGGGCTTTTTTTTTTTTTTTTTTTTTTTTTTTTTTTGGTTTAGGATGTTTATATTATGTCACAATTTATGAACATGTGATGTGTTGATGTTTTTACTTTTTTTTTTATCTGTATAAAATATCCATAATGATGGATAAATATATATTTGTTTGGTTGAACATTGTAGTTTTTTAGGCTATTTATATAAAAAAAAAATTAAACAATATTTTTTTAAAATTAAGATTTTAGTCATGACAAAGTCATCGCTAAAAAACATAACTTGTCGTTGGTAAAAGGGCTTTCTCTTGTAGTGTACTAAAATTAGGGCTCAATGTATAGATTCGCCCCTAGCACCAACAAGTTCCTTGACAAAAGAAAGAAAAGAAAATGAAAGAAAACTGTCATTAACGCCTCGTTTATTTTACTGATTTGAGTTTTTAATTTTAAATTTTTATAGTAAAAAACTCTCAGAAAATGTCACATCTTAACTTTTTTTGTTACAGTAAAAAGTTCTTAAAAAATATCACATCTTAACTCAAATTGAAAACTCGAATCCGCGAAATGAATGAAGTACAAGAGTATTGCATCTAGAAACTGGGTGGAATTCCATCAACACCTACAACGACAGTTAAAAACCATAGTCAAATATGAGGGTTGACATAGTCTCTTAGGTTTTTTTATGATGCGTTCTTAAAACGCCATAAATGTTTAATTTGATGATTTTTCTAAATCCATTTTTTCTTCTAGTATTCTACTACGGTTGCCGTATAAAGCAAAGTTACTTCTAGCGTGGAACTTCGAACTCTGTACAATTGGGACGTAAATTGATACTTCACTTGGCCAAACATTTCCTTGACATAGTATTTCGTAATCTGATAATGTATAAAAGAAATCATAGTTAAAATAAAATACAAGGTGAAAACTGTAATAATAATATGCCATTTTTTTTGGGTAAATTTCAACTTTTCACAGTGGACACATGATTATTTTCATTAGAATTATATAATTCCCTTAACAATTTTTAAATAATGTGCCAAAATTGCAAAAAGAAAAAGAATTAATCTAAAAAGAAATTAGAATCTAAAATATCACAATGCCTTATTAGATTAAAATTTATTTTCTTATAAATTTAATTTTTATATTATAAAAAAATTTATATAAAATTATATTTTAATTTAAATTATAAATTTAAATTAACGAAATGAAATGCGCTCCCTTCCTTTTTTTTTTTTTTTTTTTTTTTTTTTTTTTTTCTCCGGTTGGAATTGTCTGTGTTAGAGAAGACTACTGAATCCTACTTTTGTTCATCTACTCTCGCACTCGCAAGAAACTAGTTTTCTATCCAGAAAAGAACTTTTACTCGTTACAAGATGGGGCGTTTTGCTGAGAAGTTGGAACACAGAAACTTTGCTATAGTTGATAAACGGTCCCCACAATAACAAAAAAAATAAATGAAAAAACCAAATAACAGATCGAAAGAATTAAAAGAGTCCAAGTTAATTCTCTGAAAAAAAAAAAAAAAAAAAAAAAAAAAAAAAAAAAAAAACAGAGAGAGTTCAAGTTAATCGCAACTCGCAATCAGTTATAGAGGAAAATTAAAACAGATAATAATTCCCCAGGAAAAGGCTGAATTCTGTATATATGTCTATTTTTTTACAACATAATTTCCTTAAAACTTATCTATCAAGCACACGGCGCCATGGGCTCATTAGAGAATCTGCAATAACTCACCGCCAATCTTCCCGATCCAAATCGGACCGAGTCACCAGGCCTCACAACTCGCTCCCCAAACCGAGCTGACTCAGTCCCTTTGTCCGTCCTAATATTCACGACCAACTTCCCTTCTTTCGCCTCTGTCTCCATCCAAACTCTCTCCTTAATCTCACCAACCACACTCCAGAAGCCCTCATTCATGTCCTTCTTTGCAAAATACAATAACTGAAGCCTCTCTTTGCAATCCTCAGCCCTCTTCAACGCGCAAGCCAACTCAACTGAGTCGACGAAACTCAGACAACTCAGCCGCTCCCCAAACTCAGTGACTCGGACCGAAATCTCATTTATCGCAGATAAACTGTCGTCTCCGACCAAGCCGACGATCTCGTGAACTAGCTTATTACCACTCGCGACCAAAATCTCGGGCTGTTTGCAAATCTGCTCCAGCAAACCCACCAGCGACTCCATCTCGCGAATCAACTCGGCGTTCGAGATGGCCGAGATTCGCTCCTCCCCAGAATCTCCGCCCAATTTCTCGGCCCCGAGAAAGAAGCCGAGAACTCGGGAGGCGACGAGGAGATTCTCGACGTACTCGCCGTACCACCGGACCCACGTGGAGAGTTGCCAGGTCACGTGAGACGAGGAGTCGCGGAATTTGGAGAGGTTAAGGTAGTTCCGACCGCCGTACGTGGGGAAGACAGAGAGCTGGTCTTGGAGGATGAAGCTACCGCGGTTTGCCATGTGGTGGGCGGCGACGAGGCATTTGAGTGCCACGTAAGCGTCGCCGGTGGACTGGAGGCGGTCCATGAGGGTCTCCACGAAGGCGGAGGCAGCGGCGCGTGAGGAGTGACCTAGGGAGAGAACGGCAGCGAGGTACTTGGGGTTCGGTGGCGCGTGGGGGTCGTGCGTGGTGGCGCGTAAGAGGGAGAGCGTGTTCTGTCTGGAGAGGATGGCAGCTTTGCCTTGGGAGGCCTTGTCCTTGATTGCGCCGACAAGGTCTCTCAGTTTCATCGTCTTTCGACGACCCATGATTTTATTTCTTGTGAGCTCTCTGTTTTTTACGTGGCCTGAAAAATGAATAATGTTTTGGTGACTTTCCTTCGGACTGGATGATAAAGGAAATGGTTCTGCACAGGTACATTCTCTCTCTATTATGGTCAATGTTTAGGCACTTCTATTTTTTTATTATTTTGTGAATTATTCTGACCCCTCAGCTTTAGTGTTTTTTTTTTTTTAATTTTGTTCTATGAATTTCATGATAGTTCCCGTTTAACCCTGGTGAAAGATTTTCTTAAAATAACGTACCGAAAAATGAAGAAATTAAGTATGGTCATATAGTCTTCTTTTTCTACTCATTCTCTTTTTTTTTTTTTTCCATTAAAATTTTAAGTAAAGTTGGAGTTTTGAAGGCCATGGGGTAAAATGAAAACAATTATAAAGTTTCGGGATAATCGGATAGAAGTGAAATTAAAATTTGTTATTTTTTATTTTTTATTATTTTTTTTTGTGAACTTGTCTTGTTATATCTATCTTACGAAATCCGGAAGAAATAGTACTTAAAGATTTTGACAAATTGATGGGTGTAACTAATAATCATTTAATATTGTCAAAGGTTTTTCTTTTCCTAGATTGTCAAAGGGTTTTCATTATTTAAGATTAGATCAGTTTATTTCTCCCTTTTTATCCAACAAATTAAACATTTCACATTAGTGAAAACGTGCCTCGACTCTTTCAACAACCTATTAGATTGCACATTAGTGGTCGTACAAGAATAACTTGAATAAATCCAATATCTTTACGCAACATCATGGATATGCGTTGAGGCATTATTTTGTCTTCGTCCGAATCAAGCTTGGAATTTTACTCCATTCATGAATTACAGTCCAACTGCGCGTTGCAAGATAAATTTTTGTCGAGGCTGCCTTACGAAAAATCGATCTGAAAGATATTTACGTGCGTTTGAAATAGATATTCGTGTCACAATTTAAATTATAATTTATATCTAAATTTATGAACTAAATAGTTTTGTAATTTAAGATGTATGAACCGAATAGAATATTTACTTAAACGCATGACTCAATACATTGAAAAGAATATACGCACTTATTAAACACCAATTGAGCTAGTTTCAACTGTTTTTTTTTTCCTTTTTTTTTTATTTCTTCTGTTGAAAAATAAAAACCTTTTTATTCCTCTAAATTTTTTATATGAGGTAACTTTTATAGTGGAACCTTAGAAAAACTTATATTGGTGGAGTCTTATTTTTTATTGTTAGATTAATTTTTTAACAATAGATCTATAGTAAAAATAGTTTTATTTGACACTATAAATTTTTTATATGAACTTGTACATATCTAATTGTTAAAAATTAATTTAATAATTAAAAATAAAGTTCTACTGGTGGAAGTATTTTTAGTCTCACCGTAAAATTTGCCTTAAATAGGATTGGTTTTTGTTTTACTTTTTCTTATAATAGATAATTACATGATATATGTTCATCTTTTGAACTACTGATCCTACGAATTCACTTTTGGTCCTTTTTTTCTTGAGAAAATCATTTTTTTGTACGAATGTCAAAGGAAACTAAAATTAAGAGTGCGTTTAGAATTCGTTCTAAAATAATTTTATTTTTTGTATGAAAATAGAAATAAAAATATTTTCAATCTCAGATATAAATCATTTTTAAAATGTGTGATAGTTTTATCAAGAAATTATTTTCAATATAAAAAAACTCATTAATGTCTTTCTCTCTCTGCTTGAGAGAGGAAAAAATAAAAACAAAAAATGAAAAACGATTAAAAATTATTTTTCATTTCTTTCCTATTTTACAATAAACTAAAAAAATATTTTCATTTTCGTTTTTTATCTTTAATTATACTAAATGTTGTTTTAAAATCATTTTTTATTTTTTTCTCAAAAAAATATAAAAAATAAAAATAAAAACAATTTCAAATTCATGTAGCATGTTTCAGCTAATACATTAAATTATCCAAGCATCCAAAATGGACACTGGCTAACAATTACCAAACTTTTCCTGCAAATGGGGTTCAACAAGGATCTGAAATTTATGAGAAAAGCAATCTCACACGGCAAATTTAGTACATATCCAGAAGTGTCCGCCAAGCATCCATTTCTAATTATTTAAGGTCACATTAGGAGAGATATATATCTATTCATATGGCATATATTATATGATAATGATGTCGCTTTATCTTAAAAAATATCTTGTACATCTGTCCGTTGGTAACACATCCACTTGAAGGTTAGTCCAATAGGTGAGGCTTTCTTGTCGACCAAAAAAAAAAAAGAGAGAGAGAGAGAGAGAGAGAGAGAGAGAGAGAGAGAGAGAGAGAGAGAGAGAGAGAGAGAGAGAGAGAGAGAGAGAGAGTGTGGTCTCCTATAATTTTTTTTCTTGCTCAAGCATTAATAATTCAAACTGGAATCTAAAACCTGAACAGCTGTTACAGTTAGTGTGGTACTGTACTGTACACCCATTTTTCAACTAAAACGATTCGTTATGGTTAAAATCTCCATCTCTTTCTTTTTAGTCCTTCTAAAAGAAAAACTTTTCTTTTTAGTCAACCCTTTTTAATTCTTATGACGTTTTTACCTTTTTTTTTTGCTTCTTCCCCTAAAAGTTTATATGGTTTTAAATCTGCTCCATTGTTTGTACTGCAGAAACTTGCCATTGATGAACGATGTGTGGAAAAAATGAAGCAAAATAAGAATGAAGATGATGAATTTTTTCAATAAAAATAAGAAATTATTTGATTAGGAGGGTATAAGTGTAATTACGCTTTTAATTCTCACTAAATAAGTGACATATGTCAATTTCGTCACTCATTATAACAGAAAAAAAATCCTTTTAACAGAATAAAGTTTTGAAGAAACATATGTCACTTTTTAAAATTTTAAATATAAAATGTTATAAGGATCATAATTCGAGAGGATTTTTAAAATTAATCCTATATTTAAAGATGGGCACATATTTTCTTTTCTTTAAATGTGTCATTCTTTAAATATATTTTTATTTCTCATACATACTTAAGTAGTCCATCCAAAATATTATTTTTTTCGTTAAATGAGCTTTACTTATACATTAAATTTGATCAGAACACGTATTTTGATTTAAATGTATACTTTGATTAAAATGCGTGTTTTGTCGTATTTTTTTAAGTGTTACTACATTTTCTTTTTAATCGCCTCTAAAATATAATTATATCAAATGTGATTCTTGTAAATTTATACTTAAAAAATATTTTTCCTACGCCCCCCCTTCTTAAATAATAGTTCCACTTATATACATTTTCTCAAACGTCAATAGTTATTGTTATCTTCACTGATCATTTTGTCAACCTTCTTTCCTTTCCTTTTTCCCCTAAAATACCTTTTTCTCGTCACTGTTCTTCAAATTGGCTTATTAAAAGAACTCTTCTCGGACGTGCTTTTAAAGTTCGAACATGCACTTTTATATTTTACCCATAACACATATTGTGGTTGGAACCTGTGTTTTCATCCCGGCCCTATTAATCCGCGTAAGTTTGCGAGGTAGCGGCGGGTTTCCCGTCGCGGATTGGAGCTTATCAACAGCAGCGCCAAATAGACAAATTTCATTGATCAAAGCCTGCTTATGGAACGGTTTGAATGTCAAATGCAAAAAATATAATTAACTCTAAATTATATCTAGTGACGGAATCATTGGTAATATTTTTTTGAGAGAAATTACAAGGTGGCTGACTATAAAGATCTCAAAATAAATGCAGGATTAGAGTTTATCATTAAAAAATAAAATTTTATCTAACGTCATCATCAATTCTGTCCTAAACTAAACTGACCGTCAAATAATCAAAAGTCATGATTTTATCAAAAGCAATTAAATATTTATTTTTTAAAATCTAAATAGTTGGCCTAATAAAATATAAAAACTATTAACTTATAAAGGAGACAAATCTAATTTGTACACGTAACTATTATATTAAAATAAAAACTACTATATTAAAAAAAAAAAAAAAAAAAAAAACTAAACTAGGAGGGGCCATGCCCCAGCTCCGTCATTTATTATATCTGACGAGGTCTATTATATTACTAATTATTATTTCGATTAATTCTTTTTTTTTTTTTTTTTTTTAGGGAATGTGTCAAATAAGAAAATTTGCATCCAGTTAATTATTTTATCTACAAGAACGAAACATCCCGACTTCATCATAAAAAAAAAAAAAAAAAAAAGAGAAGTTTTTTTTTTTCTTATTTAAAAGAAAATTGATCTGAATTCGTTTGATAAATTGGTTTGAAACATGGTGATTTGAACTTTTTTAAAAATCTAATTTGAACTTAACTTTAAAATGGTGTTTAGATAGGCAGTTGATCATAGATTTAAAAGGAGATAAAATCTATAATTGTGTTTTGGTTTAGCTAGAACTGCTAAACATACGTAATTACATGCAATAGTACCTAATTATTACTGAAATTTTTTTTAAAAGACCAATATGGGTCCGAATTCTTTTAGCAAAAAACACTGTATAAAATGGGTTCAAAATGTTAAAAACGGAGGGTGATAAATCCTAAAAAGGTATTGCAGGGAGGAAACGATTTAAAAACAAAAAAAAAAAAAAAAAAAAAAAATAACACATAGCTTTCCTTCTTTTTTTTTTTTTTTGAAAAAAATTAACACGTAGTTGAATGCTGAATGACAAGTTATAAACTCAAAACTCCTCACTAGAATTATATATTTAGGGTCCATTTAGTTCACTAATTTAAATTTTTAATTTAAATTAAAATGTAATATTATGTTAAAATTTTTTATTATAGTAAAAAAAATTAAATGTGAGCATGTAATAAAACTTGAATTTTAAATATTTTTATTGACTGAGCTTAGCCCGGCCCGGTTATAAATTTTTTGGGCTTAAGATCGAGCTCTACAGACCTTCCTCTTTAAGGCCGGACAAATATCATATTTTTTTAATATTTTTTTAATTATCTTATAAAATTTTGGATTAACTCTAAACTTTTTAGATTTAACTTTTAAGATTGTGGTAGGCCGACTCTCTCTTCTTTAAAGCTGAACAAGCCCAGTCCAAAATTTCCTTTCGACCCGCCGGATCCAAGCTGAGAGGCTCAAACTTACAACTTTACTCCTCACCAAGCAAAAAAGTTTATCATCCTCCGTATGTTATTCCAAACAAAAGACCTTCTAGTAAAATTAGAAAAAAATTCTTATTATTTACAGTAATTACAAAAATGGTAGAATCAAATATCCGAAATAGCAGCCACGAAAAACAGAAAAGACAAGAAAGCGACAAACTCAAACAAGAAGTATTGGGGATGGCGATCCCTCAGCAGCTTTATTTTCACCCTTCACGTCTCGACAATCAACCGGCAAGCTAACAGACCTCAGCGGCGTTCCACAAAACTCCCCTTCCGTTTCACTTCCGTCACCACCACCCTTCGGTGACTTAACGGAACAGTTACCCCTGGAGAAGAACCGCCCGGTTTGCCGGTCCGAACCCGTCCCTGCCCACGGCAAAACGACGTCGTAGCTGGAGCACCGCTTCATCGCCAGCTCCCTTAGTGTATACCTCTCCGTACACTCTTCGAGTCGACTCACCGAGTGACCCGTCGAGTGCGACCTCGGCAACCTCCTCGGCGGACGATTTACCTGAATTTCATCGACGCTGATAACAACCGCGCGATCGCCATCCGTCACAGATTCAGAAGAACCTTCTCGAACATTCGACTCCTCGTCGTTTCGTTGCCGACACGTCGCGGTTTCGGTCGATTCAGCCGAAAGCTTCGATCGGCAAACCGGACACGTGACGTGAGAAGCAAGCCAGGCTTCGATGCAGTCGGGATGGAAAACGTGGCCACATTTCGGCAGCAAACGCAGCGTGTCGCCATCCTCGAACTCGCTCAGGCAAACTGCACACTCTAGAGAGCCTTTGAGGCTCTTTATTGCGGAGTATACCAGGATCGGGAAAGTCTCGATGAGCGCCGGATCAAGGCCCCGCCGGCGTCGACTAGCTCTCGCTGTTGTCGGAGCTCCAGTGGCGGTGGCGTCGCGCGATTCGGCGCAGCGGCGGAGGTAGACGGAGAAGAATCCCAAGAGAAAGAAGGCGCAGACGAGGAAGACGATGACGATCGCCATTGATGAGTTGAAGTTCGCGAGGTAGCCGTACGAGCTGTTCTGCAATTCGGTGCTTGGCTGCGCACCTACACCACGGTGTTGCATCGCCGAGACGAGGACGATCATGCCACGTGGCGACATCATACCTCGCCACCTAATGTTGTCGCAATGGATTGAACGGTCTGGATCGCCCCTCTTCTTTTTCATCGCGAGAGAGAGAGAGCAAGAAATCTCGCCGGATGATTAGCAAGAAAAAAAAAAAAAAAAAAAAAAATGTCGCGGATTTGTCAGGAGCGGGAATTTGAGAAAAATTAAAAGCAAGGGCGTTTCTTGGTTTTTGCGAGCGCTGACGTCAGCAACGGATTCCACGTGGCAGAGGAAGGAATCCGGCTGCTTGTGGATTTGTTTGTGATGATGGTGATGAGTGTGCGTAATAGTGAGGATCAGCAAGCTAAGGTTGGCAATAATTGATAATTAATAATTATTAAGAAGAAGATGAGAGAGAGAGAGCGATGTGAGAGAGTCTAGGCGAATCTGATGCTATCGTGAGAGGCGTAGAGATATTTGTAGGTTGAAAGTAAGTGGGACCCATGGGCCATGGGTGATTAAAAAAAGCATAAGAAAAAACCATGGGCAGGGCGCAGACAGAGGGCATAAATGGAATGGAAGGTTTGTCAGTGAGAGGGTGGCAGAAACCGAAAGACTTTTAAAAAAGTGAACGGTTCTCATCTCTTTCAATGTTGAAACTCACCTGACTCGAGTGGCAGTTTTCGCCTTTTGTTTTGCAGGTAGAGAATCCAAACCTGAGACGTCACAACTTTTGTCCATTGAGTATTTTTTATCGGCAAGTTTATCTCATAAGCTGGTGTTATTAAGTTCTTATTTATTTTATTAGTTTAAATTTAAAATTTAAATTTTATTATAATAAAATATTTTTAAAAATAATTATATTTAATTTTTTTATTATAATAAAAAAAATTTCACATAAAATCTCATTTGATTTTAAATTAAAAATTAAAAATAGTGAATTAAACATACTTTAATTATGTCAGTTTTTAAAATTACATTAAATTAAAAAATATATAAAATAAGTAATTTTTGATATAAATTTAAATCATGAAAATAAATTACTATTAGTAATTTTTTTTTTATCCTAGAGAATTTTTAATTTTATTTGTCTTTGTAAACTTTTAACATGTGTATTATTTCACATAAATTAGGTCATGTTTATTTCATTAATTTGAGTTTAAAATTTGAGTTTTATTACAGTAAAAAGCTCTAAAAAATAATTACATCTAACTTTTTTAATACATTAAAAAATTCTCACATAAAATCACATTTCAACTCAAATTAAATACTTAAATTAGCGAACTAAACGGATCCTAAAAGAAAAATTAAGTAGACAATTAGTTTTGACCATTCTTTTAATTAATGATTATTTTTTTAGAGAAATTACCCTTTTTTTACTGTGACTAAATAATGATATCAATAATTTATCATTGATAAATTGATTCACTTTTCATAAATTATTAATTTATTATGATTAAAATTAAATAATGACTAGTTGATATTAGTTAATTTGTGATGAAAAAACAAGTCAATACATCATTGACTAATTATTTTCAAAAACTTGCTAAAAAAAACTATTTTTAAAAACTGACATCTTTCTAATTTAAAACAACTCAGAGGTTGTTCTTTTACATTTTTAAGTTAGGGTGATTTGAGTGATGATCTATAGTTGAGTTTGAATTATAACTTGAGTTGAAGTTGTAACTTGAATTTGTGTTTAGATGTGCACATTTAAGTTATGATTTGAATTGAAAATCTATTTAAATTTGTGTTTGGATGGGTCAAAACTTAAATTTGTATTTATATAGTATTTTAATAAAAACTCAATAGTGATGAAAAATTTTAATAGGGTATATAGGTGATGTTTTATTCGTCTTTTCGTTGTGAATGTATAAAAAAATCATCTCAATTAGAATTAAAATGAAAAACTTATGGTATTTTTAAGAATAGAAAAAATATTGTTCATTAACTTGAGTTTGAGTTTATAAACTCGAGTTGAATGAGAAAATTGAACTTAGTTTAGCCCCAAACTTGAATTCAAACTCAAATTTTACAAAAAAAAAAAAAAAAAAAAATGAACTTAAATAAAATTGTAACTCAAATTTAAAGTTTTTCTGAATTTCGTAGCAAAAGAATAATCCCTTGATCATTCACAAAGAAAAAATGCTTAACAAACGGTGATTTTTTAAGTATTTTTTTCAACTCTTTTTTCAAAAACTGGTTACAAACACATGTAAAATTAAAATGAAAATATTTTTAATAGGAATGGGGTTGCATGACATTTTCTACAGATAATTCATATATATATATATATATATATATTAAAAAAAGCTCCCTATGAAAACTCAAAATCATAGAAATGGATCAAAATCAAAAGTATTGAGAATTTAATTTGGTACGTTAATATACTGATAGGTTAAATTTTTTAACTTTTAGATACGTATAAAATCATGTAAAAATTAGAAAGATAAATTATTAAAGATAAAATATAATTCATAATATATGTTTTTAAAATTTAAGAGACATATTCACATAAATAATAAAATTCAAGGGGTACTAATAAGATTTGTCCAATTTTCTTATGAATACAGTGGCAAGTTGCAACCAATTTGTCACTCGCACACAAGTTTGGAGATATATACATATATATATATATATATATATATATATATATATTTTCGTTTTCTCTGTTGTGTTAGGGTCATGCTGACCAAAATCGAGAAATAGAAAAAGGAATCCCGGAAATTACTAGCCTGTCCCATGTTGCGTCTTTTCTGATTAACCCTTTTAAGAGGTTCTAGCTAGTTCCTCGTCGAAATTGGTTTGGATAAGGTATAAATGATGATAAGGATGAATTTATTGAAAGTAGGTGGCATTTATGCTGTGCTAGATAAACTGTTTACTTTGTCTAAAAAAATAAATTAATAATATTAAATAGGGATATTTTACACATTTATTTTATGATTTTAGTAATTTGTCTCTTAAATTTTTTATTAAGTTGTTCTTTTAATTTATAAAATTGTTATAATATACTCTATTTTAAGTATAGTTGTTTAAATTAATTTCGAAAAAACAAATTCAAGGAAAAATGTCAATATTTCAACTTAAATGTAATGTAAATTTTTTAATTGTTCTAATTTTAATCCCTTAAATCTAATTAAAATTTTTGAATAAATTTAATAAAATGAGCATATTATAATAATTTTATAAATTTAAAGAGATTAATTATCAAAATTAAGAATTTAAAAAATAATTTATTAAATCACGATAAGTTCGTGAGACAATTATACTAAAAACCTATTAAATAAAATAAAGTTACAACTTGCAAATGAAGGGGTAGATCGGAGATCTCCATAGCTCCACATTCTAAAAATATAGGGTTCTGGGCATCAGTGGCCAATGTCTCTTTTCTTTTTTGAAAAATTGCTGCACTTATTCTTAAATTGTATTTTATGAATTTGAATTTTTATATTTTACTTTTTATATAATTATTTTATTAAAAAATATTAATTAAGAATAAAAGTAAAAATTAGACTTATGTACTTTAAGAGATATTTATCTCCTTCCTCTCTCCACTCTTTTTTTTTTTTTTTTTTTTATTTAATGAGAACTCTATAATATTATTTCAATTTTAGGTGGAAGTATAGCTACAATCATTTTTTTTTTTATGAAGGAATATATAACAATAATTTGAACTCATTCATGTATATATGTTCATGTTTAGGTAATTCGGGAGCTCTTACCTTAATCTGTTTGATGCACGCCACTGGTGGACTAATGCGGAGGTGATAGAGATAAAGAATTATGAATACCACTGCACATTTAATATTCCATATTATGTTAAAAATATATATTAAAGTAAAAAATATTATCACCCTAGTAGTTTAAAAATGTTTTCATAAAATATTTTTAAAGCTATTAATTTTTTATTTAATTAATAAAAATGACCGTCTAAATATTATATATCTTAAAAAATCAGTCTCAAAAAATCTTTAAAAGTAAAAGTACTGAATTTGTATTAATAAAGTATAGAGTGCCAACAAAATATAAAGTACATAGTGCTAATGAAAGGTTTGACTATATCAAAAAGTACAAAAATAATTTTAATCCATTGAAGTTTGAAGGATTAAGCAGAAAAAGAATTCATATCATAATTTAAATTATAGTTTGTGATTTATTATAATATTTTTTCATTATAAAAAGTACACATAAAATGAGAATATTTGAATCATGTTTCATCTGATTGTCGTCTTGTGATCATGTCAAGTGGATCTAAATGGTATTTTCTTCATTTAATATGTATTTGACAAAGACACAAAGTCCATTTCTTCTAAGAGGTGCATCTGTGTGCTATACGTGGCTAATGGCTATTGTGAAAATCATCCTTTTTCTTCGATATCGTATTTCTTCATGTAATTATTATCTTATATTTTTTAATGTCATTTTGAGCTGATTATTATTATTATTATTATTATTATTATTATTATTATTATTATTATTATTATTGATGTTATTGTTCGTAATTTTGTCGTTTCCTAATGTAGTTGTTGTTTGTCATACTTAAGACATTAAAAGTTATTTTGTCGTTTCATGTAATAAATACGTTGTCGTGTAATAAAGTTAAATTTAAATTTTTATGATAAAAAACGTAATAAAATTTATGTTGGGAAAAAAATAAGGCCTTAGAATCGATGAAAATTTTAAAAGCACCTTCTGCTAAGTAGAACAGAAATTAGACATGGATAACTGCAAAAATCTCGAATATGTTCCAAGTAGCATCTGTAATATGGTTTCACTTCAATTTCTCGATCTCTCTAACTGTCCAAATCTTGAATATTTTCCTGAAATCTCAAAACCAATGAAATATTTTAGTACGCTTCATTTAGGAGGAACATGGATTAGACAGTTAATCTCACGGGTTTTGCGATAATAGAAATCCCTGCAAGCATAAAGCGTTTTTCCAAACTGAGAGGGCATTGAGTTTGAGAGTTCTTGATGCAAAGCAAGAATAATCTTCGTTCTTTACTAGAGCTTTTGCATTGAGTTTGAGAGTTCTTGATGCAAAGCGGATGCGAGTCATTAGAGGTGGCGTAAAATTTAAAGAGAGTACTCACACAAGAGTTTTGGGATGATTATCATACTACAAAGATTACTGCTAGACGTTCAATAATATTCTGTGATTGCTTGAAATTGGATAATAAGGAACGACATAGTATTATAATTGACTTTCACCTTGGAGCTTTGCTCATCGCTATGCAATTTGCACTCAAATATGCTTACTGAACGTTTGGTTCATAGATTCAGAACTATAATTTAAAATTATTTTTAGTTTTTGTGTGTTTTTTTTTATGAAAAAAAAATATTATAACGAACAACGAATTATAATTCGAACCATAGCACGAATTCTCATAACAAACACCATTTAATTTTCTTTTATTAATTAAAATAGGAAAATGCCTGATTCTTTATCCTATTGAAATAAAGGATGACTCTTTTCTATGGTGCCGCATTTTTTTTTTTTGTCTCCAACAGTTGGTGTGTCCTTGTCCGGCAGGGAACGAAATTCCAAGGTGGTTCGGGCATCGAACGGAAGGATCTTATATCAACATCAAGCTTCCACTACAATGTCATAATACAAACTTCTTGGCTTTTGTGGTGTGTGCTTTTCTGGACTCTTATTCTGACATCAAAAAGTTGAAGTTAAGATGTGAAATCAATCTTAAACACAACCTGGTACAAAACCACAAATTTACTAGGAGGTAATTTACTGAACATAGCGCCGGGTTCAGCAATGGATTAGCGGTGCATAAATTCGATCATTTATAATCATATGCAATGAGGAAAAAAAAAAAAAAAAAAAAAAAAAAAGAACAGAACAGAGTTAATGTTGGTTGGTTTAGGAAGGAAACTGTTCTATTAAAAAAAACAAAGAAATAAATGACGCGTTTGGAACTCGTTCTAAAATAATTATATTTTTTGTATGAAAATAAAAATAAAAACGTTTTTAATCTCAGACAGAAATCATTATTGAAAATGCATTTGGTAGTTTTATCAAGAGATTTTTTTCAATATAAAAAAAACTGAAACTATGTTTGGTTATATATTTTTGAAAACATCTAATAGTATTTTAAATAATATTTAAATGAGAAAATGAAAATATTTCTTATAGATGTAAAGAAATAACCCATTAATAGAATAATTATGTATGTATTTATGTATATCTCTCTCTCCTTGTTGGAGAGAGGAGAAAATAAAAATAAAAAATTTAAAAAGATTAAAAGTCATTTTTTATTTCTCTCTCATTTGACATAAAATTAAAAAATTATTTTCATTTTCCTTTTTTTGTCTTTGGTTGTTCCAAACACTGTCTTCTCGTTATTTTCATTTTTTCTTTCTTGAAAAATGTAAAAAACATTTTCGGAATCAATTCCAAACATGCTGAAAAGAACTATATCAATCCAATAGCCTTTTTTTACATGTAAATTGTCTCTCTGAATTTTACGTGCAAGATCACTAAGACCTATGATATGAGTTAGTAGTGTTTCAACAGTATATATTTAGGTATGAGATTTTTTTTTGAATTTATTTTTTATGTTCCTTTTCTGTTATTTCTTATATCCTTATGTTTTTTATGCCCATGTTTTTTTTCCACAGATTTTTTGTTGTCAGAAAAAGGAACAGTACATTTCAAAATAATAATAATAAAAGAGTTTCACACTCTCGTTCAACAGAATGGGATGTTTACTTGGAAAAACTAACAATAATATCAATCGTAATGAATTTATTCATAATACCAAGCATATCATTTTTGCAGATATATTTTCAATTTTGATGTGTTCCACTTAAAAATTAAAAAAGCAAGCACGATATAAGAAAATTTGTTCCAATTTTAGAATGAAGAGTATAATGCTGTAAGGGAAACCTGGTTTTTGTGCCATATCATTCCTGCAGTAAAATAAGGCAAGAATTCTTTTTATTTGAAGTTGTTTTAGTTTGGCTTTAGGCTTTTTTTGGCTCTGTTACTTGTACTTGGTTTCTGATTTTTGCACTTACCGATTAGTGACGAATCGATTCAACCACAACGTTGATCTGGACATTAAAGAGTATGTCATCTATGCATAGAAGAAGCACAGCTCAAGGTTTTTAGAAGTTCATAAGTTGTCAATCTTTGATGTTTGTTTTGTTGAAGTGAAGAATTCTGGCAGTTTCTTTCATGTCAACAGCCATTGCCGGCACTATTGGATTTGTTGTGGTCAGCTCTGTTCAACTGGCTGTTAGTTCTCTTGTATCGATAATGCTTCTGTCGATCGGTGTAAGTTTGTTTCCTGTTGCTTCTTGCAATAGTTGTATATTTTTTTAATGCTATAACATAATCATATAGTTCTTGTAATAATTTAGAGAGAAAGTTCTTGACCAAGAATGTTTATTTATAGGCCACTCAACACCAGTAAGTGGGTAGTTGTGAAAGTGAATTCATGCAGCAAATAACCCTTTAGGTTAAAGCTTTTGTTACATTCAGTTGTTTGTTGCTGTAAAAAACTTAACAAAAAATAAGTACTTGTGTAACCATCATAGAAGGTGGTATATGATTCCACAAGGATTAAGAATTGTTAAATTAAATTCAGTCGTTTATAATTAAATTCAGTAGGAGTACAATCTATTACTTGCTGTATCAGTCAAAATCTAGTTATTGCATAAATATTTCATTTATATCTTCTACTTCATTTTAAAAAGGAATCTGTTGTGTACTGTTGAAACCCTATACTTTTCCGACTCATGGTTTTCAAATATAATAGTGGATTATTTATTTATTTATTTTTCCTGTTGATCAATATTCAAGCTTGGTACTTTCCCAGCCTCTTCTATTCGAAGATGTCTTATCGTTTCGTCTCTTTATCCTTGTTATGATCTCATATAGTGACAATTGATAATCTCAACAGAATTGAGCAAGTGTTATTTCTATGAAAATTGTAGGTTCTTTTGGCTATGCTTAAGCATATGAATTTTTCACAAGTCAATTTCTTTCTATTGTTCTGTTTGCAGTGAAATAATACGTGTTTCCGACTCTCAAAATTGTTATGTTTGGACAACATCCTTTCTTGTGGTGGAGTACTGATGTAGCGGAAGCTTGGTTTAAAGGAAAAAAAAAAAAAAAAAAAAAAAAACGAAGTAATAAAATGAAAAGGTAATCAATTAACCTGTTGGTTCACACAACATACTAAGAAAATTGCTTCAAAAACTGTTGATTCACACAGAATATCGGAATTTGAGAAGAGAGAATTTTTGAGAAAAACTCTGAAATTTTATTCAACTGAACTGGTTTTTATTATAAGAGGGCATCCATATAAATAGGCAAAACAGAAACAGGAAACAAAATTATTCTATAATTAAAATACTAAAAAATACATAATTTTCCTAAGAGAAAAATTATGAACTGGAAACTAAATTAGAAACTATATTGACGCAAGGAAAAAGAAAACGCAATTGAAACTGGAATCTGAATTTCCTAGCTCAACTTATTACAAAAACAGAAAATTAATAAAAATGGAAATAATACTCTTTTGGAATTCTAAACAAAGGAATTTGTCCAAAAAATGAGACACGTATTTTTCGTCTAAATTCGACATTATTAAAAGACCTTATAAAAATCGAAAATTTACCTTATTTGGCTTTGAAAAGTTCCTAACGCGCCAAAGAAAAACTAGATACTTCTGCACCGTATTATTTACTTGGATATTTTTCCCAATTGAATTAATCACACTCATGGAAGAAACCAGAGGAAAGATTTTATGGTGTTTCACAAAGGTAGCATTTTGTGTCACTTAACATTATCGCTATTCGGGGACTCTGAAGATGTTGCCTTATTGTCTTCAATAGCGTTTCCTTTTTTTCATTTCTTTTGTTTTATGAGGCTTCTCTTCTTCTTCGCCGCTCATTGTGGGAAACTTTGAAATATCTGCGGGAGGAGATGCTCTTCCGAGTCTCCAAAGAAAATCGGATTATGACCTTAAAATATTTTTCGTATTCTACAGAATACGTTCTATATTCTACCAGAATACGTTCTATATTCTACAGAATGCGTTCTATATTCTACTAGTTTAGGAAGAATCTGGTAGATTAATACTAGCGTTCTACAAGATTAATTGCTAAAATAACACAGATTATCGTCCATCAGAGTAATCTTATATGACAATAATAACTGGCTGTTAGATTAATCCCGAATCTATCGGAAAATTATTGTTACACCGTGAGGAGTAGTTAATTTAACTCTGACAATTATTTTTTGGTGTCCAAAATAGTGATCGGAGCGGTACTTAGAGGTGTGGCCATGTATGGAGGTGAGAGGTGATGCAAGAGAGAGGGTGTGAGGGAGATGATAGTTGCTGATTTGGGGCTTTCTTTCTTTTTGGGTGAGGTGGCCTCATTATATATAGTCCACTACTTATTTACGCTTATAATAAGAAATTTACTATATGATACTGAAATTTAACAAAGTTAAAGCCAAGTGTGTTATTTTTTAATTTATTATTATTTTTTTCTAACTTAAGATTGGACGGATTTGAACTTTCCATTTATGGGACGTTTAATACGTTTAGTTTATGGGTTTAGAATTATGATTCATGATTCTGATTATTGAAATTTAAATTTTTTTATAAGAAAAAAATACCGTAAAGAATCAACAACTATGATTTAAAATCAGAGACAAACCATTAAAATAAACAACCTATTAGTGATCGGTAATACATGCAACCATAAAATTTAGAATTCTCGCAAAAAGACCAAAGGAAATTTTAAATCAAACTTAAAAAAATGGTGTTACATGCTTTACATGCTTTCTGTAAATCAAGGAAAGAAAACGATTCCAATTTAATATTGAAGGGGAAAAAAAATGCTCGTCTTAAGAACACTAATGAATCATTAATGTAATGACATGCCGCTTTATATAGACTACAAGAGACTGCGAAGGACATGTCCGATTTGGAATTCGACGCGTCAGCACCAATATATGGTCATTTATACTTTGCGGAGACGTGTTTTTGGTAAACAGTCACCCTAGAAATTTCTCACTTAAAAACCTTGAATCAGCCATGTTAGGTATTTTTATTAATTAGTAATTTATTGGCAATCGTGTAAAAATTTAAAAAATTATGTTCAAGAAGATTACGTATTGCAGAAGAAGATTCAGAATCAGATTTAAAAATAAGGATAAGGCATTGGTCAAAGGAAGATAATGTATTGGTTATTTAAATTTAAATGAGATTTTAGAAAGAGATAAAGAGATATGATTTTGATATTTGTAGCTTATCCAACTTATGGGAATGGATGTTGGTATTAATTCGGATTTGTTGAATTTGATGTACAATCCAAATTTAAAATTGAAAAGTGTTATTAGAGATCATATGAAAGATGGAGTCAATGGAGCTACGAGTCTTGCAAATGAATGTGCAATCCGTTTGATATTTAAAGTTTAAAAGCAAGTGCTTTATATATATATATATATATATTTGTGCGTGGATGTTTTTTATGGACATTTACGTGGAGATAATGAAGTTGTTCAAAATTGGAGATTTGACAGTTTGCTGCATTATTTGAATTGGAGATTGAGAAGATAATGTGAAGATATTTTAGAGCTTATCTAGGAAAGAGAATCATAGAGATAATAGAGATCTTATTGAGAGTGGATTTGAATGAAATTCTCTTAACTTTATTTAAAGGATTTGTTTCAGAGTATATGGGGATGGACTTAATTGAATATCTCCAGAGGAAAAGGCTGTGAATTTGAGAGCTTATTACTGAGAAAATATTCAGAGAAACTGATGAGTGAGTTTTACTCGCTTATTTAGTATCATTTTACACTTAATATCTAGTTGGTTTTCGAGGTTTTGTTAGTTTTTATGTGTGTTTTCGTTCTTTGTTTGAAGGTTAGGTGAAAGTCTATGATTTGGAAGGTTTTGGACAATTTGTGATGAAAAAGATAGCAAACATAGCGTTTAGGCGCCCATTCGTAGCGTTTTGGCGCTGAAATGTGACGAAACAAGATATTTGGGCAGAATGGGTGGCGTTTTGGCGCCAGTTTGCAGCGCCGCAATGCTGAAATCTGGTAGAAATTGTGCATCGGGCAGAATGACCAGCGTTTTGGCGCCCATGACAGCGTTTTGGCGCACACGAATTTTCCCATCCAGCGCCGCAGCGCTACGATACGAAAAAAATACTCGTTTTGAAGGCCAATCATGAGAAAACTTACCCTTTTTTGACCCTAAGGCTCTGAAACATATAAATAGATGATTCTAGGGCAATAAAAAGGACCTTTAGACTATGGAATGACAGCTGGCTTTTGAGAGAGTATTCAAGAGAAGAAAAGGAAAATTGGGACGGAGAAGAAGAACGGCTCAAATCTGGAGACGGCGACGCTTCAATTCAACTCCAAACTAGTTCTTTTCTTTCCTTTCCAATGATTAAGACTTTGTTTAGGAATTTATTTTGCTTAGAGATGAACTAATTCCTTTTTCTAGGGCTACGATGTAGCCGGATTATGAATGTTCGAATTCTCAATCTTCTTTTTAAGTAATTGATGTTTAATCCATATATGCTGAGTATTTCAATTTATTCTTAATGCTTGTGATTTTTTTGCCAACTATTACATGATTTTTATTTAATTTGAGACTGAGGTGATAATTGAATAAGCTCTTAATTGAAATACCATGAGTTGTTCATAGGATAGAGATATCTATGATGCTTGTGCAGTTCTTTTGAATTTCTTGCACTTAATGATTTTCAACAGTTTAGAAGTCCGACGAGAGATGTAGATTTTGCTTGTTGGATTAATATTATTGTTGCTTGAGAAAGAATAATAATTGCTTTAGAGAAATTGCTGTCAGTATAGGATTGAATGTTAATTTGCTTGAATTATGAGAATTTGAACATGATTAATTTAGTGAAATCGGAAACCCTAGAATCTTAATCTATTGAATTTTCATCCATTGCTTAGCATTGCTTAATTTATTTAATTGTTTTAGTTTTGCTTTACTTAATTTTATAAACTCTCTTTTCAAGTATCCAAATAAAATTGAGGTTAATACAATTTCGGTAATTAGTACACAACAATCCTCGTGGGACGATATTCTTATTCACTATTATATTACTTGATTGCGATAGCGTATACTTGCGTTACGATTTTTCACAACAGAAACGTCTATGAGTTTTTGTGAGCCTAGTGCGTTATTGAGATTGTCATTCGGGAGAGGGATTTGTTACTTTCGGGAGGAAGCTCTGTCGGACGAAGAAAGTTCACTGTGCAGTTTAGAAGACGTGTGGTGCACGCTAAACAATCAGTGTGGAGATTCGTCACAGCGGCATCATTGTCTAGGAGGAAGTCCTTGAGTGAATAAGTCCGTCCGGTGTTTATAATTTCTGGTACATAGTGAAACTCTTTACTGTCTGAGCGTGGCCCCGCAGAGTAGGTGTGTGCACTGAACTGCGATATTATATTGTGTGTTCTTTCAATTTCTGCACTTTATTCTACTCGAGCTCCAGTATGTAATTAATTCAGGTCTTAATTAATCAAGCCGTGTTCTAAACAATATTCTAACATTATCTAGAATACCAGACGTAACATCAAATCTAACAAGTCACACGAACCCGCACATAACATATGTAGAGGCCACATATATACATATACAGTATTCACCCACAGTAAAATAATATGAATCCACAAAGTATATATGCCCTGTAGAGAGTGAAGTACGTACGTCTACAATATGTGTGTATATGCTAGGGACATGTACTATTGTGCATGTGCATGTTTTGTTTTATTAGGCAATTTCTCGGATATATTCATCTGGACAGCAACAACACCTTTTCAGACATTCACACACAAAAAGTGGAAAAACAAATATAAGGGGCTAAAGAGTACAAGGAACAGAAACAGTATTTTTTTTGCAACTTGAAAATATCAACTTGTGAAGAATGTGACATTTTACTGTGCTTCTGTGCCAGACATGCATGCATCGTATTTGAAATATCATTTTCAAGCCAATGCGTTGTTATGCAAGTTTAATTGTCACTTTTAGGAAACATAGACGCACTTTCACTTGATTTTGAAGAGATCACGTACAATTTGTATGTGCAACAACGGAATTGCAACAGCCTATTAATAAGTGTCGATCGGTCTAATTAATGTCAAGTTGTAGAGTTTAATTATGTCGTAATGACTTTATAGATCGTTAGGTGATTTCACACTTATAAATTTGCTTACCTAAGTTTTTCATTATAAAAGGGAGATACCAGCCGCTTGAGTTATTATTGGAGAGATCATAGAAAACATATAGAGTTTGTGAGGTGTGCGGTTATTCTCTTGCAAACTTTTTCATCATATACAATTAATGCAGCGGCTACAAAGACGACGCAGTCTCATGCATATTGAGGCAAATAACCTCTATAAATTCTTTGTATTCGTTTTTGCTTGATGTTTTTTTTTTTTTTTTCACTTTTTTATCACTTTCAGTAATATGGGATTAGGGCAACTAAATCTTAACAATTAAAACTTGGCTCATAACCAACGTATAAAAAAGAGGTCAATTCTTAGTGATATAAGCCTGTGAAATCCCAATTACATATATAGGATATGATTTTGATTCGTTGTGTATATATATAATGATTGGCGTGAGATCACTTGTAACCAATTTTTTTTTTTTTTTTTTTTTTTTTTTTTTTTATTTTGACATATTTGTTATGAAAATTATAATGCAACAAGAAGATCATGGCAATATGGGGGCTAGGAGTACCAGACAGTGAGATGGCACACCTTGATATGTCTAGGGTCCCTCAGGACTCAGCAGCTTTGTCCATGTCTCTAATAACCCAAAACAAAAAAACGTGAAAAGTTATTAAAGATGTAGAGTAATTATCAACCTGACAAGAGAAAGCAAATTTTGTCTAGAGAGGAATAGAAGAGTTAGAAAAGCAAAAGTGCAAAAAGAGGAATAGTTCGTGTTTGTAATTTGTCTCTGCTAATACACTTCTTTCTTATTCAAATGACTATAAATAATCCCATTTATTCGGTTCCATGTAGAATGTAATTAAACAGCACTAATAAAAAAGAGCAACCAAGGTTGTTCTTTTGCATTTTTGAGTTAGAGTCACTTGAATTATGATTTTGAGTTGAGTTTGAGTTATAACTTGAGTTGAAGTTGTAATTTGAGTTTATGTTTAGATGTGCACATTTGACTTATGATTTGATTTGAAAATCTTTTTGAGTTTGTGTTTGGGTGGGTCAAAACTTAAATTTGTATTTAGATAGCATTTTAATAAAAACTCAATGGTGACGAAAAATTTTTGTTGATACTCAAAATTTTACAAGGTATCGGCCCGGCCCAAATCTAACAAATACAACTCCAGGTATGGTACGTGAACCCAAGCCACATTTCGGGGACTTCTATGTGGGCCGTGGTTTGACAGGCCAAGGAATGTGACCGGGCCCATTTTATCCGGCCCAATCATATCCTTGGCCCACTTGGGGTGGTCTTAGATCTATGAGGGAATTAGGATAACGTGGGTTATGAAGGAAATTAGATGAGGTACGACCAATTATCCAAACTTATAGTTGTTATTTGTACAGTTCGAGGCTTTCATAAATACTGTGCACTAAGATAACTCTTTACCCTAACATATCCTTTCTTTTCCTTTTTTTTTTTTTTTTTTTTTTTTTTCTCAAAAGACAACAAAGTCTCTCTTCCCCAAAAAAACTATAAGAAGACATAATATACACAAATAAGAGTAGGCAAACCTTTGACCACTTGGCTGCCATTTTCTAATCTCGCCCAAAACGGCCACAGAACCCCATTGGCTGCCCAATAACCCATTTATTCATCTCTTGGTGAGCCCTCCTCTGCGATCGACGAAAGCTATCATTAAAGCATATTGGAAATGCCTTACTAACAAAGACTTCTGGGGGGATTTCAGCCAAAGTTTAAAATTGTGGAGGGAAAACCTCCCTCCCCTTACCACGTTCCTTGTCTATAAATGTTGTTGTTCAAGCCTCTCGTAAAGGAGAAAGAAACGCAGATCAAAAGTCCCTCATTCTGGCTGATTTCCTTGCTTTTTTTTTTTTTTTATCAGAGCGACTGATGGAGAATTCCATTCTCCATAACTTCTAGCGGAGTCCCTCTAGAACAAGTTTCTAAGCGTTCTCCCCAATGGAAGTGGTAACAAAAGCTCCCCAAAACATCGAAATCCCTTAACCATGGCCTAACACCCCCAAGACTGAGTTTTATTCCTTCCACACGCCACATCTGTCGGAATTATTGCATTCACAAACAGAGGGATACGACTCTGTTACCCACTTAGGAGCTTCCTCCATAAACTAGTCACATTCTTCTCCCACATCACATGCTCACTTGAAGCCCCCCATCAGAAATTCTTCACCGTCTCGGAGCTGAAGCTACAACGGGTGTCACCCTAGGAAGTGCCTTCACTAGCTCTTCAACCACGTCAGACCGGCAAGATCACAGTCATCACGAACCAAAAGGGGCCACGAGTCATCTACCTTCCACGTCAACAGTCCCTCACTAAAAGAGCCCCAACAATTTTAATAGGGTATATGGTGGGGTTTTATTCGTCTTTTCATTGTGAATGCATAGAAAAAAAATTATCTCAATCAGAATTAAAATGAAAAAGTTATGACATATTTAAGAATAGAAAAAATATTGTTCATTAACTTGAGTTCGAGTTAAATGGGAAACTTGAACTTGAGTTTAGTCTCGAAGACAAGTTCAAACTCAAATTTTACAAAAGAACATAAACTTGAATAAAGTTGTAACTCAAGTTCAAATTTTTTCTGAGTTTCGTTGCAAAAGAACAACCCGTAAATCCCTATTTCTTTTTTTTTTTTTAGAAAAAAAATCCTTCATTTTTTTTTTTGATGGAGAAATCCTTCATTTTGGGTTATGGGAAAAAGTATTTAATATCTTGCAAATCATGACCACATTATTGATTAGTTAAAACCTATAATTAAGAACTTGATCATAATAAGGAAACGACAATTTATAATACATGACACTTCTGGCTAAACAAAAAGCTTGAAACCCAGTTTTCGTCTAATGTCATTTTGTGGAAATATAGACGTGGAAAGTAAAAGGCAAAAGACATAAGTGGAGAAAACCAGGCTAGAAAGCAAAAACTAACTCCATTTCTTTGCTCCCAAAATGCCTCAAAGTCCCCATTCATGTGATATAATACTACAAAAGGACAGACAAATAAAATCTAGTGCTCGTGTTTGTGGGTATTAATTAAAGACCCCTTATAAAACTCTTTTAGAAGAAGTAGGGCTCCATAAGATTCTTTTGTATAACTACTCAATAATAATAAGAAGAAAAAAAAGATTCTTTAAATAAATTAGTAGTTAAAGAGTTGTAAATTGGAAGTGTTGGGAAGCACGGTATCCCGTGGTCTAATCATTAGCTGATTGGGGCCCGGAATCGGGTATTTGTGCCGTACGGAATTCTCATATTTTTTATTTTAACAATTTTATTTTTGTTTGTTTAATTTATTCATTTTTTGGAGGCAGAAAAACAGTCTTCTTCATCATCAGATATTATGGGCAAGTCCATTCTATGGAGAGAGTTAACCCCACAAAGGGTTGCTTTTTCACTATTTTTTTAATATTTTTCCAACCGAAACAAATAAATGCACATGTTTGTTGGAAGTATGTGAATTCCTAATTTCCTATAGGTTTTAGTCTCTTTTTGCTATTCTTCTTTAATATTTCTTCTCAATTTTTCGATGTCACATTGGCGCCACATATATGTATGCATATGGAAGGGAAAATTTTAAGCTAAACTTGATCAATAGACATACAAAAGGATTCCACCATTAGCCAATAAATAATAAAATATAGAACGTTCTAATAAATATATATATATATATATATATGTATTCAAGACTGTTAGAAAGATAGTGAACCTTTTGTGGTCTAACACTCTTCGAAAGTAATAATAAAAAATGTAAAAGGGTCTCCTTCATCAGCGGAAGAACAATAAAAAAAAAAAAAAAAAAAAAAATCTATACGGTGGGATAGATGTTACATTAGAAAAAAAAAAAAAAACACTAAAAGAGAAATTAGAACAATCGCAACGTCAAAACTTAACTGTGCAACGTTCTTTCAGACATTAGATTAGACATATAAAGTTCATAGGCAGTTGAAGCGTTAAAATTTTTACTGCTGAGAGGCAATTACATAAAAGTTGTTTAAATTTCAAGAATTCATATTTACTTATTATTTACCATTTTATACCCTATTTATATGTTTTGCTTTTATTAAAAAACTATACCTTTAGTTTTTGATCTTATCAAATATATACCTTTACTACAAAAATCTATTCCTTTCCATAGTCAACCTTTGATTTTAATCTTGAAAATAAAATACCCTTCAACAAATAACGGTAAGTGAAAAAGCTAAAAAAAAAAAAAAAAAAAAAAAATTAAATTTACAGTTTTGACATAAAAAATATGCAAAATACCCTTGAAATGGGGTTTTTTTGTGTGTTTTTTATTTTTATTTTTATAATATTAGAAAGTTTTAATTTTCTTTTTTCTCTTTTCATTAAGGATAATTTGATCATTTCAAAAGTCAAAATAATTATTAATCGAGATGAGGTATAGATTTGTATATTAGATATAATTTGAATAAACTCAAAATCCGAAGGTATAAAATTTAAGAAACTCAAAATACAAGGTATAAAAATATAAACATCCCTTACTTATCAATGCATGATAAAATGCATATGCACGATGAGAAAAAAAAAAAAAAAAATTTTGTTGCTAAAAATTAAATCACAAAATTCCCTGTCTCAAATTGTTCTAACAGTTTTCCCGATGATGATTGAAAGAATTAATGGTGATCTCTGAGTGTATGCATGCTCTTGACTTTTACGCTTAGTACTTTTTTTATTTTAACATCATTTTGATCACTTTGAACAAATCAGAAATATAGCGTCAAATCTCTAACAACACTGTTTGTATACTTTTAAATTAGTTTTAAAATTTCGTTTTCGCGGTCTAAAATTTTCCCTAATATATATAATATAAACTCATTGATTTTTGTGAAGCGGATCTCCAACCACGACAACTGTTAAGCAACAAAAAAGTGCTTATCAATATGATCATCAAACACTTTTCACGTACTATATAAACCCTAGAATTCATCTCCATTTTCTCCGCAACCACCAAAACAAAACAAACAAATTACAAAATAAAAAGCCATGGCTTACCCAACAATAGGTGCCACCACCATATCTAGTGGCGTCACCGTGGTGGACTGCCAAAAACAAGTTCGCTCATGGCGTCTTCTTCGCTCTCTCATAGAACTCCTTATCCCATGTTGCAATGGAACTTTCATTGAAGACCACCATAACCAAGCCAAACGACAGCAAAACTTCTTCCAAACCTATTTTTACTATCCCGGCCAACCTAGCAATAATGTTATCACGGGGACTATTTTCGGATTCCGAAAAGGAAAAGTAAGCTTCTGTATACAATCGAAAGCTACTAACAACCCCATTCTCCTCCTTGAACTTGCCGTCTCAACGCAGACTCTCGCCCGCGAAATGCGCTGCGGATTTCTCCGAATAGCCCTTGAGAGCAACGTTCCGGTTCCGAACTCTTCGGGTCATGGTCGTTCCGATGATCTCTTGTCGACGCCGGTCTGGACGATGTACTGTAATGGCCGGAGAGTTGGTTACGCCGTTAAGAGACGGCCGTCGGAGGCTGACATGGAAGCTCTTAGGCTGATGCGATCGGTTGTTGCTGGTGCTGGTGTTATTAACGGGAAGGAACTTAACCGGGATGATGATGATGAGCTCATGTATCTCCGAGCAAAGTTTGAGAGGGTTTGTGGATCGGAGAATTCGGAATCTTTCCATTTGATTGACCCGGACCGGTGCATCGGCCAGGAGCTAAGTGTGTTCTTTTACCGTTCGCGGTGATCGGTCCTCGGTCGCCGGCGACAGGTCGAAGGCTGAAGGTTTAATTCTATAATTCCCTAATGGAGTTTTTACGCCCATGGATATATATATATATATATATATATATATATCAAGTGTACGTTTTTTTCTTTATAAAATTTGCTTGTAAACTATGTTTATACCCTATTTTCTCTTTCTTTTTTTTTTTTTTTTGAGCTGTGCTTTTTAGCAGGCTTTGTTTTTAGGGTTAAACGTTTTTACAGGTTTCAATTGGAGATTGATCGTGTACGAATGGGTTTTAATTATATTTAACTACATCTGAGGCCGTCAATAATTGATCATGAAATTAGAATCTCTGAGATATTTGTACCTACATATTCTTGAATGAAGATATTTTGTTGCTAACTTGGCACTTCCAATATATTAATGGAGCTTGAAGAGAAAATATATTAAAGGATTCAGCAAAAAACGTGATATGTATCAATTATTGAACTACAGAAAATTTAATCATTCAAAAAAGAAAAATGAAAATCTCAAGGCGCCCCGACAAAGTAACAAACTGATCATATAGTAAATTAAATATATTTGTCTAATACTTATATTCAGCGTTATACATGTTAGGTTTCATCGTAATTGAAACGGATATATAGCTAATTGGCATGATATATATTTGTCTGCGTATAAACCAAATAAGCTAAGTAGCTCCAAATGGTCCCTAACGTAACTTTTACAAGAAATATTTAACTCACTAACTAACTCTCCCCATCTTCATTAATCAATAGTGCTGCATGTACTCGTTAATTTGTGTAATATTTAAGGAAGAAGGAAGTCATAATATCCCCATCATTGATCAGATCGCAGTACTTCATTCCCACTAGTACTATGACAACATTAACACCTTGCCTTGAAGTACCTATCGAACACCACTTTATAATTATATCCTATAGTCTCTTTTTTTTTTTTTTTTTTTTTTTTCCACTCCAAAAATCTGGTTCTTTTTTTTTTTTTTTTTTCCTCTATTGATCTCTACTTCCAAACTTTTGACAAATTACAGCCCTGATAAAAGCATTGGGAGAGTTACAAAGAGAGATTGTATGTCCTTTTTTTTTTTTTTTACAAAGTCTTAAAGGAGGGGCGACCACATTAATATTCCTCTTTTAAAAATTATTGAAGGATACTTAGACCTTGACAGGAATGTTTAACGAATACCCTAAAACCTGGTCCTATCTCTTGGATGAGAAGGCCGTATCACTCTGTCCCAGTGAGGATGCGGTTTCATGTCTATGCGTTTAGTTGGTAGGTTCATACCATAATTTGAATTATGATTCGTGGTTTATTACAGTGTTTTCTCTTATAAAAAATATACGTAAATTAAAAATGGTTCTGAATTATGGTTTTGAATCTATGAACTAAATGTAAAATGCATACTAAACTGACAAGAAATAAACCTTCACAGTTAAAATCCCCGGAGGACAAACCAACACTTGAATATATGAACACGAGCCCTCGGCGGTATTTCTTTACCGCTAAGCCACCAAACTTAGGGTGCATGGCCTTTTTTAACCTGGAAAGAATATATCTAATTTATGCTTGGTGGGGGCCTTCATCAAAATGGGTACGCAGTTGCATGAGCTGTTGCCGATTCCCTTTGTCGTTGCGTTAAGAAATAGACACGAGGACGTGTCTTATTCTATAACGCTAATCCAAAGTGGATTTATAATTCAAACAAAAGCTTTCTTACGGCTCGTTATTATAAATGATCTCCACTTAATGAAGCTTTCCTATATCTATATCTCAAGGGATACTTTTTTTTTTTTTTTTTTTTTTTTTCAAAAAGAAAAAATGTATAATTTGAGTAATATTGGTAAGAAAAGGACTTACAATTCAAAAGGAGACGTTTATTAGCCTTCGGTTAGGCCTTCGTGCAATGATGTTGTCTGCTGTACGATGGAAATAAATGACGAATGACGGTATGGTTAACCAGAAAGCGAGGATGATGAATTATTTGCTGTTTGACGGAATGTAAAATACATATGGAAAAATCTAAAAAGTACCCATTGGTTTTAATGAAATCCTATATTTACCCTTTTACTTTTTATAATCTAAAAAAGAAGGCACCGTCATATGACACACAAATTTACTAGAAAACCGTCCTTAAAACTCAACATTAGAGGATGGTCTTTCAAGAAACTATTGTTTAAAATTTACTAGACACACGCAAATTTACAAAAATTACATCCAATAATTGTTGAAAGAACGGCGGTTCATCAAACAATTATTTAATCTCTTAACAACACTTTTATACCATCATTAAATTCTCTTTTTCTACGTGAGAGTAAGACTTTGTTACGAAATTCATAAATATTGAATTGAGGTTTTTTTTTTTTTTTTTTTTTTTTTTTTTTTTTTTTTTTAGAGTCAATAATATTCACTTCAAGTGGGACTTGCGTATTAAAAATGAATATCTCGTGGTAGTAACTGTTTGAGTTATAAAAGTTGTTGGATCTGATGTTATTTCTGATATTCTAGATGATGTTAGAACATCGTCTGAAAGATGACTTAATTAATTAAGATTCAGATTTCTTACTATTTAAATTGTTCGAGTAAGATAAAGTGCAGAGAGTAAAAGAACATACAATATGATATCGCAGTTTGGTGCTCACACCTACTCTGCGAGGCCACGCCCAGACAATAAATATTTCACTATGTTCCAGAAATTACAAACACTGAATGGACTTATTCACTCAAGGACTCTCTCCTAGACAACGATGCCGCTGTGACGAATCTCCACAGTAATTTGTTTAGCATGCACCACACGTCTTCTTAACTGCACGTCAAACTCCCTTCGACCGAAAGAGCTTCCTCTTGAAAGCAACAAATCCCTCTCCCAAAGGACGATCTTGATAACACACAAGACTCACAAAAACTCACAAACTCTTTTTTGAAAATATTCTATTAAAGCCATACCATCTCTAGTTGAAACTAAAGCGTTTAATAATCTCTCCAAAAGCTCATGAGAATCTCCAAACTCAATCCCGGATCTTCTCCAATATGATCTATATTAAGACTTAGATATGACATTGGCTCTAAGTTTATCTCCCCTACCATTCAAATCCCAATATATATATATATATATATATAGATTTTATATTTTTTCTTTTTGCCAACATACAATTTGAATTCACTTCAAATTTAAATCCAATCCAAAAGCCAAAAAGCGGATAACCATCACAATAAGATCTCCACATAATCTTTTTGATTCTTATCTCTTTTGATCCTTATCTCATTCTAGAATCCCATTTAAATTCAAATAACTAATGCCTTATCTTCCTTTGACTAAGCATTTATCCTTATCTCTTCAAATCTCAACTTAACAAAATCTGCAACTTTAACTTCAAATCTGATTCAAATTCTTCTTCTGCAATCTGAAATCTTCTTGAACCTATTTTTTAAATTTTTACAAGATTGTCAATAAATTGCCAACTAATAAAAATACTTAACAAAAGTTTTAATTTTTAATAATTTTTTGTTCTAGTATAATTTGACATTTATATAGGTGAATTATCCATTTTTATCGTGAGGGTAATTATTATTTTTAGGTAAGAAAGTGTTATGAACCCAAAAATTAAAAAAAAAAAAAAAAAAATACTTAAACAGTACATTGGACCAAGTGGACGAACCTCACGAGTCAAAACTTGACCAACCTAACCAACCGAACCGTCATTCTCAAAGTCTGGTCGGTGAAGTTTAGAGAGAGAGAGAGAGATGAGGAAAAAGCTGAGCAAACCCTTAAAGAGAATGTCTCCGGAAATTCTGTTAGTTGAAGTTAGAGAGGCAAATTAAATTTCATTCGAGAATTACAGCTGAATTCCAAGCCCAAAAATAGATCAAAATAACACTTAACGGTCATTAGAAAGACTGCACAATTACCTTCCATTCTCTCTCCAACTTCTCTTCAAAGTTCAATAACTTCACACTAAATGAAGGATCAGAATTTTCTTCCTCACTAATTTCTGTCACATAAAATGTCTTCATTAATTTCACCTTTTCATAAGCCAGTATTGCCACAATGGGAAGACTCAAAATCCCAACTATTTTCAACACAAGCAAGCAAGTACCTAAGCTTCCTTATGCAAACCCCATTAAAAAAAAACCTCGTCAATAAATCTGAAACTCAGGAAGATGGGATTGCGAATTCATTCTTTGGCCGCTTACGCAAACTTATGCCTGGAAGTATGCCACAATTAACATTTGTAAATTCGGCGTATTTTCAAAAAAAAAAAAAAAAAAAAAAAAAAAAGTTTGTTGGAGTTAGGTTCTTTTGTTTCTAGGAGATGCAGATGAGATGGGATTGTTTTCAACTTAATTGATTTATTTATTTACTTACATTTTGTTCTTTTTGATTGAAATTGTGCAGATAAGAGTGATGGGGGATCAAGGACAGAGGCAGAAGAGAAAGTTTGCTCATGGTTATATGCATTGGCTCAGTCAGAGAAGGACTTGGTTTTTGAGTATGTTCAATCCACTGAAAGGGGTGAGTGTTTTCTTTTTCAAATTTTTTTTTTCCAGTACATTTTAGCCTAATATTTCGTAAACTAATCTTGTTAATAAATAATAGAATATAAGATTGTAGATTTTGATTTTGTATATATAAAAAAACATTATTAGCTAGTAACATGTGAAAATAATAGAATCTAAGATTTCTTTTGAGTATCTTCAATCCGCTGAAAGGGGTGAGTGTTTTCTTTTTCATTCTTTTTTTTTGCAGTACATTTTAGCCTAATGTTTCGCAAAACTAATCTTTTTAATAAATAATAGAAAGTATGATTGTAGATTTTGATTCTCTATATATAAAAGAAAAAATTTATTAGCGGGTAACATGTGAAAATTTGATTACTTCAATTCATATAGGATTAAGCATGTTTGATGAAATGCTAATATGGATACTTAAAAGTAAATTATAAAAGTGATTATAAAGTAAAACGAGATCAAGGATAATTCTAGTGATAACACAATCCAGCAGTTTTCGACGTCTCCGAAAAATTTCAAAATTGCTTCTCTGCAGGATTGAGCTTTGCTGAAGCTGAGAGAAGACTGAGGGAAAGTGGCCCAAATATTCCTCTTGATTTTTCTTTCCCAAAGTGGTGGCATCTTCTATGGAGTGCTTTCTTTCATCCCTTTAATATCATTTTGATCGTCTTGTCTGCAATCTCATACATTACCAGTGATAGTTCAAATGGATGCATAATGCTTGTACTGGTTTTCATTAGTGTTTCCCTCAAGTTTTACCAGGTAATTTTCTCTTAATCTGTTAAGAGTCATATGGAGGCAACATGTATCTTTTTTCTAATGAGCATTGTTATTACCAAGTCTCAATTGCTCCTTTCAGGAATATAGCAGCTCAAAAGCAGCCATGAAACTTTCAGAATTTCTTCGATGTCCGGTCAAAGTTCAAAGATGCGCGGGTCGGGTTGTCCAAACAGAAGTAGTAGTTCAAGTTGATCAAAGGGATGTTGTTCCCGGTGATATTGTCATTTTTGAACCTGGAGATCTTTTCCCTGGAGATGTGAGGTTGTTATCTTCCAAACACCTTGTTGTTAGGTATTTTAACTTAAAAAATTCTCCATTTTCCATTGACGAGTATTGTATTGGAAACTCCTTTCATGCCGTTTAGTTGCTCTCTCTCTCTCTCTCTCTCTCTCTCTCTCTCTCTCTCTCTCTATATATATATATATATATATATATATATATATATACATACCTCTCTATCAATCTATCCATACAAAATTCATAATCTCTTTTCAAAGAAAAAAACAAAAAGAAGGAATCATAATCTCATTATCAAATCCTGCTTCTGAACAGTCAGGCTTCATTAACTGGAGAATCTTGGACAACAGAGAAAACAGCTGATACCAAAGAAGATCACACCACTCCCTTGTTAGACTTGAAGAATATTTGCTTCATGGTATGTACCATATTCTACAACTAAAAAGTAGAAATCTGGTTCAACAAACTAAATTTCATAGAGAGCAAATTAAGAAAAAGATTACCCCTATACTTGGTCTCTTTACCACTAATAGAAACAAATTTACAGGGAACTAATGTAATATCAGGTAGTGGAACTGGTCTAGTAATTTCTACTAGATCCAAGACTTACATGAGCACCATATTCTCAACCATAGGGAAGAAGAAACCGCCGGACGACTTTGAGACAGGTGTCCGCCGCATATCTTATGTTCTGCTTGCCATTATGCTTGTTGTTGTCACAATCATAGTTGTGACGGCTTACTGTTCATCTCACAATCTGAGTGAAAGTGTTCTTTTTGGGATTTCGGTCGCCAGTGCTCTCACTCCTCAAATGCTTCCCCTCATTGTTAACTCAAGTCTAGCGAAAGGAGCACTTGCAATGGCTAGAGACAGATGCATAGTCAAGAGCGCCACTGCCATACGAGACATGGGATCTATGTATGTATACAACTCCTGTTCTACTGGCACATAACCTGGGTTTGTTGTTTGGTCAAGAACTGCCAACGCAATAATTTTCTTCTTCATTTGTACATTCTTAGCCAATGAAAACTGTCAAAGAAATTTCTGGATTTTGGAGGCAAAGACCTCTATGTCGGGTTATTGTTAGGAACTAAACCCTGTCCCCTTTTAGGGAGAGCAATACTAAATAATATATATATAAAAAAAAAAAACATAAAACATAACCACACACAAGATTTATAATGATTCATTTTCAATGTGAGAACTACGTCCACTTTGTCATTGTGGATCTTTTGCAATAATCAGACAAGAAACACAAGGATCCAACTAATTACAATCATTTCACTATTGCCTCTCTTCCCTCTCTCAGTCATCTTAAAAATGGCTGCTTTAAAAAATCCCTTATAATTGTCTCACAATCGCCTTTCTCTAATTTCTCAGCCTCTCAAAAACAGTTTCCCTAAAAATCCCTTATAGTTGGTTAGCATAAATAATTCTCAACCTCCTTCACACTATCTTTCCTCATGCCAAAGCCAACCAACCAACTCAATAAATAAATCACATGGGCTTTCTTCAAAATCATGAATTGATTTTGCACTCTTCAAAGTTTATCATATATCCATTTGTCCTTTCTGTTACAGGGATATACTATGCATAGATAAGACAGGTACACTCACCATGAACAGGGCAATAATGGTTAACCATCTTGACCTCTGGGGCTTACCAAAAGAAAAGGTTTTACGCTTTGCCTTCTTCAACTCGTATTTTAAAACAGATCAGAAGTATCCATTAGACGACGCAATTTTGGCACATGTATATACAAATGGATACAGGTTCCAGCCCTCAAAGTGGAGGAAGATAGATGAGATTCCTTTTGACTTCATGAGAAGAAGAGTATCTGTTATCTTGGAAGCGGTAACAGAAGAAAGAAACCAACATTTCCAAAAGCCGCTCATGGTAACTAAAGGAGCGCTTGAAGAAGTAATGAGAGTTTGTTCTTTTGTTGAACATGTTGATAAGGGTGTGATTGGTACTCTCTCCCCAGAGGAGTATCAGAGAATTTTCAGCATGAGTGAAGAAATAAGCAATGAGGGTTTAAGAGTTATTGGAGTGGCGACAAAGATGCTGAAAACGGTGTGTTTAAACATCATTTCTTTCCTCTTCGGCATCTACATCTTTTATTTCAGGATTATATGCATCTGTGGTTCTTGATTTTTGAAGTGGTTCTCAATTTAGTCCTTGAACTTTTGTTTATAGTATTTATTTACAATAAATGGATTTTATCTTGGATTAATTTCCTAAATGCCCATGAACTATATACCCTAGTTCAAGACACCCTTTGAATTTTTAAAAGAGTTCATTTCATCCTCAGCTATATCTAAAATCGTTGAAAATACCCATTCTGTCCAGATCCGGCTAAAGTACAAACGAAAGGCTAATGTGGGGCACTAATTCAAAAGTAAAGTTCAATACCCTTTAATTTTATTGATTTTTCATACAATAAGGGGAAGATATGGATAAACAAATTAGGCCCGGTTCATTTCACCGATTCAAATTTAGAATTTGAGTTTTGCTACAATAAAAAACTCTTAGAAACAGTCACATCTAACTTTTTTGTTACAATAAAAAACTCTCACATAAAGTCACATCTCAACTCGAATCAGCGAACTTGAATTGCTATTATTATTATTATTATTATTATTATTATTATTATTATTATTATTATTTATTTTATTTTATTTTTTTTTGTGCAGAAGGAAACAACAAATCAGATTAGAATTGACTGTGAGACTTTAGAATCAGACATGGTTTTCCTGGGCCTCATAACATTTTATGACCCCCCTAAAGACTCAGCAAAGCAAGCTCTGTGGCGGTTGGCTAAAAAGGGAGTAAAAGCAAAAGTACTCACAGGTGATTCGTTGTCTCTTGCCATAAAGGTTTGTAAGGAAGTTGGCATCAGAACTACCCATGTTGTCACTGGACCGGAGCTTGAGCTGCTCGACCAGGACGCCTTCCATGAGACTGTCAAAAGAGCAACAGTACTAGCTCGGCTGACCCCAACTCAGAAACTTCGAGTTGTTCAGTCATTGCAAATGGTTTGTGGCCACATTGTCGGCTTCTTGGGAGACGGAGTAAACGACTCACTGGCACTTGATGCGGCCAATGTAGGAATATCAGTTGACTCAGGAACATCAGTTGCAAAAGACTTTTCTGACATTATCTTGCTCGAGAAAGACCTCAATGTGCTAGTAGCTGGAGTTGAGCATGGCCGGCTTACATTCGGGAACACCATGAAGTACATAAAGGCGTATGTCATTGCCAATTTGGGGAGTATTATCTCGCTCTTGATAGCAAGCTTGGTCCTCAGCAATGAGCCATTGACTCCTAAGCAGCTCCTCACTCAGAACTTCTTGTACAGCGTTGGCCAGATTGCAATCCCATGGGACAAAATGGAAGAAGATTATGTGAAGATCCCACAAAAGTGGTCTGAGAAAGGTTTACCAATGTTCATCTTGTGGAATGGGCCCGTATGCACTCTCTGTGATGTGTTTACCCTTGTGTTCATCTGGTTCTACTACAAGGCTTGCACAGCAGAAGCTATAGAATTCTTCCATTCTGCTTGGTTCGTTGAAGGGCTTCTGATGCAGACTCTGATCATCCACTTGATCCGAACAGAGAAGATTCCATTCGTACAAGAGTTTGCCTCATGGCCTGTGATTTGTTCCACCGTTGTGATTTCTGCTGTTGGAATCGCAATTCCCTTTACACCAATCGGTGCAGTGATGGGGTTTGTTTCCTTGCCTCTATCATACTTTGGATTTTTGGTTGTGCTTTTCGTAGGATATTTCTTTGTTGGGCAGGTGGTAAAGAGGATTTACATTTTTGTTTACAAAAGATGGCTTTAGCAAAGTAGAATGAACTTGGATGAGAAAGCATGTTAAGCTTAGACGGTGTTAAAAAAGAAGGAAGAAAAAATTTCTCTATATTATTGAATGATTCACCATAAGATGCTGTAAACTGACTTGACAACATTATAAGATTTAAATAATTTTACAAAACAATAAGAATAATATGATTGATCGGAAACAAGAATGAAAAGCCGCCTTTGGATAAATCCTCTCCAGTTATGAGTCTTAAAGCCTCCGAGGTGTATTTTGTCACAATATTTGATGGAGATGGGAAAAGGTACATGCTAGTCCTAACAATATTAGACTTTTAAAATTCTGAGTCTTGGCTGACTTACCTGCATTAATGTTAAATTATATGTTGTTAAAGAAAAAAGGGTAGAGGAAAAATTTGGAGTTTGAATTTGAACTGAATGACAGTGACAATGCAGTACCCTTTATGGATATAAATCTGTTCAAATAAAAAAGAAATAATAAGCCTAGATAATTACCCAATTGGAGATACTTGTTCCTGATGTTCCATTCAAAATCCCAGTGCTTTCTGTCATTTTTTAGTGTCCAATATGCCCATCCAAATGAAGCTGTGTCATAAACCTCTAACTGGGCCTTCCCAAAGTCTTGATATTCTGTCTGAGAACCGCTTGTTACATTCCACTCATTCACCCATTCCCCTGAAAAAAGACAACATTTAAAGCATTATAACTCATACCACCTGGACCCAAAAGAAAACATGGTTCCTAAATAAACATCAATGTTTCATTTTAATCCGGGATTACATTAGGTAAGACTTTGAAACTAGAATATAATACGCTTGACATGAATTATTTGTTTATGGAAGGCAAAGAAGTGAATATTAACGTACCGATTAAAACAAGTGGGCCATTTGCGCTGTACAGGGACTGAAGTTGGGCTTCCCTGCTCTTGTAAATGAATTGTATATTATCCGCAGAACTCATATTAACAAAGAAAGCATCAAAGAGATTGTAATAATGCAAATCTACCACTAAATTATGTGATCCAATGTTAGCCTGATAAAGCTCCATTGGATCTGCATTGCCAATTCTTTGGCAAATTATTACATAAGCTGATGGTGAGTATTTCCGAACAGTATGGTAACCTTGTTTGTAATATGAAACTAAAATATCCAATGGGACTGCGGCTTCAGATGGTTCGTTTAAAAGCTCAATTCCCAACAAGGCAGGATGTCTTCCATACCTGAAAGACAGGTTATGCTGAGAATGGTTAAGTTCAAGCCAGAAAATAAACTTAGTGAGTAGACTTCTGCACATATCTTTATCAAATCATAAAACAGAGAATTATCGAACAACTATATCCATGTGTATATTTAAGCAAGATGATAAGCTTAATTGTAAAGCTACCTTAAGTCACTCACTGGACAGGGATGAATAGATTCGTAAGTCAAACCAAAAGAGCTATACGTCCTTCTTGCTTATGAAATTTCAATTGAACAAGCCTAACGAGTTACGATGACATTTCAAGTTTTATTATTTTGTCCTCTTTCTGGATTGACATGACAACTTCCTCTCAAACAATGACCAGCATTATTATTGTTAGTATTATTTTTTTATTTAAAGCTTTGATAGTAGTACCAGTACTCAATCCATTTTCTCACATTTTCAATGATCCTAAAATAAAGTTATCAATACCGATACAAACCGCCCCTAATGAATAATATGTTTTGTAGCCATAATACAACCTATTACCATGTATAGTTGGAATTTTTAAAAAAGATGGCACCATGTCTTCCATATTTTACACTTTTTAATTGATATTGAATGGCACATACAACCTTGAGAAAAAAAAAAAAAAAATTGTTTCTTCACAATCTGAAACTTGTCTCAACATACCTGGAGGCTAGAAAATCTATAACGTGCAAGGTTTGTGAGATGTAATCTGGGTTGGGCCAGTTCGTAAAACCATCTCTACTGGCACTATGTTCCACGCCGTTTTGGGAGCCAGGAGCAGCATGAAGATCAATTATGCACCTTATGTTGTAGGCTCTGCGGCACCATTCTTACGTACATTAGAAGGAAAAGAAAATATTCAAATTTGAAAACATCAGTAAGCTTAACGAAATAAGGTGAAACCAAGTCCTACTGTGCCCATGAAAATGCATTATCTAGAGCTTCCAAACTTCCACCGATGAATGGAGCAGGAGGATCAGGATCATAAGCAATCCACCAGCCAACAGGAATCCTCACAGTATTAATACCATGCCTATACAGAAAATTGAAATCGTCTATCCTGATAAAACTGTTTCGATGTTTCTGCAGTTATGATAAAGCCAATACATCAATAAACAGTGAAAAGATGACTGGAGTTCGCAACAAAACAGAATGTGATGATTTCTAGAAGGATTAGGTATCATAAAAACACAGAATTACCTTAAGGACCCGTTTGGCTTCTTTGTGTCCATAACCATTGGCAAGTTGATAATCTCCGTGCAAATTATTTGAAACAATTATCATTTGAAATGTGGCTGCATTATCATCCCACCCTGGCTTCCCTGGAAAGTCTGCTGTAAGCTGACCTCCTATTGTACCCTAAATAAGTATAATGCTATCATTTTTATTATTGAATTCTTTAATGATCTGAGATAATCAAATCAATAAGAAGATCTCAAGTTCCCTTTTGGGAGACCATTATCCATTATTTGGTTACTGCAAGACTAATTTAAGTTTATCTCAATTGCTTGAGTTATGCATTGTTTGATCCTCCTGTTGCGACATTTCATACCATCAATGAAGTAACTTCACAGCTTAACTCTAATTTGTTTTGAAATACCAGAAAATTATTTGAAGATCAGCTTAAAATAATATACAAAGGAAACACTTAACCAGAAAGAGATTTCATGTAAACTTCACCCATGAATCTCAACATAGGTAATTTCAGTTTGTCTGAGCTTTTACTAAATTCTATAGAACCTTGTCCTATTAACTGGTCTTTCTACAACATTTTAATCTGGTCACAAATCCAAAGAAAAGTCCATTACCAAATATTTTATAGTAAAAAGAAGACATTAATTGTTCGCTTCTTGGAAAGCTGCAACATTATTGTAACAAAATGTTGGTATTTTTGGTGCATAGTAATATGTTGCAGGTCTGGCTAAACCGCAAAGGTGTTCATGCTTCTAGCAATTGATGTGGTGACATAACCACTTCTATTCTTTCAGGCAAAAAGGCAGAAATTTATAAATATTACCTGCAAATAGGCTCCAGTGTTCGTTTTTATGTGAACTCTCTCATTAGTCCTTTCAATCTCAAATGTCTCTGATGTTGTAGGTGATCCTGCAGTTGCTGAAACAGAGCATCCTAGACCACTGCATGTCAAAAATTGGCCTTGGGAGGTCCTAAACTGAAATTGTGATGCAGAAACTCTCCATAGCTACAGGAAAGACATAAACAAAGCATGTCAAAAATTGGCCTTGGGAGGTCCTAAACTGAAATTGTGATGCAGAAACTCTCCATAGCTACAGGAAAGACATAAACAAAACCTAAGTCAAATAGAATAGTAAAATGTTGATGAAACACATGAAACTCAACGCACAAATAGTATGAGCTAGATTAACGGTTTTAAATCTCAAGATTATCCTTATGCAAGGTACAAAACTACAAAAGTGAAAGAAGAGGGTAAAGTACATGATCAAAGCCTGTTTTTTTTAATCTAATTATCAAGTCTGCGGTTCTGAGTTAGCATGCTGCAGACAAGTATCAAACAAGATCATAATTCAGTCTGCTTAGAATTTTCGCCCTTTTCCAACTAAAACCTCTAGTCCTATCTTTGATTTGAATTGACACAATTGTTTAAAGTCAAGATAATCAAATCAAGCTCAATCCATCTTGTTTTTAATGTTTCTAACTCTTAACATTCAGTTTAGATTGTCTTCCTTGGTACGGACAAAACTTTTCATTCCACATTCATGATTCATTTCAACTTAAAAAATGGATACAGTAAGTATTCATGAAATCAAACTATGACTTGAAAACGAATTATTGTGGTTCCTTAGAATCAAATTCTAACAAAAGTTTATCATGCTTAGATAAAATTTCCTAAAATCTTTGATCAGAAAGCTCTTTTATAAACGAAATTCATCTTCAAGTGTAGTGCGCTCTAAAAAGTTTGAAGCTTCAAACAAACTATACTTCATTTTCAGACCAAAAAAAAAAATTCTTGCATTTGCATTGAACCAAAGAATTCATACCCGAATTAACATGAAAGAAAAGAAAATTACGAGCACAAAAATTTGTTGAGGATCAGACCCTGAAGGTTTCCCACGAAGAAGGAACATCTCTGTCCACAGTAACATTCATGCCTCCCCCATTCTCTGCACTCACATACTTCAGCAATGTCATCGACTTCAATTGGACCTCAGTTCCGTCCTAAAATTCATTTCCTCTAATGGGTCAGTCCCAAAAAATAAAGAAAAATAATAATAGAACAAAGTAAAATAAAATAAGATATAAATCCCACAAAGCTCCCAAAAAAAAAAAAAAAAAAAAAAAAAAAAAGAAAGAAGAAGAAAAGAAACAAAAAGTTTTAAGGAAAAAGCTTACAAGCATGTCACCATTAGGAATGCCATCAAACAATGAAGGCTTAATCCAACCTTCAATTACAAGCCAACCTCCCAAGTTCACTCCTCTTACTTTAGAATTCCCATGTAATCCCTCCACTAAGATCATCCAAACAAACACCATTATACACAAAAAAAAAAAAAAAAAAAAAAAAAAAAAAAAAAAAACATTTCAAACAAACCAACCAAATAAATTCAACTGAAGCAAAATGTGGGTGCTTTACCTGAAAATGCTCCATGGAAGATGAGGCAACAACAGAGCAAAAATGCGTATGCCCATTTGCCAAAAGCCAGTTCCATGAGGAATGCATCGCTCAGAAACTCCAAAAAGGCCAACATATAGAAGCCATTGAAGAGGAAATCCAAAACCCAATAAAGGAATAAGCGACAATTCTATTACCCACCTGAGGGAATCTACGTAATTCCTTCCTCATCACTTAAATTATACCAAATTCAACTTTGTAAACAAGCACAGAGATCTTTTGGGATTTCCTTTTGGTATTAGATTAATATATATACCTTAGTTATGCTAAGAATTTATTTAATGCGCTTCTTTTAGAAACCTTGTCACATAGTGTAGACAAAAGAGAACCCATTTAACTATGAAAGAAAGAAAAGAACAATGTTCTAGAGTGGAAAAGAAGGAAAATGAGCAAGCAAAAAGTGTTCAAATTTAGTGGAGTGACTTGAAAAGGGTGGAGAAAAGAAAAGGGTTACTTTGTTTGTAGATTTTGATAGTCATAACGTACTGATATTTGGGCTAATTAAAGTTTACATTTTGCTTCAATGAAAGTTGGCCCAAAAAAGTTAGGAAGGTATACTTTTGAGTTTTGAGTAAATAAAAGTGAAAAAGGAACGAATACCTTTATTTTTTATTATATATTTTTAGTTAATATTATATTAATTAAAAATAAAAAATAAAAATTTAGAGTTATTAACTCGAACAACTTCAATAATTTTCTCTAAACAAAAGGCAGAAAAGAGCATTGAAGATAGGTGATAATTCCATCACCGTATCCTCATCATCAGCATGTCGTCCTATGTGGATTGTGGCTTATCTTCATGCATTGGCTTCCGTGGCCAGTTTGTCCAAGTGGTAGGTAAGTGGAATAAATAACCTTTTCTTTTTCAAAAGCAAAAATTGCTTTTAAAGGCAATTTTCCATGTTTCTCAATTCCCATCCACCATCATAAGGTACTAAAGAAAACTTTGGCAAAAATATGAAAAACGAAAATTGTAGTAAATAACAACTTCACAAAAATAATTGTAACAAATGAAAACGTCGAAAGTGTGTGAGTCGTGTGACAGTTATGAGAAGAAAAACAGGTACAAAGACATATTGAGGTTCTTTTTTTTTTTTTTTTTTGTGTGTGTAGAATATGCTACTAATTTATACATTCGAAATTTGAGATATGAGGAATTATTAGTCTTTCACAGTTTTTGCACCTTTCTAAATCTTGTTACACCTTTATAAAATTATTGTTATACAAAGTAATATTATATTTATGCACCTTGCTTTTACCTATTCTTTTTGGAAGCTATTAGAACGGCTGAACAGGTCTTCTTAATGAAGAAGAACTTGAAAAATATATGGTCGCAAAAGAATTCTCATATTGTGTGTGTATAAGAATTTTATATCACTATATACCTAGGAGAATCGTCAATGTAATTTGATATCAGAAATGGACATCATTGATAGGTATAACTTCTTACTAGTATGTAATAAATAAAAAAGAACAACTTGTTTTGAACTTCTATCCGAGGATGACTCCGCAAGGAAAATTAGGGGAAAATGAAACATGGTTCTTTGGTAATTAATCACAATTATTATTATTTTTTATAAGTAATCTTGATTATTGTTAGACAGAAAGAATCTTATATGTCCATCCATGAACGTCATAGGAGTTGAGATAATCGGCGTGTACTCACTCGTTTTTGTCGAAAAAGGAAATCCTGATTTGCATGTTATTGTTAGAATTTGACTAATCAGGTGGTGTTGTGTGATGCACCACTATTTAACAATTTCGTATATCAAAAGTCAAAATTATATCATAACTATTGAGTTTAATTTCGTACTTCATTTCTCATCGTACACGTGTCAACGCACATCTCAGAATGAGAATTTATCATAAAATTGGTCTACGGAATCAGTCACAAGCTGCTGACAGCTCACTAATCCGACAGGTTGCCGGACGAGTCTCTAGTAAACGACAAGCCATCTATTGAGTACACGGTTTCTCACATCAAGAAATGATCTAGAAGAATGGCTCCAACACATCAAAATTGAACCGCGAGCTTCAAACAGCTCGTGGGTTGCAACTCAATCGCCCGACAGCTCGCTGGACGAGCTGCCCAAATGACTTGGTGCGGAAGTTCATGTGTCTTTGTAATGCAGCATTGGACATTGCTAATATCGGCGAACCCATGACGAATTTAACCTTGCATATTCTTATTATGCTTATTATTGCTATGCAAACTTGCATATTCTTAACAAGCACGTTTCTAAGACAACTGTGACATAAATTTAACTTTTTCTTGTTTTACTTTTACCAAGTAATGTTTTGTTGTATTACTTTTAGTCACTTCTATGTAAAACTAATTTACATTCATTTCGGCTTCATGATTCTCATTCGAATTGAGAACAATAAACTTTCAGCATCCCCACAGGAAGGTAGTTTTCTGCAACCCATGTTTGTATCCTTTGGTTCTTTTTTTTTCTACAAGGGAATTTTAGTTTCTGAATCTCATTATAGGATGATTGAGATACAAGTGATTGGCCATTTGGCTTTTTGACCTTCTTTCTCATAATACATTTCATGAGAATTGATTTTGAAAATCTCCTATTTTACAGCATTTTTATTATCTGAAAAAATTGAAATGGCACTCCGGGTCACTAACCAAAAAGGTATAGAACCAAAATCTATTTTCTTTTACCATTTATAGACTCAGACAACAACCGTTTGGCTTCTTTTGCCTATCCACCACCTTAAACATGATTGGTTCTCTTTTCACTTTACTAACAAGTGATTGACTGTATTTTATTCTCAAGGATTATCCCCACAAGTCTTGCATTTGATTGGCTGATTCTTTCACACACGGAAAGCAAATAAGGAATAACTCCCTCAAGACAGTTATTTGCCTTTATCAGCACATGTTGTTAGAGGTGTAGCACGTCTGAGCCCAGGCCCGTGGGCGGGTCTGGGCCGTGCCAAGCACAGCCTGTACAATATTGGGCCGTGTCTGGAACAACCCTAAACAATATAGGGCTGTGTCAGGGTCCATTGTGAAGGGCCGGGTCTAGGGAGAAATTTTCAGGCCCGGTCCAGGCCTGTGGCCCTAGTCCATAAGGGCCAGGCCGGGCTTAGGCCCAGACCCTATATAATTTTTTTTTCAAAATTTAATTAAAATATATATATATATCATATGCCCTTATAAGATGTGATTTTAGTGAATTGAGATAATATGAATAAGTACACATAAATGACACCTCGTTAAAAATCTTGCCAAGTAAAACCCGTGGAGAAATCGGGACAAAATCTTAACGAAGGAAAAAAAGAGTGCAATATTCTAGGAATAGTAAATTACAAAACCTAAATGTTTCCAGAAGATTATATTGTTTCTAAGTTATAAAAATAGTCTTGCATTGAATCATATATATATTGATGTTTTCGCCTTTTCGCATCTTCCCAGTCTTTAATGCACATTAGCCCCTCCAAAATATCTAGATGCATTTTGCTTCTCTTCTCGTCAAGAATTCGGTTGCTTGTACTAAATGCTTGCTTTGATGCTATCATTGACATTGGAGTTGTTAGAATGTCATAGGCTATTACGGACAGTGTTGAAAAATGATTGGTCTTGCTCTTCCACCACTGTAAGATGTCCAGTTTGTCGTCATCGATTTCAAAATTTGCTTCAAAATATTTTACCAGTTCGGTAGACACTTGTGTTGATGACGATCCTGTCGTTTTTTCTTCAAGATACTCCACAACAAGCCTTTTTGGCCCCAAACTACTAGTTGACATCAAAATTCCCTATTCTTTTTTACTTGTATTGTATTTTGCTTCATACAAACCAAATACATTTTCTAACATTTTCCTAGCGTCAATAATAGTTAGTTGAATATCAATACCTAAATTTTCTGCTGTAGCAGTCATCAAAGATTCAATCTCATCTATTTCGCACCTAGAATCTAAAATGGTTGCTAATGCATATAACATAAAACAACCTGACCAATAACTTTTAAATTTAGTTTCCATTAGCTTAACTATGTTTCTAAAAAGTTTAGTATCCCTATAATAAGAAAATATTTTTGAAATATTAAATTGTTGATATAAAGCAAAATGTGCAGTAAGATAATAAACTTCAAAAAGTAATTTAGTAGTATTATAAAAAACTTCTATAAATTTTAAAAAAAAACTCACCAATCTATCAATCTATATCAAAAATTAAAAGTTGATCGTTCTTACTGTTTACATACGTTGTGATGAGCTGTGAATACGAGAGTGCAGCCTTCAACATTAAATATGTAGAATTACACATATGTCTCACATTAGTTGGAAACTTTCTTGAGTGCATCTGACTATTCCTGTTATATTGTTTGAATTCTTGGAGCCGAGCTCCAAAACTAGATATGAAGGATAAAGATTCTCTAATATCTGTTACATTAGCTGAAATATGTTCAATTCCTGTCTGAACTACTAAATTGATTATGTGACACGCACACTGTTGATGAAAATTTTTCCTCCCAAACACTGGTTTCAAACTACGTTTAAACATGTTAATTGCAGTTGTCTTTTTCCCCTGGTTCGTTCTTCAACTTCCTCGTTGTGCACTGAAGCATTATCAGCCATAGCATTTTTTATTTCAGTGGGGGTGGGGTTGGGAGGCAACATTTCATCATCAAAAAATGGCTCATCACTAAGCTCAGGAAGAGCAGTGAAATCAAGGAAGTTTGATGTGACTATTTTCTGAAAATTGATTGAACTTAAACTTTGTAAATGAAAGAGCAAGCAAATGAGTAATCGTGAGAAAAAAGCTTAGAATTAAAATCAAAGAGACAAGATGAGAGATAGAATGAGAGTGAGATGATAAATTGAGAGTGAATTGTTGTGTGAGATTTAAGGTGGAATTAAGGGGTATTTATTTTATAGGGGATTTTTAGGGTTTTTTCAAATTGTGACCGTTGGGCCCTCGCGGGTCCAACGGTCACATTTGTTGGTTGCCGAATCGAATTCGGCGGCGGAAGCGTGGTAGGAAACAACGGATCCTATATAACAAAAATTTTCATAAAAATTTTGACATACTCTATAGATTATATTAATTTATGCACGAATAAATTAATCACATTAATTTATATGATTCAATGATCATCCGAAAAAATATCTGAAAGACGACTCAGATGATAACTTGAATTCTTTGACCACAAACAGTCCTTGCTCCAAGCTTTGTGTTTAGAACACCAAAGTCTTCCACGCTAATTCCTTGATTCCACGTAGACGTGTGTGTGGGCACACGTGAGACAAAATAGGTTTTTGAAATACTCGAATTTCCACAAACACCAATGCATGCACGATGTGAAATTTTTTGGAGAAAAATATTTTTCTCTCTTTTTCCTCTATGAGAATTTTGGCCACCATTGATTTTAGGGCTGAATAATATGTCAAAAATTGTCTCTACAATTTTCTATGTTTCTCATATTTAAAGAGTAGAAGTCAAACTTCAAAATAGAATCAAATCCTTATCTCCAATTTTGAATTTGGAATAAAAAATCCCTTCCCCTTATCCTTTAAGTGGTTGGCCACCTTAGGGATTTATCCATGTGTGTGTGGGGCCTATATCAAATAGGGAAGGAAGAGATTTTATCCTTTATCCAGTAGTCCAATTTTAATTCAGATTCAAATTCAAATTTAAGTCAAACTTAAATTAATTTGAATTCTAAATTGAACAACTTATCAAATAAGTTTAAATAGATAAATCTAGATATGTTCAAATTCAAATTTAAATAATCACATTATTTAAATAATAATTAATTCTCAATTAATTATTTTTCGAGTATTTAATTTTAGAATTCTGTAATTCTAAAATTCCCATTTTGCCCTTTGTGTCTGGTAGAATTACAAGGACAATGCGAGGACTAATGGACCTATAATCCAAGCTCCAATAAAATTAATAATTAATTAAACACTTTAATTAATTAATTGATTCCATTAATTTCAATAGTTACTCCACTATAAACTTGGAATTGCACTCTCGAAATTATAAACATTAATTACTTCTAAACTGCGAAGTGTCTATTTAATATAGTCATTACATATAAATCAATCCTCCATAAATAATTCATAATTAGAGTCAGGTAGAATCCGTTAACCTCTCTAATTACATCTTTATCCTTGAGTACCATTGATTCTCAAATGGATAGTGATTCATAAAACACATTCATGAACCAGAGCGCTCTTACTAATCCAAGTACCAAATCAACACTCAAGAGAATTATTTATCTGCTTCTTTCTCAAGAAGGAATGGATTCCATCTCGTATAATAACATTCCCAGCTACCTATTTCATTATGTCTCCAAAATACAAGGAATAAGATTCAGGGTTTCGGAATCCGTACCGAGTAAATCAAAAGACATAAATCCATAAATAGGAGTTTCTTAAGAACTCAGGATTAAGATCATCCTATATGGGATCATCACTAGACTCAATTAGAATTTCTATGCTTAACGGAAATTATTAGAAATCCATATTGTGTCTGCGTCCATGTTCCACATAATCTCATTATGCGAAATACACTCATTCAATGTCTCACCATATTAACAGTGCGGATAACACCGTTCCATTTTAAATGGGAATGACATGTATTAATAATGTTTTAATTAAAGATTTCGAACTTTAATTAAATTCATTATGAACAATTACTTTTGATTATTATCCTTAAACATTATCCTCTCGTATACAACACTTATATATCATGTTTAAGGTTACATAAATAATCAATGAATTTTATTTGATATTCAAAAAAAAATAAATATATGCACATAAAATGATGAATAAACTCTTTTATTAAATAAATAATAAATATCCTATTACATCTTATGCTTCTAGGACACTATTCCCAACAACATTAAGAATAGGTTGAAGGGCTTTTTTACAGGCCGTTTTATGGGCCTAGGCCGGGCCGAACAAGGGCAGAATCTGGGCTTATGCCGAACTAGGCTTGGGCCGAGCCGTGGGCCTTCACGGGCTTGGGTCGCGAGCTGAGAAGCCTAGCCCTAACTCTAGCCCATCAAACGTGCCAACTGGCACGGCCCGTGTAAATATCAAAGATATTCCCCGCCCATTTGACACCTCTGCATGTTGTAAATAATATTCACGTGCAAAGCATGATATTTGTTTATTCTTTTCTTTTTATTTATCTATTTTAATTTTTTTTTTTTTTTTTGTTTACTCTCACATACTTTTTTTTTTTTGGTTCAACAGAGGGAACTTACATAATTTTTAAACACATCAAGAAGTGCGTTTTTTTTTTTTTTTTTTTTTTTGGGAGCCAGTTTGAACAAATTCCATCGTGCTAAAAAAAAAAAAAAAAAAAAACAAAAGGAGAGGAAATCGCTGTACATGTAAGTAAGCATCGAAAAAAACATATTTATTTCTGCATAACACTTGCTGGCAAGTCCTATATATCAATGATTTTTTTTTTAGGACAATAAAAGGACAGGTAAAACAAGCTAGCCCCCAGAATCTTAAGGCCACTGTTTGTGCCTGGATTTTATTAGAATAATCCCATTTGCCAAATATTGCACTAAAAATTTTGCATTAAGAGACAAATAATATTCTTCAAAAGAATATATCACGGCAGCTTAAGTAACCTACGCTAAAATTCAAACTTCTTAGCTAGCTTTAAGATTTATTTTTTTATTTTTTTATTTTTTTATTATTTTTTTATTTTTTTTTTTGGAGAGTCAATGTGAAGGACAAGTTTTAAAATTTTTCCCTAAATTTATTAACATGTTGGAACTTTTTCTCCCATTTTAAGATGTGTTATATTCTCTATCCCCTCCAGGGTATACCCTCAAACTATATGGCACTTGTTTTATCATACCCTAAACCTAAAAATATAACCTTCAGGCCCCTGATCTTTGTAAACGTGTTTCAAAATTTTCCAGCCAATTCTTAAAGAGAAATGGATTTTCAAGTTTGGAAGTTGGCGACCGTGTTTTTCTCTCATAATGAATCTCTCTCTCATTGCCTGAGGCATTTTGGATGCAAATTCTGTAATTTCTTTTTCTCCTTCCAAGATTTTTCACTCAGCAACAAATGGGCGCCTTTTACAAGAGTGATGCTTGTGAAGAGTTTGTTGGAAAACGCTTCACTAATTATTTCCTCAAATATGCTTTAAGTAATGAGAAATATTTTACTGTTAGAAAAGTAAATATTTCTTGTAGTAGGAAAACATAACCCTCATTTTTTTATTTTTTTTTCTTAACTTATAGACAAAAAGACATAATGGGAAATTTATTAAAATAGTTTTACATAAATAATCGAGTGAGAGTGCCAAATTCTGAAGTTCATGCGGGCATTATATTGAGATAAGCACCACAATTCGTAGACTTTTTTTTTTTTTTTTTTTTTAGAAGAAGAAGAAGTTTGATTAAAAATTTTTTAAAACCAGGGAAGATTTTTAAGGTCATTACAAACACATAACGTTATATATAAAGCATGGTTCCGACCAAATTAATATTCTTCATCCTCTTCTGCTCCATCAACATTATGTTTCTTGAAATTATTGGATTCCTTTTCTTTCATTTTTTTTTTTTTTTAATTGTTCTTGATTAATCCAAATACTTGATTGCTTCTTGTTTCGGTCACACCAGGAATATACTCTCTAATAATAATTATTATCTCTTGTGTTTGAATGAGTTTACAAGCACCACCCTATTGTCCCCATGGAGAGTTTTAAAAGCCTACTAGAGTCAGGATTCATGTACCTAGAAAGAGTTGACAGGATTTGACTTGGTCAAACACTAGTCAACCTACATTGAGCATATGGTAACCAATACCATTCTCGGTGAAAAATGACATTCATTTCGATTGGGATAAAATCGCATACTCATAAAATAATAGATCTTATTAAGTTAAGTCTCATCTACTCATTTAGTTAATAGATTCTGTCTTATATGAATAAGAAAATTTTATTCTCATCGAAATGAATAGAAGTACTCGTTTTAAATTGATCGTTATCATTATTATAACTTAGATGAAGAGGGCACTTTAAACTATTTTTTATATGTCAAAGAGTGTTTTGAATCATTTTACAAATTATGAAGCATTTTAAAATAAAGTACATATTTTAGAGAGTATTTATAAAAATAATCCTTATAACTTTACGTGGGTGAAGAGAAATGATAATTGATATGACTACTATACATTTAAGATTAGATGACACTTATATAACAATGTTTTATGAAAAAAAAAACATTTTTTAATGTACTAAAAACGTAACATGGATTTTTTTTTTTTTTTTCGTAAATCAATATGCTCTCATTAAATGATATTAAAAGTTTTTACATTAGATGATGATTGCTAAATGTCATCTTCTATTATGATACATTAGATTACCGTTTTTCTAACAAATCATCACTTAATGTACCACATCAGACGATAGTTTCTAAAAAATTAAGTATTGTCTAATATAAAAATTTGCATAAAAAATAAATAAATAAAAAGAGGTCTTTTTCCTATTCATTCCCTTTCTTAAATAAATTCAAAATTTTCTTTCCCTTTCATAATTTCGACAACCCGATATTCAATTCCCAATCTCTCTAATTTACTAACTAAAACTTTTGTCTCAATTCCGCTTATACTATTTTAATAGTCTTCTTCACGTCCCAACTCTATCTTGAGCTCTTTCTCCTTCCAACCCTTAAAGATTTTCCCCTAAATCCCCCTTCATCTCCTCACTCCCTCAACCCAACCACCACTGCCGCCTCCGCAAACATGCCTGCAATCACCCTCACCTCCATGTTCGCCACCACCATCAGAATTGAAGTATATTAGAATCTTTAAGGAAATGTTTGTTTTCTATATTCATCTCTGATTCTTAATCATAATTTATGATTTTTTATAGTATTTTCTCTCACAAAAGATACACGTAAAATGAGAATAATTCTGAATTATAATTCTAAATACATAAATCAAACATCATCTAAGTAATAGAGAATGAAAATAATTAATAAACCATACAGAGTCTCATGGAAGTAAATAACCAACTAATATATGACATATGTAATAAATTTTGTTGCTATTATAAAATTGAATTAATTAAATGACTTATAGCACCAATCCCTTCTCTTTTTTTTTATTATTTTTCTTCTAAAACAGCATAATTCCTCCAAAATTGTGAAAAGACTTGGACAAGTGCGATAAATTTAATTAGGAGAAGGAGAAAAATATAATTAACACCTTTTACAAATTTATGATTCAAGGGTGGTTTTTAACCATGCTTAAAATTTTTTAAAGAACGCTGAGTAGATAAAATAGTCTTGAATTTTCATGACAATTTCAATTGTCGACAAATGTTCTGTGAGAATTGATCTAGTCGATTTCTGCAAAAAAACAATAGTTTAAAGTGCCATATAAGACGACAATATTCACAGAAAGTGTTGTCGCGCGTATGTAAATCCACGATTGATGATCATCCCGGAAGAAATAGAGACACGCCTTAATTTCCTTTCGCTTTCTTATATCCTACTACTTCAAACTGCATACGAGATTAATCCTGTAGATAAAAATGAAAAAAAAAAAAAAAAAAAAAAACATGTTCGATAAGGTCTATTTAGAAAAATGAAAAAGAGAATATACAAAGACAAAAACTTATCTCATTTAGAAACATGAAAAGGAAAATATACAAAGGTCTCTTTCATTTCACTGATTCGAATATTCAGTTTTAAATTTTTACCGTAAAAAACTCTCAAAAAATATCACATCTAATTTTTTCTGCTACAGTAAAAAGTTCTCACAAAATATCATATTTTAACTCGAATTGAAAACTCAAATCTGCGAAGTGAATGAGACTAAAAAAAAAAAGAATAAGAATGGAAAAAAAAAAGAGAAGACAAAAAGAGAAAAGGAGACAGCGAAGAAAAAAAAAAAAAAAAACACTTACGAAATATTTTGTGAGGGAAAGAGGATTTTAAAAAAAGTCAGGCATGAATATGCATGAGAAGAAAATATTTAATTTAAAGACAAAAATATATTTATGACGGAATTAAATTTTTTTTTTTTTTAAAGAAAAAAGAGAAGAATGTTTAATAGTGTGAAACGAATGATAATAGAAAAAAAGAGGACTAAAAAAGAAAGAAGAGAGAAAAACGGTGGAAAGTGAAAAAAAAAAAAAAAAAAAAAAAAAAAAGAAGGCACTAACGAAACATCACTAGTGATTCATGTAGTACAGATATAATTAATTGGGAAAGATCTCTTACTTTTTCCCTTCTCCTTTTGGAGAAGAATCAACACTTTAGTTTTAAAATGCATGATTATGGGTATTTTTAGGTCTCGTTCACTTCATCGATTTGAGTTTAAAATTTAAGTTTTGTTACAGTAAAAAATTCTCAGAAACAGTCACATCTAATTTTTTTGCCACAGTAAAAAGCTCTCACATAACATCACATCTTAACTCGAATTAAAAACTCGAATCAACGAACTAAACGGACCTTAGAAGTATATTTGAATCGTGATTTATATTTTAATTAAAATTTTTTGTGAAAAAATTATTAGTGAGAATTTTTTTATTTAAATTTTTTATAAGAGAAAAAATATTATAATAGAATGATAATTTAAATTTAAATATATGTATCAAACAACTTATTTTTATTCTCTTTAAACATAAAAGATCTGTTTAGAATCTATATTCAAATTATTATTTTTAATTTTGAGATTTAAAATTTAATTTTTTTATGAGAAAAAAATATTATAATAAGATTAATAATTTAAGTTTGAATAAAATAAATTAGCAGAAAGATATTTCTAAGTGCCGTAAATGCTGGGTCGAGGTGGATTAATTCTGATCAAGTTTTTTCTTTTATTTCTTTCCAGTAATCAACGGCAAGGCGTTATTTATTTATTTGTTTGAATATCAAAATCAAGGTTGACATATATCCATCCCAAAAATCAGATATTTGGCGCTTTCTGACGACATTTTGAAGTCAGAAGTTAATTAATTAACTTTTAGTACACTTAAATTATTTTTAGTAGAAACTCCAGCCAAACAAAAAATAAATAAAAATAAAACTATGTCTAATAAAACGAATCACACACTCGTGTGATTAGTTGTCAAATCTAGTAACACTCGCCGTGTACTTCACGGACTTGTAGCTCACAAGCGTGCAAACGCAAATTGGTTGGAGAAGAGACAAAACCTAAAAATGTTTATAGCTAGGGTAGGCAAAATTATTGGCTTCTACAAAATTTGCAGCAGCAACACTATTATCTTTCTTAATCCGTGAGTCACGTAACCTTCTTTAATGCTGTACAAATTGAGATGTTTGGTTTATAAATTAAAATTATGTGATTAAAATTATTTTTAATTTATGTGTATTTTTTTGAGAGAAAAAAATATTATAGTGAATCATGAATCATGATTCGAATCAGAAAACGAATCTATATATACTGATTATATGTGTCATGGATGAGTTTTTACTGATTATATTTGTTTATTGGTGTTTACTCATTAAATATCTTTAATCATGTAATATGATAAGAATTTAAACATTAAATATCATATGTTTTTGAATTAACTACTTAATTTATTATAATTACTAGTCAGTGTCACATAGTTAAAATAATAATGATACATCAGAGTAATCATTGAATTCTCATCATACAAATAGATCACCTAATAATTAAAAGAAACTAAATTCATTTTTGAACATTGACATGCTAGCTAATTAAATTGCTGAAACAAGCAAACTATAAGAAGAATCAATGTCAAATGTGTTTCACGCGGCAAGGTGGCGTACAATGTCATATACTACAGTAGGTTTTATTAGATTCTAATTATCTTAATTATGTGATATATAGGTTAAATACTAATTATTAGGAAAAAAAACTGTATGCAGACTTGGTATCGACTAATCTATAAGAGAAAACTAAAAATATGTTGAGAATGGCAGGTTGACTAAAACACTACACGTGCATATATATATATATATATGTATGTATATGTATATATCTGTGTGTGTATATTTATCCTTTTTAATGTGTTTCAAAAATCCAAAAATCCAAAAATTAATAAAATAAAAAATTTAGGCCTAAATAAATTAATTTATGTTGCTTTGTTAAAGAGGGAAGTAGGATGTTACTTCTCCGATACTACATATTCAAAGCTAAAACTCTGTTCATTTGAGGGGTGGTTGTGGATTGCAATTAATTATAATAAAATAAAGACGATGACAAGAAAGAAATCGACCGAGTAGAATATTAATTTTCAGATGGACAATTTTGCCAGGATTAAATGTAAATTAATAAACTGAACCAAATTGATACGACTAATTTGTCAAGCTAGCTGAGAGATGGAGAGAGAAAGAACGATTAAAAAGTAGCTATATCTAACGAACAAATTGTAGATACGCAATTATTAAAAGAACAATGGACATAGAGGGTTTAAGAAACGAGATTATACTTGACAAGAGTAATTTGGAGCTGGTGCAATCACTTTTATGATCTTTGGGTGAGATTAATGAAACAACTGATCGAGCAATGACTGAGGCCAACGTAAACGCAAGTTCTTCATGGACAGATAAACTTGAGGAAGCAGAAGGAGCATTCAATATGGTCGAGTCGAGAAAACAAGCCTACAATATCAATAAACAGTCGATCGAGCAACAATAAACCTTACAATATTAGGGCTAACGCTAACCCAAAACCTAATAATGAATGAAGATTGTATAACAATGGTATGTTTGACATTTTGTGTTATAATGCATAATGTTATTTCAAATGTTAAATCTATTTTTTTTCATAATCATTAAATTTTGAAAGTTGTAAAAATAAACTTTTAAAATAATTTAAAAAATGCAAAAGTTACTATGAATAAATGGAAAAGTAAACAAAGCAACTTATAACGATCAAATGCCAAAAATGTCATATGTTATATACTTTGTGAGAAATTTGTTATAAAATATAGCATATAACATATTTAGTACAACAAATGACATTATATTGAAGAGTATTTTTTTTTTTACCATCAAATGTTAAATTTGTAATTGATACATCAATTATAGTATTGCATTGGAAATACTAAAATGATATATCCAAAGATACCCTTTGTAACTACCGCAAATTTTATGCACAGCTGATCAGTCTATGTCAAAGTTTGATACTGTTTCTCCATATTTTTGGAGATCGTTAGGGTCCTATTCTTATTGCTACCAATGTAAGGGATCAAAAAATTCATAACATTTGACTGCTTGTCTCTCTTAATATTGTTGACTTGCTTATATTATTGATAACATGAGTTTTCTGTGGAATCCTGTGGAATTTTCTATGTTGAATATAAACCACAAGAATGCATTTGTTTATGTTAATGCCTACTAGAGAGTTCTGCCGGGATTTCTGAAGAAATATTTTTGATATATATATATATATATATATATATTTGACATGAAAAGGCCCTTGGATTTCTATTAGGGATTTTTTTTTTTTTTTTTTTTTTTTTTTTTTTTTTTTAAAGGAGCTCATGAAAAAATTGGGCATCTTCCCCTTCAATTATCCAATGGTCGCGAATTTTATTTTGCAATTTACAGTATATAATAATATTTTTTTCTTTTATTTATTTAATACTAATATTTATTTGCATTCTTTTATAAATAATAAATAATTAGGCTTTTGAAATTTCAAAAAATCTCATAATAAAAAGACATTTATTTATCAATTCACATATTTTTTTGGGGGTTAAATCATTAATTACACACTATTTACCTTTTTTATGGTAATTTATAACTTTTTCAATATTCTCAAATTTATGCCATGGATCTAAACCCTAATCCCACCACCATCAAAGTTTAGTGGCGACAAAGATGAAGGACAGATTTGCTCAACGATCAACTTTCTAAACCTGTAATTAACATGCATGATAATGACACATCCTAGATGCATGCAAGCGTGTGCATATATATCCTGGGATTTAATTTACTTGAGGTTGTCCATAAACCCATGACTAGACAATGGGTCTCCTGTCAACTAAACATGCACAAATAATCACGGCAGTTTTAGATAGAAAGAGAGGAATGTTTTATGGAAATGGGGGTAACGCAAATTGCATGTATATATGTGCAAGAAAGTGATGGAAAACACGAGATTGCCTGGAAAGGGTTAAAGCCTAACGATTCCGGGGAAAAGAAAAGAAAAGCAAAAAAAACACATTGAGAAGTCAGTCATTGGAAAGCGCGTTAATTAGTCTTTATCGTAGATGATTGCAGGGTGAAGATTCTTGCCTCCTTTATTTGTGTAGTCACTCACATGGATTCTCCCCTGCCATGGCTCCGGCCCCCAGTAGCTCTCTACCGTGTGCCTTTGCCTCCTTCAAATTTTCTAATTGCATTTGCAACGTACTTTAAACTATTTTTCTGAGATAAATTATTTCTTTTCTGTGACAGTATTTTTAAATTGCAATATTTGCATTCAGCTTCTTGATATATATATATATATATATATATATATATATATATATATATATAACATGGGATTCAACCCACAATCTCCTCTGAAACCCCACTCCACCGGAACCCTAGTCACTAGACTAAAAGGTCTTAGGCACTACTTGATTTTCATATAAAGAAAAATACGCTATTAGCAAGTAAGTATTTCTTACCACAAAAATCTCATAATATGACGTAACTCGTGTTGATTTCGTTGATCTAATATTGCTTGAGACATACATTATGAAGAAAATTTATGGTATGTTTCATGGATTCAAACTCATGGTTTTGATTATGCTAGAGTGTTTTCTCTTATAAAAAATTTAAATTTCAAAAGTCATAATCAAAATCACTAATTTAATCTTAATATGGACTCATGAACCAAACAGGTCTTCAAGTGTTTTAAATTTGATAGTCTTATATTAATAGTGTTAAAGAGAGCTAAAGCATAAAATAATAATAATAATAATAATAATAATAATAATAAAATAATAATAATAATAATAAAGGGTTAATGGCATTGATACATTGCGTATATAGTAGGACTCAATTTGTTTAGTTTTTGTTAGTAATGTTCTTTTACTAACATAAAATGTGTGGTAATGAATTGTCTGATGGTAAATGATAATGATAACCATTAATCATTCAATTAGTTATACAAAAACGATGTGAAATATGATGGTCTGATCTATATAGAATGGTATATGTATTTTTTGAAAGGCGGAAAATCTATATATTGAAATTTAAAGTCATATTAAATTAAAATTAAAAATATTTTAATTTAACGGCAAATGATGAAGATTTAAAGTTTATTTTGTGGTCAACAACAAAAATCTCCTAACTATATTAAATTTTTTTTTGGACAGCAAACAAATACATTTAAAGTGTATGGGTTTAAATTTTTACGCTTGTCAAAAAGGTATTAATTAAAAATAAAAAAGTAAAAATCTAGATTCATGCATTTGAATTTTTTTTTTTTTTTTTCTAAATGATCTAAATGCCATATATTTGCTATAAAGAAACGATTTAACTACAGCCACGAGGTGTCACGAGCGCCTTGAGAAATTGGCAGCTTAATTATTGTCCTTTAAGTGTAATTTCAAAATGTAAAACGGCGGAATAATTTCATGTAAATAGGAAAAACAAATCAAAACAAAACAAAACAAAAAAAATTTCACGCGTTTGTATGATGAATGTATCCAAAAACTATATGATCTATCTCTCTCCCTGACACAATTCCTCGAGGCAACTTGGTATAAAATAATATATAATTTGATTTCTACCCACTTGCGCTTTTTGAACATAATAATGGATTATTTAGGCCTTTTTAATGATAATGACGCATCTGCCTTCTCCATAAAGCAAATTTTTGTGGTTGTGCTTAAACGCTTATATTGAGTAATACTCCCACATACAGAGAGGAAGAGCTTAAGAGAATTATACACACACACACACACACACACACACATATATATATATATATATATAGAGAGAGAGAGAGAGAGAGAGAGAGAGAGAGAGAGAGAGAGAGGAGAGGGAGGGGGAGGGAGGGAGGGGAGGGCGAGAGAGTAATGGCCCTAGAAACTGTGGTTTTTGAACAAGATCCATTTAGTTGTAGTCATAAGGATCTTCAATATGCCTTGGGAGGAGGTGGTACAGTTCTTCCTTGGAGCTATGAACATGACTACGGAGAAGACGACGTGAAGAATCACAACAAGATCCTAGTACACAACATTAATACTTGTGTGGGACAAGGTTCCAACGTCATGAATGCCAAGTACTTGGACTATTGTACTTCCTCTTCTTCAATGGTGCAGAGCGTTAACAATAATATAAATAATGGTGATATCCGAGACGCCAAAATTTCGCCGGCAGGAACTTCAACAGCTGCGGCAGCCACCGTTGGCCGACGAAAGCAACGTCGTACCAGAAGTGTCAAGAACAAGGAGGAGCTCGAGAATCAGCGGATGACCCACATCACCGTTGAACGCAACCGGCGGAAACAGATGAACGATTATTTTGCCGTTCTCCGATCCATGATGCCTTCCTCTTATGTCCAAAGAGTATGACTACTTCTCTACTGTTCTTTCTTATTCGAGCACCCTCTTTATTCCGACAGGATTAAAACTCCATACTCACATAAATTGGGAGCCGTTACGTAGGTAGATAGGTGGGGACCAAACCTAACGAGACTTTTCATTTTGTGAGTGATGCTTTAATTTGTCATCTAAATATGTTTTATATGATGATGCAGTACTTTCAGTTAAGCCTTTTCATTTAACAAGTTTTATCAACTTTTTCTTAATTTGATTTTACTTTTTGGGACTTATTTCTACTGATCGTAAGGGACAAGGATCAAATCTGTAACTTTTTTCGATAAACATAAAGTTTAGAAAAAGAGCTACTGCTAGCATATCCTCCAAACTTTATCAAATTAAGGGGCTGTCCAAAACGCTGTCGGGACTCGCTTCTATAAATTAGGTCAACACAGATTCATTAATTGATTCGATTTGATATTGGAACTATAGAAATCCATCTATACTTATAGCTCCATGTATCTGCCATTCAGTTAAGATCGTGGCTATATCTTAGTCTTTGAACCCGTTGTTTTGCGGCTTTTGAAGCATAGTTCAAATCTTTTTGTAGCAATATTTTCTCTTAAAAAAATTTAATTTTTATTCAAAACTATAAATCAAATGGGCCAATTGATTCAACATTGATTTATGAAGGAACTTGAACAATATTCTGCTAAGTAATCTTGTGAATTGATATTACTTTTTATTGATTTTGTTTTAAATCGCTTTTGTATTATATAGGGAGACCAAGCATCAATAGTAGGAGGAGCCATTAATTTTGTGAAGGAACTTGAACAACTACTCCAATCCTTAGAGGCCCACAAACGAATCAATCAACATGAATTAGATCATTCTATTACCCCTTCTCTCTTTTCGGATTTCTTCATCTTCCCGCAATATTTGACCTTTTCGGTCAACAACAAATCAGTTTCCGAATCGAAATCAACGGCGGAGAAGCGATGTGCTATAGCCGACGTTGAAGTGACAATGGTGGAAAGCCACGCCAACATAAAAGTGCTTTTGAAAAGACATCAAAAGCAGCTCGTGAAGATGGTTGTCGGATTGCAATTTCTGCGCCTTGTGGTTCTTCACTTGAATGTCACCACCGTAGATAGTATGGTTCTTTACTCTTTTAGCGTCAAGGTTAGTTACAAAATGTTGCTTGCTTTGGTTTATTTTGCAGTTTTTATTTATTATTATTATTATTTATTTTTTACTTTAGATAACCAATATATGGTATTTGTTTTTCGCCCGTTTAGCACATAGGTTCAAATCAAAGTTTAAATAAAAATTTAAATTTTTACGAGAGAAAAAACTATACGAAAAAGTTTAAAACTATGATTGAATTTGTGAAACAAACGTAGGGTTTGTTTTTGCTACTGAACCAATATGGGATTTGTGCTTTATAATGTGAAACAGGTTGAAGATGAATCTGAGCTGACGTCAGTGAATGAGATTGCAGCTTCTGTGTACGAAATGGTGGGTAGGATCCAAGAGGAAGCAGATTTGATTAGCTGATGTGCATAATCTCAATTTCTCAAGTTGTTTTGGCAATCTATATGTATGTTTTTCTTGTCCATCTTGTTGAGGAAAAAAAAGGTGCTAGAAGAATTAAATTGTCTAAGCATTATGTTTTGTGGTTTTTCCTTTTTTTTTTTTTTTTTTTTTTTTTTTTTTTTTTTCCTCTAGCTTGTTAAAATTAACACCAGGACAACTATGAACTTTGACAGAGAAGAAGGGAAAAGATATATAATATATATATGTATCTGCTGGAGTACCGTCTCAGCAAAGATTATAATTTCTAAGATTTATTATTGTATGTAGTACATATCATTGGAAAGTGACAAATTTATTGTTTCTTCAACAATTATATATGCGCCAACTTCCGCCCTAGCAACCTTGTAGCCAAAACCTAAAGGGATTAAAAAAATACGTATCTATCATTAGTTTATTCGCGAAAACAATAGTACTGAAAAATTAATTAGGATGAAGATGTGAAGCACAAAGGCATTGTTTGTTTCGCTTGTTCGAATTGAAAACTTAAGTTAAAAAATAAATTTATATAAAAAATATATTATAATTAAAAAAATTAAATTTAAATTTTTATGAAAAAAATAGTGCAGCAATAAGTTTGAGATTCAAATGCGGAAATGACAAAACCAAAGAGTCGGACTTTAAAACCACCCCGTAGGCTCGTCCAACTAAACTTCATAAAAAAAAAAAAAAAAAAAAAAAAAAAAAAAAAAAAAAAAAAAAGATTGTCAGCAAACGTTTACCTTCATTGATATATGGGAAACCCTAAAATTAATATGTTGTAGGTAGATTATATTGTTAAGAATATTTAAATAATTGCTAAATTACTTATGTTAAAGTTTTTTTTAAAATAATTAATGTTACGTAAGTAATTACAATAGAATGGAAGTAAAATAATTGAAAAAGAAAAATCAAACGAACAGACCTACGTATATATTCTTTTTGTATAAAAAGAAATTAAACAAAAAAGCATAACCTTTTGGATCTTTGATCATGTATGAATTAATTTGAGGTTTTACCTAGAAGTCATGTCCAATCAATATTGCATCTCCCTCGGCACGGCAGATTTATTGCCAACATGTAAAGTATTAGAGGTCTGTTTAATTATTAATTTAAATTTTTAATTTAAATTAAAATATAACTTGTAATAAAAAATTAAATATAATTATTTTTTTAAAAAATTTATTATAATGAAATTTAAATTTTAACGGTAAAATAATCAATTCATAAAGTTTTGGCGTTAGAACAAGAAAAAGGTTGTTTAACGTGGGCCCTCTATATGGGGTTTTTACTGTATTGTCAGTGGTGGGGTTATAATTCTATCCAGAAAAATAACAGTGCTTTTACAATAATAACCAGTGATTTACAGCGGATAATAATTTTGCATTATATATGATTGTTGAAAAAATAATAGAGATCAAAGATGAGATATTGAAAGTGAGAGTGAGAAGAAATAATTTTTATAATACTTAAGTAATTTATATGTACATATTTGTACATAGATAGGCCTGCATAATGTTCTGTTAAGAATTTATTTATATTGTACTTGAGCTTTTTTTGTGCTTCTTGTTTTATTTTTTTATCTGCAGGACATAAATTTTCAAAAGGTTAGTTTTTAAAAATAAGATAAAACGTCACAATACTATCTTAAAAATAGTAAATTGAGTGTGGATGAATAATACACAGAGTGTCTCTTTTAGATTATGTAATAATAATAATAATAATAATAATAAATAATAATAATATAAATGGATTTTAATTCAAATAGTAAAAATAAAAAGTATTAGAAATTAATAATAACAAAAAATCATGAGAAAATATCAAAAGCAAAGAAAGGACATGAAAAAAAAAAAGAATTTAATAGTGTAAAAAAGAAACTAATATATATATATATATATATATATATGTATAAGTAATTCTTAGATTAAATACTCATTCGAAGAAAATAAGAACACGAAAATGAACCAAAATAAGAAAAAAAGAACGGCCAAACGACCCTGGATTAGAAAGGGTAAACAAAAATACAATGAAATAAAAAAGATGCATTCACAGCAATTCCTGAATAAATCATATCAAACTCAACGTATTACGGATATTTCTGCCCATCATCGCCATGAAGGGAAGAGGAAAAAAGGGTAAAGAAAGGAAAGAAAGAAACATAGGAGAAAAAATTAAAGAAATGAGAAAAAGAGACTAAAGTTAAAATATCTAAAATAAAGACATATTTATAATCATGTTGGTAAAAGGTGAATAAAATGGAAGTAAACATTTCAATGTCGTTAAATAATGATAAAACAGTACAGCCATAGATAGACAAAAGTAATAAAAAAAAAAAAAAAAAACAACAAGTATTAATAACATGGAAAGAATGGGAACAGAGGTTATTAACAGTACCTGGATCATTGTGAACATTGTTCTAACTATAAAATATCAACTAATCAGGAACAAACACAGCCAGTTAATGATAGAAGGATAAGGGAAAACAACAGTAAATGATGGACCATGGGATCAAACAGTAAATGGTCATAAATAAATAAAAAATAGCAAACAGAAATAGTCAAAGGTGCATAAATATAAAAGGAATGCAGTAAATGAAGAGTAATAAGGGAAATTGGACAAGGATAAAAGATGAAACGAAATGGAGAGGAGAACAGGTGCAGGAAAAGGAGAGAAAAACAAGTATCATAAATCTATGCAACCAACAACATTCATAAATAATAACTAGAAAAGTTACTATAAACAGTATACAACCTCTAATAATGTAATACGTATTAATGCATACCGGTTTAAGAAAGATTGGAAGATCAAAATTTCTTAATTAATTGATAAAACCAATACAGCTTTAGGGGTAATTTTATTACTAATGGCCTAAGAAATAGGAAAAGGCAAAAGCAAGGAAAAGGAAAAGAGAAGGGAAAAAATGGGGAAACAATTTTTCCCCTAAAATTATGCAAAATTCTAGATATACAGGATAACACTAACAAATATTCCAAAAAATAGATGAGAAAAAATCTTTGATTTATTTTATATGTCCGTAAGAAAATCAGACTAAGTCATCAACCTAGCAAAGCAAGGGACAACCCTAAAAAGTCCAGAGCATCTGGACAATAAATGAAGGAAAAAATCACAAATTACCTATACGCGGCATGAAATGGAGCAGAAGAAAATCCATGAAAGCAGATAAAGTGCATGCAAAAACAAATCCATTAGAGAGATGATAAACAACATACTAAATAGAGTAAAAATGTAAATGAATAAAAATAACCAACGAAAATTAAGGCAAAAATATATAACACATCAAAAATGATAAAGAGCAAAACCAAGAACGCTAAGCAAACCAACGAAAGAATGAAAAACATAAATAAAAAAGGGACAAAAATAGCACATAAAGCACAAATAAGAACAACAACGGAACTCATAAGAGAAAGGGAATGAAACCGCTAAACTTCTGCCCAAATCCCACCAAAAGGACCAACACACCGACAGCACAGAGGAAAAAACCCAGAATCCCAACCAAAACCAAGCCAAAGAGAAGAACGAAATGAGGAGAATAAGCCAAAAAAAAAAAGGAAAGAGAGAGACAGAAACGGCGGAGAAAAACAAAATCAAGGGAGAAAAGGTATCACTACTGCAATTTGGCCAATTTACAACGCAATTATTTGTGACGACATCATTCGTCACAAATATTCAATTATTTGCAACGATATAATGTCGCAAACACATTTTGTACAACGGGAAAATATTATCGTCGCTAAAAACTCACACGTCGTCGCAAATATATAGTTGGCAGTAAATGTTGTGTGGTGCCAACGTTTACCGCCAAAATAACATTATTTGTGACGACTTTCGTCACAAATAATGTACTATGTCCAACAACATAAGTCGTTGCAAAAAACATATTTCATTTATTTATTGTCCCTCGAGTAAAAAGGGGACATTTTGGCGATTCCTAAAATTTATTTATGACGACATGAATATGAGTCGTCGCAATTATTGATTTTGTATTCCCTCGCTAAAATAAACGTGGGGAAATTGGGTGGTTCCCCCAAAAATTATTTGCAATGACATCAATATATGTCGTCATAAATAATAATTCCATAACCTTCGGTACAATTATTAAATAATTAAGTTATATTTGCGATGACACGTGTCATCACAAATATGGATAAGTTATATTTGTGACGATATGTCGTCATAAATATTATTTTTTATCATCACAAAAAACTCTATCTTTATACCCACGACCAGAGCCTCCTCCTCCATTTTTTCGATCTATCTTTCTCTCTCTCTCGTCCTCTCCCCGGTTTTTCGACCCCAAACCCCCAAAATCTCCATCTATTCTCTTCTAAATCCTCACCAAATCAACATTATCATAAGTTTTAATTGTTTTTTCATCAAAAGAAGTTTAAAAAACAAACTCCTTGCCATCGCCGTCAAAGTCTGTCGCTGCCATCTGGCCGCCACGTTTTGTCCCCTTAATCTTGCCATTTTCAACTCCCATTTTAGTGGGTTTGAACTTTGTAAGTTTTTGCATATTTATTGTATTTTTTAGTTTAAAATGTTTAAATGTTTTGCTGTTTGAATTTTGTATTATGGATTTTTATTTAGATTTTTGATTTATAGATTTTAGAATTGGTATGTAATTTAAAGTTTGGATTATAGATATTGAATTTTGGATTATGAATTTTGAGATTATTAAAATTTGGCATTGAGATTGTTAAAATTTTGAGATTATAATTTGGTTTAGATTAAAATTAAAAGTTTTGATGATTGTTCTGGCTGACACATCTTGCAGTTATGGTGTGCCAAAACCTTTTAATAGCTATTTTTTTACAAGTTTGAATTTTTAGATAATAAGAAAAATATGTCGTTATGCTGCCAAAATTTTATCAAAACCTATTAATTTTAAGAATTTCATTAATAAGAATTAATTATATTAATAGAAAGTAAATTAAAAATTAATTATAAACATTATGAGTGCAATAATAATAGAATATAGAATAAATTATTCATAAAATTGATAAAACTTATAAAGTTGAAACATGAATTATAAAATTTTCTTTATAAACGTGACTATATAGTCACAAGAAAACATGAAGTACGATTGAATGTGTTATTGTTTTTATTGTCAAGAGGTCAATTGAGGTCAATTGACAAGAATTGGATATATCTGAAAAATCGGTTGTCTGATGAGTATTGGGAATGGCTATCTGCTTTTATCAACATTGCCAACGACCATGTTGATGAAAGTGGTTGTATAAGTTGTCCTTGTCGGATGTGTTTAAACCATAAGTTTTTTCCAATAGAAACAGTTAGAGTACACATACACCGATATTGTTTTAATACTTTATATACGACGTGGCATTACCATGGCGAAGACGATGTTGCGACCAATGCAATAAATGAATCAGTTGACGAGATGATTGCAGTTATACATGATGTTCCTGGAAATAACTCCGATCATGGTATATTGGACGCAGTACAAGCTGAGGTGTTAGGTGATGTGCATCACGATGAATTTAAAGAGTTGTTATCTGAGCTCAAATCGGCATTGTATCCAAGGTGTACTAAGTATTCGTCATTGAATTTTTTGGTGAAACTGATGCATTTAAAGGTGCTTTACAAATGGCCCAATGAGTGTATGAACTCTGTTTTGAAGCTATTGAAAGATGCATTTTCTAAAGTGACTAAACTTTCAGATTCTTATTACGAGGCGAAGACGAAATTGGATAAACTCAGTTTGGGCTACAAAACAATACATGTCTGTAAGTATGATTATGCATTATTCTAGAAGGAGAATGCCGATCTACAGGTTTGTCCAGTATGTAACACTAGTCATTGGAAGAGTAAAAAAACAAAAGGTCTAAAAGTACCACAGAAGTATTACGGTATTTTCCTTTGAAGGATCAATTGAGGCCTCTATATAGCTCGCGTCACATTGCAAAGAAAATGACGTGGCACATGCAAGGGCGTTCGAAGGATCTAGACTTAATGCGTTATCCAGTTGATGGTAGAGGCCCTGGCTTTTTGCTTAATGTATTTACAAGGGATTGAGACTAAGTTTAATAGACCAGAAAGAAATTGGGTTGATGATGACATCAAGCATGGTAATAAGTTGTTTGTTTTCGCTACAAAAATTTGACTCATCGGCAAGATGACTCCAATCATGTTGGATAACGACTTGTGGACAAAGGCTGAGTGGTACATCTTACACAATTGTCCTGAAATAAAACGATACATTGAGTAAGAATATCTCTACAAAACTTAATTGTATATCGACTTGTATCATATTTTATTTACTCATTCACTGATATGACTACACTATAACAATGACCACATTAAGGTTTTGGAGGAAAGCGATCGTGGATAGTAGTTTGATGTAACTTAAGCGAGGGAATTTCTAAGTTGGTTTTTTGACAAGGTATGCACATCAATTTATTTGAATACCATTATGTCTTCTTATTTTTGATAATTGGTTTATTTAATTATTAAGTATGTTACTAATTCATCTATGATCACTACTAGAAAAAATATGCTACAAATCAACAAAATTGTGGCGGTCAAAAGTGGTCTAGCTTCTGTGGTAGAAAGTCATACTCTCAGCATCGTTTCAAAGAGGTAATACTAATTTGCATACTTGTTAAGTTTTTGTCATTTTGGCTTAATAATTATTCAACATGTCCAACTTGATTAGGCAAATCCCTAGGGGAGGCATTGTTAAAACATTATATAAGTTGAGTTCCATCTTATAGGCATATTTAGGGCTAATGCTCTAAGAGTTTGATTTACTACTTGTAAGAACTAAAATCAATCTTGTTCTCTTTCATTACTACCTTGAATGCATGCAATATTATCTCTAATTCTTTTAATGTGAGTAGTCATTAATTTTAAACCGGATTTTACTACTAAATTAATTATATGACATGCACAATGTTGGTGAAATATAATACCATCACCGAATAAACTTAAATCATTTTCAAAATATTCAATTGTTTTAGTATTTGCACTAGCATTATCTAATGTTATAGCAATCACTTCATCCCTTAATCTATATTCATCAATGACATTTAAAATTGTATTATATATTATATCGGCGCTATGTGATCTTAGAATACATTTAAAACCTAATATTCTCTTATCTAAATCGAAACCATTGAAATAATATCCGGTTATAGATAAATAATCTTTGTTGACAACAACAGACCAAATATCTATCATTAACACAACGCAACTGCTAGTAGTGTGTAAAAGGTTGATTAATGTTTCTTTTTCTCGTTTAAATAATTTTAACAAATCTTTCTTAAGAGTAGTTTCCGGCAAAAATTATACATTGGGATTGTGTACAATTTTAATATAACAGTGCCAATTATGATGCTCGACAAAACTAAGTAGATTGTCTAATGTTGCTATCAATCGCGTAACTTCCATACGATCGACTTGCGGATCGTATTTCTAAGTGGTTAGACCACCGGTAGCGCGATCAAATGATAATTGTGTTTAGTAGAGTTCGAACCCGCCGGTTTGGCCACGCTTTTGAAGACATTTTTTAAAGTGTCTTCTCAAGTGTGTTGTGCCATGAATAATGTCACCTTATAAATTAGAATCGCAATATTTACATTGAGCTATGTGTTTAGTGTCACCGTCTTTGTCGACCTCCTCAAGCACCTCGAAATGCTCCCAAATTATGGAGGTGCGCTTATATTTCCGCTTGGAGGTTGCAACATTCGCAGTAGCACTTGCCTCTCCACACCCACTATTGCAACCACAACCTCCACTAGATCCACCACGGCCGGGATTTGAAATTAGACATTGTTCCTCAAGTGCTTGTGTTTGCTATTCTTGCATATGAAGAACATTAGTAGGAATTAGACTTTGAGGATCAACGAGATTATCACCATAACTAAAGGATTCTATTATAAAAATTAAATTAAAATTAATTTAACAAAAAAAACACAAAAAATAAACAATGAGCTTAGAGAGCTTGAAGTTAAAAAGAACTTTGAGAGCTTTGAGACTTGAGTTGATTGCACTTTGAGAGAGGGAGGTTTAAGATTTTGTGTGAGCTTGTGGAAAAATTATGAAAGAGATTTGAGAGCAAGTAAGATAAATTAAGAGAGATTGAGAGAAAATGTGAAAAATATTGTAAAGTAGGGATGGAGGTATTTATGGAGAAATTTTTGGGTTAAAAAAATCAATTTTTTTCCCAAAATTTTGATTCCAAAGGCTATTTTTTGTCATGGTGGATCAGGCTTCGAGCGACAAGTCAGGCTTTTTGAGTAGCAGCACAAAATCAAGCCATTGAAGTTAGGCTTTCAAGTGGCGATCGGGTCGAACACAATTGTCAAAAATCTAACCGTTGATTCGGGCATAGGGTATCAACAGGTGGCAAGCTTGGTTCAAATTCTCTTCTTCGGGCTGCCCAAGCCCATTTAATTAGGCTAGACGAGCGGACATAGAGTCATACCTGCCGAATCCGAAAAAATTCAAATATCGGGCAAGCCCACCGCGCGAAGTTCTAGCACTACTTATAAAAAGTTAGAACATTAATTTAGCAACAATGCAAACTTATCAATTAATTGGAGTAATTAATTTGGTGCTTTTTACATTTTCTTCCGATTTTTTATTTCAACTCCAAAATAGGAAAAAGAAAATGTGCATGTTTGGTAAAACTATGGAAAAGCTATTGAAAAGTTTTTATAAAATACAGCGGAACGGATTTCAAACTTTACATAAAACTATCAGTGTCATGATGCTATATAAAACAAGGAATTATTGCTATAATTTTACCTATTTAGAAACGAATTTTAGGATTATCAAAACATTCCAAAATCTTTCGAGCTTCCTCACTAGTGTTCTTTTCCTCGAATCAACAATGTGTGAGCAGTGACAGAATCAAGATCCAAATTCAGTTGAGATATATAATTAAGAACAAAATTATAACATAAACTAGGAAAAAAAATAAAGTGAAACTTCCAATATTTTTATTGCATAATCTATAATTATATCATGTACATATGAATATAAACATTTAAATGAATCTACACAGAAGAAATACAGAAACAAATAAAAACAGAGAGACTTGGCAGAGAAAATTGTCTATATAGCCATTTGCCTCGTAGCAAACTAGTAACACAATGAGATATTACTATTCAAAAACTACTTCTCTGGAAAAATATGAAACCTAATAAACCTAATAGGTGTATTTGAAACTCATTTTAAAATAATTTTATTTTTATATAAAAATAAAAATAAAAACATTTTTAACTCAGACAAAAATTATTTTTAAAAATACGTTTAATAGTTTTATTAATAAATTGTTTTCAGTGTAAAAAAATTTATTAATGTCTTTTTTTTTACGCTCAAAAAATGAGAAAATAAAAGTAAAAAATAAAAAACGATTAAAAATTATTTTTTTTTTTTTTATTTTACACTAAATTAAGAAATTATTTTTATTTTTATTTTTATTTTTTATTATGTCAAATATCATTTTAAAAATATTTTTATTTTTTATTTTTTTAAACGTGAAAAATAAAATTAGAATTAATTCTAAACAACACGGCCAACAATTCTAAAGATAAAAAGACAAAGTTGACCGGGTAATATGCTAAAATGACTATCCAACAAAATGAAATTAGTAAAATGACCTTCTTCTATTTTTTGTGAAGAAAGACATTTACTTATTCTTTGTAAAAAGAGGTCATTTTGCAAATAAAAATTTTTGAGAAGTTATTTTACTAATAAAACTTTTCAAAAAGGTTATTTTTACAAAGGCCTCAAGTTGACCTCATTCCAGATAGAGTTAATCTCATACCAGATAGAGTTAATCCTTGATTAATCGAGTTACTCGGTGATTAACCGGTGGCAAGCAGGCAAGGCATCCCAGCCGCAGCCCACGTGCTTCCGTCTCCGCCCAATTGTCAGCATTCTGACGATACCGCCCCCCAAGATTGACGACATCGTCTGCCGATCTACTAAACCCTGGAACTCTAGTGACAAATCTCGGTTAAAATTGCTTGAGGTCCTCAAATCCGACTCTTCACACCGCACCGCAGACGCACGATGATATCCGCTAGTCGCACGATAAGACTTCGATGCCGCAAAGCATGAACCAACGAAATCGATGACGCACGAGATCGGCTTCCTCAGTCGCACGGAGATCCGCGGCGATTGTCGCCAAGTCTGTGAGGCATCTTAGATTCGAACCGGAGTAAACAAATGCCGACGTCACTAGCAACCATTGTCGTCGGCGTCGCGAACAGTCCTCGCCGTACGTTTGGGCGCATTCTTCTCCGGTGAAGCTCTAATATTTGACGGCGGGCGCCGACTAGGATCTTAGAGTTGAGGAAGACGATTCTCAGCGTTGAGGAGGAAGCTTCTTTAGGGCAAAAATGCTATTTCACCAAACAAAAGTGAAAGGAATCAAATAATCTTCAGTAAAGTAACTTTGTTGCAAGAATGGGTTCCAAAAGTGGTATTGGAAGCAATTAACTCCTTGTTTCGTCCGGTAAGCCTTAGGAAAAACCTAGGATTTTGAAGAGCAAGACATACTAATTAAGGGGTTGTTTTTTTATTTTTGAGTTAGAGTAATTTGAATGGTGATTTTGAGTTTCAATTATAATTTTAGTTGAAATTGTAATTTGAGTTTGTGTTTAGATGTCCACATTTAAGTTATAATTTAAATTGAAAATTTTTTTGAGTTTATGTTTAAGTGAGTCAAAACTTAAATTTATATTTAAATAGTATTTTTAATAAAAATTTAATGGTGATGAAAAATTTTAATATGGTATATGAATGAAATTTTATTCGTCTTTTTATTATTAATGCATCGAAAAAAAATTATCTCAATTAGAATCAAAAGAATAAGTTATGGTATTTTTAAGAACAAAAAAAATATTATTCAATAACTTGAGTTTGAATTTATGAACTCGAGTTGAAGAAGAAATTTGAACTCGAGTTTAGCCCTAAACTCGAATTCAAACTTAAATTTCATAAAAGAACATGAACTTGAATAAAGTTGTAACTCGAGTTTAAATTTTTTCTGAATTTTGTTGTAAAATAACAATCCCTAAATAATTAACACTTCTATAGGGCGCATTCTAAGCTCGAATATAATAAGGATTGTTTTGATTCATGAGTTCAAACCAAGTTGTTTAAAATATAATTTAAATTTTTAAAGTTTTTATTAATAGACATTGTAATAGAATTTTTAAAATTTAAATTTTTACGAGAGAAGACACCGTAACAAAATTTTAAACTAGAGAAGATATTTATATTTAACTGTGATTCTTTGAGATTTAAAGAGACAATTTCGTGCATAATCTGATCCTTATACGGTAACTTGGGCATCAAGTCACCCAGGATGAGTTGTTAGTCCGTTGGGTTGTGACCCGTGAGCTATTTGAAGCACGCGGCTTGATTCGTTGTGCTAGAGTCCTTCTAGATCATTCCTTGATAGTTGATATGGGAAGTCATGGACTCGATTAATGGCTCGTCGTTCGCTGGAAACTCTTCTAACGACTTGTTGGGCCGATGAGCTGTCAGTAGCTCCCGACTTATTCTATAAGCTAATTTTATGGTAAACTTTTATTCTCTGAGAAACGCGATGACACGTGTATAATGAGAAATGAGGTGTGAAATTTGACTTCAACAGTTTACGTAAGCTTAATATGGATGGATGATATCCTTATTTCATCTCATGTTTGCCGGGGTGTTTGTCTTCCTATATTGTTCAATGCTCTTGTATGAGAGGGGTTGATTTTTGTTTCGGAAAATGTTTGCTCCTATTTCTTGTGTAGAAACTGATGCTGCGAATGTTGCTGGTGTGGCTAAGACTAGAGTTTTCTCCGTCCTAGAAGGGCTTATTATCTCTTATGTTTTTAATGTTTTAAAGGTTGCTGCTTTTCTCAGATTCTCTAATAGCCTTGCTCATTCTTTGCCAAGTTTGCCTTTGCTTCTCAAGCTTGTTACTCGAGTATATGCTCTGCGCAGGTGGTTTTCGCATTGTTTGTTGCAATCCATTTGTTCCATTGATGAAAGTGTTTTTCCCTTTAAAAAAAAAATAAACAAATAAATAACAATAACACTAAAGCTACCATGTCATGGACTTGGAGGCTTCATGCGTTTAAATTTGTCTAACTACAAGGATTCGAAGTTAAATCACCAAGGGACAATTGAAGAATCAATAATTTCAATAAACTTTGTCCACGGGTTCACTAAGATAACTAAGATAAAAAGTACACTTCAATATTTTCAGATGTAAGCAGACTTAATTTTGCCTGATTAAGTGGACAAAGTTACCCCTTAAAATCAAAATTCAAGACATGAATTTTCAAGAGTTAATGCACCGACACTCCGAAGTTATCTAGGTATATCACAATCTATCCTTATAACCTTTTCATTTTTCTTTTCAAGAAAAAATAGTATAATCCTGAACTAAAGTGCCAAATAAAAGTGAAGTAAGAGGATACACATCATAATTGCTTTAGTATCAGTACGCTATCAGAGTAAAAGAGATCCTTAGCTTTAGTAAGCAATATATAAAAGACCAAAAAAAAAAAAAAAAAAAAAAAAAAAAAAAAAAAAAAAAAAAGCAATACAAAAGATTGGAGTCTACACAACTCGAGAGCATCGTTAAAATTATCCCAAAAGAAAACCAAGTGACGTTTTCTTTGCTTACTGTAAAGTTTCTGACTAGTGACATCGACTGAGTATTATATACTGATGTATAGAGTAATGCAAGTATAGATGCCTCATAACAGAGAACACAAACATCATAAACACCAATAGCAATGTATGGTACACCAAGAACTATGCAGTATTATGAGAACGTTGATCAAGTAGATTTTCTTATACTTTCCAAGTATAAGATGCTTTGAAAGAGAAAAATCTGAGCGTTGCGACAGTGTAGTAGTTTGCATATTAATCTCAGAGAAACAAAATAGAACAACTCTATAAAGAGAACACTTCTTAAAACCAAGTAATAAGCATATTCCACCAAAATTCAAATTTTAAAGCATCATGTCTGCATTCAGAACATTTAAAATTACAAGAAAAAGCCGGTAAATTCGCCATAAAAACCTGTAGGAACTAGTCATTTACTACAAAGATATTCAATCTTAGCCTCCAGGACGAAGCTTGGCAAATCGCACATGTGAAGCACCAAAAAAGCCCCATTAGAGGATATGTGTGGACTTACCGTTTATCGTTATTATGATTTTCCCATTTGATTAATGACCACCTACTACAGGTAAAAAAGTACAGTAACAGCTTTTGATTCAAGATGGAAAGATTGAGCTTTGGCTCCTGCCATGCTTGGATGCAAAGGACTTCCTGCTAGATGAAGACCTTTTCATTGGAGTAGGCCCTTTCTGCAAAGATCGCCCACTCGAAGAACTTCTCATAAGTTTGTACAGACTCAGATTTCGAGTCACCCGCTTCGACACAATTGCCAAATTAGAGCTTTTCACAGGCACTGCCAACTGGGAATTTGAACTTCCTTGATCAGAAACTATAGTCACAGCACGATATACCGCCATAGCAGAAGATGCATCCATCGAAACTGATCTCCTCATCGGCTGGAAGTCTTCACCAACCACTTCTCTCTGGTCACCCAAATCGCTCAAAGCTCGAGAATCGCAGCTCCTGACAACAGAATTACACAAGCCCTTTATCCTATCCCCGCCGTTTCTTGCAAATTCAATCGGGATTTCGCCACAATCAACTCTGACTCTAACTTCACTAGTCCCTCCTTCATCCACCTGATCGCTTAACACTACTCCATGATTCTCAGAATTCTCCCTCATTCTATCTTCACTTGAAACAGCATTTGATCTAGGCTCCGCAACGCTCGCCTGCGGAGCAGTCTCTGCGGAAATATCTCGAACAATTGGTGCGCGACATAGAGGACAGTTTTTGTGAGACCTCAACCATCTATCTATACAACTAATGTGAAAAGCATGGCTACACTTGGGCAAAAGCCGAACATTCTCACCTTCTTCAAACTCACTCAAGCAAACAGAACACTCTGTTCCTTCAATCAAACCCTCATCTTTCTTATACTCGCAGGCCGTGATGGAGTCGATCACAGACTGCGGCAAACCAACGGTGTTGATGTACCATATGTGGTGATCGATAGTGGGCCCGTGATCTTCGTCGACAAAGTCTTGTTGGGTATCGAACAGAATCGGCAAATTCCTCTCCGTCGAAGCGTTACGCCTAGAAAAGTACCTCTTCATAATCATGAAAACAATACAAACAACAAGAACACCGCTGATCAAACAACCCGTGATCAGAAATCCTTTCCGAGCCGCCTGATTTAGAAAAGGTGAAGGAGGATGGTGATCGTCACAAGATTTATCAGATTTTTTGCAATCAACATCTTTCACTTTGATGGGCATGAGTTTTCTCTGATGAAATCCCATTTTTGTTAGTGATCAGAGGAGGTTAGAAAGAAGAAGATAAACGGTTCATACCTTTGACGAAATAGATGATTAGATTTTCATGACTAACTTTCCAGTTTCCTCCACCTGTTTTTGTCGGAATTTGTTGGAAAGTTGTGGAATTTGTCATTAAAAATGAATTGGCTTTGAATGAGGAAATGGGTAGGAGCTTGTTTTTCCACAAACCTTTGTGTCGTTTTCAACGGAATGTCACTTTCGTTACAACCTCCGACTTTGGTGCAATGCATTTTACATCTTTACTTGGTAGTTTCGTGATACTTTTGGGGATTCTCTGAAGTCAACGGTCTTTTAAATGACTCATTTCCGCGTTAACTTTACTATTGTAGGGTATCAACGAAGGGACTTTGATCCACTAAGGCCGCCTTTGGTACGGTGGATAAAGAGTAGGCAGAGAGAGTTAAAAGAGATGTGAAATATGAAAGATTTTGATCCCGTTTATTTTAAACCTGTTTAGTTTATTAATTTAAATTTTTAATTTGAATTAAAATATGACTTTATGTGAAAATTTTTTATTGTAACAAAAAAGTTAGATGTGATAGTTTCTGAGAACTTTTTACTATAACAAAACTTGAATCGGTGAAATGAATGAGGTATTCGAGTTTAGAATTTGAGTTTTGCTTCAGAAAAGCTCTCAAAAACAGTCACATTTAACTTTTTTGCTATAGTAAAAAACTCTCACATAAAGTCATATCTTAACTCGAATCAGCGAACTAAACTGGCCATAGAAGATTATGATAATTTTTATGTTGTTTGGGAGTTAAAAAGATAAATGAATATAATAGGCCTAGTTCACTTCACGGATTCGAGTTTTTAATTCGAGTTGAGATGTGATATTTTTTTAGAGCTTTTAACTGTAACAAAAAAAGTTATATGTGACATTTTTGAGAGCTTTTAACTATATAAATCTAGAACTGAAAACTCAAATCGGTAAAATGAATGAGACCATAATTATTAAATTATTATATTGCTTTTTTATTATTTTCTAATAGTTTTTATAGGATAAAAATGTCTTTTGAAGCATAATTAAGATGGATTTTATGAATTCACACATAAGTAGAATGATGCAATTTTATGGGCCCAAGAGTAGAGCTCATCCCTTCATCTTCCCCTTCCTTTCTCCCCACTCTCGTATCAAATAAGTAAGTATCCCTCTTTCTTTATCTTTTCCATCCCTTCATCTCTCCTTTAAATTATACACATTTTAAGGGTGTTTACTTCACCGATTATAATTTATTATTTGAATTGAGTGTATAGATTAAAGTTAAAATTCAAATTGGAATTAAAATTGAAATCAAAGTTAGTGTTTAAGAGTGCACATGATGATTTAAACTTTCCTCTCAATTCAAGTTAAAAGTGTATGTCTCGTCATGTCATTTAACTTTTAACATTTTAAATGATATATAATTAATCATATTTTTATATTATTTAATTGATTAAATATTAAAGTATGAAAAAGTGGGTTAAAATGCATTTAAATTTTTTTTAAATAAAGTGGGTGTATTATTTTCATAACTCAAGTCACAACTTAATTTTTTAATGTGAGAGAAAATATTATGGTAAAAAAGTAAATTTGAATTTTTATAAGAGAAAATACCAAAAGAACTTAAGTTGTGATTTGACTTATGAAAAATACAATATATACTGATGCAATATAATATAGTTAGTTAAACACTATTTTAAACACTTAAATCTAAACAACGATCGAGATCCTCCAAAATGATGTTTAATAAAGAGGAAAAAAAAATACCACATCAGAGTAATGAAATTAATTTTATTGTAAGAATTATACTACGTGGCAACTTTACATAGCGTAATGGAAATATAACAATTTTTTAAAATAATTTAGGAAAAAAACTTGCATAGTAAAAATTATAGAAGAATGAACAAGAAGTCAATGACAATGAAAATAAGAGGACAATGAATAGACTTACACACTAGAGAAGAGAGAACGAGAACCACATATACAACATCAGTCATCGGATCTCTAGACGCTTCTCAATGTCGACCTTGGTGATGTGTTGTTGCCTGAAAGGCCGATGATCGAGCAATGAAGGAGGAGATGGTGATCATAGATTGTTGGCGACAGTCTGAATTAAGCGTGTGACGAATTGGGTAGACATTAATTGTCTTAATGCTACCAAAAGAATTTATTTAATTAATATGATTTGGTGCTTTTTTTATTTGTTAGACGGGAATTACAACAGTCACTCCATACTGAAGATTGAATCCCCTCTATAATTTTAGGGTATGTTTAGTATATGTGTTTTTTTTATGGATTTAAACTCATATTTTTTATTTTGTTATAATATTTTTTTTATAAAAATTTTAAATTTCAAAAATCATAATCAAAATTACTTATTTGAACTATGGTTTAAACTCATACACTAAATATGACTTTAAAATAAAAAAAAAATATGTTTAAATAATCACATTATGTCATGTTATTAAAAAAAATTAAACATTTAAAACTGACTTTATTTGAGTGTGTTAAAAAGTATAAATAATGTAGTTAATAAGACCTCGTTTGGATTGAGGAAGAACGTGAATCCAAGAAGACAATCGGTCCCATCTCCCATGTGAATTTTCAAAAAAAAACTGCCCAAGGCTAATTATTGTGGATTTTTTTTTCACAATAATTATGATAGAAAAAATGCCAATTCACATCAATGCAACCCTACAAGTCATGCTTTAAGAGTGGGAGTGGACCAACCATGCACTACTTAATTAAGTCCGGCGTGTTTAGAATTTAAATTTTTCTTGTTTGGTTGAAAAAAAAAAAATATATATATATATATAAGTAATTATAAACCGTCATATTTTTATCATATTTCATTAAACTATCAACTTTTTTTAATACCATTTATTCTTATGTGATCTGATGATTTAGAACAATAACTTATCAATGACTTTTTTTTAATAAATATCCTGTAAATAATTAATTCTAAAAAAAAAAAAAAAACTTTTTTGTTTGGTAAGTCTCTACACTTTTAAAGTTTGGGTCCCCAAAATTTTATTTTCACGGCCTTCATAGGTCCTGTCAATTTGGTTGCAACTCCCAGGTTCAAAATGTTGGGGATAACACTGCAAATTAACTTTGAAAACAAAAGGATATTTGGTTTTCATTTGATTTTTTTTTTTTAATTTCGAAGTGTTTGTTGTATATTCTTTTTCTTTTGGAGTGAATGGAAATTTTAAGATGAAAATTCAGGTGGTCATTGAATTTTTCTTTTTCGGAAAATAAATAAAGTAATTATATTGTTATATTGCATCAAATATACAGATATGAAAAAAGAACTCGAAAATCAACTCCAATTTTATTTTCAAAAAGTGTTGAATAAAATCCGAAAGCTATAAAAAATTTAAGCAAGATTATAAGATTGAGTTTTAACCATTTTTGAGTCTCTTACAACTTACTTTTAATGTTATAATTTAACATCTGATATGAATAAACAATGTAACATTTACTTATTTATATTTTTTTTAATAAAAAATTTTATATTCTGTTAATATTTACCATATAGTAAAATATTATGAGGAAATATTGTGTTTTAATACTTTGATTTATTAAAAACATTGCACATTACTTTAATTTAACTATTGGTTTTCTTTTTCATTTTATGCACATTCAAATATATACATATATATATATATATTGGTTGTGTTTGGAGTTATTTTTGTTTTTCACGTTTTTTGAGAAAAAAATGAAAACGGGAGAGAAATGACGTCAATTAAAGACAAAAAATAGAAATGAAAATGATTTTTTTGTTTAGTGTAAAATGGGAGAGAAATGAAAACTGACTTTTAGTCGTTTTTCATTTTTTTATGTTTTCTCCTCTCTCGAGCAGAGAAAGACATTAATGGATTTTTTTATATTGAAAATAATCTCTTGATAAAATTACCAAGCGCATTTTCAAAAATGATTTCTGTCTGAGATTGAAAACGTTTTCATTTTCATTTTCATATAAAAAATAAAATCATTTTGAAATGAGCTTCAAACTCACCTATTATTTTTTGTATTTTTAAAAAATAAAAATAAATACTTTATTCCACAAAAATTAAAGAAAAAATACAATGACTGCCCAAATTTGCATGTTGAAGTTTCCATTCATTTAAATGCAAAACTAGAACAAACTTTACAAAGTTAGGGGAAAAAAAAATCTCGGATGGAATGCACACCAACTATCCATTTATTTCAAAGTAACTGCCAATATTCAACATTACTGCCAAATTTATAGCACTAGTGCTTGGACTTGGAAGAAGAAGATAGTCGGCATTCATGATGGAAAAAAACGAGCAAACAAACAAAGCAAAAACAAAACAAAACCCACTTCATTGTGCTGTGGCGTTTTTTTTTTTTTTTTTTTTAACAGTTGTTTGCTTTGACTCTGCATGATCTGGTTATTGGGTTATGCTCATTGGTTGATAGTATTCAAACTCGGCCAAGCTTGTTACTGAACTTAGGACCCGAATTAGTGGTTGCTGCAAAGTTCCTTGCTCTGTTCTTGAGCAAACATTTTATAAACCAAGAACCACTTTTTCTCCCTTCTTTAAAAAAAAAAATGGAGAGATACCAACAAAACCATTACTCATTAAGTACCTCCACCAAGTCCCCACACTATTTTATTAAAAGAAAAAAAATAAAAAAGTTTAGGCACCGTTTACTTTACGGATTCGAGTTTTTAATTTGAACTGAGATGTGACATTTCTTAAGAGTTTTTAACTGTAGTAAAAAAAAATTAAATGCAACATTTTTTTAAAACTTTAAACTGTAAAAACTTATAATTGAAAACTCGAATCGATGAAATGAACGAGATCTTAGAATCCAATCAAAATGGCAAACCTAGTAATGACAAATATATTAAACGACAACCTACTTTTTAAATATCAAAATCATTTATACAATTTGTAACCCTTATGCTTTCTGAACATGGAGACTGTCGGCATCTTCCTTTTCAAAATCGTGGTCATGTCTTTGTGCAGTTATTGAGTTTTGCCAATTTATTCCAGGACTGAAACCCCTGAAGATACAATTTTACTTCTTTCTAACCAAATGTACAATTATTCATTTTCTCCTCTGATTCAATATTCCTGTAATACGTAGCCGCTTCAACATCTCTAGTTGCAGTCGCATCAATTTCTTTGCTGCTTATTGTTACGTTGTCTTCCTTGATTTTTAATGGGTGTGAATGCTGGAGACTGCATTGACATCCTTCTAACTTGATTAACTATTTGATCAATATTTCCCAAAACTTTACACGTGGGTTGTAGCGATGTTTATTGAGAATTCTGTAGTAGAGTCACTTTCCTAGCATTCCTTTCTTCTCCTAGACCCTCTCCCACCCTACTCCAGCTCCCTCTTTATTTTTTTATTTTTTTTTTTTTTTTTTTTTTGCTAAGACCCTCCTCCTTTTTGATTTGCGATCCGTCTCTTAAATATCGTTCATTTCACCGATTCGAGTTTTTAATTCCAATTTTATTACAGTTAAAAGCTCTCATAAAAAATCATATTTAACCTTTTTTGATATAATTAAAAGTTCTCATATAAAATCACGTCTTAAGTCAAATTAAAAATTTAAATTAGTTAACTGAATGGAGCCTTAATTTATTCTTACAAAGCTTTTCCTAAGACCCCAAAACTCCCTCATTTGCTAGGACTATCTAGTAGCTCCAACCTCCATGACCACCTGCTCCAATCCCCTTTGTAATTTGTTTTTGTTTTTTGTTTTTGTTTTTATAAGCACGTGATTTTTTTGTTATTTTAAATTGCCTCCTTTCAAAATTGCGCACATGATTGGCATGCTGCAATAGATTTTTTCAAACATTATACATTGTTTGGAGTGAATTTGTCAAGATTTACGGTTTTTGAGGATTAATTGATAACATAAAGAATTAAAAGAGTGGCAAAGAGTTTGCTAAATCGCAAAGTACTGTTGATATATTTAGACGAGAATATATTTTATATATAGGGGAAAGAAAAACTTGAAGCGTAGCTAAAACTAATGCACTACAGACGTGGTATATCTTGCTTAGTGAGACACCTATATCAACTTGTTTCAAGGCAGCTTCTCAATTTTATTTTTCTATCCTTGCCAGCAATTACTTGCTAAAACCACCTTCTACAAATGGGTTTTTAATTAAGGATAAAGCCAACCAAGCTGCTGATGACATAAAAATTCATGCGGTATAAAATGACGTTTAGTTCATTGATTCAAAACTATGATTTAGAATTATTTTCGTTTTATGTGTGTTTTTAAAAAAAATAAAAAAAAAAAATTATGAATTATGATTCAAAATTAAGAACAAATACTGAAACAAACATCCCCGAAATTAGTAAATCGTAATGTTGCCGCAAAATCCCAGAAATTTCATGGAAATTAGAAAAATATAGCTAAAATTTACACGTTGGCTTACAGAGATAGCTAAGAAATATTCGACGTTGACTGTTAGAAATTAGAACCATTTGCCATACGCATCAATTAGGCTTTTTCTATGCATTAACCTTTTCTCTTCGGTCAGTTTTGACTTTTACCTAATCCACTGCACAAACATACATGACTTTTTTTTGGTCGTTAAAATATTTGCTTGGTGACCAAATAATTTTCCCAGTTTCGCAATTAATGTATTCACATTCGTGCGTATCATACAAACAAACAGGCCCTATATATAAATATTCTACGTGAGGTCTTCTATCTTCATAGTAAATTACCTCTCCAAAAACAAGCATATTTTTCTCTTTATAAGAAAAGAATTGATCACTGAGATAAAAATCCATTTTCTGATATTCTTCGGAAAAGAGATCGATCAAGTTTTTGACGATAAACAATGCTGAAATTGACATGGACAGTTCCTTGCAGCTCGTTTAGCGGCCAAGGAATTTCTGGAAAGCGTAGAGGAGTTCCAGCTTCTCATGTAGCAACAATATCCCACAAAGGTTTAAGCACTGCAAACCAGCTGGGGTTTTTGTTGTCTCTACCGAATAGAAGCAACTCAAAGATGTAAATTTTCTTTTCTTTTTTTTTTTTTTTTTTTTTTTCTTTTTTTGGCTAGAAAAGTGTTAGTCTCTTAAATTTTTTTCTTTTTTTCTTTTTTTCTTCTTCTTCTTCTTCTTGATTATTATTAGATATGATAGGATTTTGCCACTCTGATAAAGGTTTTCTCTTCCTGAAATATGTGTTATTTATATATGCACATGCATGACTTATACGGATCGTTACATGTTGATTTTCTTCTAAATAGTTTTTTACTTTATATGCTTTTCTATTTCTCCTCCAAATCATTTTCATATTCAGGGAAAAAATGAAGATTTCGTCTCTAAACTCTAGTTTTCTAAAATGATTAGTCTCTAACTGATCAAATTTTTTATCTAATTGTTTTTTTTTTTTTTTCAATTATTCAAGATGCAGGGATAAGTTTGTATGCAACTGTGTTGAACCAGGAGCTTCAGGTGGAGGTCCTTGGAATTCTTGGTAAGTTACAATCTAAATATTTGATTTAGTTTTTATGAAAAAAAAAATATTTAACTTTCTAAATTAATATTTATGATAAGAAGATAACTACCTACCTACCTATATATATATATATATATATATATATATATATGTCTTGCGTATAATGGTATAAATTGAACAGGCAAGGTTGGATTTTGGGAGTGGTGGTAACTTTGATTCTCCCTCTCTGCAGCGGTAAATGGGGGAACTTTTTAACAATTAAAAGTAAGTAAAACTATGCTTATTAGCTGATCATATTAGTAGATAAATAATTGTTACTGCTTTATAAGCCTCTAGTTTATAAGACTTACATATAGATTTGCATACATATATGCATAAATATATGTATGTAATACGTCGTTTTTAAGTAATGTGATAATCTGAATATCGATTTTAAAGAAATGTCTTTAATTTTTCAGATAAGATAGACAAGGTTGTAGAGACAGCTGAAGCTGTGGCTGAGGCTGTAGAACAGGTGGCCGAGAAAGTGGAGGAGATCGCCGACGATATCGGAAATAAACTTCCGACTGGAAAGCTTAAGGATGCATTGGAGGTTGTTGAAACGATAGCCAAAGAAACAGCCAAGGACGCTCACAATGTGGACGAGTTCATTGAAAAGGTTTTTACTTGCTCTTAATTTCCGAGTTATTGCCACATAAATTATTCTTACAAAAGTAATTACAATTTAGATTTAACTAAATATATATCCTCACATAATATGCTCTAACTATTGGTTTGCGAGATGCATATGGTAGATTACAACACAGACTAATCATTGAATATAAGTTAAGACTTGTTTATTAATTTCCTTGTATTCAAAAAGCTTGTTTGACAAGTTGATTTATTTTGAAGAAGATTCTACGCGGTAGGTAATCATGTCTGACTAATTTATTTAGCTGTAAAAAGAGGAAAAGAAAAGAGATCATATACGAAAAATAATTTATAATTAGTCAATGGAGGCCTCTTAGTCAATAACCTATAAATATTATCTAGAGGCTCGTGAGTTAAGGAAAGATTAATTGCTTGTGTGTAGGTCATGCATTTTGAATCAAACATTTTTCAACCAGCAGATCTTGAAAAAATAAATTACATGTAGCTAAAATCTATATTAAAAACTATATTAAAAACTCTTTATTTTTTCTTATTGTTTCGTTTTGATATGCTTTTAACGGGATTTAACGCTCGGAAATAGAAACTATTAGTATTTTACACATTTATTCCTTAAACTTGTACAATCAACAATTTGTCTTTTGAACTTTTTATTTTGACAAGTTGTCCATTTAACTCGTAAAATTGTTGCAATATGTCCTATTTTAAGGATGATTGTATTAAATTAATGTTAAAAAACACGTTCAACAAAAAATTCTAATATCTCATTTCAAATATAATATAAATATTTGAATTTCTTAACTTTTAATCACTAAAATCTAACAAAAAAAAAAGTAAATTTAATAAAATTGGACACATAGTAACAATTTTACAAGTTCAAGAATTGATTGTCAAAATTAAAAGTTTGAAAGATAATTTGCTAAACTAAAATGAGTTCATGAGACAATTGTACTAAAAACCCTTTCGATTTCCGCTTTAGCAAGTTTTAAGCACCCATATAAATAGTATTATAATGGCTTAGTTAGGGGATCTATATCTGCTACTAATTATTTCTTTTGTTTTTTTTTTTTGGTCTAAAAACGTAGGTAGAAGAAGCGGACGACAAGATGGAATCTCTTCTTAAACCAGTCTTGGAGCATCAAGCCGAGATAAAAGAGACAAAAAGTTTAGATCAACCAAATGATACGACAACAACGTAAACAACAAAATTTCCACTCTCGAAAAAGCACGTTTCATGAGGAGAAAGTACTTCTAATATCTTTAAGCTTCAACCAAAAATCCATGATGTAGTATTTATGATTTGTTACATATTCATTTCATTCTTTTATGTGTCACACTGTAATAATAAGAAACATAACGGTTAAACCAATGTTTTCTACTAAATAACATTAAATTTATTTTTTCTTTTCTTTTCTTTTCTTTCTTTCCAATGGCGTGCACGTAACTTCACATAAGATTGAGCTTCACAAAAATAAATCTTGACTCTTCCAAAACGGCTTCTACCTCTAGTGTAGGTTTGAAAATCATATAAAAACAAAGAAAAATAATAAACCTATAAATAGGTTGTTGTAAACAGATTAAAATCTGAGTAGACGACTAAATGAGATGTATATAAGTGGGCATATATTTTTATTTAGGCTTCAGCGTGTCACAAATGAATGATGCTGAAGTGGAATTGTGTTTTTTAAATTAATTGCGAATTAGTAGGCAATTATGGTGGAACGACAAAGGACCCGTTTACTTCATTGATTTGAGTTTATAATTTGAGTTGAGATGTAATTTTATGTGAGAGTTTTTTACTGTAGCAAAAAAATTAGATGTGACTGTTTCTGAGAACTTTTTACTGTAGCAAAACTCAAATTCTAAACTCGAATCAGTGAAGTGAACGGGGCCGATTGCAGGGGAACAATGTGGGGTGTACGTAGTGACAAGCTGGGTTTGTATCACTGTTTGAACGAACTGAGATCGTCTGTGCAAAGAAAGATGTTCCAATTCTTATCCAACTAATTTAATAATACAGGGCCACGATATTGTTTCAATCACTTAACCGAGGAGTAAAAGCAAACATCAGCTACTTTGCATTTTTGACACACAGAGAGAGAGAGAAGCAAGTGGTTTTAGTTTGTCTTCATGATTCAGAAGCACACAAATGAAGCTATTATAGGCCTGTTTAGTTCACTGATTTGAATTTTTAATTTAACTTAAGATGTAATTTTATGTAAGAGTTTTTTACTGTAATAAAAATATTAAATATGACTATTTCTGATAGCATTTTACTGTAATAAAATTTAAATTTTAAACTCAAATTAGTTAAATAAACGGGACCTTACTTAATCAATGCTCCCAAAAGGGGATGCTTGGTATGAGCCTTGGTAATTTCTTAATCGTCAACCGCTAATGCAGCCCACGAATTTCGTTAAAACAACAAAGCCTCAATCTTCCTCTACTAACCTTCAGATCTTTTCATAATTAAAAAGTTTGATAACAATTTTGAAAATAATAAACAAAAACAAAAACAAGTCAACGAACTTGTTTTCTGGAAAAGTTCGCCTTCTTGTTTAAAAAAACGAAAGTTGTTTAATGTTACCAAACCAGCTCTTGACAATCAAAAAGTACTTTTTATGCAATTAAAATCCACTGTCATGTAAAATATATGTACTAAAAATATATCAGTGTTACATTTGCAGCAATATATATATATATATATATATATATATCGGTGTTACATGCAAACGCGCTACCAAAGTGTCCTAGACACCGTCAGTTAAATGCCAACCGATACAGAGAAATTGTCTAGGTGAATTTATATCAGTCGTGAGAGACAAAAAATTCTCCAATAAAATTGTATTAATTCATCCTAGAGAAATGTGTAGCTATCAGTGATGTGTATGATTTAAGATCCAATGATTATTATTTATATTTATAATTATTAACACTTATTTGTGCTAGTATAAAATCAAAGTATATATGAATTACAAGGACCTTTAAATGAAAATTCTAAGGTTGTTTATAATCATAACAATTTTCTGTTACACAAATTACAAGGGACTTTAAAAGGTTGCCCATTATATTCATAATTAAAGCTAGGTTAATTTTAACCTCTCTAATTACATTTTTTTTTTCTTTTAGTTCCGTTAATTCTACCTATTATTTAGGATCCTATCATAAATATAAAGAGATTTATTTAATATCTAATGTCAAATAGGTTTACGATCCCATTTACCTAAATACTGAAATAACACTTTTGGGACTACTGTTTTGCTTCTTAGCAAAGTTGGGCATTCCAATTAATCTATGAAGTAATGTTTAAAGTTATCCATAATATTAAATCACCAACTTATGGAGTTATTGTATCAGTTAAAAATTCATCTCAATCGCTAGCAAAGCAGAAGACACATTAAATAGATATATGTAAGTTTACTAACCACTCAGGATTAATGTAAATCCCTATTAAATGGAAGTTTACTAGATCTGATGTGACTTTACGCTGAAGAGACGACGTGCGTGATCTAGCTGACTTTTAGTGTTGAAGAAGTATGCCAAATATCCGGAGTGCTATTACACTAGTCGCATGTTTACTTATCCTCCGTAATCGGAGTAGGACAGGATTTATAATGGATAAAAATTAGAGTTAAAATAAACTGTTTATTTAAATTTTAAGAATTAGAGTCAGAATTAGTCATAATTTTATTCATGTGTTTACTTATACTCAGGATCGAAATAAACTGTTATAAATTTACTTACCTAATCTTTTGATAGATTTTTGTGTGTTAAACTTAAAAAAAATGTATATTATGCTAACTATCTTAATATTAAGATAACTAATTAGTAATTAGATTTTTTTAATCATACCTAGATTTTTTTTAATCAGTAATTAGAAATTATAATGGTTTGGATCTCTACAAATCCTTGAAATGATGTTGTGTAATCAATGGGCAAAACACAGTTTGATCACAGATTCAACAAATAAACACAAAAAAATAAAAATAAAAAAATAAACTTGCGATTCAATAAAAAAGAACTACATTGATTTATGTTATTAACTCACCTTGAAGAGAATAGGGATGCTCTTGGTTGCTGTGGATGCAATATTGTGTTTTGAGGAGAAGAAAATATCAAAGGAAGTGAACAAGGAAATACAAGAGGCGTGAAAGTAAATTAGGGCATTCTCAAGTTTTTTCTTTTTTCTTTTCTATTCACAAATTTGTTAGTAGAATTAATGGTAAAATCGTAATTCACATTTACTATCAGGATTGGGAGTGCCAATCTGATAGAAGGTGGGGGGAGTGTCAATCTCATTTTTCAACCCTAAATTGGTGTGGGACTCACACATTCCCACTCCCATTCTAAGATAAAAATAGGTAAGTAAACATGGGATTGATTCTAATTCTCAATTCTTATTCCCTACTCCTAATAAGTAAACATGCCATAGATTTAAACATGAAGTCGTGATGAAGAGGCACACTAATGTTAGAATAGGTGCCCTCAAAGCATATTTGTATTTTTTTTTTTATCTCTGACATTATTTTGGGATAAAGTTTTATACAATTATACATATCTTAATGATTAATATAATAAATTGTGTTATTATATGAGCAAATGCAATAAGGATCCATGCCTAAAATAAATCATTTAATTAGTTCACAATTGGTAATAAAGTTGAGCATTTTAATTACATAAGATTGTAGGGTTTTCTATTTTCATATTGGATGTCTTATAAATATATATTTATGTCCTATTAGCTTAGAGAAAGTGAGAGATGGTTAGAAATAATGTCTTGAAAAAAAAAATACATTTATGTATGGTCATTGACATTTATTTTTACTTCACTCATTTATTTGGGGCCTATCGTGCTTTAGGGCCGGATTGGGCCGGTCTAACCTATAATTTGTATTCGGGTCGTTCGAACTTTTACCTCTACATAAATCAGTCTTAAAAGGACTTCAAAACGGATAAGTTGGAACGATCTTTCTTTTACTTTTTTATTTCTTGCTAAAAAACTGAATTTATTGATAAACACGTTAGATCTTTTGATTTAGTTCACCTTTAAACATGCAATTCTTTGCCATCCATTTTTAGTCCACATTAAGCCTCTAAGCAAAAGTCTAGTAAACGCCTTTATTAAAATTTTAATGTATCCCCAGCCCTTTACCTAACTTTATATTGTCTTTATTATATTCCTCTCTATAGAAAAAGACGGAAGCCTTGTGAGTTTCTCAGAGGGAATCTACACTAGTACCAAAAAGTCGCAACGTTTGTCTATCGAAACACGCAAAAGCAAAAGAATTTTGCCCATATTAAAAGCAAATCAACCCGTATAATGTGTTTCCACGCCATATTGCTAATATCCTACTAACCCCTTTTCTTGCGACACACGTACCTGTCTCTCTCTCTCTCTCTCTCTCTCTCTCTCTCTCTCTCTCTCACCCACCAATTCCACTAGCCCCAGATTTCTTCCACGCCTCAAACTGCGACTTTCCTTTTCTTTTCCCGGGAAATTTGGACAAACCATTAAGCAAAACTTGAGAACTGTCCATATATTGAAGCAATGAAACCGTCATCAATGGCTGGTGGTACTACAGGACGTGTACTAGACACCCCAAAGCTGAATTACAATGAAATGCTTCTTATGGGTGTCAACATTTCTCAGAAGAACAGCAATTTTGGAATGGACCTTATGCAGAACTGTGATCTTCCTCCTCCAATGAAGGTGTTCACCAGGTCGGATAGAATGACTGTTTTACCCTCCATGAACCGGGCTTTCGGTATGATGGGCACTCGGGAGGGTGAAAGTCAGAGCAAGTTTGACGGTGAGAATCATGAGAAGTTGGAGCTCCTCAAGGCGCTGAGATTTTCTCAGACGCGAGCCAGAGAGGCAGAGAAGAAGGCTGAGGTTTTGGCCAAGGAGAGGGATTGTCTTTCCAACGCTGTGTTTGAGGAGGCCAAGCAGTTGTTTGGTCATCGTCAGTTGGTAAGATTGCTTGAGCTTCAAGTTTCGAGCTTGTACTCCAAATGGGCAGAGAAGGAGAGGAAAGGAATCAATAGAGATGATGATGATGACAACGACGGCGGCGAAGATGACGATGACGATGACGGGGTTTGTTTCACCTGGGTGGTGGCTTTGGCGTTTTGCTTTGGCATTGCTGGTGTGGGTTTTGCATTTGTTTGCAGATACCTGATCTGAGAATGCCATCCCTATCTTGTTGTGGTGTTTATAGGACGGTTTAGAATTGAGCAAAGAAAAGTATACATGTTGTGTAAAACACAACATTACGAAACAGAGAAATAGATATGTATATATGGATATCATGGTACTTAGAAGAGATATTAACAAAAAAATTATTTCCAACAAAAATCTTACAAATCAAGCTCGTACGCGAACCGAGCCAAAAATAAATACATAACCAATGAAAAAATAATACAAAACGCTTCCATGCGAACCCAAGAGTCATATTTTTCTTGCTTAGATAGATGTTTCGGTTGATGATTTTACCTGGTCACCTGGGGTCGATTTGAAGAGTGAAGTTTCCATTCTGCATAAACACTTAACAACCACATAAACAAGTAAAAGCATAATGGAAGGTAGTAAACAGAAGCGACGCTTTTCGTGTATGAAGGTACTCTTTCTAGGGCTAGACCCAACTTTTGAGCTTCAAATATAATAAAAGATGGGTCTGTTTCTATTCCCAGCTCCAAGCACTTTTCTGGTATTATTTACTAATTGCATACAATGCAGTATCTTATTCATAAGTAACGACAGAGAGAGAGAACGGGACTACTTCAATAGGACTTGACACATGTACAGAGAAGCCCTGCAGTTTATACACAAGACTAAAGAGAGCTCTGTGTTAACGGGAAGATTAAAAAGGTGGTAAATCTGCAATATGTACAGATCATTTGCAGAAACAGCTACCTATAATACATGTGTAAATATAACCCTACTAAGAAGTTTTACTATATATACAATGATAAATATGACTGAAACGCTCCAATTTAGATAATTTCTCGTCAAGCTCAAATAATTGCCATGTGCACATTCCTTAGATGGTTGTAGCACTCATCACTGCTTCCGAAAACCTCCAAGCAAACCCAGCAAATATGTTTTCCGCATCTACACTCTATATGATTGCAGCCATCTATCTTTTCAATAGTATGTCCACAGAGTAGGCAGTTCTTCACGTTGTCTTTTCCTCTCCGCCACTCATTCAGGGATGAATCCGGGTCTTCCTTGAACTCCCGGTACCTCTCGCATGACAAGTAAGGATGATACTCCAAATGACACCTAGTACAAGTCTCTACATAACAAGAACCACAAACAAATGGTTCTCCTGCAGTTCCAGGATCAGCCACCCGATAAATGGAAGGGCAGTCAGGAGACGGGCAAAACCTGTAAGTTCCCCCACTAGATGCAACAAATGCCCCCAATGATGCCCTAAAGAGCTCCTCTAGCTTCTCACTTGACAAGAGAGACCGTAGATCTGTGACCAAAATAAGAGACCCGCAATCTTTATAGGCACAGCAAAGTGGGAAACTATCTTGGTTTTTTATCGCAGAATCGCACTGCTCTAACAAGCAAAATCTACAGAACTTGTGCGCACAGCCTTCAAGCTGGTAAGCATCCTCAATGTCACACAAGCATATTGGGCAACTTACTTCACTATCAAATCTCTCAGCAGAACCATCTCTCAACTGTGCAACCCCGTGGATTATCTCTTCTACTTTTGGCTTCAACTCTATGTCACCGTTCATAATTATGACATGTCTGCGAGCATTTAGAGTAAAATCAGCCCCAGGTACCTTCTCTTTAAGTCCATGGAGATCGGGTCCAAAGTTGCTAACCACTTCTTTCATCAAATTAGGAGGTCGAGTTCTTCCACGAAGATGGATTTCAAGTTGCTTGCTTTCATGGAGGGCTAGAAGGGAGTCGATCAATTTCTGCTGGGCCACAGCAACCTTGTCAGGAGAACCACAGATACGTACGTTCATGCTATGCCTGTCAAAGAAAATGTGAGTTTCCGTCTCTCGTTGTAGCACATGCATAAGACTGATGCCATCCCTGGAGAACAGAAGCCGCATAACAGTTGGAGTGAGGCTCTTGTGGTCTATGGTCTTCCCTTTCATAAGCTCCTCTACACGTCTTCTCAACTCCGCAACAGTTTTTGTAGCAGTGGCAGATATCTTTACCCTGTAAGAACCATTAGAATTTCGCTCTAGACTGCACTCTACACCTACAAGTAAGAAAAAACGTGAAGATCAAACACTCATTTCAATAGAAAACCATGTGGATTATGTGGTACAAGTATGTGGCTTAGATTTTGAATTCATAGATATAAGGTTGACATTAACATTCCGTTTGTACTCCAGAAAAGCGAAACAAATATAATAAAACCATATTTCGGGGTGGACGCCATTGCACAGGAACAGAGGATCCAAACTAAACTCAAAACCAAATGAATAGAAACTTTTTGTTTTCATGGGCATCACCAAACTTAAATTTGAACAACGTTCGTATGATAGAGTAAACAACAGAAAGCAACTGCAGAAAACTTATAAAGTACAAAAGCCTATCAATGGGTGAGAACTCAAAGGATCCATAGCAAAAGTCATCTACTCAATAGAATAAAATATCCTGCTTCTCAATCAGTGTCCTATAAGAGGCTGAAATTGTCAAAAAACAACTTAGATTGTGAAAGAGCTTTTGAGGAAAAAAATTACAAAGTGTGACACATTTATGTACATAAGTCCGTCTTTTGTCTTCATCCTAAAAATGACGCAATAAACTACAAGGTAATAAGATCCACATAACTAGTTATACAAGAACATATCTCTAAAGGTAAGTGATTGCATCGATGTATTAAGCTGAAATGCCAAGAGAACCATGGCGGACTACTAAACTAAGATTGTCAAATGAGAAGAACTTGCAACAATAGTAATATACTGTAAACGAATATCACTTGCGGTAATACGTACCTTTAATACGCATAACGCTTCGCATTAAGGAATCTAACTGTTTCTTGATCACAAAATAGACGGCCACAGAGCATGAGATAGAGCTATGAAATAACTGCTGGCACTTTATCTTTTGCCATGAGCGAAACCCAGGCAACACTTTGCCATCTATTTGCTCCAAAGCTTTTGCAGCCTCTAAATGTAATCTCCCGTCAAAGGTAACAAGTGCTCTCATAAAAGCATCCTTTGGCTCCGGTGGGTAGACTTGCACCCTGCAAGAAGTACTATGGTGGTTCTTTTTAGGCATAAATGGAGCAATTTCTTTGAGAAGTGTTTCTCCACAAACATCAAAATTCGGAGATTCTACAGCATCTCCCCTTAGAAGGAAATGATCCAGGATTCTCTTGCTCGTAGCACCCTTTAATACATCAAAGATTTCAGCTTCAGACAAATCTTTGTCAAGTCCACTAATCACAACAGAATCCGCACTCTTCTTACTAGCATCACAACGGACATACTTACCTCCAATTATCAGGTAAGAAAAATCATTAACCAAGGCACCAACATCATTTGCATCACATTTAACAATTGCCGACCCCCTACTCTGCCTACGAGGCCATTGGACTTTAGCCCTAACAGCAGGGAAAGTGAACATTCTATGATCTCCTCCAAAGGCTGGCTGTGAAGGAATGAGCTTTAGTAAGAATCCATTATATTCTACTTGATTCAGCTCAGTAGCTTTTTGAGCTGCATTAGGTGATAGAAATGTTATCCTCCCCAACTTTTCTTTGTCGTCACTTTTGTGACTCAAGGGTGTGAACTTGTGAAAAGCACAAATGCTACCACAAAAAAACTTCTCAATGAACAGCAAAAGCTCGTTCTCTTCCATGTGATTCATGGAATTATCATTTGAATAATATAAGTCAAAACTTAAACACCTCTTTTGAAGTTCCAAATGCTTGATCTCAGCACCAGCTCCAAATAACGCTACAGATGGTATACCCGATCCATGATACAAGCATTTCTCCAAGCATTCATTAAGCATCCCTTTCCATTCAAACGCCAAGGCATGCTTTACAAATTTTACAACTCTTTCCATATCTTGTGAAGTGGCTGTCAATGCAATCTCATTCTGATCAACATTGACTCTAATGCCAATACGTGCATCCATGCATGCTTCACAAATACGAGATACAAGACAGAGCAGATTACTATTGCCCTTCCCACAAAATCTTTTAAGCACGGTGCCACCAAAATCAGTCAACACCTTCATTTGCAATTTGCGTTCTTCCATCTTAGATGCATCAAACAAGGGAGGAGGGTAAAGAGTGGATAAAGATTCAAAATCGATGGAACTAACACAGACCAAATACTGGCAGGTGATTGATAGAAGCTCACTGAAAACTACCCAACTAGGCTTTTGGCTGTATACAAGAAGTGAACATGAGGGATGCAGCATAACATGTTGACCAGTTATTCCCACTTCATAGCCAAGCTGCTCATTGCCAGAGTACATAGCTACATTTTCGGATAGGGAAGAGAGTATAACCTTTTTCAAAGATCTATCAGCATCAGTTGATCTGTTGGAATTCCAACGCCAATAACATGGGATGATAACCCCAAGTTCGCGTTCGAGGGAAGATTCCAATTCTACAACAGTGTCGTGGCATCTCCGCATGGTCTTCGCATTGATGCTGTTTTCCAAACACCACCTGTTTTTCTTCTCTCTAGGCACCACTTCCCACTCCTTGTATACAGACAGAAGTGTAAAGAGGTCACCATCTTGATGGCAAAATTTCACCTTAAGAGAATCAGATTTCAGTTTTTCTTCATCAGTCCCAACTCTGAAAAATATGCTACTAGCATTTGCCATAACAGCAGCAAGTACAAGGCCCTCTCTTCCCAACCGATGGTCAAAGCAACCAAGAATCAGTTTACCAAGTCGAGGCTCAATCCCCATTTTCACCAACCGCCAGCCCACTTCAGTTAATTCAAAAACACCATTGCTTGATTTGACAGCAGTCAACTGAACAAGATTTCTAACAGCCATATTAATCGCTTCAGCACTAGGCGCATCAACAAAATCAAAATCCTCTACATTCTTGATACCCAAAGCAAAAATTCTCAGAACAGCAATGCCAAGATGGACTCTCCGAATCTCAGGTTCCTGGCTTGGATGCATCGCCTCAAAATCAGATTCCAAGTATAGTCTATAACACCTTCCAGACTCCGTTCTTCCAGCTCGGCCAGCTCGTTGATTAGCAGAACTCTGATTGATCCTGCTTACTTTGAGGACATTCATTCCACTGGCAGGTTCATACTTGCTTTCTTTGACCATGCCAGAATCAATCACATACTTAACCCCAGGAATTGTCAGCGACGTCTCAGCAAGATTTGTGGCAAATATAACTTTCCGTTTTCCAGGATAGGTCTCGAAAACATGAAACTGCTCCTCAAAAGAAAGTTTTCCATGCAGTGGCAATGCAACTGCAGCAGGAGCTTCAAACTTCTCACACGCCCATTCTACTTCATGCTGAGAAGTCAAAAATGCTAGAATGGCCCCTTCTTTTTCTGTTCTGTGTATGTCTCCTGCAATCTTAACCACATTAGACACATATGAGGCAACAAGACCAGAAGTTCCTTCTGTGTTACATGGGACATATCTAATCTCAACTGGAAAGTTTCTCCCCACCACATGAAAGATCCCACACCCATAAAAGTAATCTGAGAGTTGGTGTGCATCAGCCGTTGCAGACATTATAATAAGTCGCAAATCAAACCTCTTACACAGTAAACTTTTGACCAATGCCAAAAGGAGATCAGTGTTCAAGCTCCTTTCATGTGCCTCATCCACTATAATGCATGAAATCTTTGACATGTTGTTATCAGCCATGTAGTGCTGCAGTAAGCAGTGGTCTGTCATGTATATTACCTTAGAGTCAAACTGCTGGGAAGAAGAAATATTTGGGTAATAAGCAACAGAAGGATCTCCATAACAACCAGTACTTTCTTCCCTGACCCTATTTGCAAGTGACGAGGCAGCAATTTTACGAGGCTGAGTACAAACAATGGCCTCATCAGCAGCAATTCCTGAATCAGCAAGAAATTGCACCAATTGTGTGCTTTTTCCAGAACCCGTCTCCCCGATCAAAACCATTATCTGTGGAAATGCTTGTCAGGAGAAAGGCTAAAAAGCGATTTAAAGAGAAAAATATCAAATATCATAAGAAGCGAAAAGGTTACAAATGGACAAGAACATACAAAGAAATTTGGACCAACATAATTGCAAATCCATCATAAACAGGATATTTTTTAGTATTACCATTATTATTATTGCTATATGCTAACTATTTAAACTGAAACTTAGAAGGAAGAAAAGAGGTGAGAATGAAAAAGATACCTAATGTACCGTTATTTTAAGACCATTTCAAAAAAGGAAAAAAATTCAAAGAGTGACGCGGCAGGATGTAAAATTAAAGGTGAAGAAATAGAAGCATTTAATTCCAAAAGGGTTATCAAAACTAAGAATGAAAAATGGTGTCTAAAATAATTGCAGCAACTATCAAGGCCGTTGCAACTTGCTCACATAACTTCATTCCTTCCTATAGTTGCTAAACATCTCAAAATCGTACATATCAGCTTCAAAGTAGTCTTCATTAGATAAGGAAAACTAAAATAAAATACCATTTGAAGGTTAGTTATCATTCTTAGAACTCAGGTAGTCCCATTTCACTTCTTTTTTTTTATATGAATCGCTTTTCTATGATGAGAAAAAGAACAATTTTATAAAAGGAAAAATAATGAGAACAAGAATTCCTTGTAATGCAAAAGAAAGACCAAAACAGAGAGAAAAACCAAAATTACAGACAGTTTTTCCATCTAAACAAAATCAAACAAAGAGCAATATCTTTAAAATTCTTTGAAGCAAATATCCAAGAAGGTAAATTATGGCACTTCCCAACCTACACTTTTATGCCGCAACACAAAAATAGTAGATATCATTATCCTCTCATCAACATTCCTACTGTTTCAAATCATCTTTTCTTTTTCATCTAAGCGACACCATTTAGGTAAGACTTTAGGGTTCGTCTTTACTCCTGCGTAAGGGTCCACACTGTAGACGTAGAAGCAGGGGATACAACATGACACTCATTATATCTAAGAATGACTTTTAAAAGGTATAACATTAGTGTGTAATACACAATATTCTGCCTAAAATACCTCTACAAAGCCTACAAAATCATTGTTACACAAAATAAATTCGTTTCATGCCACACCCGTGACATGGCCTTTCGTGAAAATCTTAACTCTTCCCCAAGGATTTTAAGTTCAACATAACCTCCAAAGTCCACAAACAGAAAACCGAGTTAAAGAATTCAATAAGGTTGAATAGCAATAAAACTATTTTACCCGAAAAAGGACATATTATAACCTACAAAATAATGAAAAAACAGGAGACAGGAACACTCAGAATCCGAAAGAGAATGAATTTATCGATACCTGTTGGCTATGAATCTGCTGAAGTATTTCCTGCCGATAAGCGTAAATGGGCAAACCATCTTCGAGCCGACGACATTCCCGCAAAATCATGGAATGAATCAGACTCCAATTGAACTTCCCATCAAAGCTGAGAACCTGTAAACCATCCTCGCCAAACTCCTCCAAACTCTTCTTCTCCAGATAAGCGAGAATACAATTCATGGCAGACTTGAATTCCTTGACTCTCCTCTCCATCAAATCTTTCTCGCAAGTAAGCATTCTTTCCTTGTCTTTCAACTCATTGAACACCCTAACATTCTTCGGTTTCGTAAGCAACTTCGAGACCTTCCCAATCTCCACCAGAACACGATCACGCTTCTCATTCCACTTCTTCACCTCTTCTCCCTCCATCAACCTCCGAATTCGCTCCGCGAAAAGTGCAACGAGCCGGTCCTCGAGCTCCTGGAGATTGGCCGGTACAACAACAACAGGATTATACCTCGGAACAAGGCTGTGAGCGCCGTCAAGCCGCGACTCCCAGAGCGAGACGACGGCCTCGAGCGCGCCGGCCCACTGGCGGAAGAAGAGAGCCCCGGTTAGGGCACCGGACTGGTAGGTCTTAAAGCTCTCCGGCGCCGACTTGCATTGGTCGGCCAGAGCCTTGACGTCGGGGACCGGTCCTCCCCCGCGATGGTCGCGGAAGAGCTCGACCATGAAATCAGGCAGCGAGGGACGGTGGCGGCCGGGATTCCCCGCGAAATTGTGTCGGTTGTTGGGGAAAGGGCGGGAATTCGACTGAGGGTAGAATCGGCGGTGGAGCTCCGGCGGCCTGTGACGCCGGAACGTCGTCGTTGAGTGGTTGTTGTCCATGGCATCGGCGGGCGCGAAACCCTAGAAACAGTCACAGAGAGACGGAGAGAGAGAGAGAGAGTGATGAGAGTGAAGAACTAGAGAGAGAAAGAGAGACAAAGACTGAGAAGGAAGGAAGAAAAGAAGAGGGCAGAAAGGCGGGTAACGCAGAGAGAACAATGTGTTCCTGCGTTTTGACGTTTTGTTTTTTCTTTTTCTTTTTTACTTTAGGGTTAACCGCATCTGCCCTTGGAATTTTTCTGTCATTCTTAATTTGCCCCGTTAATTTTTAAAACTCCTATTTTAACCCTTAACGTTTGTATTAGTCTCATTAAACCCTTTTTATTAGTATTTTTTATTTTTACTAAAACAGATGAAGAATAAGGGGGTTAAATATAATCATGCGTCTTTTTTGGATTTTTTAAATCAATTTTAACAGAAATATCATTTAACTGCACTATTATTCTTTATAACAAAAATTCTAATAGAAGGGATTAAACTACCATTTAAAAAGGAAAATTAAGAGAGGAATTTTTAAAATCAATTGGGTAAAATAAGAATAATCTAAAAATTTGAGGGATGTTGGTGAAAATAATTATTTTATTTTTGGGGTTCTGCTTTTTCCAGTTTTCTTCTCGACTTCTGGAGTCTCCCTTCTCTTTCCTTCCATTTTCCTCGTTAGCCAATGGTTGTAATACGTGGACCGCAAGAAAGATATGTCGTTTCCCGTGAGCCGTGGACATTAATTTCCCCTTTTTTTTCTTTTTTTTTCTTTTTTCTTTTTCTTTTTCTCAAATAATGGACTTTTTTTTTCTTTTTTCTTTTTTCTTTTTCTTTCTTTAAAATAAGAATCTGATCCTCTGACGGTCTATACCTCGTTTATAGTGCGCATCAATCAGCTTTGCTTAATTGATATCAGCTTATTTCTGTGTGTAGCCCTAAATCATAGATTCTATTATACGACGCAGTTTTTAGCCATTGGACAATAAAATGTTAAAAGAATTTGTTCTATCATCGAGCGGTTAATATTGACTCGTTGTAAATTTAAGAGTCCGTTTGGTTGGATGATTCGTCCCCCAATTTGAATTATGATTCGTGGTTCATTATAATAATTTTTCTCATAAAAAATATATGTAAATCAAAAATGGTTCAAATCATATCATTCAAATCCCTGAACTAAACGGATCCTAAATTTTTAATTTGATTGAGATATAATATTTTTTTAAAATTTTTTATTATAATAAAAAAAATTAGATATGATATTTTTTAAAAAAATTTTACTGTAAAAATTTAAAATTAAAAATTTAAATGGGTGAATTAAATAGCCTTAAAAAGATTTGAGTTGTGATATAATTTCTTCTCTAATTTTACTTTGCTTTGTACGTCTTTCGCTTATGGTCGAATGTTATGTTCTTGACTTTTTGTGTGAAGCTTTTTTTTATGCATGCTTTTTTTTTTTTTTGAGAATAATAGTAATGCATGCTTTTAATCGTTAAAATCTTATCCAAATTCTGTCAAAATGAAGGAAAAAAAAATGGGAGAAAGAGAAAAATATGCCAAAATTTGAGATGAATTAAAATTAATAGGCCAATAGTTTACATAAGTTAATAAATAGGCCAAATTATTATTTTCGTCCATAACTTGTCTGGTTATGAACCATAACTTGACAAGTTATTATTCATAATTGTCCATAACTTGTCCGGTTATGAACCATAACTTGATAAGTTTGTCCATAACTTATCTGGTTATAAACCATAACTTGACAAGTTATGGCCTATTAATTTCTATAACAAAAAATTGACCTATTTCCTTTCTTAAGCTTTTCATATTGGCCTATTTTCTACTATTTCCCTAAAAAAATATGCGAACTCTTAAAAGCTACTTTAAAAGCAAGAACATACAGTTACTTTAAATGATATTGATATTGCTTTACTTGTGAACTTGATACGATTGCTTGCCAATAGATATGGTAGTTCGACGACGCTCAGGGAGTGTTTAGTATGCAGTAATTTTAAAGATGAAAATGAAAATTTGTATATTATTGTGTTTAATATAAGAATTATAATTTTTAAATTCCTAAGAAAATAATTATCATGGGATTTACTTTCTCTCATTTTAAGGTAATTTAAAAACCACCCAACATAGTGTTATTTAAATTCTCAAGAATCTCAAAATCATGATAATCTTATTATTATTATTATTATTATTATTATTATTATTATTATTATTATTATTATTATTATATTTTATTTTTTTATTATTATTAGTTTTATTATTATTTTTTATTAATATTAATATTAATAATATTTTTTTTATTTTTTATTTTTTTTTATTAATTATTATTATTATTATTATTATTTATTATTATTATTATTAACCTTCTTCCATGCGAACAATTAAACACAATAATGTAATATTCCTGTGAATTTAAAAAAAAAAATTCCTGTATAAAACAAAACACAATAATGTAAGCAAGGGGAAGGAGAGGGGGTTCGGGGGAGGGGAAGGGTCTCCTCCCTTAGCGTCCTGTCATTCCAAAGGAATGAAGTAAGGGATGACCTTATCCTCTTCCTCGGACCGCTATTCCGAAGGAATGGAATAATGGATGACCTTACCCTCCTCTCTCGTCCCGCCATTATGCAGGAATGGAATAAAAGGACAACCTTACTTGTAGGAACGGTCCACCATTATGAAGGAATGGGATAAGGGCCGACCTTATAAGAAGAAAAAGGCCCTCCATTTCGAAAGAATGGAATAAAGGGTCTACCTTAAAAAGGTAAAGCATTTTGTAATACAATCATACCTTAATCTTACCGTATGGAGCCGACGTCGGCCAAGTATAGCGACTAAGTACCTAAAGGCGAATAGAGGTTCACTGCTTCTCGTCCTTTAGGTACTTTAGCGATCAAATGGAAAATAGGAGTTTATCTTCCCGATCCTTCATTAAACAATATCCATACCTCATCTTTTCTGAATTATAGACCAACCAGTGTCGTCTTATACTCAAGTAGTTGTTACCTGGATTGCCCCTAAGGAATGGGAGTAATGTCAGAAACATGGTTTTGCAACACCAAGTAACTGGGTACTTTTTGAATGATCACTGGTCATCATAGGAAATTCAGACTTTAGAGAATCTGTAACTTGAAACTTCCTTGATTTCCTGTTAGTGAGCTTAGAGTGGAATTTATTAGATGGTAACGGAATGCCCCACTCTATGGGCTCCTGTAGATTCGTGTATGTACTGCTACGAGGGCTTCCTCTCCCTTCTATCTCACCTCCGGTAAGGTATGGTTGTATCAAAAACCAAGTGAATGGCTCCTTGAGGGGGTCATAAACGATGAAAACGAACAAGTGGGTGTAGAACAACAAACAGGGGGGAAGGAGAGAAAAGAGTTAACTCTCCAAGCGAGTGAAGTGCTTAACGGGTGTTAAGCACGAACGAATAAGAACAAGCAAGAGGAAGGGGAGGGGGTTCGGGGGAGGGGAAGGGCCCCAAGGGGAAGGGAAAGGAAGGGTATACACCCTTCCCTTCCCTTACCTTACCTTAACCATGTCATATGAGTAATACAGATTAGCTTTCTAGTCTAACAATGATAGGTACTATTTAAAAGAAAACAACTAAAGCTTATATTCACTTAAAATGCTCATACAATTTATATGTAGGGCCCGTTCACTTCGCTGATTCGAGTTTTTAATTCGAGTTGAGATTTGATTTTATGTGAGAGCTTTTTACTGTAGCAAAAAAATTAGATGTGATTGTTTGTGAGAGCTTTTTACTGTAGCAAAACTCGAATTCTAAACTCGAATAAGCGAAGTGAACGAGGCTGTACTTTATAGGATAGACAATCCTATTGTTACTAGTTACATTTGACTACTCTTTCTATAGCTCCTTGTTCTAATATACGTTAGGTACGAGGGCTGCCTCTCCCTTCTATCTCACCTCCCGAATGTATAGTGATTATTTGAGAAATGCATGTGTTAAGCATGAATTTTCAAATAATTACTATACATCTGTTATCCTATATGGAGCTGACGTCGGTCAAGTATAGCCGTCAAGTTTTTCACTTGACGAATAGGGTTGTTATTCAATCAGAGTCGTCTTGTCTTCAAGTTCGCGTTCTCTTATCTCCTTCCCGCCTTAGGAGTAGGAGTAGCACAAAAAGAGGGAGTAGCATTAGCCTAGAAATGAGTGCAACTTTTTGCTATCTCTCACGACCTTTCGGTCCCCGGTTTCACTAGAAAATTGGAAGGTCATAAAACGCCCTCTACAATTGCAAATGTGAAAACGGTGCTAAAGCAGGACCCGTGACTATGAAAAATGACTGCTCAATTGAGACTTGAGTCACCTTGGAGTAACCGACTTTTTGGTCTTAAGAATGTTGGTTTTAAGAATGAGTGATTGCCCTTCTCCGACCCTTACTACCCAACCTGAAAATGGACAGCTAAAGCGTTCCACTTATTGAACAAGGTTCTATGGTCGGTCTGTGACCCTTGGATGCCAAAGGCATCCTTGGGGTGATCTCATAGTTCCTACGGGGTGGAGACGATGGGGTCGGTCCATTGATTTTCCTTCCTTTTGTCTTATTTTGCTCAAGGGGTTGAAGGGAGATAGTGAATCAAGTTGTTCGTAAGGGCCAACTTGATCCGAAAATGAATCTTTTTATCGAAGGATAAAAAAAATGGTCCGGACCTCTTGCGGAAATGATTTGGAAGATCCAAAACCAAAAATAGTCGCATTTGCTAGCAACAACATAATGGAGGCAGTCAATAAATATAGATTGATCTGAAATCTAATTCAAATCCAATATAGCACCTATGGGTACATAAGAAATGTATTGAATCGATTCCTTTTAATGAATAGATCCAATCAGTGAGTTATTATGAACTCTTTCAAGGGTGGCTGCTTCTAGGCAAACCTCCTGGCTGTCTCTGCACCCCTACCTCCTTTATCACTGAGCGGTCAGACCAAGACATAACTTTTACTTGTTCAAATAACAATTAAGGTGAAGCAGGGTCAGGAACAACGAATCTCTTTTTGATAAAGAGATTCATTTTGCAAGTTCGTTATTACGGGTACTTCCTACAAAGCAAAGGATCGAACTAATGACGTATACAATACTTGAATTCTCGATGTAGATGCTACATAGTTGGTTCTCATCCTTTAGAGACTACAAGTGTAATAGGAGCATTCGTCGACAAAAGGATCACCTTGAAGTAGATTCTTCTTTTTGATTAATCAAAACCCCTTCCCAAACTGTACAAGCTTCTTCCAAAGCATACGGCTTTCTGGATGTAGATGATGATATCTATACTGATGGATCTTCTATATATCGTATAACATTACATTTTTGTTACCGCAAGATATATTGGCAGCTGCGGATCATTTGATTGGAATGAAGTTCGGAATGGGTACACTTGACGATATGAATCATTTCAAAAATAAACGTATTCGTTCTGTAGCGGATCTCTTACAAGATCAATTCAGATTGGCCCTGGTTCGTTTAGAAAATATGGTTAGAGGTCCTAGGAATCATATTACCTTCCATCACTTTTCTGAGAATATGATTCCTACTGATTCCTGCATACCAAACGCCCCCTTAAGGGTGTTCAAAAAATTCGTCAAACCATTAAAGTCTCATTCATTTTACCAATTCGAGTTTAAAATTTGAGTTTTGCTACAGTAAAAAGCTCTCAGAAACAGTCACATCTAATTTTTTACTACAGTAAAAAACTCTCACATAAATTCACATCTCAATTCAAATTAAAACTCGAATCAGCGAACTAAACGGGTCCTAAAATTGTCTAATTCAAATTAAACCGAATCAAATTGTTAATTATTTTTAAATTATTAAACGGTGTAGTCGGTTTTTAATCTAACTTTTTTCGGCGGTTTAGTTTGTAGTTTAGATTCTCCAAACAACTCAAACCACCTAATAATCTGTCCAAAAATATACATATATAATTTTAAAATTTAAAAAAAAATTATCTTTATTTTAAATTTTATTGGTATAATAAATGTTCTATACTTATAAAATACACTTTATAATATTTTTGTTGGTTTGTATTAAAACTTTAAATGATGAACTATTAGACATTTATTATTGAGTTATATTATAAACTTAAATCTTACTTTTATTTTTATTGATTAACGATGTTATAATTTTTATGAAATTGAAAACGTTTTTAGTATTAAGCTTAAACAGTCCAAATCAAACTGTCTAAACCACTTATGAGTGATTTGGTTCAATTTAATTTTTGTCAAAATATCAAACCACCTAACCTCTTTTAAAAAAGTTATTTTTAATTTGGGTGGTTTCTAAAAAAAACTACCCAAACCGACTGTGAAGTGTGAACATCCTAGGCACCATTAAAAGAATATTATAATGGTAATTAAGTAATAACTAATACTAAATTTTAAATTTTAAGACCTTACCTTAAAATAAAATGATTAAAAAAAGTAACAGATAAAGTAAATTTCCTCTCTTAGGAAAAGGGAAAAAAAAAAGTCGGATCTGTCTTAAAAAAGAAAAAAAAAAACAAAAAATAATATTACCAACAATGATATACTTCAACATTTTTTTCACATTTACAAATAAATATTACTAACAAATTTAATAATTTAACTGAAAAGAATGTCAGTTCTGAAAGAAAATTGATAGAGAAAATCATTTTCTTTAACGAAGACATTATTTTCATCAAACTAAAATAACATACGTTACAATTGGAAATCCCATAAAATAATAACATACTTCAACATTTTTTTCACATTTACAAATAAATATTACTAACAAATTTAATAATTTAACTGAAAAGAATGTCAGTTCTGAAAGAAAATTGATAGAGAAAATCATTTTCTTTAACGAAGACATTATTTTCATCCAACTAAAATAACATACGTTACAATTGGAAATCCCATAAAATAATTTCATCATAATAAATAAACAATTTAAACTATTGTTTCTAGAAAAGTATATGAAGAATTTATTGCGTTATTTTTGTATTTGGCGTGCATGTAACTCCGGCTTAGTTTAGTAGTGCTGTAGATTTTAAAAAAATTATTTTTAACTGTGTTAAGGGAAAAAGCAGCTGTTAAAAAAGTAACTGAGTGTTTGATAAACTATAATTATAATAGTTGTACTGGTTCTAAAATCATTATAATAGCGTTTGGTTAATTATGGGCTGAATTACTATGGATAGTTAAAAATTATGACTATGTTATATTATACTATAATATAATATATATAATTACAATATAATATATATTTATTATTATATTTAATATAATACAAAAAAAACTATTATTATATAATATATTATATGATTATGATATAGAATATAATAATATTATTTAAATAATAACTACAATAATTAAAAATAATGATTATATTATATTACACTAAAATATAATATATATATATATATATATAATTAAAATATAATGTATATTTATTATTTTATTCAATATAATACAATAAAACAATTATTCAATAACGTTATATAGTTATGATATAGAATATAATAATATTATTAAAATGGTTAATATAATTACAATATTATAAAATATACTATAATATTACATAAGAAATATTAATATTTTGTTATAATATAATTAAAAATTACAATTATATTATATTATATTATATAATCATTATTATATTATATTAAACAAATAAATTATAATTAATATATTATATAAGTGTAATACACTATGATATATAATAATATTAGAATTATAAGATTATATTAATATTTAATTATATTAATTATTATATTATTATTAATATAATAAATATTATTATATCAATATAATATAATGTAATAATATTATTATAATATTATTAATATAATAAATATAATTATATCAATCAAATATAATATATAATATATAATATATTATAAGATAATAATTACAATATCACATTATAATTATATAATTATATTATAATTATAATATCATATTATTAAAATAATTATAATATTATTATAATATCTTATTATATGATAAAAAAATAATATTAGAGTTATTAATATAATTATGATATTATACTAATTAGAGTTAATATTAGAGTTATATTATATTATGAGTCTAAATTTTAGATTGGGAAATTTTTAAATTTTAAATTTTATTAGGGGTATTATGGATATTATGAAAGTTTCATTAATTGTACTATAATGATTCTCGCACAATCTATAAGTTAAGGTTGTCTTTAAGCTGCTTCTGATTTTGGTTGTAGATCCTTGAAAAATTCTTCAAAAATCACTTTTGAGGAGATTTACCAAACACTAAAATCAACATCTGCTACAAGCAGAAGTTGATTTTGGGAGGAAAAAACAATACCAAACTAAGCCAAAATCAAGCTTTTCAAGGGATGGATTTTGGTTCTAGTGAGATCTAATTAAGGTGGCCATAGTGAGTTTGATCCAGCATTAATTTTCAAATTCTTAATTAAATGGGATTTTTTAAACAACACATAAATTAATAGGTTATTTGAATGAGTTTGTGAATGATTTGATATATGACTTATTGTTTCAATCTAAACTAGTTTTTTAAAATTTAAATGAAGAAAAAACATTTGAGCATCCAAAATATTTAACATATGCGAGTAAAGATTTAAATTGGTCAAGTGCTAAATTTGAATATTGGTTAAAAGATGTAGATACCCGTTTTTTCGCAAGATACAAACTCAGATAATCTTGACAAATACCTTTTAAAAGTGCATATATCAAAAATTTTATCATTGACTCTTTATTTATAACCTTTTTAGTTGAATAATTACATTATTTTAGCAAGAATAATGGGTAAAGGTCTAAACTCATGCACTCTCAAGAGTAAATTCTCTATTTTTTCTTACAAACTTAGTCCATATGTCGTGATATGGCCCAAGATAAGGTATGTGGACCCAAGCCCTGCTTTAGGGATCTTCAAGTAGGACGTGGTTTGGAAGGCCCGTGAACGTAAATAGACCTATATTGTTTAGTCTGATTAGGCTTGTAACTCACTTGGAAAGTTTCAAGTTTCTGAAAAATTAAAATAATATGGGTTGCAGAGAAAATCAAATCACAATACCCAATTTCTAAGAAAAAATGAAGAATTCATTCTTAAGAGTACCATTTATTAGTATTATTATTTGACTAAAAAATTATAAATCAATAATAAAAGATCTTGACCAATATACTTTTAAGGAATTTTTGTCAAAATTACCTAATTTCTAATGGTAGACTATTTGGATCACCAAAGACTAGAAACGGGCTTTTAGGTTAATTGGGCCACCAAAGGCAAACAACGGATATAGGTTTTGGGTTATCCAAGGTAAGCAGATGAATTTTCTAGGCTATTTCCTCAATCACCCATTTATCTCGGTCCAATCAGGATCTAAAGAAACCAAGTGTAGGTTGACATTTATATCTCATTCACTTCAAATATTTGAGTTTTTAATTCAAATTAAGATATGACATTTTTTAAGAGTCTTTCATTATAGCAGAAAAAAATTAGATGTGACATTTTTTGAAAGTTTTTTACTGTAAAAACTTAAAATTGAAAACTCAAATAGGTGAAATGAGCGAGATCTTAGTCGTTATTCTTTTCACAACTCAAGTTCTAAGAATGTGCAAAAAATATTTTATAACAAAATTAATTATAAAAGTAAGTTTATAATTACTAGTAAAAAAAGAGACATATAAAAGTTTACTATGTCTATGCTCATTGTTTTTATTTTTATTTTCCCAATAGATATTTAACGGGAAGCAATGGGAAAAAAAGAGATATATTAACCTTGTAAATTTGATGTAGAATCTTAAGACTGATTAAACGTAGTGACTATTAATTGTTATTTTTAAATTTATTAAACAAAATGAAAATTTAAATTGAGAGACCGGTCAAAACATTAATTTCAGATGTTACAAAAACTTTATCCAATATAAAAACGAAGAATTTTATCCTTAAAAAAAAAAAAAAAAAAAAAAAAAAAAAAAGTCAAGTAAGAGAAAGAAAAATTATTACTAACAGAATTTTAAACAGATTATATCCTAAAGGGAATGGGTTTTTTTTTTTTTCGAGTGCCTTCGAATTTTTCACAAGTTTCTCCCCCTACAAATAAAGTGCGATTTTTTTTTCTTACTTTCCTTCATTTTTTTTTATTTTAGATTTTTATCCTCCCATTATTTTTTTTTATTTCTATCTTTTAATAATATTTTTATTTCCTCTCACTGTTTATTTTATTAATTTAACTAAGTTCAAACAGTGAGCATAACATGCACTACGAATTATATTTTCCGTTTAAATTGAGTTAAACTTCCAATTGAGAGTTTAACTACCCTTTTATTTCAACCATTCAAATCATTTTTAAACAATAAAAATGTGTTCACTCTCTCTGCTTTTCATATCTACTAAATACAAATTTAAATTTTATTAAATGTTCAAATTAAAATTTTAACCGCACGTCTAAACGTCGAAGTACAAATTAAACTATACATTTCAAATTTTTCTATTCAAATAAAAAATTCAAATCAACAAAATTCGAACAAATAAACCAAACGAGATGACTATTTATTTGGGTTGCTTTCCCTTCGAATATTTAATGTATATTAATATCTACTATAGTAAATATTTTTTTCTTGATTTTTCTACATATAATTATTTAAAATATAATTAGTAAAATTGTCCATTAAAATATTTTTCTTCAAATGTCTCATTGTAAATATCTTTTTACTTCTTATATTGACCCTTAAGTAATTTTGTATGCTTTACTTGCTTTGATCTTTTGGCACTTCTAATTTCGTTTGGTTCGCAAGTTCAAAACATGGTGGTCTAAATTTTTTTAGTTTAAAAATTTGTGGGTTGAAAAGTGTGGTTTGAACCTTTTTCAATTTAAACCATGTGGGTTTAAAATTGTGTTTAGATGTAGTAAAATATGGATTTGAACCATATTAGCAAAATGACATTTGTATAGATAAACCCAAATTTTATGTTTAATTATTAATTAATTAATAAATTTAAATTTATTTAACAAGTAATTAATTAAAATAATTAAAAAAGCTTTAACTAAAAATCACATTGGTTGAAACTTTTACTTCATACATGTGTTATAAGGGTTCATTTAATTCGCTAATTTGAGTTTTTAATTCGAATTAAGATGTGATTTTATGTAAAAAAAAAATTTTACTGTAATAAAAAATAAAAAATAAAAAATAAAAAAATAAAAAAAATATAACTATTTTTAAAAACTTTTTACTATAATAAAATTTAAATTTTAAATTTAAATTAATAAAATAAACGAGACATTCCACTTCAATAAACATCTTCCCTTTTCTATTTCTTTCCAAAATGTGTCCTTCTCCTCCCACTTTTTACATTTCTTTCAATCTTTTTTATTTGAGAGATTCTACTGTAGGGATGTACCTTTCTTAGACCGATAAGAGACGAATCTAAGCCACAGAAAAGATCCAACGGTCAGACCAGACGAAGGAATACCAAACTAAAATAAAACCTCCTGCGCATAATAATTATTACAACAATCATTGGAGAGGGAAAAAAAAAAAAAAAAAAAAAAAAAAAATCTCATTAGATTATCTTCTTCCCCTTCTCCACTATTGGACCTAATCTCTCCCCCAATCCCCGTGGCCGCCGCCCAGCCTACCATGAAGTTCCACCATCCTCCGCCATCGCTGTCGGTAGCTTGGGCACCGCATTTCACCGCCAGCGGATCTTGCCTGATGCGCCCTCACCGTCATGGACCTCGCTAACTCAGTGAGTGAGCGATTCTCTAACTCACTGATGAAAATCGATTGGCTATCGTCGATTCGTCGCCAAGAACAAAACCCAAATGATGAGGTCTTGTCACTGCCTCCAAATTCCTCTTTTTTTCCCCTTTTTATACAGCCTGTCCTGTTTCTGAAGGAAAAGCTATGTAATTGTGGCGGATGAACAACTCCAATGAATATTTGTATTTTTTTCCCATTTTGGGTGGAGAAAAGATTGCTTCATTTGTTAATTTGTATGGATTTATCTTGTTTTACTGATTAGGAGAGGGAATTTGTATATAGCTAATTTGAGGTTTGATTTCAGTGGAGATTTTGCCTAGTATTGTCTTACTTGTTTAACTGTTGTCTTTTTGGAAGCTTTGCTTCTTGGAGATTTTCCCTTGCTGCGTTCTTGTTACAGCCCTCTGTGTTGTTTTTTGTTTTCAATGTATTACTTTTCTACAAAAAGAAAAGGAAAAAGAAAAACAAAATGTGGCCTGGAAATGCGTATGCCCAAATCGATTCGGCATATACAATGTAACATTCGCGCTCATAAATTACGATGGGATGAGAATGAGAGGAGCCTTTGAATAATCAAGTGGCAGTGGTTTCTTTATTTTGCTTTTTTTTTTTTTTTTTGTGTATATGTTTCAAATTCGAATATGTAGGTTTTGTGTTGAGGAAGACCTCTTTTCTGGCTTGTTTTTCTTTTTCCTGAGAAATACCCATCAAATTCAGCAGAAAGCGATTGTGTTGTGTTTTGCGTAGGAGGACGACTTGAGTTGCCGGAGATGGTGGAAGAGTTCGCCGGATTTTGGGTTTTCACAGATCTGGATATGATTTTGAGAAAATTTGATAAAAAAAGACCGGACAAAATCAGAAATGATTTTTTAGTTTAGTTTTTTGTTTTAGTTAATCAGGTGTAATCTATACTAGAATATTTCGTACGTCTTTTAATCTGAACCATTCAAAAATAATCGAACGGTTTATAATTCTTACCTTACTGGTAGGGTTGAAGTACATCTCCTACTATAGAATCTCTCTTTATTTACATTTTTACCTGTCATTTTTGTCTCTCTTTTTTTTTTTTTTTCATTTTTTCATTTTACTTTTTTTTTTTTGTTGTTCTTTCCCTAATATTTTCCATTAAAATAATGTATTCTTGTCTGTCGTAAATAAATTTTTTTTAACAAAATACATTTTTTATATATACTCAATAAATTATTTTTAACATTTTATTCTCAAATGTGTTTCTACTGAAACAATTTTTCTAAATAAATTTCTTTTATATGTATCCCTAAATAATTTTTTGTTTGATTCACCCCATTTAAAACTTTTTGCCTTTTAATATTGTGTTGTTTTGTGTTTTCTTACTAGACTAATAATTATCACTAATATTTTTGAACCTATAAGATTATTATTAGTTTGTCAATTAAATTTTAAAAATTATTATTTTATTTTTTAAAAATTTTAAATTGTTCCTGTTTAACATTTTAAATTATAATTTTATTAAAAATAAATAGAAAAAAAATTTTTATTTAGATTTTTTTATTAAAAAGAAATAAAAAAATTATACTGTCATATTTAATTTTTTTATTTAATTTTATAATTTTTATTAAAAATTAAAATGTTTGAATGAGAATTTTTAAAATTTACAGACTAAAATAAGAATTTTTAAAATTTAGAGAGTAGATGTGATAAAAAGTATAATATCCAAAATACAGTTAAAGAGGAAAATCACCTCGAAAGTTTTCATACTGACAACCCTCAAATCACCACCGTCCAATCTACCCCGAATATGGCCCGTCAACGGAATCCGATCCCCTATCGCCCCACTTTTCCCTTTTCCTCTGTTAGACCAACAAGCTACGGCTCTTCGTCAATCCTTCAACTGCGTTTCAAGGTACTCAAATACAGTCTCTGCTTTTGTGCTTTCATTGTCTTTCACTGGTTTTAGTCGTTTGGATTCTGATCTGGAGGATATATCCAACAATTGTTCTTCGCCGGACGAAGATTTTTTATTTTTATTTTTATTTTTATTTTTATTTTTGGAAGAGATGTTGAATTTTGTATAATCTGAAGGCTTATTTTTTCCTAATTTTGGGCACAATGCGCATAGATTTATTGCCGGTAGCAATTTAGATACTCTCTTGTTTTTTCCTATGCGGTTGTTGTGATGAAATTGATTCAATAAGAATGTGCTTGCTTGGCGAGAAAAATTATATGTTTAGGTATTCTAAACTTGTAAATTTTTGTTGTAAATTAATAGGTAGAAATAGTTTTTGCAGCTCAGATTGAACTGGAGAAATTTGTAAGAATTTATGAATATTATTAACATTTTTGCATTAATATAGAATTGGTTATTCAAAATGTATAGTGTAGCCAATTCTTTCTTAAAGTTACATGTGAGATATTATGGTGCACTTGGAAAATTTAACAATGGTAAGCTGTTAGCACTTTGGATCTCGGATACGAAAATGCAAGTGTTTGAATGAGCCATTTATGTGCTTTTATTTTCAAATAAAACTTTCACACATGTGACATTTTTACTAGGGTGAACAAGTAGAAGTTTACTAGTTTCTAAAAGACAATTTTCACGATAGGTTTGGCGACTAAAAGCGTTAAGGAATCGATTTCATATGTAATAGTAGGTATGTTTTGATAATCAACTACTTTTCGGCAGCTTTTGAAATGAGTTATTAAGGAATGGAGCTCAGGTAGGTAATAGCAGAGTTAAGTAGAAATACCAAAGGCCAGATTATTTCATAGTATTATGGGAATTGTTGTAAGTTTTGAGGATTCTCATCAAATATTTTTGTGTTAATCAATCTTTAAACAAATATGATAGAATTACCAATAAATGGATACAGTTTAGATAGAAATGCAAGTTTTTATGCAGGAGGTATGTTTATTCAAACTCAATATTACAACAATTTACAAAATATCTTAACTTCTTCCTTTTTGAACTGCTAATTTTTCTACGTGTATTGGTTTTCTGGATTTATTGCTTTTCCCCCTTATTTTAGTGGTCGGGATTGATTGAAAAAAAAATGACTTCTATGTGATACATATTAAACTATGCATACTTCTTTTAGTGATATGTTTGTTCCTTTCTTTGTTCTTTAAAAAACTTTGTGCTTATACAGTGTCAAAACCTTGAAGGTCGATTGTTTATTGGAATGGAAAGATAACTTGGTTTACTTCACATGGATATCACAGGGATTTTCTTGTTTTCATAAACCTTGTGATTCACAATTTTTCTATGTTGTTTGAAATCTTCATCCATTTACTTTTTTCTATGTTCTTATAATAAAGTAAATATTACTTTTTTGCTTTTCACGGAAGGATATTCTTTATGATTAGGCACTTCAGTGGTCCTTTTGAAAATATGTTGTTTGAAAAGCTTCTGGCAATTTTTTGCATTCCAGCATGTGCGTCGATGTTATTCTTTGTTATGCTATTTGCAGTCTTTATAATACAAGCTCAGTTAAATGCTTAACTCTTACTCTGAAGAAGAAAATGAAACTTAAAAAGAAAAGTAAAAGAAAAAGAGACTAGCTAACTTTGAATGTCTCGTTCACACATGTGGTATTTGCGCATCTAACAACCGGCAATAAATTTGTTCAGTTCTAGAGAATATGAATTTATTCAATAATCTCACATTGTCTCGCTGTTTTCTTGAGTTGTGGCATTATTTCCATTAATTGACATTACAAAACAGCCTAATTACCCGCGATCGGTGATTGTTACTCTAAATTCTTCTTTTTATTTCTCCCAAGAATTATATGGTTCTTCTCATCTGAGCATTTAGCATTCATTTGACAAAAAAGAATGGGAATGCGAGAGTACTATGCCCAACCCTCAAGGTACATGTCCTAAGGAATATGGTGGCTAAGAGATTTACATATTTTTGCCCGTTTATTTCCTGATATATTTATAAATTACTATCATGCTATTTTTATTTCTAGAGTTCTTCAGTTTTCATAGTGAATTTGGTATGCTTGGCCGTTTTACAGGTCTATTCAATTTCTATTATTGTTAGGTTTGGCATGGGTTAAGAGTAAACGTTTTTAATGTTTATTCAATTCTACTAGATGATAGAATATTATTCATTTCTTTTAGAACTGTAAAATCTACTAGTATGTTGATTGCTACACGCCGACTTGAGTTTACTGAGTGTGGAGCCGACTTGAGTTTACTGAGTGTGGAGAATACTGCAAGCGCAGTGGTAATACACGTACTTTCTGTACTGCTTATTGCTGAGTACTCTGCTTTATTCTCTTTAACTACTTTATGAAAGGATAATGAAACACGAGCTCTTGATAGCTTTTCATTATGAAAATTTATTTCTATGTCCTTGAATTATGAGGTTTGTTTCTTCCAAAATGTTTTTGTTTTACCTTCTCCAGCTATGCTTCTATATTGTATAATGTTGATGAAGCAGAAAACAAAACATAACAGATAGAAACAATACTTAATTGCTTTTTTTTTTTTTTTTTTTTTTTTTTTTTTTAATAAATCCAGAAACACACATACAATGAAAATATAGTAACTCGTAGATGATACATTTTCTGTAGTTTGTATTTGTTTTGACCTGAATCTGAGCAACCTCAATCTGTTGCTCATATAATATTTTGCCAGGTGTTTAGCCCTACACTCATAATCCTATTGCATTCTGCAGTTTTCTTAATTCTTGGTGCATACTTGCATTTAAGAACAATGAAATGGTGTATTATTTCTATTTCTTTTCCATAAAAGGTAAAACTTTATAATGGCTCCACTCTTGAAATCAGTCCCAACAATCGGTCCGGTATAATTATGCCGATAAATTGAGTAATAGTCCTCCTCTTACTCCATTCATGAAAGCATTAAAAAAAAAAAAAAAAAAAAAGAAATAAAAAAGAAAGCTACAGACAAGCACAATATTTTGTTCTTTGCAGGCCATACCTCATGAAAGTGTGCAATGAAATGACGTCTGCATTTTTTGTAGCATGATTTAGTACAGATTTTAGTGAGTTGGATACATTATCCAACTCGAATCATCAATGCAACATGCTTTTTCATTTGCACTTGAAGTTTATTGCCTAGAAACAAATTTAGCTTCTTCTATGATTTGCATTTGATTATGAAGAATGAAAGGGTATGTCAGACATCTAGGATTATATGTTCTGTAATCTCAATAGTCTCTATAGGAGGTACAAGAAGTGAGATAGTTCTGCAAAGTAAGGATCCTAGAAACTGAAAGTAGAGTACAATGATGTGATTAACTGAGTCACTGTTTAGAATTGCACAAGTGCGCAAAATGGAGTGTCCTAGACTCCTATATGCTTTTCGAAGTTGTTTCTGCACATCCTATGTAATTTATTTGGATTGCCAACTTTGTTTGGTTGAATTTTGCTGTCAACTTGCTGGTAGAAAGGCAAGTGGAGTTCAATTATTTCCCATGGGACATACATGGCCTATAGGAAATTTTTGCTGTCCTGATAAACTATAGAATGCAAATAGAATATGATCTAATTATTTTGCTAATTGACATTTCAAATTGAAATTACGTCAACGGTAATTTATACCTTTAATTTATTTAAGGTTTATGTATGTCGTTAATGTGATTGTTTATATGTACAAAGTTTATATGTACTCAATTTAAACCTTAATTCATATTTTTCAGGGTCATGTTTTGGCAATTGTTCAGAGCTCAACTCTACTGCTGTATCGAGGTATAATGGTAATTCTATATTGGAAGTCCTAAATATATTTTATTTTCTTTAGAGAAAATTTATTTTGGTATCTTGTGTTATATTAAAATATGAGTTTAATACCTTGTATTTTTTATAATTTCACGTGAGTACCTTGACGTATTAGAAAATCTTTTTTTTTGTACTTTTTAGCCAATTTTTAGGACATAAAATGTCCAAAATACCCTCTTAATTAGTTAACCACAAAATAACAATTAAACACAAAATTATTAAAAAAAATTAAAAAATAAATATGAGATTTTCTTTCTTTTTTTTTTTTTAAATCAGGTCTAATCAGATTTCTCGGGGGGAAAAAAAAAACTTTGATTATTCAAATCCCCACCCCCATCACCACCACCTCCTCCCCTCCCCAGCCTAGCCACATCCATCACCGTAGCTCCCACCCTCCGGCGAATCCACCCACGCCGCTAACCAGACTTTGGTGTGCCCTTGTAAAAAAAAAGGACTCAGACACATCCCCCTCGCACCTTGCCCTGATTCGACCGCCCTGTGGCCGTTGGTGCCCAGAACTCGCCACTGCGACGGGGGGCTGGGCCGGTTGAAATGGAGCCGACGCGAGGTGGGTCAGAGGTTGTGGTGGAGCTGGGTGCCCGGGGTGGATTGAGGGTGGGTCGGGGTTGTTCATTAGAAGATCTGTTATTGGTTACTGCAGTTTTTTTTTTTTTTTTTTGCTTGTGTTGTTGCAGAGCCGAGGAAGATTTGCACCTTCAATGTGGTTGTGCAGTTGCAGAAGTTAAAATGGAAAATGTGTGTTTTGTTTGATTTTGGTTGAAGGATTTGTTTGGTTTTAAATAAAAAAGAAACAATTTTTCTTCTCAGATTTGATTGTGCATTGAGGTTTTCTAAATTTTAAAGATCGTTTGGTTCCTAGATTCGAATCCCTGATTCGAATCATGATTCATGATCGTTACAGTATTTTTTCTCATAAAAAATACACGTAAATAAAAAATTGTTCAAATCATATGATTTGAATCCATAACCAAACGGACCCTATGTTTTAAAAATATTTTGAGATTTTTTTAAAAAAAATAATTGGTTTCTATTTAATTAATAAGAATGGTAAAAATGACATTTCACAATTCAAAAATCAGCTTGAAGGTACCAAATTTTTTTTTTTAAAACATCAATGTACCCGCATAAAATTTTATAAAACACAGTACACAAAATTCATATTTCGATGTAACACATGCTAATAATATTAAATTTTCCTTTTTCTTTATTATCTAAACTTTTAGATAGGTTGGATAGTTGTTTTTTAGGTCTCGTTCAGTTTGCGGACTTAAATTTTTAATTTAAGTTGAGATGTGATTTTATGTGAGTTTTACACTATAATAAAAAAAAGTTAGATGTGATTTTTTATGAGAGTTTTTAATTGTAATAAAATTGAAATTAAAAACTCGAATTGATTAAATGAACGAGTTCCTAAATTGAATTGTCTACCTTGCCTTTTGAGCAAACAAAGAATAGCTTACCTTGCCTATGAAACCAGCTCGTGAACATGCTATACAACTCTTCCAATCAAACATTGTCCACAAAATATCGTCTTCCTTTTTTTTTTTTTTTCTTTTTCCTTTTTCAAATGAAAGGAGGGTGGGAAAGAAGTAAATAATTACCAATATGTTGAAGGGAACGGGAACAGTATTGACTAAGATTCTATTTTCTCATACTTTTGTACACAACCTTTGGACATCACTCACAAATTAGAAAAGAAAGCTAAAAGCGAAAGCTGCCTTCCATTAAGGGGTCTACACTCTACAAAGCACACCCACCCAATCAAACTTTTTCTTCATTTTGTTACTTTCTACAAGTCTAGTTTCTTTTTCTTTCTTGGCCTTTGTTTTAGATTCTTTGCACACTCACTGACACGCTCTTGGAGGCACCTAAACAACAAAAAGACCTTTCTCTTTCCTCTAAAGCCTGGGAACTCGTGCAATCAATTCTTAACCGCGTCTACTTTTCTATCACTTTTGAAACATCTTACTTAGGCTGGACCATCCATTCTGTTCCTTTTGGAAAATGGGTTTTGGCCATCTTACAAGAAAACCCATGCTATGAGCACCTTCTTTCGGTTTTGATAGGATCCATAATTTGGCTAATTGGGGTTTTTGTTCTTTGTCTCTAATGGTTGATACTTGAGAATCATGGATTGATAATCTTTAAAATCCTTCTTTTTCATTTCTATGGCAGTTATAAGCATTTAATTATATCTATAGCACCCCACCCAAATGACTTATTTCTACTGCTCCAAGTTCTGCTACCTACTCATGTTTTCATTCACGAATCTTACAGGTTAGTTATTTGGAGATGTGATATCGAAAAAAGAAGATTAGGAAAATCACATGGCTATTAAGATATATTCACCTCGCTTTTCGCTCCATATTGATTGTGTTGTGGGCCCCACTTTAGCTGGATTCAGCTAAGGGAAAAAAATATTTGGAAATTCATAGATTATAGGCAGCTTGAGATTTCGGAGGCTTTGGTTACCGACGTGCTTATGATTTTAGCCAGGCGTGAAAATAGACTTTTTGCAAGTAAAAGACAACTTTGGTAACTGTTTGTGTTTGTCTGAGTCAGGCTTGCTTTCAACCCCACATCTTTTAATACACCAGTTAATTTAGATCATGCATTCCACGTTGAAATTAAATCATTATCAGGTCAGATTTCTTTTAGGTTTGGCCGGTTGACCTTGATTTTTGTTTTATGTTTTGTCTTAAATAATAATAAGCAGAGAGATGATCAAGCTTGGTAGAATTTAACCACTCGTAGCTTGTCCTTTGTAGGTTTGCAGTAATATGTAACATATCACATCGGGTCTTGTTATATTAGGAAGCTGTCCTTCGCATCTTATTGGTTTTATGGTTGCCGAATTTTATGGAATGACTTCATCATTATGTTCTTTAGGCTGATCTATATTTAGGTTTGCGACACTTTCTCTATCCAAATCAGGAAGCAAAGGCGGTTACAGAAATGAGAGAATAAACCAAGTTATAGGTTATAGTTGTGTTTTTGAATAGGTGAAAACTGTAGGCCCTGTTCTTTTTCAGGAGTTTGAGCTAAAAACTTGAATTAAAATTTAAATTTTTGTGGAGAAAACCCTTCTTAGGCATTGAGAAAAAAGAAGCAAAAGAAGTGTGCGCTAAAAATAAGGTAATGGCTTAGTCGTTTCTTTTTCGTCATTTAACGCTGAAAAAAATGTAGGATGCAACTTGGCTTCTTTTTTTGGAGTAAGTTGTACACTGGCGTTGGCTGCAAAGGTAGGAGACCTGAGAACTGAAACCCGTGAGTTATATGGAGGTTAAATGTGGTCTAGAACTACCTCTCTATAATTAAAGAAAAGCGAAAATGGGATTCATCCCCATTAGGATAAATCCTCCTTACTCACATAATGATTTAGTGAGTCTTATTCGATTGGGCTCCACCTACCATTTAGCAGAATTCATGATATTTGAGTAGTAGGATAAATACAAGTTAAAGACAAAAAGGACAAGTGAGATTCATCTCTATCACGTACAAAATAGTGAATTCTACTGACCTTAGTTTTGCCGGATTGTGTTTCTCACCTTATGTGAGTAGCGAGGCTTGAATAAATGGGAGTACTGGAAAGAAAAAAAGATAACTGGTATGCAAGTAGTGTTGAAATTTTAAGCCGGCAGGTTTGCCCGAAGCTCGAATTTTTTAGGTTCGGCAGACAGGCACCTAAGGCTGCCCGTTTAAGCACTTTCTCGGGCTCAAATCAATATCGCGGAAGCCCGCTGCTGAACGAAAGCTCCCGACTGTTGACCGTCAATTTTTTTTTTTTTTAATTTTTTTCCCTCATGCCTGAATTCCAGCCTAATTTGCCTGAAGCTTGAAGCCTGAACTGCTCGAAAAGTCACCCTATCGCTTCTATGGAAAAGAAATTTTAAAAATATTGATCTAAATGGTCAATATTGTATGGTTTGGGTATTATTTTTGATCCTAGATTAAAATTAGAAGGTTTAGAAAACTTAAGCGAGTTTTTAGACTGACCAATTTCCTAAAATAAAGAAAAAAATATTCTCTCCATAGTGTTTATGAGAATAGGTTTAGAAACACCGTTTTTAGAGTACAAGAACAGCAACAAAGAGATGAAAACCTAATTCATTCATGAATGTTTTCGGATTGAAGAAGAAGAAGAAGACGACTCAAACATAAGTTGGGAGTGGATCTTCATCAAGAGATGTTGACGGTGACGGTGGCTTCAACGAGCTTATAGTGTACCTCAGCAAGAGCTTAGTAGTCGACGATAGTGGAGAATTGTTTGATTTAGTTCAATAGTGGAGGGCACGAGCATTAACTTTGCCAGTCCTAACTCGATTAGCAATGGATATTTTTTTGATCCTAGTCTTCACTGTTTCATCTAAAATAAGTCTTTAGTACGACCAGACGAATACTTGAGAAACGCCGAAACGCATTATAAAGGGACATTGTTGAAGCTTTGGTGTACATTAAGGATTGAGATCGTGCCGATCAACGTTTACAAGATACAATTTCGCCGGCAAGTCAAGAATGGATAGATTAATTTAATAGATTAACATTTCGCTTTAAAGACAATTCTTCAGCTTCAAATTAAATTGTAATTTCTAAATATTTATTTGCTTTTGACATTGTAATTGTAATATTTAGACTGTGATTTTGTAAAATTTGTAATTCAACACAAAATGATTGCACTTTTTTTTTCTTATTAAGTTTTAATTCCAATTGAGTTTTTCTTAGTAAGATTTTTAACGAGACAATCATGAATTACAAATTTAAAAATCAATAAACAATTCTAATTTTTTGAATTGATTTGTGTTAATATTTAATTGTGTGTGTTGATTTTAAATTTTTAATCCTAATTATAATTTTTATATAATTTTTACAATAATAACTTAATAATTATTTATATGTAAATACAATTAATAACCAATATTATATATAATATATATTATTTGGGTAGCTCGGACAGCTTCAAGCTATCCGAATAAGCTTCAGGCAGTTAAGACCTGTCTGAAGCCTGTTCAATGTTATTTTTGAGCTCGGGCTGGTAGTTTGAATTTCTCAAACGGATGGGCTCAAATAATGAGTACAAATTTAATTTTTTGAACGGTTGCGGGTAGTCGGTTCAAATTTCTAACACTATCTGCAAGTCATACGAAAAGGCCAATTTTTGAAGATTTTGAGCTTCTTTTCTACCAACGGGTTCAACGCATGGGAATCACGTTAAGAAAAGAAACCAGTTCTTAAGTTGAGGTTCACCGAATCACACGGTCCAGATTGTTCTTCATGTCATGTCGGCCATAACATATTAAGGACAACTTTTGTCTGATCTTCTCTCTCTGAACACGTAGCACCTCTCCAGTTCCTGTATTTTTCTCTGAGGCGTACGATTTCCCACATGCCCACTCTCCCATCCGTGGGGTCTCTGTTGAAACTTGGGAACCCAACTCACACGTGTTGTTGTCATTAGAATAATGTTAAGAGGACCCCACTTTCTTTTTTTTTTTTTTTTTTTGATAATAAGAAGACCCCACTTTTTAAACACAGACGGCAACTAATTTCCTTGGTGGTGGGGCACTCATCTGTGATGAACAAACTACAGCTCAAATCCCACTTGCACCTGCTTATCTATCACAGCTCAGGAGAGAGTGCTTATAGAGGTTTTCTATTATCTTTGGGAAATGTTGAAAGCTGCTATACATTCTAATGTAAATTGACTACACGGGACTTTTGGGTGTGTCATAAGCTCTACACTTTTTCTGCCACAAGATTAAGTGGTTCGGTCTTGATTTGATCCTTTTTTTTTTTTTGTGGGGTCTTTTTGCTAGTAGCAAGGTTGCAACTTATACATCTTATACATGGAGTAGCACTGAAATGGATCACATTTGTTCTTAGTTGTCAATTTAGCCTTAACCCAATTTGGCCTTTTCAATCTAGTTTCCGGATGTGGTTGAACTATACATCATGTGGTTTTTATGTTGGCCATGTGGTATTGGTATGGGAAGGAATTTAACTTCTTTGTCATGTTACATATATGCTTATAGATCAAGACACAATCTAGGCAGTTTTCAAACAAGGATGTAAGCGGTTGTTACTTTCTGTTGAGTTAAAAGGTGATTTGAGTAATAATTTTGAGTTGAGTTTAAGTTATAACTTGAATTAAAGTTGTAACTTGAGTTTATGTTTAGATATGCACATTGAGTTATGATTTAAATTGAGAATCTTTTTGAGTTTGTATTTGAGTGAGTTAAAATTTACATTTATATTTAGATAATATTTTAATAAAAAGTCAATAGTGATGAAAAATTTTAATAGAGTATATGGATGAGATTTTATTCGTCTTTTTATTGCAAATGCATATAAAAAATTATTCTAATCAGAATTAAAATAAAAAAGTTAATATTTTTAAAAATATAAAAAATATTGTTCATTAACTTGAATTTGAGTTTATGAACTCGAGTTGAAGAGAAAACTTAAATTTGAGTTTAGCTTTAAATTTAAATTCAAACTTGAGTTTAAACTCGAGTTTAAATTTAAATTTTAAAAAAAAAATAAACTTAAATAAAATTATAATTTAAATTTAAATTTTTTTTGAGTTTCGTCACGGAAGAATAACCCTTTTAAGTTCTACGGTGTTTTTACCTTTTGGGTCGTTTTTACATTTTGGGTCGATGTGTTTGGCTCATTTGCTGCTAATTGAGTTGTATTTTTTTTTTTTATTTTTTTTTTTTTGCTTCTTCTAAGATGGGTAGGAAGATTACAAGAGGTGTCTACTGTCAAGTCACTGGTATGCGTAAGGAGGGCCCACCTTTGCAAGACAGACTTACATTCTGGCTTCATTCATTAGCTTAATTGTGTTGGAAGCTCATCATTTGGTTCCCCGTGATTAGGAATGGGAAGTTCAATCCTAACAAGAGTTTAATTTTTCCGAGAAATAATTTCTTTTTTTCTTCAATTTGGCTGTGAAGAGAAGGAAGAAAACGAGCACACAATCATGAATGTTTTTTGTAGTTATTTGTCAACTATGCAAAAAGAGTCCAACAACAAATGAGTAGCCAAAAAAGGGGAGTTTTTCAAATCTATCTTTTTGGTTGGACTTCTTTGCGCCATTCATTACTTAATTTATTAGCTTTCAGGAGAAAAAACAAATGATGAAAATTGAAAAGTATATTGGGCAAGGTGATAAAAATAATAAAAAAAAAAGTTTCTTCTTGAGAAACGTTTTAGGAATGAATGCAGCAGCCAACCCTCTTTGTTGAGCTCTACATTGCAGAAAATGCACCACCACTTTCCGACAAGCAATTTTACCACCTTCCTTGATGAGTAACTTATAGAATAAGAAGACAAAGCTCTCTAAGAAGGAGAGAGCAAGAATTTCTGTCTTTACCTTTTGCTTGGAAATGATAAAGCTAAAGTTGTTCTTATCAGATTTGTTTTCTCATTTTTTTTTTCTTTTATATGCATTCATTTTTGGGTTACATTAATCTAGTTTTTAATGTTGAATTAATTTATCTTTATTTTTCAAGTAAAGGGAATTATTTATCGCAGTAATCTTATTTCGTCTCTCGTAAATTATGTTTATTTCCCTTTCCTTTTCTTTTCAGCTGATTTTCATTTCTAGTCTTTTTCTTTTTTTTCTGCCGTTTTAGCTTCACTTTGACAATCGTTCAGAGGACCAATTTTTGTTTTTTTTTTTTTTTTTTGTTTATTCCCTAAAGTCCTTTTTGTTAAATTCAGTTTTGTTTGAAAAAAAAGCAATATGTTTGTGCTCACATTTTCTCATCACAAGTTAAACGGATCATTTTTTTTTTTTTTCTTTTTAAGGGAATAACTTGAGCAATTAATCATATTAAACTAGAGTCCCAATGCACCATGTTATGAATTTATTTTCAACATATAATACTTTTATTTTCTTATTAATCATAGGGTTTGGCCAAAAAAAAAAAAAAAAAAAAAAAACGTTTGAGGGAAAAACAACTTCCCGTAGAAGAGTCTTTGGTTGAATACGTATACCTCTAATACGGGAAAACTATCGTGTGTGCACTTCAACAAATTACATTAATTTTGCATTAACTAAAAAACTTTCTTTTGCTATGAGAAAAATGATGATCCTTTTTTAAATTGAGAAATCAAACTTTTCAAACTAAAACCTTGAAGTATTTGCATGGGAACAAATGTAACCCGTAAGAAACCAGTCAAATGAGTTTCTTAAGTAAGAGGGAGTCATTATTGAGGCTTCGTTTGGTTTGCAGTTTGAAATTCAGCCGATTTTAATGTTTATTTGTTTAAATTGTAAATTTAAGAGTTATCAAATTGCAATATGAATTGGTATTTGGTATGGGAAAAACTATGAGCATACGTTTTGATAGTTTGAAAACAAGGGTTTGAGCTAAATAAAAAAATAAAAAAAAATAGGGTAGTTGGCACTCTTTCTTCTAGAACTTTGAGTATAATGACATTTTAGTTCCTGAATTTTTAATTTTGGCATATTAATTTTTAAAATTTTTGACAATTTTGTTCATTGAAATTAAAATTGAAGAACAATTTCTAAAATTTAACGTTGATAATCACATCCTTATTACATAATAACTTAAATTTTTACATAAATAGTCACGGTTTGTGCAAAATGTTAAGTTTTTCAATTGGTTTTAATAGTATCAAAAAGAGAAATGCTTATATAACATAAATTTTCGTAAAATTTTAAGTGATAACGCGATGAGCACATAATTATCTTCGTTGAATTTTAGTAATCATACACTTTTAATGTCAAAGATCCAAACTGTCAAAAAACAAAAGTTTGGGGATAAATATGTAAAATTTAAAAGTTTAGGGATCAAAATATCAATATTCTAAACATCCAGGGACTAAGAGTATTAATTACTCAAGAAATAAATACAAAAAAGAAAAAAAGAAAAAAAAAGGAGTAGTGTAGGTGGGACTTATTAATTTATTTTTATATTGCATATAGATTCAAATTGGCAAATTTAATGGGATTTAAATCGGTGACGAAGTCAGAAATTTTTATCAGAAGGGTTAATCAATGATGGAGTCAAAAAAGATTTTCCGTGAGACTACTATAAAAATAAAAATAGCAATATTTTTTTCCTGGATAGAGATATAGAATAGGCTATAATTATTCAGTCAAGAGTACAATTATAATTTTTGTTACATAGTGGGGGTGCGCGCCTCAAAATTTTCTTAAGAACTTTTTGCAAAATTTTGATTATATAACGATAAGTACTTTTGAATTTTTGAGGCAACAAAAGAAAGTTTTTAACCTTTATGGGAGAGGCTAATCTAATATTTAGCATAAATGAACATATAAAATTGGAAATAGGCCATGCAGTGGCTTCGTCCCTGATTAAAATCCTTAAAATCATGAGCTTTAACTTGATTTTAAAATCCGAACCTCACTCGTTTTTTCTCTCACTAATTTAAATCGATTTTCAATTCAAATTGTACCAAATAAGTCAAAACCCATGTACTGTACTGAACATTAACAAAGCGTAATAGCTGGCGGATTTTTTTTCTTCTTTTTGGCAATGTTTGGTAGCTTGTATTATATTATATAATATATAGTGTATTGTATTATATTGTATTATTATAATATAATACAGTGTTTGGTATCGTGACGTATTGTATAAAGGGTTAAAATATAAATTTTTAATGCTTAAGAGGTCAAATGTAATTTTTGAAAAATTTTGGGGTCAAAATATAATTTTTTAAAAGTTTTAGGATCAAAAGATTTTTTAAAAATGGGGTCAAAGTATAATTTTACAAAAGTTTTGGGGTCAACATGTGATTTTATAAAAAATTTGGGTTCAAATTGTAATTTTTTTAAAATAAAAAATTTGCATTGTGCCACCTAAATTTTTTAACAATTATATGCTTCGGCATGACCCTATGTTATCCGACCCCGATCTCTAGTCTTGTCAAATACCGACATAAATTATTGATTCACTATAAAATAATACAATACAATAGCTAAAAATGAGTCATATTCAATAATACGGCATAGACCGTATTAATTTACCATATGTATTAGTTTATATAATACAAGAATCTCACCAAACATTGTATTATTGTATTATTATACAATTTGATACTCTAATACAGTCAAACAAACATGCCTTTTAAGTTATAAAATTTCGTATTATGAATTATGAATTCAATTCATTTTTATGACTTCTTGGTCTACCTCTTTCACCCAAGTTTTCCTGCCATTTATTCCACCAAAAGGGAAAAAAATCAAAGAAAAAGAAATCGCTTAAACCATTTCCTATGTATACCTCTGCATGGTAATTGTATAAATCAGTGCCGATGGACCAAATTTTCAACATCTAAAGGAAACTTTCTAATTTCTTCCAAACCACTTCATTTCGTTTCTTACAATTTTCTTATAATATGAAGTCTTATAATATGAAGTAATGTCTGATCATGTCGTTTAATCACAAATGTTTTTGATCACCAACCTGAGATTCTGAAGAACATGATAAGAACTTGTTACCAATAGATTGGAGAATCCCAAAGTGATCAATTTAAAAAATTAAGAACACAAGGAATACTCCAAACTTGCGTACAACCTTTTTTTTATTTTGTATGTGTTTCATAATATCTTATACCTACCATCCATGGCTCATAAATTTCGTGTAGGTATAACAAGATGATAAATTACATTATTTAATTCCAGAATTTAAAATATCCCATACTTACAGTCATTTTCCTGTTATTCCAGGGTTTATTTTAGCATTTAAATTTTCGACCACAACATAGCTCCCTCCAATTTCCAAAAACCATAATAGCACCTTTTCCCACTCGTGGCCTTAAGCAGCGATTTCTTCAGTAATGTTAAGCTAATTTCTAAAAAATAAGTTCATCTTACTAGTCTCATTCTCGATTTAAAGAGAAAAAAATAAAAAGTTATTGAAAAATTTAACTTTTTTTCCTTAAATTAGTTATTGAAAAATATAACTTTTTTTGAATAAAGCTGAGTAAATTAGCCCCAAAAGAACGTAAAAAATAAAATTAAAACTTGAATTGTCTTTTTTTTGACATATGCATACATCTCATTAATATACGAATATTTGTACGTGAAAAACTACCAAATTTTTTGGGTAAGGGTATAAACATGGACCCTACTAAACAGTAAACCCTTTTACTAATAGTAAATATTTTATATATATATATATTGCTATATATATATATATATATATTGCATTTTTTTCTTCTAACGTGATTTTAATTAAATTTAACATTCAGAAATATTCATTACAGTAGTGAAAAACTCCAAACTATTATTGGAATTATAATTTTAGAAAGAAGCTATAATACATTGCATGCTCTTTTATCTATAAAACTCAAAAAAAGATAATGCAAGTTTTAACTTTATTTAAATTCACGTTCTTTTAAGTTTTAATTTTATTTAAATTTACTCAACTTTATTTAAGTTCTAACTTCAATTTAAGTTATAACTCAAATTTAACTCAAAAACTACACTCAAATTACACTAAAAAAAACAACTCTTTAATTTTTTTTAAAATGTACCGTGTAACTCAATATAAACTATGACCGTATAATTTTTTTTCAACTAAACTATGATGATAACCTTTTTACTTTCAACAACGTAAATCGTTTCTTTTTATATTTTAACTATAGAACTTGAAAAAGTGAACCGGTAAACTTGTTAAACCGGTTAAATTTGTATTAAAAAAATTATGTTATGTATACTTTTTTATATTTTAAAGTAATTTTTAACAAATATAATAATTAAAAATGTGCACTCCTCATATGAAATCCTATTGTAAAAAATATATATATATCTTATATAATACAGATAACGATGAACATCAAAGGTGGAACTATCACAGAACTCATTTTATATTAATGGTGGTACTTGAAACTCATGGTTTCACCGATTTTTTTTTTTTTTCTGCAAAAGATCTTTCATTTTATCACTTAAAATTAAATACTGAGAGATTTTAGCTGCTTTTTTGACGATAAATTTTGCGGATTTTCAGAAACGGGGAATGGAAACAAGTTTTTGAAAAAAAAAATAATAATAATAAATAAATCAAAGACAAGCTTAAACCCACGCAGAAATTCTGTACCTTCTTAAGAGTGCACTGAAAGAGAGGCAGGAAAGAAATAGAAAAGATTGGTACGGTAGAATAGAAATCTGGTGCACCCAAATCAGTAACCTAAAACCCAGCCAAAAAAATATTTTGCAACACAAATTAAAGGAAAAAAAAATAAAAAATCAGTAACCTAAAAACAATCGGGAAATTTTCTTCTAATCGCCGATTAATCGCACCGACCACGCCGTAGTGCGGCCATGATACGCTGACGCTAGCGAAATCTTTTCCTAAAGCTTAAAACGAAGCCCAGCCGAATAAGCCGAGCCTAAAATCCATTTCTGTGTTTATTTTTTATTTTTTTTTTATTTTTTATTTTTTCACTTTTTCACAACAACGTTTAAATTCTTAAAGCCCAAGACTAAAAAGTCTCCCAAATAAAACGGTCGAAAACGGGAAAGCCAACCGGGAATAGCCGGTGAAAGGAGAAATTTATTTGCATTTGGATTGAATTTTGGGTTCATTTCATTTTGCAAAAACTCTTCAAATTGCACCTAACCCAAGTCAGATTTTAACCCCATATCTGACCCAAGTTGGTTTTATTTAAAGAGAGAGAAGGTAAGGCCAGCTGGGTTGTGAACTGGTTCACTGACCTTCCCGTTCTCCAAACCCAGATTCTCTCTCTCTCTCTCTCTCTCTCTCTCTCTCTCTCTTCAATCTCAAAATCATCTCTTTGGTTGTCCATATTGTGGATGAACAGTCATAGACTATACTATCTTTCACACCTAGCTCAGCTAGAATTGATTGAGTAATGATGTAGAGAGAGAAAGAGTAGTGTACTAGTGGTGAGAGAGATCTTGAATATTGATTCCTTACTTCTCTTTTCTTTTCTCTTTGTGGGTTTTGTGTTTATATATATATATTTTTCTTCTTCTTTGCTTTGTGGGATTTGGTTTGTGAGTTGGGATTTTTCTGTTTTGGCTTTTTGATGGGTACAGAGGGAGAAGAAGTTATCATCATATCCAAAAAAGAGAGAGACTGGGTAATGGGGAGAGGCAATACGTTGTCGTACAGTGTTATTATACTACAACAACACTACTGTACAAGTTGGTCTAGTTTCAGACATGAGACAGCTTGTTCTTCTTCGTCATCCACTCTTTCCTTAAAGTAAAAAAAAAAAAAAAAGGAACAAAATCCGGGTCCTAACAATTCAACTTGATCGAGCTCTTAAAAAAAAAAAGACCCAAAAGTTAAACAAGAATCTTTCTTAAATTAAAGAGCTTTTGATCCAACAATTATTAGATCTTCTACAAGTCATGAAGAGACTTAGCAGCTCCGATTCACTGGGTGCCCTAATGTCCGTCTGCCCAACTACAGGTTCTTAACAAAAAAAAAAAAAACCCCACATCATAATTCTTTAGATTTACACATTCTCATGTCATTATTTTGGTTTGGTTTAATTTTCTAACTTGTCTCTCTTATTATAATTATATGTTTTAGAGGAACACAGTCCGAGGAACAACCATGTCTACGGCCGAGATTTCCGGTCGATGTTGGACGGGTTGGACGAAGAAGGATGTGTGGAGGAAGCCGGCCATGTGTCGGAGAAAAAGAGGAGGCTAAGCGTAGAACAAGTTAAGGCGTTGGAGAAGAATTTCGAAGTTGAGAACAAGCTGGAGCCAGAGAGAAAAGTTAAGCTTGCTCAAGAACTCGGGCTTCAACCAAGACAAGTGGCTGTTTGGTTCCAAAACCGGCGAGCTCGTTGGAAAACCAAACAATTGGAAAGAGACTACGGCCTCCTCAAAGCCAATTATGATGCTCTTAAGGTCAACTTCGATGCCCTGCAACGCGACAATGATTCTCTCCTCAAAGAGGTAACCAATCGATAGTCGCGACAATTAACTGATAAATTCCATATGGTATCAGAGGATAGTTTACGAGCGTAGTTTACTCGAGAATCTAACTTTTCTTCTTCTTTTTTTTTTTTTTTTCTTTTTATGTTTTTATTTTTATAGATAAGAGAATTGAAATCTAAACTTCAAGAGGAAAATTGCACGGAGAGCAATCTTTCGGTGAAGGAGGAACCGATCGCGCCAACAGATTCAGATCAGAAACAAGCAGTCATGAATCCTGATAACACATGTCTTAATCCTCAATCCGGTCATCATGATCATCATCATGAATCCAAGGAGCTGAATTTTGATCACCAAGAGAGCTTCAACGACAATAACAACAACATCATCAACAACAACAACAACAACATGTTTGAGGTGTCGAACGTGTTCCCACTGGATTTCAAAGACGGGTCGTCGGACAGCGACTCTAGCGCGATCTTGAACGAAGAGATTACAAACACAAAGAATGGAGGGATTTCTCCTCTGCAGACCCACCAACTGATGAACATGTCGTCTTCGTCATCGCCCTCGCCATCGTCCATGAACTGCTTCGGCAGCAGTTTCCAGAAAACGACGACGTACCAGCCCCAGTTCGTGAAGATCGAGGAGCACAACTTCTTCAGCGGAGAAGAGGCCTGCAACTTCTTCTCCGACGAGCAAGCTCCGACTCTTCACTGGTACTGCTCCGGCGAGGATCAGTAACTGAAAGCCCAAAAAATAAAAAAAAAAAAAGAAAGAAAGAAAACCAAGTTCATTTCTCTGAATAAGGAAACAAGAGTGAAATGAAATCCCACGTGAACTTTTTTTTCTTTTTTTTTTTTTTTTTAAAAAAAGGAAAGAAGAAGAAAAAAAGTTTTTAAGGAGTGGGATTTTGGTTGTAAATTTGGTTTTCTCATGAAATCTCTTTTTCTCTCTCTCAATTGTGGAAAGTGAAAGTTCTGAGAGAGAGGAGAGAGTTGGCCAATGGAAGGTGTTAGTACGAGAAGTGAAGACGTGGGGAGCAGTAAGAGTTGCAGAAGAGAGAGAACGAGATCAGGAGAGAGAAAGGGGTTCACGTGGGGGTTCGGTGGAAGGTGACGAACGAATTACAGAAGGGCTCTTTTTTTTTTTTTTCAATCACCTAGCTAGCCGTGCGGGGAATATGATGATCCTTAGGTCGTAATTAAAGTTTTATGATCTGTAAAAAAAAAAAAAAAAAAAAAAAATGAAAATGAAAAAAATGGGGATCCATAGGTTGATGAGTAGAATTAAATCCTGTAATGGAGGAAATAATCATCATTGCCTCGCTTTCTCTGTTTAGCTTTCATCCATTGGTTTGATTCTATATTGCTTTTCCTTTTTTAACCAAATTCATAATTTGATCGGCACAATACCTTCAACTTTGGTATTTTGATCACTTGCACCAAAATTAGAAAATGTTATGAACGCGCCACTATTTCTAAACTGTAGCATTCTAATTTTCCTTTTTTTAAAAAAAAAAAAAAAAAAGAGAGAACGCATAATTTTACATTAATTCGGAATCGCCAATTTTTATATTTAATTATATTTGGATGATATTTAGAAGAAACCCCATTACTGCAAATAAGGTGAATTAATAAGCAATACTTTATAACTTTGATCTTTTTTTTCTTCCTGCAGAAATGTTTGTACTCATAAATGTTTTCTCAAGCTTTAAAATTTAAGAAAATTACTGAATTTATCTTTAAGAATATATGAGTTTGAATTTTTATTAATTATTCTTAATAAATACTCTTTATTAGTACTAAAAAGAATACAAATCAAAAGTAGAAGATAAAAATTTTAATTTATATATTTTTAAGAGTTATTTGTCAAAATTATTCTTTAAATTTTGGAACTTAGAGCTGAGTTTTTGGCCTTTTTTTGTCAGGGTTCAGATGACTCATATGGAATCTAATTGGTTTCCCTTTCACTTATATATATATATATATATATATATATATATATATTGAAGTTTTTACTTAAATTTCCTCTGAAATAAAAAAATATATACAGGGTAAAATCTGCTGGCTATGAATTAGAACCTGCTAAAGCCATTGGCCATTATATGTCTAATATCTGGGTTCTAAACTCCTGAATTTTGGTAGTTCAACTTTTGTGATCAGATGGAAATATGAGCGAATTATTTGGTGTGTTTATTAGCATCTAAGTTTAAATCTTTGCCTTCGTTGAGAATGAGGATAGAAGCCTAGGCTTTTGTTTCCACGTGAAAACCTGTCCTCAAACAAATGAAAAACAAACCTTTTATGATATAGATGAATTTTCAATCGTTACATTTTTATTAGTAATTATTATTAAATATAAAAATTTAATGACATGACGTGATAAGACTTTAATATCATTAAATTATAAAATATTTTTGTCAATTATTTAATTTATTACAACTATCAGATTAATATCTTATAATTAAAATAATATACCCATTAATAAATAAATATTGAAGCAACCATTAAAACCACATTAGGCCAATAAACTTTGAGCCGGTGTAAACTTATAGCTCTAATTATTATTTTTTATCAAAACTTTTAGTTCAAGATTATTAACCAAATGGGTAATAGTTTGTGATAGGTAAAAACTATCCTATTGATGAGACTCATTTGTAAATTGTTAAAAAAATTTCTTTTAGAAAAGTACATGATTTGTCATAGTTTTGTGCATATTTATTATGAGACTTTCTTTTGTAGATCTCCCTATGGGTAGTATTCATTTATGACCGTTAGATATAGTTAAAGTCACATCAGATCAAAAAAATATGCATATTATACAGTTTTTGATACAGATCTGATGGCTGAAAAGTAAAAAATTATTGATAGTTCATTTTTTCTGATCATATTAAAGAAACTATCGTCTATTCTTTATGTTATTTGAAATAATTGAGTGTCATCGTGATCTTTTATTTTCTCTTTCTAAATTAAATGACAAATATTTATTTTTAAGTGAAGTGATATAAATAATATTTTTTTTACCACTTTAAATGTCATTTCTGGTTTTTTGCCATTTTCCTTAAGTTTTATGAAGTTACCATACTATTTTAATTACATATGCTTTCGAGATGATAATACAATTTAGAACTATATGTATCCCATTGACATAATATTTTGTCATTACTTATCATATAATTCTCTATGGTTACTCTTAACAAAAGATATGGGTATTTACTCTTTTAATATCATGAATTTTAGGTTGATTACAATGTTTACGGTGTATATTCTGCATAGACAAAGAGGGTGGGAAATGATTTCATTGCCCTTGACAAATGTTCACGTAAGCATCACGTGATTGGAATCGTAAATTAAAATAAAATAAAAATTCAATTGAATCTTAATTGTAAAATTTTTTTAATTAATGAGGTCAATTGTCAAGAAAAAAAATAAAAACTAAATTACTAAATTTAAAAAACTGAGGACTTGTTTGTAAAATAAAAAATAAAAAAAAAACTATTTGTTTTTAATGTCCTTGAGATTACACCTTCAAATTTTTTAAATTAATGTAAAATTTATATATTTTTAAGATGAGCCTAAAAAAATTTTAGCTTACAAATAAACGTTAAAACCAACAGTAATTAGGTGCCACATAAAAACGAAGAATAAAAAGGGTAAATTTATCAATTGAAAAGTGAAAATTAAGTGTTGACCTAAGATGTACAAAATTTAAAATCGAAAGCTACATTCTTAAGCACAATCCAAATTACAAGTTTTTTTTTTTTTTTTTTTTTATAAACTTATTAAATTACATTGTATAAAATAATGAATATTCTAAAAGATATATCCTAAAAATCAAGACGAAAATAATAAAGACAAGTGTCCTGGAGTCAAGTAAAAATTTTGTCCTGGAGTCCAAACATCCTTAAAAAAACATCTAGCCCCCCTTTTTATTTTAATTTCAGCTTGTTATAGAAATCGACGTTGATCGTCTCTATAAGTTTTTCGTTTATTGCTTTTTTTTTTTTTTTTAATATTAGCATATTATCCTAATATTGTTTTTAATGGCTTGGAGACCAACACAAACGAAAAGTTGTACTATTACTTGATTACTACGTTTAGCACATGTTCAACGTTAAAATTAATTTGTGAAGAAGATTAAACCTATGATCTGAATTTCAAAAAAAAAAAAAAAACCCTATGATCTGGATGATTATGGATAGCTAACATCATGAGTATCAAATTTATACATATATACAAATATATATATATATATATACACATATATTATCACGATAAATATGACTGACACGTACTTGGCTAATAAATTCTAAACTTAATTAATATTCCCTCACAACGAAAAGGTGGTACCCCATTTTCGAATTAAGGACTACTAGTTAATAATCTCCCTTATAGAAAAATAAGCACAGCTTACCATGAAATAAAAACAAAAAACTTAGCGACTTTAGTGGCTAAATTTAAAAAATTGAGGACTTGTAATAAGTTGAGGACTCGAATTCTAAACTCGAATAAGCGAAGTGAACGAAAAACTTTAATAAGTTTTTCACGTGAGTCTAGTCTCTTGATAAATTTGTGCAAGTTCATGGCTAAGCGACTTTAGTGGATGAAGATTTTCTGAAGATCATAGCATTAATGAAGTGGATAATGTTTCAGAAACTAACAATCGCATACTTGTTGAGAGAAAAAGAGGCCGAAATTGCTATTTTGAGTTCTTAAAAAAATTTGACAGGTCTTGCTATTTTGAGGAAAAAATTAAAAATAATCTTAAAAAAGAAAAGTCATCCTACGATATTATAGTTCGAGGTGGGAAGGGTTTTAAAATTGAGAATATCTAGTTTTTTCTCATAGGTTTCTTTTTTTTTTTTTTTTTTTTTTTTTTTTCATGGGTTTCTTTTTTGATGTTTTATGTTTTTTTTTTTTTTTTTTTTTCTAGTGGTTTTGTTTTTCTAAAGCTTTTTATGTTTTAGTAAGATCTCTCTTTAATAAATTTTTTCTTATTCCAAAAAAAAAAAAAAAAAAGTCTTCAGTGACTTTGAAAATCTAGATTTTTTTCTTTAATTAAAGCATAGTTGAAATTCCACTACTAACTTTATCCACAAAAATATCTCTTGCTTGATTTATTGTGTCCAATTATTGATATAATATGCTCATGATCAGATGATAAAATATCTCTAAATTTGTTCCCTGATTCGAATCATAGTTTGTAGTTCGTTACAGTATTTTTTCTCACAAAAAATACACATAAATCGAAAATAATTCTAATCACATGATTCTAATTTATGAACCAAACGTTTCATAAATTTTTAAGAAGCATTCAGCAAAAATAAAAGCTAAAAAATCATTATTTTTCATGATCCATTTACTTCTTTGTTTCTCAAAAATAAAAAAGTAAAAAAAAAAAAAAAAAATCCTTAAAGACCATAATCATGTTATAAAAGTTCTATTTTTTATAATATCGAAGTGGCGTTAACCTTACTAGGAAAAGTTTTTTATATTTATTTTTAACATTTTTTTTTTGCTCAGATATTATTTTTTATTGTTTTGGACTTAAAAATAACAATTGCAATATGGTTTTATTTTACTAAATATATCTTTATTACCACGTCATGAACTGCTACAATATTGATTAATTATCTGTTATCATTTTTGTACACGCAATGTCCTACATAATTTACGGAGCTTTCTTAACAATGTCAAATAACAAAAAAAAAAAAAAAAAAAAAATCAAAATTTTAGCACTAACATTTAAAAAATTTATCGTTTCATAAAGATATTCCACATTCAAACAAAGAAAGTTAGCTACCCTAGGGAGAGAATTACGTGAACCTCAAAAGGACAAGCAGAATAAAAAATTAATAAAACTAGATTTTGGCTTGGCGTATTTAATTAGCGGAGAACCTCATATAAAACCCAGAAGAGGCTTAAAATCCCGAGGAAGCAAAAAAAAAAAAAAAAAAAAAAAAAAAAAAAAAAAAAAAAAATAAATCAAATTTCGTTCATTTCGTTGATTTGAGTTTAGAATTTGAATTTTGTTATAGTAAAAAGCTCTCACAAACAATCATATTTAACTTTTTTACCACAGTAAAAAATTTTCACATAAAATTACATTTTAATTCGAATTAAAAACTCAAATTAACAAACTAAACCGGTCTAAAAAATTTTTAAAAATTTGAGAAAAAAAAAAACAATTCTCTAGAAATAGAAAAGAAAAAGGGTGAAAAGAGAGAGAAAATGGAATAGTTGTACTGAAGAGCTTTCCCCAAAATCAAATGCCAAAAGGAAAAGACAAGGATGATTAAAGAGAGGGACTCTAGAAAGACGCGCCCACATGATCGGGATCCCCAATTATACGTGTCCTTCCTTAGCCGCAGCTTTTCCCGTTATTTATTTAAGTACCTATTTACCTGGTTAATTTAAATTTTTAATTTAAGATGAAATATAATGTTATATGAAAATTTTTTATTAATAAAAAATTTTAAATGTAATTATTTTTAAGAATTTTTTATTATAATAAAATTTAAAATTTAAATTTAAATTGATGAAATAAATAAGGTCTAAATCTTTTATTTAATTTCTTTATTTTTGACATTTAATATTTTGAAAAGTTTACGGCACAAAACTACTGTACCCATATATCATTTTGCATATTATTTTCTTTTCATATTGATACCATATATCTTTAGTTTGAGCTATAAAAATTTTATTATGTTTTTTATTTGATTAAATTTGATCAGATTAAATATTTAAAAACATTCATAATATCACTGAAATGTCAAATCATAAAAAAAAATAAAAATTTTATTCATTTTACCGATTTAAATTTTTAATTTTAAATTTTACAGTTAAAAACTCTAAAAAAATATCATATTTAATTATTTTTTTACTACAGTTAAAAGCTCTTAAAAAATATCACATCACAACTCAAATTGAGAACTCGAATCCGCAAAACTAACAATGCCATAATTTATTTAAAAAAATATATAATAAAAACATATTTAATATATAATATGATTTTAAAATAATTAAAATATAATAAGATTTTAATTTAGTAGCAAATATGGTACTGACATTTACATTGACATTTACATAATAATTTGCATTTTTTATGTAAACTTGCATAGTTTTTATTACGACAAAAAAATGACAGAAATAGTGTTGTTACTAATTAGTTTTCTTATGCTAGAAAATAAACGAACCCTAACATTACTTTTTTGTACTAATTCTATCATTACCACATGGAAAACGTTTTTTTTTTTTTTTTTTTTAAATAAGTACATTGAGAACTTTAAAAACAAGCCACAAGGCGCAGAGGTTCCAAAAGAGAAATACATTTTTCAGTACAAATTTTGTTTTTATAAAAGGAAAAGAAAAAAAAAAAAGGAAAAATATATAGCGGGGGGCGAAACTGAAATAAAGAAGAAAACAAATGGGAGTACGGTTTTGGCAAGAAGCGGAAGAGGCGCTGGGGATTCTGAGGGGGCAAAATATGAGGAGGAGCACATGGCGGCCCCTCTTCCTATTTTTCTGATGTTTTGCCGTGGCCTGGCTTTTGTGAATGTGCGTAAGGGCCTTTCTGAATTCTGGACTTATTGTAATGTACACGTGTACGGTGATGGGACTTCTTAGGACGTATCTTCTTCCCCAATTTCGAGATGTGTGGGGTACCCCAAACCCCAAATCCACTCTCAACCTCACTACGCAAGTGCCGTGAATATTGAGAAAGCCGATAAATTTTTAATTTAAATTAAGATGTGATTTTATAAGAAATTTTTTATTGTAATAAAAAAAAATTAAATGTAATTTTTTATGAGAATTTTTAATTATAGTAAAATTAAAATTAAAAATTCATATTAGTGAAATTAATGTGATCATAATTTATTGTCTTAATTTTTTTGTATTAATAGATGTCTCTCTAATTAAATTTTAACACTTTATAAATAAGTATTTTTAATAGTTTGTTTTTATTGATGTAGCTAGATTTTTTAATTTAAATGACATGATAAATAATAAAAAAAAAGACGACCATCAACACACAGAAAAAGGGAAACATTCAATATATAATGAATGCCTTCTAAAATTACCATCCTCTCTCGTTCAAGTTTTTCTCTCTTTTTTGTTATTTTTAACCTTCAAATCAAAGGATATGTCATATTGATGGAAAAATGTTAGGGAATTTGATGAAAATTTGCTTAAAAATTGTGCAATACCGTTCCCTAAGAGAATCTATTTCATAAAAATACAATTATTTTTCAGTAATAGAAGTTGTGCACTATTTCAGAAAATAGACTTTTGTGTTTATGATGATATCTTAAAGCTTGTTTGGTTGAAAGATTCATTCTCTGATTCGAATCATGGTTCATGATTTACTATAGTATTTTTTCTCATAAAAAATACACATAAATAAAAAATAATTCTAATTTATAAACTAAACGAGCTCTTAATCTTAAACCACACCCACACACACATATATATAGACACATAAAAACGCACGCACATGTCGGGGTTTACAATCAAAAATTCATTTTAGAATGGAAAATAAATTCTTCAAGCTAAATTAAGTTCCTTGATAACTGAAAATTTATTTCCTATCTCTTATCTACGGAGTAAATTCCTTCCCTAAAACATAAGAACCAATTGATCTACTCACCATATATACTCTTACTTTAATTTAATTATTTACTACATATAAGGGTACTTTTATTTTATGCCAATTGCCTCTATTCTTTAGCTAAGCAAACCATATAATAAGAATGAAATTCCCCCTTGTAACATAATTTCTAAGTAGGCTAGTAAACACTTAAATGCAATTATGAAACTTCATTTATGAAAATTAACTCCTTTTTTTCAAAAAAAAAAAAAAATTATCTCCTACTCTTTTAACTTCTAATTAACAAATGATGGTTGATCATTCACAACCAAGTTTGGTTGGAGGATTCATTCTCTGATTCGAATCATGGTTCATGATTCGCTACAGTATTTTCTCTCATAAAAAATACACGTAAATAAAAAAATGATTCTAATCTCATAATTCTAATCTATGAACTAAACAGGCTCTTAATCTTAAACCACACCCGCACACACACACGTATATATATACACACACAAACACACGCACATGTCGGGGTTTACAATCAAAAATTCATTTTAGAATGGAAAATAAATTCTTCAAGCTAAATTAAGTTCCTTGATAAATGAAAATTTATTTCCTATCTCTTATCTACAGAGTAAATTCCTTCCCTAAAACATAAGAACCAATTGATCTACTCACCATATATACTCTTACTTTAATTTAATTATTTACTACATATAAGGGTACTTTTATTTTATGCCAATTGCCTCTATTCTTAAGCTAAGCAAACCATATAATAAGAATGAAATTCCCCCTTGTAACATAATTTCTAAGTAGACTAGTAAACACTTTAATGGAATTATGAAACTTCATTTATGAAAATTAACTCCTTTTTTTCAAAAAAAAAAAAAAAAAAAAAAAAAAATTATCTCCTACTCTTTTAACTTCTAATTAACAAATGATGGTTGATCATTCACAACCAAGTTTGAATTCCTAAAATACGTTCCAACAAATTAAAAGTTAAGCATATAGAAAACTTTTTACTAGTCGCGTTGAACTATATCGAAAATTTTAAAATATTTTTACAAAAAAAAATCATTTAATCAATTACTATGTAGCTTTGTAATACAAACAAATATTATTATAATAAATTATGTAATTTTGTAATGGTTAAAACATTTTTTAATTAATTGTTATATTTCAACTTATAAATTTTCTCCGTAATATTGTAATTTTACCGCGTGGCTATGGGGATTAAAGGTACCGGTTATGGAGCTATAATAAGAAGCTTCCTTCATTTACCATCCAAATTCCAAAGTGATCATATCAAATATCTGGACAAATTATTCCCATGGTCAATATATTTATACACATGCATTTATAAATAAGGAGATTCTTTTGTACGTCTAGTGTATTGATAGGTTAAATTTGTGTATCTTTTAATTTTTACGTGATTTTATGCAGATCTGACGAATAAAAAACCCGACCTATCAGTAAATTAACGCATCAAAAAATGTCTCTTAAAAATAATATTATTTTGCTAGAGTTTTATGATCAAGGCATTATTGGGCGTGGGAAAAAAGCAAAGAGATTCCAACTAACGAAGTCTCAGTTTACTTTTGCTTCTCAATTTCTCCTGCCAAAGTATTTCCTAGTGCTTGTTTTTTGGATGATAAATTCGGTTAAGTTCAAATTAAAAATTATATGAAATTAATAGATTTTGTTATATATCTATGTACTCATAAACTTTTCAATAACTTAAGTTCATATATATATATATATATATCAGTTTGACATGTCCATCAAAAATTTCACTTTTTGAATTATATACCCTAATTTAAAATGTCACATTTATTTATATAACACTAACGAGTAACAAACAATGCAGCGACATTACTTGTAGTTTCATAAATTTTCTCCAAACTATTAAATTTATGTTAATTTACCTATCAATTACTTAAAAAATAGGGATATTTACACCTCTAATCCTGAACAGTGAAAATATATGAGATTTTTTTATGTGAAACTTCAAAAAAAAACTTTACTAATATAATATTATTTTTTAATCATTAAATTAATTTTTTAACAGTTAAATTTATATAAATTTAATAGTAAAAAAAAAAAATTAACAGTAAAAAAATAGTGCTCTGTCAGCAGAGCACTTTTTGGATTCCACCGTAAAAAATTCATACAAACGTGTAGCTACGGGACCAAGCACGATGTGGGGAGGTCCCCAAACAAATCTGTGGGGTCCCCAAGTTTCTCCTTTATGCGGAGCATTGGTGATGAGCATGTGATGTGGGTCTCACCGTGCATCAAAGCTGTCCCAGTCATCGCGGGTCTCAAATCACATCGTAGCAACAAAGCTGGAAGATAGCTAATCTAGAATAAGAACTCTACAATTGAATATGAAAAGTACCCAAGTGGTAACACTATTTTGAACGTCATATTTGTATTAGTTAGAGATTCCATCAATTTTACTTTCTTTAATATTTTGATGTGATTTTTACAAAAATTAAGGGTCTGTTTAATATCTAGATTCGTTATCTGATTCGAATCATAATTTATAATTTATTACAGTTTTTTTTTCATAAAAAATACACATAAATTAAGAATAATTATAATCACATAATTTAAATCTATGAACTAAACAGATCTTAAATTACTAACGGCGGAGTCAAATTAAATCTAGCAGGGCACGTGCCTCATTCAACTTTCAGCAATACATTTTTTTAAAAAAAAAAGTTTAATTTTAGTACTTTTTATTATATTAAAATTTAAGTGCTAGTACCTCAATCTTTTTATAAAATCTCTTTTTTACCTTAAATTTAATTTTTACGCCACAAAAAGACAAAGTTATTATTATTGAAAAAATTTACCCGTTGATTTGAATTTGAAAGAAAGAGAAAAAGATTATACTTGTGCCCCTTAATAAAAGATATATTACTATGTCTTGATTAAGTAAAATACCATCTCTAATTATTTTTATAGTAGTGATCAAATGGAAAAATTTATAGCTTTATCATTGTGTATTACCAAGAAAATACCGCACAGCAAAAAGCAGTACATAATATCTATATGTCATTATATATATATATATATATATATACGTGCGACATTTTCCGACTATAAAGCACCGTTCTCATTGGTCACATGATACTCCGCAATTTTGCAAGCACTGAAACTACGTGAAGAAAAACTATACTATTCATCAAGAAATTAAAGAAAGAAAATAGAAGAGAGAGGTAATAATCAAGGAGAAATTTTCCAACTAGCAAAAGCAGGAGACTTCTTTTGATTGAGTACAAAAAAAAAAAAAATACAACCTTCAAACTATCTTATCACCTTCTGTTAAATTATTATAATCTTCTTAATATAATACGATTATGATATGATTTAATGTTTAAAACTATATCCTACTAGTAGTAGGATTTTTTTTTTTTTTTTTTTTTTATACCAACATGTTTTTGAACTGTCAATTTTTGCACATATAAGTCCTACTTGAGAAGCTTATAATCTAATACGCTATGTTGTTGCATTGATAACTAATGAACGGTATTTATATAAAAATATAATATAAATATATTGGCTTATTACACTACACCTCTTGTATTTTTATAAAATGATAGAGACACCCCTTGATTAAAACTAATCACATCAACGTCCCCTGTTTTTAATTCTGTTAAATTTAAACGTGAGAAAGACAAAAATACTCTGATTAATATCAGCCAATGATATAATAATCCTAAATCTCAGCCGTCTATTCACTGATGCTTATTTGAACTAAACCTAACTTCTTTTCCCCACTAGCCCCCTACCTCACCGGAGCAACTCCGTCCCTCGCCCCGTCAGCTTGCCACCACGCGGAGCCCAGCCTCCGGCCGCCTCCTTATGATTCCCCTTGACCGTCGCGAAACCGTGTCGTGCCCACCCCCCCCTCACGACGTCTTCTTCTCCCACCCCGACGTTGTCGTCAACCATGGCTGGTTTGAGAGGACTGAGGAGGGAGAGAGAGAAACTCTGTGGTGGTTGTGGGGGAGAGGGGGAATAGAGGATGGCTTCGTGATGTGGAAGGCCGCGATGGGGTGGGTTCTTGACGGCGAGGCCGCGACGGGAATGGTTATGGTGAGGGCCGCGAAGGAGGAGATCTGGTTCGCGATACTAGGGCCGCGGCGTAAGGGTTGCGGTCGGGGTCTTTGCAACAAATGGACTCGGAATCGCGGCTACAACAGGCCTTGTTTGCAGCGGCGGTTGTTGCTGTAAATTTGTAAAATCTTTTGAGCTATATATGTTCGTCTGTCTTCTGTTGCTGGGCATTGTTAATAAAGAGCAATTCGTTTCTTTGTTTATATCAATTCATTTTGTTTGGGTGCCTAGGCTTTGTAATGAAGCAGTTGTTTTCATATGGGTTCTTCCACTAGATTCCTTGATTTGAGACCTCTGGCCTTCAGTGAATTATAGTTTTGATTTTGAATTTGATTTTTTTTTTCCTTCCACTGAAACGAATACTTTGATTGACAATCAACAACATGGTTTGATAAAGCTGTATAGAAAAGAAAAGTTCTGGAAAGAAGAAATTAGTTAATTGAAACTGTTGTGGAATTTTGCATAAAGAAAATCATCTCTCTGATTTTGCACAGGCTCGCTCGACTACCTCCTCAAATCCTGCTTTTTTCTTTCTTTCTTTTTTTCGCTCTCTCTTTTCAGTGATGGGTAACACGTACCTGATCAAGTTCTTTTTCAACAACAAAAACAATAAAAATAAAAATAAAAGAAAAAGAGAGTTCTGTTGGTGAAAAAAGAGAAAAAAAAATTTATGGGCAATGCTAAATAAGGGTAAACAAGTCTTTTTTAAGTAATATATAAGCTTCGTTTATTATACCAATTTAACTTTTATTATAGTAAAAAAATTTTAAAAACAATCACATTTAACTTTTTTATTACAATAAAAAATTTTCATATAAAATCATATTTAAATTTAAATTAAAAATTCGACTCAACAAATTAAATAGACATATAACTGTAAATGTTTTCTTTTACATAAAAGGGCATTTTTGGCATTTTAAAAAATTTAACGGTAAAATCTCGACCAACTTTCACCGTCAAATAATAGAAGGGGTTTCTCTGTAATTGTTTTGGAAAGTCAAAAATTGTTGACGTGATTAGTATTGATTAAAAGGGTGCTTATGTTATTTGAATAAAACAGAGAGTGTTAGTATAATATGTCTTATAATAAGCCTTAAAAGTAATGAACTTGAGTGTACAAGATTGGAGCAAAAAATAAAACTATTTTCCCTCTTCAGGTGCTTCACGTTGGATTATTTTAATAGAAAGAGTTCTCTACCCCCACTCTCTCTAGATTAATTAAATATGCCTAACTTTTGCTCTCACACTATAGGCTCTAGCATTTGTTAATTAATTAATACTAATTATTGTTTAGCACTTTATCAATTGAAATTTGGGTATTTATCAGGCAGCTTACACATAGGGTGGTATGCTCCACTTTGTTCTCACAAGAAAATACTATGTTTGCCCACTTTATACATACAAAAGCATCATCCCATTTTGGTCTTTTGCTTTTGGCCTTTGCTTTTTTCCTTTTTGTTCCTTTTACTTCCCTGTTGTTCTTCTTCCTTTTCCCTCGGATTTTGCAGTTCATGTATCTTTGATATTTTGCTCGTGACTGAGGACAAATAAAGTATTTTAATTAAATATAGTGCCTAATGCCTATGTGAGAGAGAGAGCATATTATATATTTTAGAAAAAGAGAGAAGTACTACCTAAAATGGGAGAAACGTAGCTCGTTTATTTTCTCGATTTAATTTTTTAATTTTAGATTTTTATAATAAAAAATTTTTAAAAAATATTATATTTAATTTTTTTTGTTACAGTAAAAATTTTTTTTAAAAAATATTACATCTTAATTTAAATTAAAAACTTAAATTTATAAAGTAAACTAGGTTTACGGATTTTTTTTTCCCTTTGTTTTTCTTCAAGGGAGAATGTTGAGACTCAAGAGTATTGGAGAGCTAAGAATTGGAATTTGATCATTAGTGTAAGACGCATTTTTAAAAAAAAAAAATTTTAATGTTTTTTCCTCCGAAAAGAACTAGGGGCTACTTTCTATTTCTTTGTGAGTTTAGCCAAGTGGAGGTTTTAAAACTTTTGAGTGTACAAAAAATAATATACAATTTGACAATTTGTTCATGTAGAAGGAAGTGGGCATCTTTTTCAAAAGGAAAGTGACTAATCATAATTATATGTATACAAAAAAAGTGATCACTAATAACGTACGCTTTTAATTACCACATCATTTGACATGTGTAACCTCATATATGACTTGAAGTTTAAAATTAATTTTGTTATAGTGAAAATTTTTTAGAAATAGTCACATTTAATTTTTTATTACAGTAAGAAATTTTTACATAAAATTATATTTCAATTTTTATAAATAGAAGAATAAATAAACACTTTCTTCTTTCCAAATTTTTTAATAAAAGAAAAAAAAAAAAAAATTTTTTTTGTTATATTCGATTGCTCAAGGCCAGTGCAAGAAATACAAGGTTGAATGCATTAACTAATATATGTATAGTAGAGGAATATATGCAGAAAAAATGCACATTTTGCTATGAAAACTAAGATACATTTCTAAAACGTCAAATTGATCTGCAGTAAAAAGATAAAAGGCTTTCCAATGCTTATAAAACCTATTGGCAGAGAAACATAAATAAATCCACAGAAGCATAAATTTTGCAGTTGGAGAAAGCTTTTCTTTTTCCATTGCCAAAGAGTGCAGAAACCTCCAAGTCCATGGCGAAAAAGGGCAAGTCCTGCAAAGCTTCCAAAAGCAGTGATGGTGACCTAAGACATTCTTGTATTTTTTTCATGCATGTACCAAATATTATATAACAAGATGACCCTCAAATGGGCCCCATTATTTCCTACGTGATCATATGGGCCTCAAATTTCAATGCACCCAACATGTATAATATTCGTAAGGGAAAGAAGACAAACAAAATTTAAAAGTGTACGATTCTATATTTTTATAATTTATTTTTAATTGATATCTTTTTAATTAAATAATTATATTAGTTAAAAGAATATTAATTAATAGTAAAGGATGAAAATCAAGACTCATATAATTTTAAGGATAATCTTAAAAATTACTATTTTTAGTCAAATAATTACATTAACCAAAAGATATTTATTAAGAGTAAAGGATGAATGTTCAGACTCATGCACTCTTAAAAATAAATTATCTATTTTTTTCAGTCTTACTTTCTTTTTAAGGATAAGTTTAATAATTCACTCATATTTATACGTAAATGCCTATATTTTATCTATATGTGTGGTTTTAACATGGGATGCTTGCTGGCGAGGGTTTTCTCTTTCATTAACTATATATTAATTATAAATAAAAGAAAAGCAAGGATTTGATTTAGATTATTGGGTGGCTTAGCACCCTAAGATATGATCTAGAAATTTAGGTTCCCCACAATTTTGGGGGTGGTTGCCTTACAGGTCACTATCTATCCACGTATTACCTTCTAGATCAAATGGTTATGTGCACTCATAGAAGAAGAAAATAAAAAATGCCAAAAGATAGCGGCGGTCCACACAAGCTATAGTTGATTTTCACTTCAATTTGATTGAAAATTATATTAATCCAGTCATTTAGAAGATGAGAATCTTGATTAATATATATATATATATATATATTCATATAGATATGGTCTTGAAGTAAATCGTCAGATCAGAAAGCATCGAACTATGGCTGTCATTGTTTTGACACTCCCTGTAGCTAGGTTAGTTCAATAACCACTGAGCTAAAGTATTTTTGTTTCTATTTAATAGAATAATTTCTTGTTTTATATTTATTATTTAAGTACGGATTGTTGTCGACAAAAAAGCACCAATAATTGCATATATTATACATAATATCTTCTTTACATGATTCAGAACTAAGAAAAATAATATTAATCACATTTTTCGTCACGTTTTATATTTATTGTTTGATACGTAGACTCCACTAACATTATATATTAATATTTTAATAAAAATAAGATAACAGAATCTACGTGTTAAACAATAAATACAAAAAATGATAAAAAAGTGACAGAAAAATAATGCTAACATTTCACCACCACGACTAATGGCAAGAACATCTTATAACTGCAACGACAACAAAAACTTCTTCCATAATTATATGACATGCAGAAACGACTATATCGGCAAATAACCAAGTAGCTAATCTTCATTGTAAACCCAATAACGGTAATAAGTTGTGTAGAATTACCTTCAAAAAGTAATAATAACAAGCACTACTTCTGTTGAATTGGACAATAATAGTTCCCTTGTAAAATTCTCGACCCTGTCGTGACAAAATATATATACTATTTTTCTTCTAAAGTGTACAAAGGAAAACAACATGAGTATTCTCTTTTTGAAATTTTTGGAAACAACTAACTAACGCCCAGTTTATTTCACCGATTCGAGTTTAAAATTTGAGTTTTATTATAATAAAAACTTTTAAAAATAATCACATTTAACCTTTTAACTACAGTAAAAAACTCTCATATATAGTCACATCTCAATTCAAATTAAAAACTCAAATCAGCATACTAAACATGCTCTAAATTTTCTAGTTGACTAATTTTCCTCTTTATAAAGACGACTAAATTTCTCGTTTCATTTTTTAAATTACCAATTATGCTCCCATTGATTTTTTTTTTTTTTAACTCTTTTTTTTTTTTTTTTAAAGTTTAATATTTATGCTTCTAGTATTATGACGATATAATTAAGTATTATCTACTTAATTTTGACTAAAAAAAAGTACACTGGGAGCTCATGATTTTGTCAATATTACAACGGCACTACTTCGTTCAAACTTAATTATAATTTCACTTGTCGCCTTAAGTTTCCTGCGCCCTCTATCTAAATCATCCGCAATGGCTCCATATTTCTTGCTTCGAGCTTAACGGTCTCTATGAGACTGTGAGTCTCTTTCTTAGTTATATGGTTAAGGCTCTTTCTCCTCATCAACGTTTTGATATTTGAACCAAGCATAGAAATTTTAGATTAACTTAGTGGGTGACTTACTTTCCTCAACTAATTACACAGTCAAGTAGTACGGTTCGGTTGCTACGAACACTACACCTGCTTTGCGTGATCTCCTATGAATGAAGCATTGAATAAGGACTTCTCTCTCTACGGTTGCCCGTTAACCATTCCATACATTTAAGGGTGTAAAATGCGTTATACACATCGTCAGAGTCGTAATCCCTAAGAATTGTAGGCATTTTAAAAGGAAATATCAACGGACAAAAGAGTGTTGTTGTATTTAAATTTTATATTCGTTAAAAGAGTGTTCTCTCTCTCTCTTTTTTTATTGAATCGTTATAAGAATATCGTTGTACTACTAAAAACAAAAATTTGAAAATGTCAAGTATAACTTTTCTCTTTTCACTAAAAATTGATATAACTTGAAGACTTTGAAAAGCCATTAATAATTATTGGTGAACAAGAAGAGCAATTGCGCCATGCATGAATATCCTCGACATAGTTCCTCTTCCCTTTCCACCATTGAACGTTAGGTTGCGAGCTCAACCCTCTCGAACACGGAAGGCTTTTGTGTAGCTATCTTCACGACGCTCGATCGTCTTGATTCTCATTAGTTTAAAACCCTTTTAAAAAGTAAATTCAAATCAGATGATTTATATTAAAATTTAACTTTTGTGAGTAAAGATAGTGTAACAGAATCTTTTAAATTTAAATTTGTCATGAGAAAAAATAGTATTTAAACCCGATCGAAAAAACAAGGACAAGCTATGGTCAAGGGTCAATATTAACAGCGAGGATGGTGGCGTGTGCACAGACGAGTATGATAAAGACAGTGTTGGAAGGCGACATGGCGTTTGAGGACAAAAACCCGATTGAGAGTGACTTACATATACATCCTTTTTATTTTTGAGAATTTTTATATGTTTGGTTGGAGTGTGTGCATGAGGACGGCTTTACCCACTATCACTCTTAATCACTCCGGTCAATTTCTTTGACTTCTTTTTCATCCTTTTACGTGGGGCCCACGTGTTTATGTCACTTCCAATAGGTTTTTCTGGGACCACTCACCTTTTGACACATAGGCATCTGTCTTTTTATACATAGTAGTTAAAAGCGTGACTCCTTTAAAACGGCGGTTATTTAAATTGCCGAGAAAAAAAGAAAGATAAAAGAAATAAGAGATAAAGATAAAAATCTAAAGAAACGTACATGACAAAAAAGGATAAAAATCTTAAAAGAAAAAAGTTTGTACTATGTGTTTTACGACTGAAGTTAAAACTTTAAGATTCATATTTATATAAGAATATATTTAAAAATAAATTAATTTAATAGAATAATTAGAAAAAAAAATATTGTTATAACCGTAAAAAAATATTTAAATGAGATATATTTAAAAATATATAAAAATTAAAGATAAAAGATGTAAAAAGAAAAGATAAAAGGGAGAAATAAGAAGAAAAGAAAAAGAGAAATTAAAAAAAAGCTAAAAAAGGAAAGAAAAAAAAAGCTAAAAAAGTAAGAAAGCAAAAAAAGGCCACGAAATTAGGGGTGGTTGGGCAACGAAATACCCCAAAAAAAAAAAAATTAAATATCACAAGCAAAAAATATTTATTTAAAAATACATTTGAGAATAAATTAATTTAACAAGGTAATTAGAAAAAACCAATATTTTAGACAACCGTAAGGAGATATATTTGAAAATGTATAAAAAATGTTAAAATATGCAATAAGAAAAGATAAGGGAGAAAAAAAGAAGAAAATAAAAAGAAAAACTACAAAAAAGCTAAGAAAGAAATGAAAATGTGTAAGATAGATTAGCTAAAGAGAATGCTACTTAACTCATTTTTGTTTAAACTCACCCCCTTGATGGATTTTTCATTTTTGTTTTTGACGTGTAGAACAATAAAATTTTTCCCTTAGGTACCTGAATCCCTATATTCAATTAATGATTGTTAATTAACGTCTTGATTTCAGTTAATCATATATATATATATATATATATATATATTTTATCAATTGTAGTTGTGTTTTTAAACAACTCCAGTTCCTTCTACTTATCGATGTATTCGTGACTGCTTGACCTGTCAAAGTTGCCCTTAATATCAATCCTCTCAAGAGCAATGGGAGCTTTCTCACTTTGAGTGTCCTTCTTAAACTCTTCTCTGCTGAAAACTTGTAGCACTTTAAGTTCTTAAGGTGCTTCATAATTTCTAAGTGTTGACGGCCTTAAAACTTTCTCAAGAACTTATTTTAATTTTCTTCCACCGTCATTTGAGAGTGCTTTAAAGTTTCTTCACATATTTTTCAGAAACACTCAATTTTTCATTGTCAGAGTCACTTTTGCTCACCATCAGAACAAGTGCTCTAAACAATGTCTTAGCTCTTAGAAGCAGCCGGTGTCTGGTCTCAAAGCGTTTTCTCACTAGAGCCTTATTTGCCTCACAAGTCACATTCTCGCCCTTCATCAAGCCTTATCCACTATACGATTCGTCCTCTTCGTTCTTGAATTAGGCCGCATCTGTCTTAAAAGCATTACTCTGTCAAGGCCCAATGCACCCTCCAAATCTCCTCTCTATTAACTACTCGATCACTACTCCTACTATTCGTCATCTCAGTAGTTCCTTATATGTATGTGTGTGTGTGTGTGTCTCACTAAGTACTTCGGTCACGTTGGATCTATTTATGATAAGTTGTATACTTATGCGTGCCAACTGTCAACCCCTAACAAGTCATAATTCTAAATCTACCGGACCCCAACACCATGTAAACAGAATATGAGATTTTGGTAAACAAAGAATTTACATAGTAAATCCTTTATCAAAAATTGTAGTAAATAGTAAATTTTTTAAACTAAATTAAGTAAATGACAAATCTTAGAATATTTGAAGTAAATAGAAGTAAAATATTTTTTACCTCATAAATTTTTTATTTATGCTAGATTTATGTGGTAGAAATATTTTTGACCACGTAAATTTTTTTATTACTGGATTACATGGTACAAAGATTTTTTATCATGTAAGGGATAACAATTAAGACTCATATGCCATAAGGGTAAATTTAAAAATAATCTCCTTTTTAATTAGTATATAAATTATTTACCTAAGTTTAAATTGTAAATAAGTTATTCACTAAGTTAAAAAACCAAACAAATTAACAACAAAAATTGAAGCCCTTAAAAGTCAAAACCCTAAATTTGAAAATCTTGTATCCCTGCCGATTCCGCCGCTAGATGTCACCACTACTAGAGAAGAAGATCTTTACAGAGTTAGACGATGAGATCAGGGAAAATATGAGAAAATCAAGCAAGAGAGAGCTCGGCGGTCATCCTCGCTATGATAATGACACATCACAATCTATGACAAAGCACATGAAGTGGTCCTGAGGTGAGAAAGAAGAGGAAAGAGATTGTCTATTGGGATTTCTAATTTAGAGGATGAAAGAGAAATAGGGTAGGATTTTGAGTAGGTGATGGTTTTTTTTTTATTTTTTTTATTTTTTTATTTTTTTTATTTCTAGTATAGTAAATATAGATTTACAAAAAATATGTTATTTACTAACCTCACATAAATTTATGCTATTAATTTTTTATGGCACTGTAATCTTGGTTATTTTCCTTGGGCATTTTCTTATGTTATGTGAATATATATGTTAAAAAATGAATAAAAACACTATATTAGCCAAATCGAGTTGACTCACTGGCCAAAACCTAGACCAACCTAAATTCGTACACAAATTTAAATTAGATTCAATGCTTTGTTACGGTTTGAATTCAATGAATTAGAAGTCAATCCGCATTCCAATATAATAGTACTGTTAGATTGGAAAAATCTCAATCCTTATTAATACAAAAGTTCTCCTTATCGTTTTGATCCAATCCAATTCAAAACTGGTTTTTTGCTTATTGAATTTTGAGGATTGCAGGAGTCGAAGAGTTTTCTCAATTTGTTATCAATCCAAATTATCCCTAATTCGAATCATTGGGCTGATTCGAGTTTTTAATTCGAATTGAGATTTGATTTTATGAGAGAGCTTTTTACTGTAGTAAAAAAGTTAGATGTGATTGTTTGTGAGAGTTTTTTACTGTAGTAAAACTCGAATTCTAAACTCGAATAAGCGAAATAAACGGAACTTAGTGTGTATGTGTGTCTCTAATTCTCATTTTTTAAATTAAAATAAGCAAAGAAGGTATTAATGTATCTTTCCATATCATGATATCAGTCCACGATATGAATATTAGATGAATTCATTAGCCAAAATGAAATGATGAATTTTGCGTGAATGAACAATAAATTTTAGTATTTTATTATTTATTTATTTATTTGGCTAGGAGCCTAGGACACCTATAAATTTTATTATTATTATTTTTGCTAGAAACCTATAAATTTTATTAATTATTACACGAAGTCCAAAAACCTCCCTGGTCATGACATCATCTCGACCATGAAAAATAATATTTAATTATATCTAATCTAATAAATTAAATGATGCTATCGGAAAAAGAATAAAAAGAGGAGTAAACAAATATTTTAAGGAAATCTTCAACGCTTTGCATACAACATTTATTTAAAGCGCCATTATCATTTTTCTATGATAATTGAACCGAGGCCGGCCCGAACCTAACGTAAACGCTTTCAATATCCTGAAGTAATGGAACTAAAATATTAAACCCTAAGCAGTACTGAATTACGTAAGTTTAGTTTTAATGTGAATACAAATATATCTAATATGTGTGTATATTTATGTATGTATGTATATGTGTGTGTTTGTGGAATTAATGGGATGAAATTCGAAGAAAGAAAATAGAAACATCTAGGGGTGTGTTTAGAACTCGTTCCAAAATGATTTTGTTTTTTTTTTTTTTTTATTGAAAATGGAAATAAAAATGTTTTTAATCTCAGACAGAAATCATTTTTAAAAATGCGTTTGGTAGTTTTATCAAAGATTATTTTCAGTATAAAAAAATCCGTTAATGACTTTCTCTCTCTCTTGACTCGAGAGAGGAGAAAACGAAAATAAAAAATAAAAAACAACTAAAAGTCATTTTTCATTTCTCTCAGATTTTACATTAAACTAAAAAATCATTTTCATTTCTCTTTTTTTTTTTAATTGTGCAAAACACCGTTTTATAATTATTTTTATTTTTTTCTCAAAAAACATGAAAAATAAAAACAAGACTAATTCCAAATGCGGCACTATTTTTTCCTTTTCAATGTTTATTAATGCTATTGTCATTCTCATATACAGTGAACGTGGTGGCCCTATACTACCAAATTATGACGTGTGAATCCCTTAACAACTTTGTGTAATAAACTAAGCTTGAGAAGGTTTCTTCAAAGCTATAAGAAAAATAATTAATATTTAGAGTCGAATGCTAGTTTATTAGCAATATATTTCGAGCTGAGCTTGACAAATGATAATTAATACATAAGATCTACATGGGTGGTTAATTTAAAGTGATTTTCTAAATAAATAAGAAGCGAGGATAACTAGCATCGGAGGTAAGAAAAATGCTCCCATTAAAGCATAACGCACATATCATATCATGCCCAAGAAAACTAGAAAAGTACTCTCAATGTATGTGTGCCTTTTATTTAACTTAATTAATTTAGTTCATCTAAAATATTTGGGGTTTCAAGTTAGAATATTGTTTCGGCTTTAATCAAACTTATGATCAATTTCTTTGAGTAAACAATAAAAAAAACTTCCATGTCATCCGGTTAAAAACACAAACTCATGCACACAACAAACATTTCATATGATCGAGAAGAGCATGAAGAAAAGTAAATTAAAAGAATAAACGCATAGAATGCAAAATTAATAGTAGAATCAGACAGTAAATTTCAAGGTTTTTTTTTTTTTTTTATTTTTTAAGGAATTCTTATTTGGATAATTACATGTCTCTTCAAATTGAACAAAACATTTCTTTCACATTGCAAAGATACCTAGTTGTAAATAGGATGTAATTTGTTTTTATCAAAACTAATAATCTCTTATATTTGGTTTGGGATATAAGCTTCAAACTTATGATCAAACTAAGAAAAAAAAAAATGAATCTCATCATCCATATATTTCTTTTTGCTCCTAGAGAATGATGCTATTTTCTACTAAAAATGGAAAGGGGTTGACTGACATTAGCATATCCTTTCAAGTGTTATCAATGTGTTTTTCTAAGTCAAACAAAAATGTTCACACTAAAGGCTCTCTACCTTTTAACGAGAAGCGTGTCACCTTAACCTAACTGAATGGGTTACTAGTTAGAATATCTACGAGCTTTAAGACACGTGAAATCGAGTATTAATTGAGTTAACAGTAACAAAATTTTACATTTGACCCCACTCAACTCTCAAACCTTTAACCACTACAAACCCGAATCATTAGTAATCTTTTACCGCTATATCACCACACTTGGTGGTCACTGGCGCAATAGAAGGATGGGAAAGTGGAATTTTTTCACCCATGTAAGCGAAGAGCTGGTTGCTTCACTAAACACGTTAACCCAAATTCAGGTTTTTATATTTTATCTATCTGTCCAATTTCCTAATAACATAAAATAATAGGATATAGAGCGTTCGGTACGTAAGGGGATAAATAAGTGAATTTATGCATTTAGTAGACCATCAAGCTTTAAACCATAAGAATCAAATACATTCTATTATATGTGTATCTAAACGGTACTTATAACTACACCCATTTCTAATATATTCAAATCTCAAGTTTGAATCCATGACCACTTTTTTCACTTGGAAAAATAACAAATATTATAAAAATAACATTCCCTGATGATTAAGATTAATTAGCTTTACGAGAGCATAAACCTTTGAACAAATTATTAATGTTATCGATTAGTGCCAATTCTTGTGTCCAAGATGGCAAGACATGTTGGAAAGATTCATCCCTCCTTGAGTGTATTACTTGCGATATGTGATAATGGGTGTTTTTCTTTTTCTTTTTTTTTTTAATTATTTGGGGATTAAATTATGATAATGGGTGTTTTTGTTTCTTTGTTTTTATCTTTTGGATTAAATTTTGATAATGGTTGTCTACATATGTACGTGAACCTAACAAAACAAAGCTAGAAAGACGAACTTGACTAGGCCCTAGCTAGGTAGGAAATGATGAAGTAATGAATAATATGAAACTTTTTTGTCGATGATAAACATATGGCATGTGGTGTAGCTAGTGTGGTCCAAAAGGTGCTCTTGTATAGGAGTGTACTGCACACACTCGCATCTCATGATCACATCAAAACGTAGCATCAGTTAATCATCAGAGCCATTTCACACATATTTCTCTGTTAATCATCAGAGTACTGTTTGGCTTGAGAGACACTGAGAGATTTTTTTTTAATTGAAAAAAGAGAAAAAGATAGAGTGTGTTTGATAGATGGATGTAAAATTATAATTTTAGATCTTAATTTTAAATTAGTATTTATTTATAATGATTTAAAATTAATATTTAGTTTATATGATTTTAAATCATGATTCAGAATCTGATGTGATGTTTTAAATTAACTCAAATCATAATTCTAAAATCCCTCTCTTAATTTAAGGTGATTCAAATCCCTAATTCTAAATTATAATTTCAGAATCATGATTTGAACTTAAAATCATGAATCATGATTTGAACTTAAAATCATGAATCATAATTTTAATTTTAAAATCATAATTAAAATCATCTTATTTAAATCTTCGTACCAAATGAACTCATACAGTTTTAGAATCCTCTAAATAGGATAATGTGCATATAACTATATATGATTGTGTAGAAAAAGATATAAATATTGGTAAAGTCTCCGATGACTCTCCTTTTGAAGAAGAGAAATGATATTTCTGGTTTTTTTTTTTTTTTTTTTCAACTTTTTGGAATTGATCGAAAAATATTCCTAACGGATGTCCGGTTTAACTACATATATTTTCAGCATTATAAGTAAGTAATGGAACAAATATTTCTTGTATTCTTTGTTGTGTTTGGAATTATTCTTTTATTTTTTATTTTTAATGTTTTTTGAGAAAGAAAAATGAAAACGCTTTTAAAATGGCGTTTGACACAATTAAAACAAAAAACGGATATGAAAACAATTTTTTAGTTTCGTGTAAAATGAGAGAGAAATGAAAAACAAATTCTTTTTTAATTTTTGTTTTTGTTTTCTCCCTCTCGAGCACAGAGAGAGAGAGAGATTAATGGTTTTTTTTATATTAAAAACAATCTCTTGAGACACAAAAACAATTATTTGGAACTCGTTTTAAAATAATTTTATTTTTTTGTATGAAAATAAAAATGAAAACATTTTTAATCTCAGACACAAATTATTTTTGAAAATGCATTTGGTAGTTTTATCAAAAGATTGTTTTCATTATTAAAAAACCCATTAATATCTCTCGCTTTCTGCTCGAGAGAAGATAAAATAAAAACAAAAAATGAAAAATAACTAAAAGTCATTTTTCATTTCTCTCTCATTTTACACTAAACTAAAAAATTATTTCCATTTTCATTTTTTGTCTTTATTACTTTAAACGCCGTTTTAGAAACATTTTTATTTTTTCTTTCTCATAAAGCGTGAAAACAAAAACGGAATCAATTTTAAACACGGCCGTTATTCCTATTTTTTTTTCTTTCTATTTTCTCAATTGTTTGGAATTGATTGAAAACTATTCCTAACGGATGTCCGGTTTAACTACATTATAAGTAAGTAATAGAATAAATATTTCTTGTATTCTTTGTCGTGTCTGGAATTGTTCTTGTTTTTATTTTTCATGTTTTTTGAGAAAAAAATGAAAACGCTTCTAAAACGGTGTTTAGCACAATTAAAGACAAAAAATGGATATGAAAACGATTTTTTAGTTTAGTGTTAAATATGAGAGAAATGAAAAACAAGTTCTTTTTTAATTTTTGTTTTTGTTTTCTCCTCTCTCTCTCTCTCTCTCGAGATCGAAAGAGAGAGAGAGAGACATTAATGATTTTTTTATACTGATAACAATCTCTTGATAAAACTATCAAATACATTTTTAAAAATGTTTTTTATCTGAGATTGAAAACCTTTTCATTTCTATTTTCATAAAAAAAATAAAATCATTTTGGAACGACCATATAAATGAGTAATCTTGATATATATAGGGAAAGACCATATAAATGAGTAATCTTGATAAATACATGTTAAAAGTGCATGGGTATAATTTTTATCATTTACTCTTGATTCATAACGTTTTTGGTCAAATAATTACACTAACAAAAGGGTATTTATATAAAGAATAAGGGACAAAATCCAAACTCATGCACTCTTAAAAATAAAATCTTCATTTTTTCTATAAAATTTTAATTAATAATGAAAGTCATATATACAAATTGATGAAATAACCTTTTAACCCCTTATATCTGCCTATGAAACAAGGTGATTTGATTAAAATGAAGATGAATGACGAAATTTATCAAATAAGATTGGTAATTTATAAATATTCTATTATTGGATGTCATACCCATATCAAAAGGCGACATTGTTAGGAAGATGTCCTTAAAGCATGTGATGCAATTAGATATTTTATTATATTTATTTTTTTTAAAAAGTAATTTTTTTTTATTATTTTATATGCACATATTATTAAATACTTTATAAATATTATTGAAAATTCTACAATTATTTATATGAACTTAAATATTGTATGTTAATATTATATAGAAGAGGATAATATTTAAGGATTAATAATCAAAATATGTCTCCGTAATGAATTTAATTGAAGTTTTAGAATTTTTAATGAAAACATTACTAATACATGTCATTCTCATTAAAAATGAAACAATGTTATCCGCATCATAAATATGAAAGGATACTAAATGAGTGTATTGTACATAATGAGATTATGTAGGCCTAAGATAAGACACAATTTGAATTTCTAATAACTTCCGTTAAGTATAGAAATTCAAAGTGACTCTACTGATAGTCATGTATAAAATGATCTTAATATTTAATTATTAGCAAATTCCTATTTATAGAATTATATTTTTGACTTACTTGGTATGTATTTCGTGTTTACTAAATCTTATTTCTTGAACTTTGGAGACATGATTAAGTATGTATATAGTTAGGAATGTTAATATACGAGAAGAAATTTATTTTTTCTTTAATAAAGAAGTAGGTAAATAATACCCTTGAGTATTGATTCAATCCTAAATAGTAATTAAGAGTGTTCAATTAATTAAATGGTCCCCTTCCTGTTTATTCTAGAAATTGCCTACATGAAGTCTAATTAGTAACAAGGAATCAACGAGGAAAATTTGCAAGTTCTAAAGATCTAGAAGTGGTTGAGGATCGAATAGTCATGTTATTATCCTAATTGCTTCAATTGGGTAAGATAAATAATTTGATAATTTTATTCTATTAGTATAAATTATTATCATCTATATTGTATCGCTAGAAGGTTTGAGAAAATTTTTTGTTATATACGACCAATACCAATTTGTTTCCTCATGTTTTTCTATCTACAACCGTTTTGGAAACCAACAGATTTTCCAATCCTGATTCAAATAAAAGAATCTTCCTAAACTAGATAATTGCTTTAAATCAACGACTTCATAAATTTTTAAAAAAGAGAAAGCCTAATCTAGGAATTTATAAATAAAGATAAAATCTAATGGAGTAGACCAGTCTAGATGAATGCAAAAAATAAATAAATTCAATTTATTTATTTTCCCTGATATTTATGACTTGGGGGCTTGAATATTGAGATCCAAAATTATCTATGTTATTACTTAATACCTATGTTGTTGGGACGCCGCTAAAAATAGATCATAGAGCGATTTTAGAAGGTGAACTTGGTCACTTTGCTAGAGATCTCGTTGATATGGATGTCTCAAAAGATCTATGATTCATTAAATGTTTGAAAGATATGATTATTACGTCTTCATAACCATTTAGTATGAGAACTAATTCCCAGACACTTGTAGCAATTATAATGTGTTTGGTCACTCTCTTATACTAACTGTACGTAGGAGAGTTCTTAATAGGGCTAGCTAGCAATGCGAATGATATTTCAATTGCCTGAAGCAACACAAGGTATTAAACCCAAATCTGTGACCCCTACAGTTGGGAAGAATCTAGTCCGCACAGAAATCAACAATTGCATACTTGCTCAGAAAAGGGCAAAAATTGTTGCTTGTAAAAATTTACAGGTATTGATATTTTTTTAAGAGAGAAATTTGGGGAGACGTTTAGTTTATGGATTCAGAATCATAATTCAGAATTATTTTTGATTTACGTATGTTTTTTGTGAGAAAAAATAATGTAGCGAATCACGAACCATAATTCAAATTATGGCACGAATCCACCAACCAAACGCAATGACGTTTAGTTCATAGATTCAAAATTATGATTCAGAACTATTTTCGTTTTACGTGTAATTTTTATGAGAGAAAATACAGTAGCAAGCTATGAACCATGATTCGAATTAGGACCCGAATCCCCTTTCAAAACGTCCCCTAGAGCTCCTTTGCTTTGTGTTGCATTTGGTTGATTGGCTTTGTTTTCTTTATTTATCTTTTTGCGCATTTTATTCTTTCGTTTCATAAGATCCTTTTCTTTTTAATCAAACTGTTTATTATTAAAAAAAAAAAAAAAAATCTCCGCGAGAAAATCCATACCAAATTTAATAAGAGAGAGGGTCCTCTCCTTAGTTATTCTCTCTTTCCTCACCTAGATCATCTAATTTTGTTTCCTTCCAATTTTCTTTCACTCATATTAAACACAGCGTTAGCAAAAACCAATTAATTGAAGAATAGTACTAGATACACCAACTCAAATTTCAACTTTTGTATACCAATTGACGTGGTATATGAGTTGTCATTTTTACATTGACGGGTGTTTAAAACATTGTCATATCAATTAATGATAAGAAATTACATTTACTAATAAAAAAATGACAACTCACATGCCATGTCAATTGATATACAAGAGTTAAAATTTAAGTTAGTCTCCCTAGCATTACTCTTAATTGAAATCCCTGATTTGAAGAGGTCTAATAATTACTTCTATCCTGAATATATATATATATATATATATATATATATATATATATATAGACCCAAATACACATAATACACCAAATACTTGATCCTAGTTGGTCCTACTGAGAAGTGAAAACCAATACTTTGTGATCCTAATTGGCTTTCGCTGTGAAGAAAAAACCTATCCTTTGGATGTTATAAATCTAGTAGGAATAAAACAAATATTTCTGTTAATCAAAATCTCCTAGTTTAATTTTCAGCTAGATTAATGGTCATAACTATAGTACTCTAGCGTGAAAGATCATAGCACTAATTAATGCCTATTCTAATTAAAATACAAGTAAGATGATGTCAAGTAACCTAATTAACATAAGAGTTAATCCACTGATTGTTATGTAATTGGTGAGATTATTAAGAATGATAACATGAACCCACATTTGGATCAGTTGATAAGTACTTATATTTTCCTATTTCGGGATCGTTGAGGAGCTTCCAAGAAATTTTTATTTTTATTGTTATTATTTTCTAGGCGTTTTTTTTTTTTTGAATAAAATAATATAGGTAAGAATGGGGGGCCTTTCACTTTCAACTTTTTTGAAATATTAAATTGGGTAAGTGTCTTTATATCCACGGTGGGGTAGATGACATTGAAAGGCTATGCAAATAAAAAATATGACTTATCAAAGTTGCATTTGAAAATAATAAAATAATAAAATAAAATGAGGATTACTAAAGGTTTAATAAATGTCTTAATCAGCTTAGCCATATTCTATTCAAGCTGAGCAGCCGCTTAAGCCGCTACATAGTTGATATTTTTAAGCTGTATATATATATATATATATATATATATATATATATATCGAGAAAACTACAGTATAGTTTTACTATTCTTCTCGTTGTCGTTGCTTAGTGGGACTACTATAATAAATATTAAAATTTAAGAAATGCACTTTATTTGGTCAGAGAACAAAAAAGGCAAAATTCTAACGAGCTAATTAATAGTTCTCTTTGAATAAAAGGAAGGGATAAATATTAATTTTGTGAATTTTAATCTCTAACATGTAGCTTATTCATTTACATGTTGATGTAAGTTTTGATTTTATATATGTGAGTGTAATTTTAATGATTATTTTAATATTTATTTTTTAATATATATTATTATTTTAGTCGTAAAAAATTGATTTAAAAATTATAATAAATTAAATAATTGATAAAAAAATTATGATAATAATAGAATTAAATTTTTATTATATCACATCATTAAATTTTTATACTTAATAATAATCACTAACAAAAAAAAATAAACATTCATGGAAAAATAAACGTCGAAAGCTCGTCCTTATAAATACTAATTGTAAGGTAGTTTAAGAATGCACTTAACTGAATTACATATTTGCAAAAAGCACAGGAATTATGTGACTTGTTGAAATGCTCCGTCGGTTCTAATTGGTTGCGTGTGGATTATCATAATTGATCAGGTTGTGAAAACTTTCCATAACATATTAGCCCCTGATTTTAAGAGAGTTCCTCCTAAAAATAAATAAATAAATAAAGGTTAATGATGAGATCAGATTCTGCAGTGTAATCCATCGTAGCAGATGACCTATTTTATAAGGAGAGAAAGAAAAAAATAGACCAAGACTTAATATGAATTAAAATTAATAAGTTAATAGTTTACATGAATTAATAAATAGGCTAAATTATTATTTTTGTCTATAACTTGTTTGGTTATGAATCATAACTTGACAAATTATTGTCAATAATTCACGATTTTTGTTTATAACTTGTCTGGCTATGAATTATAACTTGACAAATTTATTCATAACTTATATGGTTATGAATTATAACTTGACAAGTTATGGTCTATTAATTTTATAACTAAAAATTAACCTATATATTTTTTTAAACTTTTTATATTGACTTATTTTCTACCATTTCCGGTTTTATAAACGCTATTTGATTTAAATCCTCAGTTAATATTTATAACTTCTGCTATAAGGTATTACTCAATAGATTTCATTTGTTAATTACGTATGTCATTGTCATCTTATTTGTACACGTATTGATACCCTTTTGGAGACACTGATTTTCAAAACCGGGTGCTGTGGCCTGTGCAAGCACGATCAATATTCTTTTCCAATCAACACATATATGCTTGACTTCATTAATATTCTGTATTCTGTTATTATTTTTTTAATCAACGTTATTGTTATATATATATATATATATATATATATATATATGTATATGTGTGTATATCGAGAGATCCAAATATTTCTTGTGATTGAATTTTGTAAAAAAAAAAAAAAAAAAGTACTATCATGCAGCATGTATATTGAATCGTTATGCTGCTAGCATTCCTAATGATTATATTTGATATTCTACTTTTGTTATAAGTTGTGAACTCAGATTCATATCTTCTTCCTTGGAAGACAAAACTTTTTTTCCTCCTCTCAAAGAAGGAAAAACAAAGAAATAAGATGCATGCCAACTAAGAGACAAGCGAGTTACTGACTCACGCTATTCAGACTATCGCCAATTGCGATAGTAAATGTTGTATCCAAACATGCACATTTGAATCATTTACATACATGCACACATACATTATAAAGTTAAATATATTTATATATATATATATATATATGAGTTTTTAATAGTTAGTATATATGATGGTTATCTGTCAAATATAAAAATTTATTGATTTGGAGTGATAAAAACTCAATCTTATAATTATGATTAATTATCTAATTTATTACAACCGTCATATTAATATTTTATAACTAAAATAATAATACACATTAATAAATAAATATTGGAGTAACTATTAAAACTCCACTTCTTTATGGGTGAGTTTGGTAGTACTGTAGATTTTAAAAAAATTACTTTAGCTGTACTGAAAAAAAATGGTTATTACAAAAAGCAGCTGAGGTATTGGTTTCAATAGTATTATGAGTATTACGAAAGTTTCATTAATTGTACTTCAAGGTGATTGCCGCACAATCTGAAAGTCAGTTGTATTTGGACTGCTTCTGATTTTGACTATAAATTTTTTAAAAATTCTTTAAGAATTACATTTTATATAGTTTTTACTAAACATAAATTTCGACTGTAGATAGCTAAAAAGTTGATTTTGGGCTCTAAGAATCACACCAAACATACCCTATATATACTTAGAATTATAGTTATATATATGTATATAAAATACATAGGATCAATTTTAAATTTAACCCCTAAAGAATAGGGTTGTTTCAATTTTCCTCCTACAATTAATTAAAATAGTATAAAAATCTTCTCGAAATATAAGTTGAAAATTTTGTTATAGTTTCGTTATTGTGTACTCATACCATTTAAAGATTATCCTTTATCAACTGGTCATGTGACCCCCATTTATTCAAAGTAGTTAAAAAAATTAGTCCTCGATGGTAGAAGCAATAAACTTACAACTTATAATAAACTTGACAAAGGGGGAGATTTGTTCCATTTTCAGTTGCAGGGAGCAAACTAAAATAACCCTTATTTTTGGAGGCTAAGTTTAAAGTTAATACATATTACTAATGTACATGAATTACCTTTGTGTTGGTCATATACACACATGTAAAAGACAACAAATTAAAATTAACTTTATGCTGTCTTTATATATTCATAATATGTATAATATTATACTCAATCAAATGTACACAATTGAGATATATGTATATGCTGCTAAGAACATATTTTTTATTTTTCTTTTTCCAAAGAGAATTATATGTTTAACATGGTAATCATGTTTCTTGAATAATTGTATGCGCTTGGATCCTATCTATTTAACTAGTTACCTACATGTAATGTCTAACTTCTCACTGTGTATCGTGTTAGTTAATTAATTTATTTATTTTTTAAAAAAGAACTCCTGTAGTCTCAGAAAACACATTTGTGTTGCTCCTGGCTCACGATACTATGTTATTTTCATCTAATTCGCTGATTCAAGTTTTTAATTCGAATTGAGATCTGACTTTATATGAGAACTTTTTACTGTAGTAAAAAAGTTAGATGTGACTGTTTCTGAAAACTTTTTACTGTATCAAAACTCGAATCGGTAAAATAAATGGGGCCAATGTTCCCATATATTCTGAATCAGGGATGAGCTAGGCGAACTAAACGTTCCCATTTTTCTGTAGTTATATTAAGTCTATTCCAAATTTAGTTTTGTGTTGTACATAGAAATTCAATATTTAAAAGAATTATCATGTGTAAATTAAACTACTACAAATTTTTCCGCTATATATGTCAAAGATTCTGAATTAGGGGTGAGCTGCTAGGTTTTTTTTCCCTTTAACTAACTACATATATTTATGAATATGTGTATGTATAATATATATACATATGTATAATTTATTACCTGCACAAGGAATAAGTAAATTTAAATAACATAAAACCAGAGCGTTAAGTCATTGCGTTCCAAGTTTCCCGTTTGCGAGAATTTTTTAAGTATAATATACTATATCCTTTTTAGTGGTCGCTAGCTATCTAGCTTGACATATAAATATTGGTTTATTATATGTAATACCATGTATCCAACCACAGCGCTGGCCTTAATAAATCACTATTTAAAATTAATTGTTTCTTTTTAAAGTACATGATTTCATTATTAAAGACCAACAATTTTGTTTATTTATCATCCATATTGACACGATTGCCGGTGGTTAAATTGATGCTGTCCAACCTTAATTAGCAATAACAAGTGCCACATGTTGAAGTTACCATAGAAGAGACAAACGCTGCAAGGATTGTCTGATCTCATCGGGATTGGATTCTTTGCAAAATTATATACATATATATATATATATATATATCATATATGCATGTGCCTCTTCTTTAACATGTCGGCCTTTGATCAAACTTTTAGGTACCAAATGAAAAATAAATTAAAGAAATAAAGGTTGTTTCACTTTCAATTAAAAGTAACAAGTATGGCTAGGGATATATATTATTCATCTGCATCTCATTGTAAACCAGGATTATATACCCAAAGTTTTACTTCTTATCTCCGAAGTTTCAACTACCAATATTGACATGATATTCATCTTTTGAGTGAGAATGCTAGTTCAAAATTATACATACGACAGAAAGATATATCGTCCAATACTAACCAACTGTTAATTAATTTCTGAACAAAAACTTTGTCGTTTGTTTGCTCCTGAATATATATGGCGTGGAGGAAATCTATAAGCACGAATAAGATCTTTTTGTTGTTGTATTCTAGGTAATATCAGATCAAATTTAGCATAAAAGTTATGGTATCGTTTTCAGGTAGTTTATTAATAATTGTTTAGTATTAGGGAGTTTCTCTCGTAGTTTTGACATAGTGATAGCATTAGTTTTTTATCATTAAATTAGGTTAAAAACATATCAGATTAAAAAAAATATGTAAGAGACTATTTTTAATACATATTTGACAATTAAAAATAAAAAATTATTACTAATTCACTTTTTCTGATCCTACTAAAAAAGCTCCGTTGGTATTAACGTTGTCAGATGAACACATCTGCGTGTTCTAGGTAGCCAATCCTAGGATTATTCCTTGGAATTTTATTGCAAATATACCGCATGGGAAACTCTACATGTTTATTCTCTGGATTCGGTATTGTGTGGACTTAAACAAGGTTCTTTGTTAATGTGCTTCTATTTCATTGGCAGAAGAGAGTCAAGCATTCTCCCCACCCCTTTTTTTTTTTTTTTTTTTTTTTTTTTTAAGAAAAGAAAAAAAGAACTCTAGAGCTCAAAATTACACTTCAAGTTTTATGCCCAAGTTGATTTCATACAGGGACAATGTCGTATGTAGGTGTGTTTTCGCCTAAATTTCAATTTCAATCTCTCTTTTCTCTTCTTTTATTTATTGGTTTGGTCCAAACTAATATAAGATTTTGTCGTTTATAATCTTGATGTCGTTTATACTTTTGATGTTCAATACTAATTGAGCATTGTAATCCCGTTGGAAAAAATAAAAATAAAATAAAAAATAGAGCCAAGTTCCTTTCAAAAGAAAAAAAAAAATGAGACTAGTAATTGTAGAGCAATGCTTATATATATAATTAAAATTAAGGACTCGTTCATTTCGCTGATTTAAATTTGTAATTCGAGTTGATATGTGATTTTATGTGAGAGCTTTTTACTATAGTAAAAAAATTAGATGTGACTGTTTCTGAAAACTTTTTACTGTAGTAAAACTCAAATTTTAAATTCAAATAAGTGAAGTGAACGAGATCTAAGAGAGTTCTCTTAAAATGCTCTTAGATTTCAAAAACTTTGATAACTGGGTCCCCCAAACTCCGATTAGGCCGTTGTCTCTGACATTGATTACTATGCTCCATTTGTTTTAAGCAAATTATGATAATAAGTTAATTGTGCAGAGCAATCTATTAAAATACTTAGTCGTTAAGGTCATGATGTTTGATAACGAAGAGAAACAATTGGATGGAGAAAGAAGTAAATAACTCATGACCCGTTTGATTTATAGTTTGAACAGAAATTCTAAGTTTATTAAAATTTTATAAGATCAAATATTGTACTTTTAATTCAAACTTATTAAATAAGCAAAGGTCTAGATAATGACATGGAAAGTGAAATGAAAAATAAAATTAACTGCTCTAAATTGTTTAAATTTAAAGGGATCAAAATTAGTTATGATCTTCCATCTCTCACAAGATTCCTTTTTTCTTTTAATCCATCCTATTTTCATGCTCATCCCCTAAAATCTTCACTTTAATTTATTTTCAACTTTTATTTCTTATTCAAGTAAATAAGAGGCAAAAAAAAAAAAAAATTATGCATAGTAAAAAAAATGTTTAAAAACTCTAAAACATTAACCATATCAATATTTCATAGAAATTAGTCACTACTAAACGTATGTTAAGTTTAGTATAATAAGACTTTATAAATTAACCTAATTTTCTTTTAGGAGTTTAGGGACCAAACTGTTAAAATTTTTAAAATAGGGATTCAAGTGTCAATGAATGATAGTTTGGAGACTCAGTTGTCCAACATTTTAAAATGGAGATCCTAAGTGTCTGTAAAATGGAGATTTTAGTACGAATGTCTAAATTCAAAATGGAGACCTAAATGCCAAAAGATAAAAAAATTTGGGACCCGAGATAGGAACACTATTAATAATTTGGTTTCTCAATGTTAGATCTCGTCAAACTGATACAATTTTAATGGTTTAAAACAAAGTAAACTATTTTACTCTATCAGCGAGGTAATTGTTTTTACTAGTTGGATAATTTTTCAACAGTCAGATTTGCAGCTTGAGTAATTTTTTGTGGCACACTGTAAATTTTTAATACAGATTTGTACATATTTAATCGTTAGAAAACTAATCCAACAATTAAAAACACTTGCCCCACAAGTGAAGCAAAATAACTTGCTCCATTTCCCAGTTCAAAAACATGAGGACAGGTAAACCTCTAAAAGAGATGTTAGGACTAAAGTGATACAAGTGGCTATCCAAAGGGATCCTTGGTAAAAATAACCCGTTTAAGATGATCAATTAAGGTTTGTTTATATTTTATTTAAAAAAAATAAAAGGAACAGTTTTTTATTAACAATTTTTTGTTGCAAATACTAATGATATTTGTATAATAAAATAGAAAGATGTGCTTGGTTTGAAAGAAAATACGAAAATATTTAGGATATTTCTTTTAAGGGTTTAATTAATTAATTATACCTTATTTTAGTTTCAGCCTTATTTTTTTTTACAACTAAAGTTTTATTACTACAGTATTTTTTCTAATAAAATTAAAATTTAATTTTTTTATTACAGTATTTTTTTCTCACGTAAACAACTTAAATTCTCAATTCCATTGTGAAACAAATATGCTCTTCATCTCTCGCTCGCATGGTTTAATGAGTGGCTTAATCACATCAACAACGTTTACATTTTTGTCGAGCAATAGTTACTGGCTATTGGACGTTCCTAGCAGTTCTAGCTTTTGGTACTCTCAGTTTTGAACCTGAAACTCTATCTCTCTCAACCAAACCCATTTTACACTCCACAAGTGACTCTCTCTCTCTCTCTCTCTCTCTCTCTCTCTCCTCTCTCTCTCTCTCAACCAAACCCATTTCTCTCTCTCTCTCTCTCTCTCTCTCTCTCTCACACACACACACACACACAACCAAACCCATTTTACACTCCACAAGTGACCCTTTTTATCCAACTCTTCCTTTTGGCAACTGTTTGAAGGATACTTCTGTCGGAAAAAAAAATGTTAGAAGGAATGAAGGATATGTGTCTAATTTTGCATTATTGCATTTTGTTAGGTTTTCCTATGGACTTCTCATACACATAATATTAATTGCATTTCCAAATGTCGTCTCATATCAAAATTAGAAAGGATAAAAACAATATGATTAATGGAAATGCAAGAACTTCTTAAATATTCCTTTCTCTCTTTTTTTTTTTTTTTACTAAAGACTTCCTACATTCAATTATTATAATTTGTGAGAATATTCTCTTATAAAAATCCGATTTGGTACCTGTACTGTTTTTGTACTTTGTATTCTTTATTTTATTAAAATGATACGTTAATTTTTACAAAATGTCTTTTTGCTATCCAGAAATCTTTTTTTTTTTTAGACATAAAATGCATCAATAGAAGATCCAACTTATTGAGCGCTGTTCTAACATATTAGATCTTAAAGCTTTCTTTTTTTTGGCATATTTTTTGGAATATGATATAAAAAATATTGCTATTCTGCAGTTTTTATGATGAATAAAAGGGGTGGAAAACTTTTGGAAGCAAAGAAAAACAAAAACAGAATTAGGTTTTGAGTTATAAAAGATTACTATCCTTAAGGTTTTATTTAATCCCACTACGAATATAGTTTGCTAATCGACACTTCTGGTAAATTACTTCTAAGATACAACAAATCATGAATTCAATCAATATCAGATTGGAATATTTATTTATAGCTAAAATATATTGTGTCTGTTTATAAATAAGTGCAACTGTTACAATAGATACAACCTTTTGCTAAAAGGTGTCTTTTTCTAAACAGACATAATTGTTATAATGTATACAACCATTGACTAAAAGATGTATTTTCATAAACACACGTAATTGTTATAACAGACATATCTGTTAATAGGGGCGAAGGGAGGTGAGGCCTGGGGGCCATATGCCCCCACTGGATTTCTGAGAAGTTTTTTTTTACCCCTAAAGTTTTGGTTTTTTTCCCTTAAGTGCATGTAGTTTTCAATTTTTTCTTTTCATATTTGTCCCCTTTTAATTTAACCAATGTTCAAATATATTTCTGCCCTATCTAATTTTATGTGGTGCTTATCATATCAAAAGTTATAGCAAACAAGATTTTTTTTTTTTTTTTATAAATGACCCATTAATATAATTGTTCTCAAATATATTCATATTTAAGAACTTTTTTATACAACCGTCTTAATAATCGTTATCTCACCCCTAATGCTTTTTCTCCAGTTTGCCCGATATTGAAATAATATTTATTTCGAATGTGTCGTTACTTAAACATTCTTTTTTATTGCGGCACTTCAACTGCTAGTCCCTCGTTTGTACTTTCTAAATAATTTTTTATCTAATTTGTCACTTAAATCTTTATTTATTAAATATGTTCTTCATGTCTATACACATATAATATTGAACAAAAAAAGAAAATAAAAAATAAAAATAAAAACAAACGCCATTATAAAATTTTATATTTATACGAGAAATTTAATAAACTAAATATGTTCGCACATAACACATGCTTTCAACTAGCTATTAGTATAAGAGGTTGATATTTTGAGCCTTTTTTTTAAAAAAAAAATTTACGTTTTTAAATGATGTCTCATCTGAAATAAAATCTTACCTCCGCTACTACTATTAATAACTCCATCAACTCATCGAATCAGATTAAATCTAAGAAACACAAGCAAGTAATAAGAGAGCTCCTTAGCTCATTATGATGATGCGTGTAAAATGTGTCTCAAAAGCATCCTAAACGCCTAATCGGCCGTGTGCGGTGGTATATGAAACTCACATCACATGTTTCTTTATAAACTATTTGGCTTGCTTATCTATTTTATATTTTATATGTGGGACTTTTGATTTTCCATCTTACAAGAGATAATGCAATCTCTAATATATTACTAAATAACTTTTTTTTTCAAAAAGAAAAAGAGAAAAGAATAAAGGACATATAAAAGAGTTTTTTATTATACTAAATTGGTACGTGTAATGTTTTTACAATGTAATTTTTGCACCTAAGGCCAATGTTTTAGATACAAATATCCTTATGTCCTTTTTTTTTTTTTCTTTTACTTATTTGCTTCAAAATCAGTAAAAATATCAGCAAATGTTAATCTTTTGTCCAAATATGAGTAAATAATAGTTTCAGCATTCTTCTCCTAATTCCGGTCAGATAAATAAAAAATAAAAAATGTTATAAACAATATGTTCTTAAGAATTGAATTAAATATTTAAATATTTTTTAAATTATAAAATAGTACTATTTTAATATCATAAAAATTTCAAAGTGCCTCCATATTCATTGTGAAAAAGTAGGGATACCACATGACTTTTTTTGAAAAAAAAATACTGTAAGATATTTTCTTTACGACTACGGGAAGGATGTGCAAGTTTAATCATTAGATTAAATTTTTAATGACATCACCTGAGATTGGTATAATTTTATGTCACGTGCTGTAAATTTTAAAGGAAACATTAATAAATAAATTGAATCGTGAAAAATATAATATGTTTTAAACAATAGTTTATATTAGTAATTACAAAAAAAAGTTCATACCATTGAAGTTCCTTTTTTCTTTTTTTCTCAAAAACAAAATGTAAAAGAAAATGCCTAAAAGGAAATTGGATAGGGAATCAATATGGTCCACCCTTTTTGCACTTTAGGCTCCGTTTGATAGAGAATATGAGGGATGGATATGATTATAGTAATTCTTTATGTTGTTTAGTAAGAATGAGAGAGAGTTGAAAGATGGATGAATGAATATTCAATTAATTATTATATTGTCTTTTTTATCATTTCATAGAAAACTTTTTAAAGGATAAGATAGTCCTTTTAAACCTTTAATTGGTGGACTCCATGAATTATCCTTCCATCAATGGAATGGAAGGATACAAAATGGTGAGCTTAGAAGGAGAGAACCCCCTCCACCTCTCCCCTTCCTCCAACCAAATAATAGTTTGGGGCTCCCTCCATCCCTCCATCCCTCCCTCCATCTCTCCTTTTTAAAGAGTTTTCTTTTCTTCCATCAGCAATAGGTCATTTTGGGAGTTTCTCTCACTATCTTTTTCTTCGGACAAGTTACACATTTTTCCCCAAACTTTGAGTCGTGTCACAAAATACTCTAGAATTTCAATTTGTAATATATGTTCCCTCTGAACCTTCAGAACTCTTTCAAATTTCACCCTTTTGCTAAATCTTAGATGGAAAGTGACAGGTGCCGCTAATTTGCATTGAGATTTTGGATAATGAATGTGAAATTATGAAATTGCCCCTTAAGTTAAGGTATTATGCAATTAAGCTGTCCTTCTTTGTCAACTTGTTCCTTTACTAAATTGACTTAAGGAGATTTAATGGTTCATCAATGGCTCAGAAGAGGTAGGAAGTTTTCATAAAAAGCATTCACAACGTCCAACTTAACAGCATATGCCCAAAAATCAAGCATCCAATGTCTAGAAAATTACCAAAAACGATTTATATGTTACAATTAACATTTAAAAATTGATAATATCCGTGATTATGGATTTTAATCCCCTCTGAAGATCCTTCACCCATGTCAAAAAATTCTTGCTCCTATGAACTGTAGTTGTAGCAGTGTGGATTTATTTCCTTAATTCGACTGCGGTGTTTGCTTAGGGTCTTGCTTCAAACAGGGAAAAAAATGACACTCAAATGCTAAAAGAAAATCTAAAAAACCGTTACTATTAGTGCATTTTCAATAATACCCTCAAAATTTCCATCACGTGTATTTCACGTGACAATTTTCATCTCAAATTTAACGGAATTTATTTGTTCATTTTGCAATTCGAATTGAGATGTGATATTTTCAGAGAGTTTTTAACTGTAACAAAAAAATTAAATGTGATATTTTTTAAAAATTTTTTATTGTAAAAATTTAAAATTAAAAACTCAAATCGATAAAATGGACGAAGCAATATCTAAAATTCAGAAAAAATGGATGGTATAAATTAAGATCCGTTTGGTTTCACTTTAAATTTAAATTTTATTACGAAAAAATTCTCAAAATAATCACATCTAACTTTTTATTATAATAAAAAATTTTATATAAAATCACATCTCAATTTAAATTATAAATTCAAATCAACAAAATAAACATACTTTTAAATTGTAAAAGATATTTTGTGACATAATTTAAAGTCTGAGAAGAAAACGTGTAATTTATTTATTTATTTATTTATTTATAATATATAAGTAAAAGGTCTCTATCTCCCGTCACCCATGTTTGACTCTGTGCTCACTGCCGTAACGTTAAAAACACCCATCCCTCTCTTTCTCTCACACTCACACGCATCCCAAGATTGAATATCTTTCATTTCTTTTCTCTGCTCAGATCCCAAGAAGCATCTAATGCACCTAAGATTTCGGTCCACTTTGTTGGGTTTTGGAGTTGTAACTTTTTTTTTTTTTTTTTTTTTTTTTTTTTTTTTTTTTTTTGGCCAAAGAATCCTGAAAGCTTCACACGTAAATCACCCCTTCAACGTTTTACCCACCCAAAATGATTTCATCACGTATTAGAGCACTTTTACATCACCTGAAATTTCATAAAAAGAGAATTTCCCATCTAACCATATATTTATTTATAATTAAAAGAGAAATGGTTCAACATAACTCTTAAAATCTGTATTTTTATTCTTTATTTTCTATTAGTAATCTTTTATTAATATAATATTTAATTAAAAATTGTATTAGTAAAAAATAAAGAATAAAATTTAAGATTCGTGCATTTTAATAAATATTTGTCAAGATTTCTCTAAAAAAAATTTAATAATAGAGAGTTTAAAAATCTCACACAATAAAGAAAATAAAGAAAAGGAATATCAATCTTTACTTTCAATTTGATATAGTTGGTATTGGTTCTCTGTTAAAATGAATGGATATAAAATTTACTTATCTATTCTAAGTTCAATCCAATGATTATTTTTTATGCAGAAGGACAGTTAAATAATATTAATATAATTGTTATGATTAACATTAATAAACATCTAGAAAGAGACTTGGGTCATGTTCACTTCACTGATTCGAGTTTAAAATTTGAGTTTTGCTATAATAAAAAGTTCTCAGAAACAGTCACATCTAATTTTTTTACTATAGTAAAAAGCACTCATATAAAATCACATCTCAATTCAAATTACAAACTGGAATTAGCGAAGTGAACAAGCCCTTAGATTGTTGCATATGTCATAATCAAATAGATAAAACACTGGACAGAAAATTATTGATTCTTATTATTCCTTACTTCACTCTTTTCATTTTGATTACTTTTTCTACTTCAATTCTTTACGGTTTGAAACAATCCTACTATCGCTTTTGAAACAACTAATTCATGAACACGT